>CM037598.1:76248140-77498140 GCA_021018995.1 Chloranthus sessilifolius | reverse complement strand
TGAAGCTGTGTTCACCTATGAATCATGAAAATTAAGGAATTTCAAACTTTTTGCAGATCTTTAGACATTATAAATTTCTAAAATTTCACATTTCCATGATGAGAACACCAAGAAAAATCACTGGTATCAACACTTAGTGAATCATTGAAGAAAGAAAAAGGTAAGGACATACTTAAAAGTTCTAAGGAAGACCATAACCAGTGAGAATTGGGCCTATAAAATATTTTTTATTTTATTTATTGAGGAGTGATTGAGGCAAATTTCTTCTAGCCTTAAGGACTGGCTGAGTCAATGTGTTCACTAGAAGTTAGGTAACTCCAAGTTGAAACAACTGACAGCACTCATTGACACTTAGGAAAGGATTAAGGCCTTCTCTTGGACAGTTTGAGCCTAAACAGACCAAACCCTAAAGCAACTGCCCTTGTTCATACACTCTTTGAGCTTCAAAGTCCAATTTTCTTCAAAACACACCTGAGTATTTGTACCTGAGCCTATGGATCTGATATAACCTTACCTTCACTCTGAATATTTAGAAGGTAAAGGAGAAAGAGTTAAAGATGGACTAGCTACGGGTCAGCATTGGATGAGTGGAGAAGCATTACCTCAAAAGTCTAGCAGTATGTCAACTGAGAAAAAGATGACAATTCATCAAAGCAAAAAATATATATATATATAAAGAAGAAAACTGCATCAAAAAAGAAAAGAAAACAAGAATGAAGAGGAGTACGAAAGGAATGAAGAGGAGTACGAAAGGAATTAAGAGAAACTGATCACTTCAAATCTGAAGATCTCAAAGAAGATGAAAGGAGCTGAATTAAAGAAGGTGAAGTCATGAATCACCTCCTTCACCTACTGATTTCTCAATTTTGCTCCCCTTTTCAACCTTCCATTCTTTTTATAACCCAACTCCATAAGCCACATTATGACCCAGTAAAAGCCTTTGTGATCCAAAGTTGAATGAGCCGTTATGTAGAGACAAAGAGTTGTCCAATCTATGGTGAAAATCTGCCAATGATGCTAGAACTTAAATGCTATGCCTATGCTCATGCTTACAGACCCATTTAGGGGATGTAACTGCTCTTGAGCTTGAGAGACAATGAAACCCTCAAAAGTTCTTTATGAGAGTATGCTCTGGAGAGTTTTGGGTCTGATATTGAATGCATTGGGCATGACCTACAACCTAATTTTTAATTCAATGATGAGCTCAGTGCTAACACTCATGTGTAGTTTCCCCTGTTGTGAATTGATTGGAAATACTATGCTGTCATGTGAAGTTTATGTTGCTTAAACATCTGTGCAGGCAATGTATTTCAATTTCCTATTTCTACTTATTCAAGGGTGAACTGATACTCTATTTCTTGACTGCTAACTTGATAATCTTGCACTACTGTTAACTGTTTTATTGAGAAGTTTGTGGGTATCTCCACTGAAAACCCTCAGGAGACTTCACTCCTCCCCTAGGGATCACCTAGGGGTTTAAAAGGCTTGGTACATATGCTAAATGTATCCGTGCTCCCTACGAAAGTGGCATTTAATTTCTGTATATTTTTTAGTGTAGCTTTGCTAAGGGACAAGCAAATATTAGGTTTGGAGGTGTGTTAAGACATGAAAAGTACCACTTTTCACCCCTTAACTTAGCCTCTGTTAGACTCTTAGCCATCTAATAAATGTGTGTTAAGTCATTTTCGTAGGTAATAAACAACAGCTACAATAATGCCTGAACCCTGTTAAGGAGCCCACTTTTACCCCAGAAGCCCCTCAGAAGGATGAGAGATGAATCCAGACAAGAATTGAACCCCACATAGCTTTCACAAGCTTCAAAGGATTCAGAAATTAAGCCTCACGCAGTCCTCATGAGTAACCAAGGAGTCACACCAACTGTCCGTGCTGTTCTCGCACAGTTCTGTGACAGAAGAGCTTCAGAATCACACCTCGTGCAGCTCTCGTGAAGCTCAAATATAAATGCTCGCGCAGTCTCGCACAGCCCAAGAAAGCAGCTCTTAAAACTCGCGTAGTTCACTCGGATCAGCTAAGGAGAAGAGAGCTCCAGGTATTTCTGCGCGCAGTGGCCGCGGGATGCAAAACTTCAGAAAACCTCTCACACAGTTCAGAGACCAATGCACAGCACGTCCTCACGAGGATCCTCGTGAAGATCCATTGAGAAACAAACTGCTCGCACGATTCCCACGCCATTCAGAAGGAAAGTGCAATCCCTCGAGGACCAGAGCAATCCAGCGAGGATTCAATGCTCTATCGCGCGACTGCTTCAGCTGCAACTAAGACAATCTCGCGACGGCTAGAATTTCAAGTTGATCCAATCTCGTGAAGACTATGCTACCACGCGACAGTCTTGGAAACCAGTGCTACTTGGTGAGCTCTGAACTCTAAATCTCCCTCACTTCTGCAGAGGACATTCTAAGAACTTTCAGTAATTAGGGCACACTTTCTAATGCTCTAATTCCCATGCACGTGCCTCGAGGCATCTAAGGAATAGTATTAGGCCACGTGGCATCGTTAAGATTAGGGTTTCCTAACCCTAATGCGCCGCCAAGCTGACTGCTATATAAACCTAAGCCTGGTTTAGGCTTAGGGAGTTTTTTTCTCTCCTAGAATAAAATTTTGTTGAGTTTTCTTCTTGCAATAGCTGTAGACCTCTGGGAAGGTTTAGGTAGATTTCTTTTTACTTTTTCTTCTCTCCATAGTCCAACAATTGCTGGCTATGCCTCTGTATGCTTATTTGGTTTAGATTTAATGGAATTTCATGATTGGGTGTTTTACATGTATGGGATTGAAGTTTGAGATTGAGTTGTTCTGTATAAGGCTACTGCCTTGAGATCCTCCATTGATAGGTTGTATTATGATCGATGGAGGACTATTTTTAGAGACCTATTTAGATCCAAGTGACCTGTGTGTCTGGGCTAACATGCTCCCATACAAGCCTAGCCCCACCACAGGATCCACTAGATCTGAAATTCCCATTGGAGCTCGTGCTTATAGCCTTGTGAACATGGTGGTGACAGCAGTGTTCTTGTTCTGTTTTGGTCCTCTGTGAGGAGGATAGCCTCTGGGATAGTCTGTGACCATTTAAGTGGACAGGTTATAGCCTTAGGGTGAGGCTAATCCATAGAGCCAAGATAGATTATTCTTCTCTGCACTCGTGCTTGTAGCCCTGTGAGAGATTGTGCAGAGACAAACTCCCCTGTATTTGTATAGACCCACCATCAGATGGCAGATCTGGTTTGGTTATAGAGATTGTAGGCTTGTGATCGGATCATGCGTCTTTATACAAAGAAAGGATGCTAGACCTAAGGCTGTACTCAAACTCTTGCTGGTTCTATGTGTCTGGGCTAACATGCTCCCATACAAGCCTAGCCCCACACACAACACTTTAGAGGTTGAGGTTCCCTATGGATTCTTGTGCTTGTAGCCTGGATGAAGTAGTGCTTACAATGATGGACTTGTTCTGACCCATCCCTGGACCGTGATTCCCCAATTAGATAGTCTGTGACCATTAAGTGGACAGGTTATAGCCATAAAGGGATTGGATCATGGCATAGAGATGAGTTGGATTCTTTTTCCTCAGTGGTGATAATGTAGCCATTGGACAAGACTTCTATAACAGCAGATCTGAATTTGAGTCATGAAACCCATCAGATCTGCACCTAATAGCATACTTCTCACCCTTTTATATTTATTTTCTCACATTCCATCCTTCTCCTCAACCCTTTATGTAGTTAAATCATTAAATTACCAAAGAATGTAGAAATAAGTGACCTTAAATCACCTTCCCTTTAGGATTGTCATATCTGTAGTTAGATCTTCAGAGCCTACTACCGATAGCTCCTTTGGAGCTTTAGATCAACCTTCCCTGCGGGACAAACTCTTACTTATCAAAACTTGCTACAACAGGCCCTGTATCTTGCAGGACTGTGCATATTTTAGGCTTGCTGCTCTGTCATTTTCAATCCATCTTTCATTCATTTTTATTCACCCCATTCTTATCACTGCCTCCAATAAAGTCAGTAGCAAGCATTAGAAGAAGCCTAACACTTAGTACCCTTTGTACTCGTATATAATTTTGTACACCACTGTTTGGTGATGGTTGGCCATCACCGGTGGTTGTTTGAGTTATGCAATATTGGATATTAGAATTGGAGATTTATTTATGCCATATTTTTATACCAAGTAATTCTGTATTCGGATTGTGTTTTACGATCCGACAGTTCAGATTTTCCCATTTGGTTTTGGTGTAAAAAAGTTAAAAAAGAAAAAAAAAATATATCTCAAAAAATTCAGGTTGGGAAAATTTGGGCTGTCAGTTGTTATCAAAGCTTAGGTGTTAGGTCTTATTGGGACTCAGACGTGATGGTATTGGATTGTGTCAGAATCCTAGACCCAACTGTGACTCTGTCACAATTGGTATCAGAGCTTAGGTGTTAGGTCTAATTGGGACTCAGACGCGATGGTATTGGATTGTGTCGGAAGTCTAGACCCAATTGTGACTTTGTCACAGTTGGTATCAAACCTTAGGCACTATGTCTTATTGGGACTCAGACGAGATGACATAAGATTGTGTCGGAAGTCTAGACCCAACTGTGACTCTGTAACAGTTGGTATCAGAGCTTAGGCATTAGATCTTGTTGGGACCCAAAAATTTAGGACTCAATTGTGATGACATTAGATTATGCTAGAACTTTGGAGGGGTTTGCAATCCCTATTCTGGAGTCTTTTAGAAATTCAGAGCCATGTCTTTCAATGACATTAGGCTGTCGGGTCCTAGGCGTTAAGTTTCCCATGAGACTGTGAGTTTTAGTTATGTGTGCGGAGCATGACTGTAAGTCCAGAGATGTGACATTAGATTTTGTCAGAGTATAAGTTATGAGCTTTTGAAAGTCCTGTCTGAGTATAATAATCGATTGTTAATTGAAACTTTTATTTCATTGTTATAACAGATCATTATGTCCGGTAGAGGTAGATGACCCAGAGATGGTCGAGGTTCTCAATCAAATGCAAATGAGAGTGAGTGAGAAGAAAGACAAAGGATGATGCAGACCATGAAAACCATGGCAAATGCTATGGCTCAACAAGCGGCAGTGTTAACATCTAATAATGCCAATGACCATCAGTAACCACCTCCACCACAGTCGTCAGCATTTATAGAATTTCGGAGGATGCGTCCTCCAAATTTCTCAGGACCGGCAGCTCCAATGGAAGCTGAAAACTGGCTCAATGAGATGAAAAGATATTCAGTGTGCTTGCATGCACTGAAGATGAGAGAGTTAGATGGGCGGCTTTCATGTTGGATGGTGAGGCGGGTCCGTGGTGGAAATCTGTGTCTAGGACTAGGGCACAGGAGACTCCAGGTGTATTATGAACTTGGGATGAGTTCGTAGAGGAGTTTAACAAGCAATGCTTCCCTAATGTAGTGCGCAATCAAATGGAGGTTCAATTCCTTCAACTTGTGTAAGGGAAGATGACGGTGAGAGAATATGGGGTAGAGTTCATGCGACTTTCATATTTTGCTCCTTAGTTTGTGGCCTCGGATCTAATGAAGGCCAAGAAATTTTAACGCTGCTTAAGGCTGGATATCAGGGAAAAAGTTGCTGCTTTTTAGTTAGAAACTTATGACGCAGTAATGGGCAAGGCTCTTGTGGTGGAAGAAGTCGTGGAAGAAATATATAAGAGAAGAGACTAAGAGCGTAGAGACAGAGCAAGTCAAATGCAATCATATGACCATGAGCAGGCACCCGAAATATCAAGACTCTTATTGCCAGTACCCCCTCAGTCTACTCAAGCCGTTTATGGAAGATCACCTACATCTATGCCTGCAGTGGCCTTTCATCCTTCGAATCTTATGAAACTTGGAGTGCCATAAACACAACAAGCTCCACCCACCTCATCATTTGCAGCTGGTAAATCATGCCCAAGATGCGGGGGACGACATCGAGCAGCCAAGTGTAAGTGGACCACAGGTGCATGTTTCAATTGTGGTCGTATGTATCTTATTCTTGTGTGTTTAATCTCAGAAAAAAATGTCAATCTTTATATTTTGGGTATCGGATCAATGCTATTAGATCCTCTTTTCGACTAATGTATGTGGGAATCGTTAGTATAATTAATGTTGGACATTAATGGTTTCAAAGTCTTCCTTTTCTTTTATAACAATATTCAAACTTTATTATGATACAAGTTGTACTCGTTGTGGCCCTAATTTTTACCTTGGTGGGCATGTTCGTGCTAGTTGATATTGTAGAAATATAGTTTAACAAATGATTACCTTATTAGATAATCGGTGGTACACCGATGTAGTGATATGTGGATTTTCATGTAGGATGATGGATAATTTATTTGAGAAAAAAATTTAGTCTTTCATTGTGAACTCAATGTGGATAGTTAATTGAATGATTATCATAAATTCATTTCTTCATTCAGGGTGCGTGCGTTGTTTCATCATTATGGGTCAGTTCCTGTCAATCGGAATCGTTGTTAGTGAGTTAGCATTTGGATGTGTCATCGTCAATTTTTGAGGACGAAAATTCTTATGGAGGGAAGAATGTAACAACCTCGAATTTATTTGTGGATAAATCGATTCATCTCTGGATGTGAGTGTTCTACTTGATGTGCGTAGTAAGACTTGATTACTTAGGGCAATTTTTGACGACAAAAATTTTAGGAGGGAGAATGTAACATCCTGAAAATTTTGACTTTGAATAGTGTACATTGGGATGAATGGCCAACTTTGAAGAGTGTGCCTTGGTGTGCGTGCTCGACTGGTCACGTGCCTAATTTTGGAAAATTAATTGAGTGAGTTATTTTAGGTTAGATCTTAAGTGGAAAAAGACCAATTTAGATTGTGTGTTGAGCATTAGATGATTTCTTATGCACCAAGCTTTGGTGTATTGGCTCAACATCGGGTCTGATTAGTGGATGGTTTGGGTGTGTAGGCCCACATCTAATCAAAAATCATTTTTTTATGAGATAACACCTAAATAGGTATGTTCGTTTCTCACGAGTGCTAGATCCTTAGATGAGAACTAATACGCCCAAAGACAAGTATATGTGTTTTGTATGGAAACCAATCCCATTTAGTTAAAGAAGGTAATTACTTCTTTAGGAAGCTACCCAGTTTGCAAGATAAAGGGCTTAGGTTTTTCTTGTGAGAGAAAGAGGAAGAAGAAGAGAGAGTGAAGCTATAGAGAAGGAAGAAAATGCTTGAGGATTTGTGCATGGAGACCGTACACGAGCTTTAAATCCCAACAAAATGGCAAGTGTGATTTGGGGATTTGGAAGCTAGGAACCCTAGCTCTTGATTCAAGCCGTGGAATCGATCATACGATTCGATTTGAGGTAAGGATTTGTAAATCTATGATGTGTATGATGATTTAGTTTAGATCTTATGCATAAATGATGGATTAAAGAAGAAAAATTGAAGAAAAATGGGTTTCAAGGTTCAAACCCGAGAAGTGCTTAAAAACTGCCAAAATCGATTGATCAATTTTGAAAATTGATTAATCAATTTTTTAAACAAGAGAAATTCGAGCGGAACTTCATGAAACCAATCAATCAAAAATAATTTCGATTAATCAATTTTCAAAATCGATTGATCGATTTTGAAAATCGATTAGTCGATTTTGCATGAGCTTGCTGACACTACCTCAGTATTTTGGCCACAACGTTTTGTGCTGAACTTCGATTGACATGATTCTTATTGCGTTGGAAAGAAGACAGCAAGACCTACAACTTTGATGAATTGATTAGATTGTGAATCAATTGTTTTAAAGAACAAACTTTAGTGATAATTTGGGTCAAATTCTGATTTTTTCGAGAAACGAAACCGATTAATCGAGTAAAATCGATTAATCGATTTTTGAATTTTGATTAATCAAATTGGGTCAATTAATCGACTGGTCACAACTAGTGAGCAAGATATTTTTCTGTTTGAAAATCGATCAATCGATTTTGGAAAATTGATTAATCGATTTTGAAAATCGATTAGTCAATTTTGTCTGAGTTGCCAGTACTACTTTGGTATTTTGACCATAACTTTCTAGTCCAAATTTTGATTGATGCAATTCCTATGGCGTTGAAAAGAAGACATCGATATCTACAACTTTTGTGTTTTGACCAACTCATGAATCTAAAGTTTTAAAGGTCAAAATTTAGGGAGAAAATTGCATCAAATTCTATATTGGCATGAAATTGCCCGTTTCAACCTTGGTTTTGAGAAAACACTTAAATAGGTCTAAGTTATTAGTGATTAGAATTGATCTTTGATGCATCATTTTATATTTGTGATGTAGATTGAGGGCGGAAGGCCATCGATAGGACCTTGCTTGCTTCGAGGTTAAGGTAGGGGAACTTCAACACAAACTTACATGTTTGACTTTGATTCATAATTTTTTGACATGTTTGAAAAATGATAAGTTTCTTTGATGTATTTAGATGAAAAATGATTAGTTTTCTTGATGTATTTTGATGTAAGTTTCATAGTGATTTGAGTTATAACTTGGACTCCTTGCAAAATAGAAATTTGAAATCCTTGAGTCGAAAATGGTGAATTCTGAACTGTGAACTTAACCTAGAATTTGTACTATAGTATTCGATTTTAAACTTGATTTTTAAATGGTGAGTTTTAAAACCTTTGAACCAGGAATGTGAGCTTTGGACCGTGAATTAGAAATCTGAACTAGAATGTGAACTTGGAATCGTTGAGTATTATAGATTTGTGAGAAGGTACACCCTTGGAACGCTGTGGCGGGATTTATGTACACCCTTGGACCGCAGTGGCGAGATTTATGTACACCCTTGGACCATTTTTACGAAATTTTATGTACTCCTTTGGACACTGTTGTGGGTTATGTACGCCCTTAGACCGCTTTCACGGGATTTTACGTACTCTTTTGGACTTTGTTGTGCTTATGTACTCCCTTGGACCATTTTTACAGGATTTACGTACACCTTTGGACTTTGTTGTGCTTATGTATACCCTTGGACCGCTTTCGTGGGATTTTACATACTCCTTTGGACCTTATTGTGACTCGGTACACCCTTGGACCGCTATGGCGGGATTCATGTACGCCCTTGGACCGCTTCCGCAAGATTTTACATACTTCGTGAATCAAATTATAAGTCGTGAGATTAAAGTGAACCGCTATGAGTGGATATTGTGTATGTGGATTGTTATGGGCGGATTATGTGTATGTGGACCACTTTGGGCAAATTATGCTTGTCATGGACCGCTATGGGCCGAGTGCAAGTACCATGTGGGCCGTCGGGGCGGATTTGAAATTAGTTTTATGTGATAAATAAATATTTTAAAATCACTTTTGTGTGTGAAAAAGGAAATCAATTTTGTGTGATATGAAAATCAGTTTTTAAACATGTTTGTGTGATAAGAAAACAATATTTGAAATCGGTCTTTGTTTGATAAGAAAAGTACCTTTGAAATGAGTTTCAATTTTAAATAAGAAAATGTTTGATTATGACATTGAATCTATGTTTCATTATGATAAGATGTAAAATTGTGATGAGTTTCCTCTGCTGAGCTTGGATGTAGCTCACCCTTCGACTATACGTCACAGGTATAGCTTCTATTTGAACACCGGACTTGCAGATTGAGGAATTGAGTTGTGCTATGATGTTAAGGGTTGTAGGTTGTGCACTTTGTAGAGTTTGGTGAGTTCGAACTTGGTGCCCTTTGTACTCGTATATAATTTTGTACACCACTGTTTGGTGATGGTTGGCCATCACCGGTGGTTGTTTGAGTTATGTAATATTGAATATTAGAATTGGAGATTTATTTACACCATGTTTTTGTACCAAGTAATTCTGTATTCGGATCGTGTTCTACGACCTGACGGTCCGAGTTTTTCCATTTGGTTTTGGTGTCATGTTAAAGAAGAAAAAAATATATATCTCGAAAAATTCAGGTTGGAAAAATTCGGGCTGTCACAGTTGATATCAAAGCTTAGGCGTTAGGTTTTATTGGGACTCAGACGCGATGCTATTGGATTGTGTTGGAAGTCTAGACTCAACATTTATGCATAAGATCTAAACTAAATCATCATACAAATCATAGATTTACAAACCCTTACCTTAAATCGAATCATATGATCAATTCGATGGCTTGAATCAAGTGCTAGGGTTTCTAGCTTCCAAATCCCCAAATCACACGCGCCATTTTGTTGGGATTTAAAGCTCGTGTACGGTCTCCATGCACAAATTCTCAAGCATTTTCTTCCTTCTCTATAGCTTCACTCTCTCTTCTTCTTCCTCTTTCTCTCACATGAAAAACCCAAGCCCTTTCTTTTGCAAACTGGGTAGCTTCCTAAAGAAGCAATTGCCTTCTTTAACTAAATGGGATTGGTTCCCATACAAAACACATATACTTTTTTTTGGGCATATTAGTTCTCATCTAAGGATCTAGCTCCCGTGTGAAACGAGCGTACCTATTTAGGTGTTATCTCATAACAAAATGATTTTTGATTAGGTGTGGGCCTACACACCCAAACCATCCACTAATCGAACCCGGTGTTGAGCCAATACACCAAAGCTTGGTGCATAAGAAACCATAAAATGCTCAAGACAGAATCTAAATTGGTCTTTTTCCACTTAAGATCTAACCTGAAATAACCCACTCAATTAATTTCACAAAATCAGGCACGTGACCAGTCAAGCAGGCACACCAAGGCACACTCCTCAAAGTCGGGCATGCATCCCGAGGTACACTATTCAAAGTCAACTTTTTCAGGAGATTACATTCTTCCCTCCTAAAATTTTTGTCCTCGAAAATTACCCTAAGTAATCATGTCTTACTATGCACATCAAGTAGAACACTTGCATCCAGATATGAATCGATTTATTCACAAATAAATTCGGGGTTGTTACAGAGCACAATTGCATTTAGCAGATGCAATAAGCCTTTAAACCCTAGGTGATCCCTAGTGGAGGAGTTGTGTCTCCTAAAGGTTTCCAATGAAGGGACCTACAAACTTCAAATATTTTTTATTTTTGAAAATTTTCAAACTATTTAAAACAAACTTTAAAAAAAAAAAAACTCTAAACTACTTTTGGTACACTTGCTAATCTTCACATGATTATTACTATTTTCAAAATTAATATTCCACCCAGCCATTACTTCCCATCCTAGCAGTTATCATTGATCAAATACTCAACAGTTTCGATTCATATAAAGCGGGGAGTGTGTGTACCAATGACAGAATTCATTCATTATAAATTTTTTTAAACTGCAGATTTAGAAAATATTCTCATCAAAACTCTCATTGTGGCATACACTCAAAAAGAATATCGAAAGTATTGGGTTTCTCCCAATGATATATATATATGATGAATAATTTAAGGATATATGATAAAAAGGTAATTGCCATAGAAAAGATAATCTATTCTACTATCATGTTATCAAATTTCCATTCCATAATGCTTCTCATAGACATCTCTACGAGGCTCTTACTTTTTGTAAATTTTAGATAAAAAAGGTCTTTGTTTGTCTTATAATGGGGCTTTAGGTTGAAAGGTTCCAAAGAAAGGTGAAAGGATCCAAAGTTTTGAGAGTTCAGTTCATCTCTCAAATTTTCATAGTGTTTCTCATAGAAATCTCTACTAGGCTCTTACTTTTTATAAATTTTAGTTCAAAAATGTCTTTGTTTGGCTTGTAATGGGGCATTAGGTTGAAAGGTTCTAAAGAAAGGTGAAAAGATTCAAAGTTCTGAGAATTCAGTCCATCTCTCACCTATTCTTCTTTATTTTTTCTTTTTCTATTTCAATAAGGATCCAAAAAGTTGGATCACTTTATTTTTTATTTTTAAGTTGGATCACTTATTCCCATATATTACCAGTAAATCCCTTTTTCTTTTTCAATCATCCTCTCGATTTTTCTTATTTTCACTATGTGGAAGCTTCTTTGCTTCTCTTTTCGTTACTTTTTCTCTCATATATTTCAATTTTAGATTTATTTATTTATCAAATGTACCATTTTCACCATTTCCCTGCATTCTCCTTCCACCCTCATTTTTTTCCCTTTATTCTAAATTCTCAAAAATACAAGGGTTAAAGACCAAAAGCTTTAGGAATTACATATGGTTAGAGTTTATAAAATTTTGGTATAAAGAAATTCGATTTCAGGCTTCTAATATGGGTTCAAGAGGTAAATTATTAAGGATTTTGACTTTTTGGCTTTTTCGTATCAAAAGAAGGCCTCTTCTCATTTCTAGATTTACTAGTAAGGATGTCATATTGTGTTGATGCATATAATAAACAATTTTAGAAATATAGACGACAAAATCATATAATCGGATTCAAATAAACATCAATGATATTTCAATTAAAAATAGTCAAGAAGTTCATGGAAAATTCGAAACATATAGGCAAAGCAATCCCTCTCAAAGAAAGGAAAATTTTTAAAAGCTCACTGGGTAAAATATTTATGAAACTATGATATAAATTCTGCAATTTAAAGTAATGTATAGTTTCAAAATTTCAGTTATGATACAGGTGTGCAAATGGACAAAACATGAATATTAACAACTTCCTATCATTGATTTTCGAACTTCTATTAAGATGATGGTAATGTGTTTGGAATCAATAAAATTTTAATCATTACTCACATCTGATGGCTAACTAGAAAACAAATGGTTAAAATAAACCTAGAAACAAACTATAATTCTAAAAAAGAAAGACCTAAAAAAAGATTTAAAATACTAACTCTAAACCTTAAAGAAACAAACTAACTATTATATACATATATGAAATAATATATGTAGTACTATGTATCCCCCAAACTTAAATAGGATAATGCCCTCATTGTAACAAATTAGGAGATACAAACAAAAGTTCATGGTGCCTAATGTGCCGGGTACATGATAGGCGTAAATAATTAAAATCTTTCCCCCAAACTTGGAGAAGACAACATCTAGCAACATCTAATAAGAAATAACACCAAGCAAGAAAATATAAAATTAAAGATGACAAAAAAAATAAATTTTCTATTAATCTGCAAAAGAAAATATTTACATGGATTGTACAAAAAAAAAAAAGAAAACTAATTACAAAAAGAAATCCGAGGAAGGAACTAGACACGGACGGACACAGACACCGTCAATAACCACTGAGATGAAAAGATATGCGATGTAGATAGGTCTCGGGGTCTTTCAAAATCATCCCGCCAAAAGACCACCACCTCCCCGACTTCGGGATGCCCTTAACCTGCTGCCCTTGGGAGAGGAACTACAAGCCGGGAGGGGAAAAGGGTGGTTCAACAAGGTGGAGGGGGTGGAGAGGGAGGTGGTGCAGGAATTGATAATTCGACGTCCAAAACAATTTGGAGCAGTTTCTCCCAGACCCTCTTCTCAGCCGAGAGCATTTCGTCTTCTTCCATACTTATATGGTTTTCAATGGCACGGATCTCGGACCAGCTAATATCGTCTGCCATGGTTAAGAGAAGTGACGAAGGTGGAAGAAAGCAAAGGGAATGTAATGGAATGATTATGAGATGGAACGTGTATTTATAACGAAAAGGTGGGAAGATGAAAAGTTGTTATAACTCCTAAAATAGATAAGCGTTGAAACTACGAACGGGTAGGTGGCTACAATAAATTCAAGGCGATGGATGCTGCTACAGTGGTGTTAATCGAGGCATCACATTTAATGCTCATGAACTTACAAGGGCATCGTAAACTCACGATTGGTAGGTGCTCAGTCTCAAATAGATGTGATACTCTCATGGCAATCGTAATCCTCGATTGATCGTGAGAGTACAACCAGTCCGCGAGGAATCGTAATCACTACGATTTCCTCAAAAAAGGTAAAGTATAGAAAATGATGATTTTTGAATGCACGTAACTCATTACTTGTGATCATAGATCATCAGAGAGAAGAAAAGCGAAACAAATAAGCCCTTACGAGCGCTTAATCTCCTATGTGCGGTCATAAGGCACTTAACTACCGGGAGTAAGGAATAAAACTAATCGAATACTATACAAATTTATGTTGTTGAAGGAAAAAGAACCTAAGAAATATGGTACATAGTTTTGTTACGAATGAGTCGGTAGCATGACGGTGCCCATGAGTATATCACACATACTCAGGGTCTTTAAGTGATATGGTGGTCATTGTTCCTTGTTCTTCATTTGAAACAACCAGCTTAAGTCTCTACCCATTAACCTTAAAAATATAATTATCCTTGGGATCTTGAATGGTCACAGCCTTGTGAGGGAATGCTTCCATGACGTTGTAAGGACCATCCCAACGACTATGTAATTTAGCCGGGAATAGCTTCAACCTCGAATTGAATAGCCAAACTTGCTGCCTAGGCATAAAACTTTTGAGTAAAATATGTCGATCATGAAATGCTTTAGTTTTGGCCTTATAGATTCAAGCATTCTCATAGGCATCATTTTGTATTTCCTCTAACTCATTGAGTTTGGGCTTTCGTTGTTCATTAGATGTGGACAATTCAAAATTGAGCACTTTAATGGCCCAAAGAGCTTTGTGCACTAATTCCACGAGTAAGTGTCAAGATTTTCCATACGCCAGACGATAGGGAGACATGCCAATGGGTGTTTTATAAGCCATTCGATATGCCCACAGGACATAATGCAATCTTATGGGCTAATCATTTCTATCGGGCGAATAATTCTCTAAAGTATCTTCTTTATTTTCCGATTGGACACCTCTATTGCCCACTGGTTTGCAGGTGATAAGGGGTTACGATTTTATGGGTAACAAAATACTTCTTGAGCAAACTCTCGAAGTACTTATAACAAAAATGGCTCCCCCATCACTATTGATGGCTCGTGGAGTTCCTAATCGAGAGAAGATGTTCTCCCTAATGAAATAAATTACCACCTTGTGATCATTGGTCTTTGTGGCTACCACTTCAACCCATTTTGAAATATAGTCAACAGCCACAAGGATTTACAAAATCCATATGAAGGTGGGAAGGGTCCCATGAAATCTATGCCCCATACATCAAAAAGCTCTATGACCAAAATCGGTTGGAGAGGTAGAATGTCCCTTCGAGACATGACACCTATCTTCTGACATCGATCACAGGCCACACAAAAATTCTGGGCATCTTTGAATAGTGTCAGCCAATAAAAACCCGACTGTAGCACCTTAACAGCCATTTTCTTTCCATCGAAGTGGTCCCCACAAGCATAAGTATGGCAGAATTGAAGAGTATTGTGAGTGTCACTATCACAGACACATTTTCTGATTATTTGGTCAGGGCATATTTTAAACAAATTAGGATCCTCCCAAACATAAATTTTCACTCATGACAAGAACACAAACTTGTCTTGTTTGAACTAGGTTGGGGGGTTTTACCTGTCGCCAAATAATTTACTATATTGACATACCATAGCACCACAGTCTGGATGGCAAGAGGTTGCTCATCCGGGAAGGTATTGCGCAAAGATTCATCGCTGGCAGCTTTTGGAAATTCGATTTGGGACAAGTTATTTGCCACTACGTTTTCAACTCTCTTTTTGTCTCTAATTTCAAAATTAAATTCATGCAATAATAGGATCCACCTGATTAGTCGTGGCTTGGCATCCTTTTTTGTCAATAAGTATTTTAATGCAGAATGGTAAGAGAAGATGATGATCTCTGATCCCAATAGATACTGTCAAAATTTATCTATCTAATGCAAACACGACAATGAGAAGCTCTTTCTTAGTGGTGTTGTAATTCAGCTGAGCTTCAACCAAGGTTTGACTCGCACAATAAATTACGTGGGGAACCTTATCTTCTCGCTATCCGAGGACTATGCCTATTGCATAATCAGAAGTATCATAGATTACTTCAAAGGGTAAGGAGTAACTTGGAGGCTGAATGATGGGTGCAGATGAGAGAAGTGCACGAAGCTTATTAAACGCTTCAAGACAGGCATCGTCGAAGTCAAAAGTGACATCGTTTGCCAAAAGGTGGCATAGGGGCCTCGAAATCTTTGAAAAGTCTTTTATAAAGCAGCAATAGAATTTGGCATGACCAAGGAAATATCATATCTGCCTTATCAAAGTTGGTGGAGGCAGATTCGCTATAATGTCAATTTTGGCCCTGTCAACCTCTATTCCTATTTTTGAAACTATGTGCCCCAGGAATATGCCTTCTTGAACCATGAAATGACTATTCTCCTAACTTAGCACCAAGTTAGTTTCCTCACATCTTTCTAGGACGAGGGCAAGGTGATCTAGACAAGTATCGAAAGTTCGGCTAAATACCTAGAAATCATCCATGAATACTTCGCGAAACTTTCTGTCGTATCGAAAAAAATAGCCATCATGCACCTTTGGAACATTGTTGGTGCATTGCATAACCCAAAAGGCATGCGGCGATACGCAAATGTTCTAAAAGGACACATGAAGGTTGTCTTTTCTTGATCTTTCGGATATACTGGAACTTGATTATACCCTGAGTAATCGTCCAGAAAATAGAAATACTTTTGACCTGCAAGTTTTTCCAAGATTTGATTAATGAATGGTAGTGGAAAATTGTAATGACCCTGATCATTATATATCTTTGACTATTTGACTTTCACGACCTCGATGTTTTTATTTATTATGGACCTATTAGATTTCACGTAAAAGAAATATTAACATTTTAAAGTAGCAAATATAATATAATATTATTAATATATATCTTAAATTATAATAAATTATTTAAAAAGACATGTGTTGGTGAAATGGTAGGTGCACTTGATGTTATTGGAGAGGCCTAGAGATCAAACCTTCACAAATGCAAAACATTTAAATTTTTCATTAACTCTTCTACAACCTATATAACCTACCTAAATGTATGTGCTTAACACCCTAGGAGAACTCATAGAGAAAAATTATTTGTGCGCACAAATTTTAGGAGGTCCTTATATTTTCTCTCCAAATCTTATCTCTCTCATTAGAACCTTCATTTTCTCAGAGAAATTAGGATAAATATAGATATAATAAGAGGAGTTTGATAGAATCTAAATAAGCTCAAATTCTCTCCCAATCTCCTTCCGTTCATAACCAAATCAATATTGGACTTTACCTTATGTGGCTATCCCAACTCAAACATCTCCTAAAAACATTGCATACCAAATATTTTCAATTTTCATAATCCACATTTCACGCATGCTACACCCTTAAAATACAAGGAACTCATGCTGGGCCTCCCAAGCCACCTGTGACACATGCTCCATTCTCCTCACGTGGCACATAAATTTCTCCTTCAATTCTAAGCATCTCACAACTACAATTGCAAACTCACCTCAATGCAATTTCCCCCCCCCCCATTTTCTCTCTAAGACAACCGAAAATCCCTTAGCTCTCCACTCTTAGCAAATTACTAAAATTATGTAAACCTCCACCGAAATAAGTAAGCCATCATCTTCTTTTTCTTCATATTTTCTTTATAATTCATTTCACGCACCCCTAATTTCTCTTCTTATCCTAAAATACTTCAAGATCTTAACTACCTTGCACTTTATTTAATATTTATATGTTTTATTAACGAGATTAATCACGAATTCGGTGTGGATTATCACTGTGCATAAATGAAGGAGATCGATTGCCAGTGTAGAATTCGGATCACTCGGTCAAATGATTCGAAATAGTTGCGATAATGCATTACGACATTAGGACCTGAGGTAGGAAAAATTTAATTATTTATTCCTTGATTGATTCATTGGACTAATTAGTGGTGTATAAATAAGAAATTACTCTTTAATCCATTATATCCTACCTTTGGCCCATTTATTTAACTAATCATGTGTGGGTAAATTACCTTCATTGATTTCTATTTTGAATTTTATAATTTATTTAAATAATTAATTAATTGTGTATTGGGACATGTATGTAAATTCCTAATTATAATATTTTATTATGTCAGTTATACCCTTGGAAATGTGATTTAACATGTAAATTAGTGGTAGATGCTGAAATTTGAATTCTAACCAGTTTGGGTTTTTCTCTTCATTCAATCGTATGAACGTTTATAGACCTTCATTGGGGGAACCGTCAAAGAGGTAATGTAGATGGAAGTACCCTCTACCAAAGCTATTCTTCAATCTAAGGCTAGATCCATCTTTAGTCATCTCAAAAATTACCCCCAAGATATCACTTTAAAATCTGTACAGTAAATTCCTGCATCTGATTTTTGTTTAAGTGCGTTGTGAATGTACTTTTGACCTTTGATCAGACACTCATATGAGTGAAATCAGGAAAACTTCATTTTGGTTAACCCCTCACAGCTTTTAGTGATCTTCATATTTGACGGTTGATTTTGCCCGGTTCTTAGAGGAATTATATGTAACAACCCGAAATTTTCGAAAATGTTGAATTAGTGACCTTTGACGAATTGCACGCTTTCGACTGATTTGACCCGAGCCAAACATTTGACCTAACTAACGTGGCCTCAAACCCCACTTATGATGGTTGGAATTTCATGCCAAACACATTAAAGCCCAAACCGTACCCTATGTAGAGTGTATGCGTGATTGTGCATGTTGCACACGAACCTGAACCCGATAACCCAACCTGTCATGTGGCACCCAATTAAGTGTGCGTGTTCGGCAGATCGCATGATGCCGCTTTGAATTTTAGGATAAATAATTTATAAGAATGAAATTTTGTTTGAATAGTGAGGCTAAACCTTATGTTTTGACCTTTGATAGGAGGCCCGTACACTGAACCACGGTATACCGGCTTAACACCTAAGACGGTCCCAAAAGTTAAGTGGATTAGATCTCACTTAGAACCGTTGAATGAAAGCTTATACACATATTTATTGTGTGCATTTAACATCGAATCCGAGCCATTAGGGTAAGAACTTATACGTTCTTTTCTGCGTGTGCGCCCCACACCAAACCAAGGCCTAGATATTTAAGTGAAACTTCCTTTGGAAGTTTCATTCATTGCAAAAGAGAAGAGAAAGAGAGGAGAGAAGAGAAAGAAGGAGAAAGAGAATAGTTTGAGAGAGAAAGGAGCTAACTTCTTGCATTTCGGTGGAGCTTCCACATTATTTCTTCTTCTTCTTCTTCTTAGAGATCATTGGCCAAAGAGAGATGTTGAGAAAGGAAGAGATTTCCTCAAACCCTCTTTTGTTCTTGGTGAGTTGAAACCCCAAACTCCGTGGATCTCACCCTAGATCGCTCTATTTCGCTTGGGAGAACCGTTGTGATTATTGGATACGTTGAGGAGGGTTGGTCTCCGCCACTACAATCGAAGGAATCAAAGGATTTTGAGAATTCATGCGATTTTGAAGCGTGAAAATCGATTCTTAGATTCGATCGTCTGGAATCTTTCGTGCCCTATTTAAAGAGGTAATTGATGCAATTCTTCCATGTATTAAACTAAACATAGGTTGCTTAGATGTGTGCAAAAGATTAGAATAAAAAAGATTGAGTTTTGATGAAAAATAGGTTTTTAAAAGTCTAAAACGTGTAAAATCGCGCACAGTCGCTCGCCGGAGGCTCGCTCGAGCGAGCTTGAAAACTCGCTCGCATGAGTGCAGAACCTGTCTCAGTATTTTGATCATAACTTTTTACTCCAAACTCCGATTGACGTAATTCTCACGTAGTTGGAATGAGGACAATGAACTCTACAACTTTTATGATTTAACTATTTCATAAATCCAAAGATTTAATGGTCAAAATTTAGGAAGAAAGTTGCATCAAACTCTATATTAGCATGAACTGCCTCATTTTTCAGAAACACTTAAATAAGTCTAGGTTTTTAGTGAGTAGCGTTAATCCTTGATGCATCAGGGAGTGTTTGTAATGTAGATTGAGGGCTGGAAGCCATCGATAAGGACTGTGGTGCCGCTTTGAACGGCTCCGTGTGCGAGGTAGGAAAAGTTCTGGACATGTACTCTTGATTACAATAGCATGTGTGTAGTGATATGTGTGTGTGAAATTAAATGTGTTGTGATTCGAGTTTCCAAAACTTAGTTAAAGCATGTGAATTTAAGGTGTGTGTACACTAAGGAAGAAATCAATAAGCATATAAATGTGTGACATCCCAGGGATGTATTTCTTTGATGTGAGCATCTAGGTGATGCAAAATGATGTAGACAAGATTTGAACAAAACTTTAAATTATTATATTTAGCACAACTTCAGGGTGAATAACATTATATATTTTGCACAGTTGATTTGAGATTCGTAAAATACCCCACCGACACGGCGGTATACCTATGACTGACTCGACAGAATATCCGTGACCGGTACGACGGCCAATTCGTACAAACATATAATGAAATTACCAAGAGGATAATTGGTATGCCAAGTTGCTTCAGTGAATGGGACTTGAGCTTGTATTTAGTTGAAACATAGTTCAATTGAACGACGATGGAGGGTATTCCATCGAGACTCGATGTTATATTGCTCGGGGATTATTTAAGTTATTTGATTTAAGTTTATGACACAAGTTTTTGTGATATGAGAACAAGTCAAGTAAAAGATAAGATGTGTAGTGTGAAAAGATAAGATGTGATATGTGCATTTAGTTCATGCTTTTGGTAATTTAAATGCTTTAAAACTATTTTCAGCTTATGAGATCATTCTTCGCTTATGTCATGAAATATATGTGAGTAAGATAGCTTTACATGTTCAGTTATTTTCCTATTGGGCTAGAATGTAGCTCATCCCTCGACTATACGTCACAGGTATAGGTATTGATTGGAATCCAGCTGCGGAGACAGGCTTGGGATCTCTCGTTTAGGGAATTTTACCTTAGGTGAGGTTTGGACGTGAGTATATTTTTGGTTTGTATAATGAATGTTTTGAGGTCTTTTGGATTATGGACTTGGTATGTCCGAGAATTTATTATTGTATTAAGACTCATTTTGTAGGTATGTTATTGAAACCACTGTTTAGGTGATGGTCGGCCATCACCGGTGGTTTTCTTGTGGGCTCGTTTTATTCAATCTTTATGTATAGAAGAATCTTTATTATTGTTATATTTTTCTTTGACTCTACCTTTGTTGGTATACCAAGTAATTTCTGTATTCGGATCGTGATATATATGACCTGACAGTCCGATTTTCCCTGAGTTTATGATGTAAGGAAGGAAAAAAATAATATTGTGCAGGTTTTTGTGCCTTGGGGAAAATCGGGCTGTTACATTATAAAATCTAAATTTTTGACTAATTAGATCATACAATTCGGTCGGATTGCTTTGTAATTTCAGAATTATTATAGCACATGTAGGCCCCATTTTCTTGTGATGATGTCATGACTGTTCCAACAAGTTGTGAATATTTATTTTATTCTTATTACACTGAGTTTTTGGTTCGAAATCATTAATTGTTTAGTTAAATATATGAAACATGTATTTTGATATATTCGATCTAATCAAATATTCACTTTGCGTAGTTTATACTTGACATTTATATTGTAGTGATCGAAATTAGACTTAATATCGAATACTTATGTCAAGGTGGGTGTGCATGTTAAATATTTATGTTTCATTCGTTAAGATATTACATGATATGATTATTGAAGAATATATAGAAAATTCAAGAAAATATGATAACAAAACAAGATACGCATTCGTCCTGATTTGGTATTATTGCGAATCACATTGGACCCTTATCATGGACACATCATGAGTTGTGAAAGCCATGGTCGTATGGGGCAACAACTTCTTCGCGATGGTCTCATTGCACCGAGTTCGATGTGATTGATAACACTATTGGATCATGGCTATTCACTTATGATTATTAAGCAAGAAATGTAAGATATGAAATAATCAAGGGTTTAACAAGTCCAAAGAATTTTAAGATATGATTAAATGTACATGAAAGAACAGAAAAGATATGGCATGAATTTATGGCAAGACAAGACATAGACTATTATTATTTGTATACTAGGACAAGGCATGAATTTATGGCAAGACAAGATAAGCAATATTATTATTTACATGCTAAGAAGGCAAGCGATTCTATGCATAAATGATTTATGATGTTTAAAGGATCCCATCATGACAAGAATAGACACGAACCAAACACAAGCCACCTCACTTAGCAGGGGCTACGACTAATCAAGAAAATTATCCATGGGCGACGATGGACGGGATTCCCATCGGTATATTTAAGTATTAAAGCTCTGACACCTATGTATGTGCAGAGAATATTTTAAGTTAAATTTAAGTCATGTAAGAATTTCAAGACATGTGATGCTAAGATAAAATAATTGTTCATGTGCATGTTGCATTGAATATAATGAATAAAATAATACGAGTATAAATTCTTATAAGTATCAATTTTATGATTATTAATCGACTACTTTCACAAGAATAGTTATATCTTAAGATCATTATTACGTTAGTCGAATAAAAATTATTATATGCATGCTTATTGGTTGAATATTTCAAGACATGAAGGATAATTAATGCCTCCCTACTAGGTACTGTGGATATTTTGTGCTTATCTTGATACTTTGTGTCATAGATCAGATTGACCCTGAGCTTCTGGAGATCGGGGAAGCCGAGGAAGAGAATCTAGAGTATTTTTCTGAAGAAGCAAAAGCCCAATCGGAAGATTTTTATCCGTAGGATTCACGTTCTTTTCCTTATGGGTATTAGGGAATACTATTTTGATGGCATCCGTCATTGTCTCATTTTTGTTATGGATGAATGATACTAGGGTTATGAGACACATGGTAAATATTTTATTGTAAATAGACAAGAAAATATGTGTGGATGATTAAATGGATAGTTAGATATTTATTTTGTATGATAAATAGTATTACTCATATGAAAAGACACATCTTTTGGATATTCCTATTTTAGGTACGAGTTATCAAAAAAAAAAACTAATGTTTTATGAAGGATGTTGCAATCAAACTTAGGATTAGATGCCTTGCAAGCTCAAGTCACCAAATTAAAGGCCCGATATTCAAAATTTTTTCGTAAGAAATTTCGGGTGGTTACAAAAATGATCCTTGCGAGTCAGTGAATTCAGCTTTCAGTAATCAATACATACACACCAACCTGTAGTCTCACGTAATGGTACCAATTCACCTATCGAATTCTCTTTAACTATAATCCCTGATTTCTTCGGGACTACTTGAATGGGGCTCACCCACTCACTATCAGAAATCAGATAAATGATACCAGCATCGAGTAATTTTACGATTTCTTTTTATACTACTTCCCTCACGTTAGGATTCTACCATCGCTGGCTTTCTCGAGAAGTTTTGGCATTGTCCTCCATGTGAATCTGATGCATGCATATTAAAGGATAAAACCCTTTAAATCAGTAATAATCCACCCAATTGCACGCTTATACTTTGTAAGAATGGCCAACAACTTGCTCTCTTGATCTGTAGTGAGAATATAAGATATAATGATTGGGGGAGGTTCATTGGTTCCAAGAAAAGCGTACTTTAGGGTGTCGGGAAGTGGTTTCAAGTCTAAGGATAGTGCTTTTTCAATGGAAAGTAACAATGACTCATTGGAAGTGGTGGGTAAAGGCTCCACCGGTGGCTTCCAAGTCCTTAGTTGGGAATCACGGGAAGGGGCATCTAGAAAATAGGCCACCTCTTTGGAATGTAGTTCAGATTTTCCCATATTTGTGTACCACAATGCAGTTTCAAGTGGATCCTTAGCTAAAACTAGAGGCATTCTTCTTCAATCAATTCTTCAATGTCATCCATATAGAAGCACTGTTGGGATAATTTTAGGTGCTGTTTGTTATTAGGATATGTGTGGGGAAATAAAATCAAATAAAGGAGTGAGATGAAGAAGAAGGAAAACAACAACTCTAAAAATATACATAGTCCTGCAAGATACATGGCTTGCTGTAGCAAGTTTTGATAAGTAAGAGTTTGCCCTACAGGAAAAATTGATCTAGAACCTAAAAAGGGTTATGTTAGTAGGCCTCCTATGAGAAAGGGTTTAAAAGAAGGGTGATGATGATATGGTAAACTAAAGAATAAAATGGTGAGAAGTATGCAGCTAAGCTAAGGTCACATCAGTTATGCAACTCAAATCTAGAGCTGCCTCAGCGGCATTCCTTTAGATGGCTACAAGAACATCTACAAGGTAGAGGAATCCAATTCAACCCCTGTGATTTAAATTGGTCTCTTAAGGCTATAACCTGTCAACTTAAATGGTCACAAAATATTCAATAGAGAGGATCAAACCACCTGGGTCAAATAAAAAAACTAACCTAATCCAAGGGAATGGATTAATCCTAAGGCTATAACCTGTCCACTTAAATGATCACAGACTATCCAATAGATTTCCTCCAACTAGTGAATCAAATCAGAGCATGAACATCATTGTAGATACTATGTTTGCAAGGCTACAAGCTCATGCATTTATAGGAGCAAACAGCCCTCAAAAATCCAGTGGAAACCACAGGTGATCAGTGGCAATTTGGAGACTTAGATGCAGCTGGTCATTGCTGCAATAGGCCTGCAATGATCCAACTCATAAGTCTGCAATCTCTACAGAAGATCAGATCTAACAGCTAATCACAGTAATATAAAATAAAGGGAGGCTTGTCTCTGCACAATCTCCCACAAGGCTATAAGCTCAAGTGCAGAGAAGAAGAATCCATCTTAGATCTGTGACTTAGACTCACCCTAGGGCTATAGTCTGTCCACTTAAATGGTCACAGGCTATCCACATAAGCTATCCAACTCACAAATGACTGAGATAGAACAATAAAACTGTTGCTGTCACCATTGTTGCAAGGCTACAAGCTCAAATAACAATGGGTACATCAAACCCATAGAAATCCATATGCATAATATAGAACAAATATAGATTCAATTAAGCTCTAATAATTGGCATTTCATTGCAATAAAGATACTTACAATAGTGCCCTCGAGACAACAACCTTGTGCGGAACAACCCACAACAACTCTCAAAATTCATACAAAACTTATTGCAAAACTAAAATAAACTACACCTAGCTGTATACAAAGATCATAGCCAATAAATGCTAAACTAAGGAAGAAGAAAAGAAAAATGGAGAAGATGACCTAATCCTAACCCTAATCTGACTTGAGCTCTTAGCTGAATTAGGTTGAGGAAGAGATAATTCTAAAACTGAAATTACAGCTTATATACTCAGTGCTAAATGCCTTGGGCAATAAGAAAGTAAACCCTAATTGAATTGTAGATGTGGCTCCTTTGTATCCCTTTGATGCCTCAGGATGTATGGGAATAGATGAGGGCCTTGGGATGAGTGCCCTATAAGTGCAAAAATTCCCAAAGGGTCCCTATGTATGGATTGGGAAGTGGGGACCTAAGCTTCGCATGGCTGCTTTAGCCTTGAAGTGCATTTTGCGTGGCTCTGATGACTGGTCGCGAGGCTGCATATGCTGTAGAGAGAAGCTCGCAAGGTTGCATTTTCATTGAATTATACAACTCGCGCAGATGAGATTTAGGGCCTTCAGTCGGGAGGGTCTCGCATAGCTGGTCGCCACGATGGAATATGGCTTGTCGCGCGACTGGCTTCAACTTTGAAGTATGTGAGAGCTGCGCACGTGGAAGTTATGAAGCTAGTGCCATGCGAGAACTGTGTGACGTGTTGATGCAAGATCTGAATGAGCTACGCGATGAGTCTCACGAGAGCTCTGCGACAATTGCTTTGATGATTTAAACCCCGCGAGATCTTCGCGATAAATATTCTGAAGCCTTCTCTCTTTAGAGCTGCGTGAGGTGTGCACGAGTTCAAACAGTGCTGCAAGCTCCAAGCTTCGTGAGGCTTACTTCTAGCCTTTTGAACTGCGCGAGAGTGCTCGCGACTTGGATTTCAGCTGCGTGAGGCTTGCTCTCTGGTTCTCTACTGTAGTGCACATGCTACTGCAGACATCTGCTCTGATCAAGTCCATGTTTCTCTCTTCTGTTAGGCTTCTAGGTCCCACTTAAGCAACCTCTATGGTCACCATGGTGTGTTCCACCATGGTGTTTCAACTACTCTTCATTGAGCTGCAACCCTTGGCTTCAAACCCCTCTCTTTTTGGCCTCCTAAGCATGACTTTTATGCTAAGCTGTAAATTTATTCTTAACTACAAAACACACTAAAAAGAAGATTATTAAATAGCTTCAAGTAGTAAAGGCTAGGTTAAGAGGTGAAAAGTGGTACTTTTCAGTGAATAATAAGCACTCTTTATCAATCGAGGTCATTTCATTGGCTGTAGAAAAGACATTTAACTGAATTCTCATGTCCCCAAAAGAAACTTTCATTACACTAGTTTTACAGTTTATGCAAGCATTGATCGTGGCAAAAAATAGTGTGACGTCCCAAAAAATTTGTGATTTCTCAATATGTCCAATTTCGTGTGATATTGATCGTTAGATGAGTGACCGTACACCAACGTGTGGTGTACTAGCTTAACACCCGAAAAGGAGTCATTAAGTATATAGTCATGGGATGAGATATTTCCATCCTTTTTGCTTGGCTTGTTTGGTGAAAATAGAAAGAAAGGATAGCCAACCGTGTGATCGTGCCATAAGCGATGAGTAGAGTGAAGAGTATTGTGTGTCGGAGTGGAGATTCATCGTAGACTTTGTTTTGATTCAATCAATAAACGAATCCATGAATTTTGCTCCGAAACCCTCTGTGACAACTACTCTTAAAAAGCATGTGATCAACCAAATAGAGGTAAGCAAGGTGTGTTAATTATGGGATAAGAGAGTTTCTTCAGCTTTGGTTATGTGTGAATGAAATGGAGAAGTATAGGATACAATTTTGGAGAAAAATGAATCAGAGAAGAAGAAGCCCGTATGACTGAGAATCTGTCAAAACCGATCGATCAAAATCAGGAATCGTTCGATCGATTTTGATAGGATAGAGATGTGAAGAGTTTTTGGAGAAACCGATCGATCAAAATGGAATTCGATTGATCAATTTGAGAAATCGATCGTTCAAAATGGGATTTGATCGATCAATTTTGAAAACTGATTGATCAATTTGTGAACCGATCGATCGGAATGTTCAGACAGAGAAATGTGAATTTTATGAAGAAACCGATTGATCGAACAGGGATTCGAGCGATCGATTTTGGAAATCGATCGATCGATTTAGGATTCGACCGATCGATTTGTCCTATGTCTAAGTTCTTATGTTTTGGAGAAAAGAACTCGGGGAGACTTTAGGACTTACAGTTTTCCGTCACATTTGACGTATATGATGAACTTATTTATGTTCTAGGTTGGGATCAAGGATGTGTGATGTGAAGGTTTCCTTGAAAAAGAAAATCTTCGTTTTTACTTTGAGTTGAGGTAGGGAAAATTTCATACCATGTGCATTTCATACAACTAGCATGAATATTGTGATATGATGTGTAAAGAACAAATTTTATTATTTAGCAAGCACGAGCTTTGTACATGGATTCAAAATGTGAAAATGTGTGTGTGTGAACAACTTGTACATGGATTCAAAACATGAAAGTTATACGTGTGTGTATGTGGACTCCGAAGGATTTGTTCATGTGTGTGTGTGTGAAATTTGAGATTCTAACTCCAAAACTAGTTATAAAATATCACATTATATGGTGATAAACTATAAGTTAGAATTGCATGATAATATAAGGTTCATGTGAAACAAACCCCTTGTGCTCCGGTACGGTGAGATATCCATTCATTCTTACTGATCTGTGGTAAATTTCATTCGGCACTAGTCTCCCTCATTTGAAGGGGCTTAGGCATCATAAAAATAGTTCATTGAATGATGATGGTTGAGATTCTCATCAGAATATGTGTGACTCTCAATGCTATATATGCTTGAGATTGTATTTAAGTGATCAGTTTAAATTTTCTTTGTGTTATGAGAAAAGATTTAGAAATCATGTCATCAAACTTTGAAATATGCATTTAAGATCAGTTTTACTTAAATTTAAATACCTTTAAATTGTGAGTTTTTATTTGAAAAGCATGTTTGAACTATGCTATGAGATATATGTGTGATGTGATGATATGCATGCTATTGATGATTCCCTATTGAGCTTAGACTGTTAGCTCACCCTTCAACTATACATCACAAGCACAAGGTTTAGACGCTGACATTGAGGACTCAGAGTACGTTCTGGAGGAGGAAACTGAGCCCCCTCCTAAAGAGTTCTTCTAGTTGATGAGGATTGAGATCGAAATACGGTTATGTGATTTTATTGTAAGGCTTGGTACGTCCAACCCTTTTTGTATTAGTATATTAGATTCAGTACGATAGTTACGTATTTTTGTGAACAATTGTTTAGGTGACGGTCGGCTGTCACCGGTGGTTCATTTCTATTCTTTTGTCCATGTGAATTAGAACTGTCTTTTTATCATGGTCATTGATATAGTCACATATAGAATTGAAGATATAAAATTTCCTTATGATGACTCTATCTGCTTAGTTTGAAAGATCTTCTTTGATTTCTACTATGTGTTAGATGTGCCAAGTGTTCGGTAATTCGGGGATCGCTTGTAACAGTAGTCCGACAACATGGGTTTTCGGATATGAAAATTCGGGCTGTCACAGTTGGTATCAAAGCTCTAGCTTTAGAGATTTCTAACAGACCTTAAGTTTAGACCATGTGTTTAAGATCTTGTTAGAATGTAGGGGCCATCTGCTAATCAAACTTTTATTTCATGTTTGCAGAACATTATGTCCACTAGAGGTAGAGGTAGACCGAGGGGCTGTCGTGGACGAAATTTGATAAGTGGGGACGAGATTCCCTCTAGTTCAAATAGGGTTATTCTGAAAGAAAGAGATCAAGAGAGGGATGAAAGACAAAGAATGGTTCAGGATATGGAGGCTGTGGCGAATGCAATGGCACAGAAGACGACGTTGATAGCTGCTCAGAATACCCATATTCATCAGCAACCGCCTCAACCTCCAACTCCACCTACGCCATCAACATTTGTAGAGTTTAGGAAGATGAGACCTCCTAATGTTTATGGTCAGACTAATCCACTTGAAGTGGAGAAAGGGCTAAATCAGATGGAGAAGCTTCGTCAGAGATTACCGTGCACCGAGGAAGAAAAAGTAAGTTGGGCTTCTTTTCAGCTAGAGGGGGAAGCCGATCCTTGGTGGAAGTTGGTATTGAGAATTAGAGAGCAGGATAATCCTAATGGGATATGGGCTTGGGAAGAATTTGTTGAAGTGTTCAACAAGGAATACTTTTCCAAGCAATTGAGAAGTTAGATGGCAGTGAATTTTATGAATTTGGAGCAAGGAGGAATGTCCGTATGGGAAGGAGTTTATTAGTTTGTCAAGGTTTGCTTTGGAATATGTGGCCACAGAACTGATGAGGGCCAATAAGTTCGAACGCAGCTTAAGGCTGAATATACGAGATCGAATTTCAGTATTGGAATTGGAGACATATGGAGCAGTGATAGGTAAGGAGCCGGTTGCCGAAAAGGATATTGAAGACATGTATAAGAGAAGGGACCAACAGAATAGGAGCAAAGCAGGTCAAGGGAGATCGGGTAACAATGAATCGGTGAATAAAAAGTTGAGATTTGCAGCACCAGTTCCAAGGCAACCTGCCCAGACCACTTATTCTAGGCCACCTATGCCTCCTGCAGTTATGTTGGTGCGCGCTTTTTCTGGGTTCCTCTCAGTTTTCGTTGAATCAGTGGCTTCAAATTCTGTCCTGGTGGACTCTAGCGATGCGGCATTTGGAATGTTAAAAATAAAGGGGTTTCTAGGAAGGTTCCTAGTTTGTTGCGATCGCCAACTACATATATTTATCGACACTGCAACACGTGAATAATCACGGTTAATAGCGGGTATGGGTTACTTTTATACTGAATCGTCCACCTGCGAATGTCAATAACAGTCTTTTCCTTAATTTAGATAGTTTAATTTCCTTTTTATTTCCCGTTATTGTTATAAGTTTGATCAGTTTAGACTTCCTTGGTTCTATGGTAAGTTTATTTATGACTTTGTCAGAGTTAGTAGATCTATTCTAATACTATAATTCTGTCAGGAGTCTGATTACTTTAGCTTCCTAGTCTTATTAGAATTCTAATTAATTTAGTGTCCCAATGCTACTAGGAGTCCAATCAATTTCAGTCTCCTAATCCCATTAGGAGTCTAATCATAATTTAGCTTCCTAATCGTACTAGGAGTACACATGCAATAGTTCTAGTAAAATTCTAATTAGTTCGGGCATACCAATTGTATTACGATTCTAATTAAATCAGGTATAATAAATTCTATTGAAATTCTAATTAAAGCCATTATAACAGTCCTGTTAGAATTCTAATTGAGATAAAAAGACTGATTTTACTGAAACTCTAACTTAAGCAAAAGAATTAATGATACTAAAATCTAATAAAAAAAAATGAATAAATTGATATTTATCAAAATCTAATTAAAACAGATAAACTAATTTTATAAAAAAATTCTAATGAAAGCGGCGAATTAACTATGCTAAAAGTCCAATTAAGGTAATGAAATTAATCATACTAAATTCTAGTTGAAGCACGAAATTGATCAATTAAATTCAGATTTAAAGAGATTAATCAGTCGTACTATGATTTAAGACAATTAATTAAACATGCTGAAATAAAATAAACCTACTAATCAATTATACTAAAAGGATAAAACTTAAGCAATTAATTAACTCTAAACTTCCTAAAAAAAAGGGGGTTTGGGCCCCTATGCTAAGGAGGATTGGCCTCGTTCCCGAGTACCCTCCATAAGCTCCCTTGGGCAAATCGGGTGGCTAAGATTAAAGGTAAATTGAGGACTGGTTCTAGAAACAGAGGACTAGAACCAGATATAGGGAATTATGGTCCGAAAAGGGGTGCTACGGTTTAAAACTGAAGATAAATTCCTAAACCTAGAGATTATAAGCTATGGTAGGAAACTAAAAAATTAAATTATTACCTAAGGTTCGGGGCCACAGAGAGAAATCTCGAAGATTAGAATCTTGAATCTCAAAACCATGATCAAGGTTCTCTATGGGTTTGTCCTCGGAGTTCTCTAGCTTTGGAATCCGTTCTCCCTTGAAAATTCTAGCCTCTTCGTGTTGTGTTTTTCGAAAAAATTTAAAAAAAGTTTTTATAGGTTTTTCTTCAATTACGCGCCATTTTTTCGACGTTTAACTGAATTCCGCGTTGGTTTACCGGCGCTTAATCGCTTTGAGTTGGTCACCGACTCAATGAGCGACCGGCTGACTTGCTCAATGAGTTTCCCAGTCCTAATAAAGTTAAAACTAATTGTGCGCTTGGTATGACGTGCGTAATCTGATTAAGTGATTCTTCAGAAGTTCTCAATCAAGAAAACTTAGGGGTCAAGGACAGGGAGGCTAGACCGGGTGTAGGCCAACTAGTTGTGTTGCGCTCAATCCGATCGCGTGTCTGATTTTAGGCACGTGATTAAGTCTCGAATAGGTATGAGAAAGGAAGTTTGGTCTGAAAGGGGGACTGATTGCGTGTTTGTGGTGTGGCGTGCAAATGAATTACGCACGAAGTTTTAGGTGCTTAATTCAGGGTTGTCCGAGTCTGGTCTCTAGACTTAAATGTAAGACTATTGTTTCAGTCTGCATTTTGACTATATACTATTATTTTGGTATACAGTCTCCCCACGTCGGTATCTGAGCTACAAAGCTATTGTTTCAGCCTGTATTCAGTCATGTACTATTATTTCAGTGTATGGTTTTCATATTAGGGTTAAAAAGGTCAAAGGTTGATTAAACAAAAAGTATATTCTGAGAAGGCAAAATGGGAGTGTCTACAGATGCCCCTCTTTGGCATGCTCTTGAGAAGTAAGAACCCATCGAAGAAGTAGACACCCCTCATTCGAGGTGTCTTCTCGTTTCTCTTAGAAATTCATAAATGTGAATTGGTGATGCTAACATGACATGCTTGGCTTTCTTATCTATCAGTGCAAGGAAAATGGAGCATTTGAAGGGCAAATGGTAGCTCTCGAAGGGCACATTTTGAGTTTGTGGTGCATGGCACATCCCGTCGCATGGCGTGAGCTAACAGAGGGATTTTATGCAATTGAGTTACTGAGGCGTCAATCAAATATCCAAAATAAGGTCCAGGGACCGATAAAAAAATGAAGTATTATGTAATATCGAAGGCTTTTGTAAGTCATGTCAGATCGGGCGCGTCATTGCTCACACTAATACGTGTCAGGCATTCCTTTTCCAATAGGCGTTTATAAAATCTTAGATTAAATATACTCAAAGTTCAGTTTCCTAGGGGAATGGCGGGTTTGGGCTGGTAATTGAAGTGGGGTCTTATGAAGTGTGCTCAATTGAATTCTGCGTAGTGGGATATGCGCTCGATTCAATTGGAGTTCAAGGGTCGGTAAATTGGGAATTCTAGTGCTAATGTATTTGAACAACTGATTCTGCACAGTGTCGTGTGTGCTCGATCCAATTCTGTGTAGTGGGATATGTGCTTGATTGTAAGTTCAGGGGTTGGTCTGTAAGTTAGGTATTCTGGTCCTAATGTGCCTGAACAAATGATTCTGCGCAGTGGGATATGTACTTGATTGCAAGTTCAGGTGGCCTTAGGAGTTAAAGGTCAGGCTCGAGTTTAATTTATTGTGCATGGGTGATGGAGCGCTTAATCAGTATTTTTTTTGGTATTCAAAGAAAGGTGAGTTGGGTCTATCTATCTTGTTACTTTATTCTTCTTTTTCCTTTTTTTTTTATTTTTTTTGTTTGTTTTATGAAGTAAAGGTTTTTTTTTGTTCGAAATAAAGGGAGTTTTGATATTTTTAAATCTTAGGGATTTTAACTTAAGATCAATTCGGTGATAAAATGGCAGAAAATGTGGCTTTTGAGATGTCGTTGAGTAGATCCATCGGTACAGGATTTGCGGACCCGACCATTATTGTGGTTGTCAAGAAGACACTTGGCATGTCGGATACTACGTCTAACCTTCTAGATGAATACTGATGATTGTCTCTTATGGGAGGACTACAGTGATTCGCGAGTCGAGAGAGACGGGTTTTAAAAACATTTGACTTAATCATAGCTAACTCTATATTTGCAATATCGAGTAAAACAAAAAAGGTGGGTGATACTTACCTAGGGGTGATACCTACCTAGATTGTGCGTAGTTTGTATGGTCTGGTGGCGCCGTAGTGGCGCGATGGGACTTTGGAGCTTTCTTCTTTTCAGGTCTGCTGTGGCAGGTTAGCGGTTGTGATCAATGTCTTGGGAGAAATGATGTCGCGATGGGAATTGGGGATTCTACCTTCTTTGGTTGTGTGCTGGGTTAGTGCTGGTGGGATGTGGGGATCAATTCGAGAGAAAGAGGGCTCTTTGCTTCAGCGACGGGGCATGATCAAGCTTTCCCTCTTTTCGTCATTTGATGTGACATGGGCTATCTGAGCTTTCATTTTTTTTTTTCAGGTAGTGATGTCCGCGATGGGATGTCGACTGAATGTAGTTAGTGATGGGACGTTGGTGTCTTCTTTGGCCAATCTTGGGTTATAAAAGAAATGCCGTTGTGGTTGCATTGTGATTAACTTCGCCTTTGGGCGGTTTATTTTTGACTTTTCCCGATGGGTTGTGAGGGTACGGTTAATTTATTCTGATGGGACTGGGTATTGAGGTGATGTCGCATGTGTGCACATTATCACGATGGGGTCCTCCTCTTGTGGGATCGTGAGGGTATTGTGGTAAGGGGTATATATCTTGCCGCGACGGAACTAGGGGATGATCAACGCTATAGGACGGGTGTATAGGTCTTTCTTTTCCGTCGGGACAGCCCGTGAGGCTACGAGATGGGACAGGGCAGTCTTGACCACAACAGGATAAAAAGTCTTGAGGGAGTAAATTTCATCCAAAGTCAGGTATTACGCGCTTGTTTTCGGGCGCTCAAAGTGATTGTGTGCCTATTTTCTGGCGCGCGATCTCAGCCTTCATGGGTCGTTTAAGCGTGGGTATGTGTGCGTACAAATTGATTATGCGCTATGATCATAACGCGTGATCGAGGAATCACCTGGTCAGCATATGGTCAGTGTACAGGTGACCTATCGTATTGCGCATCTAAAGTGGGTCATTTAATCAATTTGTGCGGTTGATGAACAGCGCGCAATCGAAGCGTCGCACCATTGGGCGCGGGCGATGGTTTTATTATGCTCTCGGATAGGAGCGTGTGTTTCGGATTATGCGCCGTGTGCATGGCACATGATCTAATTAAGTGCATGTGTTCTGGCGAGTGATTAAGCCCGTACTCTATATAAGCAACAGAGGTTCATTTGTTTTTCATTCTCTGATTTAGTCTCGGGTTTTGACCTTTCCTGTATATCTTGTGTTCTGAAATTCGTGTTTTAGTGATATCAAGTGATCTAACCATCCGATTGGGATATCGTTTCTTCCTATGTTCGTTATTTCACATGATCTTCATCCCGAGATGATGCTCTTTGACGGTGTTGTTCTAAGAATGGGCGGTATTGGGAATGAGTGCACCTGTCTTCACATCGATCCTTTTTAGCGAGCAGTGAAGGCAGCGTTGAAGTGACGACGGTGGAGGAGATGAAGATAGCGGAAGAGCAGGAGTAAAAAGTGGCGGGATGTGTTTTCCAACCAATGCTCCCTGAAGTCTCCGACTGGATGCTCTGGGCAGAATCTGCTCCTTGCTTCGTCTCAGTTTTGGATCCAGTTTTTGTTTTCGATTGTAAGTTAAAATTTTAGGTTTTCATTTTGGGTTATAAATTCAGGAGGTATGCCTCTGATGATAGTGGTAAAATTTTAAATTATAAATGAAGAGGCATTTATTTTGTTTTGTCATACTTGTTTATTCGTTTAAATTTATTAGCGGATTAGTCGAACTTATCTGATTTGTCTGACTTAGTTTTTTTTAATTTAGAGTTTTAGGATTCATTCTAAATTTATTCAGGGCTTATCCCGAGGTTACTTCATTTTATTGAGCCTAGTTTAGAGGATTTATTTCGTTTTGTTTGGTTTGTTGAGGGCATTTTTCTTGGTTTTAAACCAGTCAGGGTCTCATTCTAGAGAGTTTTTTTTTTTGTTTAGAGTTTTGTCTAGTTTAAGGTTTGATTTTAACTTGAGTTTTGGCCTTTTGTTTGATTCAATCTGAGACCTAAAAGGTGTGAGTTTTCAAAGTTTCTAGATGGGTGTTAGGTGTTTAAATCCTATTGGCTTATCTATTTTTGCTTTGGATCTGTGTCTCTTAGGGGGTTAAGTGCTGTGTAATTATTAGTTCATCTATGTTTTTCATGGACTGTGGTCTTTCAAAGGGGTATGTGTTTGGTTTAGATTTAGTTTAGATTGGAATGATTTAAAGGTGTGACACTTGTCATTCTATGGTTTAGGGAGTATAGTTTATAAATGTGTGAGTTAAAAGTTTCGGGTTCTTATTATTTTGAATTTTATGCCAAGTTTAGAATTTAAATTTTGGGGCATTTTTTTTTACTTATGGTATTTTTTATTGTTAATGTCCTTTCTTCCTTTCTCTTTTGTATCCCGGGTGTTAGGCCTGAAGAATTGTGTTCATTAAGCGGATTCTTGAGAATGGATGGAATTGGGAATGCAAGGGAGCGGTCGAATTGCTGCCATGCTAAGGGAAGAGATGGAAATGAGATTTTTGTTTTCCCTAATAAATTCAGATTCAGGGATTGCCTGAACGTGTGGATTTTATGTTTCTTGTTTTAAGTTGTATATTCAGAGGGTATGCTCTCGGTGTATTTTGTAATTATTTTATTTATTTATGAAGAGATTATACTTTTTTTTTATTTCATTCGTAAATTAAAGTTTAGTTTGTTTTGTAGTTCATTTGATTTATTTTAAGTGAGGGAATTACTTATTTAATTTATTTGTTTTGGATTGGGACATGTTAGGAGCGTTTTTATTTTTATGTTTGTCTTAGTTTGGGCTTGGTTGAAGTGTATGAACGATGAAGATATTTTTCTTGTTTAGTTTCGCCTTAGTTGGGGCAATTTTTTTTATTTGTTCAATTTTGTTTCAAATGATGGATGATGGGGGGCATTTTTTTCAGTTTAGTTTTTTTTTTTGGTTCGGTATTAATTGGAGTGCATAGGTGATGTTGGGGTATTTTCGGTTTCAGTTTGGTGCATTTTCTTTTAGTTATTGGGGTGGATATTTCTTTAAATCTGGAATGTTTTGGATAGGGATTAACAAGGGCGTGGTTTAGCTAATAATTAGTGTCGGAAATCTCCTAATTTAGCCTGTGAACGTGCTGTTCTGGGAATTTTTTTTTTCTTTTTTTTTGTGTTTCTGGGGAATTGCACACTTCACTCCGAGCGCATAAATTAATTGCGCACCGGAGGGACAGCCGCCATTCAGAGTGTCAGCAGACAATTACGCGCCATTTCCAAGTCGTTTAACCGAATTAAACTCAGGGTACTAAGCGCGCGGTTAAGACGATGGCTGGTCACTGTATGGGCGACCATTGGCATTCACGCGCCACTATATATGCGCTTGAAATGATTATGCGCCCAACAAGACACATGCAACCATATGGCCGGGTTTGTCTGGGCGGGCGATGAATAGATTATGCGCCCAAGGTCGGTAGCGTAATCCGAATTATACGCAGATATAGTGGCGTGGGATTTGTTTGAGCGCGGGAATTTAAGCGCGCGATTTTGGTGTCTCTTATAACTAGTTTAAAATTTTTCATTTTCGTCGTGCGATCTGTGTTAGTCTTCGATTCTCTAGTTTACTTGTTTCTCGGTGCTCTGATTTTTGTGTTTTCGTGATATTTTGTGATCCGATTTTCTGTTTCAGGCACCGTTTCTTTCATTTTCTTTAGTTTTTCAAGCTCTTCGTCCTAGGATGGAGTCTGAGGGTATTGGTGGGTGCGATATTACTATTTCTGAGTTGGAGAGGATGTTAGGGGCCGAGATAGGTGAGCTGTCCGAGGCTTGGACCGATGCTGTTGTCGGTGAGGATGTCGAGGAGATAGTTGGAGAGGAGTTACCAGAGGTTGACCAGTCGGTGGTCAGTGAGGAGGTGCTCGAGATTGAGCAGGGAGTTGTTGAGGATGAGGGTGAGAGGGTTGAGGGTGAGAGCTAAGGGTGAGGCTGCTGAGGGTGCGGGAGCTGGGGGTGCGACTCCTGGTGAGTTAATTTATGTTTTAATTTTTTTGTGTATTATGCTGGCTCAGTCTTCTGGTCATTCTAATATGGTTGTGGTATCTCATTTTATTCTGGACAGTCTCAGAGGGAGGGTGAGGTTGCTCGTCAGGCGGCCCTGTTGGATGTCTTTCGTAGTCAGCAGCTGGCTAACCGGGAGATAGTGGCCAGTCTACGATCTGAGATTGATCGATTGGTAAGTGTCTTCACAAGTATGATTTTGTTTAATTGTTAGCATTGTGAGCTTGTCAATTGATATGTTTATTGTTATTCATAGAGAGCCGAGCTCGCTACCAGAGGTCCCATTCTGGCATTTGATCCATCTTCAGTTGCTTCCTCTAGTCGGGAGGATCCGACGATGGCTCAGCTTTAGGCCGAGCTAGATCATTGTCTAAGTTCCATTCAATCTTGTTTACGACATTGCATTAGCTTGTTGGATGTCATTGTTTTACTTTCTTAAAAGTTTACTATTATCATACGGTATTTCAGTGTCAGGTTGTCGAGGATCTTCAGACGAGGGAGGCAACTGCTGCCTCTCTATGCCCGGAGAGCCAGGTAAGCTTTTTGGTTTGGTGTGATTCTGTTTTGGTTATTTCATCTTTATTTTATTCTGACATATCGTGTGTTAGATTATTTGGTTCTTTGTGCAGGCTATTCCAAATTTTGCTCCCGAGGTCCCCATCAGGAGTCTATTCCTATCCCTACTCTGGTATGTTTTAGTTATTGTGTTCATAGTTTATTTGCCATTATAGTATTTTTCTGATGTATTTGTTTGTTCTTGTTGCAGCAGCCTACGTTTGTTGTTCCTCCTGTGCCTCTTACTGATCCAGTGACTGCTGAGACAGTTGAGCGACTCCTAGGGGAGAGGCTAGATCTGGTATGGTTGTTTTCTTTTTAAAGTTTCTTATTTTGTTCATGTATACATTTGTTTTCACTTGACTTGGTGCAGTTATGCAGGTTCGTCAGCTTGAGGAGGCGTGTCTAGAGGTGGCGCGAGCCACTCCTGATGCTAGTTTTGCCGAGATGATAGTCACACAGAAGACTCATACTGGGGTATTAGAGGCGACTCATCAGATGACGCGAGCAGAGATGAGGCATCCCTAGATCAGTTGCAGTATCGTTTGCTGAGTGAGCGAGGGATATATAGGCTAGCTCATCAGCTTGGTGGATCGGATTCGAGGGCTACCGGTTCCTCGACCGGGCAATCTCGTCACACGTCACGTGATGGTGCCAGGGGTGATAGTCGTAAGGATCTCGTGGTTCGTGAGGTTCTTGTGAGGTATCCTCCTCGTTCTCGATCGAGGCTGTCAGTTAGCCAAACAAGTGAGGGAGGATCTGTGGCGGGGCCTCGTCGTTTAGAGGTTCCGCCGACTCCGGGCATAGGGATTGTATTTTTAGAGGACCAGTCTACAGACCTCCGATTTGATGATACTAGGGACAGCAGTGCTCGACCATCCCAGCAACAGCGTAGGGAGTAGGTGTGTGTGTGTGTGTGTTTGTATCTGTAGCGTGCGTGTGTTGTATATATGGGGGAATGGCCCTAGTGATAAGTGTAAAAAGAATAAAAGATTTTGACAGATATATATAAAGATATTTTTGGTTTTAGATGTACCTGATTGGCCCCTTTTCTTTTAGTTGCCTCTCATGTCTACTTTTGCTTCTTATTTCTTTAGCGCCGTCAACCGTCATTGGGACTTGGATGCTTCTTGAGCTGGCCCGATGATGGTTGAAGGCTGCTTCATATCTGCACATGTGAGAGTAATGATGTCAGTAGTTTTATTCTCCCCCTTGCTAGTTGTCAAGGGGGGTGAGTGTCTCAGACCGAAGTCTGGTAGCAAAAGATGGATATGTGCTCTTTTTCTTCTCTCTTTTTTTTTTCTTTCTTCTTTTTGAAATGACAACAATGCAACAGGAAAAATAAATAGCTAAGATAGAAATAATAACAAAATAATAAAAATTAAAATTCCCTAATGTAAGAGCATGATAGGATTGGCAGTATGGTATCTTTGGTAGCACTTTCCAGATGGTAACTTCGTCGTTTCTTATTTTCTTTGGTAACAAGTTGGCAGTTCTGATATGATTCTTCTTCTAATTAAAAAAAAATAAAAAATAAATGCCCCAACATCAAGATGCAATAGAGCTTTTTTGGGTTTCGAGATGAGCACTTTGGGTCTAAAAGCAGTCGTGGGCATTTGGTGAGTTAGTTTTGAAGAAAAAGTTGATCGGTACTATCACCGAACCGGGGAGGTCTCCTTGCTTAGGTCAGTTGTATACGGGGTCTATTCTAGGGTGGTGGTCATCCTATCCCATGGTTATTAGCGAGAAGCATGGTAGGTATAGTAGGTGATTGCGCCAATCGTCATTCATCAGTTTTCGATTTTATTTCTTGGAATATCCTGCAAGGCTTCTGATTTATCTTCCAAAAATAAAAATAGCAGAGGGGGGGGGGGATAAGGCTCAGTGATGCGGGGAGTAGTTTGTATCTAATACTTTTCAAAAGGGACGAGTAACAATCTTTTTCTCGTAGGGGATACGGGATGCCATGATCGAGCTCTTCGTCATGTTTCGGTACCATTAAGATCTCACATTCTATGGTTAGCAGGAGTTTGTCCTCCTCCTGCCACCTTATGAAAACATCTAGTAGTATGGGGATATTAGGGATGCCCTCACAGCTTGCTTATACACTTCTAGTAATATTATCAGGGGTGTTCTCACGGTCAGCTTATGCTTCCCTGAGCTCATTGACTTGTTCATTCATCGTAATGCTCTCACTCATTTTTTTTTATATACGTATTTTGAAAGCATTCTGCTAGTGCAAGAATAATGAGTTTCGATTGAACCTAACATCTTCATTTTTTTGCTCTAACGTCTCCTCCAATGACGGGGGAAGAGAAATAAGGATCGGGTGTTACTTATGCTTTTGAAAGGGGTTAGATAGGTCACTAGTCCGTTAATCAAATTGCCCGAGTGAGAAAAGGTGGGCGATAAATCGGAGGTCTTAAGGACATTCTGAGAAATGAAGGCGTATGACCAATGAATGGATCGTAACGATTACAGGGGTGATAAATATAAGTATTTAATCACGGGATGCGACGATCACAGGGCTAAGGGTAATATTTTCTAAGGTACATGGTGTTTCAAGGGCTAGGAAGTTCTTCCCCATCTTGGTTCGCCAATTTGTAGGCATCTCCAGGGTATGAGGCTATTATGACATTAGGCCTTCTCAGTTTGGTTTCAATTTTCCTTTCGGGTGGGCGTGTTTGGAAGGCATGATTTTCTTCAGGACTAATTTTCCAATATTAAAGGTTCGTTCAAGGACTTTCTTATCGTAAGCCCTGGCCACTCGCCTATGATATACTTGAGTATATCATCCGACTTTGGTCGTGTTTCATCAAGCCGCTTTAACTGTGTGAGTAGGGTAATTCTCCTCTCGTCTAAAGATAACTCATCATCGAGTTGAATGCGTAAAGACAATACTTGTATCTCATATGGTAGAACTGCCTCCATCCCATAGGTGAGGAGGTAGGGAGTTTGGCCAGTGGCCGTACGAATAGAGGTCTTATAGGCATAGAGTGCTTCTGGTAGTCGTTCAGGCCAGTCGGCTCCATTGCTTGTTTCTACTGTGCATTTTAGGATTCAAATTAGCATTTTATTCATAGCTTCCGCTTGTCCATTGCCTTGAGGGTAGAACGGTGATGAGTGACGTAAATCAATGTCATACTTCTTACATAACTTCTTCGTCTTTTCAGCGATAAACTGTGGTCCGTTGTCAGTGACAAATATCCTGGGTACTCCAAACCTGGTGATGATATTCTGAACGATAAACCTTGCGAGTGTTGAAGCGGTGATTCTAATGTAGGATTTAGCTTATGCCCATTTGGTGTAGTATTCGATTGTAGTAAGAATGAACGCATGCTTGTGAGTGTTTCCAATGGTGTTTGTGAAAGGTCTAATGACATCGAAGACCCACATCGAAAACGGCCATGGCGAGGTCATAGTATTCAATGCAACTGATGGAGCCTTGACAAGTACAACGTGTTCTTGGCATTGCTTCCAGGATTGGACATAGAGGTGGCAATCTCTGATCATGGTTGGCCAGAAGTAGCCTTGTCATGTAACTTGATCGGCGACTCTCTTTCTACCGATGTGGGCGCTGCAGGCACTGGCGTGTTATCACGGGGTAACTTTTTTCGATGCCCGTGCGGCGCCTCGCTGCCGCTACAGTGAGGCCAGCCTAACTCAGATACCAATTTTTCATGAGCCATAACCCAACACTGACTATCACACTCGTGCAATATCTCATTGCCGCACACAGCGAGACCAACCTATCCAACCATCACTCTGATACCACCCGCCTAGAGGACGGGAACTCCCGCATCGTGGTTGCCTTTACTCGAGGTAAACCCTCTCAATGCATCGTGTCTACTCATGACACGTATGCCAGCACCTCAATGCCACTTGGCTTGCCTAGCTTCACCCTGTGCAGTGCACTAGTCCCTTGCTTCAGACAATGGCATGCATCTCTTCATGCCATTCAAGCAAATCATCATGTGTGGCCCACGCGATCAGCACACTTGGAGTAGCATGCAGCTCTTCTTGCCATCTAAACCAAGCATCGTGTGTGGCCTGCGCGACCAGCACACGTTCGCATCAGGCCCTCAGCTAGTGTGCACCACTGCGTCCCACTTAGCCCTTGAGTGCCCTCGTGAGATCACCGACCCATGTGCACCGCGACGCCGGCACGGGGCCACATGGTAACCTCACCCCAGGTGACACATGGCATTGCCGCAGCACCGCATCACTGATATGACATTCTAGGCCCACCCCTAACCTAGAAAGCCCATGCGCTTGTCCTGCAACACAGGGCCCCATGTGTGGGAGAATAGCTCCACAACTCCCTTCCCCCAAGTATGGTCTAAACACCAACTTACGATAAATAGTAGAAGAACCTCAAACCCCTTGGTTTGACATACCACCATGGCACACAACCTCCTACCCATGGCACACACCTGTAAAGGTGGTGTCTTGCCATTAATTATAGCACACAAACTTTTGTTCGTGGCACACAGTGCCATCCTCCAACCCCACACGTCTTGTGAGGTCACACATCAGCCTCACCTCCGACTGTGTCGCGTCCACGTCGCGTCCGCATCGCGACCATGTCGGGAGGCCCTTGGGGCCTCATAAACACATAGCACCATGTCGCAACAATGACGCGTCTATGTCACGACCATGTCGCAAGGCCCTCATGGCCTCATGTCGCATGCCCTCATGACACCACATTGTGTACCCTTGTGGCACCGCATCATGTATGAGTAGTGACTGTGTCTCATGCCGACTTGGCACTAAGTCGGGTCCGTCATTGCACTTAGATGCCGTGTGCCCTCTTGGCACCGCATCACGTATGAATCAAGCTAGATGTCGCGTGTCCTCTTGACACCACATCCCATGCCGTCATGGCACTGCCTCGCGTGCCTCATAGCACTAGGATGTCGTGTTTCCTCTTGACACCACATCGTGTGTTGATTGGCACCGCATCACGTGCCTTATGGCATTAGGACATTGCATGCCCTCTTGGCACCACATCTCATGCCCTTATGCGGAGCACCACATTCCAAGCCCTTCATGAATCTAGTCACCATTCTAGATCGCAGCTTAGTTTGGGTCACCGTCGCATCATGCATAAGGGACAATGCACGCATCGCAGAGCCACATGCCTCTGCGCACACGTGCTATATAGCTAGCTACCAGGTCCGCCCGCCTACCTGCTAGCCACATGCCTAGTTCAAAGGCGATCATGCCATCTTGCTGACACCAAGACCCACATCAGTTCCTCGACCTCCGTCTTCACCCCATGCAAGGTCCCCACAAGTATCTAGTTTCAAGGTTTAATACCTCCTCGCTAGCTCGACTTGGTTTCATCTGTGCCCACGGATAAGGACTCCCCTGGTCCTTTGCGTGGCTCCGCACAACGTAATCCACCACTATGTCGCTTCGCGTGGCTCTACACCCACGCAATCTATCACTATGCATGCACTAAGCATTAGTGATCGTAGCTCGCTCTAGTACCTCGACACTATGTGTCTTCACCAAAGAGTTCGCCTAACACACTTTGCCTACGGCTCAGCCTAGCTACAAGGCCCTCTCACCTTGCCTGCTAGTGGATCCATGTGCATCGTTATGCACCAGGGTCGTGACCACGTCATAGTGTGCTTCTTAGATGATGTATTATCCTTCGACGATTGTAACACATCGTAGTAGTACTCCTTTGGTGAAGGCTTCTTTGTATAATATTTCACCGAGTACGCAGAATCGGGCACATCAGTTTCTTATAGTCTTCCATTCGATCTTCGTGGCGTATGGAGGAACATGTTGATGTTTCAAGAAGTTCCAGATGTCAAAATACCATGGTTGTCCATCGTCGGTCGGTGATTTTTTAAATCTGAACATAGCGACTTCGGTGTCTGTCTTGACATGCTTTTTCTGGGTGATTACTTTTTTTGGTCTTGTACTTGTGGGGATGATGGGTAGTTCTCTCTTGACGGTCCATGCTACCTCGTGAGTGGGCACCGATAGCTTTTCAATGAAGAAGGTTTTAGTATTTTGTCCGACGGGTATTTGGATGACCGAGGATAGCATGGCTAAGGAATCTGCGAGCTTATTTTCTAATCTAGGGATATTCATAAAAGAGATCCGTTCAAATTTCCTTACTAAATATTGAGTGGTTTCTAGGTACGTCATTAGTCTTCTTTCCTTAGTTTTCCATTCTCCTATGACTTGTGAAATTACTAGTTTGGAATCACTGATAGTTTTTAATTGTTTAACACCTAGTTGTAGCGCTGCTCGTAGCCCAACTATAAAAACTTTGTATTCTATGACATTATTAGTGATAGGGAAATCTAATTGAAAAGCTTTAGGTATGATAAATCCTTTCGGGCTTAGGAGGACTATCCCGATGCCTTTTCCGTTGTGATTTAGAGTGTCATTGAAATAAAGGGTCCATGAGGTCTTATCGGGCTCTTCGTTATGAATCGTGAATAGGTCTTCATTGAAGAAATCCACGTGTATAGGTTCATCCCTCGAGAGTGGGGTGTCTGCGAGGTAATCGGCGATTGTTTGCCCTTTGATTGACTTCTAAGTGACATAAGTGATATTGAATTCTTGCAATAGCATAGGCCAACAAGCGATCTTTCCTGATGTTGCGGGCTTTTCGAATACATACTTAAGAGGGTCCATTCGGGCTAGTACTAGTATTTTATGTGCTCCGAAGTAGTGCCGTAATTTGATAGAGACCCACACCAATGTGAGGCAAGTCTTCTCCATTGAAGTGTATTTTTGTTCGTATTCAACCATCATCCTACTGAGGTAGTAGATAGCCTTCTCTCTCTTGCCGTCTTCTTCATATTGTCCCAGAATTACTCCCATTGCTTTATCGTTCGCTGAGAGGTATAAAATTAGGGGTCTTCCAAGGACAGGTGGAGATAGTTTTGCTGGGTTAAGGAGGTACTTATTGATGTTGTCGAAAGCTTGCTGACACTGGTCATCCCATTTGTACTCAGCTCCTCCTTTAAGTAGTCTATCGAAAGGATCACATCTATCCGAATGGTGGGAGATAAATCTTCTGATGAATTGCAATCTTCCTATCAGGCCTTATAACTCTTTGATATTACTGAGAGGCGGCATCTCGAGGATGGCTCTGACTTTTGCAGGGTCAACTTCGATCCCTCGCTTTCTAACTATAAAACCAAGTAATTTTCCGGAGGTGACCCCGAAGACACATTTCTTTGGGTTCATTTTCAGCTGGTATTTCTTAGCTCTTTGTAAAACTAGTCGGAGAACTTCCACATGTCTTACTCGCGTTCGGGACTTCACTAATATGTCATCGATATAGACTTCTATATACTTATGCATCATGTCGTGAAAGATAGCCATCATTGGCGCGTTGATACATGGCTCTTGCGTTCTTGAGCCCAAAAGGCATGGCGACGTAACAGTAAGTCCCCTATGGTGTGGTGAAGGAGATCTTCTCTTGGTCGGACTCTGCCAATTTGATTTGATTGTACCCAGAGAAACCATCCATAAAGGATAGTATCTCATGTCTAGCGGTGTTGTCAACTAGAGTATCAATGTGTGAAAGTGGGAAGTCATCTTTTGGGCATGCCTAGTTGAGGTTTCCGAAGTCAATGCAAATCCGTACTTTGCTATCTTTCTTGGCGACAGGTATTATATTGGTGACCCACTTAGGGTAAAGAACGACTCGTATAAATTTAGCTTTGTGTAACTTGCCGACTTCCTCTTTAATTTGAAGGGCGGTTTGTGGGTACATCCTGTGGACTTTCTGTTTAACAGGCTTTGCTTCGGGTTCTAATACAAGGCAAAGTTCTATTAAACTTGTGTCTAAACCGGGCATGTCCTTGTAGGACCATGCGAAGGAATCGAGGTGTTCTTGCAGAACTTGTATAATTTGTTGGCGTTCCTTTGAGTTGAGTGTTGTGCTAATCAGTAGCTTCTTAGGTTTCTCGTCAGTGCCAAAGTTAAGTTCTTCTGTGGGTTCCACGGCAGCTTAGGTTTGTTCATCAAAATGCTTGATAACTCATTGAAAGTTCGGTGCCTCCTCGACAACTGGTGTTCTTTCTTCATCCTCAGTAAGTTTGTATACTGCGAAATTACTAAACTAGGGATCCGAGTTTGCGAAAGGTAACTCTTCATCAGCACAGTCTATGACTGAGAGATCTTTGGTACGGTGAAGGTCAAGATTATTGATCCTTCTCTCAAAGTCACGAAGTATCTCATCCGGTATGATCATTGGCTTGTTTTTTAGCTTGGATGCTTTACGTCCTTGTGCAAGTAATGGGATAGAAACCTTAGGAGAAAAGTCTCCTTGTCGGACACCAATTTGGTTATGGACGAAGAGTTCCCTTTCATTTATAGGTTCTTATGATTTTTTTGGATTTTGGATTTCTGAATTTTTAGGGTTTTCTATTTTTTGCTATTTTTTTTATTTTTAAAAATAAATATGGTATAGGGTCAGTTGCGAAAGGGGCACCAGGGGAATTGCTTCCTCTAGTTGAGGGAGCGAGACGGCTGCTGGAGCGTTCGGGCGATTCTTTGAAGAACGCGGACCCGTTGTGAATTTGACATTTTTTTTAGAGTCCTCAGCTAATGAGACCTTTTGAATGAGTGACACAGGCGATAGTGGCACCGATGTTCGAATTTCCTCTATCACATTAATGGCCTCTTCATCGAAGAAACTCTGAAGATCATAGTCGGTTGAACAATCCGCTTCTGATTCATAATATAGTTGTTCTTCCCACTGAGGGAGATCTCTCAAAGGATCCTCAGGGGTGGCGAGTTCTTTCCCTTGATCTTCATGATATGTTAGGATGAGGGCGCATGCTCGACAGGGAGGTTAATAATGGTGAAGGATGCAGGGGAATTCCCAAGGGCATTCCCATCCTTCTAAGTTAGAGTCAAAGACGGTATCGAACTCACTTTTTTAATCTAATAATGCTTGAAGCCCTAAATTGGCTCGCTCCACTAACTCGAGCGTAGGGAGATCTATCCAGTAGTCTTCGTCATCACTCGGGGGAGGTTGCCATTCTTCTTCAAGAGATTTCCAAAATATTTAAAGTTGCAGCGAATCCATAAGAGCATGTTGAGTGTTTCCTTCTGGATCAACCAGATAACCGTCAAGATTTTTTGCTTCTTATGCGGGTAGGTGAGCTGGTAGGTCATTGCTGGTTTCTGTCATCGCGGGATCAGAGTGGTTCTATTCCTCCATTGTAGAACATCGGGTCCAATTGGTGAAACACTCTAATATACTAGTGCATGTCCTACAACGGGGCTGATAAGGGTGAACGAAACAAGGGGAATCCCACGGGCATACGGGTTTAAATTCTCTTACGAGGTGTCATCCTCTTCCCATGTTGAGGGAAGGTGCCCTTCGTCATCCTGTAAGGCTGCTATGTGAAAGTCTTCATTATCATTGGATTCCCAACCTTCTAATTATGGCTCGGTTCCTGGAGGTTCTTCTCTCCTCTCTTCTGCAAACTCCTTGGTGTCAAACATGGGCTTGACTCCTTTGAGCGGTTCATAAATATTGTCATTGAGACTTGTCAAATCGTTGAATGCTTTGGCCATTTGTTCAATTTCTGTTTCTTGAGATTTGGCGAAGGAGACTTCCTTCTGCCTTGATACATCCACTTTCTCAGTGGTCCCATAGATGAAGTGGTCATATAGAGACCATTTCGGTGAGGTAGGGCACAAGTCAGCTCATGGGTCGTCCGATTGATAACCTAACCCTATATGTTTACATATTTTCGTTGGGACAATAGGTCCTACGCAACCTTGCTTATTCTTACCAAGTCCAGTGTGGGGGACGTATCCAAGTTGGTACATAAGATCCCACGCTTTCATCACGGTGGGGTTAATGTCATAAAGTTTGGCGAGGTCTGGACCGACCTCTCTCCTCAGTAAGTTTTGTTGACGCATTAGGGGAGAACTAAGATGGGCAGGGGGATAGATTTCCGCAATGATTGTCTAGTAAGAGATTTGGGTCTTTTGAATGTGACCTATGTCTAATACATAATCGTGAGCAGTTGGTATGCTCGCCACATAATCAGTATCCATCTCCCGGAGGGGTGCATCGGCATATATACAGATGATAGAATCCTAGTATGAGGATTTGATGCATTGATGATTTGTGTACGCGATAGCCTTCATTGAATCTAGCCACTTTCTTCCTAAGATAAGATTGTACGTACTAGCCGAATCGGAAACATGGAAAGTAACGTCTTTTGTCACGGGTCTAAGGCAAACCTGTAGCTTAATAGTTCCTTTCACGAAATGATGCGAGCCATCATAAGCTATGAGTGACAGTGCGGAGGGCTTGATGTCGTGCTCTGTGTATTCAAGTGTCTTTAACATGGTGAGAGGGCAAGTATTGAGTCCCGCTCTCGTATCAACCAATGCATGGGGTATAGAGAATCCTCTAATTATGACCCTGAGATATATGGGGACCGCACTTCTGTGGAGTGACTCTTTAGGCATGTCTGCATCTATAAAAGTGAGCGTCAGAGGTTGTGCCATGACCGAAGCGATCTAATGAAGCTCATCTAGGGTTGTGTCCTTGTCCACTTGCGTGCCTTCGAGTGTCCTTATTAATAATCAGTGATGATCAGGCGATTTCTTGATGAGTTCTAGTATGGATATATTGGGTGAGATCTTCTAAAGATATCGCAGAAGGTCATATTCTTGTCCTGGCTCAAGTGTCACTTCTTTGCCTAGCCAGTGAGCCTTGGGTGCAGGTGGTTGGAGTGGTTGAGGTGCAGGGATTGGTGGAGGGATAATATGAGGTGGGGGAGGCAAGTTAACTTCTCTTTCTCTCACATTTCCCTCTAGCAGTTGTGCGCTCGTGAAATCCTTACTCCAAGGGAAGGGAGGAGGTGGATAATTGGTTCCTGATTTGAGAATCGGGCAAGTCGGTTGTTGACCAAACCCCAGTTGATTGAACATTGATGTCTTCGCGAAGTGAGTGGAATTGGAGGTCGGAGTGTGTGATTGCACGACACTGTTCCAAGGTAGGAGATACTGTGTGTAATCCTTCTCTTCTATGAAAGTAGAGACTAGCGTCTCGCACGGGTCGGGGTGTTTTTTTGCATCACTTTCTTCTAGATTCAGTAAACGATTGATAGTTGTTTCGTTGTCTCGGCTTGGAGTCTTCCGAGTGACACTTTCTACCCATGCAATAATTTTGGTTGCAGTTTGGAGAACGTGATCTCCATACTCGGGTTCAGAATCAGACGAAGGGAGTGGTAAGGGAATTGGTTCAGGATTTGAAGGGGTTGAAGGCTCCGGTGGGTGGCGATGGAGGAATGGTCTCTTGGCCCTAAAGGAATGGACTCGTATCTGAGTGAACTTTGGATATGGAGGTGGGCTCGGTAGGGCGATGCAAGTGATCAGGGCCGAAGGATGTAGGGGTGAGGAAGTTCTTACTGGTGTGGCAGAAGTGATAGAGGGTTGGATGCGAGTGATTAAAGTAGAGGGCTGGAAAAAAGGTTGACTGGGGAAATCCACAGTAGTGACTTGGGCCAGTGTTGCTTGTTTGTGGTTGGGCATGGGGTTGTTTATGATCCCTAAATTTTGTTGGGGTTGGTTATTATTGGGGTTGGGATTTCTAAGCGTTTCCCAATCAATTTGACTTTGGTCATTCATATTATAGATCACGTCCCTAAGGACCCAATATACTTCTAAGTCGTGTCTCGCATATTGTTGAAAGGCACAGTATTTACTATAGTCTAGATTTGTAGGCCATGGGTGAGGTTTTTCTTGCAAGAATCAAAGGAGATTTTGAGTGTTAAGAAGATGGAAAATATTGGGAATTGTATTCGGTAAAGGGGGATAATGTTCTCGCCTTGGTTGGAAAGGGCCTCTGGCTGGGTTGAAGTTCTGCTGTGGGGGTACGTTATTATAATTCGGCGCGTGGGCCGGTTGACTCCGTGTCGTATTCTGATTCTGATAGGTGTTAGGGTATTGGTTCCTATTTTGATATTGGCCTTGACATTGATTTTGGCCTCGATTTTGGTTTGCGTATCTTTGCTGACTAGCACCTTGATTTTGGTTGGTATACCGTTGTTGGTTTGGATTTTGTCCAAAATTTTATGGTTAGAAGTTTTCCTACCAGAGTTTTGTCCTTGGTTGACAATGACGTTAACTTGCTCAGTCCTGAGGTTTTCTTATTATTATTTTTTTTCGATTCGCTGGAAGAGCCTATCTTTGACGTGACTATGGATAACGTGAGATCTCCGCCTTTAATGTGTCGTGCTAGTAGGGATGCCAAAGAGTGGAGTGCAGTGAAGTTGGGGCAATCACTTATGATGAGTGCGCTCTTTAACGGTTCCGTAGTATTATCGATGATAATGTCTACCGAATCCTTCTCTTTCATCGAAGAGCCAGTCCTAGCAGTGAGTTTTCTCCATCTAGCGACGAAGTCGATAAATTCTTCATCAGGTCCTTGCTTGGCTGCCGTTAGGTCACTAAGACTAACTATCTCTTGGATGAAATGTGTGTACTGGTCTAGGGATTGACTGACTAATTCATTGAAGGTTTCAATCTTATAAAGTGGGAGTCCACCAAACCAATCTAAAGCTTCTCCTTCTAATGAGCGTTGAAATAGTGAATGAGAAGTCCTTGATTATCATGTATGGGTCAACAATCATTACAAAAGATAGCCAAGTGATGATTCTAATTTTTGGTGCCATTATATTTGATAAACTTTGGTGGCTTAAATCCTATTGGTAAATTAAACTCGGCGTCTCGACAAAATTTGTTGAATCCGAATGAGTGGCTAGGACCCTCTCTCTTGGCCATGTACTCATCGATCATTTTAGGGAGATCTTCGATTTTAATGGTGCAGTCTTTTGGAACGGCTCGTAAGCAAACCTTGTCCAGAGGGTCATCGTTGAAGAATGTGTGGGCAGGTTGTCTCATTGAGGTGGCGTGGGCTGACACCGTGCTCGGGGTAGGCGGTGGCCTCTCTTGTCACTCTTGTTCTTCTGAAGATTGTCGTGACCTAATGGTTTCGTATGCGGCGGCCAACCCTCGAAGCAATTCTTCGGAGTCATCGTCTCCTCTCTGTATTCTTTGAATACTGAGTTCTACGATTTGTTGAGCGGTAAGGTTTTGTCTAATGCCGCCATCTCTCCCATCATGATTGTTCCCAGTGTATGGGGTAGAGAAGGGATTCTCTTGCTCACCGGTCATATTAATCTCAGGTTGTTGTGGGCTAGAATTATGAAGTGATTCTTCTCTGTACATGGGGTTGTCATGATATCCCCACAATAGTGGGTCTCCTAAACTCACTCTTCGTATACCAGACATCTCGAGTCTTTGACGAAGACTTATATATATATAAGGGGATCTAAACGACACGATGTAAAGAAGAAAAATAGGGAAATAGGATGGAAACTAACTATCTAGAAAAATAGTTTGGAAAAGTGTCCCATCGCGATCGCCAATCTGTTGGTGCACTCTTTTTCTGGGTTCCTCTTGGTTCCCCTTGAATTAGTGCTTCCAATTCTGTCCTGGTGGACTCTAGCGATGCGGCATTTGGAATGTTAAAAATAAAGGGGTTTCTAGGAAGGTTCCTAGTTTATTGCGATCGCCAGCTGCAGATATTTATCGATACTGCAACACGTCAATGATCACGTTTAAGAGTGGGTATGGGTTATTTCTATACTGAATCGTCCGCCTGCGAACATCAACAACAGTCTTTTCCTTAATTTAGATAGTTTAATTTCCTTTTTATTTCCCATTATTGTTATAATTCTGATCAGTATAGACTTCCCTGGTTCTATGGTAAGTTTATTTATGACTTTGTTAGAGTGAGTAGATCTATTCTAATACTATAATTCTGTCATGAGTCTAATTACTTTAGCTTCCTAGTCTTATTAGAATTCTAATTAATTTAGTGTCCCAATGCTACTAGGAGTCCAATCAATTTCAGTCTCCTAATCCCATTAGGAGTCTAGTCATAATTTAGCTTCCTAATTGTACTAGGAGTGCGCATGCAATAGTTTTGGTGAAATTCTAATTAGCTCAAGCATACCAATTGTATTACGATTCTAATTAAATCAGGTATAACAATTGTATTGAAATTCTAATTAAAGCAATTATAACAGTCCTGTTAGAATTCTAATTGGGATAAAAGATTGATTTTACTGAAACTATAATTTAAGCAAAAGAATTAATGATACTGAAATCTAATAAAAAGAAACGAATAAATTGATTTTTATCAAAATCTAATTAAAACAGATAAACTAATTTTATAAAAAAATTCTAATGAAAGCGGCGAATTAACTATGCTAAAAGTCCAATTAAGGTAATGAAATTAATCATACTAAATTCTAGTTGAAGCACGAAATTGATCAATTAAATTCATATTTAAAGAGATTAATCAGTCGTACTATGATTTAAGACACTTAATTAATTAAACATGCTGAAATAAAATAAACCTACTAATCAATTATACTAAAAGGATAAAACTAAAGCAATTAATTAACTCTGAAATTCCTAAAAAAAAGGGGGTTTGGACCCGCTATGCTAAAGAGGATTGGCCTCGTTCCCGAGTACCCTCCATAAGCTCCCTTGGGCAAATCGGGTGGCTAAGATTAAAGGTAAATTGGATTTTGGACCGTGAAATAATATTTTTAGGCTTTTTAGAGTTGATTTCAGAATAATAATTATGAATTAAATTGTAAACTAGAATTAATATTTAGGATTTTTGGAGTTATTAAACTAAGAGATTAAAATTAAGAACTAAATTTTTAGGACTAAATCCGAGTCCGAAATCAGGAAATCAGGCCGTTTGATTAAGGACTGGTTTTGAATCGAAGGATTAGAACTAGAAATTAATGATAGGACTGTCAATCAAGATTTTAGAATAGAATTTGAGCCTAGGGTCAGTGTATCGGACCGTTAAATTAAGGACTGGTTTTAGAAATTGAGGATTAGAACCAGATATAGAGAATTACGGTCCGAAAAGGGGTGTGCTACGGTCTAAAACTGAAGATAAATTCCTAAACCTAGAGATTATAAGTTATGGTAGGAAACTAAAAAATTAAATTATTACCTAAGGGTCAGGGCTGCAGAGAGAAATCTCGAAGATTAAAAGCTTGAATCTCGAAACCATGATTAGGGTTCTCTATGGGTTTGCCCTCGGAGTTCTCTGGCTTTGGAATTCGTTCTATCTCGAAAATTCTAGCCTCTTCGTCTTGTGTTTTTCGAAAAAATTTTAAAAAAAGTTTTTATAGGTTTTTCTTCAATTACGAGACATTTTTTTGGCGTTTAATTGAATTTCGTGCTGGTTTACCGACGCTTAATCGCTTTGAGTCGGTCATAGACTCAATGAGCGACCGGCTGACTTGCTTAGCGAATTTTCCAATCCTAATAAAGTTAGAACTAATTGTGCGCTTGGTAGGACATGCGCAATCTGATTAAGCAATTCTTTAGAAGTGCTCAATCAAGGAAACTTAGGGGTCAAGGACAGGGAGGGTAGGTCGGGCGTAGGGCAATTGCGCGTTGGTTGTGTGGCGCTCAATCCAATCGCGTGTCTGATTTTAGGCACGTGATCGAGTCTCGAATAGGTCTGGGAAAGGACTTTAGTCTGAAAGGGGGACTGATTGCGCGTTTGTATTGTGGCGTGCAATCAAATTATGCGCGGGGTTTCAGGCGCTTAATTCGGGGTTGTCCGAGTCTGGTCTCTAGACTGAAATGCAAGACTATTGTTTCAGTCTGCATTTTAACTATATACTATTATTTCAGTATATAGTCTCCCCGTGTTGGGATCTGAGCTACAAAGCTATTGTTTCAGCCTGTATTCTGTCATGTACTATTATTTCAGTGCATGGTTCCCATATCAGGGTTTAAAAGGTCAAAGGTTGACGGAACAAAAAGTATATTTCGAGAAGACAAAATGGGGGTGTTTACAAGTTAGACCCTTCCATTCAGATGACCCTGCTACTACTACAAGAGTATCAGTTGCTCAGGGGTTTTCAAGGGCTGCATCATCTACTTCGCAGGTGACATTGCCCGATGTGGCAAGTCGCATAAGATCGCAGATTGTGGGTGGGGTATAGGAGAATGCTTTAAATGCGGTAAGGTGGGGCATATGATTAAGGATTGCCAAGAATTGAGGAGAGGTAGAACACCATCAGCTGCTATGCTAAGGCCTATACGGACCACGAGACCTACAGTTAAGGATTGTGCCTATGCTGTTACAGCACAGGATGCCTAAACTAACAATGATGTTATCCAAGGTATGATTTTCTGTATATTATCAGTCTATTTTATTAGATTTTAGATGAAGAAGGTGCATAATATTAGATAGTCTTTAACATTGCTACTTTCGAATGACATGATTTTTTTTGTATCCATCTAATTAGATAATATGTGTGAAACCTAGGTATGTAACAAATGTACAAGGAGAGTGATTACTGTTGTTATGAAGCACGAGTGCTTATAGACCTGGGATCTACCCATTCGTTCATGACTCCTCAATTTTTGATGAAGTTAAAAGTTGTTTCTGAGACATTAGATTTTATAGTAACAATGTCACTTTCGACGGCAAATTCGGTTAGCATCGACATGGTGTGTAGATCAGTTGTCATCGCTATCAGGGATTATGCAGATTATGAGTCAGCGATCGATATGATTTTGTTCGATATGTAAGGATTCGACGTGATCCTTGGCATAGATTGATTGTCCACTCATAATGCGAGTGTCGATTGTTGATGGAAGATAGTCTCATTCGCCCCAATGAGGGTAGATCATTCAGATTTTTAGGCACGCGATTGACTATTGTATCGTTTATCTTCATGATACGAGCATAACATTTGATGGGGAACAGATGCAGTGGATACCTCACATTTCTACAAGAGCAAAGGGAAGAGAAGAACGTCATCACTGATATTCCAATTGCTTGTGAGTTTTCGAATGTATTTTTAGACGAGTTGTCAGGATTGCCACTAGATTGAGAAGTCGAGTTCACCATCGACTTAGCAGCAGGCATGAAGCTAGTATTTAAAGCACCCTATCGAATGGCTCCAGCTGAGTTGAAGGATCAGTTGCAGGAACTCTTTAATAAAGGGTCTATAAGACCTAGTGTGTCTCCTTGGGGAGCACCGGTCTTATTTGTTAAGAAGGACGGGTCGATGAGATTATGCATCGACTATCGTCAGTTGAACAAGTTGACCATAAAGAATTGATACCTTTTACCAAGAATAGATGATCTCTTTGATCAGTTGAAAGGGCCAAGGTTCTTTTCCAAGATCATCTTGAGATCTAGTTACCATCAGCTGAGGGTCAAAGTGGAGGATATTCAGAAGATGGTGTTCATGACCAGAAATGGGCATTATGAGTTCTTGGTAATGCCTTTCGGCTTGACTAATGCACCAGCTTCATTCATAGATCTCATGAACAGGTTGTTCAAATCACATCTTGATACTTGCGTAGTTGTGTTCGTAGATATAACATCCTAAAAATTTTGACTTTAAAGAGTGTACCTTGGGATGTGTGCTTGACTTTGAATAATGTGCCTCAAGATGCGTGCTCGTCTGGTCATTTGTTTGATCAAGTGAAAGTCAACTTGATGAATTAGGTTAGATTAGGTTTGGTGTAGAAATACACACTTGGGTGGTGTTAGATCTTTTAGTAGGGTCATATACACCTATCAATGTGTATGTATGTTCTATACCCAAGTTTGGGTTATAATAAATAGCATAAGCGAAAGTAAATTTTCTATTTTGTGGTTGTTAGGGGTTTAAGAAGGGAGAGAAAGAGGAAGAAGAAGAGAGGGAGTGAAGAAAGGAAAGGAGAGTAAATGCTTCTGATGTTATGTGTGGAAGCCGTGCCAATGCGTTAAGCTCCGTGGAAGTCTCGTGTGATTTGGGGATTTGAAAGCTAGGAGCCCTAACCCTTGATCCAAGCCCTTGAATCACTCATACGTCAGATTTGAGGTAAGGTTTTGTTAATTGATGATGGGTATAATGTTTGAGCTTTGATTTAATGTATAAATGTTGCATTAAAAGAGGAAAGAGAAGAAAAAGGGGGAAAAAGGGAGAAAGCAAGAGAAACAGCCGAAGGAGGGCTGTTTTGCTGTCAAAATTGATTAATCAATTTAAAAATCGATTAATCGATTTTGGACAGAAAGCAAATCTGAGAACTGAAGCACAAAACTGATTAATCAAATTAAATTTTAATTAATCGATTTTTGGTTTTGATTAATCGATTTGGAATCAATTAATCGAATGAGCACTGCTAGTGGCTGAAAAAGCTTGTTTTCTTAGAAAATTGATTAATCGATTTTAGGTTCGATTAATTGATTTTGAAATTTTGATTGATCGATTTTGGGGTCGATTAATCGATTTTAAAATTTCGATTAATCGATTTTGGGGTCGATTAATCGATTTTGACTATGCTTGCCGACACTACTTCGGTATTTTGACATAACTTTTTACTCTGAACTCCGATTAACGTAATTATTATAGCGTTGGAAAGAGGACAACAAACTCTACAACTTTTATGATTTAACTATTTTGTGAATATAAATATTTAAAGGTTAAAATTTAGGGGGAAAGTTACATCAAACTCTATATTAGCATGAACTTGCCCATTTCTGCCTCGTTTTTGAGAAACACTTAAATAAGTCTAGATTTTTAGTGAGTAGAGTTAAGTCTTGATGCATCATGGTGTGTTTTTGATATATATTAAGGGTAGGAAGCCGTCGATAAGGATAGTGGTATCGCTTTGAATGGCTCCGTGCGTGAGGTAGGGAATACTCTAAACATGTACCCTTGATTACAAAATCATGCATGCAGTGATATAGAAATGAGTAGTTCTTCCTTGAAAATGTGAATCTTAAGTGTGTGTGTGTGTGAACACTAAGTAATGAAATGGGTTACAAATGAGTATGTGACGTTCCCAGAGGATGTGAATGTTATATGAGCATATGTGTGATGCATTGAGTTAGTTACATCCCAGGGATGTATGGAAAATGTAAAGTAAAGTAAATGAGAATTGATCAGGCCTAATATACTATAATTAGCACAATCACATGGTGAATAACTATATGTAGTGCATTTTTTATATTTTTAATTGTGCAACCGTGGGATCCGTGACGGTCCCGTCACGACGATGCGCTCTCTTACGAAAAAAAAAATATAGAGTCGCCACCCGGAGCTTTCGGTGTCCCAGGATACCTAGTTCATTTTTATGAGCACCGAAGTGCTAAAAATATGACTCTGAATCCGGTCCACACCAAAGGCTCTTGGGTAGGGGCTTCGGTTATCGATCGGGAAGGTGTTAGGCACCCGACCAACCCGCTTAACGCAGTCTCTACTAATGGCCAAAAATAAAATGATATAAAAGCAAAGAAAATAGCTTCCTCTTGCCCAAATGGGCTTGGAATCCTATTTGTGCCCCTCCGTTCCTACTGAAAAATCGACGGCGTAACGGCACAAATGAGAGGATGGAGGGAGCTAGAAAGAGATAGGAGAAGAAAGGGGAGAGCTGGAGCCCTCGGGCCCTTGTAGCACCGCAGAGGAGCCTTGCGTGGCTTGCTTTGATGAGCTTTCGAAGGCTTGAATGGTAGAGAAATGAGTTCTAACCACTTAGGACTTAAAGCTAAGAGGTAGGGGGTGGAGGCTAGGGGATCACACACACCTAGGCTATGGGTTTTTGATGTAAGAACAAGCTTGGAAGAAGTTTTGGAATTCTGGAATTTTGAGGGAAAATAGTGCACCAAAGGGAGAAAGATCTTCTCACTTTAAGCTCTTTCTTTCTTAGCTAGAAATTCTCAACCCCTAAACCAAGGGGTGGGGGGACTCTATTTATAGGAAATGGGTGGGTTAGGGGGCCACTTAGATGCTAATTGGGTTTATCAATTAGGTAATCTTGCATCTAAGGATTCCTAGGGGTTTTGGGGCCTTAAAAGGTGTGGGAAGGTCCTCCAATGGTGGATGATGGGGTGAGGCCTTAAGCCACTTAAGGGGTTGCTAATAGGTAAGGAATGGGTGCAACAGGACTATCAAAACACACCCCAAAGGTTGAGATGGTCAACAAGTCAAACCCCCAGCACAAATTTTGGGGCAAAACTGGACAGTTACTGTTCATATGCCTGGCGCAACTAATAGTTGCACCAGGCAAATGTACAGTAAAACAGTGTTGCACAGTTCCCTGGAAGTTAGCCTCGCGATGGGGAGGGACCCATTTATGCCTGGCGCAACTATTAGTTGCGTCAAGCTATTTCTGGGGGAAAAATACCTGGCGCAACTATTAGTTGCGCAAGGCAAAAATCTTAAAATTCTGCCCGATTTTCAAATGGCCATAACGTTTGATGTACAACTCCGATTGGGGTGATTCTTAGCTTGTTGGAAAGCTAGAGAAGTTCTCTTTCCAATGGTATATGATTTGATATTAATAAAAGACCTCAGCTAGTCCTTATACACCACTCTTCATCCATTGCCTGGGAAGGTTAGCTTTAGGGTTCGGAATGGATTCTAAGGGTCGGGATTGGTTTCTAAAGGTTTGGGATAGGTTTCTAAGGGATCTAGGGTGATTCCTAAGGGTTTGGGGTGATCCCTAAGGGTTCCATTTATACCATCAAAAGCTCAGAATTGCACCTCTCTCGAAAGGTGTTTCGATCGGGCCTTGGGCCAAATTTGGGTGTCTACAGATGCCCCTCTTTGGTATCCGATCACTAGTGATCATATGCCAAAGAAAAGAGACATCCGAAGTGGCCCAAGGCATTACTGACGGGTCTGTTGTATTCAGAACAAACTTCAAACATCAGGTAAGTAACATGGTAAGAAAACGAAAGCCCTGGTGTGCCAGGCTAATCATTCATTTCTCGAGGTAATCAGTTCCCAAGCGCTTAGCGACATTACTGGGAATAACCGAGGTGGAATGAGTTGTGAACTCCCTATAGTTGGGAAAGATGTTCACTTCTCGGGATGATTTTGAAGGTATTTGATGTTTAAGATTTATTCTGAATTCAACAGTATCGTAAGTAAGAGGGGTGATCGACCCACATTCAAAGATAGGCGTGAAGTAAACATACGCAACGCTCCACAGTTTGCGTCTAATCCTACAAGGCATTTGATGACCTCATTGAATTATTCACGGGTGCCCCTGCAGAAAGCAGGGTTCGAGATTTTGGGCGAACCCAACGATCCCAAAGTTTATTTAGCATGACCGCCTGAGCGAAGTGAATAGATGTCACAACGCTTTTTAAGAGTGCGTGCCATTTTTCAAAACGTGCCCCAGATCCTCATGACCCAGAGTATCCGGTTTCGACTTCCTTGAACGGATCCAACCAAGCATTAGGCACCTCCCAAAAGGGGGCATCCAATCCTGGCCTCTGTTGACAATGATCATAATCATCAATTAACTATGCATAATCATGCGCCCATTAGGGGCAATAAGCAACAACAAAGGCGATGGAAGCCCCGACCCGGACCTGCCAGGGTATAATTTACGGGGACAAACGACCATCATATGGATACCCAGACGCATGGCGTGCACTTTATAGGGATACCGCTGCCCATACAGGTTTTAAGCCTGCAGAAAATAAAAGGGAAATGAACCCTTCTGAATGCATGATTGGACATAGTTTGATTGACACATAATCTCATTCTCAACAGGTTGGTCTCAACCAACGATTGACCTTTTCTAACGGAGAATCTGACGCTTAAGACAACTCAAGTTCACACGAATCCAAAACAGAGCGCTCATTGCTCAAAAGATTTAGCAGTGGAGTTAACCCAATCGAAACATTGACTGTTTAACCGGGACCAACACCGTTGCTCTTACATTGAAGTAGGATCCATGGATCCAAGGCGAACCTTTGACCTAGGACCTTAATTTTGCACATCTGTATTGTCGATAAAATATTGATATTTTACCGCATCAAAACACGCATGTGCGTCCTGTGGGGAATCCAATTTTTTTGGTTTTCTATCATTTATGATGATGATTTTTGAGATTTTTTGAAGTTTATAATTTTATGTGAATTTTTGGAATTAAAAAGCTATCATGTGAAATTTTTTTGAAGTTTTAAGAGCTATCATTTCATGTGACCCCTTTTTTTTTTTTTCTTAAAAGCTATCATTTCATGTGAATTTTTTAAAATTTTGAAGTTTATTTTCTTGAATTTTTTTGGAATTTTGAAGTTTATTATTTTTTGGAATTTTGAAGTTTATTATTTTTTTAGATTTTTTTGGAGTTTATTATATTTCTTTTTAGATTTTCTAGCGTTTTGAAGCTCATTGTGTTATCCCCCTTTTGGGATTTTGGGACGTCTTTTGTGAATACCTCTGGCTTCTCTGCTAGGGATTTTTTGTAGGACTGAGGTGCTTGCGGACCCTGGTTCACTTTATTTTGGCACGGCTTCTACGGCAAGCCGAAGGATAATCGAAACGCCGTCCTGGGGGCGCGTGCATCGGACGGGAGCAGCGGAATGAACCATCCAAAGGGAAAGGGGGACCCATTCTTCTCTTCTGGCCCACACCCGGCCCAAGACCTGTCCTAAATGCCTGGCGCAACTATTAGTTGCGCCAGGCCACTAGAGGTCTCAAAATAGGCTGGCGCAACTATTAGTTGTGCCAAGCAAATGGGGGGCAAAAGTTTGCTTGGCGCAACTAGTTGCGCCAGGTTTAGCCGGGGGTTTTAAAAGACAGCTCGAACACGGGCTGTGGGGCCTTTTATTCGAATTTTTTTTTTCTTCCCTCTTCTTTCCTGTAACTGAAAACTGCCCCCCCCCCCTACCTAGGGTTCCTTTACATTGCCTCTTCACGTGCCCATTGCCTTTGTTTTATTCGTGGATTGATCGCGGGTGCGCGCTTAGATCAAAGACCCCCTCTTCTTCATAGGGTAACCATTTAAACTCATTTTTCTTGATTTTTCTTGCTCCTTTATGCAAATGTGATCATGATCTTGCATTTCCTTGATGATAAATGATTCATTTTTATTATGAGCATGTTTATTGATGATGAGTTGAGAATTTTTCATGAATAATGCCCCCATTTTTAGTGTTTTATGGTTTTTTTTTTTGTGCCTAACATATATATATATATTTTTTTTGTGTTTTGTTTTTTTTCTTTCTTTTTTTGTTTGTTTGTGTATATAGAAGGGATTTCATTTTTGTTGTTTTCTTTTTGTTTGTTTTTTTTTTGTATATAAAGCAATGATGATGATTTTTTTTTCTTCCTTTTTTTTTATACATTTTTGAATCCTAATTTAAAAAGATTTTTTTGGTTTTACTCTCTCTTTTCTTTTTGCATTTTAATTAAGGTAGAGGATTTTTTTTTGTTTCTATTTTAAAGTAAGGAATTTTTTTTGTGAAAGATTTTTTGGCTCTTTATTCAAGGTAGAGAAGAGGTTTTTTTTTTCTATTTAGGATAAGGGATTTTTTTTGAAAGATTTTTTTTTGGGTCTCTTTATTCAAGGTAAAGAAGAGGTTTTTTTTTTCTTTTTTCTATTTAGGATAAGGGATTTTTTTTGTGAAAGAGATTTTTTTGGCCTCTTTATTCAAGGTAAAGAAGAGGTATTTTTTTCTTTTTTCTATTTAGGATGAGGGATTTTTTTTTGTGAAAGATTTTTTTGGCCTCTTTATTCAAGGTAGAGATTTTTTGTTGTTTTTTGTTTATTATTTAGAATAAGAGATTTTTTTTTTTGTCTTTATTGAAAGCAAGGGATTTTTTTTTTTGTGCCTTTTTTATTCCTGAAAGTTAAGGAGAAATGGTTTTGGGTGTCTTCTTTTTTAAGGAAGAGGATTTTATTCCTGGTTTTTCTTATTATTTTTCTACGGGACCTATTTATTTTGATTTTTTATTTTATGGGAAGAGAAAGAGATGTTTTTGTTTGCTTTTGAAGATAAAAAGGGGAAGGGATTTTGTTTTTGCATCTTCTCATTAGAAGGGGGTATTTTTATTTACGTGTGTGTATCTTTATGTATTATTATTTTTTTTTTAGAGAAAGAGGAAAAGGGGTGGGCACACTCACCTTCCCTTGGCGTGTAGCACATAAATGGTTCTTTCATCACTGATCTGCTTTGATGTGACTGTTTTGTTGCCCCAGCATGTCAGGTGGCGAAGAGCACATCCCTGAGGAAGGTCAGGAGCAGGGGCCTGAGATAGCGTATGGTCCGCGAGGGGAGCAATTTATCTGGGTGGAGCGGAGAGCAGGTCCCTGGCTCGAGATGCAGGGTGAGGCTGCCCGGGTCGGCCTCTTACATCAGCAGTACACTCACATCTCAAACTTCGGCATAGCGGGCAAGGTAATAGATAGGTTCAATTTCTTTCTTTTGCGCAGTTTTACCCTACTTCTGCAATCTGATGTGTATTTCTTTGGGTGCAGGAGCTGCCTACCATTGTATTTCGTGGGGGTTGGCTCGACTTCCACGAGTTCTATCGTTATGTCCCTCCGGTGGTGAAGATCCTGTTGGAGCAGGTGGGCTTTGGAGAGTTTCTGTCCTGCCCCCCCATGAGAGCAGATGCGGCCTATCTGAAGTCTGCCGTAGGATTTTAGGCTGCTCTAGAGGTAATTCCTCATCCCTTTTGTTTTTGCCATTTTTGAATGAAGGGTCTTTATGTGCTACTGATATGCTTTTTATGCCATGCTCCCATTTCAGGTGTGGGGATATCACCACTTCCACCCTGGGCGTCCACTCCTATTCTCGAAGGTGTTTACCTATCCCCTCCTCCGCAATTGGAACCATTCCCGGTGCCGCGACGTGGGCCTAAAGCACTTAGAGATGGGCTTGAGGTCTCAGCTTGATTTAATGGTCCCTGAGCAGGTGACGACTTTTCAACCTTTGTTCGCTTTTAGTTTGGACATTTCTTCTTTTTTTTCTTTGCTGAGGTGTTGCCTGCTTGGTGTCTCTTCCTTGGTTGCAGATCCTCCCCGACCCGTACCTGACATCACGCTTCTGGGATCGAGCAGCTGTGGGCGCCTCCCGTCTATTTAACAATTGCCACATCATCTTCTTTTACGGGTCTTAGGCCCAGTGCTATTATCTAGGGGAGAGGGTGATACACCAGTTCTAGGGCTACTACGCCATTCCTGTAGACCCTCCAGCAGATGTTTGGATTCCTGCTGGTAGCATTGAGGAGCTGACGGCGGCTTTCTTCAACCATGGGTTCCCCATTCATGCCCTTCAGGAGCCTGGGGACTATCATTATTGGTACGAGTGTCTGCCTCATCGATTCATCCTGTCGCGCGTTATCCCTAGCGCTAACTTTCTGGCATTTGGCGGCCCAATTGGTCAGGTAATCAGCTTAGATTAGTTTCCCCTTACTTTTTTTTGAATCGGCCCTTGTCTCAGTAGATCTTTTCTTTTATTCCCAGTTTGCTCCGGGAGATGATTCGGATGGTGGAGGTGGGCCAAGTACTACTAATGCGTATGGCGTAGATCCCTCTGGTGCTGGTCCTTCCAGTGTAGGTCCCTCGAGTGATGGTTCCTCGGGTGCCGGTCCATCGGACACCTCTCAGGCGGATATCCCTAGTAGCGGCCCGTCCGTGATTTATGGGACCTTCCGGCGCTTGGATGATAGTTTCCTCTCGGGCCTCTGTGCTGACGTGGATCGGCAAGCCCGGCTTTCAACTGAGGTGGCCAGTGTTCCCCCTCCCGAGGTGGTTCCAGGGGTAAGTCTTCGGATGTGACAATCCTCCTCTACTTTGGTTTTTTTCTGCACAAGCTGTTAGGGGTATCTTGACAACTGAACATCATCTCGCAGGACTTCAACTTGGTAATGGAATATGCATAGTATCACCGTCACTTGGCTGAGCTTAGGGAGGTGGAGACGGTGAGTACCTGGCTACTTGACTCCTCTCCTTCCTTTCTTTGTTGTTGGCCCCTGTACTGATCTTGGCCTTGATTTTGCTTTGCAGCGTGCCAGGGCTAAGGAGTTGCGCTCCCTGATGAGTAGGATCTCGCAGGCATGGTCCAGAGTGGGGGACATGAGGACCTACCAGAGCTCCTCTCGCCGTCGCAAGAAGTCCAAGGGGGCAAGCCAAGAATAGGCTTTAGTCTTTTTTGCTTTTAAAATTCAGTACCTTTAAGGTTGGATTTGGATTTGTAGACATTTTATGGGATGGATGATGTGATGATTTTTATTAGATATATATATCTCTGACAATGCTTTAAATGCCTTTGCTTTTGAATTCATGTCATAGTTTCCTTGCTCGTTATGTCTATCTCTCTGCAGGATGTGCTTGCCCAACGCTTCTTAGAAAGCGGTTTTTAAATGCCCTAATGTAGGATCGCTCCTGCGCATATCAAAGTGATGCTTTACTGTTAGTGATCGTAAAGGCAGGTGTACAAAATAAACAGCAAAAGGGTGAAAGTCCCCCCTCAAAATAGGTTTGAACATGGCTGTAGAGGGGGGGACCGTGGTGTGGCGCAACTAATAGTTGCGCCAACAGGATTTGGGGGCCAGAAGATGCTGGCGCAACTATTAGTTGCGCCAATAGGATTTGGGGGCCAGAAGATGCTGGCGTAACTATTAGTTGCGCCAGGCTTATTTGGGGGAAACAATTCATTGGCGCAACTAATAGTTGCGCCACCTCAAACCTGGGCGGCAGTGGGTTTTTTATATGTCCGAGTGGGCCCAGAAATCAGCTCTTTCTGTTTGACCTGGCTCCTTTGACCGGTTCTTTTTGCTCTCATTTTTCCAAGGCGGGTCCATCACCATACACTGACTTTTATCCTCTCAAAAGATCCCTGTGCGTTCATGGACCCTCTTTCTAACCCTCCCTTACGTGGAGGGCCCGGAGCAGACTTATCCTCTTTGTTGGGTGGGGGGCCTAAATTCTTAATGGCTTGGTTTGGGAGCCTGAATGTGAGCGAGCTCGCCGATTTGGAATGCCTTGGGCTATCTCGCCTTCCTTCCTTCTTAAAGGTTCCTCTCCGATGGGAATTTCTTCATGCTGCTGCTTCATTTTGGGATGTGAGCTCCCACGTATTTCATTTTGGGAAGCGGGAGCTGATCCTAACCCTTGAAGAGCTGTCCAATCTATCTGGCCTAAAGTTGCACCGGGTCCTTGCCAGAGTCATGCCTCGATCGGGATATTCCAAATCTGTCCACCTTATTCTTGGTTTGAAGAAATTCGAGTATGAGAAAAGTCTCGTCGGGGGGCCCACAAGGTGTTCGCTGAAATTCCTCAAAGAACTTTTCGGCGATGAAAGTCTATGAAAATTGCCAGTTAGGAACGCCTTTAACGTGAAAGCTCTAGCGCTCGGTCTCATCTCCGAAATCCTCTTCTACACTGGGGGAGATAGCTTCTCATTGGAAATTTGTGATGTTTTGATGGAATTGGAGGCGGGCCGGTCCCTGATGCATTTGGTGCTGGCCGAGCTGTATCGATGCCTTGACTCCTTTGCTCTGGGTAAGGCGGAGGGTCTTCGGGGATGTCCCTTGTTGCTCCAGGTTTGGCTGGGTGAGCATTTTGCCGTTCTGGGGCCCGTGCCCCACTTTTATATCGCCCGAGGTGAGGTGGTTCAATGTTTTCTGGGTAGATGCCACCTGCTTCCACAGGGCGACGTGCCAGCTCTGAAACTTTGGTTGGTTGACGCTGAGCTGATATGGAGGCTTCCTTGGTTGGATCGGACCTTCCCAGTGATTCGCTCTAGAGACCATGAGGGCATCACCCTCCTAGGCTTGACCGGCAGTACCTTCTACTTCCCATTCCGGGTACTGCGCCAGTTTGGCTGCTCTCAGCAGGTTCCTTGTGAGGCCAGGCCTCCTTTATGCGATGTGAGTTTTTCTAGGGGATCATCTGGGGACATGGATCGGATTGCTGCCCTTTGGGAGACGCGTCAGTCAATGCTGATGTGCGACATTGAGCAGGGAGACTCAGTTAGGGTTTCTCCTGAGTATGAGGCTGACTCTTGGTGAAAGCGACTGACACTGGATGGCCCAGACTCGTTAGAGATTATTGACATTGGGGGTCCCTGGCCAAAGAAAGAGACGGCACTCCGAGCTCACATCGACTTTTTGGTGGACGAGAAGAGGATTCTGCAAGAGCTTTTTGGCGCATGAGAAGGTTAGAGCCGATACAGCAGAGAGTGAGGTCCTTCATTTGAAGGGATCGCTGAGCCTTGCTTTTGGAGCCGCCGACTCTTCTCGGAAGAGGTTTAAGAGCTTGCATGGACGTTGGCTGACTAAGAGGAATGTCCGAGAGGATGACCTTAATGCTGAGATTAGTGCCTTGAAGCGTGAGCTGGGCCGCTGATTCCCTCCTGCACATGGAACTTTTTACACAGATCAAATACACAGAAAAAGGGGCATGAAAACCCCTTTTACAGATACACACACATTTATACATATTTTATTATATATTTTTATATATATATTTTTTTTGTTTCATACTTGTAAAAAGGAAAGCACGTTAGTCACCACACCGACTATTTTTGGGATGTGGTGTGAGTGGTGCAAAAGGCTGTTTACTATATACATCTACACAGGCTTTTTGGCTGCATTTTTTTGTTTTTTGCATTTTTGGTTGTTTTTGTTTTTTTTTTTTTTTTTGGAGCCGTAATCAGTGGGGCAAAATCATGGGTCCCATTTTGAGCATGGCTGAGTCCTTTTCATGTAGTCGGTCCTGAGTGGGTTTTTAAATTCACCAAGGCTGGAACGTTAATCTCTTTGGATTGAGTCCAACATTTCTCCTCGCCTTGGGTCATATGTTTGACAGTGTGGTTTCACAAAGACGATTTCGGTCCGGCCCTGATTTGAACTAGCATGAGCGGCCCAGTCAGACAAAAGGGTTCAGGAAGAGTAACAAAAGGTTTCCTCAAACATCAATCTTCTCAATTAGTCCAAACCAATTTTTTTCTTATTCTTTTTTTTCTTTTATTTTTTTTATCTCCCTCTTTTTACCCGTGGCGCCCTTTCAGGTTTTCACCACGTCCGTGAGTTTAGCTTTCTTACCCCAAGCACCCTTTCGATTTTTCACCTGGTCCGCACAAGCCCGCTGTTTTTACCTGTAATACCCTTTCGGGTTTTCACCACGTCCATCTTGCTTTGAGCTTGTATTTTTACTTTATTTTATGTTATTTTCTTTTCTTTTTTCAACAGCCACGACATAGACCTTGATTCCATCATAGCCGACTGGATGGGGTTCTGGTGTCGTCTCACAGCTCGGCTCATATTGACTTAACAGATATTATGACTGCTCGCAAACCTACAAAGAGGGCTTCCTTCAGGGTGTAGCTTGGCCATGGGTTAGGTTAGGATTTGAAGGTACGCTGGGTTAAAAGGGTTTCCTTGATACGGCTTCAGTTTTCTCAACATACTTTCTTCCTTGGGGGTTTTACTGTACATGCCCCGTGATTCTTCTACATTTTTTTGTTCTTTTTGCTTCATTTCAGGCAATCTCTTTTTGAGCTTTTTGCTTTTTTTGATTTTTTTTTTTTGGATTTTGATAGTAACTTTATACACATGCATCTTTTCTCTCTTTTTTTTGTTATATGTACACGTATATATATATATATATATATATATATATATATATATATATTTTTTTTTTTTTTTTTTAGGGGCAGGTTTATTGAAAGAAAGGCCCAGGCTCAAATGGGGTAGCAAAGGATATCATCATTTTTTTTTAGGGATGCTTTTTTGCTACTGTGTTTGGAATGATGGCCTCTTTTGGGTGGTTCTTAAGCAGTCACGTATCTGTTTCATCAATACTTACCTTATTGTGATAGACTAAGAGTAGAACCGTCGGACGTATCCAACGTTGATGGGCTTAGGAAAATGATCTCTGTCCATGGTGGCGAGGCGGATGGCGTATCTCGGCAGCTCTTCTAGGATTACGTAAGTCCTTCCCAGTTTGGCTTGAATTTTCCCCTCGGATCGGTGTGGAGGGATGGGAAGATCTTCTTTAGCACAGTGTCTCCTACCTTTAGATCTCGACCGCGAACACGTTTATTGTAAGCGCGTGCGATTTGCCCTTGGTAAACTTGAGTGTGGCATAAGGCTAGGAGTCTCTTTTCATCAAGTAAGTTCAGTTGATCAAAGCGTGATCTCTCTCTTTCTGCTTCGGGTAAGCCTGATTCCATGAGGATTTGGAGCGAGGGTACTTCAACCTCCACCGGGAGGACGACCTCGATTCCATACACAAGGGAGAATGGTGTTGCCCCTGTAGCGGTACGGATCGACGTTCGATAGGCCCACAAAGCAAATGGCAGCATTTCATTCCAATCTCGGTAAGTGACGACCATTTTCTCAAGGATGCGGACGACTGTCTTGTTCGCGGCTTCCATGGCTCCATTAGTTTGAGGCCGATAAGGGGATGAGCGATGGTGCTTGATCTTTAGTCTCGGATGCGCTTATTCGCAAAGTTTGTGCCGTTGTCCGTGATGATATCTTTGGGTACTCCAAATCAGCACACAATATTGTTCTTGAGAAACTTCTCGATGTGACTGGCAGTGATGTTGGCATATGACACCGCTTCTACCCACTTGGTGAAGTATTCAATGGCGACTAGGATGAACCGATGTCCGTTTGATGCTTTTGGATTAATCATTCCGACAATGTCAAGGCCCCAGGTAGCAAATTGCCAAGGAGTGGTCATGCAGTGAAGATCGATGGCAGGAGCGTGTATCAGACTGGAGTGTTCTTAACACTTGTAGCATTTTTGAACATGCTTGCAACAATTCGATTCCATGGTGGTCCAAAAGTATCCCTGCCGTAGGATTTTCTTAGCGAGCATGTGACCTCTAACGTGGGCTCCGCATACTCCCTCATGGATTTCTTTCATAATGCTGATCGCTTCACTTTCAGTAAGGCATCTGAGTAAGATGTTGTTGTATGATCGCTTATAGAGGCATTCCCCGCAAATGACGTAACCTGCCGCTAAACGTTGAATGGTTCGTCGGTCTGTCTTGGATGTACCCTCTGGGAAAGTTAAGGTCTCTAGGAAATTCTTGATATCTGAGAACCAAGGTGGCTCATCATCAGGCTTTGTGGGTTCCTCAATCTGGAGGCAGAAGGCTGGTTCATTCCTCTGCTCGATCACGATCGGCTTCATCTCAACACCATAGGGGATTTCAATCATTGATGCCAAAGTTGCTAATGCGTCAGCAAAGCGATTCCTTATCCGAGGGACATATGAGAAGGTCACGTCTTGGAAGCAAGCTATCAGATCCTCAAGGTGTTCATGATAGGGGATCAGTTTCTCATCTTTCGTCTTTCAGTCACCATTTGTCTGGCATATAATTAATTGTGAATCGCCAAATACTCGAAGGTGAGTTACATTCAGATCGAGAGCCACCTGCAGACCAGTGGCGCAAGCTTCGTACTCAGCCATGTTGTTAGTGCAAGGGAAGTTGAGCTTGATAGAGACGGGTACATGGGATCCTTTTGGTGAAATTAGGATGGCGCCAACTCCTTGGCCCTAGACATTTGCTGCCCCGTCAAAGTGCATTACCCATGATTCTTCTGCTTCTTCTGTATCGTCCTCCGTCATGAACAAGATATCTTCATCCGGGAATTCGATTCTTAACGGCTCATAGTCAGGTAAAGGATTATCAGCAAGATGATCAGCAAGCGCCTGCCCCTTGATCGATTTCTGAGTGACGTACGTGATGTCAAACTCAGATAATAACAACTGCCATCATGCGGTTCGTCCAGTGAGAGCTGGCTTTTTAAACAGGTATTTCAACGGGTCCATTCGGGCTAAAAGTAGAACGGCCTGAGATAGTAAGTAGTGGCGGAGCCTTTGAGTAGCCCATACAAGAGCCAGGCATGCTTTCTCCATATGAGAATAGCGCATCTCGTAATCAGTAAACTTCTTGCTCAGATAGTAAATGGCCTGCTCTCTTCTTCCTGTTTCATCGTGCTGCCCCAAGACACATCCCATCGAAACTTCAGTCGTGGAGAGATACATCAAGAGTGGTCTCCCTGGCTCAGGTGGTACCAAAACAAGTGGATTCAGGAGGTAGCTTTTGATTTTATTGAACGCTGCCTGACAATCATCATTCCATTCAATGGGCGAATTCTTTCTTAGCAGCTTGAAGATCGGCGTGCAGATTGGAGTTAGCTGTGCAATGAACCGACTGATATACTGTATTCTGCCCAGAAACCCTCTAACCTCTTTCTCGGTGGACGGTAGTGGCATTTCTGTGATGGCTTTGACTTTGATTGGGTCGACCTCAATCCCTCTCCTGCTGACGATGAATCCTAACAATTTCCCTGACATGGTGCCAAATGCGCACTTTTGTGGATTCAGACGTAGTCGATATTTCCTTAGTCTTTCAAACAGTTTCTGAAGATTTACCAGATGGTCGCTTCGCTCCGGTGATTTGGCTATCATGTCTTCGACATATACTTCAATCTCTCGATGCATCATGTCATGAAATAGCGCGGTCATAGCTCTCTGGTACGTTGCACTGGCATTCTTCAACCCGAATGGCATGACTCGATAGCAAAAGGTTCCCCAGGGGGTAATGAACGCTGTCTTCTCGCGATCAACCTCTGCCATTTTAATCTGATTATATCCTGAGAATCCATCCACGAAAGAGAGCATCCCGTGCTTAGGGTGTTATCGACCAAGATGTCGATGTGTGGCAGTGGGAAATCGTTCTTTGGGCTTGCTCTGTTCAAATTGCGGAAATCGATACACATGCGGACCTTTCCATCCTTCTTTGGCACAGGTACGATATTGGCTAGCCACTGCAGGTACTTGGATACCATGAGAAACCCTACATCATACTGCTTGATGACCTCGTCCTTGACTTTCAACATCCATTCGGGGCAGAGACGTCTCAGCTTTTGTTTGACTGGCTTCATATCAGGGTAGAGGGGCAACTCATGCTCGACCAAATCAGTATCCAGACCAGGCATGTCCTCATACGACCAGGCAAAAATGTCTTGGTATGACCGAAGGAAGTCGATCATGCTTTTTCTTTCCTCAGGAGATAGTGGCGTTCCGATTTTGGTTATCCTGGGAACCTCCTCAGTTCCTAGATTGACATCCTCGGTCTCTTCGACAATGGGGATAGGGCCATGCTCAAAGTCGGCAAACCGTTCAAGGAGCTCATTGGGGAGCTCCTCCAACGGGCTATCCTCGTCCAGACTCATAATGCCTTCCTCTTTTTGTATTTCTACAGGAAAGGGATCGATTTTACGTGGGACGGGTATTTCGATTAAGGCATCCTTTTGTGGGGCATTTTCTGGAATTTTAAATGACAATATTTTTGGACTTTGAATTTTTTCAATGTTTTTGGGATTTTCTATTTTTTCCATGTTTTTGAGTTTTTGTAAGTTTTCCATGTTTTTAGGATTTTATATTTTTTCTACGTTTTTGAGATTTTTGTTTTCTTCGGAGACGGACCCTTGGCAAGGCGGGTTTGTGTATATACAAGGTATTGCCTGCCAAGGGCTTATCTCACTTTTTATAGGTTGTTTTTTTTTTAGAAACAGGCGCCAAACTTTAGGCCGCTTCCTGCTTCCAGAGTTTGGGGCAAAGATGCCCAGTTGCGTACCTGAGGGGCTGCTTCTTTACCTGTTGGAATGGAGGGTGCTGGCTAATATGGCTCATTGGAGTCAGCCTCCATCATGTTAATCCCCATTTCATCTGAGATGATATCCTCAAATGTTAACACGGCTTTGTGGTGACTCACCACAGGGGGAGTTTGTTCAGGTATCGACCGTCGTTCCTCAAAAAGGGATAATGCGGCCAAATCTATCTCCAAGCTGGGAAGGGAGATCTGGGGATTGGTGGGATGAACTGGGGCTTTGGGTTTATGTGGGGTCAAATGGGTTGCCCCATTTTGATCGATCTTTACGACCCCTGCGCTGACAAAGGAATCCCTGATGTGTGGCCTAGGGCGAGGTTTCTCTTCTATGTTGATTCCAAGAGCTCGTGCAGCTGCAGCAACCCTGGCTTTCTCTTTGGCCTCTCGGACCTCTTCTTCTGTGGGCTTGTATCCCAGCCCGAATCTTACTTTTTGTCCCTTGGCCACAACTGGCTCTCTTCTACCTTGTAATTTGGGTCCCAGACCCCTTCCTTTCTGATAGCCCCACTTTTGGAGCATCGCCACGGCCGCTACCATACCACCTCCCATTTTAGACATGATGCCCTCCATGGGCTTTGGGAGTATTGCCGACACCTCATATTCAAAACTGTGGAGGTCGACGTCCTCAGCGGTGTGTGGTACATCTAGCATATTAGGTTTTTCAACACTATTGGTGGCTTTTTCTTTCTCACCATGCCCCTCCCCAATGATTGTAACAATTTTATGCCCAGACACGAATTTGAGCTTCTGGTGTAAAGTGGACGGTATGGCTCCGACCACGTGCAGCCACGGGCGCCCCAATAATAAGTTGAAGGAAGATTTAATATCCATGACTTGAAATAAGATGGAAAAGGTCGTTGGCCCTATCAATAGCTCAAGATCAACTTCTCCCATTATTTCTCTTCTGGTATTATCAAATCCATTAGTGTTGGTTCTGGTGGGCCTTAACAGGCATGGGTCAACCCCGATCTTGGTGGCGGTTCTTAACGGGCATATATTCAATGCAGACCCGTTGTTAATTAGTACTAAGGGAATGACCATGTTTCCGGATTCAACAGTTATATTCAAAGACTTGGAATGGCTACACCCTTCTTTTGGCAAATCAGCATCAGAAAATGAAATGGCATTCCGAGCCATCACTTGCCCAATTATCTGCCCAACTTCATCTGGGCTAACCTGGAGCGATACATGCACATTCTTCAACGCCCCCATTAATGCTTGGAAATGGAGTGGGGACGTCATCAGCAGATCCCATACAGTGATAGGGGTCAACATCCTTCTCAGCTGAGTCTCCAGTATATGTTCTCGACTCATCTTCTCGAAGGGGTTCATCGTGTTGTCTTTCTTTCCTTCGGGTTGGGCCTGTGCTGCTGCTGGTGCTTTCGGCTACTTTGATATCCTCCCAGACCTAGTAACAACATCTACTGCCCCTTCTCTGCTGCTACTGCCGGCATTGACATCTGTTTGTTCGTAGCTCAATGGGACCTGATGAGGATCATAGGTTGGTCCCGAGAGCTGAAAAGGTATGACTGCAGGTGCTTGAGGCACTTGTACTATCGGCTCAGGAAGTGGGGGCAATACTTGATTCACCTCGGTGGTAGTGGGTGGTTGGGTCGAGAGATTGGGCCAAATGGGGGTTGTGAGGCTTGAGTGTGGTGGTACTGGAGAGAGGGAGGTAAAGGTAGGCCATGGATAGCTGGTGGGTGCTGGTGGGACATGAGGGGTCTGATGTGCCTTCAGGTAGTTGACCGGGGTGATGGGGCTTGCTGGCGGCTGCATTGGGGATGATGGGGTGGGCACAGGCCATTGATAACTGATGGGTGTGGGTATTGGATTGGGGGCTTGGTGGTTTATGGGGTAGTTGATGGGGGTTGTGGTATATGGCGATAGCTGGAATGGGGCGGGCACCGGCCATTGGTAGTTGGTGGGTGCGGGTATAGGAGTGGGGGCCTGGTGGCTTATTGGGTGATTTGTGGTATATGGTTGGTATGCATTTATATTCACATAATTAACAGGTGTGGTGGGTAGAAAATATGCCCTGAGATCCAAAGGTTCCAATTGCGGAGTCGGGTTGGGAAAATAATCTGAAAAATTCAGGGGTTCAACAACCCCGATATTCCTTTCCTCAATATTTTTTAACAGTGGTGCTACATAACTCTCCCGATCACTGATATAATCGGATGGGTCAAACTCAAATTCTTCCTCATCCTTTATCATTCCGATGGTGGGTCTGGAAGCTGCTCCTCCGGTGGGATGTGGGGGTAGTGGCACCTGATGGATATTAGCGTGTTGAGGAGGCGCAGGGGGAATGATTTTCCCGATATCGATCAAATCTTGGATCGCGTGCTTCAATGGGAAGCAGTGATCAGTAGGATAGCTCAGACCCTGATGAAAATTGCAGTGGGTATTTGGGTCATAGTTCTTTGGGATTGGGTGAGGGGGAGGTTGCGGTTGGCGGATAGCCACTAATCCCTTTTCTACTAACAGGGGCAAAAGTACACTCAAAGATTGCCCCAGAGGTGTGAAGACTCGATCGTAGCGGGCTCTCCTCTGTTCCGGAGTCATCTGCATTCCTTGCCCATTCCCCATTCTCTGCATCTGCCGCCTAGCTGGTGGTGAAACTAAACTAAAGCAGATATTATTGGGCCTAGTGTTGGCTATGTTTTGGACATCGCCCCCTATTCTTTTCTCATTCCTCTATTATGAAAACCTTCTAACTCCACTGGGTCCGCTCGGTATGTTCTTATTTAGACGCCCCTCCCTGATGGCATCCTCGCATCGGTTAGCATTTCTTACCAGATCAGCAAAGCTGGACTGCTGCTGGTATACCAAGAAGTCTGAAATCACTGGCAGAGTGCTCTTCAAAATCATCTCTATCTGTTCTTCGTTAGGTATTCTATTCCTGATCTGAGCTGCCAGCGCTCTCCATCGCCCCAAGTAGTCGCTGAAGGTCTTGTTCTGGTTCTGCTTTAAACGGGCCAAGTCGGACTTACGCGGCTCAATGTCTATGTTGTAGACATACTGTTCTTGGAAGAGGTGCGTTAGGTCCCTCCATGTTTTCATCATAGATGGTTCTAAGGATATGAACCATCTCAAAGCCGACCCAGTCAAACTCTTCTGAAAGACTTTTATTAGTAGCCTTTCATCCTCTCCATACCGGCACATGTCCCCACAATAGGACTTGAGGTGTGCAATAGGATTGCCCGTGCCATTATATTTGTTGAAGGTGGGCATTTTAAATTTGGGGGGCAGGGGGACCTCAGCGGACTGGCATAGGTCTGTAAAGTCTGTGGCGTGGATCTCAGCACCATCCATTTTCATTAGCTGCTTCTGTATTTTATCTAACTGTTCTTTCAGCTGTTCTGACTCTTTGGACACGGGAGCTGCTTTCTCGACAGTTGGTTGGACTTCACTCTGGGCTATCAGGGGATGGGCAATTATGGGAGGAGGGTGAAGGCTGGTCAATGCCCCAGCATAGGCCCCGCTATTTCTAATCTCGTCCTCTTCATACTGCTGATCGGCGTAATGTGCAGTGAAGACGGGATTCTCAACTTGTTGCTGCATGGGTTGGATGGGAATGACATGAGTAGGGGTTGGGTGAGCCCATTGGGGGTGTGGAAAGGCTTGTTGGGTGATGGGAATTTGGTTTTGAAGTGGGGTCGGATAGGGCCATTGGGTGTGAGGGAAGGTTTGGGGATGGCCTTGGGGTGTGGGGCCATGGGGGAATTGGGTTTGGGGACTTGCATGGGTTTGACCCAAATTGTGAAGGTTGGGTTAGGTGTTGGGGGTTTTATGGAAGGTATGAGTGTGGGGTTTGGGTTTGGGCATGAACCCTTGATCATTGGCCATTGATGGGTTTGGAGCCTGGTAGCTTGGGCCAATGGGCCTGGGTAGGTTTGGGCCATGGGCCCTCGGTGGGTCTGGTCCAATGGGCCTTGGTGGGTCTGGGCTATGGGCCCTGGGTGGGTTTGGGTCGTGGCCCTTGATGGGTTTGGCCCAATGGGCCTTGGTGGGTCTTGGCCGTGGGCCATTGGTGGGTCTGGGCTGTGGGCCCTTGATGGGTTTGTCCCAATGGGCCTTGGTGGGTCTGGGCCATGGGCCCTTGATGGGTCTGGCCGTGGGCCATGGGCCATTGGTGGATTTGGGCCATGGGCCCCTGATGGGTTTAGATTTAATGGGTTTGGCCCAATGGGCCCTGGGAAGCATGGGTGATGGGGTGTTGGGCCATTGGGCCCTGGGACATGTGGGAAGAGGGGGCTTGGGCCAATGGGCTTTGGGATATGTGGGAGTTCGGAGGCTGGGCCATTTGGCCTTGGGGTGTACGGAAAAAGGGGGTTTGGGCCTTGGGGCATATGGGAAAAGGGGGTTTGGATGGTGTGGATTATGGGGGGTTGATGGGGGTCATGGGGGAGTGAGGCATGGAGATTGGCTAAGGTATGGGATGGGTTGATGGATGTGGGATGTGGAGGAGAGGTATTTTGGGAAGCCTTCCATGCGGAGTAGGCTTGGAACATCTCTTCCATCTTGGCCATGGAGGAAGGATCGGAAGTGGATGGTGGATTTAAGTGATGGTTAGGTATGGATGGGGTGGATGTGAGGGGAAAATTAGGCATGGCCCCGGTAGGTGATGGAATATGGGAGGGGTTAAAGGAATGGGGTGGAGCATTGGTGAAGGGGGATGGGTTGGAGATGTTTAAAGATGATGGAGGGTAAAGGGTGGGTGCTTGGGAAAAATTGGGCATGGCCTCGGTAAAAATGGGCATGGCCCGTGTAGATGGGGGGATTGGTTAGGGCAGAGGTGACATAGGTGAATGAGGGTGGATCGGGTCTACAGGGGGATGACGGGAATTGGGGCATGGATGTGGATTGGGAGAATGGGTTAGGGTTTTGCATGGTTTGGGCAAAATATGGAGAATGAGGGGTTGGATCTTGGATATTTTGGGGGGTAGCGGTTGGGAATATGGGGGCACCAAATGGGCCGGTAACGGTAAAGGGAGGTTGGGTGAGGGGGATGGTGGAAAAGACTTCTCCCGAATGGGAGTGGGTTGGAGAGTGTGGTGGGGATGAGTCGGGACTGGCGTAAGCCGGGTCCATTACCCACGACATTCTACGGTATCGGGTCGGGTATGGGTGCCTTGGGTAAGGCCCAAAGATCTTCCTCCTTCTTCCCCTACGGGACGACGGAGGACTAGATGATGCCATTGTGCCGGCACCACAAACTATCTATTTTTTGGGTTTTAAATTATTTATTATTATTATTTTTTGTTTTTGAATTTTATGTAGATTTTTTTGAAAAATAGAGGTTCCGAGGCCTTGGAATTCCCTTTTCGGGTGGCCTTCATACCTTAATTCAAGACCCGCGGCGATGGTTCCGATGCACTTCAGAAGAATCAAAGGATAACCTCCGATCTATTGAAGGCACGAAAAATGAGGCAAACAACCCGATCCCCCCGAATGAGCCAAAAGAAGTTACCCTCTTTTGACTGGCGAGGGCGTATTGGGTGTCGGAGGTGGCGGGGCCTAAACAAGGCACTGAGCACACTAATCGGGGAATTCGGGAGGTAAAAAGGCCACAGATTCGGGCTAGGGTGCTGCTGAACACACCTGGCGCAACTAATACATGCGCCAAGGTTGCAGGGACAAATTTTACACTGGCGCAACTATTAGTTGCACCAAGGTAAAATATGGGAGTTTAAAGCTGGCGCAACTAATAGTTGCGCCAGTTATAAATTCCAGTGTTTTTACACTGGCGTAACTAATACATGCGCTAAGAAAAAAAATTGCCTCTCCAGAATAGAAAGCAGCAGCCACTGATGCCTGAAATGAGTCTCTTTTTTTGGTTTTTTGTGGAAGCTAGGCTTCCGGGAACTGAGCTATTTTCTTGATGATAGATTCTCTCCTCACCAACGCCTAAAGGATTGAGTCCGGTATAACTCGCTACTGCGCTCCCCAAGGGTTTTAAGCTTTGTAGGAATGGGAACCCACCCGATATACCTCCGGCACAAGCGCCTTCTCAGATACTAGGTGGGCTGGGACTTTTCTGGATCATCACCACTAGGGGCTGCCGCCATACTAAGACCCGGGTGTTTGAATGTGTGCCTAAACCAACCCTTTTGAAAAATCTACCCCGCAAAACAAATTAATTAAGCTCCCTAACTTGGTTTAATTTTAATTTTTCAAAACCTTTCTCTTTTTTTTTGGAAGTTTTCTTTAGTTCAAAGATCTAAGATTATCCCATGTCGCCACCACGGGCCTTTTTAGTCCACCGGCTAGATTATTTCGTATTTAGTTCAGCCAAGCGACCGGGGTGATTATCCTGCGTCGCCAAATATGTACAAGTGCCGTCCACCGAAATTTAAAACCGGATATGAATAATAAAGATCGGGCCGCCAAATAAGTGACTTAGGGAACTGTGGAAATATAAAGTGCTGAATTTAAAAAGTGCTAGTCAAGTGACTAGGCAAAAAGTTGTTGAAATTTAAAAAGTGCCAGTCAAGTGACTACGCAAAAACTTGCTGAAATTTAAAGAAGAATTGTAGGGGTGAGTAAAAAAGGTGCCAGTCAAATGATTAGGCAAAAATTTCTGAAATTTAAAGCGGAATTGTAGGGGTGAGTAAAATGACGTAATCGGAGGGGTGAGTGATAAAAAAACAGCAAAAATAATAAAAAACAGCAATAAAATGTCAGAAAAATAAAAAAAAATGAAAAAGGCCTAGTTCAAGGGGAAGCTCTACTAGCTAATCCCCAGCAGAGTCGCCATCTGTGCAACCGTGGGATCCGTGACGGTCCCGTCGCGACGATGCGCTCTCTAACGAAAAAAAAAATATAGAGTCGCCACCCAGAGCTTTTGGTGTCCCGGGATACCTAGTTCATTTTTATGAGCACCGAAGTGTTAAAAATATGACTCTGAATCCGGTCCACACCAAAGGCTCTTGGGTAGGGGCTTCGGTTATCGATCGGGAAGGTGTTAGGCACCCGACCAACCCGCTTAACGCAGTCTCTACTAATGGCCAAAAATAAAATAATATAAAAGCAAAGAAATAGCTTCCTCTTGCCCAAATGGGCTTGGAATCCTATTTGTGCCCCTCCGTTCCTACCGAAAAATCGATGGCGTAACGGCACAAGTGAGATGATGGAGGGAGCTAGAAAGAGATAGGAGAAGAAATGGGAGAGCCGGAGCCCTCGGGCCCTTGTAGCACCGTAGAGGAGCCTTGCGTGGCTTGCTTTGATGAGCTTTTGAAGGCTTGAATGGTAGAGAAATGGGTTCTAACCACTTAGGACTTAAAGCTAAGAGGTAGGGGGTGAAGGCTAGGGGATCACACACACCTAGTCTATGGGTTTTTGATGTAAGAACAAGCTTGGAAGAAGTTTTGGAATTCTGGAATTTTGAGGGAAAATAGTGCACCAAAGGGAGAAAGATCTTCTCACTTTAAGCTCTTTCTCTCTTAGGTAGAAATTCTGAACCCCTAAACCAAGGGGTGGGGGGCTCTATTTATAGGAAATGGGTGGGTTAGGGGGCCACTTAGATGCTAATTGGGTTTTTCAATTAGGTAATCTTGCATCTAAAGATTCCTAGGGTTTTTGGGGCCTTGAATGGTATGGGAAGGTCTTCCAATGGTGGATGATGGGGTGAGGGCTTAAGCCACTTAAGGGGTTGCCAATAGGTAAGGAATGGGTGCAACAGGACTATCAAAACACATCCCAAAGGTTGAGGTGGTCAACAAGTCAAACCCCTAGCACGAATTTCGGGGTAAAACTGAACAGTTACTGTTCATATGCCTGGCGTAACTAATAGTTGCGCCAGGCAAATGTGCAATAAAACAGTGCTGCACAGTTCCCTGGAAGTTAGCCTCGCGAGGGGGGGGGACCCATTTATGCCTGGCGCAACTATTAGTTGCGCCAGCCCATTTCTGGGGGAAAAATACCTAGCACAACTATTAGTTGCGCCAGGCAAATCCAGGGGAAAAATGGCTGGCGCCAGGCAAAAATCCTGAAATTCTACCCGATTTTTAAATAGCCATAACATTTGATGTACAACTCTGATTGGGGTGATTCTTGGTTTGTTGGAAAGCTGGAGAAGTCCTCTTTCCAATGGAATATGATTTGATATCAGTAAAAGATCTCAGCCAGTCCTGGTGCACCACTCTTCATCCATTGCCTGGGAAGGTTAGGTTTAGGGTTCGGAATGGATTCTAAGGGTCGGGATTGGTTTCTAAAGGTTTGGGATAGGTTTCTAAGGGATATAGGGTGATTACTAAGGGTTTGGGGTGATCCCTAAGGGTTCCATTCATACCATCAAAAGCTCAGAATTACACCTCTCTCGAAAGGTGTTTCGATCAGGCCTTGGGCCAAATTTGGGTGTCTATATTAATATTTAAGGTTTGGCAGAATACCCCACCGACGTGGCAGGATACCCACGACTGACTTGGTAGAATATCCGTGATCGGTACGGTGACCAATCCATACACCAGTTGGACATCCCAGGGATGTATGTATGAGACTTGAAATCCCGTTGCCTATGAGAAAGGGACCTGGGTAGTATTAAATGAATGAAAAAGGATATGAAAATTGTCTGATTAAACAACGATAGAGGGTATTCCATCGGGCGCCCGATTTTATAGTAAATAGGGGAATATTTAAGTTACAATTTAAGTAATTTGGGTCAATCATTGTCTTTTGTGAGCAAGATGAAAATAAGTAAACACATGTAAAGAAACAGTTACATTCAGTACATCTTTTCAGTCATTTAAATTGCTTTCCCGCTATTTCATTGATAAATCATGCTTCTAAATGTCATGAAATATATGGGAATAATATAGCTTTACATGTTCAGATATTATTTCTCTATTGAGCTAGGATGTAGCTCATCCCTCGACTATACATCACAGGTACAGGTGTAGAACAGGATCCAGTTGCAGAAAAAGGCTTGAGACTCCCGTTTGGGGAATTTTACCTTACGTGAGGTTTGGACATGGGTATGTTTTGGTTTGTATAATAGATGTTATGAGGTCTTTTGGATTATGGACTTGGTATGCCTGGGAATTTATTACTATATTAAGACTTATTCTGTAAGTAGGTTTATAGGCCACTATTTAGGTGATGGTCGGCCATCACTGGTAGCTTTCTTGTGGGCTCCTTTTTATTTAGTCTTTTTGTATAGAAGATATCTTTTGTTGCTATATTTTTGCTTCGAATCTACCTTTGTTGGCATACCAAGTAAATTTTGTACTCGGATCGTGATATGTGCGCCCCAACGGTCCGATTTTCCCTGAGTTCATGATGTAAGGAAGAAAAAAAAAAATTGTGCGAGTTTTGTGGAATCGGGGAAAATCGGGCTGTCACAGTAGACGATATTCTCATCTACTCGAAAATAAAGGAGGAGCATGAGCAACATCTGAGGATTTCTCTCCAGACATTATACGAACGCCAACTTTATACTAAGCCGAATAAATATGAGTTTTAGTTAGAGAAGGTGAGCTTCTTGGGACATATTGAATCAGAAGAAGTTATTACAGTGGATCCATCAAAGATCAAGGTGGTGGTAGAATGGGAACAATCAAAGACTGTGACTGAGATTCGCAGTTTCCTCGGTCAAGCTGGATATTATAGAAGATTTGTGGAGGGATTTTTCAAGATTTCTGGACCACTCACAAGGCTCACAAAGAAGGATGTTAAGTTTGAGTGGACCAAGGCATGTTAGGATAGTTTCTAGGAGCTTAAAAGGAGGCTTACCTCCACACCAGTGTTAGTTATTCCATTAGGGAGTGGAGGTTTCGCTGTGTATAGTGATGCATCACACAATAGCTTAGGTTGTGTGCTCAACCAAAATCAGACGGTTATTGCTTATGGGTTGAGACAGCTTAAGGACCATGAAAAGAATTATCCAACGCATGATTTAGAACTAGCAGCAGTGATCTTTGCGTTTAAAATATGGAAGCATTACCTATATGGAGAAACCTTTGAAAGCTTCACGGATCACAAGACCCTCAAGTACCTGTTTACAGAGAATGTGATAGCCAGGATTTACGTACCTAGAAATCCGTGTCATCAGATCATAAGGCACAACTTAGTTCACAATGTCAACCTGATATCAAGACGCTTTGAGATCCTTACGACAACTCGATGTTCTCCAACTCGTGAGTGAGAAGGTCAGGCCGTCGTATCCGATAATTCTAAGTAAGTGCATAAATAAAGTGGCATGAACCACATGGCCATAGAAACTACCGAACATTCAATCATTTAAACTTATACCAAAAACTATACAGCCACTGGTGACGATTCACCGTCACTGACTTGGTACTTTGTACGTATCTAATTAAGTCTTAACCTATTGCAAGCACACAATGAAAATTATAGTGCTAGTATAGGATCGTTCCCATGAAGAAGTGATTTATCTCTGGGTATTTTGCTTTTCTGAAAACTTAAATTTATCTTTAAGATCCTAAACTACTTGAAAAATATGAATAAAAGAATGATTTCTTAAACTAAGTTGCAGAAAATAAATCTTAAATCCTCCTTCTAGATTATGGTCGTCAATCACAATCCTTTAGTTCTCGGATAATTATAAAATTCAAGTACCGTTATACTATATATCAAGCCTCCTAGCATTGGTTGTCAATCAAAACTAGAATTCTACCAATACAAATTTAATCTAATCAATAATTTCTTAAAACTTGGGTGTCAATCAAATTCGAGAAAATTAAAGATGAAAAAGTAAAACCATTACACTAATCTACAAATTTCAACCTGAGTTGTCAATTCAAATCAAAACTTGGAGATGTTTACAAAGCAGTAAATTATAATAAAAATAAATCTAAACTAGAAAGCAAAGTAAAATATATCTTTTACTCCTCAGCAGCAGTCGTCAATTGCTTCTGAGAAACTACAAATATCTACACTAATCTTCCGGCTTTCAATCCTAGTCATCAATTGTGATCGAAGAACCTTGGATATCTAAACTAAACTAAACTAAACTAAATTTGATAGGAAGAAAACCCAATCTTAGTCATCAATTGATAATGAGAAATTCTTCGATGATCTTATTCCTGTACTAGGCTCTCTTATTTATAGATCATAAGGAGTTGGTTTACAGTGTTCTAGTTCTAATAAAAGAAACTACTAAAAATAAAAGTATCCTAATATAACTATAATTCCTAATTTTATCTTCCTTGCTTAGGATAGTTGATGCATTTGAAACTTATTTTCTTTATTTCAGCAACAGTCCTTTAGGAGTTTATCTTCATTAATCTTTTTAAATCCGTGATTCACCAGACCTCTAATTCAAGAGTTCTTCTAAATTTGGCACAAGGCAGTGTAAATCTTCATGAGATCAGTAGCAATGAGAAGCTTTATTTGTAAAATCGTAAATCACGATTTTCTCTTCTCAACACAGCTTCCAATGGAACGATTCTTTTTTATGATCGATCACTTTCTATTGTATCGTACTTTAGCTTTTGAACGCTTTTTAAAGAATCGTAAATTACAATTTTTCTTCTTTTTCTTTGACTTCGCTTAATCGTAAAGTACGATTTCTTGGCTTTCAATAGGTGCAAAATTATCTTTTACATTTAATCATTTTTCTTACTGCTTTATGAGTTCATTTGACGAAGATTAATACTTTGGCTCTCTTTTACTGATTTTCTTTAATATATGCACATCATTAACTTGTTAGTAGCAAACTAGGGTTAAGAACCACTAAATTAAGGGTGATCAAATGGTATATTCTGTGACTAATCACACCCCAAACTTACGTTTTGCTAGTCTCTAGCAAACAAGGAAAGAAATACTAATCTAAAATTTAAATGCCACTTTTGTAGGGAGCACGATTGCATTTAGCAGATGCAACAAGCTCTTAAACCCCTAGGTGATTCCTAGTGGAGGAGTTGTAGTCTCCTGAAGGTTTTCAGTGAAGTTACCTACAAGCTTCAAAATATTTTTGGATTTTTCAAATTTTCAAAACTAAACAAAGGAAATTTAAAAATCTAAGCTAATTCTGTACATTGATTATTTAATCATCATATGGTTGTTATGATTTTCAAAGATAGAATTCCTCCAACCACTACTTTTCATCCTAATAGTTATCCTTAATCAGATTTTAGCAATTTTAATTCTGTAAAGCGTGGAGTGTGTGTGTACTAATGAAAAGTTTATTCTTCATAAATTTTTCTAAACTGCAAATTTAGAAAATATTTTCATTCAAAACTCTCACTATTGGCATACTCTCAAAAAGATATAAAAAATTTTAGGTTCTCTCAATATGATATATATGATAAATTTAAATGATAATTGAAATAAAATGAATCTCATGGAAAAGATAATCTATTCTATTTATATGATTCCCTTTGCAATCCGTAGTATCTATTTTTCACATCTCTACTAGGATTATGCTTTTGCAAATCGTAAATAAAAAAGGACTTTTCTTCAGCTTGTAATGGGGCTTTGGGTTAAAAAGGTTTTAAAGAAAGGTAGATAAAATTCAAAGATTTATGAGAATTTAGTTCTTCCTTCTCTATTTTCTTTTCTACTTTAGTAAGTATCCAAAAAGTTGGATAACTTCTTCCCATTTACTAATTCTTGTTGTTAAAATCTCATTTCTTTTCTCAGAATTATAGAATCATGTTTTACGATTTTTCTTTCCTTTTATCCCTTCGATTGCTTCTTTGTATAAAATTGTGTATTACAATTTTTTGACTCTTTTCCCATATTTCTTTTTTTTCAAAATAATTTCTTCTCAGTTGTACCCTTTTTCAACAGGTCCCTTATCTATTGTCTTTTTACTCCTTTCACTCCCTCTTCTTCCCTTCTTTTTATTCTAAACTCTCAGAAAATGTAAGGGTCCAAGGTTGAAAGCTTTGGGTAGTACATATGGTTGAAGGTTTATAAAATCTTGGTACAAAGAAATTCAATTTAGGCTTGTAATATGGGTTTAAAGGATAAAATATTTCTGTTTGAATTTTTGGTTAAAACAAAAGATGACCTTTAATCATTTTTATGATTTACTAGTATAAATGCCTTATTGTTTTAATATTTCTAATAGACAGTTCTAGAAAAAAAAAAAGGTTATCATAATCATAGAATATTTCGATTCCAAGTTCAGCAATATGGGATTTTTCATACAAACATAGTAGAGAAGTTTAAAGGAATTTTAAGCTTGAATAGATAATAGTTTCTCTTCAAAGAAAGGAAAAGTTAGTCTCTAAAGCTCACTGGTTATAATTTTTGAAACTATAGTCTAAATTTTACAGTTCATATCAATCTATTGTTTCAAGCATTCATTCTAACACAGTGTTCAAAGCGCTAAAACATGAATTGTAACTGACCTATTTTTTATTGTTAAACTTCTACTACGATGGATCGGTATGTTATTTGGAATCATATTTTTATTGCTACCATATTCACAACGTGATGTTTAAATATTAAAAATTCTAAAAAAATATTCTAAAACAAAAATACTAGAAAGTAAAATAGAAAGAAAAATTTCTCTAGAAATTTTTTTAAAAGTTATGCAAAAATAAAGTATTATTTACAAAATTAAACTAATATATACACTAGATGTTCTTAAACTGGATAATGCCCTCATTGGCATAAAAATAGGGGATACAGTTAAAATTTACCAGAAAGATCATACCTGTGAGGCTTGTGATGTTTTGTTATTTTTACTCACTTGGTGATGAAGGATATGGTACAAGGGCTGAAGAAGAAAGTTCTAGTCTTGGTAAGATTAGTAGAGGAGAGTCAATACCTGACAATTCTTCCTCAGAGTCGGACATCACATCTGTAGAACATTCTGATTCTTTGTCCGGTACAAGCTCTACATGTGATTCTGGCCTAACTTTCTTGCAACGTGCGTCAACACTCTCTTCTATAGCTTTTATCATTTCATACTTTTCTTGTAAAGCTCTCAGTGCCTCTTCAAGCTTGTCTTTGTTTTTCAAATCTTCATTCAACTTTTTAATCACAGTGGATTTCAGTTGTGTCTCCATTCTCAACTTTTATGCTTCAATTTGTTCATTTGTCACTACGACCCAACATTTCTTTGTGATAGACTCAATAGTCCTCTTCTGTTTAGCATTAGCTAACCTGAGGGACTCTTTATCCTCTTGAAGTTTTAGAATTGTCCCCTCTGCTATGGTTAGTAGATGATTTTTCTCCTCCAGCTGGCTATTGAGTTCTTGTTGGTAATTGTGATGAGCTTTTGTGTTCGGAGTTTCTCTAGCATCTGGGTCTTCAATGAATTCACCGAATTGCTCCATTAGAGTTGGGATTTTATCCTCGTATGCCTTCTTCTCTTCTTTCCGCGCTTGCTGATTTTTATTTATCACTCTATTTTCTCTTTGCATATGGATAATTTGTGCTTGAGGGTTGAAGTGGTCTCCTAGACTCTTTTTTCTATTTCTGCCATCCAGTGTGCATGGTGATCTTTCACAGCTTTCCGTCGTAAGCTTTCCACTATCTCTGCGCGCTCTTGAGTAGTGAGTGTAGATTCAAGGACACTGTTCTTCAGTCTGTGAAACTCCTCCAACTTTCTTACCACACCTAGGTATTAAATTTGGGGCATAAGTATTTTGCCATTGCTCTACTTCCCTCAGTCTTCTTTCTAGTTCGAGCCGTTCAAATGTGGGAACCACTGTGGTGGTGGTTGGAGGATCAACGGGGATACTTCTTCTCCATTTAACAACTCAGTGAAACCCCCTCTTGGTATTTCAGAACTTAGTCTTGCTTCTGCTGCTTGGAATGTAAGAATCTGCTCGGTATTGGAAGGAATTATGGGTAGAACAACAAGCTCAATACGAGCAGAAACATGGCTAGAAGTAGCCATTTTAGTAATTTTAGTTGTTCCATTGGTAGAGGAATTTCTTCTGCTGCTTTGATGTTTGGGCTCAAAAGCGCCGCTTCAGGAACATTTGACAGTGTTTGCTTCAGTGGAATGGGGCAAGGCAGGCCCTGTTCGTGAGTCCAGAGCCGAGTCATACAGACTAGCTTGATTCGCAACTGGGAGTTCTAACTCAGCTACCCTCTCGTGTATTGGAGAGCCAATCTTTTCTCTCTCTTGAGGTTGAGTAGAAGTTCTCATTACCTTTCCCGTAACTGCTTCTTCTGGGACTATAATTTCTGCTAACTGCTCCATGGCAGACTTTACTCGATCATCGGGTATAGAGGGGACACTCTCTGTGTGTGCTGAAATAGGGATTTTCTTTTTATTTGCAGCACTTAGAGTTCTCCTGTAAGTTTTGGCAATGAGGCTATCCTCTATTCTAGGAAGAGCCTTTTCTTTGGGATCAATGCTATATCCCACATTCATTAACAAATTTGTGATTAACCCTCCAAAGGGTAGGCATAATTTTTTTGTTTGATATTTTTCTTGGTTCAACTTCTCCCTCACGGTGTTGATTACTTCTAATAGGTAGGCTGGAACACTGAACCAGTAGCGATTAGCCATAAAATACAAGGCTCTTACGAAGAGTGCTCTTTGTTGTGTCCCATGACCCGTTGGGTGGATTGTCTTGTGAATTAAGACATCCATGAAGTGAATCTGTAGACTCCGTGATTTTACGTCTTTTCTCAAGAAAAATGATCCGTCTTTTGGGGGTTATCCCAGTAGCTCTGTCGCTATCTGAACAAAGTTCGAAAGAATATGGGGTTGTTCTCTTAAAATATTGGCTGTCGGATTGTCAGGGGACACTTCAGGTCTTTCCAAGGGTGCATTCATCACCCTAGCAACCATTGCCTTTGTTATTGCAGTTGGGAATCCATCAATGGTTGTAAACAAAATTGTTTCTGAACCCTTGCTACTATTAACCATATATTTATAAAACAGTCGTACCAATCTCGAGTAGACTTGTGTGACTCTGGGCTCTAGGAAGCACTACAGCCCAGCATCCTGAAAATATTGGATTGCCCCTCTACTTATTTCACATTCTCCCCAAAAGGCGACCTCAACTATGATTTCGGCCCCCACAATATGGTGTTTCATTGATTTTGAGAGTCGTTTTGCTGTAACGTCGGAGGACGCTAGTTTTTTACCTTTATCCAATTTTGTGCCCTTCCTAGGGGCAGGTATTGATTATTTCCTACTTCTTCGGATTGAGTTTCTCTAATAGCCACCCCTGAAGATGTAGCTTTCTTTCTGGGTAGGTTTGCTGCTTTCGATTTAGTTTTAGTGGCAGCAAACTGTGTGATGCGATTAATAAGTGGAGAGTTATCGGAACTGTTACCTCCTTCTCCTTCTTCCTCCCTCTGCCGCTTGCCTGTTACTCCCGACATGCTGCAATTCCTTTTTTCGCAAGATGTAGAGAATATTATTTAGTAAATCGCAACTTGCATATATAAATTCATAAACATTTGCAGAGACTCATTCGTTTAAAAATGGAGATTCTTACCTTGATCTTGACTAATCAACAAACTCTAGTTTTAAGATATTACTTCGGACTTGAATAGGGTTTCCGAAATCAAACAAGAGATACGTGGAAAATTTAAGAAACAAAAATGGTTGAGTCTTAGTTGATGGATTTTCGAAAAATAGAGGGAGAATGGGATAAAAAATAGAGAGTTCGATAATGGGGCCGACCTATCCTCTCTCGAATATTTAGGCTCTATCTCAGTGATGACCTGCTAAACCGGTCATCACACGTGTTTTAACCTAGAGTCGTCGGTCGACCCTAGCTGTCAGCAATAGTAAATACGAATCTCGTATCAGTTAAATCACAATCACTGCGTCTCAACTAGTAGGCATATCCATAATGACGATCAATCGTAAATCCATACGATTGTTCGCAATAATATACAATAGGAATTATATTATGATCCATCATTTTTTAACGATTTGGGCCATAATGTAATGCCTAAACTTAAAAGAAAAGAAATTATTTTGCATATTTTACAAGGGGTGCTACGGATGAGTCAGTAGCTCGACAATCCATGAAATTTTTATATTTGATTTTGGGAAGGAGATGCCTCCCCCAAGAATACTTATCCTTTAGGATTATTAACTGGCAGCGTCAGCAATTGGCCATTCTCCATTTTTGCCACTTGTGAAGCTAGCTGGCCTATCTGACTCTCCAGCTTCGTAATGGACTGAGTGTGTGATGGAGCAGTTGAGAGAATTGAGCGAGCTAATGTAAATCTTTCGAGTGCTGATGCGACTGTTGCTGCAAATCTCGGAGGATTTGAATGACTGTGGCATCAGGTGCATTGCTTAATGGTCCAAATTGGGGTTGTGTAGCCTGTAATTAAGGTCTTCGGTGGAAAACTTGGGTCTGAGGAAATCGGGGTTGCGCCACTGAAGGTGCTAGTTGTGCTCCTCTTGTGGAACCATAATTAAATCTAGGATGGTTCCTCCACGCTGGATTATACATGTTCCCATAATCTCCTCTCTGAAAGGCCATTACTTGTTCATTCTCCACCACCTCTTGGTACAATGGCACAACTGGATCTTCAGTATAAGTTTGAGTCTGGCAGTTAAAATAGTTTTCCAAAGGTCTATCCGGAGTGTTGGTTTTGGCTGCCATTAACGTTGTGATTTGTTGTTCAAGAGCTAAATTTTTTGCACTCATGTCATCCTCCTTCTTTACTTTATCTTTACTAATATCGTAAAGTCCATCCCTCATGAGTGGGGTTTAACGAGTGATATCTGAATTTGATCTAAGAAAGGCCTATTTTTGCTTTGAGTTATCGGTCAGTTTCTCAAATAGGTTCAAAGACTGCTGGCCATTTTGAGCCATGAAGGCTCCTCCGCTCACGGCATCAACTAGTTAGTCTCAGTCAACCCTTGGTAGAAACTCTATGCTATTGTCCAGTTCGGCTCATCATGATGAGGGAACTTTCTCAATAGGTCTTTCATGCGCTGCCAACTTTTATGAAACAACTCTCTAGGCTGTTGCTTGAAATCTTCTATTGATTGGCGAATCTGATTAGTTCTACTAATTGGGAAGTATTCATTTAAGAATTTGGATTGCAATTCATCCCAAGTGGTTATACTCCTGGCGGGTAGTGAGGTCAGTCATGCGTTCTCTCTATCTTTGAGAAAGAAAGGGAGCTGTCGTAGCTTAACTAACTCCTCATTAGTCACCGAAGTTGTAGCATCGTGTAGAGTTTTATAAAATCTCTTAAATGTTGATAGGGATCCTCTCTATCAAGCCCATGAAAAGTAGGTACAACTTGGAGTATATTGAGCTTGATTTCATAATTATGTCCGACTGCAACCTCTGGTATAACTATATAGGAGGGTGCAGTCAGAGGAATCGAGCGATAGTCAGCCATGGTCTGGGATTCTCTTGCAGAAGATCGGTTTGATGCTAATGTGTGCAAGAGAGTCCTTTCGATTTTCAGATCACACTCAAAAACATCTAAACTTCGAGATCGAGTGTGATGCATACACTAAAAAGATCAATATTTTTGTGTTTTTAGCTTTATTTGATTTTTATTTTAGAAAGTAGGGAGAGAAACAAATCTGAGCCTCTAGCTTCTCTAATTAGGGGAAATTGGAACCTTGATTCACTGCTCCGAATAAACCTGCAAAATCTTAAAAAGTGATCAAGAAAATAAAATATAAAGAAAAATAAAAAGAGAGATAAATATTTGTTTCTGAAGACTACTACAAAAATAAATCCACCTCCCCGGCAACAGCGCCAAAAACTTGACTTGCTACTTTGTATGTATCTAATTAAGTCTTAATCTATTGCAAGCGCACAATGGAAATTGCAGTGCTAGTATGGGATTGTTCCCATGAAGAAGTGATTTATCTCAGGGTATTTTGCTTTTCTGAAAACTTATATTTATCTTTAAGATCCTAAACTATTTGAGAAATATGAATAAAAGAATGATTTCTTAAACTAAGTTGTAAAAAATAAATCCTAAATCCTCCTCTTTCCAGATTATGGTCGTCAATCATAATCCTTCAGTTCTCGAATATAAACAAAATTAAAGTACTGTTAAACTATATATCAAGCCTCCTAGCAATGGTCGTCAATCAAAAATAGAATTCTATTAATATAGATTTAATCTAATAAACAATCTCCTAAAACTTGGGCGTCAATCAAATTTGAAAAAATTGAAGATGGAAAAGTAAAACCATTATACAAATCTGCAAATATCAACTTGATTCCTCAATTTAAATAAAAAATTGGAGATGTTTACAAAGCAGTAAATTACAATAAAAATAAATCTAAACTAGAAAGCAAAGTAAAATATATCTTTCACCACTCAGCTGCAGTCGTCAATTGCTTATGAGAAACTACCGATAACGACACTAATCTTTCAGCTTTCAATCCCAGTCGTCAATTGTGATCGAAGAATCTTGGATATCTAAACTAAACTAAACTAAATTTGATCGGAAGAAAACCCAACCTCAGTCATCAATTGATGATGAGAAATTGTTCGATGATCTTATTCTTATACCGGGCTCTCTTATTTATAGATCATAAGGAGTCGGTTTACAGTGTTTGAATTCTAATAAAAGAAACTACTAAAAACAATAGTATCCTAATATAACTCTAATTCCTAATTTTATCTTCCTTGCTTTGGATAGTTGATGCATTCAGAACTTGTTTCCTTTATTTCAGCAACAGAGTCCTTTAGGTGTTTATCTTCATCAATCTTCTCAGATCCGTGATTCACCAGACTTCTAATTCAAGAGTTCTTCAAAATTTGGCACAGGGCGGTGTAAATCTTCATGTGATTAGCAGCAACGAGAAACTTCATTTGTAAAATTGTAAATCATGATTTTCTCTTTTCAACCCAGCTTCCAATGGAACGATTCTTTATTACGATCGATCGCTCTATATTATATCATACTTCAGCTTTTAAACGTCTTTTGAAGAATCATAAATTATGATTTTTCTTCTTTTTCTTTGACTTCGTTCAATCATAAAGTACGATTTATTGGCTTTCAGTAGGCGCAGAATCATCTTTTACGTTTAATCATTTTTCTTATTGCTTTATGAGTTTATTTTGACGAAGATTCACACTTTAGCTTTCCTTTACTTATTTTCCTTAATATCTGCATATCATTAACTTGTTAGTAGCAAACTAGGGTTAAGCATCACTAAATTAAGAGTGATAAAATAGTATATTTCGTGACTGATCAGTCACCCAACAGTGGTTAAAGTTATTCGAAACATACATGTATGTATACAAGAATTTTTGTTTCCAAAAGAGTTGTACCAAGTCTTAACAAAAAGTTCTTGCACTATCTCAAACAAAATCTCCACTAATAAAACTTTTCAAGAGGCAGCTCCTCATCCTCTGGGTTGTAATCAAGGTCTGCTACTAATTCAGGGTTAGTTTCAGGTTCTAAGTTGGGGTTAACTCTTGTACCTGTGACGTATAGTCAAACGGAATGAGCTAACATCTAAGCTCAATAGAGATAATATCAGTGCTAATGTTTGTGTGATTCTAAGAACACATGAATTACATGGCCATATTCAAAAGCATTGTAGATAATAATATAGTTTCTGTGACAGCTCGAATTTCGACACCCTAAAACATGTGCCATCGGTCTGGCCCTTAAGGCCCAACCCCTTATATCTCACGGAGCACTTGGTACATCCACATGCAAAGTGGAACAAAGCATATAATAATAAAGAAAAATAGAGTTGCCTTAATAAAGAAATCTCCACTTCAAAATAAAATAAAAGACGGTTCTAATCCCTTGCCAAATACACAGGAAAAAGAACCGAACCGAACCATTACTGACAACCAAAGTCACCCTTGATGGTTCGCCAAAAACAAGTACTAAAAGTAACATCTTGAAAATTTTGACCTTTGAACAGTAGCGTCGGTGTGCGTGCCTGACTGGTCACATACCCGACCTTGTGAAATTAACTAAGTAAGCTATTGTGGGTTAGGTCTTAAGTGGAAAAAGACTAATGTAGATTGTGTGTTGGTCATTAGATGATTTCATGTACACCGAGTTTCTGTATATTGGCTCTACACCGAATTAAAAGATCATTTTATTGTAGATAGCACCCTAAATAAGTATATTCGTTTCACTTAGAATCTAGTTCTTTGAATAAGAACTAATACCCAAGGATAAGTGTATGCGCTTTACATAGGAACCAGCCCCCTTTTTAGTAATCGATCGAATGATTTTGTCAGGAGTGAAATATGAAGGCTTCAGAACAAAATCATTCCATCAATTTTGAAAATCGTTCGAACGAAATAAGTAACCGTTTGATCGATTTTGAAAATCGTTCGATCGATTTTGTCTGAGCATGTCGACACTGCTTTGGTATTTTAAACGTAACTTTCTGCTCCAATCTCCGATCACTATGATTCTTATGGCGTTGGAAAGAAGATAGAAAGATCTACAACTTCTTTGAATTGACAAACTTATGAATCAACCATTTTAAAGGTCAAAATTGAGTGAGTAATTGGATTAAGTTTCGAGTTAGCATGCTTTGACTGAATGCCAAAACTGCTTCGGTAATTTTGCCGTAACTTTCTACCCCGAACTCGAAATCATATGATTCTTGAAGAGTTGGAAAGAAAACAATGATATCTACAATTTTTGTGATTTTACTAACTCTTGAATATAAATTTTTAATAGTCAAAATTTGGGAGGAAAGTTGTGTCAAACTCTAGGTTATCACAAACTTGTCCGTTTCCGCTTTATTTTGAGAAAACACTTATATATGTCTAAGTTATTAGTGATTGGAGTTGATCCTTAATATATCATTATATGTTTGTGATATAGATTAAGGGCAGAAATCCATCGATAAGGCTTAGCTTGGCTTAGCGCGACTTCGAGGTTAAGGTGGGGAAATTCCAATACATGATTGCATTTTTATTTGATTTCATAGATGCTTGATATGATCGAATGAAATGTGATTTGAATCATTATTTGAAATTTTAAATTCCAAATTCTGTCAGTTTTGAATATGATTTTTGATCTTTGACTTTTGAACTCCGAATGTCATGAAGAACTTTGAATCTATGCTTTTAGAAATGGAAATTTGATGTTTGCTGAATTTATTTATATTTATACTTTTAAAATGCTTTCAATCATGAAGAATTTGATTTTGTTTGAGTTTTTAAATGCATTGGACAATTGAATATGTATATGAACCTGAAATTTATGTAAGAAAAATTGAATATGTAAGCTATGTAAGTAAATCGAACGTGTAAGCCTTGTCATACTGTGGACCACTATGGGCGGATTATAAGTGTGTTGTGGACCGCTACGGACGGATTATATGACATCGTGGATTGCTATGGGCGGATTATATGTGCATGTGTGGACTGCTATGGGCGGATTATATAGTACCTTTTGGGCCGCTAGGGCGGAATCGAATCGGCATGGCGGCTAATCGTAAATCGAACCGGCATGGCGGCTAAACCCATTAATCAAACTGGCACAGCGGCTAACCGACACGGCGGCTAACCGTGAATCAAACTAGCACGACAGTCTCTATGAATCCAACTGGCACGGTAGTCTCCATGTATCAAACTGGCACAGCGGGATATCTGTGAATCGAACTGTGAAAACTGTGTGACAATGTGTAAGTAAGACAAGTAAGTGTGTGTAAATCGAACTGGTACGGCAGTCTCAATGAATCAAACCGGCACGGTGGAATATCCGTGAATCGATGAATCGAATTGTGTAAGCTAATTAAGAATGTGTGAGACATTGTGTAAGCTAAGTAAGAATATGTGAGACTTGTAAGTAAGCTAAGTAAGGATTGTGTAAGATGTGTATATAAGCAAAGTAATAATGTGTAAGACATGTAAGTGTATGTGTAAATGCGTAAGCTATGTAAAAAAATATGTATGAGGTGTGAGAGAATGTGATTCGAACTCAGTAAATCAAAGATAAGAAATATGCTTTTGATAAGAGATTAGTTTCGATTTTTATAAGAAAATATCTTGGAAATCAATTTTGATGTTTATAAGGAAATGTCCTTGAATCAGTTGGCCTTTGAAATTAGTTTTGAATTTTGATAAGAAACTACCTTTGAACTCAGTTTCAGTTTTGATGAGAGAATACCTTTGAACTCAGTTTTAGTTTTGATAAGAAATGCTTTTAAAATCAATATTAGTTTTGATAAAAAAATGTTTTGATCTTGTCTTTGAATCTATGCATGTGATGAGAAGTATATTGGTATTAGTTTTCTCCACTAAGCTTAGATGTTAGCCACCCCGACTATACGTCACAGGTGTAGGTTTGAGGAAGGCCCAAACTACGTACTTGAAGAAAAGGAGCTTCCGCATAAGAATTTGTATTATGTTTCGGGATCGTAGATTTAGTGCATCATGGACTTTGGTAAGTTCGAGCTTGGCACGTTCGTGCTATTATACTTGCATGGTACACTACTATTGGTGATGGTTGGTCATCACTGGTGTTTATTTTGTTATGTACATATTAGGTAGTAGAACTGGAGATTTTTATTCATGACATATATAACTTTGCTTTGATTTCCGTCTGCATATGGATATACCAAGTATTCTGTATCAGATTGTGATCTATGATCTGGCGGTCCGAGTTTTCCCTCTTAGTATTTGATATAAGTTGAGAAAAAAAAAATATGTCTCAAAATTTTAGGTTGGGAAAATTCGGGCTGTCATAGTTGGTATCAAAGCTTAAGTATTAGGTCTTATTGGGACTCAAAGTGATGGCATTAGAGTTTGTCGAAACTTCGGAGAGATTCACAATCCCTATCATGAAATTTTCTAGAGATTCAGAGCCATGTCTCTGAAGGACCTTAGGTTTTGTCAGATCCTAGGCGTTAAGTCTCCCATGAGACCGAGAGCCCCTATTGTAGGTGCAAGAATATGCTAGTAGGTCCAGAGATGTGACATTAGGCTCTATCAGGACATAGGTTGTGAAGTTGTAAAAGTTCTTTCTAAATATAATAATTGGCTATTAATTGATACCTGTGTTTCATTGCAACAGATTGCGATGTATCCGAGAAGTAGAGGATGACTGAGAGGCAATCGCGATAGAAATTTGAGTGGGGATGAGAACCATGCGGGTTCTAGTGGAGATCAGAGACACCCGCTTGATGAGAGAAATCAAAGGAATGAAGCGACGGATAGGATGGCGCGGGCCATGGAGGCCGTGGCCGCTGCCATGGCCCAACAAACTCAACAAACTGGACTATTGGCTGAGCAGACCGCACTACTGGCTGCCAGTAACATAAACCATCAGCAGCCACCACCACTACCTCCTCTAGTGTTATTGCCCTCATCATTTGTTGACTTTAGGAGATTGAGACCACCTAGTTTCTATGGGAAGACGGATCCGCTTGAGGCAGAAAAATGGTTAAGTCAAATCGAGAAACTCTTACAGAGACTTCAAAGCACGGAGGATGAGAAGGTTGGATGGGCTTCCTTCCAACTTGAGGGTGATGTCAATCCATGGTGGAAATCAGTGTTGAAGAAGAGAGAGGTTGAAAATCCTCACAGTTTATGGACTTGGGCGGAGTTTATTAAAGTGTTCAACAAAGAATATTTCCCAAAACAAGTGAGGAACCAGCTAAAGAAAGATTTTGCTAACTTGGAGCAAGGGAATATGACCGTATGGGAGTATGGAAATAAATTTACAAGGTTATCAAGATTTGCACCGGAATTAGTGGCCATGAAATTCATGAAGGCTAGTAAGTTCGAAGAGGGCCTAAGGCCAAATGTGAGAGAAAGGATCTCTATTTTCGAGCTAGACCTATGCAGAAGTGATAGGGAAAGCCATTGTTGTCGCAAGGGATATAGAAAACATGTACAAAAGGAGGGACCAACAGAGCAGAGATCGAGCAAGCCAAATGCAGTCATATGCCCACGAGCAGGCAACCGAGATACCAAGACTTTTGATGCCAGCACCCTCTCAAGCTACTCGGGCTACGTATTCAGGACCGGTTACATCTACGCCTGAGGGACCGAGACTATTGATGCCAACACCTCGTCAGCCCACTCCGAACCTTCCTCAAGCTAGAACATCGATAGTGCAGCAAACATTGTACACTATTTCTGCCACACAGGTAGAGCCATGCTCGCGATGTGGGGGACCACACAGGATGGAGGAGTGTTGGTGGGTCACAGGTGCATGCTTCAAGTGTGGACGAACAGGACATCGGATACGAGATTGTCCCACGACAACAACGGGTCCGTGAGGAGGACCTGGTTTGGTGATATGTTTTGGTTTTGGATGATTAGTGTAGTTCTTGATATGGCTGTTGTAAAACTATTGAATCCTGGTAGATTCACCTTCATTAAATTTTTTTTTTTTTATTATCATTTGAAAATGTCTAGTGTCAATTTACCTTGGTTTTTCTTGTGGATGGTTGACTATATTTTATAAATGTTCGTTGATTTTGGCGATTGATGATTTTAAATTTTGTTAGTTTGGTTCAATAATGATTGTTGTTTACTGATGCACATAGAAAATGAGAAATTATTGCAGGATCATAATTGTAACTTCCATTGTAATGAGTTTCTTACAGGGTGATACTTTTAATAGACTCCATGTTTATGGAATGGGTATGATATGGAATGGTCTAATTTACTATATGGATAATTGTGATTGTGGTTAGTATCTAAATGGTTGTAGATTATGAACGAATGTTTTAATTATCATTTTGATGATCCTGATTTTTGTGGCGCCTTAATCGCCTGCAAAGCTTATTGACTAGATGGATAACTTCGTTGTGCCTAAATGTTCAGTTTACTAGCGGATATCTCATGTCGAACTTGTAATTTTGGATAATTTGGTAGATCGTTAGGTGGGTGGTGTGTATTTGCAGTCAAATACGTCCTATGAATTTTCGAAGATGAAAATTCCTTTAAGGAAGGGAGAATGTAATGACCCTAATTATTTTTTATTGACGTTGAGTTATTGACTCTTGGGAAGAATATCACTATGTCTGTTCAGACCTGTGAGATATCTATACCTTTTCAATGGGGGCATATCAATTTTCATAGACGAAAATTCTTTAAGGTGGGAAGAATGTAACATCTAAAAAATTTTGACCTTTAAGCGTCTGTGTACGTGCCCGAGTGGTCACATACCCGACCTTGTGAAATTAACTAAGTAAGCTATTGTGGGTTAGGTCTTAAGTGGAAAAAGACTAATGTAGATTGTGTGTTGGTCATAAGATGATTTCATGTACACTGAGTTTCGGTGTATTGGCTCTACACCGAATTAAAAGACCATTTTGTTGTAGATAGCACCCTAAATAAGTATATCCGTTTCACTTAGAATCTAGTTCTTTGAATAAGAACTAATACCCAAGGATAAGTGTATGCGCTTTACATAGGAACCAGCCTCCTTTTTATATAAAGTCAAAAGCTTCCTTTGAAAGCTACAACCGGTTGTAAAATTTGGAGGTTTTGGGTTTTTAAAGAGCTTTGAGAGAGAGAGAGAGAGAAGAGGAAGGAGCAAGCCCTTTGGTTTTGATCGATTTCCCCTTGTTTTCTTCTTCTTCTTCAATCAATCACCGCAGGGGAATGCCGATTCGACGCAGCTGTGATCAAATGGCTTAAGAACGCGCTCTAGGTTGCATGTGAGCACGTTGATAGAGGAACCGATCATTTTAAGGTGAGAAAATTTTATGTTAAGTTGTGATTAGTATGTAGAATAGTCTTTGGTTAGCATATGGGTGAAAATTTTAAAGAATATGAGTTAGATTTAAAGAAAAAAAAAGAGTTTGGGGAAGTTAAAATCCGAGCCTGGGCAAAATCTGACGAAACCGTTCGATCGAAATTAGTAATTGATCGAACGATTTTGTCAGGAGTGAAATCTGAAGGCTTCAGAATGAAATCGTTCGATCGATTTTGAAAATCGTTTGAACGAAATAAGTAACAGTTTGATCGATTTTGAAAATCGTTCGAACGAAATAAGTAACCATTTGATCGATTTTGAAAATCGTTCACTCAATTTTGTCTGAGCATGTTGACACTGCTTTGGTATTCTAACTGTAACTTTCTTCTCCAATCTCCGGTCACCCTGATTCTTATGGAGTTGGAAAGAAGATAGAATGATCTACAACTTTTATGAATTGAAAAACTTATGAATCAATCATTTTAAAGGTCAAAATTAAGTGAGAAGTTGGGTTAAGTTTCGAGTTAGCATGCTTTGACTGAATGTCAAAACTGTTTTGGTATTTTTGCCGTAACTTTCTACCCCGAACTCGGAATTACATGATTCTTAAGGTTAAGGTGGGGAAATTCCAATACACGATTGCATTTTTATTTGATTTCATAGATGCTTGATATGATCGAATGAAATGTGATTTGAATCATTATTTGAAATTTTAAATTCCAAATTCTGTCAGTTTTGAATATGATTTTTGATCTTTGACTTTTGAACTCCGAATGTCATGAAGAACTTTGAATCTATACTTTTAGAAATGGAAATTTGATGTTTGCTGAATTTATTTATATTTATATTTTTAAAATGCTTTCGATCATGAAGAATTTTTTTTTTTTGAGCTTTTGAATGCATTGGATAGTTGAATATGCATATGAACCTGAAAGTCATGTAAGAAAAATTGAATACGTAAGCTATGTAAGTGAATTGAACGTGTAAGCCTTGTCATACTGTGGACCGTTATGGGCAGATTATAAGTTTGTTGTGGACCACTACGGGCGGATTATATGACATCGTGGACCGTTATGGGCAGATTATATGTGCATGTGTGGACTGCTATAGGCGGATTATATGGTACCTTGTGGGCCGCTAGGGCGGAATTGAACCAGCATGGCAGCTAACCATGAATCGAACCGACATGGCTGTTAAACCCATGAATCGAACTGACACGGTGGAATATTCATAAATCGAACCAGCATGGCGGCTAACCGTGAATCGAACTGGCACGGCAGTCTGCATGAATCGAACTGGCACGACAGTCTTCGTGAATCGAACCGGTACGGCGAGATATCCATGAATCGAATTGTGTAAACTAGGTGACAATGTGTAAGTAAGACAAGTAAGTGTGTGCGAATCAAATTGGCACGGTAGTTTCTGTGAATCGAACCGGCACGGTGAAATATCCGTGAATCAAATTGTGTAAGCTAAGTAAGAATGTGTGAGATATTGTGTAAGCTAAGTCAGAAGATGTGAGACTTGTAAGTAAGCTAAGTAAGGATTGTGTAAGACGTGTATATAAGCAAACTAATAATGTGTAAGACATGTAAGTGTATGTGTAAATGCGTAAGCTATGTAAAAAAAATATATGAGGTGTGAGAGAATGTGATTCGAACTCAGTAAATCAAAGATAAGAAATATGCTTATGATAAGAGATTAGTTTCGATTTTATAATAAAATGTCTTTGAAATCAGTTTTGATGTTTATAAGGAAATGTCCTTGAATCAGTTGCCCTTTGAATTAGTTTTGAATTTTAATAAGAAAATGCCTTTGAACTCAGTTTCAATTTTGATGAGAGCATACCATTGAACTCAGTTTTAGTTTTGATAAGAAATGCCTTTGAAATCAATATTAGTTTTGATAAGAAAATATTTTGATCTTGTCTTTGAATCTATGCATGTGGTGAGATATATATTGGTATTAGCTCACCCCGACTATACGTCACAGGTATAGGTTTGAGGAAGGCCCAAACTACGTACTTGAAGAAAAGGAGCTTCTGCATAAGAATTTGTATTCTGTTTCGGGATCGTAGATTTAGTGCATCGTGGACTTTGGTAAGTTCGAGCTTGATATGTTCGTGCTATTATACATGCATGGTACACTACTGTTGGTAATGGTTGGTCATCATTGGTGTTTATTTTGTTTTGTACATATTAGGTAGTAGAATTGGAGATTTTTATTCATGACATATATAACTTTGCTTTGATTTTCAGAGCACAAGTTTGCACAGATATCCCGCCGTACAGGTCACGAATATCCCGCCGTACAGGTCACGGATATCCTAGTCGTGTTGGTTGAGTATTCAGACATAAACCTTAAATCACAATGCTAAAAATACATATAGTTATTCACCGTGAATTTATGGTAATTATAATAGTTTTGATTTGAAGTTTTCAAATTTTACACACAATTGTATTCACATCTCTTGATGTCACACACATTCACATTATTTTGATGTCACATATGAAGTTCTGATTTCTTATCGAAGGCACGCACACACACTTTGTATTTCACACACACACATACACTCACATGAGCTTTCTTAGTGATCACAAATACTAACTTTCATATTTAAAGGATTAGGAATCCATGCAAAAACACATCATAAAGCACACATGCATATCACATTACTACGCACATGCTTGATGAAACCAAATATACATGCTAGGTTGTTTTCCCTACCTCACAGAAGCCGTACACAATCTCTCTTAGCTCAACTTTGTTTTCCTCATTCTAGCGTCCAAACTCACACCTATTATATACAAACGCATAATTGTATATCACAATTGATGTAAAATAGAGAAATATGAAGTCTCTCAAAGTTCACAAGCAAAACAAAACAAAACCCTAAAACTGTCTAAATTGACTGGTCGGTTTTCAAAATCGACCGGTTGAATCAAGCTCGATCGGTCGGTTTTCCTTCAGAAAACCAGACCTTAAACACATCATCCATACCCTAAACCGATTAGTCAATCTCATTTCGACTGGTCGGTTTTCCAAAATCGATCGGTCGATTTTAGTTCGTCTGGTTGGTTTCTCAAAACCCAATTTTACACACTATTTTTCCAAATCGACCGGTCAATGCTACTTTTGACAGGTCGATTTTCCAAATCGATCGGTCAATTTTCACTCGATCGGTTGGAATCGCGTAAGGCACTAACTTTCTCAAAAATCAACCGATCGATTTTAGGTTCGACCGATCGATTTTGCACAGATTTCACCCAATTCGGGTTTACACCTCTTAAGTCCATTTCTCTTTAAAATTTTCCCTTTCTTCTTTCATTTCTTCACCCACAATCATAATTAAACCATCAACTTAGTCTATACAAAGTTTATATAAATCATACCTTCTAAAATCGGTCGATTCCTCAATCCGAGCTTCACAAATTGGCTTCATAGTTTGAGCTCCAGATTCGTTCACTTGTCTAAGTTCTCGAATCGTATTCACTTTCCAATCCTTCACACAAACTCACACATTAACTTCTAATTCACACACTCTCTCTCTCATTTAATTTCCTCCAACAACCTAACTTACAAGAGAAATAAATTCTCTAAAGTCTAAAGCATATATATAACCTAGACTTAGGTGTTAAGCGTAAACACCAAAACTAGGTGTATTGAAACTCATTCAAAAACCCGTAAAAAATTATTGGTGCACACTTTTTCTGGGTTCCTTTCGGTCCCGGAGAATCAGTGGCCCAATTTTATCCTAAGCGGACTCTGGCAATGTGGTGTTTTGAATATTAAAAATAAAGGGGGATTTCTAGGAAGGTTCCTAGTTTGTTGTAATCGTCAGCTATAGATATTTAACTGCGCTGCAACACGTCAGTGATCACACATTGGAGCGGGTATGGATTACTTCTTTACTGAATTGTCAGCCTACCAACAGCAGCAGCACTGACTCTTCTTGAAGTTTAGATAGTTTAGTTTTCTTATTATTGCTCTAATTTTAGTTGTCTTAATTTTCCTAGTGCTATATGAGTCTAACTACATGAACTTGTTATAGTGAATTAATCAAATATTATAGTATCCTAATCCTAGTGTGAGTCTACTTGGTTTAAATATTCTAATATTATCAGGAATTCAACTAGTTAGGAATATAATTACTTTTGAGCATCCTACCTTTATTAAAATTCTATTGTGATTAGGTGACTTAATGCTATTGTGATTTAAAAGGTCTCCTAATGCTACTAGAAGTCTAATTGATTTGAATATCCTAATCTTATTAGAAATCTAATTAATTAAGTCTCCTAATCCTACTAGGAGTCTAATTAAATCAAATGTGTTAATCTTATTAGAAATCTAATTAATTAAGTTTCCAAATCCTACTAGAAGTCTAATTAATATTAGTCTCCTAATCATACTAGGAATGCAACTATTCTAATTCTACTAAGACTGGTTAGAACTGCACTAATTTTGAATAAATCTCTAACTAAATTAAATATGCCAATTCTATAGAGACTTTAATTTTAAAACAAACATGCTAGTTTTATTAAAATAAAATTAAACGAAATAAATAAGAGAAAAAAAATGAGGGTGTGGCCCGTTATGCTAAGGAGGATTGGCCTCGTTCCCAAGTACCCTCCGTAGGCTCCCTTGGGCGAATCGGGTGGTTGAGATTAGAGCAAATTGAATTTTGAATTATAAGACAGTATTTTTTGGATTTTTAAAGTTAATAATTTTGGACTATAATTATGAATTAAATTTTGAAACCAAAAATTAAGAACTGAACTATAAGTCAGGAATTAAAAAATCTCAAATTGAGAAATTAAGACTAATGTTTAAAATCTAAGGACTGAATTCAGGACAGAAATTAGAAAATCAGATTGTATGATTAAGGACTGGTTCTGCAAACTAAGAACTAGAACCAGAGATTAATAATAGGACTGGAGATTGAGATTTCAGAACAACATTAAGGTTTAGGGTCGGGGATTAGGCAGTCTGATTAAGGACTGGTCCCAGATTCTGAGAACTAGAACCAATATTAGAAATTACGGTCTAAAAAAGGATGCTACGGTCTAAGACTGAAAATTTAATGCTAATGGTTAAAACAAAAAAAATCTAAACCTAAGAATTAAAAACTAGGATAAAAAACTAAAAACTAAAAGAAAAATTTTACCTAACGTCGGGGGTGTAGAGAGGAATCTCAAAATTCGAAGTTTGATGCGGAGAACTCGAAACTCGAATCTCGGTGTCATGTTGTGTCCTTTTCTCTCTCTCTCTCTGTGTTAATTTTTTTTTTCGTTCCCATGTGTGTGTTTTTTTTTTCATCCCTTCGGTCAAAGTAAAAAAGTCTTTTTATAGGTTTTTTCCTAATTACACGCCCTTTGGGATGCACTTAACTTTCAATTACACGCTTTTAAGACCTGAAAAGTACCACTTTTCATCCCTTAACTTAACCTTTGATTAGACCCTTAGCCATCTAATAAGTGCTTATTAAGTGTTTTATGTAGGTAATAATCAGCAGTGAAACAAGGCCAGGAATCCTGCTAAGGAGCTTGTTTTGGCACTAGAAGTCCCTCAGAAGGATGGACTCTGAATCTAGACCTGGAATGAGCCTCGCGCAGTCCAACTGAGCTTCCCAAGACTTTACAACAACTATTCGCACAGCTCTCGCGAAGCTCAATAGTAGAATACATCACGCAGTCTCGTGCAGTTCAAAGCAGACCTCTCTCAACCTCGCGTAGTTCGCTCAGAGCGACTGAGGAGAGAGAGCTTCAGGAGACTCCTCGTGCAGCTATCACGCAGTGGCCGCAGGATGCAATTATCAGAAGAGAACTCCTCACGCAGTTCTCACGCCATTCAAGAAGAAAGCATCCTCGCGAAGACGGAGCCATCCTCGCGAAGATCAGTCAAGACATGAAACCTCGTGCAGTTTAGAACTCATTAAAGCCTCGCGAGGAAACTCGCGAAGTCCATTGAAGAGAAGTGCTCGCGAAGTTCTCATGCTATTCAAATCTGTCCTCGCAAAGATCAACCCAGCGATCGCACAGCTACCTCGCGACTGCTTGAACTCCAACCCCGCGACATCTGAGGCTTTGATGTCTACTCAACCTCGCGACTGCCTAAAGAGCAAACCAAGGCAACCTCACGACGGTTGAAGCTTCAATATCAAATCATCCTCGCGAAGAGCAAGAGCTACCACATGACAAGTCTAGGAAACAATGGCTACCTAGCGAAGCTCTGAACTTCAACTTCCATCTCTTCAGCAGAGGACCTTTTGAGAATTTCCAGCAATTAGGGCACGCACCCCCACACTCAAATCTCCATGCACGTGCCCTAAGGCATCCAAGGATCACTATTCGGCCATGTGGCATTGTTAAAATTAGGGTTTCCTAACCCTAATGCACCACACCACTGCTATAAAAACCCATACTTAGCTTAGGTTTAGAAATCCTGGAATAGCTGGGAACACATCTCATTTCTTGGAGACTTGATCTGAGATCATTTTTCATTTCTTTTTATAGCTGTAAGTAGTTTTCATTTTCTTTTTCCTTCTCTCCATAGTCCAGCACTTGCTGGCTATGTCTTTGTATGCTTTTTGAACTAGATCAATGGAAGTTTTGTAATAGGATTTGTACTCTGTGGAATTTGTGTTTAATGTGAGATGCTCTGTGCGAGGCTGCTGCCTTGTGATCCGCCATTGCTTTGGTTGTGATTCAAAGTAATGGAGGATTGATTCTAAGGGCCACTCAGATCCAAGTGACCTGTGTGTCTGGGCTATCATGGTCATATACAGCCTTAGCCCCACCACAGGACCCGCTAGATCTGAAATCCCCATGGGAGCTTGAGCTGGTAGCCTGGTGACCATGGTGGTGGCAGCGATATTCTTGTTTTGTCTCGGGCTTCGTGAGGAGGATAGCCTTTGGGATAGTCTGTGACCATTCAAGTGGACAGGTTATAGCCTTAGGGTGATTCTAATCCACCGATCCTAGATGGATCCTTCTTCTTTGCACCTGAGCTTGTATTAGCCTGGTGGGAGATTGTACAGAGGCAGACTCCCCTATAATTGTATAGATCCGCTATCAGATGTTAGATCTGATCTGGTTATAGAGATTGTAGGCTTGTGACTGGACCATTGTAGCCTCACTCAAGCAATGGACAGCTAGATCGAAGGTTGTACTCAATCTCTTGTTGGTTCTATATGTCTGGGCTATCATGGTCCTATACAGCCTTAGCCCCACACATAGAGCTTTAGAGGTTGAAGTTCCCTATGGATTCTTGAGCTGGTAGCCTGGATGAAATAGTGCCTACAATGATTTACTTGTTTTGACACATCCCTGGATTGTGGTTCCCCTATGGGATAGTCTGTGACCATTTGAGTGGACAGGTTATAACCTTAAGGGATTGAATCATGGCAGAGAGATGGGTTGGATCCCTTCTCCTCAGTGGTGATAACGTAGCCATTGGATAGGATTTCTATAACATCAGATCTGAGTCTGAGTTATAAAGCTCCTCTGATCTAGGCTCAATAACATACTTCTCACCCTTTTATATTTATTTTTCACACTCCATCTATCCTCTCAACCCTTTCTGTAGTTTAGAGATTAGGTTACCTTAGAATACCTAGAATAAGTGACCTTATACTCCCCTCCTTTTTAGGACTGCCAGATCTGTAGTCAGATCTGGAGGGACTACTAGAGATGGCTCCCTTGGAGCTGTAGATCACCTTTCCCTATGGGACAAACTCTTACTTATCAAAACTTGCCACAATGGACCCTGTATCTTGCAGGTCTAGGATTTCTTAGTTGTGCTGATTCCATCCCCTATTTTATCTTAATTTTAAATTTCTTTTACCACAAACCAATAAAGCAAGCACACACTCAGAGATCCGCCAACAAGTTTTTGGCGCCGCTACCGGGGACAGATGATCTATTAGTAGACCCTTAGTTTTTGTATTCTTAGTATTCTTTGCAAATGTGAATAATTGATACTGCTGATATAATTTTGAACCTTTCTTGCAGATCTAGACAGCAGCAGTGAAGGACAGTTGGACTGCAATTGAAGCTTAGCTACCTCTGTTTGCAAACTCTTTAACTTTTAAAACTCTGTGTATCTTTCTTGAAAATTCTCTAGCAGTATCTAGGATAGTTGTAAATGTATTCTTTGAATAGCTGTAAATTAGTTAGATAAATTTGTTAATTGTAAAGTTATTCATTTGCAAGAAGCTCTCCTTGCTGTTGGTGTGCTTGTATGCTAGGGAGGAGATCTCTCAGCCCTACTTTAGAGCCTCTTAACCCTGAGTTAGAAAGGGGAAGGAGACTTAGAAGAGACAAGCACACCACAGGAGAGCCCCCAAGTGAACCTGTGACAGCAAATATGGGTGAAGAACAACCCAAAACTCTCAAGAAGTTGAATGCTCCGGACGACTATAACTCCCCTTTTAGCATTCAATTCCCTGATGTTCAGGGGAATTATGAAATAAAAACTTCAATCATCTAGATGCTGCCCTCTTTCCATGGGCTTAGCAAGGAGGACCCTTACAAGCATATTGACCAGTTCTTGGCCTTGCGCACCACTTTTAATATCACTGGTTTGGGACCTGAGGCTACTAGGCTCAGACTCTTTCCCTTCTCTCTGAAGGATAGGGTCAGTACCTGGTTGACCACTCTTCCCAACAATAGCATTGCTTCATGGAAAGACCCGCAGACCAAGTTCCTGGCCAAGTTCTTCCCTGAGACCAAAACTAGCCAGTTGAGGAAAGAGATTCTTGCTTTTGCTCAATCCCCAACTAAGGATTTTAACCAGGCCTGGGATAGGTTTAAAGAAATGCTCAAACAATGCCCCCACCACAAGATCCCAGAGTGGCAGCTTGTACAAAGCTTCTACAATGGGATTGATGAGAAAAATAGAGATATGGTCGATGCCTCTTGTGGTGGATCCTACATGCACAAGACTGCTGAGGAGGCATGGGAATTGTTTGAGGTGATTAGTGAGAATGCTTTTCAAAATCCATCCCTGGCAAGAACTAGTCAGGAATCTGAGTCAAAGGTGGGGCCTGCTGCTGGATTAAGAGGAAAAGTTTATGAGGTGTCTGGGAACAATGACCTGAAGCTGCAGATGGCAAACCTCTCTATGAAGTTTGACAAATTACTCACTGTGATGCAACCCAGAAGGGCTGCTCATGTAGCGGAGTCATGTTTGATATGCCAGTCCCCACAACACACAGTGGAGGAATGTCCATCTGCAGGGCAATTTCCTGAATTGGTTTTGGAACATGCTGTTGCTGCTCAATCTTATGGCCAGTAACAATCTGGGGGCTACAACAGACAGCCATATGGATACCAGCACCAAAATGCTGGTTACCAATGGAGAGACCACCCAAATCTGAGGTGGAGGTAAGACAACTACATGCAGCCCCAACAGATGTTGGCCTTACCACAAAGGCCACAGCAGCAGTTCAATCAAGGGAATGCCCCTAGGTCTAACTTCCAGCACCATCAGCAACAAAATCAATTGGTCTTACCCCCATCTCAACCCAGAAATACTTCTTTCGAGGACCAGGTCTTGACCTCCTTTGCAAAACACAGGTTCCTTGGCTCAGACTGTGAATTCTCATGGTCAGAGCATCAAGAAGATGGAAGAGCAGATTGGCCAACTAGCGAATACCTTAGCCAAAAGAGAAGAGGGAAGGTTGCCCAGTCAACCAGTGGTTAATCCCAAGGGCCAATTTTTGATTGGTGAAGGATCCTCAAACCCTGAAGGGGATCTTTCATTGAATTGATGTTAAGAACTGTGCACTTTGTATGATATGTACTTTATAGTTTAGAGGAATTTGTAGTGATCTTGTTGGAGTCTGAGTTTAGTGCTTTATGCCTATTTTTATTCCTGTTCCCCTTATTTGCTAATTTCAAGTGATTAAATGATGATGATATTATTTGAATGTTTTTCATGATGTGTGAATTTAATGCTTTGAGAGTATGAGAATTTTTGAATGTTTTGTAATACTTATGGGTGTCCCTGGAAGAGAGCCTGTGAGAGAATCCACCCACAAAATAAAGGTCAAAAGGCTGACTAGTGGGTGTGTGAATTCTGACTCTGTTAAGCCATCGCGAGGTTCTGAAAATTTGGTTTGGTCTCCTCTCGCGTAGTTCATAAAGAATTACTTTTCTTTGCTGTCGCGAGTTTCAGATATAGTTGTGTGGGCTTCCTCGCGCAGTAAATGGATATCCAATCACGCAACCCATTCATGCCTATCCAGTGAGCGGATATTTTTAAAGCGCGCCAAGCCTCGCGATATTTAAAATCCCACCCCGCGCTGCTTTTCTTTACTGCTTTCTCTTTCCTCTCCTGCCAGCGAAACCCTAGCTCCCACTCCTCTCAATCTCTCCTCCCACATCCTGTCTACAGTTCATCACTCACTTTGAAATTCTGGATTTTTGTTCTTAAAGCTTCCATCAACAGTTGCCCCCTGCTAGGAGCTCCTGCGGTCTACCGTGCATCAAATTGAATAGAACCCTAACTTTTAGGGTAAGACTCACCTCTTGATTTTTTCTTTCAAAATTTCAACTGCACACTCACCAAGGAGAATCTTAATGGCTCCTAAAAGTGCACCTGTGAAGAGAGCCAGGGACCAGGCCACCGTGGAGCCTGCCCCTAAGAAAGCCAAGTCCTCTACGGCAAAACAAAAATGGAAGAAGGTGGTTCCTGAGGTGGCTGAACATCTGATTACTCTACACCCTCTGAGCTCCTCATTTCCATTCCCTTAGAGCCTGAAGTCATTTTTGATATATCTTTCTTTGAAACTGAGTCGTTGTCAGCACCTGCCATTGAGTTCTTGCGCAAGGCTGGTCTGATCCCCTTGATGAAAATGATTCCTGCACTAGCCTATCCTAGGCTAGTGCAACTCTTTTACCAGCACCTTAGGGTCAGACCAGACACACATGGGCAGCCAGGCCTCCTTATGTTAATTGACAATTTTGAGATGCTACTCAACCTAGCGTTGATTGCTGAAGTCATGGGCATCCCTGCCATTTTTGATCCCAACTGTAGTTATGGTTCCCCTGTGAGTTCCTCCATTGATACCATTGCACAGGCCATTACCAGAGGTTTGAAGGCCACAGGGGACTCCATCAGAAGAAGAGATTTGGATCCCAAATTATTGTTCATTGATCAAGTGCTGAGGAAGAATATCTATTGCTCCGGCCATCAGCAAGAGAGGAGGACACCATTTGCTGATGCTCTCTATTCCTTCTCTCTGGGCCCTGGATTTAATGCTGCATGGTTGATCTTTGAGGCCATGAAGGATATGATGGTGAAGTTCAGGCTGCAAAAGAAGATCCACACTCTCCCCTATGGAAGACTCATCACCAAATTACTTATGAGGGGAGGATACAAGATACCAGTGGGGGAGTTATCTGCTGACCTCACTCCCACCACTTTTGCCAAAAGACAATGGGGGATCAGCAGAAGTCTGATGGATCCACAGAAGAAGAAGAAGAAGGCTGAAGCTCAGGTTATTTCTGAGCAAGGAGAGGGAACTGCTGTGGCAAAGGCCACCCCTGCCCTCACAAAGAAGGCTAAAGCCCCTGCTGTAAAGAAGGTGGTGCAAGCTTCTGCCACCTCTTCTTCTGCAGCAATACCTCCATCCACCACACTTGCCCCTCCATCAGTTTCTCTACCTATTCCATCTCTCCCTTCCCCTCTCTTATCTCCCTTTTCCATTCCACCTCCCACAGTGATTCGTTCCTGGGTGAAAAGTGTTGAACCCCATGACAGCACTCCCCCTTCACCCACCTTACCTCAATACACAGTCCCAGTATCTCCAACATCATTTGACCTAAACTTTGATAGCCCTCCCCTGATATCCTACATTAAAAAGAAGACCTCTCACACAAACCAAGCCAGACCCTTACCTCAACCAACCACCCCTATCACTCCCACAGACACACCACATATTGAACAACCCTTAGTCCAACCCCTCCCAACTACATCTCCACTCCAAGATCTTGATAGCCATGACTTCAGGGTATCAAGCCTTCATGACTACCTTGCTTGACACCCTGCCAACCCATGATATCCCCTTCCCAGATTCCCCACTCCCTTCCCCACATCACTCACTAGACCTTTCATCTTCTCCCCCTACAACTTTCCATCATGCCTCCACTTCCCCTTTCCAACCTATTCCCTCCCATTCTCATACTCCACCCCTCTTGCCATAGCACCCCTTGAGGCCCCATCCTCTTCCACCCACCCAGGCCCATCTTCTTCCACTCCCCCTGCCCCTACACCTACACAACATGTTCCCCCACCTCCTACAGCCCCATCTCCAGTACCTCCTCCTGCTCCTCCTCAAGTTCCTGCTCCTGCTAAAGTCCCTACTCCAGCTCCTGCTCCTGTCTCTGTGCCTCCCCCTATTCCAACTCCTGCCCCCCAAAAGAAAACGAACTCCTTCTAAGAAACCTCCCACCTCCAAAAGAGCCACTGCAGCCTAAAAAGGAAAAAGGCCAGCCCCTCCATCCCCACCTCCAAAGGTCACCAGAGCTTCTGCTCAGGATGATCCCCATGGTCGCCTACTTTCCAAAGAGGAACGCAGACAGGCCGCTGTTGCCCTTGGATTGGATCCCACTATGCTTTTTCCTTCTAACTTAGACTCTGATTCTGCCCCACCTATGGATCCCAGTGCTAAGAATCCTGCTGCTGCTCCTTCATCAAGCCCTGCTGAGCAAACTTATCCTCAGTGAAGGAAGGTTACTGCCAAGAAGACTACTCACCCAACTGCCTCTTAGAAAATTGGAAAAGCCAAATCTGCCCAGTCTGAGGAGGCACCACTAATGAGCCAGCCAGTGAAGGGGAAGAGCTCTGCCATTCCTGCAACAAAGGAACAAGGCAAGTCTTCTATAGCTCCCCCTCAGTTTGGAAAAGGGAAAAGTCCTCTCCTGCCTTAGGTGACAGAAAAAGATAAATCCCCTGTTGTCCCTCCTGAGCCAGCACAAGCCCAATCCCCTCTTATTCCCCCTCCGACTCAGCAAGGGCAAGCCTCCAAAGGGACGAGCTCAAAAGGTAAAAGCCCCAAAGGAAAATCTCCCACCAAAACCCTGAGCCACCCACCGACACAACTTTCGCGATCCCTTCTGAGCCAAAGACCAAAAAAATGAGGGTCCGGGTACCAACCATACCCAAAACGGCGGCCTAACGGAAGGAAGAGAGGGAACGAAAGAAAAAGGAGGAGGAGGCTTACCTTCAAGAGCATGCCAAGAAGATGGGTTGGGACAAGTTTTGAGCCAGATTCTGATTAGATTGTACCTAGGATTTTTTCTGTTTCTGCACTCTTTTGCTTTTATTTTCTTATAGTTTGTACATTTTATATTTTTAATAGATTTTCTTCTTCTGTCATTACTATTTTGCTTTGTCTGTTGTGTGTTTTGTTCCCTGTTCTTTCCTTTTCTTTTTACCATCAATGGATCTGCTGCACAGACACCTTTGACTCAGTGAGGACACTGCTCCTCATAGGTTTGGGGGTGTGGCAGGTAGACCCTGCCCATGGAATAGTTAACCTAAGTGCAGCAGAGTCATCTGAGTAATATGGAAATGGATCTATGTTCACTTAAGAATCATGCCAAATAAGAAATTTAAAATTTTTGCAAACTTTAGACATTATAAACTTTTAATATTTCACATTTCCATGATGATAGCACCAAGGAAACTCACTTGTATCAGCACTTAGTGAATCATTAGAGAGAGAAAGGTGAGGACATACTTAAAAGTTCAAAGGAAGACCATAACCAGTGAGAAGTGGGCCTACAAAATTTTTTTTCTTTGAGGAGTGACTAAGGAAATTTCTTCTAGTTCTAAGGACTGGCTGAGTCACTGTGCTCACTAGAAGTTAGGCAACTCCAAGTTGAAACAACTGATAGCACTCATGAAACTTAGGAAAGGATCAAGGCCTTCTCTTGGACAGTTTGAGCCTAATAAGACCAACCTTAAGCAACTGCCCTTGTTCATACCCCCTTTGAGCTTTAAATCCTGAACTTCTTCAAAATACACCTGAGTACTTGTACCTGAACCTATGAACCTGATTCTGTCTACCCTCACTCTGAGAATTCAGAAGGTAAAGGAGAAAAAGTTGAAGATGGACTAGCTATGGTCAACATTAGGTGAATGGAGAAGAAGTATCTCAAAATTCTGGCAGTATGGTAACTAAGAACATGGTGGCATTTCAGAAAAGCAAAAACAAAAATAGAAAGAAGAAAATTCCATAAAAAAGAAGTAAAAATAACAATGAAGAGGAGTATGAGAGGAGTCAAGAGGAACCTTCTTTTGGAAAATCAAAGTCAAGAAGAGAAACTGATCACTTCAAATCTGAAAATCTCAAAGAAAAGGAAAGGAGCTAAAATCAAGAAGGTGAAGTCATGAATCACCTCTGTCACCTACTGACTTCTTAATTTTGAACCCCTTTTCAACCTTCCATTCTTTTTAACCCCACTCCATAAGCCACATTCCAGTCCAGTTAAAAGCCCTTGTGATCCAAAGTTGAGTGAGCTGTCATGTGGTGATAAAGATTTATCCAATCTATGGTGAGGATGTGTCAATGATGTCAGCACCTAAGAGCTATGCCTATGCTCATGCTTACAGACCCATTTGGGGGATGTAACTGCTCTTGAGCTTGAGAGAAAATGAACCCCTCAAGAAGACCCTTATGAGAGTATGCCCTGGAAAGTTTTTGGGTCTGAACTTGAATGCATTATGCATGACCTATAACCTAATTTTTAATCTGATGATGAGCTCAGTGCTGGCACACACTTGTGCAGTTTTCTGTGGTTGTACACTGATTGGAAATGTTGTGCATTCATGAGAAGTTTATGCTGTTTAAATTACTGTGCAACCAATGGATTAAATTTCTTTTATGTTTACTGATTCAAGAGTAAACTAAGTCTGCTCCTTGACTGCTCACCTGATGATATTGGATTTTTGTTAACTGTTTCATTGAAAAGTTTATGGGTGTCTTCACTGAAAACCCTCAGGAGACTTCACTCCTCCACTAGGGATCACCTAGGGGTTTAAAAGGCTTGGTACATATGCTAAATGTATCCGTGCTCCCTACGAAAGTGGCATTTAATTTTTGTAGTAGATTTAATGTAGCTTTGCTAAGGGACTAGGAAAGATTAGGTTTGGGGGTGTGTTAAGACCTGAAAAGTACCACTTTTCACCCCTTAACCTTTGATTAGACCCTTAGCCATCTAATAAGTGCTTGTTAAGTGTTTTATGTAGGTAATAATCAGCAGTGAAATAGGGCCATAAATCCTGCTAAGGAGCCTGTTTTGGCACCAGAAGTCCCTCAGAAGGATGGACTCTAATTCTAGACCCGGAATGAGCCTCGCGTAGTCCAACTGAGCTTCCCAAGACTTTACAACAACTACTCGCGTAGCTCTCGTGAAGCTCAAGAGTAGAACACATCGCGCAGTTCAAAGCAGACCTCTCTCAACCTTGCCCAGTTCCCTCAGAACGGTAGAGGAGAGAGAGCTTCAGGAGACTCCTCACGCAGCTATCGCGCAGTGGTCGCGGGATGCAATTATCAGAAGAGAACTCCTCACGCAGTTCTCACACCATTCAAGAAGAAAGCATCCTCGCAAGACGGAGCCATCCTCGTGAAGATCAATCAAGACATGAAACCTCACACAGTTCAGAACTCATTAAAGCCTCGCGAGGAAACTCGTGAAGTCCATTGAAGAGAAGTGCTCGCGAAGTTCTCGTGCTATTTAAATCTGTCCTCGCGATGATCAACCCAACGATCGCGCAGCTACCTCGCGACTGCTTGAACTCCAACCCTGTGACATCTGAGGCTTTGATGTCTACTCAATCTCGCGACTACCTGAAGAGCAAACTAAGGTAACCTCGCGATGGTTGAAGCTTTAATATCAAATCATCCTCGCGAAGAGCAAGAGCTACCACGCGACAAGTCTGGGAAACAATGGCTACCTAGCGAAGCTCTGAACTTCAACTTCCATCTCTTCAGAGGACCGAGAATTTTTCGTGATTAGGTACGCACTCCCATGCTCAAATCTCCGTGCACGCGCCCCAAGGCATTCAAGGATCACTATTCGGCCACGTGGCATCGTTAAAATTAGGGTTTCCTAACCCTAATGCACCACCACACCACTGTTATAAAAACCCATACTTAGTTTAGGTTTAGAAATCCTGGAATAGCTAGGAACACATCTCATTTCTTGGAGACTTGATCTGAGATCATTTTTCGTTTCTTTTTGTAGCTGTAAGTAGTTTTATTTTTCTTTTTCCTTCTCTCCATAGTCCAGCACTTGCTGGCTATGTCTTTGTATGCTTTTTGAACTAGATCAATGAAAGTTTTATAATAGGATTTGTACTCTGTGGGATTTGTGTTTAATGTGAGATGCTTTGTGCAAGGCTGCTGCCTTGTGATCCGCCATTGCTTTGGCTGTGATTCAAAGTAATGGAGGACTGATTCTAAGGGCCACTCAGATCCAAGTGACCTGTGTGTCTGGGCTATCATGGTCATATACAGCCTTAGCCCCACCACAGGACCCACTAGATCTGAAATCCCCATGGGAGCTTGAGCTGGTAGCCTGGTGACCATGGTGGTGGCAGCGATATTCTTGTTTTGTCTTGGGCTTCGTGAGGAGGATAGCCTTTGGGATAGTCTGTGACCATTCAAGTGGACAGGTTATAGCCTTAGGGTGATTCTAATCCACCGATCCCAGATGGATCCTTCTTCTTTGCACCTGAGCTTGTATTAGCCTGGTGGGAGATTGTACAGAGGCAGACTCCCCTATAATTGTATAGATCCGCTATCAGATGTTAGATCTGATCTGGTTATAGAGATTGTAGGCTTGTGACTGGACCATTGTAGCCTCACTCAAGCAATGGACAGCTAGATCGAAGGTTGTACTCAATCTCTTGTTGGTTCTATATGTCTGGGCTATCATGGTCCTATACAGCCTTAGCCCCACACATAGAGCTTTAGAGGTTGAAGTTCCCTATGGATTCTTGAGCTGGTAGCCTGGATGAAATAGTGCCTACAATGATTAACTTGTTTTGACCCATCCCTGGATTGTGGTTCCCCTATGGGATAGTCTGTGACCATTTGAGTGGACAGGTTATAACCTTAAGGGATTGAATCATGGCAGAGAGATGGGTTGGATCCTTTCTCCTCAGTGGTGATAATGTAGCCATTGGACAGGATTTCTATAACATCATATCTGAATCTGAGTTACAAAGCTCCTCTGATCTAGGCTCAATAACATACTTCTCACCCATTTATATTTATTTTCCACACTCCATCCATCCTCTCAACCATTTCTATAGTTTAGACATTAGGTTACCTTAGAATACCTAGAATAAGTGACCTTAAACTCCCCTCCTTTTTAGGACTGCCGGATCTGTAGTCAGATCTGGAGGGACTACTAGAGATGGCTCCCTTAGAGCTGTAGGTCACCTTTCCCTGTGGGACAAACTCTTACTTATCAAAACTTGCCATAATGGACCCTGTATCTTGCAGGTCTAGGATTTCTTAGTTGTGTTGATTCCATCCCCTGTTTTATCTTGATTTTAAATTTCTTTTACCACAAACCAATAAAGCAAGCACACACTCAGAGATCCGCCAACTCACGCTGTGTTTCAGGCGTTTAATTGAATTGTGGGCCGATTAATTGGCGCTTATTTGCTTTGAGTCGGTCACCGACTCAGTGAGCGACTGGCTGACTGGCTTAGCCAGGCTTCCTAGTTCTAATCAAGTTAGGAATAATTACGTGCTTGCTTTGGAATGTGCAATCCGATTAAACGCCTCATTCAAAGTGCTTAATCGTGGAATTTTGATGGTCAAGGACCGTGAGACTAGGCCGGGCATAGACCATTTGCGTGCCTATGATATGGCACTCAATCCAATCACTTATAAGTGTGGAGCGCATAATCGAGTATCGAGGCAATCTAGAGAAAGGAGTTTTAGTCTAGAAAGGGACCAATTGCACGTTTGTTAGTTGGCGTGCAATCGAATTGCGCGCACGATTTTACATGCGTAATTTGGGGTTGTCCGCTTCCAGGTCAGGTCTGAAATGAAAGACTATTGTTTCAGTCTACATTATGACTATATACTATTATTTTAGTATATAGTCTCCCTACATTGGGATCTGAGCCACAGAGCTATTGTTTCAGCCCATGTTCAGCCATGTACTATTTTTTCAGTGCATGGTCCCCGCATTAGGGTTAGGGGGTCTGAGTCATAGAGCTATTATTTTAGCCTGTGTTCAGCCATATACTATTATTTTAGCATATGGTTCCCACATTAGGATTAAGGGGACTAAGCCACAGAGCTATTATTCCAGCCTGTGTTCAACCACGTACTATTGTTTCAGTGTATGGTCTCCATATTAGGATTGTAAAACTTCTAGAGAAAGTAAGTCTTTTATGAAAAGTCATGGACAAGATCAAAGGTTGACCGAATCATTTTATATATTCTGAGAGGGAAAAATGGGAGTGTCTACAGATGCCACTCTTCGGCGCATTCTTATGAAGTAAGGATGCGACAAAGAAGTAGACACCCCTCATTCGAGGTGTCTTCTTGTTTCTCTTACAAAATCACAAATGAGAATTGGGGATGCTGACATGACATGCTTAACTTTCTTATCTATCATTGCAAGCTAAAATGAAGCATTTGAGGCCCAGTGGTAGCTGTCGATAGGCATATTTTATGTCGTGGATGCAAGTGATACCGTTGCATATCGCGACCCATTGTCATAGACAATCGACGGGGGAAGTCAGCATTTCCTAATCTGTGGGTGCAAGGGACATCCCATCACGTGGCGTGACCTGCTACGAGTGACAGTCAAATGGAAAGGAGAATCACCATATCCTAATCTGTGGGTGCAAGGGGCATCCCACCGTATGTCGTGACCTGCTGCAAGGGACAGTCAAACAGAGAGATATGATGCAGTTGAGGTATCGAGGGGTGTCATACAAATGTCCATAAATAAGGTTCAGAGACCGATAATAAGATACAATATCATGTAATGTCAAAGGCTTTCGCAAATCATGTCAGACCGAGCGTGTCATTGCTCACACGAATGTGTGTCAAATGTTCCTTTTCCTATAGGCGTTTGTAAGTTCTTAGATTAAATATACTCATTGCTCAGTTTCCCAAGGGAAATGGTCGATTGGGTAAGTGGTGAATGAGATGAGTTTTGGTAGGTAAGAGGTCTCTTTATTTATTATTATTTTAGTTTTCTTTTTTTGTTGGTTTTTTTTTTTGTTTTGGTTTTGGAAGTAAGGGGCTTTGAAAATTCAGATATTTTAACTTAAAATCAATTTGGTGGTAAATCTTCAAAAAATGTGACTTCCGAGACGTCGCTGAGTAGATCCACCGATACGAGATTTATGGACCCGACCGTTTACATGGTTGTTAAGATGACACTTGGCATATCGAATACTCTGTCTAACTTTCTCGGTGGATACTGATGATTATCTCTTATGGGAGGACTATAGTGATTCGCGAGTTGAGAGAGATAGGTTTTGAAAACATTTTGACGTAATTATAGCTAACTATATATCAAAAGTAATATCGAGTAAAAGAGAGAGGATGATACTTACCTGAAGTGGTGATGCTTACCTGTCTAGCCCGCTATGGGACTGATCAGTTGTCGTGATGTTGTAGTGATGTCACGATGGAAGATGGTGGGGTTTTCTTTCTTTTCTTTATTTCTGCTACAGCAGGGACTTGGTGGCCATTGCCGTCATGCAATGTCTTGGGAAAGTGACTGTTGCGATGGGACATGGTGGTCTTTCCCGTTACGATTGAATGCTGGGATGAGTCTCGGTGATTGCACGCTAAGATGAGACAGGAGAAAGTCTTTTCTCATCCTTCCTGTCATAGTGGATCATAGACGTGATGGGACATTGGGGGTCTGCGTTAGGTCTGATAGAGGCATTTGGGTCTTGGTGGGATTTTTTGTGTTTGAGATGCAATGGGACGTGGGATGAGTCCCTCTTCTTCTGTTGGAGTCTAGCGACTGTTGCATAGCTAGGGATTTGGGAGGTAGGCTCTCTGCTTCCGTGATGGGGCATTGGTTGAGCATAGTTAGAGATGGGATTTTTAGAAGGTTTGACTATATGCAATGGTGCATGATAAGGATTTCGGGGAGGTGTGATTGATGTCGGGGCTGTAAGACAAGATGAAGTTGTTGTATCGCGATAGGGCATGTGTGACGCAGTTATGCGATGGGATTCTCTTTCTCCGGTCAGATCATGATGGGATGAGGGAAGGTGACGGTGTCACAATAAGGCATGCATGTCTTATCACAATGGGACCAGGGGCATGGTTAATGTTTCCTGTGAGGCTACGCGATGGGACATGGGAGAAGAATCTTGACCGAGATGGGATAAAAGGTGTGAGGATACAGATTTTGTCTAAAGTTGGGTATTGCACGATAGAAAGTTTGAAGGGGTTGACTACACGTTTGGATGTGTGCGTGTGATTGAATTACAGGCTGTCATAAATGTGTAATTCAAACGTCAACAGGTCACTATGCGAGCGGCCTTTCATATTATGCGGTGTAAGTGGGTCATGTAATAGGCTTAAGCAGTTTATATTGGGTGCCTGATCGGAGCGTCGCACCGTCTGTGCGGACGACGGTTTTATTATGCGCTCCATTTAGGCACGTGATTTAATTTGCACGCGGTTTCCTTTGCGCGTGACTGAGTTGCATGCGCATGTCCTGGCGTGTGATTGAGTATGTACTCTATATAAGCAACAGTGTCTTCATTTCTTTTGCATCTCTCGGTTTAGTCTTGAGTTTTACCTTTTTGGAATCCTTTATGCTTGGGTATCCGTGTTTCTGCGATATTGGGTGATCCAATCGTCTGATTGCAATGTCGTTTCTTCCGATATTTGTGATTTCGCATGATCTTCGTCCTACGGTGATGCTCGGGGAGTGGATTTGAGAATGGGCGGTATTGGGAAAGAGGAGGCTAGTCTTCACATCGATCCCTTTTAGGGAGCAGTGAAGGCAGTGTTGAGGAGGTGAAGATGGCAGAAGAGAAGGTGTTACGACTAGAGGGATGTATTTCCCAACCAATGCTCCACCTCTCTTTCTGAAGCCTCCGATTGGACTCTTTGCTCCTTGCTTTGTTTCCATTTCGAGTCTCCAGTTTTCGTTTTGGGTTGTAAGTTAAGTTATAGGTTTTCATTTTAGGTTATATATTCAGGAGGTATGCCTCCGCTGCTATTGTGTAAAAATATTTATTAGATGAATAAAAGGTATTTGTTTTAGAATTTGGTTTAACTGGGTATTTATTTAAGTTTTTGTTATGAAACTTTGAGGAATTTTGATTTTGTCATGGTGAGAGGATGATTTCCAAGTTTAGTCTTTTAAGGTTTGTTTGTCTTAGTCTAATGTTTGATGTCATCTGGTTAGAAATGTGTGAGTTTGAGTTTAATTTGTAAACATTCTAGATGGGGTTAGGTGTTTTAATCCTATTGGTTCATCTATTTTCGTTGGTTTATCTAGGCTTGTTGTGGATTATGGTTCTTTTCTAGGGGGTATGTGTTTGATTTAGATTTAATTAGGTTGAAAGGGTTTTAAATTGTGACACTCGTCACTTTGTGATTTAGGAGGTATAGTTTTATAAATACAAGCCAAAGGCTTTGGGTTTTATTTTGAATTTTATTTCAAGCTTAGGATTAAAAGTTTGGGGTATTTTTTGTTTTGTTTAAGATTTAGGGCATTTTTTTTCTTTATTGTATTTTCTTCCTTTCTATTTTGTATCCCAGGTATTGAACTCGAAGAATTATGATTATTAAGTGAATTATTGGGAATGGACGGGATTGAGAATACAGGGTGGTGCTATCAATTCAACTCGAAGTGTCTCCCCATTGAGAGAAGAGATGGGGGAGAGAAAGGTGGTAGAAAGGAAACCCAAGGATAAGGCAAGGTCAGAGTTCTCGTGATCGACTCCTATTTTTCCTCTATAGGCTCTGCAGATTCAATGTTAGTTGCTCCTCCTTATTATGCTTTCCAAGGTGAGCTTCCATGGGTGGATCCCGTAGGTCCTAAGTGGCTTTTGGTGAGCCACTCTTTCTTTTCTGTCGGCTCTGGGCGAGGAAAGATTGTCATTGTCAGAATTTGTTCAGGGTGCACTCCTTCTCCGGGCTTCTCCGAGATCTCTTGTTTCCCGAATAAATCTGGATTTGGGCATTGCCTGAACGTGTTGATTTTAAATTTTTTATTTTAGGTTGTATATTCAAAGGGTATACCCTCGGTGTATTTTGTAATAATTTTATCTATATATGAAGCGATCATGTTTTTAATTTCATTTGTGGTTACTTATATTTGGCAAATTTTGGTTTGGTTTACTTTGTAGCTTACTTTACTTATTTTGAGTGTGATGTATTTTTTTTTTCGTTTGGTTTAGTTTGGCTCAGTTTAGGTGTGTAAGTGATTTGCTTTGGGGATGTTGGGGGGCACTTTTTGGTTTTCGGAGTGTGTAATTTCTAGGTTTGGAATGTTTTTGAATTTGCCTTAGCAAGGGCGTGGTTTGGGTTGGTAATTAGTGTTTGAAATCTCCTAATTTTAGGCATTGGGTCTGTTGTTTTAGGATACTATTTTGTGTATAACCTGGGAAATTACGCGCTTTGACCTCAGGGGCATAACAAATTTAAGCATCAGCAGGAGTGCGCGCGTTTGACGGGTTCGGAGGGTCATTGCACTTCACTGCTCTGTCGTTTAACCGAATTAAACGCGTTGTATGGGACGCGAGATTAGGGTGGCGCCTAGTCACTGTGCAGGTTACCTTTGGCATTTACGTGCTATGGTGTAGGCTCTTGATATAATTACGTGTCTGGCCTGCGGCACGCAATCGGCGCATCGGGTTATTTTGAGCGGGCGACGATTTGTTTACTCACTCAAGGTTTGGCGTGTAATTGGGATTATGCACGAATCTTATGGTGCATAATTTTATTGAGCGCGTCAATCCAAGCGCGCGATTTGACCGCTCTCTATATATATATTTTGAAATTCTTCGTTCTTCCCGCGCTATCCATTTTCGTCTTCGATTCTTTGTTTCCTTGTTTCCTTGTGCTCTAATTCTTGTGTTTTCATGATATCTTACGATCCGACCGTTCGTTTCAGACGCCATTTCTTTCGTTCTTTCTAGTTTTTCAAGTTCTTTCTTCTAGGATAGAGTCTGGGGGTAGTGATCAGTTCTATGAGACTATTTTGGAGGTCAAGCAGATGCTGGCGATAGAGATCGGTGAGTCTTTCGAGACTCGGACGGGTGCTGTTGTTGTGGAGGAGGATGTCAGGGCGATGGTTAGAGAGGAGGTACCAGAGGGTGACCAGGTGATGATTAGGGAGGAGGTACCTGAGATTGATCAGGTGCAGCTGAGGATGAGGGGGTTGAGAATGAGGTTGAGACAGCTCAGGATGAGGAGCGTCAAGGTGAGGAGCGTCAGGCTCGCACACACTTTCCGCTGGACGACTTCTTCACTTGAGGCCAGGTAGGTACCCGTGAGTAAGAGTTCCTTCATTTTTCTAGGCATTTAGGTTATGACATAGACTTATTAGGGTCTGAAAACCCTTTTAATTTATGTCGAACCTACATCAATTATTGATTGTGTGCCCATTCATGCATCATGGCTGCATTTAATGATAGGTCACGTTTTTGTTTTATTATTCTTATCATATTTTGTGTGCTTGTTACGAACTGTTTCTGTATGTTTTAATATACCTTATTTGCTTTTAGCTCTAGGTCCACTTGTCTCTCGTCATAGGTATGTGTGTTAGTCTTATTATATTTTATGCTTATTTTTTGTTCGGTAGGAGCTCCCGCAGCTGCCTATCAGCTTGGCATGGTCTGAGTCTCACACTTGGTATCGTGTCTTGCCAGAGTTTCAATGGGCACGATTGGTGTCTTTCAGCTTTTGGCCGATCCTGGAGTTGGAGCCTTTTCAGGTCGATCGTGGTCTGATCGCGGATATTCTGGAGAGGTGGAGGGAGGAGCATCGGGCGCTTCTCTTTTCAGTTAGTATGTTGCTGCCGACCCTAGAGGACTGGGTCCGCATCACTAGTCTTTATTTCGAGGGTGAGCCGATTACGGGGCAGATGGCGGGAGATTATGTGGGGGTGTGAGAGGAGATTTTGGGTGTCCCGTATAGATCTAGTGGATCGGGGCCAGGGGTAGTTCGAGTCACTTGGGTCTTTGACACATTTGCCAGTAGCTTCGTCCCTCCGAGGCATCATTCAAAGCTGAGGGCATCTTTCGAGGCACGTTGCGTGGCGTTGGCAGGTCGGGAGCTCTTGGTTGAGCCAGGGTTGGTTGCATATAGGGTGCTTCGTACATTCTTGATGCATTTTTTGGTGTAGTACTCTTCTCTTCTTCGACTCGGGGTTGCATCAGCGGGTTATTTTTTATGCTTCTCGAGGACTTGGATCGGGTCTCTACCTATGCTTAGGGTGCTGTCGTGGCGTATCTCTATGAGCAGCTTTATCGTCGGGGGCGAGGTGTCACGACGATCGGAGGTTTCCTTCCCTTCCTCCAGGTGATTTTTAGTTAATTGGTGTCATAATGTCGTCGATTTTCCCCTTTTTATTTTTTTGCTCTTTTGGTCATAGCAGCTATTCAACATTTTTTTTTTGCTCTCTAGTTTTGGGCGTATGATCACTTTACCTTTCTTCGTCGATGGGTCCCGATAGAGATTACGTTCACATTTTTGCAGATGCATCTATGGAGGATGGTGTTGGGTCGTCATCATTGGTCTTTGGATCTTCAAACCGTGTGAGGTCTTTTTGAGGATATGCACGTTGGGCTGGTAGGTGTTGTCTATATTATCGTTCCATTTTCATAGTTTAGTGCTTTTGTTTCTCGAGTTTCAACATTTATTGACCAGTTTGCCTATTGGATTACAGGTGATTTGGAGGCCCGATGCAGCTGGGGAGGATGCCAATGTGCTAGTGATTTAGTCTAGCTAGACTTTCTTTGGTGTGGACATATGGGTCCATTATTTTGAGAAGGTGGAGAGGATCCACCTATCTCGAGCGGTATGACAGCTGGGACTCACTCAGAGAGTCCCTCTGGAGATTCGCCATAGAGTGGGGAAGAGGATGACCGGTCCCCCTGGCCAGAACTTTGCAAAGAAGATGGTTATTCAGATGGAGGATTTTCGGTTTGGGGGGACTAGGGTGATCGGGGCACGCGATGAGACGGATGCCCGAGAGTTCGCGAGATGGTGCAGGACGGTGGGCGGTGGGTGCTTATTTACTCAACCCTTTCATGGGAGTGGCTCTTTCGCGGTCGGCGGTCCTGAGTCAGCGTTGGCGTTGAGGGAGAGATTGGCCATGTTAGAGCAGGGCCATCTCACTACGGGTGTCCGTGGAGCATTGGATGCCCTTCATAGGGCAATGGAGCAGATGGGGTGTGCTCCTCGTCCTGATGAGGAGATGCTGCGTTCCCTGACTATTTCCGTGGCTCATGCTAGGGCAGTAGAGGATGAGCTAAGAGTTCAGCTGGAGGAGACTCGGCGGTCTCTGGTGAGTGTACTTGTTTGTGAGTTTAGTTTATTTCTATCTCTAGTCATCTTAGTTTAATGGTCTTGTTTGGTTCTTGCTTATCAGATTGAGAGAGAGAGAGAGAGTGAGGTCGCCCGTTAGGCAGTGTTGCTCGAGACCTACCGTAGTCAGCAACTGGCTGACCGAGAGGCGGCGGCTAGCCTACGTTCTGAGATTGATCGATTGGTGAGTGTTGGTAATGTGTTTATTTTAGTGGCATATTTTTTTTTATTAGATCTGATGTGTTGCTTGGTACTTGCAGAGAGCGGAGCTGGCCGCTGCTGGAGGTTCTGCTCCGACATTCGATCCGTCTTCAGTTGCTTCTTCGAGTCGGGAGGATCCAATGATGGTTCAGCTTCGAGCTGAGCTAGAGCATTGGGTACGTTTTCTAGACTCTTAAGTTATAGATTCTTACGTAGTTTGTGATTTACTGATATCATGCGTCTTGTCTTCTAATCACCGTCTTGCCGAGGATCTCCAGATGAGAGAGGCGATTGCTGCTTCTCTACATCCAGAGAGTCAGGTATGATTTGTAGTTTGCTGGTGTTTTATTTTGTTCGTTTGACTATCTGTATCTGAGAAGTCCTGTATATGTCAATGTTATCTGTATGCAGGCCATTCCTGACTCTACTCTTGGGGCTCCCCCTCAGGCATCTACTCCTATTCCTACTCAGGTATATTTTAGTTATTGTGGTTGTAGTTATTATATTAGTCTTAATGTTTTCTGATGTATCTGCTTGTTTGCGTTGCAGTTGCCCACATTTGCTGCTCCTTCCGTGCCGCCTGCTGATCCAGTGACTGCTGCAACAGTTGAGCGCCTTCATGGAGAGAGGGTGGATATGGTATGATTCTCTTCTTTTAAAAAAATTTCCTTACAAATGTTCGTATATATATATATATATTGATTTTCTTTGACTTGGTATGGTTACGCAGGTTCGTTAGCTTAAGGAGGCACGCCTAGAGGGGCGTGAGCGCGTGCCACTCCTAAGGTGAGACGGATCCTTGGGGACATGCAGAGCCGCGAAGACCTGCTTGTCGAGATGATGGTTGCACGGGAGACTCAGGTTGACGCATTGGAGGAGGTGTGTTGGACGACGCAGGCAGAGATGCAGGCAACCATAGATCAGCTACAATATCATCTGGCGTGGAGTGCACGGGATGGTTAGTCAGCTTGCTGGATCAGAGTCGAGGGCTATGGGTTCCTCGACCGAGCAACCTCGTCGTATGACACGTGATCATGTCGGGATTATGTTCGTGAGGATTCTTGTCATTCAGGAGTTTCTTGCTGGGTGTCCTCCTCGTTCTCGATCGAGGCGGTTCGCTAGTCAGGCAAGTGAGGGGGATTCGGTTGCAGGGCCTCCTCGTCTACAAGTTTCGCTGACTCTGGGTGCCGGGATTGTGTTTTTAGAGGATCAGTCTACGGTCCTTTGGGCTGATGATACTGGGGATAGTTAGTGACCATCCCAGCGGCAGTGCAGGGAGTAGAAGTGTATGTGTATTTTTTTCTGTTCATTATGCGTGTTCATTGTATATACAGGGGGTATGCCCCCGGTGACAGATGTAATTTTTTTTTTTTGATATATATATATATATATATAAAATAGTTTTTCAGTTTAGATGTACCTGTGTTGGCTCCTTTTCTTTTAGTTACCTCTTGCATTTGCCTTTCGCTTTTGGTGCCGTCAGTTGTCATCGGGACTTGGATGCTTCCTGAGCTAGCCCGGTGGTGGTTGAAGGTTGCTTTGTATCTGTACATATAAAGGCAAGGCTATTAATACTTTTTATTCTCACCCTTGCTAGTTGTCAAGGGGGGCAAGTGTCTCTGACCGGGGTCTGGTAGTAAAATATGGATATATGCTCTCCTTTTTTTTTAGGAAATAAAAATAATGCAACAGGGAATGCAAATAACTAAAATAATAAAAAATGCCCTAGTGTAGGAGCGTGGTAAGATCGTCAATATAGTATCTCCTGTAGCATTCTCCGGATGGCGACTTCGTTACTCCACATCTTCTTAATAGGCAAGTCGGTGCTTCTAAGGTGATTCTCCTACTAAAAAAAAATGCCCCAGTGTCTAAATGCAATGGAGCTTTTTTTGGGGGTTTTTTAGATGAGCACTTTGGGTCTATAAGGAGCTATGGGTATTCGGTGAGTTAGTTTTGGAGAAAAGTTCATCAGTACCGTCATCGAACTAGAGGAGGCCGTTTTGATTATGTCAGTTGTATACTGGGGTCTACCTTTGGGTGGTGGTCATCCTATCCCGTGGTTATTATTAGGGAGGGTGATAGATGTAGTAAGTGATTACATCAGTCGTCATTCACTGGTTTTCGATTTCATTCCTAGGAGTATCCTGAAAGGTTTCTATTTATCGACCGAAAAAATTAAAAAGTGGAAGAGAGGTAAGGCTCAGTTATGTGAGGAGTAGTTTGTACCGAACGCTTTCCAAAATCGATGAGTAACAATCTTTTTCTCAGAGGAGATACGGGGTACCATGATTGAGCTCTCCGTCATATTTCGGTACCATCAAAATCTCACATTCTATGGTTAGTAGGAGTTTATCCTCCTCCTGCTACCTTACGAAGACATCTAATAGCATGGGGACATTAGGGATGCTCTCGCAGCTTGCTTATACATTCGTAATAAAGTTACCAGAGATGTCCTCACGACCTGCTTATGCTTCCCTGAGCTCATGGACTGGTTCATTCGTCGTATTGCTCTCACTCGATTCCCATTGAATCAGTGGCTCGAATTTTGTCCAAGTGGACACTAGCGATGTGTCATTCGAAATAGTGGAGGTAGAAATAAATAATAATAAAAAAAGGTTTTCTAGGAAGATTTCTAATTTGTTTGCGATTGTCAACTGCAGATATTTATCAATGCTGCAACACGTCAATGATTATGCTTAAGAGCGGGTATGGGTTACTTCTATACTGAATTATCCACTTGAGAACGTCAGCAGCAATGTCTTTTCCTTAATTTAGATAATTTAATTTCCCTTTTATCTCCCTTTATAGTTATAGCTCTGGTCAGTTTAGGCTTCCCTTGATTTTGTTATGCATCTCGTTATATAGGTTTATCCTAATCCTATTAAGAGTCCGGTTGATATTAATTTCCTAATTTTGTCGGAAGTCTAGTTAGTGTCAATCTCCTAACCTTATTAGAAGTCTAATCAATATTAGTATTCTAATATGACTAAAAGTCCAATTAATTTCAGTCTCCTATTGGTATTAGGAGTGCACGTGCAATGGCTCTAGTAAACTTCAATTAGTTTGAGCATGCCAATTATACTGAAATTCTAAGCAGAACAGGTATTCCAGTTGTATTGAAATTCTAATTAAATCAAGTATGCTAATTGTATTGAAATTCTAAGTAAAACAGTTATGCCAGTCCTACTAGAATTCTAATCAGAATAGGAGACTAGTTTTACGAAAACTCTAATTTAAAGCAAAGGAATTAATTTTACTAAAATCTAATTAAAATAAAGAAACTGATTTTATCCAGAATCTAATTGAAATAAATAAACTAATTATATCAAAATTCTAATTGCAGCAATGAATTAATTATACTAGAAATCTAATCAAATCGATGAAATTAATCATGTGAAATTCTAATCAAAGTGAGAAATTAACCAATCGAAATCTGATTTAAAGAAATTAACCGATCATACTAAAATCTAATGAACTTAATTAATTAACTAGGCTGAAATAAAATAAATCTACAAATTAATTATACTAAGAAAATAAGAAAAAGCAAATAATTGATTCTAGAATTCCTAAAAAAAGGGGTTTGGGCCCGCTATGCTAAGGAGGATTGGCCTCGTTCCCGAGTACCCTCCATAAGCTCCCTTGGATAAGTCGGGTGGTGGCTGAGTTAAAGATAAATTGATTTTAGACCGTGAAATAATATTTTTTAAGGCCTTTCGAAGTTGATTTCGGAATAATAATTATGAATCATTGTAGATTGAGATTTTAGAACGGAATCAAAGTCTAGGATCGGTGTATCGAACCACTAGAGTAAGGACTGGTTTTGAATTCGGGAGAATTAGAGCCAGATATAGAAAATTTTGGTCCGAAAAGGATGCTACGGTCTAGGATTGAAAATAAAAATTAATAGAATTCCTAAATCTAGAGATTAGAAGGTATGGTCAGAAACTAAAAATTAAATCCTTACCTATGAGTTGGGGTTGCGGAGAGAAATCTCGAAGACTAGGCGCTTGAATTTCCAAATCATGACTAGGTTGCTCTATGGGTTTGTCCTCGAAGTTCTCTGGCTTTGGAATCTCAGAAGAGTCCATTCTCTCTCGAAAATTGCTAGCCTTCTTTCCCAACCTCTAACCACTTGGGCGAATTAAGAAAAAAAATCTTTTATAGGCTTTTCCTCACTTACACTCCACTTTTAGGGCGTTTAATTGAATTATGGGCTAGTTTTTTGGCGCTTAATCGCTTTGAGTCGGTCACCGACTCAGTGAGAGACCGACTGACTAGCTCAGTGAATTTCCTAGTCCTAATAGCATTAGGGCTAATTGCGCGCTTGATAGTAAATGCACAATCTGATTAAGCGTTTCTTCATAAGCGCTCAATCAAGGAAACTTAGTGGTCAAGGACTGTGAGGCTAGGTCCGGCATAGACCAATTGCACGTTGGTGATTGAGTGTGCAATCCGATCACGCGTCTGTCTTCAGGCGCGTGATCGAGTCTTGATATGGTTAGGGAAAGGAAGCTTGGTCTGAAAGAGGGACCGATTGCGCGTTTGTGATCTAGCTTGCAATCGAATTATGCACGGAGTTTCAAGCACTTAATTTGGGTTGTTCAGGTCTAGTCTCTAGTCTGAAATGCAAGACTATCATTTCAGTCTGCATTCCAACTATATATTATTATTTTAGTATATAGTCTCCCTGCATTGGGATCTGAGCCACAGAGATATTATTTTAGCTCGTGTTCAGCCATGAACTATTGTTTTAGTGCATGATTCCCCTGTCAGGGTTAAGAGGTCAAACATTGATCGAACAAATTTATATATTCCGAGAAGGTAAAATGGGGGTGTCTACAGATGCCCCTCTTCGACGCGCTCTTGCGAAGTAGAGCGCGTCGAAGAAGTAGACACCCCTCATTCGAGGTGTCGTCTCGTTTCTCTTGGGAAATCACAAATGTGAATTGGTGATGCTAACATAGCATGCTTAACTTTCTTATCTATCAGCACAAGCTAAAATGGAGCATTTGAAGGGCAAATGGTAGCTGTCGAAGGGCACGTTTCGGGTCTGTGGGTGCATGGTGCATCCCGTCGCATGGCGTGAGCTAACAGAGGGATTTTATGCAATCGAGGTATCGGGGCATCAATCAAATGTCCAAAACATGGTCCAGGGATCGATAATAAAAAGACAAAGTATCATGAAATATCGAAGGCTTTTGCAAGTCATGTTAGACCGGGTGCATCATTGCTCACACCAATGTCCGTCAGGCATTCCTTTTCCAATAGGCATTTGTAAGTTCTTAGATTAAATATACTCAATGCTCAGTTTCCCAGGGGAGTGGCTGGTAATTGAAGATCTTATGAGGTGTGCTCGATTGAATTCTGCACAGAGGCGTATGTGCTTGATTCATCTGGAGTTCGGGGTCGGTCTGTAAATTGGGTATTCTAAGTCAGGTATTCTAGTCCTAATATGTCTGAACAAATGATTCTGCGCAGTGGAGTATGCACTCAATCCAATTCTGCGCAGTGGAATATGCGCTTGATTGCGAGTTTAGGCGGTCTTAAGAGTTGAAGGTCGGGTTTTAAGTGTAATTTATTGTGCACGGGTGATGGGGCGCTTAATTAGTTTCTTTTTTTTTTTTTTTTGGTATTTAAAGAAAGGTGAGTCAGGTCTATTTATTTTGTTGTTTTATTCTTCTTTTCTTCTTTTCTTCTTTTTCTCTCTTTTTTTTTTAATTTTTACTTCTGCCTTTTTTTTTCTTTTTGAGGTAAGGGGATTTTTTTTTGAAATAAAGGGAGTTTTGAAAATTTAAAATTTTAGGAATTTTAACTTAAGATTAATTCGGTGATAAAATGGCGGAAAACGTAGCTTCCGAGACGTCGCTGAGTAGATCTACCGGTACGAGATTTGTAGACGCGACCATTATTGTGGTTGTCAAGACGACACTTGGCATGCCGAATACTTCGTCTAACCTTCTCGGTGAGTACTGATGATTATCTCTTATGGGAGGATTACAGTGATTCATGAGTCGATAAAGATGGGTTTTGAAAACATTTGATTTAATCATAGCTAACTATATATATTTGCAATATCGAGTAATTGAGAAATGGGTAGTACTTACATGGGGGTGATACTTACCTGGGTTGTAGCTTGTGTGGTCCGCGATAGGGCTGGTATTGTAGTGTTGCGATGGGAGCGTAGTGACTATTATTGTGATGCAGTGCTTCGGGTTCGATGTCGTGACAGGACTTGGGAGATTTCTTCTTTCCTTTTTGTTTGTGTCCTCTGTAGGAGGGGCCGATAGTCGTGACGTGATGTGTTGGAGAGAAATGATATCACGATGGGACCTTGGGAGGTTTCTTCTCTTCAGGTCTGTTATAGCAGGGTCAGTCCTGGTGGGATGTGAGGATCAATTCGGGAGAGAGAGAGCACTTTGCTTTAGCGATGAGACACGATCAAGCTTTCCCTCTTTTTGTCATACGGCGTGGTAGGTGTTGTTTGAGTTTCTTTTTTTTTTCAGGTAGTGATGTTTGCGATGCGATGGTGACTGAGCGTAGTCAGCGGTAGCATGCTTGTGTTCCCGGGAGATTTTCTTTTAGCTTCTTGTGATGGGACATGAGGGATTGGTTAATTTATTGTGGTGGGACTGGATATTTAGGTGATATCGCATGTGTAGACGTTATTGTGATGGGGATGGTATTGGGGTTATGCGATTAGGTTCTCCTCCTCTGGTGGGATTGTAAGGGTATTACGGCAAGGGACGCATGTCTTGTCGCGATTGGACTAGGAGGCGATCAGTGCTTCCCGTGGGGCAAGGATACGTGGTAGGACTGGTGAATAGTGTTCTATTTTCTACTGGAGCAACCTTTGAGGCCACGCGGTGGGACAGGAGAATTTTGACCGCGATGGGATAATAGGTCTTGAGGGTGTAAATTTTGTCCAAAGTCAAGTATTACGCACCTGTTTTAAGTCGCTCAATACAATTGCACACCTATTTTTGGGCGTGCAATATTTGGCTTGAAGAGGTCATTTATGCGTATATCTATATGCATGCGATTGGATTACATGCTATAATCTTTACGCATGATCAAAGCGTCACCAGGTCAATGTACGGGTGACATTTCATATTGCGTGGTGGCAGGGTCTCGTTTAATCAATTTGTGCGGTTCACGTAGAGCGCACAATCAGAGCATCGCGCAGTTGGCGCGAATGATGGTTTCATTACGCGCTCGGGTCAGTGCACGTGTTTAGGATTGAGCGCATCGCGTGATGCGCATGATCTAATTAAATGCACACTTTCTGGCATGTGATTGCGTCTGTACTCTATATAAGCGAGAGAGGTTTATTTATTTTTCATTCTCTGGATTAGTCTCGAGTTTTGACCTTTCCTGTATATCTTGTGCTCTGAAATTCATGTTTTAGTGATATTGAGCAATCTAATCGTCCGATTGGGATGTCGTTTCTTCCTATGTTCGTTATTTCATGCGATCTCCATCCTGAAGTGATGCTCGTGGATGGCGTTGTTCTGGGAATGGGTGGTATTGGGAATGAGGGCGCTAGTCTTCACATCGGTCCTTTTTAGGGAGATATGAAGGCATCGTTGATGAGGCGGTGCTGGAGGAGGCGAAGATGGCGGAAGAGGAGTAAAAAGTGGCGGGATGTGTTTCCCAATCAATGCTCCTGACGTCTCTGATTGGACACTCCGAGCAGATTCTGCTCCTCGCTTCGTCTCAGTTTCGAACTTGGTCTTCATTTTGGGTTGTAGGATACAGTTTTAGGTTTTCGTTTTGGGTTGTAAATTCAGGAGGTATGCCTTTGGTGATACCTTTAACATTTTAAATTATAAATGAAGGGGCATTTCATTTGTTTCATCGTGCTTGTTTATCTGTTTAAATTTATTAGCGAATTAGTTGGATTTATCTGATTTGTGTGACTTATTTTTAAGGTTTAGTTTAGGTTTGGAGTTCACTCCAAATTTATTCAGGGCTTATTTGCTTTGTCGGGTTTCATTTAGAGAGTCTATTTGATTTTGTTTGATTTATTGGGCATCTTTTTTTTTGGTTACAAACAGGTTAGGGTCTTATTTCAAAAAGTTTTTTTTTGTTTAAAGTTTAGGATTTTTTTTTTGCTTGTTTTAGTCTTAGGTTTGATTTAGCATGAGACTTAAAAGGCGCGAGTTTTCAAAGGTTCTAGATGGATGTTAAATGTTTAAATCTTATTGGTTTGTTTACTTTTCTTTGGATCTGTGTTTCCTTGAAGGGGTAAGTGTTGTGTGATTATTGGTTCATCTAGGTTTGTCATGGATCGTGGTCTTTTAAAGGGGGTAAGTGTTGTGTGATTATTGGTTCATCTAGGTTTGTCATGGATCATGGTCTTTTAAAGGGGGTATGTGTTTGGTTTAGATTTAATTGGATTAGGGAAGTTTGAATGTGTGACATTTGTCATTCGATGGTTTAGGAATGTAAAGTTTATAAATGTATGAGTTAAAAGTTTTGGATTCTTGTTGTTTTGGATTTTATTTCTAAATTTAAGATTTTAGAAGTTTGGAATTAAAAGTTTTGGGGCATTTCCTTTCGATTCTGGTCCTTTTTAATTTTGTTGTCTTTTCTTCCTTTCTTCTTTGTACCCCGGGTGTTGAACCTGAAGATTTGTATTTATGGTATGAATTATTGAGAATGGATGGAATTGGAAATGTAAGGTAGCGATCGAATTGCTGCCATGCTAAGGGAAGAGATGGAGGAGAAAAAGGTGGTAGAAAGGAAACTCAAGGATAAGGAAGGGTCAGAAATCTCGTGACTGATGCCTATTTTTTCTCAGTAGGCTCTGCAGATCCCGTATTAGTTGCTCTTCCTTGTTATGGTTTCGAAGGTGAGCTTCTAAGGGCGAATCCCGCAGGTCCTGGGTGGCTTTCCGTGAGCCACTCTTTCTTTTTTGTCGGCTTGGGGTAAGGGGAAGAGGTTATTATGGCTAGAATTCGTTCAGGGCGCACCCTTTCTTCAGGCTTCTCCCAGATTTCTGGTTTCCCGAATAAATTCGGATTCAGGGATTGCCTGAACGGGCAGTTTTCTACGTTTCTTGTTTTAAGTTGTATATTCAGAGGGTATGCCCTCGGTTTATTTTGTAATTATGTCATTTATTTATGAAGAGATTATGATTTTAATTTCCTTTATAAATTTAGACTTAGTTTTATTTGTAGCTTATTTGATTTATTTTGAGTGCGAGAGATTTACTTGTTTGATTTATTTTATTTTGGATCCGGGCATGTTAGGAGCATTTTTTTCGTTTTGATGTAGTTTGGGCTTAGTTGGAGTGTAGGAATGATAGGGATATTTTTCTTGTTTACTTTCGCCTTAGTTGGGGCAATTTTTTTTGTTTGTTTAGTTTCAAATGAATGGATGATGGGGAGCATTTTTTAGTTTAGTCTTTTTTTGATTTAGTATTAGCTAGAGTGCATAGGTGATGTTGGGGCATTTTTTTTTGTTTTAGTTTGGCGCATTTTCTCTTAGTTATCGGGGTGGATATTTCTTTAGGTTTGGAATGTTTTGGATCGGGCTTAACAAGGGCGTAGTTTAGCTAGTGTCAAAAATCTCCTAATTTAGCCTGTGAACGTGTTGTTCTGAGGATCTCTTTGTTTTGTGTTTCTGGGGGATTATGCGCTTCATTGCAAGAGCATAAGTTAGTTGCGAGCTGGAAGGAGCACGAGCATTCAGAGCATTAGAAGGAAATTACGTGCTAGTTTTCAGTCGTTTGAACGTATTAAACGCACAGCAATGGGCGCGTGATTAAGGCGGTGGCTGGTCACTATACAGTCAACCATTGGAATTCATGCGCCACAGTGTGGACGCTTGAAGTGATTATGCACTAAGTAGCCTACGCGCAATCAAATGGTCAGGTTAGTTTGAGTGGGCAACGATTAAGTTGCGCGCTTAGCACCAAGCGCATAATCTGAATTAAGCGCAGTGTGAGTGGTGCGTGATTAATTTACGCACCTGGATTTATGCGCGCGATTTGGTTATTCCCTATAAATAGTTCAAAACCTCTCATTTATGTCGCGTGATCCATGTTAACTTTGATTCTTAGTTTCCTCGATTCTTTATGCTGTAGTTTTCATGTTTTCGCGATATTTTGCTATCCGATCATCCATTTGTCGTTTCTTTTGTATTCCTTAGTTTTTCGAGTTCTTCGTTCTAGGATGGAGTCTGAGGGTATTGGTGGGTGTGATATTACTGTTTCTGAGTTAGAGAGGATGTTAGGGGCAGAGATAGGTGAGACTTCTAAGGCTCGGACCGAGGTTGTAGGGGAGGGGGATGTTGAGGAGGTAATTAGAGAGGAGGTTTTGGAGGTTGACTAGTTAGTGGTCAGGGAGGAGGTGCTCGAGATTGAGCAGGGAGTTGTCGAGGATGATGGCGAGAGGCTTGAGGATGAGAGAGCTAAGGGTGAGGCTGTTGAGGGCGCGGGAGCTGAGGGCATAGGAGTTGAGCATCAAGATTGCAGACACTTCCCGATGGAGGATTTCTTTGATTGAGGTTGGGTAAGCACTCATGAGCAAGAGTTCTTCCATGTTCTTAGCCACTTAGGTTATGACATAGGCTTATTAGGATCTGAAACCCTCCTAATTTATGTCAAACCTGCATTAATGATTGATTGTGTGCTCACTCATGCATCATAGCGGCATCCAGAGATAGGTCATGTTTATGCTCAGTCATTCTTATCATGTTTCACATGTTTGTTGTAAATCGTTATTTGAGTCTGAGGCGTGTTTGGCTTACTTTTAGTCTTAAAGTTATTTGTCTTCCCCCATAGGCATGTGTTAGTCTTACTATTATTGTTTATATTTCATTCAATAGGAGCCTCTGCAACTGGCTATCAGCTCGGTATGAACCGAGTCTCACACTTGGTATCGTGCCTTACAGGAGTTTCTACGGGCGTGGCTGGTGTCCTTCAGCTTCGGACCGGTCTTGAAGCTGGAGCCCTTTCAGGTCGATCGTGGCCTGATCGCGACGATTCTAGACAGGTGGAGGGAGGAGCATCAGGCGCTTCTCTTTCCAGTTGGTATGATGTTACCGACTCTGAAGGATTGGGTCTACATCACCGGTCTTCATTTTGAGGGTGAGCCGATTACAAGGAGGATGGCAGGACATTATTTAGAGGTGTGTGAGGAGATCTTGGGTGTGTCGTATAGGTCGAGCGGCTCGAGGCTAGGTATAGTTTGAGTCACTTAGTTTTTCGATACATTTGTGAGTGGCTTCATCCCCCTGAGGCACCATTCGAAGGCGAAGGTGACCTATGAAGCGCGTTGTGCAATAGTAGCGGGTTGGGGGCCCGTGGTGGAGCCAGGATTAGCTACGGATAGGGTGCTCCAAACATTTTTGATGCACTTCCTTGGTGCTGTACTTTTCTCTTCTTCAACTCGGGGATGCATCACCGGATTATTTTTTATGATTCTTGGGGATTTGGATAGAGTCCCTTCCTACACGTGGGGTGCAGCCACATTGGCGCATCTCAATGAGCAGCTTTACCATCGAGGTTAGGGCGTCGCGTCGATCAGAGGTTTCCTTCCATTCATCTAGGTGAGTTTTAGTTAATTGGTGTTGTGATGTCTTTAGTTTTGGTTAATTTTTGGTTGTAGTGACAATCTCAGTGTTTGTTGTTGTTGCTATTATTTTTCTTTTCAGTTTTGGCATACGATCATTTCACTTTCCTTCGCTCGAGGGATCCGTTGGAGGTGAGGTTTACATTTCTATGGATGCACGTGTGGAGGGAGGTGTTGAGGGGTCTTTGTTGGTCTTCAGATCTTCAGACCGCGCGAGGCCTATTTGAGGATATGCACGCGGGGCAGGTATAGATTGTCACACGTGTTTTTCATTTCATTTAGGTCTTTTAGTCTCTGTTATGGTGTTGGCATGTTTGTGTGGTTGTAGGTGATTTGGAGGCCCTACGAGGATGAGGAGGATGCCAGTGTGCCAGTGATTCAATCCGAAGGACCTTTCTTTGATGTGGACATATGGGTCCATTGTTTTGAGAGGGTGGAGAGGATCCACACGTCTCGGGTGGTACGACTGTTGAGGCTCGCTCAGGGAGTCCCTCCAAAGATTCACCATCTAGTGGCAAAGAGGATGACCGTCCCTCCTGGCCGGGACTTCACGGCGCGGATGGCACTTCATATAGCAGATTTCAGAGTTGGGGGGACCAGGGTTAGGGGGGCATGTGATGAGGCGGACGTACGAGAGTATGTGCTGTGGTATAGGGTGTTGGGTGGCGGGCGTCTCTTCACACGTCCCTTGCACGGGAGTGGCTCTTTCGCCATCGGTGGGCTAGAGTCAGCGTCAACTTTGAGGGAGAGGTTGGCTACATTGGAGCAGGGCCACCTCATCGCTAGCGTGCGGGGGGCATTAGACGCTCTCCATAGGGCGATGGAGTGGATGGGGTGTGCTCCCCTTCCGGATGAGGAGATGCTGTAGTCTTTAGCCTCCTCAGTTGCTCAGGCTAGGGCAGCGGAGGATGAGTTGGGAGTTTGGCTAGCGGAGGCTCGACGGCTCCTGGTGAGTTAATTTATGTTTTTAGTTTTGGTATTGTGTGGACTCAGTCTTATGGTCGTCCTGACGTGATTGTGGTATCTCGTTCTATTCTGGACAGTCTCAGAGGGAGGGTGAGGTGGCTCGTTAGGCGGCCCTATTGGATGTCTATCGCGAGGTTGGTAAGTGTCTTTAAAAATATGGTTTTGTTAATTGTTAGCATTGTGAGTTTGTCAACTGATATGTTTATCATTATTCATAGAGAGCCAAGCTCGCTGCCGGGGGTTCCGTTCCGGCCTTTGATCCATCTTCAGTTGCTTCCTCTAGTCGGGAGGATCCAGTAGTGGCTCAGCTTCGGGCCGAGCTAGATCATTGGATAAGTTCCATTCAATCTTTTATCTTATTTGTGTCATTGCATTAGTTTGTTGGGTGTTATTGTTTCGCTTTCTTAGTAGCTTACTAATATCATGAGGTATTTCAGCATCGGGTTGCCCAAGATCTTCAGACGAGGGAGGCAACTACTGCCTCTCTAGCCTAGAGAGCCAGGTAAAATTTTTAGTTTGGTGTGATTTAGTTTAGGTTATTTCATCTTTATTTTGGTTCTGACATATCTTGTGTTGGTTTATTTGGTTCTTTGTGCAGGTTGCTCCGAACTCTGCTCTCGAGGCTTCCCCTCAAGATTCTATTCCTATCCCTACTCAGGTATGTTTTAGTTATTGTGTTTGTAGTCTATTTGTCATTATAGTATTGTTTGATGTATTTGTTCATTCTTATTGCAGCCGCCTACATTCGCTATTCCTTCCGTACCTCCTGCTGATCCAGTGACTGCTGAGACAATCGAGCAACTTCTGGAGGAGAGGCAGGCTCTGGTATGATCTTTTCCTTTCAAAGTTTCTTATTTTGTTCATGCATATATATTTGTTTCGCTTTGACTTGGTGTGGTTATGCAGGTTTGTTAGCTTGAGGAGGTGTATCTAGAGGTGGCGTGAGCGGGCGCCACTCTAGAGGTGAGATGAGTCATTGGGGAGACTCAGAGTCGGGAGTACTTGTTTGTTGAGATGATGGCCATACAGATGACTTAGACCGAGGCATTAGAGACGGCTCGTCGAATGACGCGAGCAGAGATGCAGGCAACCCTAGATCAGCTGCAGTATCGTCTGATGAGGAGTGAGCGAGGGATATGTAGGCTAGCTCATCAGCTCGGTGGATCGGATTCAAGGACTACGGGCTCCTCGGCCGGGCAGTCTCGTCACACGCCATGTGATCGTCCCAGGGGTGATGCTCGTGAGGATCTCGTGGTTCGTGAGGTTCTTGAAAGGTATCCTCCTCGTTCTCGATCGAGGCAGTTTGCTAGTCAGGCGAGTGAGGGAGGATTTGTGGTGGGGCCCTGTCGTTTAGAGGTTCTGCTGACTCTGAGTGTCGGGATTATATTTTCAGAGGACCAGTCTATAGACCTCCGAGTTGATGATACTGGGGAAAGCAGTGCTCAACCGCCCCAGCGGCAGCGTAGGGAGTAGGCGATGTGCATGCGTTTGTTTTTGTATTTATAGCGTGGGTGTTGTATAAATAGGGGGTGTCCCCAGTGATAAGTGCAAAAAAGAGATGAAAGGGTTTGACATATATAGAGAACTTTTGGTTTAAATGTACCTGATTGGCTCCTTTTCTTCTAGTTACCTCTTGCATCTACTTTTTCTTTTTAGTTGCTTTAGCGCCATCAACCATCATTGCGACTTGGATGCTTTCTGAGCTGGCCTGGTGATGGTTGAAGGTTGCTTCATATCTATACACGTGAGAGTAATGTTGTCAGTAGTTTTGTTCGCCCCCTTGCTAGTCGTCAAGGGAGTAAGTGTCTCAGACCGGAGTCTGGTAGCAAAAGATGGATATATGCTCTTTTTTTTCCTTTTTTTTTTTCTTCTTCTCTTTTTTTTTTCTTTCTTTCTCTTTTTTTCTTCTTCTTTTTTTGAAATGAAAATAATGCGACAAGGAAAGTAACTAGCCAAAATATAAATAGTAACAAAACAATAAAATTAAAAATAAATAAAAATGCCCCAGTGTAGGAGCGTGGTAGGTGCTAAGACCTGAAAAGTACCACTTTTCACCCCTTAACCTAGCCTTTGAGTAGACCCTTAGCCATCTAATAAATGCTTGTTAAGTGTTTTCTGTAGGTAATAAACAGCAGGGCAATAAGGCCATGAATCCTGCTAAGGAGCCTGTTTTGGCACCAGAAGTCTCTCAGAAGAATGAACCATGAATCCAGACCATAGAAGAGCCTCACGCAACTGAAAAAGCTCCAGAGGATTCAAAAAAATACACTTCGCGCAATCCTCGCGATGTCCCAAGACTCCATAAACAAGTTCTCGCGTAGTGGAGTGACAGAAGAGCTTCAGAAGCCTTGAGTCGCAAAGTTTAGAAGTTAAAGCTCGCGCAGCTCCCGTGCAGTTCAAGATGACCCCTCTCACCCTCGTGCGGTTTGCTCAGAACAGCTGAGGATAGAGAGCTTTAGAATCCTGCCTCGTGCAGCTGTCGTGCAGTAGCCGCGGGATGCAAATATCAAGAGAACCTGTCGTGCAGTTCAGAAAAGCCTCAACGCTTCGCGAGGATCCTCACGAAGATCCATTAAGAAGTGAACTTCTCGCGCAGTTTTTGCGCTATTCAGAAAGAAAGCAGCCTCGCGAAAGCCAGAATTAGCCTCGCAAAGTGAAGTGGAAAGCTCGCACAGTTCTCGCGCTATTCATAATATCAATCCAACTGTGCGAAGCCCAACCCAGCGAGAGCTTAACTGTCTACCTCGCGACTGCTCAAAGCATCAAGATGTTGCAACCACGTGACGTCTGAAGCTTTATTATTAAACTCAACCACGCGAAGACTAGAGCTACCACGCGACAAGTCTGGGAATCGACTGCAACCTAGAGAAGCTCTGTACTCCAACTTCCATCATTCTGTAGAGGTCTTTCTGGGAATTTCCAAGGATTAAGGCACGCACTCCCACGCTTAAATCTCTGTGCACACACCCTGAGGCATCCAAGGATCATTAAGAGGCCACGTGGCATTGTTAAAATTAGGGTTTCCTAACCCTAATGCTCCGCCACACCACTGCTATATAAACCTAAGCTTGGTTTAGGTTTTGAGGAGGGCAAGAAGGCCGGAAGAGTTCAGTTTTTGCTCTGTTTTTGTTTTTAGCATTGTAGTCTTGATTTTCTGTAGCAGTAAGTAGTTTTCTTTTTTCTTCTTTTTCTTCTCTCCATGGCTCAAAGACTTCTTGGCCATGCGAGATTAGATTAATGGAGTTTTTGTAATATGATTTGTACTCTTATGGGATTTGTGTATTTGTGAGCTGTTCAGTGCAAGGATGCTGCCTTGTGATCCGCCATTGCTTTGACTGTGTTTGAAAGCAATGGAGGACTGATTCTAAGGATCCACTCAAATCCAAGTGACCTATGTGTCTGGGCTATCACGGTTCTATACAGTCTTAGCCCCACCACAAGACCCACTAGATCTAAAATTCTCATGGGAGCTTGAGCTGGTAGCTTTGTGACCATGGTGGTAGCAGCGATTAACTTGTTTTGTCTTGGGCTCCGTGAGGAGGATAGCCTCTGGGATAGTCTGTGACCATTTAAGTGGACAGGCTATAGCCTTAGGGTGAATCCAATCCGCCGATCCAAGATGGATCCTTCTTCCCCGAGCCTGAGCTGTTAAGCCTGGTAGGAGATTGTGCAGAGGCAGGCTCCCCATATATTTGTATAGACCTGCCATCAGATGTTAGATCTGATCTGGTTATGGAGATTGTAGGCTTGTGACTGGACCATTGCAGCCCCACTCAAGCAATGGACAGCTAGATCAAAGGTGGTACTCAATTTCTTGCTGGTTCTATGTGTCTGGGCTATCATGGTCCTATATAGCCTTAGCCCCACACATAGGGCTTTAGAGGTTGAGGTTCCCTATGGATTCCCTGAGCTTGTAGCCTGGATGAAGTAGTGCCTACAATGATTAATGTGTTTTGACCCATCTCTGGACTGTGGTTCCCCTATGGGATAGTCTGTGACCATTTAAGTGGACAGGTTATAACCTTAAGGGATTGAATCATGGCACAGGGATGAGTTGAATTCTTCCTCCTCTTTGGTGATAATGTAGCCATTGGACAGGATTTCCATAACATCATATCTGAATCTGAGTTACAAAACTCCTCTGATCTAGACTCAATAACCTACTTCTCACCCTTTTATATTTATTTTTCACAATCCATCCATCTTCTCAACCCTTTCCATAGTTAACTCATTAGGCTATCTTAGAATACTTAGAATAAGTGACCTTAAACTCCCCTCCTTTTAGGACTGCCAGATCTGTAGTCAGATCTGGAGGGACTACTAGAGATGGCTCCTTTGGAGCTATAGATCACCTTTCCCTGTGGGATAAACTCTTACTTATCAAAACTTGCTACAAATGGACCCTGTATCTTGCAGGTCTAGGATTTCTCAATTGTGCTGATTTCATCCCCTGTTTTACTCTTTCTTTAATTTTTAAATTGTTTTTACCACCAACAAATAAAACAAGCACACTAAAAATTGCAACAGTAGGGTCGGCAGTATGATGTCTTCGGTAGCACTTTTCGGATGGTAACTTCGTCGTTCCTTATCTTCTTTGTGGACAAGCGACGCTTCTGATATGATTCTTCTTCTAATCCAAAAATGCCCTAGCGTCAAGGTACAATGGATCTTTTCTGAGTTTCGAGATAAGCACTTTAGGGCTACAAGCGATCACGGGTATTTGGTGAGTTAGTTTTAAAGAAAAGTTGATTGATACTATCATCGAACCGGGGAGGTCTCTTTGATTAGGTCAGTTGTATACAGAGGTCTATCTTAGGGTGGTGGTCATCCTATCCCGTGGTTATTAGAGAGAAGTATGGTAGGTATAGTAGGTGATTACATTAGTCATCATTCATCAGTTTTTATTTTCATCTCTAGGAGCATCCTATAAGGCTTCTGATTTATCGTCCGAAATAAAAAAAAATAGAAGAGGGGAGTAAGGCTCAGTGATATGTGGAATAGTTTGTATCTAATGCTTTCTAAAAGGAATGAGTAACAATCTTTTTCTCAGAGGGATACAGAATGCCATAATTGAGCTCTTCGGCATATTTCGGTACCATCAAAATCTCACATTCTATGGTTAGCAGGAGTTTATCCTCCTCTCGCCGTCTTACGATGATATCTAGCAGTATGGGAACGTTAGGGGTGCCCTCGCAACTTGCTTATACACTTCTAGTAACGTTACCAGGGGTGTCCTCACGATCTGCTTATGATTCCCTGAGCTCATTGACTTGTTCATTCGTCATGATGCTCTCACACGATTTTTTTTTGTATGTAACTGTATATATTCTTTTTTAAAAGCATCCTGCTAGCGCAAGAATAATGAGTTTTGATTGAACCTAACATCTTTCAATTTCTTTTGCTCTAACGTCTCCTCCAATGGCTGGGGAAGGGAAATGAGAGTCAGGTGCTACTTATGCTTTTGAAAGAGGTTAGATAGGTCACTAGTCCTTTAATTAGATTGCTCGAGTGAGAAAAGGTGGGCAATGGATCAGAGGTCTTAAGGATATTCTAAGAATTGAAGGCGTACAACCAATGAATGGGTCGCGATGACTACGGTGGCGATAGGTATAAGTGTCTAACCATGGGATGTGATGATCACAGGGCTAAGGATAATATTTTTTAAGGTACATGGCGTTCCAAGGGTTAGGGAGCTCTTCTCCGTCTTGGTTTGCCAGTTTGTAGGCATTTTCAGGATATGTGGCTGTTATGACATATGGGCCTTCCCAGTTTGATTTCAGTTTTCCTTTTAGATGGACATGCTTGGAAGGTATGATTTTCTTCAAGACTAATTCTCCAATGGTAAACGTTCGTTCGAGGACTTTCTTATCGTAAGCCCTGACCACTCTCCTCTGATATACTTGAGCGTGGTCAACTGCCCTTAGACGTGTTTCATCGAGCTGCTCTAGCTGCGTGAGTAGGGCAATTCTCCTCCCGTCTAAGGATTGTTCATCATCGAGTTGGATGCATAAAAATGGTACTAGTATCTCATATGGTAGGACTGCCTCCATTCCGTAGGTAAGGAGGTAGGGAGTTTGGCCAGTGGCCATACGAATAGAGGTCCTATAGGCCCAGAGTGCTTTCGGTAATCATTCAGGCCAGTCAACTCCATTGCTTATTTTTACTGTGCGTTTTAGGATTCGAATCAACGTCTTGTTCCTAGCTTCTGCTTGTCCATTTCCTTGAGGGTAGAATGGCATAGATCGATGCCGTATTTCTTACATAACTTCTTCATCTTCTCAGCGATGAACTGTGGTTCCTTGTCAGTGACAAATATCTTGGGTATCCCAAACCTGGTGATGATGTTCCAAACGATAAACCTTACGAGTGTTGAAGTGGTGATCCTGACATATGATTTAGCTTCTGCCTATTTGGTGTAGTATTCGGTCGTTATAAGAATGAACGCGTGCTTGTGAGTGTTCCCAATGGTGCCTGTGAAGGGTTCAATGACATCAAAGGCACACATTGAGAATGGCCATGGCGATGTCATAGTATTCAATGCAACTGATGGAGCTTTGATGAGTGCGGCGTGTTCTTGGCATTACTTACAGGATTGGAGGTAGAGGTGACAATCTCTGATCATTATCGGCTAGAAGTATCCTTGTCGTGTAACTTGATTAGCGAGTCTCTATCTATCAGAGTTGGCGTCACAGGCACTGGCATGTGCTTCTCGGATGATGTATTATCCTTTGGCGGTTGTAACGCATCGTAGCAGTACTCCTTTAGTGAAGGCCTCTTTGTATAACGTTTTGCCGAGTATACAGAATCGGGCGCATTGATTACTTATAGTGTTTCGTTCAATCTTTGTGGCGTATGGAGGGACGTGTTGATGTTTCAAGAAGTTCCATATGTCAAAATACCACGGTTGTCCATTGTCGGCAGGTGATTTCTCAAATCTGAACATAGTAACTTCGGTTTCTAACTTGACGTGCTTATTCGGGGTGATTGCTTCTTTCGGTCCTATACTTGTGGAGGACAGGTAATTCTTTCTTTATGGTCCATGCTACCTCATGGGCGGGTACTGTCAGCTTTTCGATGAAGAAGGTCGTAGTACTTTGCCCGATGGGTATTTGGATGATCGAGGCTAGTGTGGCTAAGGAATCTGCGAGCTCATTTTCTAATCTAGGGATGTGCGTGAAAGAGATTCATTCAAATTTCTTTACTAAATATTGAGCAGTTTCTAGGTATGCCATTAGTCTCCTTTCCTTAGTTTTCCATTCTCCTATGAATTGTGAAATTACTAGTTTGGAATCACCGATGGTTTTTAACTATTTAACACCTAATTAAAGCGCTGCTAGTAGTCCAGCTATGAAGGCTTTGTATTTTGTGATATTATTAGTGATGGGGAAATCTAGTTGAAAAGCTTTAAGTATAACGGATCCTTCTGGGCTCAAGAGGACTATCCCGATGCCTTTTCTTTTGTGACTTAGAGCGCCGTCAAAATAAAGGGTCCATGAGGTCTTATCGGGCTCTTCGTTATAAATCATGAATAAGTCTTCATCGGGGAAATCCGCGTGTATGGGTTCATTACTTAGGAGTGGGAGGTCTGTAAGGTAATTAGCGATGGCTTATCCTTTGATTGATTTCTATGTAATGTAAGTGATGCTGAATTCTTGCAATAGCATATGCCAGCGAGTGATCTTTCCTGATGTTGCTAGCTTTTCGAATACGTACTTCAGAGGGTCCATTTGGGCTAGTACTAGTATTTTATGTGCTCCGAAGTAGTGTCGTAATTTGGTGGAGGCCCACACCAATGTGAGGCAAGTCTTCTCCATTGAAGTGTATTGTCATTCATACTCGACCATCGTCCTACTGAGGTAGTAGATAGTCTGCTCTCTTACCGTTTTCTTCATATTGTCTCAGAATTACTCCCATGGCTTTATCGTTCACTGAGAGGTATAGAATTAGGGGTCTTCCAGAGACAGGTGGTGATAATATTTGCGGGTTAAGGAGGTACTTCTTGATGTTGTTGAAGGCTTGCTGACACTGGTCATCCCATTTATACTCAGTTCCTCCTCTTAAGTAATCTGTAGAAAAGATCGCATCTGTCAGAATGCTGGGAGATAAATCTCCTGATGAACTGTAATCTTCCTACCAGGCCTTGCAACTCTTTGATATTACTGGGAGGCGGCATCTCGAGGATGGCTTTGACCTTTGCAGGGTCAAATTCGATCCCTCGTTTGCTAACTATGAAACCAAGTAATTTTCCTGAAGTGATCCCGAAGACGCATTTCTTTGGGTTCATTTTTAGCTGATACTTCTTATCTCTTTGTAGTACTAGTCAGAGTGCTTCAACATGTCCTACTAGAGTTTAGGACTTTTCTAATATGTCATCTACGTAAACTTCCATACACTTACAGATCATGTTGTGAAAGATAGCCATCATGGTGTGTTGATACGTGGCTCCTGCGTTCTTGAGCCCAAAAGGCATAATGACGTAATAGTATGCTCCCCATGGTGTGGTGAAGGAAGTCTTCTCTTGATCGGACTCTGCTAATTTGATCTGATTATATCCAAAGAAACTATCCATGAAGGATAACATCTCATGTCCAGCGGTGTTGTCAACTAGAATGTCAATGTGTGGGAGTGGGAACTCATCTTTTGGGCATGCCTGGTTGAGGTTTCGAAAGTCGATGCAAACTCATACTCTGCCGTCCTTCTTGGAGACAGGTACTATATTGGAAACCACTTAGGGTAAAGAATGACTCGCATAAATTTGGCATTGTGTAACTTGTCAACTTCTTCTTTAACTTGAAGGGTTGTTTGTGGGTGCATCCTATGGAGCTTCTTCTTAATAGGCTTTGCATCAGGTTCTAAGAAAAGGCGATGTTCTACTAAACTCGGGTTTAAACTGGGCATGTCCTCATAGGACCATGCAAAAGAGTCAAGGTGCTCTTGTAGAACTTATGCAATCTGTTGGCGTTCCTTAGAGCTAAGCGTTGCGCTTATCAATAGCTTCTTGGGTTTCTTGTCAGTGCCGAAGTTAAGTTCTTCTGTGGGTTCAATGGTAGCTTGGGTTTGTTCATCGATTCGCTTGATAACCCGTTGGAAGTCTGGTGCCTCCTCGGCAATGGGTGCTCTTTCTTCATCCTCGGTAAGTTCATATACTATGAAATTGCTACACTAGGGATCTCAGTTTGCGAAAGGTAACCCTTCATTGGCATAATTTATAACTGAGAGATCTTCGGTAAGGTAAAGGTCAAGGTTATTGATTCTTCTCTCGAAGTCACGAAGTATTTCGTCTGGTATGATCACTGGCTTGTGGTTTAGCTGGGACGCTTTACGTCCTTGTGCGGGAGATGGGATAGAAACCTTAGGAGAAAAGTCTCCTTGTCGGACACAAATTTGGTTATGGATGAAGAGTTCCCTTTCTTTTATAGGTTTTTCTGATTTTTTTGGATTTTATATTTATGAATTTTTAGGGTTTTCTGTTTTTTCTATTTTTTTTATTTTTGATAATAAATATGGTACAGGGTCAGTCGCCTCAAGGGGCGCCAGGGAAGTTGCTTCCTCTAGTTAAGGGAGCGATATGGCTGCTGGAGCCATTTGAGTGATCTTTCAAGAAATATGGACTTGTTATGAATTTGATATTTTTTTTTTGGAGTCCTCAGCTAATGAGACAGTTTGAATGAGTAACACTGGTGATAGTGGGACCGATGTTTGGATTTCCTCTATCGCATTAATGGCCTCTTCATCGAAGATACTATAGGGGTCATAGTCAATCAAACTGTCTGCTTCTGAGTCATAATATGATTGCTCCTCCTACCAAGGGGATCTCCCAAGGGGTCCCTAGGGGTAGGGAGTTCTTTCCCTTGATCTTCATAGTATGCTGGGATGAGCACGCATGCTCGGCAGCGAGGTTGATAATGGTGAAGAATGCAAAGGGATTCCCAAGGACATTCCCATCCTTCTAGGTTAGAGTTGAAGACGGTATCGAACTCATCTTCTTGATCAGAAAGTGCTTAAAGTCCTAGATTTGCTCGCTCCGCTAACTCGAGTGTCGAGAGGTCTATCCAGTAGTCCTCGTCATCACTCGGGGGGGGGGGGGGTTGCCATTCTTTCTCTAGAGATTTCCAAAATATTTTGATTTGTGGCAAATCTAGAAATGCAGAAGTGTCTAGTTTGAGTTCTTCTTCGAGCTCTATGACGGCGGAGTAAGTGTTCCCCCCTGAGTCAATCAAATGACCATCGGGTTTTTTCGGTCCTTGCATTAGTGGCCAAACTGGTGAGTCACTACTGGTTTCTGTCGTCGTGGAGTTGGAGTGATTCGATTCCTCTATCGTAGAACATCGGGTTCAATTGGTGAAATGTTCTAATATACTAGTGCATGCTCTACAGTGGGGCTGGTAAGGGTGAACAATACAAGGGAAATCCCATGGGCATTCCCAACCTCCATGGTCAAGGCCAAGGCCAGGGCAGATGCTATATAGGTTAATATTCACTTGCAGGGTATCATCCTCTTCCCAAGTTGAGCGAAAGTGCTCTTCGTCATCTTGTAGGGCAGTTATATGAAAGTCTTCGTCATCAGTAGGTTCTCATTCTTCTAATTGTGGCTCGGTTTCGGGAGGATCTCTCTTCCTCTCCCCTATGGACTCTTTAAGATCAAATAAGGGCTTGACTCCCTCGAGCAATTCATCCTTGTCATCATTGAGACTCGTCAAATCATTGAATGCTTTGGCCATTTGTTCAATTTTTGTCTCCGAGGATTTGGCGAAGGATACTTCCCTCTGCCTCGATACATTTGCTTTCTCAGTGATCCCATAGATGAAGTGGTCATATAGAGACTATTTTGGTGAGGTAGGGAATAAGTCAGCTTGTGGGCCATCCGATTGATAACCTAACCCTATGTGTTTACGTATTTTCGTTGGGATGATAGGTCCTACACGACCTTGCTTATTCTTACCGAGTCCGGTATGGGGGACGTATCCAAGTTGGTACATAAGATCCCACCCTTTCGTCATAGTGGGGTTGATGTCATAAAGTTTGGCGAGGTCTGGACCGACCTCTCTCCTCACTAATCCTTGTTTACACATTGGGGGAGAACTAGGACAAGTAGGGGATAGAATTTTGTAATGGTCGCCTCAGCAGTGGTTCGAGTCTTTTGAATATGACCTGTATTCAACACATAATCATGAGCCATTGGTATGCTCACAGTATAATCAGTGCCTATCTCTTGGAGGAGTGCATTAGCGTATATACGGACGATGGAGTCCTCGTATGGGAATTTAACGCATTAATGGTATGTGGATGCGATGGCTTTCATTGACTCTAGTCATTTTCTTCCTAAGATAAGATTGTATGTACTAGCCGCAATAGAAACATGGAAGGTAACGTCTTTCGTCACGGGTCCAGGGCGAACCTGTAGCTTGATGGTTCCTTTGACGAAGAGACGTGAGCCATCATAAGCTATGAGAGACAGTGCGAAGGGCTTGACGTCCTGCTCTGTGTATTTGAGCGTCTTCAATGTGGTGAGAGGGAAAATATTGAGTCCCGCTCCTGTGTCCACCAACGTGTGGGGTATGGAGACTCCTCTAATTATGATCGTGAGATATATGAGAGCTGCACTTCCGCGGAGTGACTCTTTAGGCATGTCTGCGTCTATGAACATAAACCCGGGAGGTTGCATCATGACCGAGGCAATTTGATGAAGCTCATCTAGGGTCGTATCCTCGTCCACTTGCGTGTCTTCAAGTGTCTTTATCAATAACCGGTGATGGTAAGACAATTTCTTGATCAGTTCCAGTATGGATATCTGGGCTGGGATCTTCTGGAGATGCCGCAGGAGGTGAAATTCGTGTCCTGGCTTGAGCGCAATTTCTTTGCTTGAACGATGGGCTTTAGGTGCGAATGGTTGGAATGGTTGAGGTGCAGGAATTGGTGGAGGGATGATGTGGGGTAGGGGAGGAAAGCTAACCTCTCTTTCTCTCACATTCCCCTCTTGTGGTCGCACGCTCATGGATTCCTTATTTCGAGGGAAAGGCGAAGGTGGATAATTAGTTCCTGATTTGAGGATCGGGCAAGTCGGTTGTTGACCAAACCCGACATGACTCAATGTTGATGTATTTGTGAAGCGAGTGAAATTGAAGGTCGGAGCAGGTGCTTGCACGACACTGTTCCAAGGTAGGTGATACTGCGTATAATCCTCCTCTTCTATGAAAGCAGAGACCAGTGTCTCGCATGGGTCGGGGTGGTTTTCTAGCTCACTTTCTTTCGGATCCAGCGAATGCTCGGTTGTTGTTTCATTGTCTTGGCTTAGGGTCTTATAGGTGACACTTTCTACCCATGCAGCGATTTGGGCTACAGTTTGGAGAACGTGATCTTCATACTCGAGTTCAGAATCGGATGAAGGAAGGGGTAATGGCATTGGTTCGAGATTTGAAGGGGTTGAAGGCTCTAGTGGGTGACTACGGAGGAATGGTCTCTTGGCCCTAAAGGAATGGACTCGTATCTGAGTGAATTTTGGGTAAGGAGGCAGGCTCGACGGGGTGATTCGAGTGATCAGGGTCGAGGGATGCGGGGGCGATGGAGCTCTTGCTGGTGTGGAAAAAGTGGTAGAAGGTTGGACACGAGTGATTAAAGTAGAGGGTTGGAAGGAAGGTTGACCAGGGAGATCCATGATAGTGACCTGGGCCAGTGTCCTTTGGTTGTTGTTGGGCATGGGGTTGTTTAAAATCCCTAAATTTTGTTGGGGTTGGTTATTATTAAGGTTGGGATTTCTAAGTGCTTCCCAATCAATTTGATTTCGGTCGTTCATATCATAGATCATGTCCTTAAGGACCCAACAGTCTTCTAAGTCATTTCTCGCATACCGATGGAAGGCATAGTATTTACCATAGTCTTAATTTGCAGGCCAGGGGTGGGGTTTTTCTGGCGAGAATCGAAGGAGATTTTTAACGTTAAGGAGGCAGAAGATGTTGAATATTGTATCAGGCAGAGCAGGATAGTGTTCCCACTTCGGCTAGTAAGGGCCTCTAGCTGGATTATAGTTTTACTGTGGGGGTACGCTATTATAAATCGACACATGGGCCGGTCGATTTTGTGTAGCATTTCAGTTCTGATAGGTGTTAGGGTATTGGTTTCTATTTTGGGGTTGGCCTTGATTTTGATTCTGGCCTTGGTTTTTGTTTGCGTATCTTTGCTAACTAGCACCTTGATTTTGGTTGGTATGTCGTTGTTGGTTTTGACTTTGCCCAAACTGTCACGGTTGAAAATTCCCGTTATTAGAGTTTTATCCTTGGTTGACAATGGTGTTAACTTACTCAATTCTCAAGGCTTTCTTATTATTTTTTTATTTTGATTCACTAGAAGAGCCTACTTTTCATGTGACTATGGACAGGACAAGGTCCCCGCCTTTAATGTGTCGCGCTAGTTGGGATGCCCGAGAGTGGAGTGCAGTGAAGTTGGGGCAATCACTTATGACAAGCGTGCTCTTTAACGGTTCTCTAGTGTTATCGATGATAATGTCTATCGAATCCTTCTCTTTCATTGCGTTGTCAGTCCTAGCAGCGAGTTTTCTCCACCTAGCGACGAAGTCGATAAATTCTTCATCAGGTCCTTGCTTAGTCGCCATCAGATCGATGAGGCTAACTATCTCTTGGGTCAAATGCCTGTATTGGTCTAGGAATTGACCGACTAACTCATCAAAGGTTTTTATCTTATAAAGGAGAAATCCCGCAAACCAATGTAAAGCTTCTCCTTCTAATGAATGTTGAAAATAGTGAATGTGGAGCCCTTGATTATCACGTATGGGACGGCAATCATTACAAAAAAGGGCCAAGTGGTGATTCGAATTTCCGATTCCATTATATTTGGTAAATTTTGGTGGCTTAAATCCTATTGGTAAATTAAACTCGACGTCCCGGCAAAATTTATCGAATCTGAATGAGTGCCTGGGACACTCTCTCTTGGCGATGTATTCATCTAGCATTTCAGGGAGATCCTCGATCTTAACGGTGGTGTCTCTTGGAACAACTCATGAGCAAACCTTATCTAAAGGGTCATCATTGAAGAATGTGTGGACAGGTGGTCTTAATGGTGTGGCATGGGTTGATACCGTGCTCGGGGTAGGAGGTGGCCTCTCTTGTCGGTCTTGTTCCTTTGAAAATTGTCGTGACCTAAGGGTTTCATATGCGGCGGCCAACCCTCGAAGCAATTCTTCGAAGTTGTCATCTCCTCCTTGTATTCTTTGGACACTGAGTTCAATGATTTGTTGGGCATTAAGGTTTTATCCGATGCCACCATCTCTCTCACTATGATTGTTCCCGGTGTGTGGGGTAGAGAAGGGATTCTCTTGCTCACCAGCCATATTAATCTCAGGTTGTCGTGGACTAGAATTGTAAAGTGATTCTTCTCTGTACATGGGGTTGTCATGATATTCCCATAATGACGGGTCTCCTAAACTCACTCTCCATATATCAGACATCTCGAATCTATGACGAGACTCATATATATATAAAAGGGAATCTAAACGACACGATGGAAAGAAAAAATGAGGAAATAAGATGGAAACTAACTATCTAAAAAGGAATTTACAAGTGAAGTCCCATCGCGATCGCCAAACTGTTAGTGCGCGCTTTTTCTGGGTTCCTCTCGGTTCCAGTTGAATCAGTGGCTCCAATTCTGTCCAAGTGGACTCTAGTGATGCGGCGTTCGAAATACAGGAGGTAGAAATAAATAATAATAATAATAAGGTTTTCTAGGAAGATTCCTAATTTGTTTGCAATCACCAGCTGTAGATATTTATTGACGCTGCAATACATCAATGATCATACTTAAGAGCGGGTATGGGTTACTTCTGTACTGAATCGTCCGCCTGCGAACGTCAGCAGCAATGTCTTTTCCTTAATTTAGATAATTTAATTTCCCTTTTATCTCCCGTTATAGTTATAGCTCTGGTCAGTTTAGGCTTCCCTTGATTTTGTTATGCATCTCGTTATATAGGTTTATCCTAATCCTATTAAGAGTCCTGTTGATATTAATTTCCTAATTTCGTCAGAAGTCTAGTTAGTGTCAGTCTCCTAACCTTATTATAAGTCTAATCAATATTAGTATTCTAATACGACTAAAAGTCCAATCAGTCTCTTATTGGTATTAGGAGTGCACGTGCAATGGTTCTAGTAAACTTCAATTAGTTTGAGCATGCCAATTATACTGAAATTCTAAGTAGAACAAGTATACCAGTTGTATTGAAATTCTAATTAAATCAAGTATGCTAATTGTATTGAAATTCTATGTAAAGCAGTTATGACAGTCCTACTAGAATTCTAATCGGAATAGGAGACTAATTTTACTGAAACTCTAATTTAAAGCAAAGGAATTAATTTTACTGAAATCTAATTAAAATAAATAAATTGATTTTATCCAGAATCTAATTGAAATAAATAAACTAACTATATCGAAATTCTAATTGCAGCAATGAATTAATTATACTAGAAATCTAATCAAATCGATGAAATTAATCATGTGAAATTCTAATGAAAGCAAGAAATTAACCAATCTAAATCTGATTTAAAGAAATTAATTGATCATACTAAAATCTAATGAACTTAATTAATTAACTAGGCTGAAATAAAATAAATCTACTAATTAATTATACTAAGAAAATAAGAAAAAGCAAATAATCGATTCTAGAATTCCTAAAAAAAGGGGGTTGGGCCCGCTATGCTAAGGAGGATTGGCCTCGTTTTCTAGTACCCTCTGTAAGCTCCCTTGGGCAAATCGGGTGGCTAAGGTTAAAGATAAATTGATTTTAGACCATGATTTTTAGGCATTCCGAAGATGATTTCGGAATAATAATTATGAATCAAATTATAAACTAGAATGATATAAACTAGAATTTATATTTAGGATTTTTGGAGATATTAAAATAGAGAATTAAAATTAAAATCTAAATTTTAGGACAGGATTCGGGTCCGAAATCAGAAAAATCAGACTGCATGATTAAGGACTGGTTCTAAATCCAGAGATTAGAACAAGAAATTAATGATAGGACTGTAGGTTGATATTTTAGAACTGAATCAAAGTCTAGGATCAGTGTATCGAGCCCCTAGAGTAAGGACTAGTTCTGAATTCGGGAGAATTAGAACTAGATATAGAGAATTTTGGTCCGAAAAGGGTGCTACGATCTAGGACTAAAAATAAAAATTAATAGAATTCCTAAATCTAGAGATTAGAAGCTATGGTCAGAAACTAAAAATTAAATCCTTACCTACGGGTTGGGGCTGCGGAGAGAAATCTCGAAGACTAGACGCTTGAATTTCCAAATCATGACTAGGTTGCTCTATGGGTTTGTCCTCGGAGTTCTCTGGCTTCAGAATCCCAGAAGAGTCCGTTCTCTCTCGAAAATTACTAGCCTTCTTCCCCAACCTCTAACATCTTGGGCGAATTAAGAAAAAAATTCTTTTAAGGCTTTTCCTCAATTACACGCCACTTTTAGGGCATTTAATTTAATTATGCGCTAGTTTTTTGGTGCTTAATCGCTTTGAGTCGGTCACCGACTCAGTGAGAAACCAGCTGACTTGCTCAACGAGTTTCGTAGTCCTAATAGCATTAGGGCTAATTGCGCGCTTGATAGTAAATACGCAATCTGATTAAGCATTTCTTCAGAAGCGCTCAATCAAGGAAACTTAGGAGTCAAGGATTGTAAGGCTAGGTCGGGTGTAGGCTAATTGTGCACTGGTGATTGAGCGTGCAATCCGATCGCATGTCTGACTTCAGGCACGTGATCGAGTCTCTATATGGTCAGGGAAAGGAAGCTTGGTCTGAAAGAGGGACTGATTGTGCGTTTGTGATCTAGAGTGCAATCGAATTATGTGCGAGATTTTAGGCGCTTAATTCGAGGTTGTCCGGGTCTGGTCTCTAGTATAAAATATAAGACTATCATTTTAGTCTGCATTCCGACTTTATACTATTATTTTAGTATATAGTCTCCCTACATTGGGATTTGAGCCACAGAGCTATTGTTTTAGCCCATGCTCAACCATGTACTATTGTTTTAGTGCACGGTTCTCCTATCAGGGTTAAGAGGTCAAAGGTTGACCGTATAAAATTGTATATTTTGAGAGGGAAAAATGGGAGTGTCTACAATCGGGAAGTCTAGTTGAAAAGCCTTAGGTAGGACAACTCCTTTCGAGGTTAGGAAGTCTATCTCAATGCCTTTTCCTTTATGATTTAGAGCTCCGTCAAAATAAAGGGTCCATGATGTCTTATCAGGCTCTTCGTTATGAATTATGAGTACATCTTCATTGGAGAAATCTATGTGTATGGGCTCATTGCTCGGGAGTGGGAGATTTACGAGGTAATCGGCGATTGCTTGCCCTTTGATCGACTTCTGTGCGACGTAAGTGATGTCGAATTCTTGCAATAGCATATGTCAGCGAGCGATCTTTTCTGATGTTGCGGGCTTTTCGAATATGTACTTCAAAGGATCCATTCGGGCTAGTACTAGTATCTTATGTGCTCTGAAGTAGTGCCGTAATTTGGTTGAGGCTCACACCAATGTGAGACAGGTCTTCCCCATTGAAGTGTATTTTTGTTTGTACTCAACCATCATCCTACTAAGGTAGCAGATAACCTTCTCTCTCTTGTCGTCTTCTTCATATTGTCCCAGAACTACTCCCATTGGTTTGTCATTTGCTGAGAGGTAGAGGACTAGGGGTGTTCCGGGAATTGGTGGCGATAGTATTGGCGGGTTAAGGAGGTACTTCTTGATGTTGTTGAAGGCTTGCTGACACTGGTAATTCCATTTATACTCAGTTCCTCCTTTAAGTAGTCTGTAGAAAGGATCGCATCTTTCTGAATGTTGGGAGATAAATATCCTGATGAATTGTAATCTTTCTATCAGGCCTCGTAATTCTTTGATATTACTGGGAGGTGGCGTCTCAAGGATGGCTTTGACTTTTGCAGGGTTGACTTCGATTCCTTGGTTGCTGACTATGAAACCAAGTAATTTTTCGGAGGTGACTTTGAAGACACATTTCTTTGGGTTTAGTTTTAGCTTATACTTCTCAGCTCTTTATAGCACCAGCAAGAGTGCTTCAACATGTCCTACTCGTGTTTGGGACTTCACTAATATGCCATCGACTTAGACTTCTACACATTTATGCATCATGTCGTGAAAAATAGCCATCACGACGCATTGATACATGGCTCCTGCATTCTTGAGCCCGAAAGGTATAATGACGTAGCAGTAAGTTCCCTATGGTGTTGTGAAAGAAGTCTTCTCTTGGTCAGACTCAGCTAATTTTATGTAATTATATCCAAAGAAATCGTCCATAACGAATAGCATCTCATTTCCAGCAGTGCTGTCGACTAGAGTGTCAATATACAGAAATGGGAAGTCGTCTTTTGGGCATGCCTGGTTAAGGTTTTGGAAGTCAATGCAAACACATATTCTGCTGTCTTTCTTAGCAACATGTACTATATTGGTGACCCATTTTGGGTAGAGGACGACTCGGATGAATTTGGCTTTGTCTAACTTGTCAACTTCCTCTTTAACTTGAAGGGTTGTTTGTGGGTGCATCCTTCGGAGTTTCTCCTTAACAGGATTTGCATTGGGTTCCAAGAAAAGACAATGTTCTACTAAACTTGGGTCTAGACTAGGCATATCTTCATAGGACCATGCCAAGGAGTCGAGGTGTTCTTGCAGGACTTGTATAATATGTTGACGTTCCTTGGAGTTGAGCGTTGCGCTAATTAGTAGCTTCTTGGGTTTCTCTTTAGTGTCAAAGCTGATTTCTTTTGTAGGTTCTGCGATAGCTTGGTTTTGCTCGCCGAAATACTTGATGACCCGTTGGAAGTCCTGCGCCTCCTCGGTGACTAGTGTTCCTTCTTCATCCTTGGTAAGCTCGTACACCGCAAAATTGCTACACTGGGGATTTGATTTTGCGAAAGGTAGCCCTTCATCGACACAATTTATGACTAAGAGATCTTTGGTAAGGTGAAGGTCAAGGCTATTAATCATTTTCTCAAAGTCACAAAGTATCTTATCTGGTATGATCACTAATTTGTTGTTTTGCCTGGATGCCTTGCGCCTTCATGCGGGAGAGGGGATAGAAATCTTAAGAGAAAAATATCCTTGTTGGTCACAAAATTGATTCGGGGTGAAAGGTTCCCTTTCTTCTCTGAGGTTTTCTAGTTTTTTTGGATTTTATATTTCTAAATTTTTAAGGTTTTCTATTTTTTCCATTTTTTTACATTTTTTATAGTAAATATGGTACAAAGTCGGTCACCTCAAGAGGCACCAGGAGAGTTTCTTCCTCTAATTGAGGCAGCGAAACGGCTGCTGGAGCTGTTCAGACAATTCTTTGAGAAATGTGGATTTGTCCTAAATTTGGAATTTTTTTTTTGGAGTCCTCATCTGATGGGATCTTTTGAATAAGCGACGTCGATGACAGCGGCACTGACGTTCGAATTTCCTCTATCACATTGATCGTCTCGTCTTCGAAGAAGCTTCAGAGATCGTAATCGATCGAACTATCATCTTTTGAGTTATAACACCACCACTCTCCCTGCCGATGGTGACCTCCTTGGGGATCCTTAGGGGTAGTGAACTCTCTCCCTTGAACTTCATACTATGTTAGGATGAATACGCATGTTCAACAATGAGGCTGGTAATGGTGATAAATGTAGAGAGATTCCCAAGGACATTCCCATCCTTTTGAGTCGGAGTCAGGGCTAGTATCGAACTCGTCTTCTTGATCTGACAATGCCTGAAGTCCTTGGTTGGCCTGCTTTGCTAACTCAAGTGCAGGGAGGTCTATCCAGTAGTCCTTGTCATCGCTCGGATGGGGTTGCCACTCTTCCTCGAGAGATTTTCCAAATATTTGGAGTTGTGGCGCGTCTAGGGATGGAGGAGTATCTAGTTCTAGTTCTTCCTCGAACTCAATAAGAGCGATGTGATCAATCTCCACGGTGGTGGTTTGCTGAATTTCTTGTAAGAGAGCCCTTTCGCACCTTATCAAGATAGACGCGAACAAGTTACAGTACGATGTTTCTGGAGAAGGGCACTGGTGAGAGCACTACCAGTGATGGAGTATAGGTCGATAATTGAATTCGCCGTCAAAATCTGGATTGGTGTTTCAGGAGAGATTAACTTCTTCAAGCAATTTTAGATGTTCTGCCCTTACGAGGTCTTCTAGTTCTATGTTGGTGAGGTTTCTCCAATAGTCTTCTTCTTCGCTTATCATCGAGAGCCAATCATCCTCTATTGATTCCCACTGCTCTTCATCTTCTAGGATCGCGATATGGAAGTCCTCTTCATTGATCAAATTCCAATCTTTAATGTGTGGCCTAGGTTCAGGAGGCTCTTCTTTCACGGATTCCTCAGTATTGAATAATGTCCTGACTCCCTCAAGTGGTTTGTCGACATCGTCATTTAAATTTCTTTAAATCATTGAATGCTTTAGCCGTTCATTTGATTTTTGCCTCTTGGGATTTAGTGAAGGACACTTCCTTTTGCCTTGGTATATCAGCTTTCTCAGTGGTCCTATAGACAAAGTGGTCATATAGAGACCATTTCGGTGAGGTAGAGAACAAGTCAGCTTGTGGGCCGTCCGATTGGTAACCTAACCCTATGTGTTTGCATATTTTCCTTGGGACGACAGGCCCTACACGACCTTGCTTATTTTTACCAAGTCCGGTGTGGGGGATGTACACGAGTTGATACATAAGGTCTCAACCTTTTGTCGTGGTTGGATTGATGTCGTAGAGTTTAGTGAGGTTTGGGCCAACTTCCCTCCTCGTTAATTTTTATTGATGCGCTGAGGGAGAACTAGGAGGGGTAGGGGGACAGACTTCTGCAATGGTTGCCTCATCGGAGATTCGAGTCTTCTAAATATGGCCCATGTTCAACACAGAATCATGGGCTATCGGAATACTCACAGCGTAATCAGTGTCCATCTCCTAGAGGGGTGCATCAGCTTATATACGGACAATGGAGTCCTTGTATGAGAATTTGACTCATTGGTGGTATGTGGATGCAACGACCTTCATTAACTCTAACCATTTTCTTCGTAAGATAAGATTGTAGGTACTGGAGAAATCAGAAACATGAAAAGTGATGTCTTTTATTATAGGTTTGAGGCAATCCTAGAGTTTGATAGTTCCTTTCAAGAAATGATGCGAACCGTCATAAGCTATAAGAGATAGTGTTGAAGGCCTGACATCCTGCTCCATGTACTCTAGCATCTTAATGTTGTGATAGGGCAAATATTAAGTCCTGCTCCTGTATTGACCAACACATGGGGTATGGAGAATCCTTTAATTATGACCGTAAGTTATATGGGGGCTACACTTCTCCGGAGTGACTCTTTAGGCATGTCTGCGTCCGTGAAAGTGAGTGCCGGAGCTTATGCCATGATCGAGGCAATTTGATGTAGCACATATAATGTTGTATCCTCATCCACTGGTGTGTCTTCAAGCGTCCTTATCAGCAGTCGGTGATGGTCAGACAATTTCTTGATGAGTTCTAGTATTTATATCTAGGTCTGGATCTTTTATAGATGTCACAAGAGGTCATATTCTTGTCCTGGCTCGAGTGTAATTTCTTTGCCTGGCCGATGAGCCTTGGGGATGGGTGGTTGAGGTGCGAGAATTGGTGGAGGGATAATGTGAGGTGGGGGAGGCAAGTTAACTTATTTTCCTCTCACGTTCCCCTCTGGTGGTTGTGCATTCGTGGACTCCTTATTTCGAGAAAAAGGTGGAGGTGGATAGTTGGTTTCTGACTTAAGGATCGGGCAAGTCGGTTGTTGATCGAGCCCAATGTTGCTCGACATTGATATATCTGTGAAGTGAGTGAAATTCGAGGACGAAGCACGTACTTGCACTGTCCTGCTCCAAGGTGGGAGGTACTGTATATAATCTTCTTCTTCTAGGAAAGCAGAGATCAGTGTCTCGCACGTGTCAGGTTGTTCTTCTTGTTCACCCTCATCTATGTTTAGCAAACACTAAGTTCTTGTCTTGTCTTCTTGGCTTGGTAGGTGACACTATCTACCCATGCAATGATTTGGGCTGCAGTTTGAAGAACATGATCTTCATACTCAGGTTTTGAATCAGACGAGGGAAGCGATAATGGTGTTGGTTTAGGATTTGGAGGGGTTGAAGGTTCTAGTGGCTGACTATGGAGGAATAGTCTTTGGGCCCTAAAGGAGTGGACTTGTATCTGAGTGAATTTTGGGTAAGGAGGTGGGCTCGACGGGGCAATTTGAGTGATCAAGGCCGAGGGGTGCGAGGTTGGAGGAGCTCCCACAGGGGTGGCCAAAGTGTTGGAAGGTTGGAGGCGAGTGATTAAGGTGGAGGGCTAAAAAGAGGATTGATCGGGGAGATCCAGGTGGTGATCTAAGCTGGTGTTCCTTGGTTGTGGTTGGGCATGGGGTTATTAATGATTCCTAAGTTCTGTTGGGGTTGATTATTATTAGGGTTAGGATTCCTGAGCGCTTCCTAGTTAATTTGGTTCCGGTCATTCATGTCATGTATTACATCCCGGAGGACCCAACAGTCTTCCAGATTATGTCCCCATATCGATGAAATGCACAGAACTTGCTATAGTCTAGATTTGTCGGCCATGGTCGGGGTCTTTCCTGAAGGAATCGGAGGAGATTCTGAGCATTAAGGAGAGAGAAGCTGTTAGGGATTGTATCAGGTAAAGGGGGATAGTGTTCCCGTCTCGGCTAATAGGGGCCTCTAGTTTGGTTGAAATTTTATGGTGGGGGTACGTTATTATAGCTCTGCGTGTGAGTCGGCCGATTCTGTGTTGTATTCTAGTTCTGGTAAGCGTTGGGGTATTGGCTCCTGTTTTGGTATTGACCCTGATTCTGGTTTTTGCCTTGGTTCTGGTTTGCATATCTTTGTTGATTCGCGCCTTGATTTTGAGTCGCGTACCACTGCTGATTTTGATTTTGCCCGAAATTTCTCGACTGAAAGTTTTCGTTCTCAGAGTTCTATCCTTGATTGACGATAGTGTTGACATGCTCGATTCCTAAGGCTTTCTTGCTATTTTTTTACTTTGATCCATCGAAAGAGCCCGCTCTCGATGTGACTATCGATAGGGCGAGGTCTCCGCCTTTGATGTGTCACGCTAGTCGGGATGCCCGGGAGTGGAGTGCAGTGATGTTGGGATAGTCGCTTATGACGAGCGCGCTCTTTAATGGTTCTCTGATATTATCCATGATAATGTCAACAGAATCTTTCTCTTTCATAGAAGTGTTGGTCCTGGCAGCGAATTTCCTCCATTTGGCGATGAAGTCGGCGAACTCTTCATCAGGTCCTTGGTTTGTCACCATTAGATCACTGAGACTGACTATTTCTTGAATCAAGTGCTTGTATTGGTCCAGGAATTGACCGACTAAATCATCAAATGTATCTATCTTATACAGCGGGAGTCTTGCAAACCAATCTAGAGCTTCTCCTTCCAAGGATCGTTGGAAATAGTGGATGAGAAGTCTTTGCTTATCGTGTATGGGTCGACAATCATTGCGAAAGAGGGATAGGTGATGGTTTGAATTTCTTGTGGTTGGTAAATTTTAGCTGTTTAAATCCCATTGGTAAGTTAAATTTGACATCCCAGTAGAACTTGTTGAATCCGAATGAGTGATAATAGCTTTCCCTCTTGGCCATATATTAATCAAGCATCTTGGGGAGATTTTCGATCTTGACGGTGTTGTCTTTTGGAGCAACTCGTGAGTAAACCTTGTCTAGATAATTATCGTTAAAGAATTTGTGAGCAGGTTGTCTTAGTGGTGAGGCGTGGACTGACACTGTGCTCGGTGTAGGTGGTGGCCTCTCGTGCCGTTCTTGTTCTTCTGAATCTTGTCGTGCCTTAACAGTCTCGTATGCAGCAGCCAGTCCTCGAAGCAATTCCTTGGCGTCATCATCTCCTCTTTGTATTCTCTGAATACTGAGTTCTATAATTTGTTGAGCAGTGAGGTTTTGTCCAGTGTTGCTATCTCTCCCGTTGTGGTTATTACTGGCGTGCGGGGTAGAAAAGGGATTTTCTTGATTGCCAACCATGTTAATCTCAGATTATCTCAAGCTGAAATCATAAGGTGATTCTTCCTCGTATTACAGGGTTGTCGTGATATCCCCACAATGGCGGATCTCCTAAACTCAATCTTCGTATACTGGACATCTCGAGTCTTTGACGAAGACTCATATATTCAAGGGAATTAGAAATGATGCGATGAAAAGAAAAGGAAAGAAAATAAAAACTAACTATTTAAGAAAGGAAGAGTTTGGAAGGAAAAGGTCTCATCACGATAGCCAGTCTGTTGGTTCACGCTTTTTTTGGGTTTCTTTTGATCCCCGGGAATCAGTGGCCCAATTCGGTCATAAGCGGACTCTGGCAATGCGGTGTTTTGAATGTTGAAAAAAAAAAGAGATTTTTAGGAAGGTTCCTAGTTTGTTGCGATCGCCAGCTGCAGATATTTAACGACGCTACAATACGTCAGTGATCACGCTTTGGAGCGGGTGTGGGTTACTTCTTTACTGAATTGTCGGCCTACCAACGTCAGCAACACTGGCTCTTCTTGAAGTTTAGATAGTTTAATTTTCTTATTATTGCTCTAATTCTAGTTAGCTTAAGTCTCCTAGTTCTACTATGAGTCTAACTACATGAACTTGTTGTAGTGAATTAATCTAATATTCTAGTATCCTAATCCTAGTGTGAGTCTACTTGGTTTAAATATTCTAATATAATAAAAAATTCAACTAGTTAGGAATCTAATTACTTTTGAGCATCCTACCTTTATTAAAATTCTACTGTGATTAGGTGTCTTAATGCTTCTGTGATTTAAAAGGTCTCCTAATGCTACTAGAAGTCGAATTGATTTGAATATCCTAATCTTATTAGAAATCTAATTAATTAAGTCTCCTGATCCTACTAGGAGTCTAATTAATTCAAATGCCTTAATCTTATTAGAAATCTAATTAATTAAGTTTCCTAATCCTATTAGAAGTCTAATTAATATCAGTCTCCTAATCGTACTAGGAATGCAACTATTCTAATTCTGCTAAGACTGGTTAGAATTGCACTAATTTTGAATAAATCTCTAACTAAATTAAATATGTCAATTCTATAGAGACTTTAATTTTAAAATAAGCATGCTAGTTTTATTAAAATAAAATTAAACGAAATAAATAAGAGAAAAAAAGAGGGGTGTGGCGCGTTATGCTAAGGAGGATTGGCCTCTTTCCCGAGTACCCTCCATAGGCTCCCTTGGGTGAATCGAGTAGCTGAGATTAGAGTAAATTGAATTTTGAATTATAAGATAGTATTTTTTGGATTTTTAAAGTCAATAATTTTGGATTATAATTATGAATTAAAATTTTAAATTAGAAATTAAGAACTGAACTATAAGTCGGGATTTTAAAAATCTCAAATTGAAAAGTTAAGACTAAAATTTAAAATCTAAGGACTGAATTCGGGACCGAAATTAGAAAATCAGACCGTATGATTAAGGAATGATTATGAAAACTAAGAACTAGAACCGGAGATTAATAATAGGACTGGAGATTGAGATTTCTGAATAAAATTAAGGTTTAGGGTTGGGGATTAGGCAGTCTGATTAAGGATTGGTCCCAGATTCTGAGAACTAGAATCAGATATTAAAAATTATGGTCTAAAAAAGGGTGCTATGGTCTAAGACTGAAAATTTAATGCTAATGGTTAAAACAGATAAAATCTAAATCTAAGAATTAAAAACTAGGATCGAAAACTAAAAACTAAAAGGAAAATTTTACCTAAGGCTGGGGCTGCAGAGAGGAATCTTGAAATCCGAAGATTGACGCAGAGAACTCGAAACTCGAATCTCAGTGTCGTTGTTGTGTCCTTTTCTCTCTCTCTCTCTCTGTGTTCATTTTTTTTTTTCGTTCTTGTGTGTGTGTGTTTTTTTTTTCGTCCCTCTAGTTGAAGTAAAAAAGTCTTTTTATAGGTTTTTTCCTAATTACGCGCCCTGTGGGGTGCACTTAACTTTCAATTACATGTCGTGTTTTAGGAATTAATTGAATTGTGCGCAGGTTAACTGGTGCTTATTTGCTTTGAGTCGGTCACCGACTCAGTGAGCGACCGGCTGACTGGCTCAGTCGAGCTTCCTAGTTCTAATCATGTTAGGACTAATTGCATGCTTACTTTGGAGTGCACAATCCGATTAAATGCCTCATTCAAAGTGCTTAATCGTAAAATTTTGGCGGTCAAGGACTGTGATATGGTGCTCAATCCGATCACGCATGTGTGGAGTACGTAATTGAGTCTTGAGGTGGTCTAGAGAAAGGAGGTTTGGTCTGGAAAGGGACCAATTGCACGTTTGTGAGTTGGCGTGCAATCTAATTGTGCGCATGATTTTAGGCACGTACTTCGGGGTTGTTCACGTTCGGGTCGGGTCTGAAATGCAAAACTATTGTTTCAGTCTGCATTTTGACTATATCTTATTGTTTCAATATATAGTCTCCCTACGTTAGGATATGAGCCACAGAGCTATTATTTCAGCCTGTGTTCAGCCATGTAGTATTATTTCAATGCATGGTCCACACATTAGGGTTAGGGGGTCTGAGCCACAGAGCTATTGCTTCAGCCTTTATTCAGTCATATACTATTGTTTCAACATATGGTTCCCACATTTGGGTTAAGGGGTTTGAGCCACGGAGCTATTATTTCAGCCTGTATTCAGCCATGTACTATTGTTTCAGTGCATGGTCCCCATATTAGGGTTGTGAAACTTTCAGAGAAGGTAAGTCTTTTTCGAAAAGTCATGGGCAAGGTCAAAGGTTGACTGAATGAATATATATATTCTGAGAGGGAAAAATGGGATGTCTACAACAATCCCTATTCCCTCTAAATTTCCTTTAACACCTATCCCAACACAACTTATCCATTACATTCACAAAGTCAGACACTTGACCTGACAGGCACGTACACCGAGGTGTACTATTCAAAGTCAAAAAAATTTGGGACGTTACAGTTTCAAATTGAAATTTCACATAAAGCTGAAGTATAAGAATTCAAGGTTCAAAAGAAGCTTTTAATCACGTCCAATACTATACAATTAAAAGAAATCAGAAATTTGAGTGAAACTCCCCATTTTAGGTGATGATGTTAAATTTAACTTAAATAATCTCTCATGCAGATATAGCATAAGGAGCCGAAGTGTTTACCGGTGGGAATCCCCACCTAGCCATCATCGTTCAATGAATGCTTGTTGATATGTCTGTGTCAGATCAAAGGTAAGTAGAACCGTGTTGGTTCACAGACAAGCGCACGGATATCCCACCGTGTCAGTCACGGATAACCCGCCGTGTCGGTGGGGGATTTGTTCATATGAACGTTAAACCAATGAACACTAATACATAGAGGGTAACATGCATGTAGAATTCATAAACATTTCGAAAGGGTTCTAAATTTGGAGTCAAATTTCATAATCAGATTTCACATTCAAAGTGCAGAGGAATCGTATTAAGATTCACTCCATATTCACAAAACAATCTCAGAGTTCGCAGTTAATATTCATATGCATGCTCCAAATTCTATGGTCAGACTTACGTTCAAAAGTTTGGAAATCACAAGTAAAATTATGATTATGGCTTATGCGTTTGTTTATATGTAATATCCCGAAAAATCACGTTAAACCGTGACCTCAGGATCCATGCCTGATTGGTCACAGGTTTGACCAATTAGGAGTTCAATAGTTAGCATAGAGTGTGATGAACGGATGAGATGTGATAGTTTGAGTGTTTATGTGGTGTATGATGTAAATGTAAAGTCACATACACCTATCGCGGTGCATGTGCTCAACACACAAGTGAGAGGAGAGACAAAAGGGTTTAATAACCCTAAAATCTGTATCTTAGTTGTTGAAGGAGAGTAAAGAAGAGAGAGAGAGAGAGAGAGAGAAAAGTAAAAAGAGGAGTTATTGCAACTGATTGGAAGGGGGATTCAAGCGATAAAAGCCGAATTCGACACGGTTTGGATCCGTTAGAGCCAAAGCTGGAACCCTAGCCTTTCCAACCACTAGATCTAATCAAATTGAGATTTGATTGAGGTAAATTTCTTGTGAATTAAATGCATAAGTTATGGGAGTTTAATCGTAGTTAGGAATGGTTAAAATCATAGATTAAAGGCTTAGAAAAAGAAAGAAAATAAATGGAGAAAGATTTGGAAGAACAGCCCAAAAGGGGGCTGAATCTGGCCATTTCGATTAATTGAAATTGAGTTTCGATTAATCGATTTTGGCCAAGAAGTTGAAAAGTCAGAGGACCCCGATCTCGATTAATCGAATTTAGTTTCGATTAATCGACTTTAAAATTCGAATAATCGATTTGGGTATCGATTAATCGACTGGGAACCTACAGTAAACCCCAGTGGAGGAAAGAAAACAGCTTGGAGAAATCGACTAATCGAAATGGGAATTCGATTAATCGATTTAGAATTTCGATTAATCGATTTGGGATCGATTAATCGATTTTGGAAATTCGATTACTCGAATTGAGAATCGACAAGATAGAGTAGGGAATTTCGATTAATCGAATTGGGTTTCGATTAATCAAATGGGAATCTCGATTAATCGATTTGAGAATCGATTAATCGATTTTGGAGTTCGATTAATCGACTGGGCTAGTTTTGTTGACTTTTGAGTTTGACTTTAAGATTCTTGGAGGGTCTTGGACCTTCTTTATTACATCTTTAGTGATGTATTTCACATGTTATGTGGTACCATAGGTGGTACGTGTGAGCTTGGGCACAAGGAGCCATGTGGGACCTTGATGCATTGATCAGACAGAGACTTGAGGTAGGAAACACCTTGAACATGTATTTTATTTTACAAGAGCATGTATGTAGTGATATAGAATTCAATTCAAAATGTTTTTATTGCTTAAGAATTGTAAAAAGTGTGTGTGCGTGACATCCATAAGAGTAATTATAATGAACCATCCCCAGGGGATGAGGAAGTAAAGAGATAAGAGCATCAGGTGTGATGCAAGTGAATGGATACATCCCAGGGATGTATCCAAGATTGAATTATGTTTGATAGGGCCTAACCGATATAAGATAGCACAATTACATGGTGAATAACTATATGTAAAGCACCTGATACTTTTGTTATTTGAGGTTTGATAGGGTACCCCACCGACGTGGCGGGATATCCACGACTGACATGGCAGGATACCGTGGTGACTGGCGCGTAAACCGTAGGCCGTCATGAGTCTTATCCGTACAACAAGCACACCTGTGGGTGTTGATTGAGATTAGTGAAACCCCGCCACCAATCCCCAGGGGAAAGGGGCTTGGGTACTATTTGTATTCCCAGGGAATACGTTAAAAGTGTCTATATAGATGACGATGATGGGTATCTCATCGGGGCTCGATGCTATATTGCTCGGGGATTACTTAAGTTGAAAGTTTAAGTTTTGCTTTAGGCCTTTTCAGTATCATTCATGAATAAATGAAGACATAAGTAAACTACCAGTAAAATGTAATGCTTTTAATTATTTTCATCAGTGACTGCATAGACACATCATGCATGGCATATCATGGAATATATGTGAGTAATAATTTATATGTTCAACTGTGTTTTGTTCCCTATTGAGCTAGGATGTAGCTCACCCTATAGACTATACGTCGCAGGTCCACTACTAGCAGCTGCCATGGCTTCAGGAGACGCTGATCCCGGTGAGTCGGACCTTACGGCCGGAGACGAGTTGGAGCCACCTCCTGAGGACTTCTTCTAGAGGACTCCGTTGTGCCATTTTGAGGGTTTTTGGGGAGATTTTTGTACGGCTTGGTATGTCAAGCCTTGTTTGATTAAACAATGTACATGTATAAATTGAGATTATTCTTTTGGGGTGAACCATCCGTGATGATTTGCTATCATCGATGGTTCGGATCGGTTCTCCATTCATGCAGAGGCATGAGGGTAGAACTGTCTTTTGAGAAATGCTTTTATATAGATTTAAATTCCGCAGTTTCATTTACTATTTCATTTTTGCTTGATATGCCAATGTTTCGTGCTTAGCTAAGGGGCACAGTCAAGATGATCGTGCTGATGGCACGAGTTTCGGGGTGCCGAAATCCGGATTGTCACATTATATCATGGAAATTCACAATTCAATTTCAAAGTACGAGTGGCAATGAATTATTCTCTACCTCAATGTCGGCAATGTGCTTATCTAGGTGCGAAAAGTCCCGTGTTCAATCCTAATTGACAGTAGATTCGATGTTAGTTGTCATAGGCAAAGCCGTCATGCACACAAAGCTCCTCAAAATCTTCCCCCTTTGGTCAAGGCCTAAGGTAAGGAATGCAAGCAAACCCGCCCTAGCGAGAATAGAAGGTCGCCCGAGCAGGCCTCTTCAGGTTTCATGTGGCACCTAAAGTCGCCCGGGGGACTTTTTCCCGAACAAAATGGCCTGTGGGCGAGTTCACAGGTCACTTAAAAACTTATGCGCTCAAGCCAACTCGCCCTGGCGAGTTGAAAATATTGCTCGGGCTGAACATTCAGAAGTCATATGGCACCAGAGCTCACCCGGGGGACATTTACTCGAACTTTTAAGCCTAGAAAACTCGCCCGGGTGAGTTCTCCAGTCACTTAATCCTCACGCCTTTGAAGCCAATTCGCCCTAGTGAGTTCCAGCTAGCCCGGGCAAGCCTAAAACTTTCAGAGCTCGATTCCCCTTCTTCTTCACCTTGAACTCTCCTAATTACTTAGCATCACACTTAAATCTTCCCTAATTTCTTAGTATCACGTTGAAAATCAATATATGCCCCTTCTATTTTATCAAAACCTAAATCTCGTTCTCAGATTTTCATGCATGCAATTCTTTCGGCGATGGGACATCAGAATTTTAGATCTTCACATTATTCACGCGCCCGATCACCGAACTCTTTGCATGCTATCCAAATATCAGTTAATTAAGTTTCTAATTCTCATGCTCCTTGCTCTCGAGCTCGATTTGCGATACATCCTTCTCACGTGTAGATGCCACCATCAGCGCTAAGGAGAATAGGCCCTAAAGCTTATCTCCACACGATACTTTGATCACTGATATCATGGTGTCGTAGTGGTCATAATGTCGAAGCTCGTTCATTGCTGGAGCAATTTCTAGTGACCGGTTTCAAGAGAGGAGAGCAGAGAAGGTCAAGAGGTTCTCAACTCCTTTCACATCCCCACAAATTCATGCATGGTACTAGGCATGAGAATCAGATTTAATATCAAGGGGCTGCTTCTGTGTGTAGCCAATACACACAAGAGTTGTGTACAACTCAAGGTTTACTAAGGGGCTGCTTCTGTGTAGCTAGTACACACACGAGTTGTGTGCGACTCAAGGTTTACTTCAGTGTTGTGTGGGTATACTGAAATAGGTATTGGTCCTCAAGTGGTCAAGTCACATTCCTAAAAGATCTAACTCGAATCAGCCCGCCACTTGATTGCTTTCGTACCTGGCTAGTTCTAGTGTATAGCCGGCATAATAAGGCAAGTGTGCAGGGTCTGATCAGGGTCTCTAATTGACTCATGTGTACTCATCCACCTAATGTGTAATTAACTCTCTTTTAGACCGACTAATCGAATTTACGTGGAATAAGGCACACTCAATACTGAATACCAACACGATATATGATTCATAGATGTCAGGGTTTTACATCCTCCCCCCTTCAAGGATTTTTGTCCTCGAAATTTTTATTACATGTCTGTAGGCATGTGTGCAAGTTTATGTCATCAGCGGTGCTCCGGAGTTCATGCTCTAATGCCATCTTTCTAATGTGGGGGTTCCAAGTCTACCTCACACTTGACCATTAAAAAGTTGTTTGATTCTAAGTGTGTCCCATGACTAGCAAAATCTAGGGTGATTATTATTTATAAAGTGATTGGGTAGTGTTCATAATGACAGTAAATGATTATATGAATCAGACGCTGCTTAGAAATTTTAGTTCATTTAACCTTTCCTTATCGGAACATAGAACTTTCCGAAGGAGGTAGAAATCAGCTTGGCTCTCAAGGTATATAATCATCCAGTCAGGGTTACAAAATTAACTTTAATGTAACTATCATTCATGTATACACCTCTCATCCCAAATTTTAGATCATAACATGCAGAGTCCTTCTAAGATCAAAAGATCACACAGTCTAAAAATTTTCATAACTAACGAAGGTAGAGAGTAACACTAACATCACACTATAATTGGTGTAGTAGTTATAACAAACAGTAGAGGATTTACCCCATTTTTGGATTGTCACAGATCCGGCTGCTCACCTGGTGGATCAGCGGTTGGCTCCTCACTGTGTCTAGGCACCGAGGTAGACGGTCCAGCTTCTGAACCAGCTGCCTTCCTCGTGTACTCCGAGGTAAATTCTCGTGCTTGGGTCACGTATGGAGAATAGGTAGTCAGATATGCTTTCTTCATCAGTCTTGTGATTATCTCATTTTGAAAATCGAGCCACTGGTGTATCGTAATGTTGTCTTGGAGTAGGGCTGCCAACTGGTTAAGAGTTTGTTGGTGTCGAATCTCTGCCAATCGAACGAACTCTGACAATGTGAGGAAGTCTCCGAGTGGTACAGGCGGCTGCTGAAGCTGGTCGGGTGCTTGCTGAGCTGGGGGTGGCTGCTGTTGTTGTTCTTGGACACCCTGTGCCACTTGCTAGTGGTGTCGTGCTATCAGACTCTTCTTCAAAGTATTGTAACTCAGGCTCTAATCATCCAAATTATATCTCTTCAGATTATCCGCCAAACACAACTCATTAGGTGGTATCTCAAACTCGTTGTCGATAGCATCGTACTGCTCTATCATCCATGATATGAGGTGTACATAGGGCATTAATTTTGATGGTTTCTTCTTTATCAATAACATCTATTTGCGTGCATTTTTCAACCCTTCGTATACGACTACTGGTGCACTAAACCAATGGCTGCCAAAGGCAACATACAACGCCTGCTGAATTATCCTGCGCCGCTCGCGGTCATGCCCCACGAGATAAAGATTTCCTCGAAAAACCACATCTAACACCCACATGTCAGGTGGTAGGTGTGCGCTTCTTATTGATTGACCCGATCCTTGCTCACCCTGGGCCAAATTTGCCACTATATCGTGGAAGGGTACCTCACCGATAGGTGGGGCCAGCCCCTCCGTCTGATTGAAATCTGTGGAGGCACACATTGCCTTGGCAATGTGGTATACATCAAACCGAAACGGCTGACCATCTATCTCAGTGCAAAGTGCAGATGTGTTGGCACTAACATGGAAATTTTGGTAAAACAATCTAACGCGCCTAGGGTAATAGTGGTCATGAAAGGGTCTGAGGATGGTCTATAGGCGAGCTTTCTTGATATAATTGGCTGCCCACATAGTCATTGGTTGATCATCAAAAAGACTGCCCTCGAATGTCCATTCGAGCTCGAACGACCATTCGAGCTCAAACGACTTGGCGGCCCACCACTTCGAAGGTTGTTCTCTCTGTGGTACTGGTGGTGGGTCAGCCATAGGGCATTTTGATGCCGAGGCTTTGGCCTTGGTGGTCAGCACACGTACCCGAGGGGTTCTTTGGGCAGTTTTCATCTTCGAAGCCATGCAAATGGGGTGGTCTATAAATATATAAAACTTAACATTCACAATTTCAGGAGGAAGGTGGCGAAGATTACCTTTCGAGTGCTGGCTAAGGAAATGATGTCCGTTGAAGAAGAATTGAGCTCAATGACTAAATCCCCCCAACAATTGTGCTCCTTGTCCTCGGGGAGGGGATTTTGCAGAGAAGACATGCGAAACCCAAAACCCCAAAATGCTTCGAGCAGAATGAGGAAAAGGGGGTTTCGAAACCCTTATATTCTACCAATCTCGCCCTGACGATGCCTAAAAGTCGCCCGAGCGAGTTTCACTAACTCAGTGGCACTCAAAAGTTACTCGGGCGGTTCTGAGGCTAACCTGGCAGTTTCCTCTTAATTCCTCTCAACATCCCAAATTTCAATTTGCTCTCTCCTATTAACCTATATTGAATTGAACCTCAAAATTTTGATTCACATCATAGGCACACCATTAAAATTGTACATTTCCAAAATTGTACTATTTTAATAACCGTCCTTAATTTTTACTCTTTGAAATTCATGGTGTCCCATACTGTGGCCAGTAGTGATTGTTTGAAATTTTACAGGCACATTTACTCAATTTTGTAAATACTTTCCAATGACGGCAACTCACTAATGTTACTAACAATTCAGAACTAGCCCCAACAGTCTGTTCTCACGAGCAATGTTCATACATCTACAATCTCATTCAAAGAAGTGGGGCTACTGATCACGAATCTCAGCCTTGCATTCCCATGTGGCTTCTGCAATTGAGTGATTTCGCCACCTAATAAGGACTAGTAGATTCTTCTTAGTATGCAACGTTTGCTCTTTTCGATCTAAAACTTGGATCGGTTCTTCTGGCAAGGTGAGGTCCTCTGGGATTTCAACGGGCTGATAAGACAAGATGTGCATCGGATCTTGCACATACTTTCGCAACATTGATAAATGGAATACGTCGTGGATGCTTGACAGCTGCGGTGGTAAGGTGATTCTATAAGCTACTTCACCAACCCGACCCGCAATTTCTAACGGTCCAATGTAACATGGGCTGATCTTTCCACATCGTCCAAATTGCATGACGCCCTTGGTTGGAGAGATTTTGATGAAGAAGCGGTCCCCACACTAGAAGGAAATGAGTGTTAGTGTTGTGCGAATGTGAATAAAATAACATAATCAATGTCAATTGAGTTCATCTAGAATTCGACATTGGTTCGTTTCAGATCCGCATAACTTTTCTAACGGCTCTGGGAGACCTTTAGTCTCTCACGAATGAGTTGAACTGCATCATTGGTGCTTTGAATCAGTTCTGGGCCCAGCAGTAGATGCTCTCCAACTTCTTCCCAGTTTCTAGGAGATTTGCACCGACGTCCGTAAAGTGCCTCGAAAGGGGCCATTTTGATGCTTGCCTGGTAGCTGTTATTGTATGCGAATTTGATTAAGGGCAAGTGTTTATCTCATGATCCTTGAAAGTCCAGCATGCATGCCCTCAATATGTCTTCAATCACCTGATTTACCCTCTCGGTTTGTCCGTCAGTTTGTGGGTGAAAAGCCAAACTGAATTCTAGTCTCGAACCCATTCCTTCTTGGAAACGTTGCCAAAATTGTGATGTGTATAGTAGGTCCCTGTCAGACACGATGCTTGTGGGTATACCATGTAATCGAACGATCTCCTTAAGGTATAATTCTATGAGCTTGTCTGCTGTGTATCGTGTATTGTAGGGTAGGAAATGTGTAAATTTGGTTAATCGGTCCACAATTACCCAAACGGTGTTGTAACCTTTCTGTGTTCTCAGTAGCCCAGGTATGAAGTCCATGGAGAAGTTCTACCATTTCCACTCTGGGATTGGCAATGGTTGCAATAGACTTGAAGGATGACAATGGTCGACCTTCACTTGTTGGCAAACTAAACATTTCGCTACATATTCAGCGACTTCTCTCTTTAACCCTTTCCACCAACAACTTTTCTTGAGGTCTTGATACATTTTAGTACTCCCTGGGTGGATGGCATACTTTGACTTGTGAGCTTCATCCACGATCTCATGTCGCGGATTGGCATTGGCTGGTATGCACAATTATTATTCACAAAAAGTACCACTTTTCACCTCTTAACCTAGCCTTTACTACATCTTGAAGTTGACTAATAACTCTTTGTTTAGTTTATTTTATAATTAGTAATAATTTGTAGAGCTTAATACAAATTCCATGCCTTTGGTGCCAAAATAAGAGAGAATTTAAGTCAAGAATAACTGCTGAGCCAAAGAACGATGAAACACCATGGTGGTACACACCATGATGGCTATTTTGCATGTCATGATGGACCAAGGAAGTTTAGCAGATGAAAGAGGTATGGATATGAGTGGAGAAGGCTACAACAGCAGCATATGCATGGTAGCAAAGGAGAAATGGTGTTATCTCACACAATAGAAATGCTGCCTTGCGCTATTTAAGTCTGCAGCAAAGCTTCCTCGCGCAGATGTTATATGCAGCACAAGGAAACTCGTGAAGAATTCACGCAGCTCAGTGAAGGGATTGTCCCAGAGCATTCCCTCGCACAGTAGTCATGTGCTTCAGCTGCAATCAACACTCAAGGTCCTTGCGAAGCTCTTGCGCACTAAACCTTCGGAAATCCAGCTCGCGAAGCTCTTGCGAGGAACAAATCCCATATCAGTCATGCGCACTATCTCATGAGGCCAATTGGCACAAAGAACAACAGCAAGCTCACAAATTCCTCGCTTGGTTCAGGAGAAGAGAGAGCTCCAAAAATCTCCTCGCACAGCTCTCGTGCACTTAAAAGCTCAACCTTCTACCAAGCGAGCTGTGTTATTCATTTTACGAGAAGCCATGCAAGATTCAAAGTCTACTTTGCGAGACCCTTGTGATAGGAGGAACCTAAAGCTCTGCTATGTGAGCAAAGCCAAATTAGTGCAACTCATCCTCGTGACAACATTGCAGTGCAAAGCAACTGCGTGACAATTCAAAGTCCACTTGTGCGAGCTAGGAGCTTTTAAAGCCAAATGCTACCTGGTGAGGACTCTGCAAGCCACGCGAAAGAATTAATGAACCAGAGTCAGCCCCGCGAAGCTCGGCCTCTCCACTTCTCATTTCCTAAGGACCTTTTGGGGATTTCCCCAAGTCCAGGGGACACATCTTGAGGCCCTGATTTTGAGGCACACATCCCAAGGCATCCAAGGGTTATAGCAAAGCCAAATCTATCCTAAAATTAAGGTTTAATCTTCTCTTAGCCAAGGCATCAAGGACTAAGTATTTAAGCTGTAATTTTAACTTAGGAAAATATCTCTCCTTCAACCTCAGTCAGCTGTGAGCTCGAGCAGATTAGGGTTAGGTTTGATCACCTCTTTTTCCATTTTTTCTTCTTCCTTAGTCCAGCACTTGCTGGCTAGGTTCTCTGTAAGCAATTCGGTTTAGTTTTATCAGTTTGTTATGGGTCTTGTGAACATTGGGATTAGTTGATGAGCTATTGTGCACAAGGCTGCTGCCTTGAGAAATCTCATTGTAAGTATTGTGTTGATCAATGAAATTTATATTTTCTATATATTCAATCTGTTATTGCCTATTTGTCCATAGGTTTATTGAATCTATGCCATACATCTAGGACTTGAGCTGATTTGAAATGCCCATGGGAGCCTGAGCTTGTAGCCCTGGGACCACGGTGGTAGCAGCAATTTACATGTTCCATCTCAGTCCTCTGTGGTGTGAATAACCTCTGTGGATAGCCTGTGACCATTTAAATGGATAGACTATAACACTAGGGTGATTCCAAGCCACAGATCTGAGAAGGATTCTTCTCCTTTGCACTTGAGCTTGTAGCTTTGTAAGAAGTTGTTACGGAAACAAGATCCCCTCTGTTGAACTTGACCAATATCAGATGTTAGATCTGATTTCTCTGTAGAGATTGCAGACTTGTGAGCTGAGTCATTGCATGCCTTTTGTACCAATGACCAGTTGCATTTAAAGTCCCCAAATAGCTTTTGAACTACAGTGGTTTCCATTGGTTTGTTCAAACACTATTTGTCCCATGGATGCCTGAGCTAGTAGCCTAGCATACATGGTGTCTGCAATAGTTTTAATGTTCTGATTTGATCCATTGGGTGGAGGACATCTATTGGATAATCTGTGATCATTTAAGTGGATAGGTTATAGCCTTAAGATCAGTCTATTCCATTGGATTAGATTAGTTTTCTGATTTAATCCATGTGATTTGATCCTCTCCATTGGATAGTTTGTGACCATTAAGGTGGACAGGTTATAGCCTTAACAAACCAGGTCAAACCATAAGGGTTGAGTTGGATACATCTTCCTTGCAGATGTGCTTGTAGCCATTTGAGGGTTTGCTATAGAGATAGCCCTAAATCTGAGTTACATAACTGTTTTAACCTTAGCTTAATTGCCTGCATCCCATCATTTTATCTTTATTTTATCACACACCATCACCACCTTCTTCATAATCCCTTTCTTTAGGATAAGACTGCACTTCATTTCTCTTCCTTTAGTATTAATTTAGTGTAGTTGTGACACCCAACTCCCTTTCTCTAGGATTGTCAGATCTATAGCCAGATCAGGAAGCCTAATATTATAGCCCATTTTGGGTTCTAGATCAATTTCTCTGTGGGACAAACTTTTACTTAAAACTTGCTACAACAGCCCTGTATCTTACAGGCTGTGTATTTTAGACTTACTGTTTTAACCAATTTCAATCTCTTTACTTTGGATTTATTTTTATTCACCACTGTTTTCTCACAAATAACAAGACAATAATCTAGAAATTAAGGCAACAAGTTTTTGGCGTCGCTGCAGGGGATATTGATCTTTTTAGTAGACCAATGTTATATTATACTTTAGTTTAGAAAATTCTTTGTAGTTGTGCCTTTAATAAAATAAAAAATACTACTAAGTTTTTGTGAAATTTTTACAGAATTGAACATCAGCAGCAGGGAAAAGCTAGTGCTGCAGCTAGAGTTTATCTAGCTTTGTTTGCACTTCTTTTGCCCTAAATCTCAGTCCATTTATGTTAAATTCCTTATGTTTAGTTTAGCTGTAAATTTGTTTAGCTGTAATTTTGTTTGAAATTTTTTTTTTGTATGCTGTGAGCATCTTCTTTACCTGTTGATTCTGTGTGTATGCTTGGTAGAAGGTCCCTAAACCCTGCGTTGTAACCTCCAAATCTTGAGGTGAGAAACAATACACCAGCCCCTACTATTGAAACTGAGCCAGCTGTCATGGCCGAGAGGCAAAGAACTCTGAAGGAATACAATGCACCTGTGGATTACACATCTCCCTTTTCCATATGATTCCCTTCAGTTGAAGGAAACAATGAAATCAAGTCCTCCACCATTAACATGCTGCCATCTTTTCATGGGCTCACTAAGGAAGATCCTTACAAGCATATTGATCAATTCTTGACACTATACACCACATTTAACATTGCTGGCTTGGGACCTGAAGCTACCAAACTGAGGCTTTTCCCTTTTTCCCTAAAGGACAATGCCAGTGCCTGGCTCTCTAAGCTCCCAGCCAATAGCATCTAGACATGGAGTGACCTCCAAAGCCAATTTCTGGCTAAATTCTTTTCCATGTATAAAATCAGTCAGATGAGGACAAACATATTGTCATTTACTCAGTCCTCAACTGAAAATTTTTATGAGGCATGGGAGAGATTTCAAGAAATATTAAAACAATGTCCCCGCCATCAAATTCTACAGTGGCAACTAGTGCAAGTCTTTTACCAAGGATTAATCCCAAGAGTAGGGCCATGGTGGATGCCTCATGTGGTGGTAGTTACCTGCACAAGACAGCTGATGAGGCATGGGAGTTGTTTGACATCATAGGAGAGAATTCCATGCAGCATGAGTCACTGTCTCGCAATGACAGCTAGACCCAACTAAATTGGTGAAAGAGTCCATCCCTGGAGGTGGAATGTATGATGTTAAGGTATAAAGTGAATTAGAAAGGAAGGTGGGCAATCTGAGTTTAAAGTTTGATAAATTGATGAATGTGATGCAGCCTAGGATGGCTGCACAAGTGAAAGAGGCATGTTTGATATACCAATCTCCCACACATTTACTTCAAGATTGTCCATCAGCCAATCAGATCCCTGAGCTAGTTTCAAAATATGCCAATGCTGGCCAAGCATATGGGCAGCAACCTGCTGGATACACATGGAGGAACCACTCCAATTTGAGGTAAAGACATGACACATACCCACAGCCCCAGCAGCTGCAATGGGCAGCTCCATACAGAACTCAGCACCAATTTAACCAAGGTTATCCACCAAGGCAGAATTTTCAGTTGTCTGCCCCACAGCAGCCCAGATCCTCTTCCTTTGGGGAGCAAATGCTGACAACTATGCAAAATTTGGAAAACTTGATCCAAACTATGAACTCTCATGGGCAAAGCATTAAAAAAATAGAGGAGTAGTTGGGTCAAATCTGTAATGCTTTGAATAGGAGAGAGGAGGAAAAATTACCTAGTCAACTCTTGGCCAACCTTAAAGGATAATACATGATTGGAGAAGGCTCCTCTACCCATGAGGAGGCTAATGCAATCACTACCCTAAGGAGTGATAGAGTGGTTGACAACTTAGTGGGCAGGGCAGCCAAGGAGGCAATAGAGAGTAAAAATGATAGAAATATGAGTGTTGAAGAATCAATGAATTCATCCCCTGTTGTGGAGCAGCAAGGGAAAAATAAATGGGCTGATGTTGAGCCCCAACAGCAAACAATAAATGAAGAAAAAAGAAAAAAATAAAAATTTGACCATGATGTGGTTAGGCATGCAGCTGTGGCACCAGTAGTCCCACTGCTACCATTTTCTCATGCACTTGCTGGCCCATCTCCTTTTTATAGGGGAATTATCAGATGGAGAAAATGATGGAGACCTTCAAGTAGGTCAAGATCAATTTGCCCTTGCTTGATGCTATAAAATAGGTCCCTGCTTATGCTAAACTTTTGAAGGACCTCTGTAGACAGAAAAGAAAGGTAAGGGTGCAGTTGTCCAAAAAGGTTTTTATTGTTGAGCATGTTGAGTCAGTTCTGTCCATTGCCACACCTGAGAAATTATAGGACCCAAGGGTACCTATTATCCCCTGCATAATTAGAAACCATACCATTAGTAGAGCCCTCTTGGACTTCGGGGCCAGTGCGAACACTACAAAAAATGTGTTTATTAGAGACGACTTTTGGCCGTCTCCAAAGGTGTCTAAGTCGTCTCCAATAGTATTGGAGACGGCTTCCATGTAGTCTCAAATAGTCCCGTCTCCATTGTCTTTGGAGACCAAATGAAAGCCGTCCATAATAGTCAAGGTTATTGGAGACGGCATATGGCCGTCTCCAAAGATATATTAGAGACGTCTCTAATAAGTCATCTAGCCATTTCCAATACTTATTGGAGACGGCTTTAAGCCGTCTCCAATAAGTGACCTCCTATTATTGGAGACAGCTTTTAGCCGTCTCCAACTTTTTTTTTTTCTTTAAATATATTTTTAAAAAAAATATATTTGGCAGTGGTATTTTTATAAAAAAATTTTGGCAGTGATTTTTTTATGAAAATTTTAAAATATATATATATATATATATATATATATATATATATTTTTTTTTTTTTAATTTACGTCGACAATTTTAATGCACTTTGTTGAATCGTAATCACCATATCATCATAACCTTCACATATACTTTTTTGAAGAATTAGAAAACTTAACAGCCAATCAATGAGCTCTTGGATTATGAATAACAACATCAAAGAAAATTGCTGTATTGTGAATAATATCGTGGTGTTTATCACCACCAAAGTCGGTAGTATGCCAAACTCTACTCACAAATGATGCATGTTCTCTCATTGATCAAATCCATCCAATCAATGAGCTAGCTCTTGGATTGGCCTAGCATAAATTTTCCAGTTGGATAATCCCAATCGTCCAATTGCTAGGCTACTCTTATACGACCAATAAAGTTAGGGAAAATCTATACAAAGAATGGCCCCATTGATCGGATGGTGAGGATTGATCATTAATGTGCAAATTTTGCACTTATGGTCCAATCAAGAGGTGGCCTATTGATTTGACCGTTACAATCTATGAGCACATGCACCGTTTCCTGGGTAGAAATGGGCTCCACCATCAATGTTTGTGGTTCTAAGCAACACTCTGTATCCCCTATCGTCCGAAAAGAGGAGGTTAGGCACCATCTCCATTGTTGGCCTGCTTTGTGATGAGTGCATGAGGCAGAGGCGTGCTGCAACCATCATCCTTTGCAACTCGTCTTTGTCATAGGCATTGTTCAAGCTGGGGTCTATCAATCGGTCACATGATTCGTAGCTTAGTAAAGGCCTTGCTCACGACAAGAGATGTAGCTTGAGAGATGGGGTAGTGAAGAAATTTAATCAGATGAATTCCAGAAGCCGCTCTTACCCAAAGTAGTAAGCTTTCACCACCGTGATGCCCCGATTTGTTTGGATGGCCTGTTTTCCAGTGATAAGCTCCAAAAGGACAACGCCAAAGGAGTACACATCTACCTTCTCGTCAACCTTTCCATACATTACGCATTCTGGGGCCAGATATCCAAAGGTTCCAATGACAGGAAACAACTCTGCATTTGCTTGGGGTTGCTGAGGTTGGTGGTGCACCATGGCTGCTCCAAAATCTGATAACTGAGGAAGATGGAAAAGTGTTACTGGACGTGCTGTGCTGTTCTTTGTGATTAAACTAATATCTAACTTAAATATTGGGGAAGAGCCCCGCTTCTTGTACTCAGTGGTCAGCGAAGAACTGGGACTTGGAGTTAAATCTATTACCATTCCATATTCATTCAAATTAGGCTCAAAAACAGAGGTTCAGTCATAAGAAATAACTAAATACATTCACATAAAAATAAATATAAAAAATATTACACAGAATAACAATTAAGTGTGTTAAGAAAAAAAAAATCAATAATTCATCAAAGACCCAAGGCAATTGATATCAGGATAAACTAACTAAATTTATGAGAGAATGCTAGCTATTTGGAAACACCCAATTTTTGCACTGATTATCCTAGGGTTCACCACAAAGGAAACTATCCGGTAATCAGGCGACCCTACACAAGGCTTCATCGCTCACTAAAAGATGTTTAAAATGAAAACCCCACTAAGGTTATGTTATGATCTGATGTCAGACAAAAACTGACTATAAGGCAGTGTTTTCATTTCTAGTACAAACTGAGCAGATAATCACTGAACGTGGACAGAAATAGTTAAAAATGCATTTTGACACCCCAAAAAACAAGCAATGAAGCATGATCATAATGTTACAATGGAGCCATTTGGGGACCCCCAAATCTTTAGTTTTATACATGTTGATGCAGATGGAACAAAATTCAATCTACCTCAGAAAAAAATAGATTAAAAAATAGAGAGTTCAATATCATTGTTCAATGGAGAATTTGTGTATGTTAATCTTTACATATATATAGTTATATACTGTATTTTTACCTTGTCTGCAGGTGAGATTGTTGCAACCATGATTGTTTGAGAATTACCACTCAGACCATCTTTAAGGATTCGTGTCAGCTTGCTGCAAAAAAAACTTGGCATTAGCTATCCTGTCCAATAGATTTGACGCTACAATAATCAACTGGATACCTATTGCGATAAGGAACATATGCAAGACCCTTCTTCTGTTGTTTTCCAAGAGCATTGATACAGTTTGCCAAAGCAAGAAGTGACCGATTAATATTGGCTCCATCTCTAAGCTTGTGACCTCCACTCTTTGTTTCAGAAGCCCTCTCACTGAAAATGAGTTATTACATGATCAATGGAAGTTAAGGAGTTATGATATTATTTTTGTATTCCTTAGTGGAAATAAAACATAATCGGTAGGGAATGATGAAATAAGAGAAGTTGTATAAGGGTATTTATCTACCTGCCAGCAAGATCAACTAGCGCAAGTTTTCCACAGAGAACTCGACTGTGGTACTGGTTTCTCTGTTTTCTTTTCACTGTGATCTCCAAAACAGCATGTGAGCTGCTAAGCCAGCACAAGAATAAAACTGTGGTTACTCTGTCACGGTCCCTAAAAAAAACGACACCATAGAAACAGATACTTGACTCAGAAACTGAGTTTATATAGAAGTACAAAGGCTAAAAAAATATGTAAATAAACAAATAAAAAGTTGAGGAGTGACCCACCTGCATAACACACAAGCACTGACATATGAGTTAGTCTTAGACAAAGCAGTACAAACAGCAGACTCTTCGGCTGGATTTGTATCACTTATATCATTAGTCATAAGTGTAGCATTCATAGGTTGCCAAAGCTGTGGTACAGCCGATGCAGTTGACTGAAAAGTATAGCTAAAATTTGTGGTGCTTTTAGGCTGCCAATTACAAAGTGCAGGTAGTTTTTCAATGCAATCTTAGCTTCAACACGATCTAAAAAGATACCCCATGAACCACGTAGTACCAAATCAAAGACCGATTCAGAATCAAATGCTATTACAGAAAAACCAAACAATCTGTGTCCCTCCTTTTTTTAAAATGAGAATCTTCAACTGCCTTGTATAAACTTTCTTTTTTTAGACTATTTATTAATTAATAAATACAGACCTTAAAAGCTGATAACAGAAAATAGGGACTTGCAAAGCTAAATACCCATTGATTGGCTGCTTAGAAAACAAATATGAAACAAAGCAATATATTTGTTCTCATCTCATTCTTGTGCTCTACCACTTTTAACATCACACATATCTCAAAAGCATTGTATTTGTTCTCATCTCATTCTTGCTTTCATAGATCCATTCCCTCACCACCTCCCATGAGTAAAACAGCGGGCAATTGATGGTCCATCTCCAGTTCTTCTCTTAAATTGTTCTGTTCACACACACTCAAAATACAAAAGGAAAAAAAAAAAAAAAAGCCCAACAGTTTGGATCAAACCTGCTAAGCATTCCTTACTAGGTTTCCCATTAGCAACACCAACACTGCCATTACCATCCTCACTCTTCCACGTTATCACCATTTCATGAACATCAGCACGATCATCCTCGCCTGCTTCAGTCTCTTCAGCTTCACCTACTCCAATCTCCTCTTCAACTTGGTCATTTTTAGAACCTAAAACAGCTAAATGAATTACTCAAATCAATAGTCGTTCACCCCATCACCCAATAGAATAACAAATCAGTGAACAATATGCAAAAAAAGCACAACATTATTAACTTAGAATATGGAGAAGATAACATAGAACAATCTAAACATATGAAGCAAGATAATTTCAGAGGTTATGAACAAAAATTATCTTCTGAAGCTCCCCAAAAATTAGTCTTTTAAAGATTAAAAAATCAATAACTTCATCAATAAATAACATACCCATCCAAAATGTGTACCCATTCAAAGTGTTGTGGAGGAGAGCCTATTGTTGAGGCGGCGGTGGAGGGGGCTACAGAAAGAAAATGAATGTTTGTTAGCATGACAAATTATAGAAAACTACAAGAGAAAAATTTGTATAGAAGTTTTAAAGTAATGTTTACCATTGTTCCGATCAATCGAGTTATCAACCACTTCATTGCTTCAAGCTCTTCTCTCAAGGTGCTCACTTCTTCTTTCAATTGGCATGCACCTCCCTCCCCTAAACGACGGTCCGAAAATGCTTCGGGTCACCGCCCCCAAAGCCCCTGGACGCGACCACGTGTCTCGATCCCAATACGAGATAATACATCATCTCGCCCGATGGACTCTTGTGAGCCCTCCTCAAGTCGTTCATCTATCTTTTGCTGAAATTTTTTCATATAAATTAAATATTTAATTATTATTTTAAAAAAAATCTTAGAAATTAAAAAATTATCTTACCATTATCTCTGCTGTCACGTCGTTCACCGGTTTACCATCTTTTTTTGTGTGATTCAACTTCCAGTTCTGCATCCTTGAGGGTGATTTCCCCTCTACTTGCTTTAACTATAAAAAATGATGAGTTTAATGTGTAAACTATAAAAACTAGAAGTTTATTGACAAATTATAATTTATATTTACATGTTAATACCTTGTAAAATTTATTTATATGAGTAATGTTTCTGGTTGTACTCGGTACGGCTAGCTTTGCGCGATTTCTTTTATTACGCTCACTAATTTCCTATATCATACAAAATTATAATATGTTATATTAATAAAAAGAATTTTTAAAAATAAGCAATGAGTTAGAAATTTACCTTAAACTCCTCACACTCCCGAATTGGACAATCGACTTCCACCGTCGTTATCCACATTATCGGGGCAATGGGCAAATCGTTCTCCGTAGTTGTGTAGGGGTCAAGTGCCTTTTTATATGATATCGATTAGCCTTCCATCTCAAGCAAGGTATAGTGCAAATCGATAAATGTCATCATAGGAAGGCATGTCAAAACTTCCTACATTTAATCAACAAAATTGATTATCAATCAATGTGAATATGAAATAGAAAATAAAGAATTTAATTATTTAATATAACTATGTCATTTGTTACCATCAACTCCTCATAAGCACTTTTGAAGCTCTCCTTAGGAATATCTCAGAAGTTTGGAACATTTACAGAAATCTAATGCAATCCTTCGCTATTTGCCCAATCATCGAGGACATCTTACTTTGATCATCCCCACGACATGCCCCTTATACAATAGCACAAGAATTTTTCTCCTCCTTTCATTTTATTTTTAAAACCAAGTAACGCTTTCCTCGCCCTTTCTTAACGTTAGGGGTGGGGTGGGGTGGGTGGATCTACGCCGATCATCTCGACACAAATAAAAATATCAAATAATCTCATTAAATCTCAACATGTTCAAAATACATGTACCCTGGGCATTAGGTATATATATATATATATATATATATATATATATATATATATATATATATATATATATATAAATATATATATATATAACAATAAAATGTTGAGCATCTCAAAAGAACCAAAAATATAAGAATTGAGCATTTGAATCTAAGAGTGACAACATATATTTTGAGAGCAAGTAAATTAATCATTTCATGTAGCAACAACATTTCGTAAGTTGTATACTCACATGTAGCATCACTCATAGAAAAGCACTCTTAGAAACCACAACCAAAAAAGAGGGTCTACTTTTCAATGAAACTACACTGCTGCCCATTGTTGACTATATAGAAAAAGCTCCAATGGAGGAAACTCCTACTCAATAGACAAGACCACCTACAAGCGACTCGCTCACTAAGAATAAAGCAACAACAAAGGTATCAAGTAGTATGAAGTCAAGGTTTACCTAATTTACTCACATTCACATCAAAACTCATTGAAATACAAACTAGAATCAAATAGGCGAAAGGATTGAAAGCTCCATCTATATAGAATTGAAATCATTACATATCAATCTAAAATCAATTTTCATCTTCTTATCAATGAATCCATCTAAGGACGTTTTGGGTACAAGGGGCTTGGAAAGGTGCATCTACAATTGCTCCAACCACATCTTCCCTCACGATATTGAAAGTACTATCATCTTCTTGGGTACCAATTTGAACTTAGCTACCATATGGCTCCTTTGTCTAGTAGTATATTGTCGCCTCCACTCATATCGAAGTGTCCCTGGCTTGTTCTTGATGACAACATGCCACCGGTTCTTGGATCTTCACGTAGAAAACTTGCTTTACTTGAGATGCCAACACATAGGGTTCGCTCTTTCCGAGATGCGAGATAAATGTAAAATTCAGCGTGAACCCCGATTGGTCTGCTTTAATACCTTTGCGTTGTCCAACATCAACCTACACTTGAATAGCACTAATTTCAACCCTTGGCGATAAGTCAACTCAATTATGTCCACGTGACGTCCGTAATATGTGATCTCCCCTGAAACTGGATTTTTGTCCTTTGCACTTGAATAGCTTGGAGTGCTTGCAATGACCATCACACCACTATTTTGTGTTGTAGCCTTCCTCTCCTTATTAGTTGTTCGAAATTTATAACCATTGATAGTGTATCCAGTGAATCTTCTTGCATGAGTGTATGGAAAATCAGCGAGTAAATCGAGTCTCACCCAAACGACTATTGGCCTCGATCATTGATTTAATCTATTAGATGCGTATAACAAAGTTAGTGCCTCTTTTAAGTGTATAAAAAATTATCTCCTCACACTTACATGTGATTTAAACCAATCGCTAAACTGCTCTTTGTGTATATTTTGTTTCTCGTAATCAGCTTTACGCTTACGATACTTCAAGTTAATGTATGATTTATGTTGCCTGCATTAAATGGATGTGAGGTGAGTATAATGGATTGAATTCAAATGGTCCGACAATATAAAGAGGTTGGGAGTTATTACTTCACATCGAGCGACGCTATCATCATTGAACAATACATAGTTATGCATTTGACTACGTTCGATATTGTTGAGAATGAATTGTTCGGCACTTCCAATTGCAGTGTCCTCAGCATACCTGACGGGTCTATTCAATCGCGTTTCAATATTATGTAAGTACCTTGAGCAAAATGTGAGACACTCATCACGAGGTATCCTTCTCGCAATGGAACCTTCTGGATAGGCTTTATTGCGCATATATGACTTAAGTGTATACAAGTATCTCGTGATACATAGAAATGAATGTACTTCCATTAAGGGAAATCAAACATAATTTATAAAAGTAAAGATAATTGCAGATTGTATGGATCATACCTTTCAATGGGATACATCCAATGTAATGGACAGTCCACCAAGCATTGCCTCGATGCTAAGTGTATGGGTAAATGGACCATAATATCAAAAAATGAAGGTGGAAAAATCCGTCTAGGTTGCACAAAATCAATGGTGCGCTCATGTAGACATTTGAAGTCCTCAACTCGACATGTTTTAGAGCATAACTCACGAAAGAACGATGCTTAGTTCTATTAGAGCAGAATCGACATTTTTTGGCACGGTCTTCCGAATGCTAGAAGAGGTAGAAATTGTTGCATAATAACGTGTGAGTCGTGACTTTTGAGCCGGATATTTTTCGATCTTTGGACGTTAACGCACCTTGAAATGTTAGAGGCATAACCATCGTGAATCTTCATGCTCTTGAGATTAGGCGTAACATCTCCTTCTCACTTTTATCCATAGAGTAACATGCGATGGTAGATACAATTTATCGTTATCTCGCATGCTCTTTGGGTGGAGCTCATGTCTTATGTTCATTGTCATCAAGTCAAGGCGTGCTTTCAAACCATCCTTTGACTTTCCTTCCGTGTCCGTGAGTGTACCAACCACATTGTCGCATATATTTTTCTCGATATGCATAACATCCAAATTGTGTTTTAGTAAATTTTAATATGGTAGCTCGAAGAATATACTCAACTTCTTCCAGCTTATTTGGCATTGTTGGCATAGGAGGTGCATTTTTGTTATTTTTTCTTCTTTTTGGTTTCTTCACGAATAGTCATTTTGGGGATCTTGCCAAAGGTATGTTGATAATTTCTTAAATTCTCCAAAATTTGCTTCCTTGCTAGTGGGGTTGGAGCTTCTCTTTCTTCAATATTTCCATCGAACCACCGCTTATTCTTTTCAAATCTATGATCTAAAGGTAAAATCGGCGATGACCCATATAACAAAGCTTCCCACAATTTGGCAACCGTTCACGCATGTATTCTCATGGCAATAAGGACACGCTTTATATCCCTTAGTGCTCCAACCCGAAAGCATAGCATATCCCGGAAAGTCGCTAATTGTCCAAAGCAAGCCCGCAATTTGAAAACCTCCTCTTTGATGAATATGTTTCCAACCCTTCTTCCCATAATTCCTTTAGCTCATCTATTAGAGGCCTCGGTATACATCGATGTCATTTCGGGACTTGTCGGACCGGTATAAGCAATGAGAGGATCATGTTGACTTCTTCAAGCACAACCAAGGGGCGATTATATGGGATAAGTACAACAATACGCCTTTGTCGCAATACTCATTGTCCGAATGGGTTGAAACCGTCACTTGCTAAACCCAATCTTATATTGCGATTTTCCTCTGCAAATGCCGGATTGATCTTGTCAAAGTGTTTCCATCGAGAATCTGCAGGATGTCTTAACACCCCATCTTTAGTCGTTTCTCGCGTGCCATCTCATGTCACCGCAGCTTTTTGAAGACAAATACAAGCGTTTCGTTGTTTTAAAGGGAAGTGACGAAGAATCTTTGCGCGTCTTCTTGTCATCCTCAATCTCATGATTTTTCCATCGCGATGTCCCACGGATGTCACATTTTTCTTTTTCTCGACTCCTTCTTCCAAGACAACATACAATCGTAAGGGCATGCGCCGATTTTATTGTAATTTAGTCCCAAGCCCGAAATAATCTTTTGCTTTGTGAGAAGTTTTCCAACGCGTCGACTCTTTAGGCAAAACCTCCCTTAGTAAGTCAAGCAACAACGTAAAGAGTTGTTGCTCCATCCACCAAGGGCCTTGATATGCCAAAGTTTCACAACGAAGACAACGTCGTATGTGTATTACATCCAGATACAAGGATTCCCCAAATTATATGCGCATATTTGTAGAATTCAGAAGCACTAGCATTGGGTACATCACTTTGTTCCTGCTCCAAACCATCTGCGTCTTCATTTGGGTCCGGAAATCCAAAAGCATCTTGCACCATCCCCTTGATGTCATCAACCAAAACGTTCTCGTTGTCATCGGCTCTAATATCTACCACAATTTCATGTCTAGGCAGTGGCCCTCTCTTCTCTCCGTGATAAGTCCATACAACATAACTTTTCATCATCCCGTTTATTACTAAATGCTCCTTCAATAAGTCGGGTTTTAAGTAAACGCAATTACAGCATCTTGTACAAGGACACTTGAGCCTCCCATTGCAAGTAATTCCATGGGCTAAACCGTGATCGACAAATGCAGCTAACCCTTTGTCATACTCTCTAGAATATCTCGACTTTTTTACCCAACTCTTTTCCATCATATAAAAGTTTCAAACCCCTAAAAGTATAAGAAATGTACAATTTAATATTTTTTTAAATGATAAAGGTTTATATTTCTTATACCATATTCATTAGTTTTGCCCATTCGAGAATATCAAGTCATTTAATTGTTCACATAATATGAGTTCAGAGTTTTCTAAAATTTGACATCTCACGTAGTTCTTCAAATACGCAGACTTTTCATACTATTTTATACTTTTCATTATCCACAATGGACAATGAAAAATACAAAATAATATATGAAAGTACGTATCCGAAGAACAAAGGAGAAATTGTCGAAATCATTTGAGAAAACTCTAAAAATCATATTAGTGAACAAGTAATGTACATGATATTCTAAACTATCTATCTTCAGATAGATATCCGAAAGGTTATATGTCATAATTGACATATAACTTTTCAGACGGGCACTTATTTTGTATGATGATATTCATATGTATTCAACTATATATTGACCATTAATCTATAACAAAAGTTATAGATTAATCAGCTGAATAATTAAATAGAAGCTCAAAGATAAATGAGATGTGAAAAAGCATAGTAATAACATGACATTTACCACAACTATATAATAAATCTAGTTTCATCTATGTAATAAAGAAAATTAGAAATGTGCTAGAGTAGAGAGCTGCCCTTTGCCTTCAAAGAGCAATCCCAAAAACAGCCTGATTATGATGATGAACCATTGAAAAAATGATAATAATAGAAGGTGAAAAACTGCAATGATAATAATAGAAGCAGTAAAGATAGCCTTTTGGGCCCCGCATAATAGGGCGCCTACGGTTGCCACTACCGGCATTCAACAGGATTAGACATTCTCAAATCAAGCTCAAGGAGCTTGTTTGAGACTTTATAGGGAATGACGATGGCGACATATGTGATGCAATGGATGCAATTTGGGAGGGTGTTGCATATAAACTCTCCTCATTTAGATTACTGTAAAGGAAGACACTCTTTACATCTAGTAAACTCAATCAAATCGTATGCATTGACCATATCTAATGGATCATGGTTCCTACTTTGAAATGTGACTCACTTTTCAACTTTTTTTTGTCTTTAATTCACTCCTCAAAATTCCTACCAACTCAGATTCCTAGATATACAAGGAATTGCGAGGAAACTACCAAACAAGGCCTAAAATGTTTTCCTGCATTATGAAGATGATCCATCTTGAAGAACCATACAAAAATCTTCTTGGGCTCACAGGAAAAAAACTCTATTTTAGGTAGAACTAATAAAGCAAATGAGCACTTGGTTAGCTATAAAACTTAAAAACCATAAAGTCTTGGGTTCCTTCTTTATACTTTTAAAATTTTGTTCTAAAACAAAATAGTTAGCCTTAATCAGTTAATTCACTTGTCACGCCGAATTGGATCGAATTGAATTGTGAACTGGTTCACTGTACCCAATTCGTGATTCGCTAGGTGAATGAGCTAATTAACATAGGGATATAGACTACAAACGGACTTAGGTGAATAATAAAGTTAGAAATAAGTTTGATCTAATTAACATAAATTAACATAAAGGGAAGACTAACAATCTTCCCAAAAATGTATACAACTACTGCCCCGCACCATACACCTAATACATTAAAGAAGGGAATCAACACTCCACAAACTCCCTTCCACCACCTCAACCACCCTTTACTCTGCTGTCTTCCATGTGGCACTTTTGGATATTCTGCAAATGATGTTGCTTGTATTACTTTATGGAATGACTTGCACGAATTATGTGAGTTTTTTGTGGGTTTCAACCGCAATGGAAATTTATATAACTGGTATCAGGAGAATACAACTTATTTTCCAAATACATGGAAAACCATTGTCCATCTATAAAATCCAATAACTTCGCAGTTGCTCATGGCCATGGAACCACGAGGTTAGTCACTTCAAAGAGGTCAACATAATAACTACTGACTTACTTTATTAATATAATTTACAAATGCATGAAAGGAACGAAAACTAAGTAGATAAGTGGATATTGCATTCATGCCACCAATTTAAAGTTAAATTTGATTTATGCAAGTGTGCCCAACCATTGGATAACTTGCATTCAAGACAACTCCATGGGAGATCTAACACCCAATGTATGCAAGTCCATGACACAGATAATATTCAGATAGTAGGCAAGAAGTAAATTTTAAAGACTATTCGAAAAGGCTTCATTTTAATTTTTAACAATATAATGGGAATTTGCAAAAATATCTATAAGTTTTAAGAAATCCTCGGTCCTAGATTTTAGGCCCGATTGATAAACCGCCGTAATCAATCATATAATATTAAGCCAAATAAAAATTGGGTCCATTTAAGGCATGGCTGGGCCATTTTGCACCCCACAGAAGTGCTTATTCATAATCCAATTGATTGCCCCAAGTGAGATAAAATAGGAAGTGCATTCCACCATTATAAGAAGAAAAATGGCCTTTTACACACATGCATTTAGATCAAAAGTACCGAAAAGAATTACGAGATTCTTGATATCATTACTACCGAGATTCTTGCTCTCGAGCTAATTAACATAAATTTTGTAATTTCTTCAAAACAATGACTAACCCACTATGCAATCACGTCACTGCAACGATAATAATCAATGAGACAATTGATTCAAAAAACAGAGAGAATTTGCCACAATTGATTCAAAAAAACAGAAGAGAATTTGCCACAATTGATTCAAAAAAACAGTAGAGAATTTGCCAAGATGGAAACTCACAAAAATATCCTAGTGGTGCAGATTTCCAGCCTACCATAAACAATATGCTTTAAAACTTCACTAGAAAAAAAAATTGGCTTCTAAAAAATTAAAAACGTAGATCCCTTTTTAATCATTCATGGTTCCAACTACAAGTCTTAAAGTTGCTCATCATCTTTATCTAGAGCTTATTAGTTGCTCATAGAGTTGGTTATATATATTGAGGTTCTTTTAGTACATGTCATACTTCCTACAACTAAAATTTCTGCCATTCTTAGCTATCAATCAGCAATACCAACTACTATTGGGTTCTAAACTTCTAATTTATATTCAATATAAAAACCAGAAAATTCAATCACATTTGTGCAAGTCTTAAAAATACAGGTCTTACATTACCCACAATCTGTGGAACTTTCTGCAATAAATCTGTAATTAAAGTAATACAAAACATATAAGGCTTAATTTAGCTCAAGCTGGTAAATACACTTCGTGTCTAGACAGAGTTTCCAATATGTGTAAATCCACAACCATTTGAGACTTCTAAAGCAGCCAAAAATGTTGCCAAACTTTCATCATCATAGCCTTATCCTATCATCATCCTAATGCTAATAGATAAGATCTATTTTGAGTATATTAATCTCATTAGAACTCCTCCGTTTGTTTTATAATATAAATAGATAAATAAGTTTATATAAATTTAGTCGAACTGAGAACACATCGATTGATTGGCTGATCATAACCATTCGTTCAAGGGGTATCATCAAAGCTACGGTATATCAATGCGTACGCTCAATTATTGGACGATCTAGATCGATAAGTTTCTGGATCGATTGTGATTACAAATTATCGATACAAGTTAATGTGTTCATGGTTTGGGGATGAGTTGGCACAGTTCATCCATACCCATGGCTATCCTACACGGCTGTACTAGTTGGATAGCTATCCTACACGGCTGTACTAGTTGGATAGAATCAAGTTGTCTAGCTCTACTATTAAGTACACCTTAGATCTACTAGAAATGAAAATAAAAATGTAAATAAAAACCAAAACAGATCAATAATTTTTACACGAAAAATCGGATCGGTGAGTTTTTTGCCTTGTAAAAAGGTTCTACTAATTCCAAACAAATTGCAAGCATATTCAAAATCGAAATTCAAAACAGATCAGTAAATTCGAAACGCAGGTTGAATGAAAATCGAAATTGAACAACACCTTAGATCTGAACTTTGTCTGACTCACACCTTAGATCTGAACTTTGTCTACTCAGATTTAAGTAATTAAATGAACGATCCCTATCAAATCCGATTCAAACTGTTGGCCTGAGATCCCTACCAAATCAGACGAACGATCATCAGATGTAAACAATTACAAAGAAAATCAAAGGATAAATAAATATAAGCGTGGATTTGAGATCTGGATAATAATATCATCAGATGTAAACAATTACAGACTTGGATTCATCTCAAACCGATCTCTACTTCAAACTGCAGATCTCTGCTTCAAGCTGCAATGGCCGCTATCTACAGATCTGTGCTTCAAACTGCAGTGGCCTCTATCTACAGATCTCTGCTTCAAACTATAAAGAGATCTCTACGTCGGAGCTCAAACGAAGGCTATGATGAATCTGATTGCAGATTTAAGAGAGAGAGGGAGATTAGAGAAAGAGATCAGACAGAAAAATTGGGAGATCAATTAGAGGTTCACCATTTCAAAGAGATTAGAGAGAAAATTTGGGAGAACGAAGGAGAGAAAGGGTTTCGCTGGGGTCTTCTTCTCGGAGATCAGAGCGAGGTGCTCATGACGAGAATCAAATGAATGAATGCTTAGCTTAGTCGTAATGTATTTATAACTTTGGGTTAACTTATTTGCAGCCTAAAAACGTATAACGACTTAATTAAAAAGATTTAACTAAAGACTAATCTAAAGATCTTTTGGAGCCGGCTCTCGGGCTTTTTGAGACCGTTTTTCAAATAGTCCCTTAAGGTTTCACCTGTTTATTTATGAAGCAAACCTTAGATAGAACAACTCTATATGTTATTTTATTTAAGGAGACGACTACATCCGTCCCCAATAAAAGGATTCGAGACGGCCTTTGAAATGATCGTCTCTAATAAATGGTTATTGGAGACGGCTTCGAAAAGCCATCTCCAATACTGGTCTCCAAAAGTCCTTTTTTTTGTAGTGGAACCTGCTCCCATATTCTGTGTATAAGGAGCTAGGTTTGGGGGAGCTAAAATCCATATCAGTTGTACTCCAACTAATTGATAGGTCTGAGAGGAGACCTGTGGGTGTGGTGGAGGATGTTTTGGTGGGGGTGGACAAGTTCTACTATCCTGCTGATTTCCTAGTTTTGGATATAGACCCTTGCAAAAGTAAAATCCCAATCCCTGTCATCCTTGGAAGGCCTTTTTTAACCACTGCAAATGCTTGCATTCAATGCAGGTCAGTGGTGATGGAGGTGACCTTTGGGAACATGAAGGCCCAATTAAATGTATACAATGCTGCTAGGCAGCCTCAGATGGAGATTAAGGACTGTTGTGCAATAGATATACTAGATGGCCTAGTGGAAGAAGAATTACCCAATCTGCTAGATTGGAATAATGTTGCTAAAAATTTGGAAAGTATTTAGAGTATGGTTGAGGAGGAGGCCCAAGTTCTCATGTCAGAAGACAACACCAAAATAGAGTCTTCTGTGGGCCTAGTGCAGCATTCCAGCTGGAAACCTACATTACTGCCCCTTCCTCAAACCACCGAGGCACCTTTGTTGACTTCCATTGAAAGTCTCCCTAAGCTGGAGCTGAAACAGCTCCCAGACACATTAAAGTATGCCTTCTTGAGGAAAAACAAAAAGCTTCCAATGATTATATCTTCCTCTCTCACTAGTGAGCAGGAGGAAGAGTTATTAAATGTTCTCAAGAAACACACAAAGGTAATGGAGTGGACAATTGCTGATCTAGGGGGCATTGATGCCTCAGTTTGCATGCACAAAATTCACTTGAAAGAGGGTGCAAAACCCTCTAGGAAGATGCAAAGAAAACTTAATCCTCACATGCAGGAGGTGGTCTTGAAGGAGATAGTAAAACTGTTGGATGCAGGGGTGATTTCCCCCATTTCAGATTCAGAGTGGGTGTCACCTATCCAGGTGGTACCTAAAAAGTCAGGCATAACAGTCATTACTTCTAATTCTGGGGAGTTAATGCCAGTCAGGGAGACCACTGGCTGGAGAGTTTGCATTGATTACAGAAAACTCAATTCCAAGATCAGGAAAGACCACTTCCCTCTCCCTTTCATCGACCAAATTTTTGATAAATTGGCTGGGAAGGCATTTTAGTACTTTCTTGATAGATAGTTAGGGTATAACCAAATCCCTATGTATCCTCAAGATTAATAAAAAACTTCTTTCAATGTCCCTTTGGCACCATTGCTTACAGGAAGATGCCTTTTGGGCTGTGCAATACCCCAGCCACATTTCAAAGGTGCATGTATGCAATTTTTTCTGATATGATTGACAAGTTCTTAAAAATCTTCATGAATGATTTCTTAGTTTATGGGGACAGCTTTAGCCAGTGCTTGTGTCACCTTGACCTGGTTTTATAAAGATTTGAAGAGACCAATTTAGTCTTAAGCTGGGAAAAGAGCCACTTTATGGTAACACAAGGAATTGTGTTAGGCCATGTGGTCTCTCACAGATGAATAGAGGTTGAAAAAGCTAAAGTGGAACTAATTTCACACCTGGCCCCACCCATGACTGTCAAGAAAATCAGATCCTTCTTAGGACATGCTGGATTTTACAGGAGGTTCATTAAGGACTTCAGCAAAATTGTAAAGCCATGGTGTCACCTGCTGTGTTAGGATGTGCCATTTGAATTTTCTATTGAGTGCCTTGAGGCCTTTAAGGTCTTAAAAAAAGTACCTTACCACTGCTCCTATAATCCAGGCCCCAGATTACTCACTCCCCTTTGAACTGATGTGTGATACATCTGACTTGGCCATAGGTGCTGTCTTAGGACAAAGCAAAGATAAGTTGCCTGCAGTGATTTATTATGCAAGTAAAACACTAGCAGAAGCTCAAGTCAACTACACCACCACTGAGAAGGAGTTGTTTGTTGTGGTGTTTTATGTGGACAAGTTTAGACCCTACTTGCTTGAGTCTAAAATTGTTATTTTTACTGATCACTCAGCCCTGAAATACCTGTTGGCCAAGCCAAGGCTGATCTTGAGATCAAGAATAAGAAAGGAGTTGAGAATGTGGTGGCTGACTACCTCTCTAGAATTGTTTTGGAAGAATGTGTAGCAGTACTTGTCAATGAATTATTCCCTGATGAGCAATTATTTGCTATGTAGTCTAGTGTGTCTTGGTTTGCACATATTGTGAATTTTCTTACTGTTGGTAGGATCCCCCCTCACTGGTCCAAGATGGACAAAGACCTGTTCTTCTCTCAGGTTAAACATTTTCTGTGAGAGGATCCATACCTATATAAGCATTATGCAGATCAGATGGTTAGGAGATGTGTGCCTGAAAATGAGTTCCACAGCATTCTTCCTATGTACCATGAGCGGGCTTGTGGAGGTTACTTTAGTGTGAAAAAGATAGCTACAAAAGTTTTGCAACGTGGGTTTTATTAGCCCTCTTTGTTCAAAGATGCATATATACATTGCAATGCCTATGAAAGATGTCAAAGGTTGGGAGACATTTCCAAGAGAGATTCAATGCCATTGCAACCCATCCTTGTGGTAGAATTGTTTAACATCTGAGGGATTGATTTTATGGGCCCCTTTCCTCCTTCTATCGGTTTCAATTTTATACTTGTGATAGTGGACTATGTGTCCAAATGGGTCAAAGCCATTGCCACAAGAACAAATGACCACACGGTTATCCTTAAATTTCTGAAGGACAATATCTTCTCCAGAGTTGACACCCCCAGTGCTATCTTTAGTGATGGGGGGAGTCATTTATGTAATAGGCCTTTTGAGAATCTACTAAAAAAGTAATCTATTACACACAGAAATGCAACTCTCTACCACTCACAGACCAGTGGGCAAGTTGAATTTCTAATAGGGAGATCAAGCACATCTTGGAGAAGACCGTGAGGACAGATAGAATGGACTGGGCACAAAAGCTGAATGATGCTTTGTGGGCTTAAAGGACTGCCTATAAGACCCCTATTGGTATGTCCCCTTTTAGGCTGGTCTATGGCAAGGCCTGTCACTTGCCAGTGGAGTTAGAGCACAGAGCCTACTGGGCTATTAAAATACTAAATTTATATCTAACTACTGCTAGTTCTTACAGGAAATTATAACTGTCAGAGTTTAATGAGCTGAGACTGGAAGCCTATACAAATGCAAGAATCTACAAGGAGAGATCAAAGGCATTCTTTGACAAGATACTAATGAGGAAAGACTTCAATGTTGGTATTTCAACTCCAAATTAAAATTCTTTCCAGGGAAGTTAAAATCTAGATGGGATAGACCTTACACTATCATCCATGCCTCCCCATCTGTTGCTGTGGAGATCTTGGATCCCATGTCTGGGAAGATCATGAAAGTGAATGGTCAAAGGCTAACAATTTGTGTAGAAAATTCTATGGAGCCTCCTCAAACCATCCACCTGCATGAACCTCCCACTGATTAGTGATCTACAGCTCTGTACACTATGTACCATAATTGTTGAATTTGTGTTTTATTTTGTTTAAAAATCTGTCATGTAGTATTTTTATTATGTTGTTGATTTGCATGTTTTGTTTTATTTTGTTTTGAGCTGTGCTGTTGATGTGATGTGCATGTTTGTCATCTGGATTTAATGTGCATGGATTTGATGTTGATGTGCATGTTCTGTTGCTGTTGTGTGGGTTGACGTGCTGTCATTTTAAATGTCATGAATCTGCTATAATTGAAAATCATTAGTATTTTAAACTTTTGATGTACATATGTTGGTAATGGGCATACAATTATCATAATGAAATGAATTTTATTTGAAGGAAGTTGGTGCTGATGCACAATGGCTAGGTGCATGTCAGTATGGATGCACTGGCCAATGTGTAGCACTGAGAAAGAGGGAGCCTTGACTTGTCGCGAGGCTCAAACACCTCAATTTCACACTCGTGAGTCATTTTGGACTTTCTCGCGAGGCTCTATAATGACCTATGTTGCCTCGCGAGAACCGCATGAGCGAATTGCCTGAAGGAAGCCAAAGATGGATCCTCGCGAGGCTACGTTTTCTCCGTGACATTAAACTGTGCGAAAATTAAAGGTCATGTGTTTTTTTCCTCGCAAGTTTAAAAGCTCAGCTACGTGAAAGATGGAAGTTCCTCTCGCGCGCTCAAACCCCAGGCAGCTTCGCAATTGACCTCGCGAGACTCCTAAGCACCTTAACAAACATTTTTTGCGAGATCTCATGTCTGCTGCACGAGAAGAACTTTAACCGCGCGAGTGCCTGGAGAGAACTGCGTGAGGCACGGGTTCATCACTTATACCCTGCGAAATTCTTCATTTCCTCATTCACTTCTCTTTGCCCTAGCTTCCATTGCAAATTTTCGATTTTCCTCTAATCATTTTGCACACGGTTTGAGGAGATTTGATATAGTGGATAACTTTTAGATAGAAACCCTAGCTCTTTGGTGGTAAGATTTCTCACTCTTTCAGTTGATTTGATTAGATACATTTTAGTGTTAAGTAGGGAGGAATTTGGGTGCAATTTTATTTTTAGAGTGTGCATTACACAATTTGTGAGTTTAAAGTTCATATCTTACAGGATTTGAGTAGTCATGGCCACCGGTTCAAAATTCATTGATACATTGGCTGCCATGCTAAACCCCTCACCATCTGGGAGCCCTGTGGCCACACAAAAATTGGTGAGGATTGCAGAGGCCTCCACTGTGTATACCTCTGAGATGCCTACCCAATCTGTGAAGCCCCAAGTGGAACCAACTAAGAAAAGGGTTGCCCCTGTGAAGAGGGCTAAGACTATGGCCTTTGATGCCCCTGCTCCAAGGAAGAAATCTGCCCCTAAGAAGAGGGCCAGAGACCACTCACCAACCAAAAGAAAATCTAAGAAAAAGCGGAAAAAGGGCAAGGGGGTGCTCCCTGAGGTGGTCCTTGAGGATCCCCAAGAGGAGGAATCAGATAATGAGTCACTCAGAATTCCCTTTGAGTTTGTGGCTACAATAAAGCTGGAAATAGAGACTACCTTTGACAAGGCCTTCTTTGAGGAACTGCCTGAGATAGCTGCATCAATAGAATATCTAACCAAAGCTACATTGCTACCCCTATTGAGTCCCCCACTGCAGCTAGTCTTCTCTAGACTAGTGCAACTATTTTACCAAAACATAAGGGTGAAGACTGGGGATGATGGGACCCCAACACTGTTGGTTTTGATAGATGACTTTGAGATGCTGTTTAACCAAGAAGCCATTACTGAGATTCTAGGGATACCAGCCAAATACAACCCAGAGTATGGCTTAGGTCCTCCTTTAACTGCCACAATCCCAGAAGTTGCCAAGGAACTCACAGGAGGGACCACAGTGTCAGGGCTGTCAATTCAAAAGAGAGACCTGCACCCAGGCCTGAGATTTATGGATGGGGTGCTGAGAAAGAATGTTTAGTGCTCTGGACACCAGTAGGAGAGGAGGTCCCTCATTGTTGATGCCCTTTACTCCTTCCACTGCAACCACTACATTGATGTTGCAAAGCTCATCTTTGAAGGAATGAGGAATATAGATGAGAAGGTGAAGAAGGAGCAGAAGCCCCATTCATTGCCCTACTATAGGCTCATTACAACCTTGTTGCAGCTAGGAGGCTATCATTTTCAGATGAATGAGGAGACCATTACCCTGGCCCTAGCAAGTGTAGAAAGAAGCAATGGGGGATCAGTTGTACCTTAATTGAGAAAAGAAGAAGAAGAAGGAGGAGCTTCTAGCTGAAGCAGCCCCCACAATTCAAGAAGCAGTTGCTGCTGCCGTGGCTGCCACTTCTGCTGCTATTTCTCATGTAGCCACCTCAAATGTGCTATCCATCTCTGCCATAACTACTGCCACCATCCCATTACCATCTCAACCCATTCCACCATCATCATCTACACAATCACCTTCCACAACCATCTCCATCACTATGTCAGCCAGCACTACCATGCCCACCACCATTACCTCATCACCAATAACCTCCATTCCTATATCAGCCTCTACCACCAATCCAAACCCACAGCCATCCATAGCTACATCACCTATTCTTGTTCCTTTACCCATTTTCTCGGCCACAACTAGCATAGCCATTCCAACCATACCTGTTGTGACTTTAGCATTATCACCCTCCATTGCCCATCCCAGCCCACCTGTTAAAGTCACATATAAAAAGAGGAAGCAAGCCAAAGCCCCCACTCAACCCCAACCTACCTATGTCTCCTAACCCATCACTACCCCTGCAACAACATCCATACTAGACCCAACCATTGACATTCAACCACCCTCACCAGCCCAAGCAACTTCAGTACCCCATGTTGAGAGTGAGTCCCAAATTTCTGCCATCACACACAACTCCTCACTAACCTCACCTCACCCCACTAAACCCTCTATCACAATTAAACCTGATACCGTTGAACCTCTGGGCCAATCCATTCCTTATTCCCCTACCCATGACCAAGACCCCTTTTCAGGAGAGGGGTACTCAGCTATGATGACCTCTATCATAGGAGAGATTAATTATAAGTTTACCCCTCTCCCAGAGTCGCCACAGCCCCATCACTTTACCCCTCTCCCTACTTCCCCATAGCCAACAAACTTTTATCATGCACCCACCTCTCCATTTCAACCAATCACAACCACCCAATCCACAACCCTATCATACCTGATCCCCTACCCCAAATCCTTAAACCCTACTCTCCCTTCAAACCCAAGTGATGGCCAACACCCAAACCCAAACATCCATTGAAGCCAACCTCCAAGTCATTAACTCCACCCTCCAAAACCAGGCCTCCATTCAAACTAGTTTACAAGCCATCCAGTCCACATTGTCAACTTTAACACAACCTGACCCTATGCATCCTTCCACTATTGCCCCACCTCTGAAACTCACTTCCCCACAACCCCAACCTGAAACCTCACCTGCAGTAGAAACATCTGATGCTACCACAGATGTGGAAAACCTAATCCCCACCTCGTCAAAAGCCTCCCAAACATACCCAGAGATAAACAACCTGACCTTACCTAAATCTGAAGTTCCCCAGCCTATGCCCTGTACACCCACCCCACCCATGCCATCATCCATCCCTTCATCATTACTGGTTGGCCCTTCTTCATCCGCTGAGCAGCCCATATTACTAGCCTCTTTCAACCCCATGCCTCCATACTACACCTTTCTTAGAGCTATGAAGGAAAATGCTTACATAAAGAGGGATGTAATTAGAGGCATGACTGACTGAAGAACCATAGTCAAGCAACCCCTCCTAGACAAAATCAAAATTTTAGAACTTACCCATAAGATGGAGAAAAAGAGAATCAAGCATGGATGGAGGGAGACACTGCCGAAATACAATGAGGAAAAGAATAGAGCTAATGGGATAGAGGATGTAATCAAGAATCTGCAAGCATCCCTGAGATTGGTGGATGATAGGGCAAATGAATATGCTAGGACTGTTACAGCATTGCAGCAGACCTTATCAGATATTAGTGATAGAGATTTAGCAGAGGCAACTGCCAAACTCTTCACTGCTAAAGCCCCTCCACGGTAGCTCCTAAACCACAAGTGCCCAAAAAGATAAAACCTGGGATCAGTATCAAGGAGCCTGCATCAAGGTCAGAGCCAACTCCCAAGAAGAGGGGCAACACTAAGCAAAGAAAGACAACTTCCAAGAGATACAAGTTCTTTGCTACAGCCCTAAAGAAGGAAAAAGGGAAAGGAGTCCACGACACAGCTAATGCAGTAGCAAATTCATATGATTAAACTTTGTACATGTAGTTAGTTAGGCTGTTTCTGTATAATCTTTTTGTAATTATTTGCAGTTATATTGTACCTATTACTGCTTATTAATGAAAGTTCTCTTTGGTAGTTGTTGTTTGAATTTTGTTTGGTTTACTTCATTTCTAATATTGTCCTTGTTTGCTTTAGTTATTTGTGTGAGTTTTGTTTGCTATTATTACTTGCTCTATTTTATGTCTGATCTTTACCAAAATACCCTGCTGCACATGTCCTTTATCTTTGATTCAGTGAGGAAACTCCTCCTCATAGGTTTAGGGGTGTGGCAAAGTTTGCCAATGAGATAGTTAACCTAAGTGCAACAAAACCAACGAAGTAAGATAGAAATAGAGCTAAGTTCACCTAAGGAACTTTGAAAATGAGAAAATTTAAAAATTTGTAAACCTTTAGGCATTAAACACTTTTAAAGTTTAACATTTTCATGAGGTGAACACCAAGAAAACTCACTTGTGTCAGCATTTAGTGAACCATTAAAGAGAGAAAAAGGTAAGGACATGCCTATGAGTTCAATGAAGACCATACCTAGTGAGATTTGGGTCTACAAATTTTTTTTTCTCTTTGAGGAGTGTCTTAGGAAATTCTTCTTGCTCTAAGTACTGGCTGAGTCTTTTCCTCACTAGACGCTAGGCATCTCCAAATTTAAACAGCTAACAGCACCCATGAAATTTAGAAAAGGATCATGGCCTTTTCTTAAACAGTTTGAGCTTTAAAATACCAAACCTAGTAAACTACCCTTGTGTGTATTTACACCTAAATCTATGGACCTGATTCAAACCTACCTCCACTCTGAGAATTCAGAAGGTAAAGGAGAAGGAGTTGAAGATGGACAAGCTAGGATCAACATTTGATAAATGGAGAAGAAACATAAAAAAAAGACAGCAGTGTAGCAGCAGAGAAGAGGGTGGCATTTCAGGAAAAAAAAAAAAAAAAAAAAGAAAAGAAAAATATATTCGTAAGAATAACAGAAAAATAAATTAACGAAAAGGAATAGAGAGGAGTCAAGAGGAAGTTTCATTGGAAAAAGTAAAAATAGGAGGAGAAGCTGGCCACTTCAAGTCTAAAAAATATTAAAGAAGATGAAATATGCTGAAATTAAAAGAAGGTGAAGTCATGAATCAACTCCTTCACCTAATGATTTCTCAATTTTGTAACATTTTCACCCTTCCATTCTTTATAACCTACACCCATAAGCCACATTACCTACCCTAGTCATAAGACCTTGTGATCCTAATTAGAGTGAGTTGTTATGTGGAGATGAGGAGTTGTCCAATCTATGGTGAGGAATATTCAATGATACCAGAATTTAGAGCCTTGCCTATGGTCATGCTTGCAGACCCATTTGGGGGTTGTAACTGTTCTTGAGCTTGTGTGAAATGAAAACCCTCAAAATTCTTTATGAGACACTGCCCTGGTAAGCATTGGGTCTGACATTGAATGTATTGGGCATTGCCTAAACCTAATTGTTGAATTGATGATGAGCTCAGTACTGACATATACTTGTTGTTTTTCTTGTTGTAAGCTGATTGGAAATGATGTGCATTCATGCAAGAGTTTTTAATGATTAAATGATCTATGCATTTCATTTGGTTAAATTTCTCACATTTTGAAAAGAATCAAGGGGCTGATGCTCTGATTATTGAATATTGATTTAGTGATATTGCATTTTTGTTAATTGTTTTCATTGAGAAGTTTGTGGGTACCTTCACTGAAAACCTTCAGGAGACTTCCCTCCTCCACTAGGAATCATCTAGGGGTTTAAAAGGCTTGATGCATAAGCTAAATGCATCCGTGCTCCCTATGAAAGTGGCATTTAAATTCTTAAAATAGTTGTTTACATTTTGCTTTGCCCGAGGACTAGCAAAAATTAGGTTTGGGGTGTGTTATTTACTGAAAAGTACCACTTTTCACCTCTTAACCTAGCCTTTACTACACCTTGAAGCTGACTAATAACTCTTTGTTTAGTTTGTTTTGTAGTTAGTAATAATTCGTGCAGCTTAATACAAAGTCCATGCCTTTGGTGCCAAAATGAGAGAGAATTTAAGTCAAGGATGGCTGTTAAGTCAAAGAATGATGGAACACCATGGTGGTACACACCACGGTGGCTATTTTACATGTCATGATGGACCAAGGAAGTTTAGCAGATGAAAGAGGTATGGATGTGAGTGGAGAAGGCTGCAACATCAGCATATGCATGGCAGTAGAGGAGAAATGATGTTATCTCACACAATAGAAATGCTGCCTCGTGCTGTTTAAGTCTGCAGCAAAGCTTCCTCACGCAGATGTTACATGCAGCACAAGGAAACTCGTAAAGAATTCATGCAGCTTGGTGAAGGGATTGTCCCAGAGCATTCCCTCGTGCAACAGTAGTGCGCTTTAGCTGCAATCAACACTCAAGGTCCCCTCAGAGCTCTTGCGCACTAAACCTTCAGAAATCCAGCTCGCGAGGAATAAATTCCATATAAGTCGCGCACACTATCTCGGAAGGCCAATTGGCAGAAAGAACAACAACAAGCTTGTGATGTCCTCGCATGGTTCTAAAGGAGAGAGAGCTCCAGAAATCTCCTCATGTAGCTCTCGCTCGCTTAAAAGCTCAACCTTCTACCGAACGAGTTGTGTTATTCATTTGACAAGAAGCCACACGAGATTCAGAGTCTACTTCGTGAGACCCTCGCGACAAGAGGAACTTGAAGCTCCGTTGCATGAGCAAAGCCAAATCAGTGCAACTCATCCTCACGACAATATTGCAGTGCAAAGCAGCTGCACGATAATTCAAAGTCCACCTGTGCGAGCTAGGAGCTTTCAAAGCCAAATACTACCTCGCGAGGACTCTGCAAGCCACGTGAAATAATTAATGAACTAGAGTCAGCCCGGCGAAGCTCGGACTCTCCACTTCTCATTTCATATCCAAGGACCTTTTAGGAATTTCCCCAGGTCTAGGGCACACATCCCAAGGCCCTGATTTTGAGCCACACATCCTAAGGCATCCAAGGTTACAACAAAGCCACATCTGCCCTAAAATTAAGGTTTAATCTTCTCTTAGCCAAAGCATCAAGGACTGAGTATTTAAGCTATAATTTTAACTTAGAAAAATATCTCTCCTTCAACCTCAGCCAGCTGTGAGCTCGAGCAGATTAGGGTTAGGGTTTGATCACCTCCTTTTTCATTTTTTTCTTTTTCCTTAGCCCAACACTTGCTGGCTAGGTTCTTTGTATGCAATTAGGTTTAGTTTTATCAATTTTGTAATGGGTCTTGTAAACATTGAGATTACTTTATGAGCTATTATGTACAAGGCTGCTGCCTTGAGAAATCTCATTTTAAGTATTGTGCTGATCAATGAAATTTGTATTTTCTATGTATATTCAATCTATTATTGCCTATTTATCCATAGTTTTGTTGAATCTATGCCATACTTCTAGGACTTGAGTTGATTTGAAATGCCCATGGGAGCTTGAGCTTATAGCCCTGGGACTATGGTGGCAGCAGTAATTTACATAATCCATCTCAGTCCTCTGTGGTGTGGATAACCTCTGTGGATATCCTGTGACCATTTAAGTGGATAGACTATAGCCCGAGGGTGATTCCAAGCCACAGATCTAAGAAGGATTCTTCACCTCTGCACCTAAGCTTGTAGCCTTGTGAGAGGTTGTTACAGGAACAAGCTCCCCTCTGTTGTACTTGATGAATATTAGATGTTAGATCTAATTTCTCTGTAGAGATTATAGACTTGTGAGCTGAGTCATTACAGGCCTTTTGTAGCAATGATCAGCTGCATTTAAAGTCCCCAAATAGCATTTAAGCTATAGTGGTTTCCACTGGTTTGTTCAAGAACTATTTACTCCCACTGATGCATGAGCTTGTAGCATGGCATACATGGTGTTTGCAATTTCAATGTTCTGATTTGATTCATTGACTGGAGGACATCTATTGGATAATCTGTGACCATTTAAGTGGATGGGTTATAGCCTTAAGATCAGTCTATTCCATTGGATTAGATTGGTTTTCTTATTTAATCCATGTGATTTGATTCTCCCCATTAGATAGTTTGTGACCAATAAGGTGGACAGGTTATAGCCTTAAGAGACCAGGTCAATCCATATGGGTTGAGTTGGATACATCTTCCTTGCAGATGTGCTTCTAGCCATCTGAGGGTTTGTTGCAGAGACAACCCTAAATCTGAGTTACATAACTATTTTAACCTTAGCTTAATTGCCTACTTTCCATCATTTTATCTTTATTTTAACACACGCCATCACCACCTTCTTCATAACCCCTTTCTTTAGGATAGGACTGCACTTCATTTCTCTTCTTTTAGTGTTAATTTAGTGTAGTTGTGACACCCAACTCCCTTTCTCTAGGATTGTTAGATCTGTAGCCCGATCTGGAGGCCTACTATTAGAGCCCATTTTGGGTTTTAGATCAATTTCTCTGTGGGACAAACTTTTACTTACTCAAAACTTGCTACAACAACCCTGTATCTTGCAGGCTGTGTATTTCAGACTTGCTATTTTAACCAATTTCCATCTCTTTACTTTTGATTCATTTTTATTCATCACTGTTTTCTCACCAATAACAAGACAACAGTCTAGAAATTAAGGCAACAATAGTCTGCCCTTGAACACTAATGATCCATCTTCTCTAATAGAGAAGTCAGGTTGTTTACCCTCAATCCTTTACCGTCTAATGGCCATAAGCTCTACATTGGTCAATTGCATTTCACGGATCTTGTTGAAGAGTGTTGACCGAATGGAAATGTTGGCCATTAAAGCTCTGGATTCCTGCACATCGAAGCTTATGTCAATTAGTGCTAAGTCCTCAAGTAGATGCCATCTTCGAATCCTTGTGACAAGGTGTGACAAGAGAGCGGATGACTTTCAGCTAAGGGCATCTACCACCACGTTGGCCTTGCCCGGATGGTACTAAATGGAGCAGTCATAATCTTTAAGAAACTCCATCCATCTCCTTTGTCTTAGATTCATATCTTTTTGAGTGAACAGATATTTAAGGCTCTTATGGTCCGTTAATATTTTGAAAGATTCGTCGTAGAGATAATGCCTCCATATCTTCAAGGCAAATACAATCACTGCCAGCTCGAGATCATGAGTGGGTTAGTTCTTTTCATGGTCTTTCAATTGCCGCGACCCATAGGCTGTGACTTTATCGTTCTAATTTAATAACATCCCAATCCACTATGGGATGCGTCGTTGAATACTACAAAACCTCCACTGCCCAATGGTATGGCGAGCACTGGTGCAAAGGTTAATCTTCTTTTGAGCTCCTGAAAGCTTTGTTCACTCACCTCAGTCCACTCAAATTTGGCATTCTTCCTCCAATAGTATCCAGCTAATCCTAGGAAGCTATGGATTTCTGTCACAGTTTTCGATTGCTCCCACTTCATGATGGCCTCTATCTTGTCTGGGTCCACTGCTATGCCAGCTTGCAAAACAACATGCCCCTGAAAGCTCACTTTCTTTGGCCAAAATTCACACTTGCTTAGCTTCACATAGAACTGGTGATCTCGGAGTGTTTAGAGAGCTAAGCGTAAGTGATGTTTGTGTTCTTCTCTCGTCTTTGAGTAAATAAGAATATCATCCATGAATACCACCACACACTGGTCTAGGTAAGGTTTAAAAACCCTGTTCATCAAGTCCATGAAAGACACTGGGGAATTTGTCAGCCCGAATGGCATCACTAGGAATTCATAGTGGCCATACCTCGTACAAAAGGCTATTTTAGGTATATCCTCAACTTTCACCCTCAACTGGTGATAACCAGACCTCAAGTCTATTTTGGAGAAGAACTTCACTCCCTGTAGTTGATCGAAGAGATCATCGATTCTCGGGAGTGGGTATCGGTTCTTTATAGTGACTTGTTCAGCTTATAGTGACTTGTTCAGCTGCCGATAGTCAATACAGAGTCGCATGGATCCATCTTTCTTTTTGACAAAAAGCACTAGTGCTCCCCATTGCGAGACACTTGGCCTGATGAACCCCTTATCAAGAACTTCTTGTAATTGTTCCTTGAGCTCTTTCAGCTCCACGACTGCCATATGATATGGTGCTTTTGACACTGGTTTTGTACTTGGAGCTAAGTCCACTACGAACTAAACATCCCGATCTGGTGGTAAACCTAGCAACTCTTTCGAAAACACTTCTAGAAAGTCACACACTGTAGGGATATCGATAAGGTTAGCTTTTTCCTCCTTCCCTTCTTGTAGGAATGCCAAAAAGCCACTACATCCCTTGTTTAGTAGTCGTTCGGCTCGGATGGCAGATATTAACGGTGCGACACTTGGTTGGTTATCGTAGAACTTGAAAGATTTCCCTTTCTTGGGCCGAAAAGTGACGATTTTTTGAAGTCAATCGACGTTAGTGTGGTATATAGATAACCAATCCATGCCAAGGATTACATCAAATCCCTGCATATCCAGTAAAATCACATCTACCTTGGTCTCATAGTCTTCAATAAGGGTGAATACTGATCGACACACAGTATCTGTCCTCATAGAATCCCCGATTGGAACTAAAACCTTCAGAATGAATTCCAAGGGCTCAAGCTCGATGCACAGTTCTACTGCGAATTGAGGGGTTACAAAAGAGTGAGTAGACCCTGGGTCTATCCACACTCGAGCTCTGTGAGAGCAGATATCTATCACAGTACCACTCTTCAAAAATATTTGTATAGTACCTGAGTTTCATGCATATATGTAAGTATTTGGGCGATGAGTACCCAAGTGTTATAGCAGCATTAGAAAATGGAATAGCAAGGATTATTTTACCTAATGCACCTTCTCCATCTAAAATAAAAGTTTAAACTGATAATCCACAATTTACACACCTTGGATTACGTCGTTGATAGTTTGGGCACCCTGTGCCGTCACAGCATACGCCCGACCTTGTACAGTAGGTCGTAAAGACCTTTGAGGAAGTGCTTTCGTCATTGCGTCCACTTTCATATCTGGGCATTCTTTAATCCTATGTCCCATTTTACTGCATCTAAAACACCTTCTAGTGTTTCTTCAACACTCTTCGATTCTATGCGACTTTCCGCAAGCGGAACACATCTCTTTCAGTGACGAAGAAGCATTACAAGAGGTCTATTGAAATCTTGGCACACCCGTGGTTGTAGTGTTTGGAGTGCCGAATGACCTCATATGATTAGGAGCGGATGGCTTCAAAGATACCGTTTGTATCGTATGGGAGGGTGGTGGCATTAGAAATCTTAGCCTTTTACTGGCCTGCTCCGATTGATGGGTTTGGATTCTACTTCTTCGACTTTGATTCTGTTCCTCTCACCTTTTGTACATATCTTCGACGTCCCTTTCCGCTATGAGGGATAGTCTTACTACTCGTTCGTACGTTGTTGCCTTAAACAGGGATATCCTCTCCTTAATGACCGGTTTTAGAACATACTCGAACTTTTGTGTCTTCATTAGCTTAGTGGCCACTAGTGTTGGTGTGAATCGAGAGAGCCAGGTGAACAAGGCCTCATATTCACGCACGGTCATTTGCTCTTGTTTCAATTCGGAAAATTTCAATTCCATCCGGCGTCGTTCCATTGTAGGAAAATATTTTTCATTGAACACCTCGGTGAATTGCGCCCACGTCCACAGTGTTCCTGGTGCTCGTGTTCTCTTAATGGATTTCCACCATGGATCTGCCTCACATTCGAGTTGGAATGATGCCCAACTCACCTTTTCCTCCTTTGTGCACCTGATCCTTTGAGGAACCTTTTCTATCTGATTGAGCCATTGCTCGGCTTCCATTGGATCGGTTTGTCCATAGAAGCTAGGAGGTCTCAACCTCCTAAACTCCTCAAAACTCGATGGTTGACGTCTCTCTGTAAGCAACGCAACAACATTCACCTCTGCCTCTAACAACTGTTGGTTGTTATCCTCTCTTAGAGTATTTTTGGTTCCAAGGTTGTTCCCTGCTCCGGATGTATTGTTGTTGTTGCCCATCAGAATCACGTTTGATGTCGTGGCAACACCCTCACCATTGGTTGTATCCCTAATATTTAGGGTTCTCGGTCTTCCCCATCGAGGAGGCATTCTGACCTGCCATGATCACACAATTTTTCAGTCGAAATGCTCCTACGAACCTAGCCTAAGCAATGGCGGTGTAATTGTCATTGTATCGCACTTAAGCCATAACTCTAGCTCCATTTAAGAACTATAGCCTAGGCTTTGATACCAATTGTGACAGCCCGGATTTCCGTACCCAAAATCCATGCCATCATATCGTATGGCACAACTTAGTTTACGATGTCGACGTGATATCATGACACTTTGAGATCCTTGTGACAACTTGATCTTCTCCAACTCGTGAGTGAGAAGGTCGGGCGTATCCAATAATTCTAAGTAAGCGCATAAATAAAGTGGCATGACCCACATGGCCATAGAAACTACCAAACGTTCTATCATTTAAACCTATGCCAAAAACTATACAACCATTGCTGACGGTTCACCATCACCCAACAATGGTTAAAGTTATCCAAAACATACATGTATATATAGAAGAATTTTTGTTTCCAAAAGAGCTGTACCAAGTCTTAACAAAAAGTTCCTGCACTATCTCAAACAAAATCTCCACTAATAGAACTTTTCAAGAGGCAGCTCCTCGTCCTCCTCTGGGTTGTAATCACGGTCTGCTACTAATTCGAGGTCGATTTCAGGTTCTAAGCTGGGGTCAACTCCTATACCTGTGATGTATAGTCAAATGGAATGAGCTAACATCTAAGATCAAGAGAGAAAATATCAGTGCTAATGTACGTGTGATTCTAAGAACACATGAATTACATAGCCAGATTCAAAAGCATTGTAGATAATAATATAGTTTCAAATCAAAATTTTCACATAAAGCTGAAGTATAAGAATTCAAGGTTTAAAAGAAGCTTTTAATCAGGTCCAATACAATACAATTATAAGAAATCAGAAATTTGAGTGAAAGTCCTCATTTTAGGTGATGATATTAAGGCCTTGTTTGACAAAACTCAAGGAAATGTTTTTTTTTTTTTTACTTTACATGGGCTTGTAAATAAAAGAACTCATGGGAAGTTTTATTTTTAAAAGTTTACAATGGTTTGATTTTATTTTTTTCAGCTGTTTGGCTACATGTGAAAAATTATTTTCCTGAGGCACCATTCTTCACACCATTTGAACTTGTAACCTCACCCCATCCCGTCGGGCCAAAATGCATTAATCGCTTTGAATTAGAACATGATTTTTTTTTTGTCCCAACTTTATAGAAGATGGGTCTTGAGATCATGGGCATACACTCAGATAGTTAGTTTTTTATTCCGCATGGTACACATCTCAAACAGTAACTCTAAATTTAACTCAAATAATCTCCCATGCAGATATAGCATAAGGAGCCGAAGTGTTTACCGATGGGAATCCCCACCTAACCACCGTCGTTCAATGAACGCTTGTTGATATGCCCATGACGAACCGAAGGTAAGTAGAACCTTGTTGGTTCACAGACAAGTGCGCGGATATTCTGCTGTGCCGGTCACGGATATCCCGCCGTGTCGGTGGGGGATTCGTTCATATGAACCTTAAACCAATGAACACTAATACATAGAGGGTAACATGCATGTAGAATTCATAAAAATTTCAAAACGGTTCCAAATTCGGAGATCAAATTTCATAATCGGATTTCACATTCAAAGTGCGGAGGAATCATATTAAGATTCACTTCATATTCACAAAACAATCTCAGAGTTCGTAGTTAATATTCATATGCATGCTCGAAATTCTATGGCCAGAAGAAAGTTCAGAAGTTCGGAAATCACATGTAAAATTATGCTTATGGCTTATGCATTTGATTCTATCATGGAAATTTACGATTCAATTTCAAAGTACGAGTGGCAGTGAATTTTTCTCTACCTCAATGTCGGCAATGTGCATATGTAGGTGCAAAAAGTCTCGCGTTCAATCCTAATTCACAGTAGATTCGATGTTAGTTGTCATAGGCGAAGCAGTCATGCACACAAGCTCCCCAAAACCTTCCCCCCTTGGTCAAGGCCTAAGGTAGGGCATGTAAGAAAACTCACCCTCGCGAGAATAGAAGATCGCTTTGGCAGGCCTCTTCAGGTTTCATGTAGCACCTAAAGTCGCCCAGGCGACTTTTTCCCAAATAAAATGGCCTGTAAAACTCACTCTGACGAGTTCACAAGTCACTTAAAAACTTACGCGCTCAAGCCAACTCGCCTTGGTGAGTTGAAAATATCACCTGGGCCGAACATTCAGAAGTCATATGGCACCAGAGCTCTCCCGGGCGACATTTACCCGAACTTTTAAGCCTGGAAAACTCGCCCGGGCGAGTTCTCCAGTCACTTAAACCTCATGCCTCTGAAGCCAATTCGCCCTGGTGAGTTCCAGCTAGCCCGGGCGAGCTTGAAACTTTCAGAGCTCGATTCCCCTTCTTCTTCACCTTTAACTCTCCTAATTACTTAGCATCACACTTAAATCTTCCCTAATTTCTTTGTATCACGTTGAAAATCAATATATGCCCCTTCTATTTTGTCAAAACCTAAATCTCGTTCTTGGATTTTCATGCATGCAGTTCTTTCGGTGATGGATCATCGAAATTTTAGATCTTCGTGTTATTCACACACTCGATCGTCGAACACTTTGCATGCTATCCAAATATCAGTTAATTAAGTTTCAAATTCTCATGCTCCATGCTCTCGAGCTCGATTTGCGATATGTACCTTCTCACGTGTAGATGCAACCATCGGTGCCAAGGAGAATAGGCCCTAAAGCTTATCTCCACACGATGCTTTGATCATTGATGTCGCAGTGTCATAGTGGTCGTAACGTCGAAGCTCGCTCACTGCCGGAGTAATTTATAGTGACCGGTTTCAAGAGAGAGAGAGAGTAGAGAAGGTGAAGAGGTTCTCAACTCCTTTCACATCCCCACGAATTCATGCAAGGTACTATGCGTGAGAGTCAGATTTAATATCAAGGGGCTGCTTCTGTGTGTAGCTAGTACACATAAGAGTTGTGTACGACTCAAGGTTACTAAGGGGCCGCTTCTGTGTGTAGCCAGTACACACAAGAGTTGTGTGCGACTCAAGGTTTACTTCAGTGTTGTGTGGGTATACTGAAATAGGTATTGGTCCTCAAGTGGTCAAGTCACATTCCTAAAAGATCTAACTCCAATCAGCCCACCACTTGATTGCTTCCGTACCTGGCTAGTTTTAGTGTATAGCCGACATAATAAGGTGAGTGTGCGGGTCTGATCAAGGTCTCTAATTGACTCATGTGTATTCATCGACCTAATGTGTAATTGACTCTCTTTTAGACTGACTAATCGAATCTATGTGGCATAAGGCACACTCGATACCGAACGCCAACACGATATACGATTCATAGATGTTGGGGTTTTACATAGAAGGAATTAAATATGAGGCAACAAAGATGGATCGAATTTATTAAGGATTACGATTGTTCCATTCCGTATCACCCAAGCAAAGCGAATGTGGTGGTGGATGCCTTGAGTCGGAAGAGTTCGGCTCAGCTATCAAGCCTTATCATGGGGATTCATAGATGGAAACTACTGAAAGACCTTTCCTTATATGACAGGAAGATCGAGATGAAAGATTCAAGAGCTTTCTTGGCAAACATCACTATTCAACCGATTATCTTTAGTAGCATCTACGAGCTATAGATGAAAGATACATAGTTAGTGAAGATCAGACAGGGTGTAATCGGTGGCAGTAGTCCAGATTTCTCCATCAAAGAGGATGGATCACTATTATTCTGAGGGCGTCTATGTATACCGACCGATGCCGATCTTCGGCAAACTATTTTACACGGGGCCCATAAGTCAAAGTATGCTATTCATCTTGGTGGTATGAAGATGTACCAAGATTTGAAGAAAAGTTATTGGTGGTGAGGTTTAAAGAAAGACGTCACCGAGTAAGTCTCGAGGTGCTTGGTTTGTCAGTAATTGAAGGTGGATCACCGACATCCATCAGGACTGTTACAACCTCTACCGATACCGGAGTGGAAATGGAAATAAATTTCCATTAACTTCATTTTGGGATTACCACAGACAACAGAGCGACATAATGCTATTTGGGTGGTCATTGATAAACTAATCAAGTCGGATCCTTTCTTGCCATACAACGCTACGTATACGGCAGGTTGGCTCGCAGAAATTTATATGAAAGAGGTCGTCCAATTACATGGTATTCTAGTGAGCATTGTTTCAGATCATGACCCATTATATACCTTACAATTTTGGCAAAGGTTTCAAGAGGGAATGGGTACGAGATTGAACTTCAGTTCGGTGTTTCACCCATAAACGGATGGACAAACTGAAAGAGTGAATCCGATCATTGAAGATATGCTCAGAGCTTGTATGATCGATTTTCAAGGATCATGGGATCAACACCTACCATTGATCAAATTTGCTTATAATAACGGTTATCAGTCGAGCATTGGTATGGCCCCTTACGAAGCACTATATGGACGGAGATGTAGATTTCTGATTAATTGGGAAGAGACTAGAGAAAAAATTATATTGGGTTCGAAAGTTATCGAGAGTACTGTCGAAGCCGTTCGATTGATTCAAGAGAGGATTAGGGTAGCTCAGAGTAGACAGAAAAGCTTTGCTAATTTAAAAAGGACAAGCATCAATTTTCAAGTTGGAGATCACGTGTTCATCAAAATTTCACCAATGAAAGGTGTGATGTGCTTTGGAAAGCAGGGAAAGCTAAGCTCACGCTTTATAGGACCTTTTGACATTTTGGGACGTGTTGGTGAAGTTGCATACAGAGTTGCTCTATCCCCACAACTCGATAGGGTATGCTAAGGAAGAATGTGAAGGACCCGATTGACATTTTTGAGAAGCAATCGATTGAACTTTACAAGGATTTAATCGTTAGAGAAGAACCTGTGCAGATACTCGATCGAAAAGAGCAGGTGTTACGCACTAAACATATTCCCTTAGTGCTTGAAAAGTGGCAGAGTCACTCCGTGAAAGAGGTCACTTGGGAGCCCAAAGTCGAGGTCCGCGATCAATACCCACTTTTGTTTCAATGAGATTTGAGAGAGTTTTATGTACTTGTAAATATTAATGAAGTTATACACTCGGTGATTGGACTTATATGTAGGTTGTTGAATATACAAAGAGCACCATTTTGGGGTCTAAATGAGTTGTAGTTAGTAGAGAGTGAGAACTTAAATTCTGAGATTTTCGGTCAAAACTGATCTATCGAAATACAAACCGATCGTTCGATTTTGACACAACAGAGAAACATATGTTTTTTGTCAAAACCGATCAATCGAATGGGGAATTGATCGATCATTTTTAGAAATCGATCGATCGAAATACAAATCGATCGTTTGATTTGACAGAATAGAGAAATGACAATATTTGTCAAAAACCGATCGATCAAAATGGAATTCGATCGATTGACTTGAGAAATCGATTGATCGAACTGGAAACTGATCGATTGATTCTACCAGGCTTCATGTTTTAAAACCAAAACTGATTGATTGATTTGGGAAATCGATCAGTCAAAATAATTGACTGGCGTAGTTAAAAAGTGAAAAAATCGATCAATTGATTTGGGCAATATATAAGGGAATCGTGTTTTTCTATTTTGAAACTTGCACGATTTTTTTTAGTTTTCTTTTGCTCTTACTCTTGGAGATACCCAAACCTTTATTTTCAACCGTTCAGGCATCGATTCTTCACAAGGTTGAATTTGAATCTCTTCTAAAGGTAAACACTATCCTTCTATAGTGTTAATTTTTAAATTTCAAGCTCCAACCCTAGCTTCCTTAGTTGGTTTGAAATCAAATGGCTCACAAAACTAAACAAGCCACTAAATCTCTGACACCGAAGAAGCCCACATCATAGGTGGGTTCTTTGCGACAGCCACCACCACTGGAATGACCCAATGCGTGGTGGGTGGCGAAGGAATTTGCGACCGAATGGACTTTTGACCAGGAACTTTTTCGCGAGCATGAAGCGACCAACTGGGAGTTTCAATATCTCAGAAAATCAGGACTAGAAAGCTTACTCCACCCTTTCATTGACTATTACTACCCGTGTTTGGTAAGACTCTTTTACCAAAACATGTACTTAGGTGAGAAAGAGGACACCATATGTACGAAGATAGACAATAGGGTCTATGAATTCAACCATGGCCATGTCACAGACGCAATGGAATGCTATGGAAAATACTATGACAAGATCGATTTGATGGAACTAAACCTAGAACCCTTCGACTTTCATATCGTAACGGAGAAAATGACAATGGGCAAGCATGGATCAGGCCAGTCTGTGACGAGAGCCCAGTTACCTCGTCATTTATGGATGTTGGATGTGATTTTTAAGTGCAACCTTTTCCTGCTAAGACACAAGACGAAATGGGTAGGGGTCGTACAGCAGGCACAATTTGCGGCCTTTGCAGGCCAGTGGTTTAATGCCCTAGAGGTAGTTTTTGATGGCATAAAATATGCCCGTGGGAAGATGTTAGAAGGAGGAGTTAAACCTTTTGAGCAAATCCCTTATGCTCGCCTTATCTCCAACATGATAGAAGATTATCCAGGCGGAGAGGAGTATGTGATTTCGAAGGATGAGTCGCGGTTAAAAGACAACGTGAAGCGCTACTCGCTAAAGGAATGGAAGAAAAGTTTTAATCAGTTAGAGAAGAGTTGGGGGGTAGTGTTGATGTGTTTTAAATGCTTGCTGCTAAGTTTATTGAAAATAGTGATAAGAATGTGTTAGTAAAAATAAATCAAAGGTAGATTGAAAACTACAGAGTAGCAAGTCTAAAAATACACAGACCTGTAAGATACAGGGCCTGTTCTAGCAAGTTTTAATTAGTAAGAGTTTGTCCCATAGGGAAAAATGATCTAAAGCTCCAAGGGAGCTATCTTTAGTAGGCCCTCCAGATCTGACTACAGATCTAGCAATCCTAAATGGAAGGAGATTTAAGTCACTATTGTTTAAATCCTATGGTAACCTAATGCCTAAACTACAGAAATGGTTGAGAAGAATGATGGAAAGTGAGATAATAAATATAAAAGGGTGAGAAGTAAGCTATTAGGTACAGATCTGATGGGTCTTATAACTCAGACTCAGATCTGCTGCTATAGAAATTCTGTCCAATGACTACATTATCACCAAAGAGGAGAAAGGATCCAACTCACCCCTGTGCCATGATCCAATCTCTTATGGCTATAACCTGTCCACTTAAATGGTCACAGATTATCCAATAGGGGAACCACAGTCCAGAGATGGGTCAGAAAAAGTTTATCATTGTAGGCACTACTTCTTCCAAGCTACCAGTTCAAGAATCCATAGGAGCCTCAACCTCTAAAGTTCTGTGTGTGGGGCTAGGCCTACAATGTGCACTAGCCTGGACACACAAGACCAGCAAGAGTTTGAGTACTAGCTTTAGGTCTAGCTGTTCAGTGCTTTAGAAAGACAGTAGTGATTCAGTCACAAGCCTACAATCTCTACAGCTAGATCAGATCTGCCATCTAATGGTGGGTCTATACAAATACAGGGGAGTCTGTCTCTGCACAATCTCTCACAGGGCTACAAGCATAAGTGCAGAGAAGAAGAATCTATCTTAAATCTGTGGATTGGCCTCACCCTAGGGCTCTAACTTGTCCACTTAAATGGTCACAGACTATCCACAGAGGCTATCCTCCTCACAGAGGTCTGAGACAGAACAAGTAGATTACTGCCACCACCATGTTCACAAGGCTACCAGCTCAGGCTCCCATGGGGATTCAGATTTAGTGGATCCTGTGGTAGGGCCTAGGCCTGCATATGTGCCTAGCTTGGATACACAGGTCACTTGGATCTAAATAAATCCTTAAAAACAATCTTCCATTGCTTACAATACGACTTAGCAATGGAGGATCTCAAGGCAGCAGCCTTGCACAGAACAACCCTCAAACACCAATCCCATATAAGTATAACATCCTATTATAAAACACCATTAAAACTGTTCTAAATAAACATACAAAGACATAACCAGCAAGTGCTGGACTATAGAGAGAAGAAAAAGGAAAAAGAAGCTGCCTAAACCCTAACCTTAGCCTACTGGAACTCTACAGTCGATTCAAGAAGAACAATCCCTACAACCTAAATTAGGCTTAGGCTTATATAGCAGTCGACTATGTGAGCATTAGGGTTTGGAAAATCCTAATTTTAATGATGCAAATGTGGCCCATTACTGTTCCTTGGATGCCTCGGGGTGTGTGCACAGAGATTGGAGCATTGGAGTGCGTGCCCTAGTTCTGAAAGTTCTCAGACTACCCCTGCAGAAGTGGGAGAAAGTTAAGATCCTGAGCCTCGCTAGGTAGCAAGGATTTCTAGGTCTTGTCACGTGATAGAATTTTCATCGCGAGATTGAATTGACTTGAAGCTCTTACAGTTGCGGGATAGATAGTTTGGTCATCGCAGGATTGCTCTGGTCGTTGTGAGACTGCGCTTTTCATTTGAGTGGCGCGGGAATCGCACGTGTAGTTCATTCCTTGGTTAATCTCGCGGGGATCCTTGCGAAGAAGCAATGTGCATAGGCCTCTAGATCGTACGAGCAGTTCCCTAAAGGTCTGCATCCCGTGACCACTGCGCGATAGCTACGCGCAGGAATGCCTGGAGCTCTCTCTCCTCAGTGAATCGCGCGAAGATTAAATGCTCCTCTTTTGAGCTGTGAGAGACTACGCGAGTGCTTACAACTGAACCTCGTGAGAACAGCGCGAAGTCTACTTTCTGGGCCCTTCTGGCATTAATCTGCGCGAGAATAGCACGAGCAGTTGGTGTGCTGCCTTCAGAAACCTGCGACAACTGCGCGAAGCATTCTTTTTTATTCAATTGAACCTTGCGACATCTGCGCGAGGCTCACTTCTTGACTTGTTGCTGCTGTGTTGTGCCTATGCTGCACCCAATTCTCTATTTGGGTCCAACTTCCTTTCTCTTGAGGAACTTCTGGGGCAAAAGTAAGCTTCTTAGCATGGTTAGGGCCTTATCTCCAGCTGCTGCTTATTACCAACAAAATGGGCTTAACACACATTTATTAAATGACTAAGAGTCTAACAGAGATTAAGTTAAGGGGTGAAAAGTGGTACTTTTCAGGTCTTAATAGGTAGGAGAACATGAGCAACCTCCACCAACTGCTCAAGGACATGAACAACCAGCACCAACAGCTCAGCCTCAACAACGTGCTCCACTCTGTGTACCCCATCTCAGCAGGTACCAGCAACGACGATCAAGGATGTCCTGGCCCTCATGGTTGAGAACAATCGCCAGTTGCACTGTCGTTTGGATTACCACGACGGCATGCTGACACTTCTGATACGGCAGACATACCCTACCGACTATATGTCACACCTTGACGGTGCACGTACCTACATGGTTGACCCCCGTTCCTACACCACAGATGCATCTACTTCTAGGAGTAGGGATACGACGGATGATGACGCTGGACCATCGAAAGTGCAGCCAAATCAGTGAGAGGCGGGGGGGGGGGGGGGGAGTTATCCAGAAATTTTTGGAATTTACTTGTGAACTTCAAAATTTTGTATTTTGGTTAAATTAAGAACAATTGCATCTTGGGAGACCTTACAATCACTTTTTTTATGATTATGCATAAATTTTATTTACATCGTTTGGTTGTGGTTCATAACTGTTGTCATGAATGATTGCTTACATTGTTATATCTGCACATGCTTCGTTGAACGTCGGCTTAGTTGATAGTAAGTTAAACGTATACGATAGTTGTGAATGTACTATGGTCTACGAGACTGAAAGGAGTACTTGAATAGTTTAATTGCTTAGTTGTGAGTGTGGTCTCACTTCGGATGAGAATTTTTGTAAAGATGAGCTTTGGCTGAGTACTCAGTTAAAGGATTGGATTCTTTTGAGTATGAACTATCGATTCCTTATGTGTCCTTTAGTTCGTGAACGCTCGCCTAAGTATAGAATGAGTGTCATTTCCAACCCATGAGACACTACTTAATTTTCGAGGATGAAAATTCCTAAGGAGGGGAGAATGTGATGTCCCGAAAAATTTGTGATTTCTCAATATGTCCGATTTCGTGTGATATTGACCGTTAGATGAGTGACCGTACACCGACGTGCGGTGTACCGGCTAAACACCCGAAATGTTAAGTATAAAGTCATGGGATGAGATATTTCCATCCATTTTGTTTGGTTTATTTGGTGAAAATTGAAAGGAAGAAGACCCAACCGTGTGATCGCACCATACGCAATAAGTAGAGTGAAGAGTAGTGTGTGTTAGAGTGGAGATTCATCATAGACTTCATTTCGATTCAATCACCAGAGGCAACCTAATCTTATTCTACTTAGAATTACAGAAAATAGGAAAAAGGAAATGGAGTTTTGAGGTTGTCACTTAACTAAAAGTAAAGATGAACTAGATCCAATGAAAGACAGGTTTAAAAAACTAGATTATAAATGAAGAAGAGAAAGTTGAGGATGAGAGCAAAATGGTTTGGTAAAAGTAGATGCAAATATGGAGAATGAACAGCTAAAGGATAGTTTTCACTGTAAAATTAATTTACAATGCAAAGTAGAAAATAGATCTGTAGTCATCCTTCACTTGGCTATAAGCACAAATGCAAGGTAGAAGGATCCAAAACCTCCCTGAGATATGGACCAGTCCTAGGACTATACTCTGTCCACTTAAATGGTCACAAAGTATCCTATATATATGATCCAGTCATGGGGGAAAGAATTAGAACAAGAAATACTACTGTAAATGCTATGAGTGCAAGGCTACAAGATTAGGCATCCATAGGCATATAAATCTACAAAAATCAGATGAAGATCACCAGATCTCATACATTTAATGAACAATAAAACCAGCAATTCATTAAACTCAACAACACTAACAACAAATTACTCTCAGATCTTTAGTCTCTGCAATTTCCACTCTTCATACAATGTTCTCACAAATAGATTTATAGATCATCTAACCCTAGCTGTTACAGAGAATTAGCCAACCATGGTTGGGCTAAGGAGAGAAAGGAAGAAGAAGAGAAAGAATAGAAAAAGGGCGGGAATTACAATTCAAAAATTCTTCAAACTCTCGATCCCTAATTCTGGATTATTCCCCTCTATTTATACACATTATCCAACTGCCTCAGATTTGTTTTAACCAATTAGAGAAAAGAAGAATTAATTTGGTTAACAAGCTGATGATGTAGCTGAATTTCCTCCAAGTAATACTCCAAATCTGTTAGAATCAGTTGAGCACACATGAGGCAGTTAGTTTGTGTCAGCTGTGTTGATAAAATTCCTAAGAATGTCCCCAAAGCATGGCAGATGCATGCTAAACCCGTGCCTCGATAGGTTGAAGCTTTAGAAATCCAATCTTGAGAGGTCCAGTGAACTGTTCGAGAGATTACAAGCTTCAGGTGTATTCAGTTCACTAGGTTCAGAGTACCTCTCAACAGGTTCTTCAACAGACTTTTAAACCACTCGACAGGTTCATGAACTTCATATATAAATCTCGAGAGGTTCACTCAACTGCTCGGCAGGTTCTTCATTTGCTTCAGCAAACCACTCGAGAGGTTCATTCGAGTGGATCATTCTTTACACATGCACAGCTCGAGTGGTTGGTCTTTAGGGATCTGTACTGCTTGAGTGCTTCAAGCAACCCCTCGACAGGATCAAAACAGCTTAAGAATTGCTTGATAAGTTCTTTTCAACTGCGCGAGCCCATCTTTGTTGAGCCTCTACTACTGATGATAGCCTAATACAGCCCTCTGTCATGCATGGGTCTTCTCATCAGTCAATGGTTGACTCAGATCTCCCTCCTTTCGGCTTCTGTTGCATGGTCTTGTGCACTTTATTGCAAGTTATTGTTAACTACAAAATAACACTCAAAAAACAATCATTAAACCATTCTAAGGTCTAGTGAAGGCTAGGTTAGGATGTGAAAATTGGTGTTTTTCACCGATTAACACACCCTCAAACCTTATCTTTGCTAGTCCTCGAGCAAAGCAAAAATTAAACACTACTATAAAAATTTAAATGTCATTTTCGTAGGGAGCACGGATGCATTTAGCTTATGCATCAAGCCTTTTAAACCCCTAAGTGATCCCTAGTGGAGGAGTGAAGTCTCCTGAGGGTTTTCAGTGAAGGTACCCACAAACTCCTTATGAAGACAGTTAAATCAAGTGCACACAGTGACAAGTCAGATTTCAATAAACTATGCTTCATTCCATACCTTGTTCTTTCAAAATAGAGAAGTTTTAAAATAGTAAATGTAAATAATTTAATACCTAAATCCTAATGCATACTCATCATAACCAATTTGAAGACCTCAAGAGTGTAGTGTGTGCATATAAGTATACAGCTTACCATTAATTCAAAAATCAATTTCAAATAGTGCTCCAATACATTCAATAGAATACCCAATCCTCACCAGGGTATTCTCTCGCAAATGAATTTGAAGGTGTTCAATTTCTCTCAAGCTCAAGAACAGTTACAGACCTCAAATAGGCCTGTAAGCATGAGCATAGACATTTGCTCTAATTCCCTGGCATTCCCATGTATTTTCACCATAGATTAGACATCTCCTCATCTCTACATAGCAGCTCATTTCACTTTAGATCAATAAGGTATTTTTCAATGGGTTGTAATGTGGCATATGGGTGGGGTTTATAAAGAATAAAGTTGTAAAAAGAATTCACAATTGAGAAATCAGCAAGCAGAGGAGGTGGTCATGACATCACCTTCTTCATCACAGCACAGCTTCACCTTCCAACAAGTTTCTCAGATTTGATGTGGCCACTTCTCTTTTTTCCAATTTTCAGATGAAATATTTCTTTTTGACTTCTCTTTTCTTTTTCTCTTTTTCTTATTATATTTTCTTTTCTAAATGACTTGCCACACATCTACAGCCAATACACTGTTGTTTACAGCTTTGCTTTTCTTATTCATTCACCAACTGCTGCCCAAGCCCCCCTATCTTCAACGCCTTCCCCTCTACCTTCTAAATTCTCAAAGTGAGGGTAAGGTTGAATCAGGTCAATGAGGTTCAGGTTTAAGTGTCTATTGAAGAAAAATAGATTTAAAGGCTCAAAGAGTGTATACAAAGGACATTTGAATGGGTAGAAAATTGTAAGCTCAAACTGTCCAAAGGATGGCCTTAGATCATCTCCTTAGTGTCATGAGCTTTGCTAAACAGTTTCAATTTGGGAATGCTTAACTTCTAGCAAAAATGTTTGAGTCAGCTAGTTCTTAGAGCACAAAGATTGCCAAAACACTCTTCGAAAGAAAAAAAAATTACATGTTCTATATGAACTCAAATCTCACTGGGTATGGTCCTCATATGAACTCATGGGGCATGTTGTCACCTTTTCTCTCTTTACTGGTTCAATATATACTGATTGTGAAAAATTTTCTTGATGATGTTTTCATGGAAGTGTTGAGATTTTAAAAAGATTTCAGCATTAAACAATCTACTTTACATTTTAATTTCCCCTTTTTCAAAATTACTTAGGTGGAATCTTACTTTATTTGTTTCAATCGAACTAACACTGCTGCACTTAGCTTAACCACCTCATTGGTCTACCCTACCATACTCCCAAACCTAATATAAATAGTGTCTTCACTGTGACAAAGGACAAGTAGGTAGGGACAACAAGATAGGCAAAAGAAGAACACATACACATAAAACAAGAATGTGCAGCAGGAAGAAAACAAACAACAAACAAAGAAATTCAATGCAAATTAAGACACAAATGACATTTTCATTAACAAAATTAATAGTATCCAAGACTATGTACAATATGAACAAGAGGCTAAAAATATACATTCATTCCAAGACAGAAAAGACAATCAAAACGTAAGTACAAATGCTACACTAAATCCTAATCAGAGTCAGAGTCTGAACTTAATTCAAAAGGGGGGGTCCATTCATATTTTCCCTTCTCTTTTTGCGCAGTGGTGGCTTGTGCAGCACTAGCCTTGGTTCTTGTTGCAGCTGGCTTCTTTGGCTTGGTGCTGGAGGGCTCCCTGAGAGACACACCCTTGAACATAGAATTGGAGGTCAGTGTGTCAACCATCTATTCCAACTGGATGGACTTCATCTTGTACATTTTGTACAGATCCAAAGCATTAAGCACCATCTTCCAAATGCCTTTTCAACTCTTTCTCATTATCCTCCTTGAGCTAGACAATCTGAGCTTCAAATGGCTGTTACACCAATGAGGTGACAGTCTCCACCAATAAATGAACATCTCTCTCCAGGTAAGGATTGGCATGCACTGCCTTTATGAGGGTATAAAATGGGGGAGTAGGGATGGAAGAAGCAAGGACAATGGCCCTTTTAGCAGGGTCATCTATAAGTGGGAATGGTGCTGCTAACTCAGTACCAGTTGATGGAGAGGGTGGTGGAATAGAAGATGAGAGGGGAAAGATGGGTGCCAACTCCCCTATGGGGTCAGTCTGAGTGACAGCAGTAGCTGTAGCTACTCCAGATGAAAGCTGGGGAGAAGGAAGTGGTATAGGGTCAGGTATGGATGTAGGGATAGGAGGTTGGGTTGTTGGATGAGAAGACTGAAGGGTGGATTGAATAGAGTGAAGGCAGGTTTGCATAGTGGTATGGTTTTGATTATTGGCATGAAGTTGGGTTTAGAGTGAGGTAAGTGGGGAAAGAATCTGGGGTAAGGGGTTTGGGATGGTTGAGGGTGTAATGTGGGTGGGTTGGATTCGTTGAAAAGGGGAAGTAGGGGTATGGTTAAAAGGGGTGTGTACTCATGCCCAATATCCTCCACAATGGAGTCAATCAAGGTTGAGCACCCCTTAGTGGAAAACTGCTCCAGGTCATGGGTAGATGGAAGTGTAGGGGAGGCAATCGGGTCTATTGGCTCTAGGGGTTCTATTGCAAAGGATTGAAAGGGAGGTACAAGGTCTGTGATGGTGGGGTGTGCAATGTCAGTGTCCATAGGCTCACTGTCATCATATCTAAATGGGGAAGGTGGGAGGTATGGGGCTTGATGTAGTGTGAAGCTGTGGGGTTGGAATAGGAGAACTTGGTTGAGGTAGGGAAATGGTTGGGCTAGTTGGAGTGGTAGCTGGTATTGGGTGGTGGGTTCTCCTTTGGTATTTACTTTTATGATGGGAGTGGGAAGGGTGGATGGCAATATGAGAGGAGTTGGGGCTGACATAGGGATGGTGGTGGTGATTGTGGAGGGTGTGGAAGTGGACATGATGGGAGCAGGGATGGAAGATGGAATGACTAGGAGTATGATGGTATGTGGTACTGAACTGGCAACAATGGCCTCACCAAGGGAAGTTGCTAGGGTGTCTATTGATGGAGTGGGTAAAGGTGCTGAGTTGTCAGAACAAGGTGCATCAGTGGTGGCAATAGATACATCCTTAGTCCCCTACTTCTGCTTCCCCATTAATGTCAAACTGGTTGTCCATAACTTCTTGCCAAATACCATAGGGGGCTAGTCCTCAGTTGGTTCATCATCCTTCCAAACATATTTTCCTCTTTAACAAGGCAGTGATGAGCCTGCTGTAGGGTAAACCCAGAACTGTTTGCCTCTTCTTAACCTTCCCTTGGATGTCACACATCCCCTCAAAGATCAACTTAGGAGCATTGAAAAAATGCCCTTTTGAGAAAGAATAAAGGGCATCCACAAGGGGATGCCTTCTTTCTTGCTGATATCTAGCTACAAAAACATTCTTTCTCAGAATGTCATCCATGAATAGAAGGATGGTGTCAAAATCTCTCCTTCTCATTGATTCTCCAGATCCAATTAGTCCCTGCGTTAGATGTTGGGCAATATTTTTGAATGAAACACTGACTGGAGCTCCTAGACTGTAAGAAGGATCATACTGGAATGGAATTCCCAGTACAAGTGCTATGTCCCTAATGTCTACCACAGTCTCCCACTCATCAATCAATGTCACAAAAATAGGTTCAGTTGCCCCACTAGCCTCATGCAACCTTAAGTTTTGATACCAGAGCTTCACCAACCTTGGATACACATTCTCATCGAATGGGCTCAGGAAGGGTTCCAAGGAGGCCTTAGCCAAATAGGTTAGGGCCTCACTACCCCCCTCTACCTTAGTAAAGTAAGGTACATTAAACACAGTCTTAGGTACTGTTAAGACCTGAAAAGTACCACTTTTCACCCCTTAACTTAGCCTTTGATTAGACCCTTAGCCATCTAATAAAGGTTTGTTAATTGTTTTCTATAAGCAATAAACAGCAGTACAATAAGGCCAGGTATCCTGTTAAGGAACCCATGATTGGCACCAAAAGTCCCTCAGAAGAATGAGCCATGAATCCAGACCTGAGGTAAGACTCGCGCAGTGGAGTGACAGAAGAGCTTCAGCAGCCTTGAGTCGTGCAGCTCTCGCGAAGTTCAAAAGTTAAAGGTTGCGTAGTCTTGCGTAGTTCAAGAAGACCCCTCTCACCCTCGTGATTCGCTTCCAGGAGAGACGAGAGCTTCAGAAAGTTGTAGCTGCATTGCCGCCCGATTACGAGATACAAAGCATCAAAGGAGCTGTCACACAGTTTAGAAAAGCCTCAAAGCTATCACGAGGATCCTCGCGAAGATCCATTGGAGTGATGCTCGCGCAGTTCCTGCGCTATTCCAACCCAACCTCGCGAAGCTCAATCGAGCGAGAGCGCACCAACCTCGCGACAGCTGAAGCTTCAGAGTTAAACTCAACCATGCGAAGAACAGAGCTACCATGCGACAAGTCTGGGAAACGATGGCTACCTAGCGAAGCTCTAAAATTTAACCTTCCATCGCTTGAGCAGAGGACTTTCTGGGAATTTTAAAGGATTAGGGCACGCACTCCCACGCTCAAATCTCTATGCACGTGCCCCGAGGCATCCAAGGAATAGTATTCAGCCATGTGGCATCATTAAAATTAGGGTTTCCTAACCCTAATGCGCCGCCACACCACTGCTATATAAACCCAAACTTGGTTTAGGTTTAAGAGCTCAGACTTTATCACTGATACTGGATCTGAGATCATTTTCTTTTCTGTTCTTTTGTAGTTGTAAGTAGTTTTTCTTTTTTTTTTTTTTCTCTCCATAGTCTAGCACTTGCTGGCTATGCCTTTGTATGTATTTTTGAACTAGTTTAAAGGATGTTTTGTAATAGGATATGTACTTTTATGGGATGTGTGAGAATGAGAGTTGCTCTGTGCAAGGCTGCTACCTTGTGATCCGCCATTGCTTTGGCTGTGATTCAAAGCAATGGAGGACTGATTCTAAGGATCCATTCAGATCCAAGTGACCTGTGTGTCTGGGCTATCATGGTTCGATACAGCCTTAGCCCCACCACAGGACCCACTAGATCTGAAATCCCCATGGGAGCCTTAGTTGGTAGCCTTGTGACCATGGTGGTGCCAGCAATATTACTATTCTGTTTTGGACTCTATGAGGAGGATAGCCTCTGGGATAGTCTGTGACCATTCAAGTGGACAGGCTATAGCCTTAGGGTGAAGCCAATCCGTAGGATCCAAGATGGATTCTTCTTCTCTGCACATGTGCTTGTAGCCTTGTGAGAGAGATTGCATGAGGCGGACTCCCTATATTTGTATAGACCCGCCATCGGATGTTAGATCCGATCCGGTTATGGAGATTGTAGGCTTGTGGATTTGGACCATTGTAGTCCCACTCAAGCAATGGACAGCTAGATCAAGGTTGTACTCAATCCCTTCTTTGGTTCTATGTGCAGGCTAACATGGTCCTATACAGCCCTAGCCCCACACATAGAGCTTTAGAGGTTGAGGTTCCCTATGGATTCTTGAGCTTGTAGCCTGGATGAAGTAGTGCTTACAATGATTAACTTATTTTGACCCATCTCTGGACTGTGGTTCCCATATGGGATAGTCTGTGACCATTTTAGTGGACAGGTTATAGCCTTAAGGGATTGGATCATGGCACAGAGATGGGTTGGATTCTTTCTCCTCAGTGGTGATAATGTAGACATTGGACAGGATTTCTATAACATCATATCTGAATCTGAGTTACAAAACTCCTCTGATCTAGACCCAATAGCATACTTCTCACCCTTTTATATTTATTTTCCCACACTCCATCCATCTCAACCCTTTCTGTAGTTAATTCATTAGGCTACCTTAGGATATTTAAAATAAGTGACCCTAAACTCCCTTCCTTGTAGGACTGCCAGATCTGTAGTCAGATCTGGAGGGACTACTAGAGATGGCTCCCTTGGAGCCGTAGATCACTTTTCCCTGTGGGACAAACTCTTATCAAAACTTGCTACAATGGACCCTGTATCTTGTAGGTCTAGGATTTCTCAGTTGTGCTGATTCCATCCCCTATTTTACTTTGATTTTAAATTGCTTTTACCACCAACAAATAAAGTAAGCACACTGGGAATCGCAACAGGTACCAATTTCAACTTGTCTACAAACTCATTAGGAGTTGTGAGGGGGTCAACTTTAGTACTCTTCTTCCCTTTCTTAGACATTATAGATTTTTGGGTGACAGTTTTGGCTTTCTTGGAGGGCTTAATTGAAACATCTAGCTTCCTCTTTACAGGATCGGGAACAGGAGATGGTGGTGGTGCTTGGGGCTGGGGACTAGCCATCTTAAGCACAGGAAACCCCAACTTTTCTCAACCACAGTAGTAACCCTCAACAATCTAAATCATTAACCAAATAATTATCCTCAGCAAACTTAACTCAATCCACAAAGAATATAAAATAGAGACAACAATTGCAACAGAGATTGATAAAGAACTTACCCTACTGCTAGGGTTTCACACCCAATCGAGCACAAGAAACCAAACCGAAAGAAGCTTGGTGCAAAATGGTCACTTTACGATGCTGCTCCAACCGATAGAAGTAATGGGTGAAAGGAGGATAAATAGTGGAGCTAGGCAAAAAGAACTCTCACGGACAAAGGGAATTTAATTTCACGCAGAGTGGCAGAGGTGTGGAAATGAAGAAATGAACCCCACGAGGGGTTTAAAAACCTAAAAATCCAATGTCGACAGTTTGTAAGCCTCAGAAATGTAGTGCAATCAACCAGTCGACGCACTGTAAACCTCTCGAGGTGTTCAGCAGGCTTCAGAAAGAACTCCTCGAGTAGTTCCAATCTCCTCGAGGCACAGACAGCTTCAGAATGAAGAGCTCGAGAGGTTCTTTTAACCTCTTGACAAGTAATGTCTCTTTAGAAAATAGGGTTCGAGAGGTTGCCTTTCAATGGCAGAACCTCTCGACAAGTTCTCAAAACCTCTCGAATACACCCAATACACCTTCAGAACCTCTTGAGCAGTACATAACACCTCTCAACCACTTCTTAAAACTGCATAAATTTCTAACTCTTCACTCTGATTTGTCCACTACTAACAACAATAATGATTCCCACATAGTACCTCTCAGTACAAGCACTAAAGGACATAATAGAGTTCAGACATTATACTAACTAACAAACTACAAAAATTTGCGAAGTAAACAACAAAAAATACAGTAAATGTCAGCTACGCTACAAAGTTTACAAGGTTGAAGATTACTTAGCATTGGGAGGTTCTTGAAGGTCAATGGTTTCAGCAGGCTCCACTATATTTTTTAAACAAATTTTTAGCTTTTGACCATTCACTTTCATGATCCTTCCATCAGTGGGGTTCATAATCTCAACAGCTCCAGATGGGGATACATGCAACACAGTGTAAGGTCCATCCCATTTGGATTTTAATTTCCCTGAAAAAAACTTATGTTTGGAGTTAAAAAACCATACCTTATTACCTTCAACAAATTCCTTCCTAAGAAGGTTTTTGTCATAGAAAGCCTTGGCCTTCTTCTTATAGATTCTTGTATTGGCATAAGCATCCAATCTCAGTTCCTCCAACTCAGACAACTGCAATTTCCTGTTGGCATCAGCAGCAGTTAGATCAAAATTTAAGGCTTTAATGGCCCAGTAGGCCCTGTGTTCTAACTCTACTGACAAATGACATGCTTTGCCATAGACTAATCTGAATGGGGACATTCCAATTAGGGTCTTATAGGCTGTCCTATAAGCCCACAAAGCATCATTTAATTTCATTGACCAGTCCTTCCTATCAGTTCTCACTATCTTCTCCAGGTTATGCTTAATTTCTCTATTGAAAATCTCCACATGCCCACTGGTCAGTGGGTGGTATGGACTAGCAACCCTATGGGTAATAACATACTTCTTGAGCAGGCTATCAAAGTATCTATTACAGAAATGACTCCCCCATCACTGATAATAGCTCTAGTAGTGCCAAATATAGAGAAAATGTTATCCTTAAAAAATTTGAGGACAACTGTGTGATCATTGGTCCTTGTGGCAGTGGCTTCTATCTATTTAGACACATAATCTACAACCACATGAATGAAATTAAAGCCATAGGAAGGAGGAAATGGACCCATGAAATCAATCCCCCAAATGTCAAATGGCTCCACAACAAGGATGGATTGCAGAGGCATGGAATTTTTTTTTTATAGGCGCCACCCATCCTTTGACATCTGAAACAGGTTCTGTAGTGTGCAAAAGCATCCTTAAATAAGGAAGGCTAGTAAAATCCACACTGCAACACCTTTGTAGCAGTCTTCTTTCCACTAAAGTGACCTCCACAGGCCTGTTCATAACACATTATAAGAATGATGTGAAACTCACTTTCAGGAACACATCTCCTCACCACTTGATCTGCACAAAACTTGTAAAGGTAAGGATCCTCCCACAAAAAAAAAATAACCAAAGAGAAAAATAGGTCTTTGTCCATCTTAGACCAGTGTGGGAGAATCCTACCAACAACAAGATAGTTCATAATATTGGAAAACCAGGGCACACTCACATTGATGGTAAAAAGTTGTTCATCAAAGAAAGAATCATTAACAGGCATGTCAACATAATCAGTAATCCAGATTCTAGATAAGTGGTCGGCTACAATATTTTCCTCACCCTTTTTATCTTTGATCTCTAGATCAAACTCCTGTAGCAGGAGGATCTATCTGATCAATCTAGGTTTTGCTTCTTTCTTGGACAAAAGGTACTTCAGGGTTGAGTGATCAGTAAACACCACAATCTAAGACCCTAAGACATAAGGCCTGAATTTTTCCAAAGCAAAGACAACTGCCAACAGCTCTCTGTCAGTGGTGGTGTAGTTCAGCTGAGAATCTGTCAGTGTCTTGCTAGCATAATAAACCACACTAGGTAGTTTATCTCTTCTCTGCCCCAAAACTGTACCAATTGCCAAATCTGAGGCATCACACATTAGCTCAAAGGGAAGAGAATAATTAGGGGCCTGTATCACAGGTGCCGAGGTCAAACATTTCTTTAACACGTTAAAAGCAGTCAAGCACTTTGTAGTAAATACAAAAGGAACCTCCTTGTAGACACCCCCATTTTTCCCTCTCGGAATATACAATTTTGTTCGGTCAACCTTTGACCTCATAACCCTGATATGGGAACCATGCACTGAAATAATAGTGCATGGCTGAACACAGGCTAAAACAATAGCTTTGTGGCTCAGAGCCCAACATAGGGAGATTATATACTAAAACAATAGTATATAGTCGGAATGCAGACTAAAATAATAGTCTTGCATTTTAGACTAGAGACTAGATCTGGACGACCTCGAATTAAGTGCCTGAAGCCCCGCGCGTAATTCTATTGTGCAATCAGTCCCTCTTTCAGACCAAACTTCCTTTCTCAGACTATATCGAGACTCAATCACGCACCTAAAATATGATGCACAATCAAATTGCACGCCAGATCACCAGCGCACAATTGGCCTACGCCCGACCTAGCGTCACAGTCCTTGACCCCCAAGCTTCCTTGATTGAGCGCTTCTGAAGAAACGCTTAATCAGATTGCACATGTACTAACAAGTGCATAATTAGCCCTAACACTATTAGGATTAGGTAACTCACTGAGCAAGTCAACCGGTCGCTCATTGAGTCGGTGACCGACTCAAAGCGATTAAGTGCCGGGAAACTAGCGTGTAATTCAGTTACACGCCCGAAAAAGGGCGCGTAATTGAAGAAAAACCTATAAAAACTTGTTTTTAATTTCGACCAAAGAGAACACGAAGAGGCTGGGCAAATTTTTGAGAGAGAACGGAATTTTTTGGGATTCCGAAACCGGAGAACTCCGAGGACAAATCCATAGAGCAACCTAGTCATAATTTCGAGATTTCTCTCCGCAACCCCGACCCTAGGTAAGAATTTAATTTTTTTTATTTATGATGATAACTTCTAACCTCTAGATTTAGGAATTCCATAGATTCTAATTTTCAGTCCGAGACCGTAGCACCCTTTTTAGACCGCAAATATTTTATAACAAGTTCTAATTCTCCGAATTCAGAATCAGTCCTTAATCTGAGGCACCGATCCTAGGTTTTAATTTTATTCTAAAATCATAATCTCCAGTCCTATCATTAATCTCTGGTTCTAAGTCTTAGACTTTAGAACCAGTCCTTAATCATACGGTCTGATTTTCTAATTTCGGACCCGAATTCAGTCCTAGAAATATAAATTTTAGTTTTAATTTCTTAGTTTAATACCTCCAAAAATCCTAAATACAATTTTAGTTTCTATAATTCTAGCTTCATAATTTAATTCATAATTATCACTTCGAAATCGACTCTAAAAAATCTAAAATACTATTTTATCATCCAAAAATCTAATTTATCTTCATTCTCAGCCACCCGATTTGCCCAAGGGAGCTTATGGAGGGTACTCAGGAATGAGGCCAATCCTCCTTAGCATAGCAGACCCAAACCCCTTTTTTCTAATTAATTCAATTTCTAATTAAAATTAGGATATTTAAATTAATTAAAGTCCTAGTAGGATTAGGAGACTTAATTAATTAGATTTCTAATAGGATTAAGACATTTAAATTAATTAGACTTTTAATAAGATTAGGAGACTTAATTAATTAGATATCTAATAGGATTAAGATATTTAAATTAATTAGACTCCTACTAGAATCGAAAGACCTTTTTTAAATTAGACTCCTAGTAGAATTAGGAGCCCATTTCTTAATTAGACTCCAAGTAGGATTAGGAGACCAAGTTAAATAAAATCCCAGCAGGAATAGGAAAACCAAACCAGTTACACTAAAGGCAACCCATAGCTTCTGACGTTAGCTGACGGACGATTCAGTAAAGGAGTTCAACCTACAAGCCCCTGCTCTCCTTAAAGTGTGATCAGTGATGTGTTGCAGCGTCGATAAATATCTGCAGCTGGCGATCACATCTTCTCAGGTATTCTTCATTTAGAATTTGCCTCCTTTATTTCAGCATTTAATATTTTCTAATTTATTACTCCATCATTGCCATTGCCAGAGTCTACTTAGGATAGAATTGGGCCACTTATTCCGGGGACTGAGAGGAACTGACTTGCTTGACAATTTTTGGAGGAGGCAAATGAGAAGTCAGATCAATCTTTGCTTTGTCCACCTCAATCCCCCTTTCGAAAACCACATGACAAAGAATAATTCCTTGGATGACCATGAAATTGCTCGTTTCCTAGCTCAAATCTAGGTTGGTTACCTCACATCTCTGAAGCACAGGGAGAGATGATGTAAACACTGATCAAAGTCATCACCATACACAAAGAAGTCATCCATAAAAATTTCCAAAAACTTATCTAGCATGTCAGAAAAAATTGCATACATGCATCTCTGGAAAGCAGCAAGAGCATTATACAACCCAAATGGCATCCTTCTGTAATCAAAGGTGCCAAATGGGCAAGTAAAAGTTATTTTTTCCTGATCTTGTGGATACACGGAGATCTAGTTCTAACCAGAGTATTCATCAAGAAAATAATAGTAAGCTTTTCCTGCTAGCTTATCCATAATCTGGTCAATGAATGGCAGTGGGAAATGGTCTTTCCCAGTCTCGGAGTTCAATTTTCTGTAGTCAATGCCAACCCTCCAACCAGTGACCTCCTTGGTGGTCATTAATTCCTCAAACTCATTGGAAACTATAGTGATGCCAGACTTTTTAGGAATCACCTGAGTAGGTGACACCCATTTAGAATTTGAAATTGGATAGATTGTTCCAGCATCAAGTAGTTTGACCACCTCTTTCATAACCACTTCCTACATATGAGGATTCAACTTCCTCTGCATCTCCCTAGAGGAATTAGAACCCTCCTCCAGATGAATATTTTACATACACACAGCTGGGTTAATTCTCCCTAGATCAATAATGGTCCAACCTATTGCCTTCTTGTGTATTTTGAGCACACACAATAATTTTTCTTCCTGCTCCTCAGTGAGGGAGGATGAAATAATCACAAGTAACTTTTGATCTTGCCCCAAAAATGCATATTTGAGAGACTTTGGAAGCTGTTTCAGCTCCAAATCAGGTGGACTGACAAGAGAAGGCAACAAAGGTGCCTTAGAAGGTAAGGGGAGAGGTAGCATAGTAGTTTTCCAATGAGAATGCCTTACTGGCCCCACTGAAGAGTTCAGGGTTTTCACCTCTTCAGTCAGATGTGTGGGGGCCTCCCCTTCAACAGTCTCAGTTCAAATCTCCTCAAATTCCACAAAAACATCATTCCAATTCAGCAGCTTGGGCATGGTCTCCTCAACAAGCTCATAAATGACATCAACCATGAAGCAGTCTTCACTTTCAAAGTGAGGTTGATTTGCAGCATTATATATATTGAGCTTCACCTTCATATTTCCAAAGGTCACCTCCATCACCCCAGAATTGCACTGTATGTAGGCAATGGAGGCCTACCCAATATCACATGGATGGGGGTGGTGCATCTAGTAGGTTCTATATCCAAAATAAGAAAATTTGTTGGATAGAAAAATTTGTCAACCCCAATTAGCATATCCTCAACGATACCCATAAGTCTCCTCTCAGATCTATCTGTCAGTTATAAGACAACATGTGTGGGCTTTAACTCTCCCAAATCTAACTTCACATACATAGAATATGGAAGTAGATTAACACTGGCTCCCAAATCTAGGAGAGCTTGCTCTATGGTGTGGTCTTTAATGATGCAAGGGATTGTGGGAACTCTAGGGTCTTGGAGTTTAGTTGGAGTTGCAATTGATAAAATCTATTTTACTTTTTCAGCAGAAAAGACTTTCTTGGATAAATGAATCCTAGACTGTCTTTTATGAGTGCACAAATCCCTCAAAATTTTTACATAGGCTGGGACCTGTTTGATGGTATCTAGCAGAGGTAAATTGATCTTAACTTGCTTGAAGATCTCCATCATTTCCTACACCTTAACATTCCCCTTGTCAAAAGGAGAAGGTGCTTGAAGATCATAAGGAAATGACAGAGGAGGTACTGCTGGGATCTCATCTGCAACCTTTGCATTTTCATTAATTTTTTCTTTGTTTTTATCTTTATTTGTCTATTAGGACTCAACAGCAGCCCCTTTATTTTTCATATGATGCTCCTGCTGGAAACTATCCTGGACTATCTTTTCCTCTCCTGCACTCTTTATGTTCTCAACATCAACATGGTTATCCACCAGCCTACCACTTCTCAAAGTAGTGATGACTTTAGCTTCTTCATGAATTGAAGAAGACTCACCCACCATATACTGAACCTTAGGACTAATCATTGGTTGGCTCGACAGTCTACCCTCTTCCCTCCTAGTTAGAGTATTGGAGAGTTGACCAAGATGGTCCTTAATTTTCTTGATACTCTGGCTATGGGAGTGCACAGTTTGTGATAAGGAGCTCAGGTTTTGCAATGAGGATAAAACCTGCTCCTCAAATGAAGGTGCTCTGGCTTGTGGTGGTGGTGCTGAGGCTGGTGAATGTTGGTAACTTGGCTGTACCATTGGCTGTTAGTACTGAGGTTTTGGAAAGTAATTCTGCTGGTATGGTTAGGCAGGTCTGTAAGGCATTTCCTGCTATTACTAGGCTTGAAAATTGTCTTGCCTCCACCTCAGATTGGGGTGATTCCTCCATAGATACCCAACAGACTGATGCTGCCCAAAAGACTGAGTAGCATTGGCATGCTCCATGACTAAATCAGGGTATTGACCTGTTGATGGACAATCCTTAAGAGAGTGTGTGGATGACTGGCATATCAGACATGCCTCTTCCACTTGTGCAGCCATTCTAGGCTGCATCACACCCATTAATTTGTCAAATTTCTGGGTCAAGTTGTCCACCTTTCTTTCCAGGTCATTGTCTACATTGACTTCATACATCTTTCCCCTTGGAGTGAATTCTTTTACCATTTAAGCAGGAGTCTCAATGTCATTTTGGGATAAAGACTCTTGCTGTATGGTATGGAATTTTTACTGATGACATCAAAAAGTTCCCAAGCCTCATCAGTAATCTTATGGAGGTAATGACCCCCACATGAGGCATCCACCATATCCCCGCTCTTGGGATCAATTCCTTGGTAGAAGCTCTGGACAAGCTGCCACTGAGGAATTTGATGGTGTGGATATTATTTCAACAGCTCTTTAAGCCTTTCGCATACTCCATGGAAATCTTCAGTTGAGAATTGAGCAAAGGAAATTATGCTCTTCCACAACTGGCTGATTCTAGACATAGGGAAAAATTTAGCTAAAAATTGGCGTTGGAGATCATTCCAAGACTGTATGCTGTTTGTTGGGAGCATGGAGAGCCAAGTTTTGGCTTTATCCTTTAATGAAAAAGGAAAGAGTCTCAGTTTAGTGGCTTCCTCTCCCAAGCCAGCAATATTGAATGTGGTGCACAAAGCAATGAACTCAGCTATGTGCTTATATGGGTCTTCTATACTTAGCCCATGAAATGATGGCAGTATTTGGATGGTTGAGGATTTGATTTCATAATTGCTTTCTACTGTAGAAATTGAATGCAGAAGGGGGATGAATACACCCTTGGTGCATAGTATTCCTTCAGTGTTCTTTGTTGCTCACCCATCTCAGCAGTCTCACAATGATCAGCAGGGATGTATGTTGGTTGTCTTGCTCTAAGGATCCTCTCAAATTTGAGATTAAAACGTAAAATCTTAGGGTTAAGAGTCCTTCTACCAAACATACAATACACACACAAATAAATTACAGCAGTAACAAATTACAACAAATAAACATAACAGACAAAAACACATAAAGAATACTGATGTTAAATCCAAAAACTATAGAAATGAAAATGTTGTAAAAAAGAGTAAGAAATGCAAACTCAAGCAAGATTTGCTCCAGTAGCAAGCAATTTGTTCCTCTCCAGACTACAACTTCAAATCTGCAAAAAGTTAAAAAACTACAAAAACTACAGCAACAATTATTCAAACACAACACAGACAAATAATAGATCTAAACATCTAATCATAGAGAAAAAAACTTAGATCTACTACAATTAGTTCAAAACTCCCCGGCAGCGGCGCCAAAAACTTGTTGGGATAAATCTATGTGCTTATTAAAAAGGTAAATATAATGAAAGAAAAGAAAGGGAAAAAAAACTGAAAGAGTTTGTATACAGAAATAAACACAGCCAACAAGATACAGGGTTGTTGTAGCAAGTTTTAATTCGAGTAAGAGTTGTCCCATAGAGAGTATTGATCTACACAGTAGTAAATCTCCAGATCTGCTACAGATCTAGCAACCTATTCCTATTCTACTTAAAATTATAGAAAATAGGAAAAAATAAATGGAGTTTTGAGGTTGGCACTTAACTAAAAATAGAGATGAACTAGATCTAATGAAAAATAGGTTAAAAAACTAGATCATAGATGAAGAAGAGAAAATTAAGGATGAGAGCAAAATTGTTTGGTAAAAGTAGATGCAAATATGAAGAATGAACAACTAAAGGATCGTTTTCACTATAAAACTGATTTGCAATGCAAAGTAGAAAATGGATCTACAGCCATCCTTCATTTCGCTCCAAGCACAAATGCAAGGTAGAAGGATCCAAAAACTCCTTGAGATATGGACCAGTCCTAAGGCTATACTTTGTCCACTTAAATGGTCATAAAGTATCCTATGGATATGATCCAGTCATGGGGGAAATAATTAGAATAAGAAATATCACTGCAAATGCTATGAATGCAAGGCTACAAGCTCAGGTATCCATAGGCATATAAATCTATGAAGATCACCAGATCTCATAGATTTAATGAACAATAAAATTAGTAATTCATTGAACTCAACAACACTTACAACAAATTACTCTCAGATTTGCAGTCTCTGCAATTTTCACTCTTCATACAATGTTCTCACAAATCGATTTACAAATCAGCTAACCCTAGCTGTTACAGAGAATTAGCCAATTATAGTTGGGCTAAGGAGAGAAAGGAAGAAGAAGAGAAAGAATAGAAAAAGGGCGAGAATTACAATTCAAAAATTTCTTCAAAATTTCGATCCCTAATTATGGATTATTCCCCTCTATTTATACACATTACCCAACTGCCTCAGATCTGTTTTAGCCAATCAGAGAAAAGAAGAATCAATTTTGTTAACAAGCTAATGATGTAGCTGAATTTCCTCCAAGTAATACCCTAAATCTGTTAGAATCAGTTGAACGCACATGAGGCAGTTAGTTTATGTGTCAGTTGTGCTGATAAAATTCCCAAGAATGTCCCCAAAGCTTGGCAGATGCATGTTGAACCCGTGCCTCGACAGGTTAAAGCTTCAGATATCTAATCTCGAGAGGTCCAGTGAACTGTTCGAGAGGTTACACGCTTCAAGTGTATTCAGTTCGCTAGGTTAAGAGTACCTCTCAACAAGTTCTTCACCAGACTTTTAAAGCACTCGACAGGTTCATGAACTTCAGATATAAATCTCGAGAGGTTCACTCAACTGGTCAACAGGTTCTTCATTTGCTTCAGTAAACCACTCGAGAGGTTCACTCAACTGCTTAAGTGGATCATTCTTTACTCATGCACAGCTTCAGTGGTTGGTCTTTAGAGATCAGAACTGCTAGAGTGCTTCAAGCAACCCCTCGATAGGATCAAAACAACTTCAGAACTACTCGACAAGTTCTTTTCAACTGCTCGAGCCCATCTTTATTGAGCCTCTACTGCTGATGACAGCCTGTTACAGCCCTCTGTCATGCATGAGTCTTCTCATCAGTCAATGGTTGACTCAGATCTCCTTCCTTTAGGCTTCTGCTGCATGGTCCTGTGCACTTTACTACAAATTATTACTAACTATAAAATAGCACTCAAAATGCAATCATTAAACCACTCTAAGGTCCAGTGAAGGCTAGGTTAGGAGGTGAAAAATGGTATTTTTCACTGATTAGCATATATGCTCACATTTTTCTCTCCTTTCTGGTTATTTAAGCACTAATTGTGAAAAAGATTTCTTGAAGTTTGCTTCTTGCAAGTGTTAGATCTTCAACAGATTTCAATCTTAAAAGTGTCTACTAAGCAATTTTAATATCCTCTTTCTCACATGGTTAGGTGAGAATTTACTTTATTTCTTTTATTTAACTTACAATGCTGCACTACAATTAACTATTTATCGGAACACCCTGCCATACCCCCAAACCTAATATAAATATTGTCCTCAATGTTCCAACAGAGAGTGCATTTTGGGGCAGCAGGGTATGAAAAGGAAGAAAAATAAAAAATAATGCTAAAAAGAAAGTAAAAATTACACTAATCAGATGAGTGTATTCACAGAAAATAGAATTTTATAACAAAATATTATATACAAGAGAAGACTGTGTATAAAATTACAACTGAATAGGAACCAAAACAGAAATAGAAAACTACTAAAAATGAAAAACTCCTAAAAATGGTCTGAATCTAAATCTAGATCAATGTGCTCAGTTGCCTTTTCTTTTCCTTTCTTCACATTGTCAGCCTTGGCAGCACTAGCTTTAGTCCTTAAAGCAGTTGGCTTCTTTTGCTTGGTGTTGCCTTTTTGGTGTTGAGGCTCCTGAAGTATAATGCCTTTAGCTCCTAGTTGAGGCTCCACATCTTGAACACCCAGAGACATGAGAGTGACTGATAATGAATCATCCAGGTTTGCATATTGGTTTGCCCTCTGATCATATAATTTATACACAGCCACAACAGTGTCAAGTTTCTCTTGCATGGCAAACATCTCCCGTTGATGAGCTAGCATGACTGATTCCAAATGTTTCCAAGAGGCTAGCTTCATCAAGGCCAACTAATCCTCACAAGCCCGTAGTACACTATTTCTTACAAAGTTGACTAGCAGACACATATTCTTGGCTAGGTATGGGTTGGCATGCATTAGAGCAGTGAGGGTAGGTGATGTAGCTCCTTGACATGGGGCAGCTGGTACAATGGGCCAATGAGATGGATTATCAAAAGAGATGGAGCTAAGAGTAGTTTCAGTAGCAGGGTGGATGGATGGGGAAGAAATGGATGGCAGGACAAGGATCAGCCCCTCCTCAAGGATTTTTGTTTGGGTAGAGGTGGTAGATGTGGAAGTGGGACCAGAATCAACTTTTCAAGTTTAAAATCAGTTTGAATGGCAACATCAATTATTGCCACAGCTGTAGAAGAGTGCTGGCATGGAGGAGGGGAAGGGATAGGGTTGGGTTGTTGGATTATGAAGGAATGAAGGGTTGATTGGATGGAAGAAAGGCTGGTTTGGATGGAGGATTGTTTTTCTGTGGATGTGTGGATTTGGGATTAAAGGGAAGTTAGGAGGGAAATGATTTGGGATAGAGGGCCTGGAAGAATAGGGGTAGAAGGTTGGGTTGAAACTGGTTTAAAGGGTGACATAGGTCCATGGTTAAATGGGTAGTGGTGTGGGGAGTCAGGTAGAGGGGTGTACTCATGCCTAATGTCCCCCACAATGGAGTCTATTAGGGCTAAGTAGCTCTCTGTGGCAAATTGGTCAGAGGTGTTATGAAATGGGTCTTGGATAGGGGACAGTGGAGGGTAATGGGCAGGGGAAGGAATAGGTGAAGGAGCAGGTGAAGGACTGGGGTAAGTGGGTTAAATGGCAGCAGCCATTGGCTCATAGTCAGGATGGGTAAATAGAGAAGGTTCTTCAGGTGCTGGGCTTGGGATGGGTGGGGGTATGGTAGTGGGGAAAGGTATGGGAGGAGGAGGAGCTGATACTGGAATGTAATGGGAAGGTAAGGATGATGGAGGAGCTGATGGTGGAATGGAAGTAAGGGTAGAAGGTGGCTACTCTAATATGATTGCAGAGGTGGCTGCAGAAGTTTGCCCAGGAACTGCTGCTTTAGACTCCTTTTTCATCAAAGTCAAACTAATCTTCCACTGTCTTTCTCCAAACACAACTGGTGACAACTCAACAATGGGCTCTCCCATTTTCCATGCATAACCTCCTTTTTTAGAAAGGTTGTGATCAGCCTGCTGTATGGTAAACCTTGAATTGTCTGCCTCTTCTTCACTTACCATGGATACCACTCATTCCCTCAAAGATTATTTTGGCAGCACTGAAGAAATGCCACAAAGAGAAGGAGTACAATGCATCCACAATTAGATGCCTCCTCTCCTGCTGGTGTCCAGCCACAAAAACATTATTTCTCAATATATTAACCATGAACAGAAGGTTTGTGCTGAAGTCACTCCTCATAACTGAATCACCAAATGCTTTCTTCCCTTGAGTTAAATTTTGGACAATTTCCTTCATTGAGGCACTGATTGGGGCTCCTAGGCTACAAGATGGATCATAGGTTGTAGGGATACCTAATACCTATGCTATATCAGTGGCATCCACCACTGTGTCAAAGTGATCTATCATAAGCACTAGCATAGGGTCTTCCCCAGTTGGCCCTCCTCCATACTCTTTCATCCTAATGTTCTGGTATTAAAGCTTCACTAATCCAGGGTATACAATTTCTTCCAAAGGCCTCAACAGGGAATCCATGGAGGCCTTTGTCAAAAACATTATGGCTTCCTTAGTCCACTCTTCCTTAGTGAAAAAGGACCTATCAAAGATGGTCTCAGGTACCAGGCTGAGATTATCCACAAAATCATTCAAGGTAGTGAAATGGTCAAACTCAGGGACAGCTCCCTTACCCTTCTTTTGTTTCTTCTATTTTACAACTTTAGGCTCATGGCTGTCAGCTTTGGTTTTGTTTTTTGAAGTTGCTGAGTCACCCGAGACAACAAATTTTCTTTTTGGTTGAGCCATAAGAGCTACATGAGCTAACGAAGAGGAAATCCTCTTGGATTTCCTAGTTGGTGAAGGGAGCGGGTTTGGGCAGGGCTAAGCAAGTTGGTTAGGGTTTCTTCAAAAATAGTATTGTCAACCATTACCAAAACCCTAATTTCTATCTAATGCATCCAAACCCTAGGTTTCCCAAAACTTTGCAAACACTCAACACACTAAATGTAATTGATTAATCCACTAATCCTCAGCAAAAAGGTCTCAATCCAGTAGAAAATACTCAGAGAATGAAATGAACTGAGAAGGCAATGAGAACTTACCCAAAGGTATTGGGAGGATAGTCCACAATGATCCAAATCCAGAGATTCTTGGTGCGAAATATTTGGCTTGAGTTGCGGATCAAACAGGCAGCAATATTGGACGAATGGTATAGCAGACAGTGAGCAGTAGAGTAGAAAGAAGAAATTCAGAGTGGGTGAAGGAGTGTGAGTGTTTAGCAGAGAGACAAAATGAGAGAATGAGCTTCACGAGGGCTTTATAATCTCAAAATCTGAGCCACGAGAGGATGGGGTTTCAGAAAGAGCATCTCGAGAAGACCTCGAGCAGATGGATTTATGCGCATGATCCTATCAAGGCTAGGTATAGCCTCAGAACAAATGTCCCGAGAGGATGTTTTGAATCACATAATCCTCTCGAGAGATAGCTAGTTCACCTACAAAATGGTCTCGAGAGGATGATTTGAAGGTTTTTAATCCGCTAGAGAATGCAACGGGCATCATTAAACTCAACTATGACACACTCTCATGCATTAAAGCTTAATGATCCCTATGCTAAATAGATTCACTCAACACTCTACAGCACATCAACACTAATGTCACAAATTTTAATCAAGATTCATTAAAACTAGACCACAATGTAGACACCCAAATTTAGGCCAAGGCCCGATCGAGACACATTTCGAGAGAGGCGCATCTTTGAGCTTTTGATGGCATGTATGGAACTCTTAGGAACCCTTTCAAAACCTTAGGAACCATTTAAAACCCTTAGGAATCACCCAGATCCCTCAGGAACCTTCTCGAATCCTTAGAAACCAATCCCGACCCTTAGAACCCATTCCGGACCTAAACCTAGCTTTCCCGAGCAATGGATGAAGAGTGGTGCACCGAGACTAGCTGTGACCTTCTACTATGATCGAATCTCATACCATTGAAAAATAGAAGTACTCAGCTTTCCAACAAACCAAGAATCATCCCAAGCGGAGTTGTGTGAGAGATGATATCACAATCCAAAGCCCAAGGGTAAAACGGTAAATATTGTGGAGCCCCCTAGGGTTTTGGCACAAGTATTACTTGCGCTAAGCCATTTCTCCCCAGAAATGGCTTGGCGCAACTAAAAGTTGCTCCAATTATAAGGTGGACCCCACCTCGGGGAGCCAACTTCCAGGCCATTGTAGGAACACTGTTTTACTGTTCCTAAGCCTAGCGCAACTATTAGTTGTGCCAGGCTTATGAACAGTAACCCTATATTTTTGCCTTGAATTTTTAGAATGGGGTTTGACTTGTTAACCATCTTGGCCTTTGCGGTATGTTTTGCTAGTTCTACTGCACCCATTTACTATCTATGTGCAACCTCTTAAGTGGTTTAAAGTCCCACCCTAGCATCCACCATTAAATCATCTTCCCACATTTTTTAAGGCTCCAAAAATCCTAGGAAACCTTAGATGGATAGATTACCTAATTCCTAATCCAAATTAGCCTCTAAGCACCCTCCTAACCTCTCTTTTTCCTATAAATAAAGAGGCACCCCTCCCATTACAAAGGCTTGAAAAAATTTGCAATTAAGAGATTAAGGAATCCCTTCTCTCTCTCCTCTAGTGCACCATTCCCATACAAACTCCAAAACTTTGAACTTTCTTTAGACCTTAGCATTTCACCAAAAAGCTCTAGGTTAGGTGTGTGTTACCCCCTAGCCTTCCCTCCCTACCTCTTAGCTATCAAGCCCTAGGAGTTAGAATCTCATTTCTCACCATACAAGCCTTCAAAAGCTTACTGAAGCAAGCAAACGCAAGGCTCCACAGTGGTGCAACAAGGGCTCGAGTGCTCCGGCTCTCTCCTCTATTCCTTTACCATCTCAGTTCTTCCTCTATCCTCCCATTTGTGCCATTACGCCGTCAAATTTTCTATAAGAACGGAGGGGCATAAATAGGATTTTAAGACCCCTTAGGCAAGAGAAAGCCTTTTTCTTTTCTTTTATATTATTTTTATTTTGGCTATAAGTAGAGACCGCATTAAACGGGTTGATTAGGTGCCTAAGACCTTCCCAATCGATAACTGAAGCCCCTACTCAAGAGCCTTTGGCATAGACCGGATTCAGAGTCATATTTGTGGCACTTCGGTGCTTATAAAATTGATCTAGGTTTCTCAGGACACCAAAAGATCCGGGTGGCGGCTCTAAATATTTATTAGAGAGCGCATCATCGTGACGGGATCATCAAAAATCCCACGGTTGTACAGATGGAGACTCCGCTGGGGAGTAGCTAGTAGAGCTTTCCCTTGAATTTGGCCTCTTTATTTTTATTTACTAGCCCTTTTATTATAGTCTATTTATTTATTTTTTTTACTCACCCCTCCGATTAAGTCATTTTACTTACCCCTACTTTTACGTCATTTACGAACCTTAGCCGTTTGGGGGGCGTACTTGCGCACCGTCATTCAATTTCTTTACGTTTCCGTCATTTCAAGCACCTTAGCCGATTGGCCAGTTTACTTGTGCATTGTTATTTAAATTCCTTATATTTCTATCATTTCAAGTGCCTTAGCTATTTGGCGGGCCTACTTGCGAGTTTAATTTCACAATCATATTCTGCTAGTGAACGTCGGCCCGTAGAGGCGGCACGGGATCATCACCCCCGGTCTTTGAACTTAAGAAATTTCCTTAAAAGTGAAAAATAAAATCGAACCAACAAATGGGATTTAAATTAATTTTTACGGGGTAGACTTTCAAGGGTTGGGTTATTTAGGCACACATACAAACTCTCGGGTCTTAGTATGGCGACAGCCCCTAGTGGTGATGATCCGGAAAAGTCTCAGCCCACCTAGTACCTGAGAAAAGTGCTTGCACTTGAGGTATATCGAGTGGGTAACCTTTTCGTTACCAAGCTTAAAACCTGGGAAAAAGAGAGCGATAGTGAACCCAATTTTGACTCTAAACCCTTAAGATCGGTGAGGAAAGAGACGTATCATTAGAACAGTCAATTGCCGGAAGCCCAATTTCCAGAAAAAACCAATTAGGAGACTCATTTCGGGCTGAAACTGCTACTGTCAAACTATCTAGAACCGAATTATTACCTGGCGCCACTATTACTTGTGTCAAGCCAAAAATTCTCAAATTTACACTGGCGCGTGTATTAGTTGCGCCAGCATAAAAAGGAGGCCTTTTTGGTCTGGCACACCTAATAGATGCGCCAGCTTTGGGTACACAGTAGTAGCCCGAATCTGGTGGCCTGCTTCACATCTCGGACTCCCCGATCAGTGTTTTTAGTGCCTCTATTTAGGCCCTGCAATCTCTGACGCCCAATACGCCCTCGTCGGTCAATAGAAGGTGACTTCTTTTTTATTCATTTCGAAGGATCGTATTATTTGCATTAGTTTTCGTGCCTTTAATAGATCAGGGAGTTTTCCTTTGATTCTTCCAAAGTGCTTCAGAACCTTTGCTGTAGGACCTATTTAGGATACGAGAGCCACCCGATAAGGGAATTCAAAAGGCCTCGAAATCCTCAGTTCTTTTCACTTACAAAAATTTAAAATAATTAAAAATAAAAACCCAAAATAGAGTCTTGATTGGTTCTGGCGTAACAACATCATTGTACCCTCCATCATCCCATAGGGGAAGAAGGAGGAAACTTTACAGGCCTCATCTGAGGCACCCGTACCCGACCCGATATCGAGATATGTTGTGGGCTGTGGACCCAGCTTATGCCGATCCTGACTCATCCCCACCACATTCTCTAACCCATTCCCATACCGAAGAATCCTTTACTTCCACCCCCCTTGCCTAATCAACCCTCACCATAACCGGCCCGTTCGGTGCCCCTATTTTCCCTTCCACCACTTCCCAAAATACTCAAAATCTAAGTATTCCTTCATTTTCCCAAGCCATGCCTTCATCCATGGCCATCTCCAACCCATCTCACCTTCCTTCTACACCCGTTCAAAACCCATCCTCCACTTTAACCAGCATACCCTATTTTTCATCCACTCAACCGGATCCACCCACATCCATCCGTACCATATCCAATCCCCCACACAGCCCCCTATTTACCCAAGTCATGCCCATCTTTTTCGAAGCCATGACCAACTTTCCTCTCTCATTCTCTACCTCTATGCCCCATACATATCCCCCATACATGCCTAATCCATCCACCAATGCCCCACCTCATTTCTCGAATCCACCCCATATCCCACCTCTCACCTGGGCCATGCCTGATTTTATTGAGGCCATGCCCAATTTTTCCTCTTCACACACCCCATCTATACCCCTCCAACCATCAAATAACCTATCTCCACCCGATCCCCCTTCTATGGTCATGATCGAGGAGATGTTCCAAACTAATAACAAGTGGAAGGCCTCCCAACACATCTCCCCTCATCCACACCACACATACATGGATCCATCCCATACCCTATCAAGTCTCCATGCCTCATTCCCCTATGACCCCCATTAACCCCCCATCATCCACACTATCCAAACCCCCCATGTCCCAAGGCTCAATGGCCCAAACCCCCATTACCCACATGTCCCAAGGTCCAATGGCCCAAACCCCCATTACCCACATACCCCAAGGCCCCATGGCCCAAAACCCCATGGCCCATGACCCATACCCATTAAAGCCCAATGGGCAAGACCCATCAAGGCCTAATGGGTCATACCCACCAAGGGCCCATGGCCCAAACCCATCAAGGCCCAATGGGTCAGACACATCAAGGCCCATGGCCCATACCCACAAAGGGCCCATGGCCCAGACCCATCAAGGCCTGATGGGTCATACCCACTAAGGGGCCATGGGACAAACCCATTAAGGCCCAATGGGTCAGACCCACCAAAGCCCAATGGGCCAGACCAACCAACGGACCATGGCTCAGACCACTCAAGGGCCCATGGCCCAAACCCACCAAGGGCCCATGGCTCAAACCCATCAATGGCCCATGACCCAAACCCACCAAGGCCCCCTGGGCCACACCTATCATGACCAAGGCTTTGTGGCCCTAACTTCCTAAGGACCCATGGGCCAAACCTTTAGAGCCCAACCCTCCCAAGGCTTCATAGCCCAACCCTCCCAAGGCTTCATAGCCTAAACCCAAGCCCAACAAAACCATGGAGCCTCACACCCATACCCTTCACAATTCCTCCAAAATTTCTCCCATTCACAACCCTCATACCCAGCTCAAACCCATGCCTTACATCAACCCCAATTCACCCATATCCTAACATCCCAAAGTCAGTTTTAAGCCTTTCCCTAGGCCCAATGGCCACATGAGGCCCCTCTCTAAAATCTAAATTCCACTCATCCCATCATCCCACAAACTTTCCCTCATCCCCAATGGACTCACCCAACCCCCATTCATGCCATTCCTCTCCAATCCATGCCTTACCAGGAAGAGAACCCCGCCCTCACTGCACCTTATGTAGACCAATAGTATGAAGAGGACGAGATTAGAAACAGTGGAGCCTAAGTTGGGGCATTGACTAGCCTTAACCCTCCTCCTATAATTTCCCACCCCCTGGTAGCCCAGAGTGAAGTCCAACCGACTACTGAGAAGGTGGCCCCCATATCCAAGGAATCAGAACAGTTGAAAGAGCAGTTAGACAAAATCCAGAAGTAGTTGTTGAAGATAGGTGGTGCTAAAATCCACACCACAGACTTCTCAAATTTATGTTTGTTTGTTGAGGTCCCCTTGCCTCCAAAATTACAAATACAACGGCATCGAAAATCTCATAGCACACCTCAAGTCTGATTATGGGGACATGTGCCAGTATGGAGGGGACGAAAGACTATTGATAAAGGTCTTTTGGAAAAGTTTGACCGGTCCAGCCTTGAGATGGTTTATATCTTTGGAACCATCTACGATGAAAACTTGGAAGGACTTGACGCACTTGTTTCAGGAACAATGTCTATAATCTAGACATTGAACCGTGTAAGTCAAATTTGACTCATTTAAAGTAGAACTCGAATGAAACCTTTAGCGATTATTTAGGGTGTTGGAGAGCATTGGCAGCTCAGGTTAGAAACGTGATACCTGATGATGAACAGATAGAAATGATTTTCAAAAGTACTCTGCCAGTATTCTCAAAAATTTTAGTGTACCAACAGCAGTCCAGCTTTACTGATCTAGTAAGGAACGCCAATCGCTGTGAAGACACTATCAGGGAAGGTCGCCTGGACAAGAATGTACTGAGTGGAGCCAGTAGGGTTAGAAGGGTTTCAGAACAAAGGAATGAGAAGAGAACAGAGGTCGATGTCCAGAACATTGCCAACACCAGGCCCAATAATAATATAACCCCGTTCCAATTTCAAGCAACCCAGCCAGCACCAGTCAGAACTGAGCAGATGCAGAGAGTAGGGAATGGACAAGAAATGTAGAGAAAATCATTCCACCAGCACCCTCTCAAGTGAATCAGCATGCGAATATTCATCAGGTGCCATTACCCCCACATCCTACCGGAGGAGCAGGTCCCAGACCCACCATTGGGATGATAGAAGAATGTGAGGAGGAATTTGAATTTGATCTGTCAGATTACATTAGTGATCGGGAGAGCTATGTAGCACCATTGCCAAGAAATTATGAAGAAAGAAATATTAGGGTGATTGAACTCCTGAATTTGTCAGATTATTTCCCCAACCCAGCACAATGAGTTGAACTCCTAGATCTTAGGGCTTATTTTCCATCACCCACACCCGTCAATTATGTGCACATAAATGCATATCAACCATATTCTACCGCCCCCATCAACTACCCGATAGCCCATCATACCCCCAATCCCCCGCCAGCACCCATCAGCTACCAATGGCATACTCCTACCCCTTTACCGCTAGTGCAACACCCACAAGCTTCACCACCCCCATCTGGCCCAATTTTTCCACCCAACCAGCTATCACCGAAGTAAATCAAGTGTTACCCACACCCCCGGAGCCCGCAGTATAAGTGCATTCGATACCGACGGCTATACCATTTCAGATTTCGGGATCAACCTACGACCCTCATCAGGTCCCGCTGAGTTATGAACAAATGGATATCAATGCTGGCAGCAATAGAGAAGGGGCAGTGGACTTTGTTACTCGATCTAGGAAGATTTTAAAGTGGCCAGAAGCATCAGTAGTAGCACAAGCCCAACCAGAGGGGAAGAAAGATAGTGTCGTGAATCCTTTTAAGAAAATAAGTCGAGAACATATACTGGAGACTCAGCTGAGAAGAATGCCTGCCCATATTACTGTATGGGATCTGTTAATGACGTCTCCACTCCATTTTCAAGCTTTAATGGGAGCGTTAAAAAATACACATGTATCGCTTCAGGTTAGCCCAGATGAAGTCGGATTGATAATTAGTCAAGTGATGGCTCCAAATGCCATTTCATTTTCAGATGCTGATTTAATGATGCAGGGAGCAATCACTCCAGATCCCTTAACATTACTGTTGAGTCTGAAAACATGATAATTTACTTAGTTTTAATCGATAATGGGTCTGCATTAAACATATGCCCACTGAGAACCGCTACCAAGATTGGGGTAGATCCTTGCATGCTAAGACCCACGAGAACTAGTGCCAGAGGCTTCGAAAATACATGAAGAGAGATAATGGGAGAAGTTGACCTTGATTTAATAATTGGGCCAATGACCTTCTCCATATTGTTTCAAGTGATGGACATCAAATCCTCGTTCAATCTGCTGTTAGGGTGTCCGTGACTGCATGAGGTCGAAGCAATACTGTCGACACTGCACCAAAAGCTCAAGTTTGCATCCGAGCATAAGATCATCACAATCATTGGTGAAGGGCACAGTGAGAAGTAAAAAGCCACCAACAACATCGAAAAGCCCAAAGTGTTGGATGTGCCACACACTATTGAGGACGTCGACCTCCACAGTTTCCAATGAGAGGTGTCGACGATACTCCCGGAGCACATCGAGGGCATCACTCCAAGAACCGAAGGAGGAATGGTAACAGTAGTGGCCATGCTCCAAAAGTGGGGCTATAAAAAAGGAAGGGGACTTGGACCCAAACTGCAAGGCAGGAAGGTGCCCGTCACCGCTAAGGGGGGCCAAAAAGTCATATTTGGGCTAAGATACAAGCCCACAGAAGAAGAGGTGCAAGAGGCTAAAGAAAAAGCTCGCGCAACGACAGCTGTAAAAGCTAGGGGGATCCACATAGAGGAGAAACCTCGTCCCAGGCCTCACATCAGGAATTCATTCATGAGCGCCCAGGTTATAAACATTGACCGGAATGGGGTAACCAGATTAACCCCACACAAGCCTACGACATCGGCTCATGCCACCAATCCCCACATCACCCTTCCCAGCCTGGAGATAGACTTGGCCGTGTTATCCTCTTTAATGAATGACGGTTCGTACCTGAACAAACCCCCCTGTGGTGAATCACCAAAAAACCATGTTAACATTTGAGGATATCATCTCAGACAAAATGGCCGCGTTATCCCTCTTTAATGAATGACGGTCCGTACCTGAACAAATCCCCCTGTGGTGAATCACCAAAAAACTGTGTTAACGTTTGAGGATATCATCTCAGACGAAATGGGGATCAACATGAGGGAGGCTGACTCCGAAAAGCCATATCAGTCAACACCCTCCATCTAAACAGGTAAAGGAGTGGCCTCTCAGGTATGCAACTAGGCATCTTTGCCCCAAACCCTGAAAGCGGAGAGTGGCCTAACATTTTGCACCCATTTCCTAAAAAAAGTAAGATAAGCCCTTGGCAGGCAATACCTTGTATATACACAGACTCGTGCTGCCAAGGGTCCATCTCCAAAGAAAATAAAAATTCTAAAAACATTGAAAAAATATAAAGTTCAAAAATATAGTTATTTTAAATTCTAAATAAAATCCCATAAAAAGATGCCTTAATTGAAATACCCGTCCCATGTAAAATCGACCCCTTTCCTATAGAAATACAAGAAGAGGTAGGTGTTACTAGTCTGGACAAGGATATCCCTTTGGAGGAGCTCCCCAATGAGCTCCTTGACCGGTTTGCCGAAATTGAGCATGACCCTATCCCCATCGTCGAAGAAATCGAGTACGTTAATCCAGGGACCGAGGAGATTCCCTAAATTACCAAAATCAGAATGTTGTTGTCTCCCAAAGAAAGAAAAAACATGATCGATTTCCTTTGGTCATACCAAGACGTTTTTACCTGGTCGTAGGACATGCCCAGTCTAGACACTGATTTGGTCAAGCATTAGTTGCCTCTCTACCCTGATATGAAGTCGGTTAAGCAGAAGTTGAGACGTCTCCGATCCAAGTGAATCTTGAAAGTCAAAGACGAGGTCATCAAGCAGTATGACGCAGGGTTACTCATGGTATCTAAGTACCCGCAATGGCTAGCCAATATTGTGCCTGTGTCAAAGAAGGATGGAAAGGTCCTCATGTGTATCGATTTTTGCAATTTGAACAGAGCAAGCCCGAAGGACGATTTCCCATTACCGCACATCGACATCTTGATCGATAATACTGCTAAGCACGGGATGCTTTCTTTTATGGATGGATTCTCAAGATACAATTAGATTAGGATGACAGAGGCAGATCAAGAGAAGACTGCGTTCATCACCCTTTGGAGAATCATTTTCTATCGAGTCATACCATTTGGGCTAAAGAATGTTGGTGCAACGTACTAGAGAGCTATGATTGGGTTGTTTCATGACATGATGCACCAAGAAATTGAAGTGTACATTAATGATATGATAGCCAAGTCACCGGAGTAAAGCAATTAGTTGGTAAACCTTCAGAAGCTATTTAAGATACTAACAAAGTACAGGTTACGTCTGAATCCACAGAAGTGCGCATTTGGTGCTATGTCTGAAAAACTATTAAGATTCATCGTCAGCAGGAGAGGGATTGAGGTCGACCCAGTCAAAGTCAAAGCTATCACTGAAATGCCGCCACCATCTACCAAGAAAGAGGTTAGAGGGTTCTTGGGCAGAATACAGTCTATTCATTGCACAGCTAACTCCAATCTGCACACCAATCTTTAAGCTACTAAGGAAGAACTCGCCCGTTGAATGGAATGATGATTGTCAGGCAGCGTTTGATAAAATCAAAAGCTACCTCCTTAACCCACCTATTTTGGTACCACCTGAGCCGGGGAGACCACTCTTGATGTATCTCTCCACGACGGAAGTTTCAATGGGATGTGTCTTAGAGTAGCATGATGAGACAGGAATAAGAGAGCAAGTCATCTACTATCTAAGCAAGAAGTTTACTGCTTATGAGACGCGCTATTCTCATCTAGAGAAAGAATGCCTGGCTCTTGTATGGACTACTCAGAGGCTCCGTCATTACTTGTTCTCTCAAGCCGTTCTACTCTTGGCTCGAATGGGCCCATTGAAGTACCTTTTCGAGAAGCCGGCTCTTATGACAGCTTTTATTATCTAAGTTTGACATCATATACACCACTCAAAAGTCGATCAAGGGGCAAGCACTCGCTGATCATATTGCTGACAATCCATTGCCAGATTATGAGCCTTTCATAACTAAGTTCCCCAATGAGGACATCATGTTCATGACAGAAGACGATACAGAAGAAGCAGAGGAATCATGGGTAATGCACTTTGATGGGGCAGCCAATGTCGAGGGTCAAGGAGTTGGCGCCATTCTGATTTTGCCGAAAGGATCCCATGTACCCTTCTCTATGAAGCTCAATTGTCCTTGCACTAACAACATGGCCGAGTATGAAGCTTGTGCCGTTGGTTTGCAGGCGGCTCTTGATCTGAATATAACTCACCTCCGGGTATTTGGCGATTCGCAGTTGATCATATGCCAGACGAATGGGGATTGGGAGACAAAAGAAGAGAAACTGATCCCTTACCATGAGCACCTCGAGGATTTGATAGCTTGCTTCCAAGACATGACATTCTCATATGTCCCTCGGGTAAGAAATCCCTTTGCCGACACATTAGCCACTTTGGCATCAATGATAGAAATCTCGTACGGTGCTGAGATGAAGCCAATCATGATCGACCAAAGGAATGAACCGGCCTTTTGCCTCCAGATTGAGGAACCTACAAAGCCTGATGATGAGTCACCTTGGTTCTCAGATATCAAGAATTTCCTCGAGAAACTTTTCCTGAGGGTACGTTCAAGTCGGACCGACGAACCATTCAATGTTTAGCGGTAGGCTACGTCATTTGTGGGGAATACCTTTACAAGCGATCATACAATAACATCTTACTCAGGTGCCTTACAGAAAGTGAAGCGATCAATATTATGAAGGAGATCCATGAGGGAGTATGCGGTGCCCACATCAGTGGTCACATGCTCGCTAAGAAAATTCTGCGGCAAGGATACTTTTGGACCACTATGGAATTGGATTGCTGTAAACATATTCAAAAATTCTACAAGTGTCAGGAACACTCCAGTCTAATACACGCTCCTATCATCAATCTACACTGCATGACCACTCCTTGGCCATTTGCTACATGGGGCCTTGACGTCATCGAAATGATTAACCCAAAAGCCTCAAATGGACATTGGTTCATCCTCGTCGTCATTGAGTACTTCACTAAGTGGGTAGAAGCGACGTCATATGCCAACATCACTGCCAGCCACGTCAAGAGACTTCTTAAAAATAATATTGTGTTCCTATTTGGAGTACCCAAGAATATCATCACGGACAATGGCACAAGCTTTGCGAATAAGTACATCCGAGCTTTCTGCGAGCAATACATGATCAAGCACCATCGCTCGTCAGCTTATCGGCCTCAAACTACTGGGGTTGTGGATGCTGTGAACAAGACAGTCATCTGCATCCTTGAAAAGATGATCGTCACTTACCAAGATTAGAGCGAAATGCTGTCATTTTCTTTATGGGCCTACAGAACGTCGATCCATATCGCTAACCCCATTCTCCCTTGTGTATGAAACCGAGGTCGTCCTACCGGTAGAGGTTGAGGTACCCTCGCTCTGAATCCTTATGGAATCAGGCTTACCCGAAGCAGAGAGAGAGATATTCCGCTTTGAACAATTGAACTTATTAGACGAAAAGAGACTCCTAGTCTTGTGTCATACTCAAGTTTACCAGGGGCAAATTACACGTGCTTACAATAAAAGTGTCCACAGTCGAGATCTAAAGATAGGAGACATTGTGCTGAAGAAGATCTTCCCATCCCTCCACACCTATCCGAGAGGAAAATTCAAGCCAAACTGGGAGGGACCTTATGTCATCCGAGAAGTGCTGCCGAGATACGCCATCCGCCTCGCCATCATGGACGGAGATCATCTTCTTGAGCCCATCAATGTTGGATATGTCCGACAGTTCTACTCTTAGCCTAGCACAATAAGGTAAGTATTGGTGAAACAGATACGTGATTGGTTAAGAACCACCCAAAAGAGGCCATCATTTCAAGCACAATAGCCAAAAAGCATCCCTAAAATGATTATATCCTTTGCCACCCCATTTTGAGCCTGAGCCTTTCTTTCAATAAACCCCTTTCCCGAAAAAGAGAGAGAGAGAGGAAGTAGAATTACTATCAAAAATCAAAAAAATCAAAAAGCAAAACCTTAAAAAGAGATTGCCTGAAATAAAATAAAGGAAAAAGTAAAAAATAGAAGAATCATGAGGCATGTATAGTAAAATCTCCCATGGAAGAAAGTATGTTGTGAAAAATCGAAACCATGTCAAGGAAACCTTTTTAGCCCTGCATACCTTCCAATTCTAACCTAGCCCATGGCCAAGCTACACCCTGAAGAAAGCCCTCTTTTTAGATTTGCAAGTAGTCATAGTATCGGTTAAGTCAACGCGAGCCGAGTTGTGAGACGACACCCGAATCCCATCTAGCTGGCTATGACAGAATCAACGTCTATGTCATGGCTTTTGAAAAATGAAAGAAATAAAAAAGAAATAAATAAATAAAAATACAAGCTCAAAGCAAGATGGACATGGTGAAAAATCGAAAGGGCACTACGGGTAAAAACAGCGAGCTTGTGCGGACCAGGTGAAAACTCAGAAGAGCGCTTGGGATAAGAGAGCTAAACCCATGGACATGGTGAAAATCCAAAAGGGTGCCACGGGTAAAAAGTGGGCAAAAACAGGCACGAAGAACCTACCTTAGACATTGTGAGTAAAAAGGGATTGAAGAGAAAGAAAAGCTGAAAAAGAAAATTTGAATTTTATTGATAAGATTAATGTTGGAGTAGCCCTCTTGGTTACTCTCCCGGATCCCCTTTTTCTAACTGGGCTACTCATGCTAGTTCAAATCGGGCCTCGACCAAAATTGTCTTAGTGAAATTACTTTGTCAAACATATGACTCGAGGTAAGGAGAAAGGTTTGACTCAATCCAAAAGGAATGACGTTCCAGTCTTGGTAAAGCTGCTGAAACTCACCTAGATCTGACAACTTAAAAGGGGTTCGACCATGCTCAAAAGGGGAGCCAAGATCTTACCCGTGATTAAGGCATCAAACCAAACAAAAAGAGAATAAAGGACAGGAGGGATGGCCCCTTTTATCAAAGATAATAATTTCCCTTTTCCACTTCCATGCCCAAACTCTGCACATTCCAAAAGGAGAGGGGACCCATTAATAAAAAAGAATAACAAAAAAGAGAAGTCTTTGTAAATATAATAGATTTTCCCTTTCCATTTGCAACTGCACCGCTTACACCACATCCCAAAAAATAGTCAGTGTGATGTCTAGCTTTCTTCCTTTCTTTCTTTTTACAAAAGCAGAAAAAAATAAAAAACATAAAGAAAATATGTATACCAAAATGTGTGTATCTGTAAAGGGGTTTCTTACGCCCCTTTTCTGTGTATCTAATATGTGCAAAAAGATGTATGTGCGGGAAGGAATCAACAGCCCAACTCACGCTTCAAGGCACTAATCTCAGCGAGAAAACCATCCTCCCAGACATTCCACTCAGTCAACCAACGATCATGCAAGCTCTTGTACCTCTTCCGAGAAGCATCAGTAGCCCCATGAGCAACATTCAAGGATCCTTCCAGATGAAGGAGCTCGCTCTCAGCTACGCCAGCTCTGGTCTCTACTACCTCTGCTCTAACTTTCTCTTGTGCTAAAATCTCTTGCAGGCCCCTCTTCTCGTCAACCAACAGCTCAATGCGAGCTCGAAGCACCGTCTCATTTTTCGGCCAAGGGCCTCCCATATCAATACTCTCCATCTGATCTAGATGATCAGCAGCAGGTGGCTCAACCAATAGACAAGCCTTATACTCAGGGGAAGACTGAACTGAAGCTCTCTGCTCCATATCACACATCAGTGTCGACTGATGCATCTCTCAAAGAGCAGTAATCTGATCCACGTCCCCAGAGGACCCCCTAGAAAAGATCAAGTCACATAGAGGGGGTTTTGCCTCGCATGCACATGCTGAGAGCAGTTGAACTGACACAACACTCAGAATGGGAAGTAGAATGTGCTGCCAGTCAATCCTAAGAGGGTGATGCCCTCAGGGTCTCTGGAACAAACTACTAGGAAGGTCCGATCCTAGCAAGGAAGTCTCCATATCAGTTCGGCATCAGTCAGCCAAAGCTTCAAAGCTGACAAATCACCCTGCGGAAGCAAGTGACACCTACCCAGAAAGCATCGAGCTGCTTCACCTCGAGCGATGTAAAAGCGGGGCACGGTCCCAAGATAGCAAGATGCTCGCCTAAATAGACCTGGAGTAGTAAAGGACATCCCCTGAGGACCTCCACCTTGCCCAGAGCGAATGCATCAAGACATCGGTATAGTTCGGCAAGGATCAAGGCATCACTGATAGGCCCTTTACTAACTCGATCAAAACGTCACAGAGAGCCAAAGAGAAGCTCTCTACCCTAGTGAAGAAAAGGACTTCCGAAATGAGACTGAGAGCAAAGGCTTTCACATTAAATATATTCCTAACCGGCAATTTTCGAAGACTTTCGTCACCGAAAAGTTCTTTGAGGAATTTAATTGAACACCTTGTGGGCCCCTAAATGAGAATTTTCTCATACTCAAATATCTTTAAACTTAGGGTAAGGTGAACGGATTTACAGTAACCCGACTTTAGCATGACTCTTGCAAGGCCTCTATGAAGCTTCAAGCCGGACAAATTGGATAACTCCTCGAGAGTGGGAGTTAGCTCCCGCTTCCCAAAACAAAACACATGGGCATTTGTATCCCAAAATGAGGTTGCCGCATGAAGTAGGTCCCACCATGGAAGAACCTCAAGGAAGAAGGGAAGACATGATAATTCGAGCCGCTCCAGTTCAACAAACTTGCTCTCATTTAAGCTCCCAAGCCAACTTTTTAGAAAATTGGGCCCCAAGCCAAAAGAAAGGAGTAATTTGGTTCCAAGCCCTCCATGTAAGAGAGAGTTGGTGTAATAGCCCGAAAAATCACATTGAACTATGACCTCGGGATCCGTGCCCGATTGGTCTTAGGTTTGACCATGAGATAGTTCATTGATGAACTTAAGGTGAGATGAGCAGAAGTGATGTGTGAATCAGTGTAGAAGAGTGGAGAGATAGAGGAGTTGTAGAGTTACATACACTGATGAGTGTGTATGTGCTCCACGCCGAGAAAAAGAGATAAGATAAAAAGGGTTGAAAACCCTAACTTTCATGTTTTGGTGGTTGAGAGAAGTAAAGAAGAGAGAGAAAGAGAGAGGAGTAAGAGAGGAGTAATTGCAACTGTTTGGAAGAGGGAGTCAAGCATTAAAGAGGCCGGATTCGACGCAAGGGATCCGTTAGAACCAAAGCTAGAAACCCTAGCCTTCCAACTATTGATAGAAATCAACTTGAGGTCTATCCAAGGTAAATTTTTTTGTAAATAAGGTGCATAGATTATAGGGGTTAAGTTGCAGTAAAATGTGGGTTAAATCATAGGATAATGGCTTAGAAAAATAGAAGAAAAAGTATGGAAAAAGATTGGGAAGAGCAGCACGAAGGGGGACGGAATCGGACAATTTCGATTAATCGAAATTGGGTTTCGATTAATCGAAATTGGCCAGGAAGTTGAAGAGTCAGAGGACCCCGATTTCGATTAATCGAATTGAATTTCGATTAATCGACTTTGGATTTCGATTAATCAATTTGAGAATCGATTAATCGTGAGAACTCAAAGTGGACCCTGTGGGTTGGAGGAAATAACAGGAAAAATCGACTAATCGAATGGGATTTCGATTAATCGATTTAGTTTCGATTAATCGATTTGGAATCGATTAATCAACTTGTGAAAATCGACTATTCAACTAAGGGTCGCTGCGAAGAAGGATTTGATTAATCGAAATTGGATTCGATTAATCGAATGAAAACTCGACTGTTCGAACAGTGATTTTGCTTTGCGAAAACAAGAATTTCGATTAATCGAAATTGGTTTCGATGCATCGAATGACAATTCATTATTGACCGAGAATGGACTTTCGAAGGAGAATTTCGATCAATCGAAATCGGATCGATTAATCGATTTTGACTTTCGATTAATCGACTTTGGAAATCGACTTTTTGGAGTTCGATTAATCGACTGTAGTAAACTATGTTGACTTTTGGTTTGACTTTAATATTCTTGGGGGATCTTATACCTTCTCTATAGCATCCTTTGTGATGTGTTTCACATGTTATATGGTACCATAGGTGGTACGTGAGAACAAGTGCACAAGGAGCCACGCGGGACCTTGATGCATTGATCAGCTAAAGACTTGAGGTAGGGAACACCCTGAACATGTACTTTATTTTACAAGAGCATGTATGTAATGATATCAATTCAATTCAAATGTTTTACTACTCAATAATTATGAAAAGTGTGTGTGTGTGTGACATTCATAAGAGATCTTAAATGGATCATCCCCAGGGGATGATGAAGTGAAGAAGTAAAGGCATCAGGTGTGATGCAAGTGAACGGATACATCCCAGGGATGTATCCATGATTGAATCATGCTTGATGAGGCCTAACTGATATAAGATAGCACAATTACACGGTGAATAACTATATGTAAGGCACCGATATTTTTGTTATTTGAGGTTTGATAGGTTACCCCACCGACGTGGCGGGATATCCACGACTGACACGGCAGGATATCCGTGACCGATACCGCGGCGAAACCGTAGGCCAGTGCGGAGGCTTATCCGTACATAGTAAGCACACCCCAGGGGTGTTGATGGGATGTGAAACCCGCCACCAATCCCAGGGAAAGGGCTTGGTACTATTAGTATTCCTGTGGAATACATTTAAATTGTCTATATAGATGATTTCGATGAAGGGTATCTCGTCTGGGGCTCGATGCTATATTGCTCGGGATTATTTAAGTTGAAGTTTAAGTTTTGCTTTAGGCCTTCTCGGCGTCATTCATGATTAACTAAAAGACATGAGAAATCTACGATAATTGAAGCGTTTTTTATTTTCATCAACAAATGCATAGACACATCATGCATGCATATCATAGAATACATGTGAGTTATATTTTATATGTTCAATCGTGTTCATTCCCTATTGAGCTAGGATGTAGCTCACCCTATAGACTATACGACGCAGGTCCACTACTAGCATTCGGGAGGCTTCAGGAGACGCCGACCGTGAGTCGGACCTTGCGTGGCGAGGAGTTAGAGCCACCTCCAGAGGACTTCTTCTAGAGGACTCTGCTGTGCAACTTTGAGGAGTTTTAGTTGGAGATTGTACGGCTTGGTATGTCAAGCCTGGTTTTTGATTAAACCTTGTGTATGTGGATATCAGAGTATTCTTTTGGGCGAACCATCCATGATGATGGTTATCATCGATGGTTCGGATCGGTTCTCCCTTCATGCAGAGGCATGAGGGTAGAACTGTCTTTTGAGAAGTGTTTTTATGTAGATTTAAATTCCGCAAGTTGTTCTTATTTATTTTATGCTTGATATACCAGTGTTCCGTGCATAGTTGAGGGGCACGGTCAAGATGATCGTGCTGATGGCGCGGGTTTCGGGGTGCCGAAATCCGGGCTGTCACAGTTGGAAAGCGGGTCCATAGACATACAAAGATCTTTCTCCTTGGGAAAGCAAGGAGAGAAAAAATCAGCTGAAAAGGCCAAGTCAAAAAGAAAAGGAGAAAATGGGTTGTCTCGGGCATATAAAGGCCCACTGCTCCCAGGCTATACTTGGCACAACTAATAGTTGCGCAAGTGTAAATTCACGCCAAAATTAGCCTACCGCAACTAATAGTTGCACCAAGCCAATCTAGCCCCATTTTATGCCTTTTTGAGCTTTTGAGGGGATTTTTTTAGGCCTTTGCTGGCGCCCTTAGCCAGTTAACCTTTTCACCTGTCTTATACCTTAAAGAACATTCACAAATGTAGAAATCAAAGGAAACCCAACATTGAAATCATTTGACTTTTTGTGCAGGAGAAACTCGTACCAAGGCATGGGACTCGAGGGCCACTTTTATGGGCAATCGTCAAAACCATCCTGCAAGCAATCAGACATATACAAGGGAGAGATAACATGCAATCAAAGGAATAGCGCTAAATATTTCTACGCAGAAAAATCATCCAAAAAGAGTGCCACAATTATCCGTTACAAACTTATCAAAATCCCAATAAAATCATCCCAAAATGTTTGAACTGTTCAAAATGTAGAAGCTAAGGCCTAATCCTTGTTGGCGCCCTTCGACTTTTTCCACCGACGCGAGGAGCTTTGGAAGGTTTGAATATCTCTACCTGGGACCACGCCTGAGAAAGCCGACTGAGCAAAGAGTGTGACTCCTTGGCGCGTGCACACTGCAAGTCATAGTTAAAATCAGAAATCAGGATCAATTAAGGAATAAAAGATAGTAAACCAATGAGAAAAGCAGGTCAGCAGAATACAAACCCCCTCCACATCCTAGAGCTCAGCAAGGTTGAAATAATACTTCGCATGATCCATGGCCGAGTGAAAGTTCTACATTCAGAGGGAAAGGATGTCAGTTGCAGGGACTAGTAACAAACACGTGCATTTACCAAAGGAGCCAAGACAAAGGAAGAATGATCGTGAGAAGGCTTACCCCTTAAACCACCTCAGGCGGAGGGACCCAGGTTGCCTTAGCTGAGATGCGCGCCTACTTATCCACATCGGCGCATAGATTAGAGATAAAGCCATCGTCAAGGCGCCTGAAGGTCCCATGAACCACAGCAGGAGCACCGCCCAAGACACCCATACGAGAGGAACCTAAGGACTGGCAGCCGAAGGACCAGCACCTGAGGAACTAACACCTGAGGGACCCACACCAGAGGGACTTGCACCTGAGGGACCTTCCCTTGAAGTATCAGCGGTACCCGCTGCTGCCCTATCTTCATCATCTGAGTCGTCTCCCTGCATAAACTATGAACAAAAAAGAGATTCGCTCAGTAGGAACCAAAGCTGAATTGAAACAAAAAAGTGGACTATACTAAAAGAGAAAGGAGAATTATCTAAGTGCATAGGCCGCCGAAAGCAAGGAATTTGATGTTAGGGACAAACACGGCAGAAGGAACCGTACGACAGGGACTCATACCATAGCTGATCGTCCCCAGGCACGAGAAGGGCATTAATAGGGACCCCATTATGAAGGAAGGCCGCAGTAAGCTCCTCAATGCTACTCGCAGGATCCAAAACATCTGTAGGAGGATCCATAGGTATGGCAGGATAGCCCTAGTACTAGCAGACTACTCGCTTCCCCAGATAGTAAGCCCTGGCCCACGCCCCATAGAAGAAGACAACACGGTGGTTGTTGAATAGGCGTGATGGACCTACGGCGGCTCGGTCCCAGAAAATAGAGGTGAGGTACGGGTCATAAAGGATCTGTCCAAGATAAGAGGCTGCCAATGAGTCAAAACATGCAGCATAATAACAAAGGAGAATTTCATAACTGAAATAAATAGGGTTGAAAAGGCCTTACCTACTCGGGGACCATCAGATCCAACTGGGACCTTAGGTCCATCTCTAGATGCTTCATGCCCACGTCGCGGCGTCAGGATTGGTTCCAATTGCTCAGGAGATGATAGGTGCATATCTCAAAGTGGAGAAGCGGGCGCCCGAGCTGAAAGTGAAGGTACCCCCATGCCTAAGGAGAGCAGTGCAAAAAATAAAAAGTCAGAGGCATACAAAGACCATCCAAGTGAAACTGATGAAAGCGAAAGAGTTAGAGATTACCTCTAATGCCGACCAAAAACCAACCACAAACTCAGCCTCCCCGGTAGATACTCGAGCTATTCCATACATCAGCACCGCATATCCGGCCCTGCCCTAGTCATACCTATGAATGTCGAGCCAGTTATCCATAATGCTTAGCAATGCCAAGCTGACTCGAGTCTAGGTCATCTCAGCATTGGCCATGTGGAAGCACATGGTCTCCGGGCAAAACCTCTCAATCAATGCCCACAGGTATGCAGTGTCAGCCCTCATAGGGGGGTAGGATAAGAACTCCCCAAAACCCACCTGCTCCAGCAAATACTTTACCACAGGGGGAACGTAGTGGTAAAAATTGTGAAAGTCCAGCCAGCCCTGCAAAACACGATATGGGGCAAAGCCTATGTCAAGAGAGAAAAATGCATCAGATCATGGAAATGAAGCAAAGCTACACAAAAGGAAGAACTGAACCTATCCTTTACCTTGCCCGCTATGTCAAAATTGGAGATATGGATGTATTGCTGATGAAGAAGGCCAACTCGGGCGGCCTCAGCCTGCATCTCAAGCCAGGGACCCGCCTTGCGCTCTATCATAAGAAATTACTTCCGACAGGGACCATAGACTACATCAGGCCCCTCCTCATGGCCCTCCTCAAGCACGTAATCTTCGTCGCCAAACATTCTGAGGCAAAAGCAAGCAATCACATCAAAGTATATCAATGATAAAGAACCATTTTTGTGCTACAGGCCAAGGGAAGGTAAGTATGCTCACCCTTTTTCTATTATTTTCAGAAACAAAGATACACACATACATAAACAAAAAAAAAAATCCCTTTTAGAAAGAAATGCAAAAAATCCCTTCCTTTTTATCTTCAAAAATAAATAAAAATAAAACAAATGACCCCTTCCTATCTTTGAAAATAAAGCAAGTTAAAATCAAAAAAATCATTTCTTTATGCTTCTAAAATCAAAACCCAAAAAAAAAGGGGGAAGTCCTTCTTTTATGTTAAAAAAAAACAACAAAAGCTAAAAACAAAAAAAAAATCCCCCCTTTTATGCTCCTAAAATCAAAAACCAAAAAAAGATCCCTTCTTTTATGTTTATAAAAACAAAAAAAACTCTCCAACAAAAACAAAAAAAGAACTCCTTTTTTCATTATGCCCATAAAAATAAAAAAAAAAGAAGAGCCAACACACCAAAAAAAATATAATAAATCAATGCCTTAGTTAGTTTTCAAACAATAAATCCTTTTCCTTAATTAAATTTTAAGAGAAATCAAAAATCATTTCCCTTAGTTAATTTTCAAAAAAATATAGAAATCAAAAATCATTTTCCTTAATTAATTTTCAAAAAAAAAGAAACCAAAAATCTCCTTTTCCTAATTAATGTTCAAAAAAAACTAATGAAAAAGACCCAAAATCCTTGCATTTTTTCGAAATAAAAATAAAAACAAAACAAAAAAAACAAGAATAAAAACCCCTTCATATATATACAAATATATATATATATATATATATATATATATATATATATATATATATATATTTATATATATTAGGCATCAATAAAATCCATAAAATAACAAAAGAGAGCATTATTCATAAAACAATCATCAACACATCATCAATAAACATGCCTACAATAAAAGTAGACCATTTATCATCCAAGAATTTAAGCTCATGATCATATTTGCAAGAAAAAGTAAGAAAATCAAAGAAAATGGGTTTCAAATGATTACCTTTGGAAGAAAATAGGGTCTTCGCACCAGCGCGATGCAGACGATCAATTGGCGTGAGTGAATGCCAACAATGAGGCATGCATAGAGGCGATGTAGAGGAACCCTAGGGAGGCTTTGTTTTTCGGTTTAGAGAGGGGAAAGGGAGCAGTTTTGAAAACACACGATAGTTGTCCGAACTCGGGCTATTTAAATTCGACCCCCAGCCATGCTTGGCACAACTAATAGTTGCGCCAGGCTATTTTGAGCCCCGTTTTGGCTTGGCACAACTAATAGTTGCGCCAGCCACTTACGAGTCAGATTTTGGACCTAGTACGGGTATGTCGATCCTCATTCGGCTTGCCTGAGAAGCCGTGCTAGAATAAAATGGATCGAGATCAATAGGCACCCCAATCCTATACAGTGTATATTAAAATAGATCAATAGGCACCCCAATCCTATTTAAATTCGACCCCCACCCCCTGGTAGCCCAATGTATATTAAAATAGTTAATATACACTTTGTCCTCGGATGTTTTTTCAGTGAGAAGAAAATCTCTTGGGTTATCTCAATAACAGAATAATAAGATAGTCCTTAAAAAAAATTAAAGTGTCTTGTTTCCTATAGCTCTTATTCAATTTGGTGAAGACTGAGGAAATAGAAAAAACAGCAAATATGCGCATGCTACAAACATAAATGAATGGGCTATATAAATGGGTGGGTGCTATTAAAGGTACCTTATTTGTATTGCAATAAGATTTTGAAATTCTGTCTTCTGCATTACATCTTCTATACTATGAAGTATGTATTAAATTCAACATGGTTATGAAAGCATATATACTTCTGATTTCTGACAAATGTGAGAACCTATAACAAATTGACTTCTAAACCACATGACTTAAAAGTTCGGTATGATATTATTCAGATTTCTATTCTGACATACCTATGAAATATGGTATGACCTATGATTTATGATTATGTTCTGAAATAACAATGAGATATGTATGTGTATCTGATTTAAAGAGCCTGAATTTTGTGTTTAATATTTAATACCCATGTCGTGGGAGAGCCACGATACACAATGAAATCACGGACTGGCCAATTCTATTCTATTTTGTCAACGAGCATTAGCTAATTATGTTTTCTGTTACCAGTTACATTGATGTTATTAATCTAATTCAGTTATTGTTATCAATATTGGGCACTTCTTACTAGTTTTAGTCTTCAACATTGGCCATCATTTCATAACACCTTCCTATAATAGAACTGCCCTTCTTAATAATAGAGTCCTAAGGCCTCATAAACAAGAAGCAGCAATCACTTGTAGTTCTAGCCTTGACAAAGAGCTGATTAGCCAATAAGAACACAGTTTCCAGATGGGGGAAGTAAATGCATGAAGCAAAAGTGGTAACTAGTGAGAAAAACAAACCTTAATTAAGGGAAGAGAAAAGGCATAACAATAGCAAGTGTACAGAAAAAAAAATTGGGAAAGCAGGATGCTCGGCTATAGCATGTTATTGACTAATTATAGGCAATCAACTGCGCTATCAGGTTTTCCATTTGTTGAGTAGCTGCAAGTGTGCAAGAAACTTTTGTGGAATCAGCTTATGGATGTATCAAGTGATCATTCCCTATCAAGGATTGCAATTTTTTTATAGGGCAATCTACATGGGGGACAAGAAATAGTTGTAAAATGATTGTCCAAGAGGTCTGGACAAGGGATAGAAGAGTTCAAGAATGAGCTTATATTGATAGTAAAATTACCACACAGAAATCTTGGTAGGCTTCTAGGTTGTTACATTCAAGGTGAAGAGAAAATGTTACTCTATGAATATATGCCCAACAAAAGTTTGGATTCCTTTATTTTTCGTAAGGTTTTTCCCTTACTACCCAAAATTTTCATTAAAAAATTTTAGTCCACAATCAATGTTAGTGCCCATATTTTAAAGGTGTTCGGATCTCGGGTCTCTTAAGAGGTCAAATTTTGGGTCAAAGGTTTGACTAGCCCGAGTTTTCAAGGGCAGTTTTTAAAATCATGTACCACTTTTTTTTTTTTACATGATTGGATGCACTCAAGATCATGGACAGATCAGCCATGAGCCTTACTCAGCCTTAATTTAATGATCTAGTGGCATTATTTGCCGTAGTCTCCCATAATTGGTGTCCGGATCTTAGGTCTCTTAAGAGGTCAAATTTTGCGTCAAAGGGTTGACTAGCATGAGTTTTCAAGGGCAGTTTTTATAATCATGTACCACTAATTTTTTTCTGATATAATTGGATGCACCCTAGATCATGGACAAATCAGTCATGAGCCTTAGCCTTAATTTAATGATCTAGTGGCACGATTTTCCATAGTCACTATCCTATGTGCTCAAACATTTTTATAACATAAGTTTGCACCACTCGATCTAACTACTTAGGGCCATCCGATCAAATCGGTGATTGGCCATTACTTTATTTGTAAAATCCCTTAATTAATTGCACATGAAAACTATTATTTTTCATTTGAGCAGTATGCATTATTTCATTTTGTGTAAAAATCTTAGCTATTGCAAGAGATCACTAACTAGTCCCTAATTAATGAATCTTAACCATGTAAAATTTTGCTCAAAAATCTAAAGAATCCGATCTAAATCAGGTGGAGCATGTTAAAACAGAGCATCCACAATTTGCAATCACATTGCAGATTTAGATTTTGAAACTATTCAAACAAAGCATCCACATATGATGCTCTGATTTTCGCATTTACAAATGCCTAAAAATGAAAAAAAAAATGTAAATAAAAATCAAAACAAATCAATAAATTTTTACATGAAAAATTCAAATCAGTGAGTATTTTGCATTTAAAAGCAATAATAATAAGATATTTATAAAAATAAGAACAAGAGATAGCAGTAAAATAAAATATAAACCTATAATCGAAACAATAATCAATTAATAATTATCTTTTTGTAACAGAGGGGAGATGTAAAGAAATAGACATAATCAGCGAATCGCTTCTACAAATCGGCCTGTGAGATGATCCAAACTTCGTTAGATAACGATCAAAATAGTTCGCCAAACTGCTTTCCAAAAAAAGTTCTACTAATTCCAAACAAATTGTAAACAAATTCAAAATCTACTTAATCTGAATCAAAATCAAAATTCGTTCACTCACAAATCAAAATTTGAAATCAACTTGGAATCTAAATCGAATTCATTATCAAAATGTAGCTTGAATGGAAATCGAAATTGAACCACACCTTAGATCTGAACTTTGTCTAACTCACACCTTAGATCTGAACTTTGTCTGACTCAGATTTAAGCAATTAGAGTTCACTTTCTTGGATCTGATTCAAACTATATTTCTGAAATCCCTACCAAATCAGACGAATGATCTAATTCAATTGACCAAAACTTAAGCCAAAGTAAAAGGGAAATTACCTAGAAAGTAACATAAATCTTGAATTCGACCTTCCATGTTGTGGATTTTTGGCTCCAAATCTCGATTTCGATCTGCCAACCCTATCCAAATGCCAAACTTCGATCTCCAAACCTCTAATTCCTCTCAAACCCTAGTTCTCTATGTCAAACCATTGAAGGTCAGATAAAAAGCAAACAGATTTCGAAGAGCTTGTTTTGATTATATAGACAATTTGGAAGAGCTTGGTCTAAATTTAGATCTACAAACCTCGATTCATCTCAAACCCTAGCTCTCTGCTTCAAACTATTCAGAGAGCTCTCTATGTCGAAGCTCACACCCTAAGCTGATGATGGGAGAAATGGAAACGAAGGATCCAAGGAATCGACAGTTGACGATAGGAGAAATGGAATAGAGAATGGTCATGGTTTGAGATCATTTTATAGGGAAAGAGATGTTATTAAGTGCTAACTAAGTAGTAGTAAGGTCTGTACATTAAAATAATGACCAAGACAGCTTGAAGTTGTCTCTATTGGTGTTAACGCGACTTTTAGAGATGACTTTTAATTTAGTCTCTAAAGTTTTTACCAACCTATACCTTAAGTCAATCATATCAAGATGGAAATAACTGTCTCTATATATTATTTTATATAGGGAAACGACTTTAGCTGTCTCCAATAAAAGCATCCGAGACGACTTTTGAGTGGATGTCTTCAATAAATAGTTATTGGAAACGGCTTCGAAAAGTCGTCTCCTATAACGGTCTCCAAAATTCCTTTTTTTTTGTAGTGATAGGGTATCACAGGGGACAGTATGATTATTGTATCTACTAAAAGAGTATTATAAATGGGAGAGAATCTTTCTAATTATCTATGTAGATGATATACTCATAACAGTAAGAAGCAAGGTTAAAATCAACAAGCTAAAATAATCATTGAGCCAGAAGTTTGAGATGAAGGATCTTGATTCCGCAAATAACATCCTAGATATGAAAATCATGAGGGATCGTGAGAAGAAGAGACTTTAGCTAACTCAAAGGTCTTTTATCCAAAAGATCCTTGAGAAGTACAATATGAGTGATGTCAAGCCTGTATTAATTCCTCTTGCAGGGCATTTTAAACTCACAAAGAAGATGAGTCCATCCACACAAGCAGAAAGGGGATGCATAAAAAATATTATATATGCAAATGATGTTGGGAGTTTGATGTATGTTATGGTGAGTACATGTCCAAACTTAGCACAGGCCTTGAGTGTAGTTTGCAAGTATATGTCTAATCCGGGTAAGGAATACTGGCTTGCAATGAAATGGATATTGGGATATCTAAAAGGTACAGCTGAACATGATTTGATGTTTGAAGATGGAGATATATGCAAGTTGGATCTCTACGGTTATGTCAATTCCGACTATGCTGGTGCCCTTGACAAAATAAGGTCAATCACGGGGTACGTGTTCATTTTAGCAAGTGGAGGAATCAGTTGGAAATCTATGTTCCAAGGGATAGTTGCGTTGTCAACTATAGAGGCAGCGTATATAGTGGCTACAGAAGTAGCCAATCAAGCTTTATGGTTTAAAGGTTTGGTCTGTGAATTTGGTGAGGTTGATGAGAGCACCGATATCTTCTACGACAGTTAGAGTATCATTCACCTAACAAAGAACCAGGTCTTTCATGCTAGAACAAAGTATATAAATATCCGGTATCATTTTATTAGAAATATGATAGAAGATAGAGAAATATCAGTTGAGAACATCGATAAAAAAGAGAACATAGCGGACATGATGACCAAGCCGATTACACAGAATAAGTTTAGGCATTGTCTAAACTTGATTAACATTTGACGTCGAAGATGTTATTCCCTGTTGGGGAGGTGACATGGTTGGGGATGAAACCTAGGTGGAGATTATTGTTATAGGTTTAACCCCATCTGACTCACTCGAGCAGGAATCAAATCCGCTCGAGCGAGCACTACAAAAAAAAGGACTTTTAGAGACAGCTTCAATAACCATTTATTACAGGTGACCATTTCAAAGGCCATCTCGAATCCTTTTATTAGAGACGGCTATAGCCGTCTCTGTAGATAAAATAACATATAGAGTCGGTCTCCATAAGGTTCACTTCATGTATAGGCAAGTGGAACCTTTAAGAGACTACGTGAAAAACGGTCTCAAAAAGTCTCAGTAACACCAATAGAGACAGCTTCAAGCCGTAGCCGTCTCTAAAAGATCTAGTTTGGTCTTTAGCGTCTAGTGAAATTATAAGTTGTTATATTTTTTGCGGCTGCAAATAACCTAACTTAGCCTGGCCTTATAAATAGGCAATGCTAACAAATTTTATTCACTTTTGCAACTCATCGCGAGGTGAAACTCAGTCTCGTTCCCTCTAATCTCCGAGAGGAAAACCCAAGCGAAACCCTTTCTCCTTCGTTCTCTCCAGTCTTTGAAATCTTGAATCCCTAATCGATCTCTCAATTTTTCTCTCTAATCTCCCGTTCTCTTAAATCTGCAATAAGATTCACCATCTCGGCTCAATTTCATTTCAGATTTGTTAGGAAGAAATCGAAAAGGCTGATGTGTTCTAATTGCTTGAATCAGATGTCAGTGAATCTAGGGGAATATGATGCTCGAATGATCTTGATTTTGGTGCCCTAACAGTTTGAATCAGATCCAAAAAAGCGAACTCTAATTGCTTAAATCTGAGTTAGACAACATTCAAATCTAAGGTGTGGTTCAATTTCGATTTCCATTCAAGCTGCATTTCGATTATGATTTTGATTCAGATTCCAAGTCGATTTCAAAATTGAGAGAAAAGAGAGAAGAGGCGTACCGTAAGATCGCGTGGAAGAAAGTTATATCAATCATTCCGAATAAGCTTCTGCCTCTTTCTCTCTCTAGATGTAAATGCCTTGGATCACTCTAATATTTGTCTTTTTATTTTTTTTCAAATTTTCAGATCTAAATGATATATTTGTGTTTCGTTTTGATTTTTTTACTGTTCGTAGGGTTCATAGGGTTTTGGTGCTAGGGTTTTTTTATTTTGCTTTACCTTTCATTAGATTTTACACTTTTTTAGATTGAGATTTGAATTCATTCAGTGACGTTAGATTCAGGGTGTCAACATAGTAATTGTGAAGTGCATTTATTTCTCATAATTGGCAAAAAATCGGATGGTATCTGAAAATTTTGGATTCTTCATAGTTCTGCTATAGTTTTAATCTGAATTCCCTACTCAAGGGTCGTCCTCCTCTCTCTGTGTGCAGATAGATGGTGCTGGTTTTGTTACTAAGCACCCCTTATTAGACATCTATTAATTATTAGATTTTCAGATTGATTGGTTAGATATAGAGTTATGAACTTGCTATGGTGTTGATTTCGCTGTAATCTGATTGGTGAAATTCCAAGAAGTCGGTTTATAACCCCTTTTTTTCCCCCTGTCGGTTTATTTTCTTATTATAATTATGCATGCCATCTGACATATTATAATTATAGTTTAGAAAAGAAATATGAAATAGATCTTCCCATTCAAATGGTTCAATGAGTAACTCATCTAAATTAGGCTAATTAATGCCTGCTTTTTTAAGTATATATATATATATATATCTGGATCAGTAAACAAGGGATTCAAGTAATGATTCAAAACTTTTAATAGCATAACAGTATAAATCTAAGTGGTTTTCATGATAATATGCATATATTTATACCTTTTCATATTCTGTTGATTGACAATGCATTTATGTAATGGAAATTGGGTTCATTGTGGAATCATGATAGGGAAATATTGCAATAGACAGTTTCAGCAAAAGGAGTCAAATGAGAATGTTTGTTATTATCTACAATTTGTTACCGATTAGCTTTTAGAAGTAGTATATGTAGTTATTTCATGTGTTAACTTTTTCTTTTTTACTATGCCACATGTTGGTTATTTGTAAATCAACACTGGCTATATGACTATTTTTTAAATTGATCATAAGATAATGGATTTAATACCATCAGATTTACCAGAATGAGCAAGCCTTTAAGTTGTGTTTAAATCTTAAATATGAATAGTTAGAACCCTTTTTGTATTTTTATAGAAGTCTTTATTTTTATTCTATAGATGATAAATCTATTATAAAAGGAAGAGCATGAAGTTCAAAAAATGGTTAAGAGGAAATGCATTGACTGAAGGTGAAAGTTTTGTGGTCTAGTTAAAGGGTCTTAGCTGCCCGTAATATAAAGTACAGACATTTAGGTCTAAATACTGGAAAGAGTTGATTCTACGACCACCTGAGTATGTTGGTAGAAGTCGAGTGTGCATATAAGTTTGTAACAAGCAAAAAGAGCTTAAAACAAAAATTTTACCTCCAAGCTAACCAAACTTGCTTTGCTAACTGGTTTAATTACTAGAGCCTGACTTGATTCATGATTTGGTCAAAAACCTTCAAGCAAGGTGCTTCAGGACCTGGAGAAAGCATAAACAACCCACTATAAAGGCTTATAAGAAGATCATAAATCCCCTTATAAGCAATCTTTATCACACCGCCACAAGTTAGTTTCATCACTACGAAAAAAGGGGCCAACATCAATGGCTATTATTAGAAGCCGTCGGCGTATATGACCCACCGCCGACATCTAATATAGCAAGTTGTCGGTGTAGGATCAGGTAATAGAACCCCCCATCGCTTATTTTTTAAACTCAAATCGCCCCTTCTCTCGAACTCCTCTAAATCCCTCTCACCATCCTCCCTACTCGCCCAACCCGAAATTTGACTCGCTCAACCCACCCCCTTGCCTAACCCTAATTTTTTCTCACCCAACCCTAAATTCCTCTCCCTCAAACCCTATATTCCACAAACCCTAAGTTTTGGACATGATTTTTATTTAGGGTTTTCTGTAGATTTTGCTTCATCTCAACACAGATTTCAACATATTTCGATCCGACCCTTTGAACTCTGAAGAGCGATGCTGGTAACTTTCTATAGTAGCCATGGCAGCTCAAATCTCTAATCTCCCTTCTTCGTTTTAGTTTCAATGCAGTTTTTATAATCTTTTGATCGATTTCCTTTTCTCTAGCTCTCTCTCTCTCTCTCTCTCTCTCTTTCTCTCTCTCTCGCAGGTGAAGTATTCGAGGGAACCCTACTAAGTGTAAGAGTTTCGATCAATGTCTGTTTTATTAGTTTTTTGTTGTTGGAAGTGGTTTCTTCCTTTTCTTTGATCATAAGAAATCTAGGTTGTAGCTATTTCATTTTCTGTTAATTTCGTCTATTTTGTTTCTTTGATTCGCGTCTTATTTGTTTCGATTTCTTGTTTTCTATTTACTTTTCGGATTTAACTCTACGGTTCTGTTTGAAATTTATGAGTTTTTCGTTATTTTTTTGCTAGGGTTTGATCTTCGCATAGCAATCTAGGTTTTGCCTTTTCGTTTTTAATAATTCGTATGTTGGTGCTTCTGATTTTGTTTTCTGTGTGCATTCAAATGTGTAGTCAAAGTTTTGATGTTCAGGCCTTTTACTTTCTTTTTTTTTGTTTTAACTTAATTTCTAATTGATTGGTATTTTGGTGTACTACTCAATTTCTGAGATTAATGAAACAAGTTGATGTCTTGCCTCCAAGTATCAATGATCTACAATTTAGTCGGTTTCTTAAAAATGGTAAGAAGTTTCTTTTTCCATCAGTAAAATTTTAATTAAAAACTCTTTTCTTGGGTCTAATTCACTTCATTTATTTCAAAATTTAGGACATTATTATGAAAGTGGCATGAAAGTTTTAACTTTTTAGTACAATTATTAGTTTTCATTTTTGAACTAGTATGCTTCCATTATTTTGCTAATTTTATTTCTGTAAATGCGCAGGGCAGTTTTTTTATTTGGACTTACCATTTTATCAAGATGTTGTCTGTTCTTTTTTTCTTATTTTTTTCCCATCTTGCTCAAAAAACTCATCAGATAAAGAAATATCATGGGAAGAGTACAGATTGCTTTGTCGGCTTATGAAGATAATGTAGTTTCAAATTATGGAAGCTTCTGAGTTCCGACATTTTCTCAATTTGCAGAGAGAACATGATGAGCTGGAGGCAAAATTTTTGGAGGAAAGAGTGGCACTTGAAGCTAAACACCAGAAGCTATATGAGCCATTATATGTGAAGGTATTCTTTTACTATTGCTCTTTGTAAAGATTATTAAATTTTAGAATATACTTCAGGCAATATAATGTGATATGCACTATGAATATACTTGAAGCTAAATACCTGAAGCTGTGAGAGCCATTATATTTCATGATGAAAAAACTTTGAATCCAAAATGCCATCTCCGCACAAAATTTCCTTGAGAGATGCCACCAATTGCTTAACTCATGTTACTCGTCCACACCTTGAAGTTGTCTCCCTGTGGATCTAAGCAACCCTGATGTTACCCGCCCAAATCCTTAGGATGCGATGCATCTCCTAACCATCCAATTTTATGGTTGGAGCCCCTTCTCCAACCACAAGTTAGATGAAGGAACCTAATGTAGATGAAAATGCCACATTCCAAGAGTTCAATCCTGAGCTTCCACAGCCACATAATTCTTGCAGGATTTTATAACGATAAGTAATGTTGCAAGGCTATAGTTAGTCAATATTGAAAATGCCTCCAGTTCCATTACATCTTTGGTTTTACTTCAGCCATGTCCTCGTCAATTTCCTTTTTAAACTTTGCAGCGGTTTGATATTGTGAATGGTGTTGTTGAGGTTGAAGGCATATCAAATGAGGCTACAGAAGAAACTCCAGATGAGGAGAAGGCTACTGAAGGTATCCAGGATATAGAGATCCCACCAATTTTGTTGCAAGTTGTAGCTATTCTTGGTTGGAAACTTACTTGTTTTTTGCCTCTCTTAGATAAAGGAGTCCCAGATTTCTAGCTTACTGCAATAAAAACCAATGAAGTCCTTGCTGAGGAGGTAAGAAAATTCAAGGAATTTTTGAAACAAGATTCTTGGGTGGTGTTGTTGTTGAAATTATGCATTCATTATTTTTGGAGGTTAGATTTTGTAGCATGATGAAGGCGCCCTAAAGTTTCTCAAAGATATCAAGTGGTGCAGGATTGATGATCCAAAGGGTTTCAAGCATGAATTCTTCTTTGATCCTAATCCTTATTTTAAGAATTCTGTTCTTACAAAACATATCACATGATTGACGACGACGAGCCTATTTTGGAGAAAGTAATAGGGTAACTTTGATTTTGTAGTAATCATTACTCACTTTAGCTAAGACCTTTTACTTACAATGGCATGTTTTGACAACTCACAAAAGTTTTCTTGGGGGTTTATAAGACAGAGATTGAATGGTTTCCTGGGAAGAGCTTGACACATAAACTTTTGAAGAGCAAACTAAAGTTCGAACAACTTCCTATCAAAGTAGCCTTTGCCACCATAACTCTGCTGTAAACGTTTTGCTCTTCACTCCATCTGGTGAGAACATATTTTTGTTCTTTACAGCTCTTATCTTGATAAGATATAAGGTGGTTGACATGTAATCTGCTTGACATAATTTAGTAACTAGGCAACTTAGAGCAAATATTTGTTACAAGCAACAATAGAGTACTTTTGTTTTCGGTGCTGACTTTATAGCTTCCCCTTATTATTCTCAAAGGACAATAGAGTTCTACAATGATATCTGGGATTTTGTTAGGTTGAGTATTGATAAGACTTTATGCTTCATTCGTTATATCTTTATCAGTGTTTCTTTTCTTGGGTTCACAAAGAATGCCAGCTTCAGCAGTGTTTCTTTCCTTGTGTTCACAGAGAATGCCACCTTAAAAAATGAAGTCCTCTCTACATCTTATATCTTTATCAGGTGTGTGCGTGCATATATATATATATATATATATATATATATATATATATATATATATATATATATATATATGCACTGAGTTTGTTAATTTTGTGAAACAAAAGGATGGAAGGCCTAATTCAATGGACAAGAAAATTAAAGGATCTGCTGCATTTTCAAGAGGCCATCCTAATACTGGTAAGGTGTCCGAGTCCTGAAAGGTTTAGGATTCTAGTTATAGCGGTGATGGGATAATAAGTTTTGCAATTTAGCTACTTTCTTTTAGGCTCATTTGAGCTTGAGAAGTTGATAATTTGGTATTGTTCATGTTATCTTTTTTCTGATGTAATGTTTTTTTCTCTGGATTTTTAAGTGAGAATGAAGTATGGTAAGAGTTTGCACTTGCTTTCATTCATTTTTTCAACACTCAGTGTTTCACATCACCTTAGTTCTTTCTATCTTTGTAGTCTCTTGATGGGAATATGCAGTAGTTACATATGAAGAAAATTCTCCCAAAAGCTCATTTTGCACATGTTTGGTAGACTTGCGCACTAACAGGTGTTTGCAGCAATTTTCACATGCCTGGAATGGGTAATTCTGCTTAAAACATGAATGGTTATCCACCTACACAAAGGTTATTGCACACTACTTAAGCACATCGTAACTTCTAATGTTTAATCTGAATGATTTTGATTAAAGCACTTCTCAATGTCTTATTCCTTTAGTCTCCAATGCGATCATGTATCAAATTTATGCTCTTTGTTGTGTCTCATCTTTTGCTATCTGTGGAAATTAAATGGCTGATTTGAGTCGACTAAGGGAGATTTTTGTATGCCTGCGTTTTTATAAAGGGAGCGGAATTTAATTCGTCCCGTTAGAAAATTGGGCCGATGACCTGTGTTTGTGGCTCTCAAATACAAGTCAAATGGGTCTTTGACTCATATTTCTGATTCAAAATAAAGTTGGGATCAATGCAAAGTGTCAGGTAGATAATGTATGTTTTATAATCCTCTAAACAATATATATGTTTTTTATAACCTGGGTGTCCGGGGTTCTTAGAGGACCTGACTAATCCTAGGGTCATGTGCACACCCCAAGTTAGCATGTACTGGGTCAGCAGGATATAAATCCCTAGGGTGGCCTTAAGAGGGGATTCGAACTAAAGTCTCTTGCTTCTTGCTATAATCATCTAAATAATTCTAATATCATTCCTGATGATGCTTGTAGGCAGCAAAAAGCATTGAAATTGGGCTTCCACAGATAGTTCTAATAATCATCTCTTGACCTCTGTTTGTTCATTCTGTTTAGTTATCTTCAATGTTGGGAAGCTTTTACTGCATCACAATAACGAATAGTTTTGCTACCCAGTTTGTCTTTATCTTTCCTTCTTTTATTTTATGGCAACATTTTTCTCCATAGGTATGAGCTCTGCTTCAATGGAGAGAAGACCATTTGTAATGGCTCATTGCAAAATTCTCAAGCACCAGAATCATACCTGGAAAAGCTTCAAAATCACAATTTGCATGCCCAAATTGGTGACAAAAATATGACAGATCGTGAGAACATCATCGATTTGTTTCAGTGGTCTCGTTGTAAGAAGCCCCTTCCGCAGAAAGTCATGCGTTTTATTGGGATCCCGTTACTTGTTGACCTTTGAAGGAACATCACTCATTTCACTACAAATAAAGGCACCTACGCCGACGGCTGGCAGCCGTCGGCGTAGACTATACCAGCTGTCGGTAAAAATAATCGCCGACGGCTGGAACCTCTACGCCGACGGCTATCCACCGTCGGCGATACTTCCGTGGGCGTATACATACACCGACGGTTGCGCACCATCGACGTAAGTCTAAACTCTACGCCGACGGCGACCGCCGTCGGCGTAGGTGTATTAAATTTATTAAATAAACAAGCTTACGCCGACGGCGAAGCCGTCGGCATAGGTATATTTCAAAATCATATAATCAGTGAGCATTTGAACTTATTTCCTTCCCAGTTCAACGACGATTTGCACCGTCGTCCATATAAAGCCTCGAAAGGAGCCATACCGATGCTAGCCTGAAAGCTATTGTTGTAGGCGAACTCGATCAGTGGCAAGTGTTGGTCCCATGACCCATGAAAATCCAACATGCATGCTCTCAGCATGTCCTCTATAATCTGATTCACCCGCTCAGTCTGGCCATCTGTCTGTGGGTGAAACGCGGAACTAAAGTCAAGACGAGAACCCATTCCTTCCTGAAATCTCTGCCAAAAGTGTGAAGTAAACAACGGGTCTCTGTCTGACATAATACTAGCCGGTATTCCATGCAGTCTAACAATCTCTTTCAGGTATAACTCTGCAAGTCTACTGGTTGAATACGTGGTATTGTATGGCAGAAAATGAGCAGACTTGGTTAGCCGATCTACAATGACCCAGATGGCATTATTCTTCCTCAGTATTTCGGCAACCCGAGTATGAAATCCATTGAAATAGCTTCCCATTTCCACTCAGGCACAAGTAAAGGCTGTAATAGGCCTGCAGGATTCTGATGATCAACCTTAACCTGTTGACAAACCAAGCACCGCGATACGTACTCTGCGACGTCGCATTTCAAACCTCACCACCAAAACTCTTCATCAAGTCTTGATACGTCTTGGTGGTACCAGGATGTATGGCATACATGGATTTGTGAGCCTCTTCCAGAATGGTGAACGAACTTCAAACATCAGGTGAGTAACACGGTGAGCAATCAAAAGCCTTGGGGTGCCAAGCTAATCATTCATTCCTCGAGGTAATCGGTTTCCAAGCGCTTAGCGACATTTTTGGGGATAATCGAGGTGGAATGAGCGGCAATTTTTTGTAGCGACAGGACTAATAGCGACAGTTTTTTATTAAAAAAATCTGCCGCTAATAGTCTTATTTTTTGTACTTTTTTCTTACATATAAAATATCGAGTTTGGTCGAGTCGACCCAACCCAACTCAATGTTGCCCGAAATGAGGGTCTTGGACTCTAGTGGCACTACAAAAATAAGGTGTTTCAACGACACTTGTTGTAAAGGTAATTTTTGGTAACGGTAGGACTAATAGCGGCAATTTTTAGTAGCAACATGACTAATAGTCTTATTTTTTGTAGTGTGGGCAATGAGTAAAATGTTGGACCTTGTCAGGTAATAGAACTTACAAATTATGTACCTACTTCAAGAAGCCGAAGCATAGTGACAAATTTCTTCGAAATTCTCCGAAATTTTGTAATGATATTACAAAATTAAACTAAAATGTTAGAGCTAAGCTAAAAAAAGTATCAACAATCAAGAAGCAGATGGCAATATTTATAGACCATGAAGAACAACAATTCAAGAAACACTATAAAAATTTTCAGATACAGGCACATCCACTAATTTCATAAGCGCAAATAGAGGTACCCAATAATTGATATCAGGAGCCATTACTTGCACACAAGAATTCCGATTTTGACTTGTGTTATGTGAAAATACCGTTTGATTTGAAAGCAGTAATTCAAAATTTTATGGAACAAAAGAATGGCACAAAAATCGATTTCTATCATATGGTACAATACGATCAACTGTTGAATCAGACAATGGCCTTTATTGCTTTGAATCATATGTCAAACACCATATTTGGTGCCAATTTTTTTCACCTGAGATCTATTGATCATGGCCTTCAAATTAGAAGCCTTAGACAGTATTTTCACAAGACACAGCACAAGTCTTCAAAATAAAAATTCTCTCTTTCAAATATTGTGCAAGGGTTAAGTTCTCTGTGTGCAAGTGGCTTCCATTAACATCAGGTAAGTTTCCATGTGACTTTCTACACGTCACTTTTTTTTATGGATGCTATGGGGAGACTTGTTTATATACCGGTGCATAAGATTAGGACAAAAAATAACCCCTTCATCCGAGTAAGAGCAGTTAAATGATCTCTAAAATTAATAAAGAGATAGCGCTGGAGAGAGCGCTAATCATTTCCTTTCCTTTCAAGCACATCTGGAGAGATAGCGCTGATCATTTAGCCAAAATTGATCATGAAGAATCAACTGTCATTCAATGAACTGTAGAACTGATCCGGAACTACTACCCACTGCAGTTCACTCTCATAAGAGATATTGCAATGGCGTGATTTTTGGGTTGAATCTAGTCTAGTTTACACACTGATATGCGCAACAGAGTATCTAGTATTGATGAAAATGTGTGCCACATGTACAATATTGATGACCCATGCACCACAAATGATGCACAAACCTCCACCTAATACCGGCTCTAAAAGTATGGATATGTTATCAACATCTTTTTGTTAAATAATATTTGTATGCTTCGCTACAAAATTATTTGCTGACAGCAGTTATTTAAAATCTTACAAGTCATTTCCAAATTTTCTTGTTTCAGTTTATAAAATTTCCGATCTCCACATTAATTCTTATGCATTTGAAGTTACAACTAGATAACGCAAGGAAAGCATAACTCATGCTTTTCTATATCCTTATTATTTTGATAATTGCACAAAGCATATTACTATTGCTCTAAACGTGTAATTATAACCTTTCTTGATCGCAACAAATGATACTGAACTCATAGTTTTGTTGTTCGAGTTTTTCTAAATTGATTAGATTTTTGTATAAATTTAATCATTTTTTCGTATGTGAGGTAGTTTTGACCAGTTAACCCTACTACTAATATTAGTACCTGAGGTGACCTTTGCTGGCAATAGATGCATCTGGCTTCGGAGTACCATTACGTGCAACTTCTTGTTGCTCCAGGGCCTTGGACTCGAAGTACTCAAGCCATGCAGCAGCATCCTGCATGATAAAGCATGTCCATATATTAAGATCAAATAATAATGAGGGTGAAAGAAACAGCACATGATCATTGGAGTAACAAAGAAAAAAAAAACATAAATGCTGCTTGCATGCCAATATGTGTGTGTATTAGACCAACTACCTAGCTAAAGTCGCCAATAAGGACCACATACTGCCACAAGTTTTGAAAGGGCCTTCAAAATTCAAAATTTTAAAAACAAAAAATAAATAAATTAGGGATTTTGCATATGGTGAGCCCACCAATATTTTGGATAAGAAAGGTCAGTGTTAAAATTTACGCGACGAAAGATCTTTAATACCTTAGTGCCGTAGTTTACGGCATCCTCCAGTTTTCCTTTATCCAACGAAGTCTTCGACGATTCCAACAATGTCCGCCCATCCGCAGATGAGCATGCTACATGTTGAATAACAGAGTACGGTGTCAAAAGTTCCAAAATAAGATCCCTTATAGATATTAAAGTGCACAAATAAGGTATTTTACCTTGTGTACAGGGACCATGCTGATAATATCAGACCTCCTAAAAGGAATTGCAGTATCCATGTCATAGTCTCTAGGAACTAATTCAAGTCCAACCTGATAAAGATATACTTAGAAGGATTTTTGTCACCCAAATAAAATACAAACCAAAACTGATCGTTAGGTAACTTGAGTTCATAAACATAGAGAGAATAGGATCAAGTTCATAGTAAGCACCTTGTGGCAAAGCCCGCGAAGAATGGTAAATTTTCTAAACTCATGGCAACTTTCGTCTACCAATTTCCACCCGAATCTCTTCAATAGGAAGGTTTCAGCCAGTATCCACTTGAGTTTATCATCACTGCGTAAGGCCAAACCAACATTTTCAATTGACAGGGAACCAGTATTCAAACACGATGCTATAGTGCCAGCCAAGTCAGCTATGTCATCAACTGCCGCAACAGCTGCTTGTAGCACATGCTTAAACGCCTGAACAACCATTTTGTGGATACAGAGTGACTGTAGATGAGGGAGCTTGTCTGCAAGTTCAACCTAGTACGATGGAGGATAAAATAAGGCAAATAAGATATTATAAGGCGCAACTCATAAGACAATAAACTCTTTATAATTTAGATAATACCATAATGAAATGGCATGCAAGCACAATTATGCATTTTCCCCTCTTTTTTAATGAAAATTTGCATTTTACCAATCAAACTACATGCTCGAAGTAGACTTTTTGTGGTAATGCTCTAAAAAGGTGTAGTTCAGATATAACTTATTAAGCATACGAGAATTAGAGAAAAACATACATGTGGAAAAGAAGATTAATGGAGTAATTACCACGCGTCCTAAAGAACACATCTGCAAACCCCTGGTATGCATAAAATCAGTCAACGCCCTCCCATCAACTGGAGAAAGTTCGAGTGATCCAAAATCCGCTACCTAATAGAAGTTGTAGAAGCACCCTATCAATTTACTAAGTTGGAAAATTTTACCAGGGAAATGGATAGTTTGACATAAAAGACTACAAATGAGCAAATAGCATCAGCAAGGAGATTTAAAATGTCACCAATTTTGGCAATGCAGTATCATCATAATATTTGTGTGCCATCTCAATTAACTCATCAGGTGACTGTGAACAAGAATGAATGTGACAAAAGATTAGAACATATTGTAATATATAATATGTTACATATATTAAAAAGAATATTAGGGTGCATGAAAGAGCAACTAAGCATGAGTGTATCTTACCACATAGTATGTGCATGTGTTTCTAGCTAAACAAATAAGTTTACCTTACAAATAAATTCTCCTTGAAAGCCCCCTGCAACCAATAAATTGTCCTTGACTGCAAGCGTGCTAATCTGAGCGTGTGAAACCTTCTAATAGACTTCCTTGGTGTTTCTACACAACCAAAGAAAGGAAGTCATTCATTGCTCGAAAAACAGCAATAATACCCACCAAGAATTGCAGATTCATGCAGTAAGTGCATGCATAATCATAATTAGTGAAAAGTAAGAGAAAAGAAACTAGTATGTGTGTGTGTGTGTGTGTGTGTGTGTGTGTGTGTGTGTGTGTGTGTGTGTGTGTGTGTGTTTGTGTTTTGTATGCTGTCAAATAAGAAATTATGCTATACAAGTGTTGGAGAGGAGTGAAACCTCTAATGGCGCCACATGCCCTGAAAAATTAAGGACTTCCGACGAATTGCAAGATAATGAGGACCAATGAATTGAATGACTGAATAGTTTGACATGAGATGGACGTCATGCTTCAAAGTTTCCCAGACCAAATTCCTTAGCTGCAAATAAAAGATAGAAAGGTTGTCATCCTAAATGGTAAATCCAATCATCCAACTATATAGTATACCAAAAAAGTGTGATGAAAGTCATCCTAAATGGTGAATCCAATCATCTAATAGACTTCCTTGGTGTTTCTACACAATATTATTTCAATAGAGAAATTCCAAGTGAAATAGCCAAGAGAAGTCTTCCCTTGATAATAACACACTATAAATATTCTAGCTACTAAATAAATAATAAAATAATAACAATAATAGCATGCTGATGTTGGCAGTAAAATGGGTATTATGGTTTAATCAATTTACTATTACACTGCAGAGCTCAACCAATCATCAGGCTCGCATGTTTGGTGATTTCACTTGTGTAGGATACTCTTCTTTGACAGCTTTGGTTTCTTTTGAGTTTGATTCTGCCAAGGTCATAGGAAAATGACAAAATGAAAATGGGGAAGGAAAAAAAAATTTGAAGGTAAAGAACCATCTTCTTCGATGGGAGGATTAATCGAAATGTGAAAGTAACCTTTTGCCTTTCCAATGCTTCATAATCGGTCCTCTCCTTCCATGAGCTCTTACGCAGTTTGATTGGACGGTTCCCTACGTATTTACCTGTGATGGTTTGTAGAAGAGAGATTATATTCTAGGCTATATATGTATAAGGGTACCATTATTTACACCCTGTGGAACTATGATCTCACCCCATCTAATCCAGCTGGCACACATTGACGGCTTCTGAATTAGACGATAGAGATCATTTTCCGCCCCAAATCTTCCACACAATGGATCTTTAGATCATGGACATACCATCAGACGATCAATTTTTTATTACACATGGCACATCTCAAAAAGTGAATCCAAATCATGTTGAGTGTGATGTGTGTCACATGATTTTAGGGTCAATTTTTGGAATGTGTGCCACGTGGAATAGAAAACACATGATTTTAGGGTCAATTTTTAGAATAACACATTTCTCACTATATGATTGCCAAACAAATGATTTGATCCTAAACTCATGCAAAACAAAAATTGGCAATTTAACCAGCGAAAAAAGAGCACACTAAGCAATCTAGCTTTCTTAACTGTATTCAAGTATGTTGATATCTTAAAGCCCAAACCTTTTAAGTTTGAACATCACGTGATATGGAAAGTAGCCAAGATGTTTTATTTTGGTGAGATTTTCTGGAGCTCAGATCTTTGCATTTTTTGGAAGATTCCAGACGTTCTTTGATGATGATGCAACCAATACTATCTAGATAAAGTAGTACGGACTGCTTTCTATTCCAAATAACTAGATTTTTCTACTAACAGAGAGGAAGACATATACTTGGCCTTAAACTAAATTACAAGGAGAAACAGCACGAACCTGCTCTTTGCTTAGTTTCCTTGTATAGTTTTCATTAGTGCATCCTTTTCAATATCAATAAATAAAAAGAACAAAACAGACATATACTCGGCCTGTACCAATGTAAAGATCTTACAGAACACAGAGGAACATTAAGGAACAGAGTTAACTGAGGAAGAACATAGAACAATTATATATGGAAAACAGTCCGGATTTGGATAGAAGAGGGTCTACAGAATCTGCCATTTTAGAACCATATAAAAGCCAACTTCTGAGCAAGAAGTATTGAATGTACACATATGTTGAGATGATAAAAATGAAGGGAATGAGGCTCACCCAGATTAAACTGAGCAAGCCTCAAAAGGACCCACATAGTGTGCCAATCCTACTAGTCATCTACGAAGATCTATAAAGATATTAAAAAAAGGTAATTGTTCTAAACAGTAGTAAGCTCCTAAACTTCTCCCAGGGTTATACCTAACTAGAACTAATTTTCTAACTGAGTCAACTACAGGTGTAAAATTTAGTAGCCATAGATATTAATTTGCTAGAAATCCTCATCATCTTCATCAGAAATAACAAGATTTTTCACCTGCCCTATAAGAGAAAAATATAGCAGGACAGTGTACAATGTGTCTTCATTTCCCAATAAGTGTTATGACTAATAACAAATTAGTTTTCAATTTAGTCAACTGCATGTGCAAATTTAGTAGCCTGTAGAGATTAATTTGCTACAAAAACCTCGTCATCTTCAGAACAAACAAAATAGATTTTGCACCTGCCCTATACGAGGAAAATAGAGCTGGTCAATATAAAATTTGTCCTCATGCTTCTTGTATCGAGCATCAAACTCATGCTTGCACATAAGGACCACCAAGATTCGAGCTGCATATTGAAATCAAAGAGCACGTGTTATATAAAGTTAGTTTTACCAAGTACTAAAAACACAACAACCATATGTATCTTTATATATCACTCATAAAATAAGATTTATAAGGACTCACTTTGGCACGTTGAGACAAATCGTCATGATTCTCAAACTCAAACAAAATCCCTTGCCAATTTAAATGCCATATATTTGAAATAAATCTAATCATTTTCTGATGAGCATCATGCCTCACCATTGATGTTAAACAACATAAAAGCAACAACAAATCCCCACAACGGTGCACTGCATAGGAAAAATAACTCAATTGTGCATATTGGCCGAGTCTCAATGTCACTGAGACGTTTAGAGCAGCTAGGGTTTGAGGAGAGAGAGGGAGCTCTAATAAAATAAAAATAAACCCTAAGTCAAATCAGAGGAACAAAAAGAAAATCAGAGATTGGAAAAGCAGGGCACAAATTCAACATCTTAGATAAGGAGAGGAGAGTACCTGAAAATTGAAATAAAAATTGATGAAGTTTTTCAATCGTCTTCAACAGGGCTCTTCAATGGGGCATTGTTCAATGGCGTCATCCCAAAGGTATCGTTGATGGAGAAGTGAAAGCTAGCTAGGATTTGAACGAGAGAGATTTGAACAAGAGGGGTTTGAGCAAGAGGGATTTAGGGTTTGAGCGAGAGGGAATGAAGGAGATCTAAGGTTTGAGCGAGAGGGAATGAGGGGAGAAGGGAGAAGGGAGAACGGAGAAGGAAAAAATATGCTTATATAGGGGCCCGATTGGATCGGTCGTGGGCTTAAGTGGAGGGGCGGGTTAGCTGTCGAGGGTTGGCCCAAATCTGCCCCTACGCCGACGGCATATTAATTTCAGCCGTCGGCGTATCCGGTAATTTTTGTAGTGTTTCCTTCATGATCAAAATCTCATTAATTTGTAAAAAATAGTTGAAAGTACCATTACCATGCATGGTATAAAAAATTGGCCGATACCGATACGTATCGGTTTCAAAGAAAAACGATACCAATATGTATCAGTTTTGTCGTGAACCGATACCGATACCACCCCGATACAGGTGGCATTGGTCTCAGACTGATACTGGTTAGTATCGGCTAATACTGACCGATAGAACTAGTTTTGATTTATTCTTTTTTCAAAAAAAAAAAACAACCGATACTGACTATTATCAGTATTCTCAGTATGGTCATCATAGTGGAACTAGCCAGGTCTATGCTATTTTTGACATTTCAACGTAGTTTGATTTGGGTGTTGGTCTCCAATTTGGATGGATTGTATTGATCACTGTCCTGGCAATAGAAAGAGCTGCATCATGGGCATTTTAGCCATTCCAACGTACATGAAAGTGGCAAGCTAGGTTGACCAATGTCGGCCAACTGTATTTACGACAAAATCTTCTGGTCGACCATATTTACTACAAATTCATTACACTTTTTTTCTATGACCAACCAGGAGTCCTTCAAGTTACGAAAGACAAGCTTTAGTTATATATTCGGTTTCTTTCTAGGATTTGGCTCAAAAACCTTTCACACAATTGTTTTTAAACATATCAGCAATTTGTTTTTGCACCCATTCATGTCATCGTCATTCCGCAGATATCGGAGGAGAACCTTGATTGGGAAGATGTGAGGTGGTCCCAAACCAGTGTTTGGATTGCTGGAAAAGAGTTCGTCCTCGCCCGGGTGCATTTTCTCTCCCCTAATTAAATGTCCATCAAATTTGTTGCATTTATAATGATATTTATTTTATATGTAAAATATGTATGCTGGTATTCTTGTTTGGATTTTCCTGTGTCTATGTTACCGTCTCTATTTGTATTCCCCTACTACGCTAAAGAGATGGTATTAGGCACCCAACCCGAGTGCCAAAGGCTGCACTTTGGTCAATCTCCTTTTGTCCAATTGGTCAAGCCTTGGGATGCACATGACTGTTTATGAACACGCAAATCAGTGAAAGTTCACTTTTGACCTTCCACTGATTGGGTGCTAAAAATTATCAACACAATACCAAGGTTTACAATTTGAGGTTGACATGAGAGTAGGGGTACAGACGGTTTGGGGTCGGGATAGGTTTAGAGTCTACTTGAACCTGACTTGTTAACCACTTCCCTTGGTCTGAACCGGCCCTATCTGTTAACCACTCCTTGACCTGAACCCCACCCTACATGTTAACCACTTCATATTTCAGTTCCTGCCTAAAGAAGATGGAAATGAGAATTGGGACATCCTGACCCCATTCTCACTACTATCAGATAGTAGATGAGACAAGGGAAATGGCCAGGTCCAACTGGTTGAACTAAACTTTGGGTTCAACTAGATTTGTAACCCTTGAATAGAGGAGAATCTTGACTTCCACTTTTATAGGACGGCATGCAGTTAAGATTCTCCTATATCCAAGGGCTACAAATCTGGTTGAACACAAATCCAATTCAACCAGTTGGACTGCCCTAATTTCTTTCATCTCTTATAGTGGTGTGTTAATATTGTTCTTATGAATTAATTAAGGGTAAAAATAGATATTTGTGCTAGCTATTTATAGCTTCAAGAGAGTATTGAAGCATGGCTTCATTTTCAAAATTCATTCACACAACCCTACTTGTTGACTCCCAAATTTATATTGCAAAAATATCTCCTCTCTCTCTCTCTCTCTCTCTCTCTCTCTCTTCAAAATGTCACAAGTCTGATTTGACATCTTTTCTCGACAGTTTAGATGTTTGAGTCCTGCTTTGTGTTCTAATTAGGCTTCTTGCTGTATGACCGAATATTTGAATAGTTAATTCAAGTTTCTTTTTTTGTTATTTTTTTTCTTTTCATGTTCAATTTGCAAGATTGCCAAATGAGAAATAATATTTTACTCTGTAAACTTTGCAGGCATAGGATTAAGAAAAAGAAAAAGGAAGCTTTCAATGCATTGAAGGAAGCATTGAAGTTCAAGTGTTTTTACTTTTTTGGAGCTTAATTCATTAGGTTTGTGAAAAATCAATTTGATTAATTGATACTGATTTACAAGCGGAACAGCTGGCAGCTATGGGAGAATTTCAGCCAAGTTGCCATGGACATCGACAATTTCTGCCAGGTGAATTTCATATTTGTTTGTCGCCGTTAACTTCTCTCAAATATAAGATAAACCAATTTGCTTTGCAATGAGCAGTGATGGCTTCACTTTGTGCCACCTTCTATGAAGATTTCACACATGTGTAGACAGCAATAGAGAGGACCTTTCAATTGCATCTCACTTCTTAGTGGATATGGGAGGCTTGGCCCAGATCATGCTTAGCACCTAGGCCAATGATTTCCAAGAGTGGGATATTGTAACAACGCGAAAATTCTGAATAAGAAACTAACTGTTTCGATCTACGTGCCCGGCACATAAATTGAGACCGATTTGAAAATTCATAATTAATATTAGTTGAGGTAAAGATACCCCGTAGTTAGATGAATTCACACGTGAATTCGCACTTAAATCTGAGTCTTGAGAGATGTTGATACGGCGTGTTACACCGTAGAATTTTGTTGGCGCTTCACACCGAAGCGTAGTTAAGGTGAAACAGAAATATCAAGGATATTTCTATTTCCTTAGCTTATAAGAGAAGGAAGAAGATCAGGATCTCTATCTTCATCCTCTTCTTCTTCTTGTTCTGTAAAACCTAGGTTTTCGTTGATGGTTTTGTTGGTCCTTGAATAACCACAAACAGTAAACACTTAGGTTAGCATTTACGTAACCTTTGAGTGTAAGGAATCGACGTTAGTACGGCGTCTTTGATTCGGCAAGAAGGTATACCTTTGCTACGTGTCAAAGCAGAGCCGCTAATTACCAGTTTCGAGTAGAAGGGGTGACAAGGCCCAAGTTCCAAATCCGAAACCCTCTTTCGGATCGATTTGTCGAAACCCCGAAAGGGCCCAACTAAAGGTGTGTTTGCACGTTTAAATTGGGCTAAGGAGAGCCCTTATATATGTGTGTGCATGTATTAATGGTTGCAAGAAACCATTAATGAAAATGGGTTTAAAAAAAGGGAGAGTAGATGACCTCCATTAATGACAGAGTTTCTGTCATTATTGATCTATCAATGGCATAAGTTGATCGATCAATGCTTGGGTGATCAATCAATGAAGGCCATTGATCGATCAATCTATATAAAGACAAAATGGGAACAATGAGAGCACTTTATCTGGGAATTCTGTGCCCGAGGGGCATTGATCGATCAATTAGTTAATTGATCGATCAATGGCATAAGTTGATCGACCAATGAAGTATTGATTGATCACTAGGATGAATTGATCGATCAATCTGTATAAGTTAAGTGTGAGAACAGTGAGAGGAAAAATTTAAAATTTAAGGTGTTGATCGATCAATGAGGTCATTGATCGATCAATGGGACAGATTGATCGATCAACTGAGCTAGTGATTGATCAATTCTCCTCTGTAAATTGTGAAGAAGAAAGGAGCTATTGATCGATCAACAAAGGTATTGATCGATCAACTTATGCCATTGATCGATCAATAGAGGCTATTGATCAATCAATTGACTCTGTTGCTAGTTAAGGGTTGAGAGAGGATTGATCGATCAATGGGGTCATTGACCGATCAACAAGAAGGATTGATCGATCAATAAGAGTAATGATCGATCAATCACCCCTGTTTCTGCTTGTTTTGATTTTTGTAAAATAAACACCACTGGACATCGTGTCAGTTCATGTTCCGACATCCCTGACACTTAGAGTACTATGTTTATGGTCTAGGATTAGACCATGATGCCTTAAAAAGCTTTGGATTTGCTTAGAAGAGGTCTAACCTGAGGTAGGGGAATTCAATTGAAATTACATTTATTCTTGATCTCATGGATTCTAATGTTTTACATAAAAACTGCATAGTCTAATTTTATTGTTCAGTCATGTTTAGCATATGTGTGGCAACTCTGTTATGTATTTGACTCCAGCTATCTGATATTTGTCATCATCATCCAGATTACATTAAAGTATAATATGTACGCATGTGATTTGAGGTCGATATCCGTATGTCCGCTCACCTGTGCATCTGCTTGGAAATCCTCGACACAATTGCACTCCATAGTTGAGGCATTGTTGCATTCCTGAAATTATTCATGTGAACGACGATAGTTGGGATTACCCATCGGACCAAATCTGGCTACCACGTGCTATACACACGGGAGTTATTTAAGTTTATTATTCTAAGTCATTAAACACTATATGCATCACATTTTATAAATTTCGATACGATTTGCCTGCTTTGATAAAGTCTGCATTTCTGACATATCTGTTTGAATCTGTTCAATTCTGACCATGTCTTCTACTACCATGTTTTACGATTAAGATGTAATTTAAACTGATATTCTTCTACTGAGCTTAGATGGTTAGCTCACCCTGTTTCCATTAACATTTTAGATTATGAGGCTAGAGTTCCTGGCACTGAGAGTGACCCTGACTATCAGTCGGATCTAGAGGCTGAGGCAGAGGACGAGGAGACGGACGTCCAGGCGGACGATTTCTATCCTTAGTCTGGGTATACTGGCCCACTGTTTTGGGGATTTTGTATAAACTTTGAATTGTTGTGTGCCTGGTGGCCACTTCTGTATTTACGTCTGTAGATATTTTCTTTCTTTTATAGTGTTACTATACATTCTATTGGAACCATTATTAGGAACCATTGTTTTAGGTGATGGATGTCCATCACCTTTGGTTCTTCTTGGTTCCTTTTTGGAAATGTATATTCTTTTGATATGGTTAAATACAAGTTGTTCTATTGTTTCTTTCTATTTTAAATGCCTTTAAATGACTCGATCTACCACTGCTGGACAGTGTCTGCTCAGTTTCCGCTATACGAGCAGACACTCAGTGTTTTGACTTGGGGATCATCCAGAGTATGATCCTGATGGCACGGATTTTTGGGCGTAAAAATTCGGGCTGTCACAGATATTATTTTGGATTGACTATTTTCCAGAGAGATGGTGAGTCACAACTAGATAGACGTAAATGACCACTCTCATCTCTTGTTTGATCCCTGATCATTGACCTAGGATTCAAAAGAGATTACAAAATAACATAAGTAGGCTCTATTGTTCAAGCAACTGATTAGATCTAGAAATGAATCAATGCTTCATACGACAACACATTCATATTGTGGTGATGGGTTTTACAAAAGAACTTCACTGCTGGTGGATTTAATCCTAGGACTTAGTATCCCTTTGTGGATATGTATCCTAGAATTTACATGGATCTTTGCAATCACTATATATATTTTTTTAATATCTTTTTAAGAGTTATGATGCTCCGTTCCTACCATTGTTCTCGTGCCACACTTGTAGTATAGCTTTAATGGTCTTGGGCCTATAGCATAATGGAAGGTTGACAATATTTCAACGTCAAGATTGCATGTTTGAGCCCAGCTTACGTATAAAAAAAGTAGTATAGCTTTGTTATGATTTCTGAAACTTTCCATGCCAGAAGTTTCCACGTGGTTTATTATTTTTGGCCGAAGGTGTTTCCTCTTCCCTTATATGATGTAAACTATTATATATTAAATACACAGACGTTGAGGCATACCTCAGCTGTCATGCTTATATATATAATCGCTTGGCAGCCAAGCATACTGAATGCCGCTGCCAAAGCATTTAATATGAAGCAGGACTGCATTTAAATTACTTGGTATGGGCCATTCAATTATTTGTTCAGCCAGGCCAAATTATAAAACTGGATGATTTTTTTGGCTTGGTAACAGTTGGGCCATTTTAGGCATGGCCGTGCCCCTGGACTGGTAATTGATTTTTTTATTGCAAACTAAAATCTAAACCATCCTAAACAGGTTGACTGGGGAAAGGTGAGATAAATGGGGGCTTAGAATTTTGATTTGTATTTAGATATTCTTTGAAAGTGTTTAAAATAGGGTGATTTTATATTTTAACAGGCAAAGCGCATGTTAAAAAACCTTTAGAGTGAACAAAACCTGTGAACCAAGAATTTAAGATCACTGGATTGAGTGAGCTGCCATGCAATGAGCAATTGTAAGTTTTTGCTTCTCACTATTGTTTGTTGCAATTATCCAAATATGTCGTGTTGTTTCTTCTTTACTATGCCATCTAATGCCCGATTATTTTAACATGTTTATTGTGGTAAGTTTTATTTAAAAGTGAGAAATGGGAGGGATCAAAATGGTGATGGTGAGGTCCAAACTTCTGAGGTGACTGTTTATGACTACTTCATACATCATCATCATATTGAACTCAGTTATTCTACGAACTTGCCCTAAATAAACGTTGGGAACCCGAAGCGACCCACATTCCATCCAATTGAGGTCAACAATATAATTATTTGTTCCATAGTGTAATTGAGTGTTTTAAAAAAATGTAATAATATAGGTGTACTTTTCTGAAGTGGCTGATTATTTTTGTTTATGTATTTCTAGCTTTGCACACTAGTTTCATTGCAAAGGTATAGAAAAGCATTGTTTACTCGTAAGAGGTCCTCCCTAGTGTAGAAGTCCGAGGCAAAAACCTTAAGAAAGGATTAGAGTTTTGGCAGATGTAGGTTCTAGATTTATCTTCCTTTTTTATTTTTTATTTTGAAGTTGATCACCATGTATCTTAATCTTTATGATTTTTAGTGTTCTGATCTTGTAACCTAGTTTTATTACAGGTCTTAAAGTGCAACGACTATGACGCTGATCCGATGTTACAGGCTTGTGGTGTTTCAACCAATACCCACTTTAGAAAAGTGCAGGGGCATATTTTGCAAGCTCCTAAGGTTTTATTGGTTCTGAAGTGAATCATTTTCTACACTTTTGCAGGCTGGTTTCATGTCACTGAGTTCGATGACGAAGTTTTAATTTGAGTGAACAGTTGACTAAAATTCCTCGGTTGCAAGTGGTTACTTGATAAGTTAGTTGTTATTTATATCATGTATGCTACAAATTTTGGTTTGTGAATTGGAAAATGTTTAAATTCTATGGCTTCTTAAATTGAAAAAGTGTCTTAATTTTACTATAGATGAAGATGATATAGAGATTGTGGATAGGGTTCAATGTTTTAAAAATCAGACAAGAACTGCAATTTGGTCCAGTAAAAAGTGCGGTTCATTATGAAAATCGCCTCAAACCAAGAAACCGGCCGATTTTCGAGGATCCGTAGGGCTATCAGATGGTTGAAATTGAATCGTGCGGGAGGTGGTGGAACAGGAATAAACAAAAAAAGAAAATTAAACAAAAATAGAATAATTATTTCTTTTATATTATTTACAGGTTATGAATGTGTATTGCTGGAAAATATGGTGCTTGGGGCTAAAAAAATAGCATTAAAAAAAATAATTTTTTTTAATGGAGACGGCTTTTAGTTGTCTCTAATAACAGAGTAAAACTTGTTAGAGATGGCTGCACGCCATCTCCATAACATAGGGAAAATTATTGGAGACAGCTTCCAACTTTCTCTAATAACAAAAGAAAACTTATTATAACTTTTTTTCAAAAAAAAAAAAAAAAAAAACTTATTGGAGACGGCTTATAGCGGTCTCTAATAAGCTCAAATATTGGGGACGGCTAAAAGCCATCTCCAATGTTTGGTCTCTAAAGACATTGGAGACGGGGCTATCAGAGACTACATGGAAGTCATCTCCAATACTATTGGAGATGGCTTAGACATCTTTAGAGACGGCCAAAAGTTGTCTCCAATAAACATATTTTTGTAGTGGAGGTGAGCACTAAACATATTTTTTCGGGTCTAAGTCGCTCAAGCAACTTTGGTTCTCGCTCGAGCGGCCAATGCACAACTCAAAGGGTAAAACTTTCGGGTGTAGCTCGCTCGAGCAACCCATGACATCGAATTTACGTGTAGAATCCGTTTTTTGAGCAAGTTCACTTGGAATAGAAGTAGGATTTGAGACTTCTATATAATGGGAAAGTTCATGGATAAATATGAGAACTTTTGAGAGAGTTTTCAAGAGAGAAAACTGTAATGAATACTTTGAGAGGAACAATATTAAAGAATTGCTTGGGATTGAAGATCCAATTGAAGCCGTTCTTGTGCCGGGATCGTAATTATATTCCGGCAGATCTCTTCTCTAATTTTTGAAGGATTGCGTCATTGGTTTAACAACGGGTTAGTTGTTGAAGATCGTGTTTGATCTTGTTTGAGTTGACACTAGAGAAGAGAGTGTGTGCATTGTAAATGTACATAAATAGTGCATATACTCCCGTAGACGTAGCCCTCGATTGGGTCAACCACGTAAATCTTTGTATTGTGTGTGTAATTGATCTTTGCATCTTCTTATTTTTTTCACATTCATCGTGATCGGGAGTTCGTTAGTGCATGTGGGTTAAATTCCTAACACTAGAGTAGGTCAAAAACGAAATCTCACTGGCGATAAATTGATATTTCAAATGATATTTTGATCCATGGTGCTAGCATACGCTTCCGCTCCCTGCTACTCATCAAGAATGATATTGAAGAGCATCTGAAGACACTGGGCTGTGTGTCTTCTTTTCTTGGTTGTTGTTTAACACTTTTTTTTATATATATAGTTTCTTTGTCGTTTACACCGGCAGAAACGTCCATCTCTTTCGAAGATGTTGAAGTTGAGCATCAATGCGTTTCGAAGAATCATCAAATTTCAAATTTTTAATTTTCTCCTAATTAATTTGATGGGTTGGTCTCCTTTTATGGGTATGCAAACACTTACAATGATACCAAGTTTTTATCGTCGTTCGATTCGATGCTCTTCTCCTTCCAATCTGAGGCGCAGATGCCTGGATCAGTTTTTGTAAAATATGTTTTGTTTGATTGTATGTCTGTCCTTTGTCTCAGAAGTTGCTTCTTGGCACTTGATCATATATGATTGGTTGAGCTGGTGGGGTGCATGGAAGATAGGGATGATTCTGACATTAAGAATGTATAAACAGGCGATTGAGATCAAATCCTTGGAATTAGTTTTATCGAAGAGGGTGATCGATTTTTGTCCAAGTAGCTAAACATTGGGAGGAGCACAACTATATATGAGCACTCAAATCAGTGCAAAGTCACGTTTGTCCTTTAACTAATTTGGTGGTCAAAACTATTTGTGGTTTTCCAACTTAGGCAGTTTCCGGTTGACCCGAGCGCTGCGCCCGGCTCTCAGTCCGGTATCAATCGATGGCATTAGGTACGAACTTGTGCACCAAAAGCATCCTTGCCCTCCATATAGCTAACTAGCTCAACTCATCATATGCAATCAAATGCCAAAAATGTGACCTCAGAGACAAAATACGCCATATAATATAAACAAAACTCATCCCACTGAAACTAATGCAAGCATCATCTATATGTGCCACTCAAATTAGATGGAGAGGAGAACCAAAATAATCATCAATAGAAAGTTGGGATCCTTAAATTATTCTCCATGGCCATATAAATATATATGGAGTAAAACCCACCAAATTAGTTAAATGGATTTTGAAAAATCATAACACTTTAGAAAAACTTTAATGGCCAACTTAGTAATCTTCAAAAGAGAAGTGCCATTCTCCAAACCCTGCAATATACTTGAGAAGTATAATATATAAACTGGAATAATAGAGTATGCATATTCAGTTCACCTTTGTTCTCGAGAATAATAGAGTCTGCATATAGATATTTAGATTGCATATGACATAGCTCTCTGCTAGTCCCTGCTATAATAGAGTTCATTTGCTTTAACAGGTTCTCATCCTCTTTGCTAACATCCTGCTATCTGCTTTAGCAAGAACTACTTTTCCTTGATAACTCCTTGGATAGCAAGATTTACTTTTTCAGTAATTTTATCCTCCTTTCTACTTACTCCTTGTTAGAGCAGATTTTATTTGCTCTGGTAGGAAATAAGTAGAGAGCAGGGAAGTTATTGATAGAGCAGGTAAATCCTCATTTGCAGAGAATTAGAAAAGGGATTGGGAACCAACTAAAGCAGGTAAACTCTGTTGTAGCGGCGGGGGCTAGCAAAAAGCTATGCCATACGCAGCCTTACCAACAAGAAGTTGCGCCTTTCTTCATTTCTTCCTCCTTTCCAAAATCATAGGTCAATAAATTGTGTAAGATTGTTTAAACACCATTTGGTGTTTAAATGACAAGTCCGAGAATCGGTCTATAATAAGTTTGTTATCTATGATCTGAGATGGATACTCAAATTTATCATAATACCAAAGCCTGCCTTTCTCCACTTTTTGGTACCTCTTTGAATGAAGAGCCAAAGAAAGCTTAACCAAATCAGATGGTCCTACCCATTCGATCATTGGAGTTGTGTTTTGCCACTTTTCTTTATTAGGCACATTTGGTTGGTTGGAAGGCCTACACAAGACGTGGGTAATAAATATTAGCATTCATAGATCATAAACCAGTAGGTAAACTCAAAAGTGAACGGCCAAGCACTAAACTTTTAACCTTATAAGATAATGTTGCTCTGTTTTGATGTGATGTGATTTTGCATCCAAACAAGCCGCCCTCGTAAGCGTCCTGGCTCTCCGATTTTCTCTCCTTCTGTCCTGGCAATCCTGCTATTATTCATTTTTCTTACTCACTCGTCGGTAGGGGTGCAAAAAAACTGAAACTCGAAAACGGATCGAAAATCGAGCCTTCCGACTAGGACAGAAAATGATTGAAAACCGACACCGACATGGAACTGATTCGGCTTGGTTTGATTTTCTACCTGAAAACTGAAAATCGGCCCGAATAAGGTGGGAAAACTGATAAACCAAAAAATAAAAAAATCAATAGAAAAATATGAAGAAAAACCGAAATAAACCGAAATCCGTTTGGTTTGGTTTCGGTTTCGGTTTGAGGGGTTGAAAATTTTGGTTAACCTAAATCGAAACAGAAATAATTCGATTAGGGTTCAGTTTTGCAGAAATCGAACCGGAAACCGAACTTTCATTTTCAGTTCGGTTTCGTTAACCGAATCTGCTCCCCTATCGAGTCGACCAAAACCGAAATCCGATTGGTTCGGTTTCGGTTTGAGGGGTTGAAAATTTCGGTTAACCTAAATTGAAACAGAAATAATTCGATTAGGGTTCGGTTTTGCAGAAACCGAACTATCATTTTTGGTTCGGTTCCGTTAGCCAAATCTGCTCCCCTACTCATCACCATATTTCTCATCAAATCAATGAAGTCAAACAACATCAAAAAAATATGGTCAAGTGTTTAAAATCAGTGTTACATTTCAAATCACCCTTTGGGACGATCTGCCCTAAGCAATGTGGACATTGGTGTAAGGTTGTCAACATGTAACGTCCTCAAATTTTGAATCCGCACGCATTGACCAAGTGCGCGTGCCTGGGACGACATATTGTAGGCATGTGCAACCTAGAAGCAAAATTTCTATTAATGAAATTTACTCATAATTAAAACTTATCGGATTTAATTAGGCCAATTATTTGAGCCGAATTTGGGCCTCAACTAGAACTTTTGAAGAAGTGTCAAATACACAAATTTCCTGACCCAAAGGTCCTGAGTTAGTGCGTGTCAGCTAAGAAAAGCGTCACCTTTTCGGATTTTTAAAATGAGATCGTTTTAGGTCCGTTTGAGCCTCGTATAAGACTTTTGGACCTAAGCTCATATATCGTGGTGGTGTATTTGGCTTAATGCCATGCTACATGTAATAAGTGGCTTTGGGTGTGCTAACTCCACACCAAACCAAAAACCTTTTTGTGTGATGTAAACACTTGACTTAGATATATAGGTTCAATGCCGGAATAAAACAAAATGAATAAGGTTTAACCCCCAAATGGGTGTATGTGTTTCATAAGGGAAAACTCCCTTTTTATGTAAAAAGCAAAGGCTTCTTTTGGAAGCAATTATCGTTTGAAATTGTGAGGGGTTTGGGTTTTAGAGAGAGGAAGAGAGAAAAGAAGAAGAGCTTCTCCCATCCATCACGTGTGACCCTTCCGTACAATCACATCATATACGATAGATAGGGTGAAAAATAGTGTGTGCATAAGTGGAGATTTATCGTGGGCTTCATTGCAATTCAATTGTGAGAGGAATCGACAAAAGTCGCTTCAAAACCCTCCGTAGCCACGATTCGTGGAAAAGTGCGTAATCGATCAAAGGAAGGTAAGTAATATGTGTTGGTTAGGCTAAACATAGTTATGATAAGCTTTAGAGAGAGCATGATTAAAAGTTATAAGTGTATGGTGAAGATTTGAGAAAAAATGAGTTTGGGAAGTTGAAACCCGATATGTGTGGAATCTAACAAAATTCATTTCGATCGATCGGTTTCTCCAGACTCTTTCATATTTTTGCTCTGACAAAATCAATCAATCGGATACTTATTTCGATCGATCGATTTTGTTAGAGCAAAAATATGAAAGAGTCTAGAGAAACCGATCGATCGAAATGAAATTTGATCGATTGATTTGTGAAATTGATTGATCGGTTTGAACATTGATTGATCAATTTGTGAAAACAGTGTACATATTAGAGGTTTTCTGAAGAAGTCGATTGATTGAAATGAACTTCGATCGATCGATTTGGGAACCGATGGATCGAATTGTGGCACCAGAATTAGTTAGTTTTCTGATGAAATCGACCGATCAAAATATATTTCGATCGATCGATCAGTTTGGGAATCGATCAATCGATTTGGACAGATTCATGAATTTGATTATTTTCTTAAGAAAACTTGGGGGAAACTTTATACCTTTCCATTTTACGTCATTTTCGATGTATGATTTATGAATGGGTGTGTTCTAGGTATGAGCTTGGGTATGTGTGAGATAGGCTAGCTCGGAATAAGAAGCTTTCGTTTTAGCTTCGCTTTGAGGTAGAAAAAACTCTACAACATATGCATTTAATTACAACTAGCATGAATTGTGTGATATGATAAGGATGTGCGTGATTTGTGAAACTTGTCATTTATTTAGCATGAATTTCATTCATAGTTTTAAATATAAAAAATGTATGTGTATGTGCACTCAAATTTGTATATGTGTGAAATTAGTCTTGTGCGTTTGTGACATCAGGAAGATATGAATAACTGTGTGTGTGTGAGCTTTGAAGCTACAAACCTAATTATAAAATATTATATTTCACGGTGATAAACTATAAGTTAATTTCGCACTTCGATTTAAGGTTCACGAGTGTGAATACCCAACCGACGTGGCGAGATATCCGTGACCGATACGGCAGGATATCCATACAATTGTACTCCGGGACGGCGGGATATCCGTTCATTTTTTTACTGATTTGTGGTAAATTTCCCTCGGCACAAGCATCCCTCATACGAAGGGACTTGAAGGGGCTTTGGCATCATACAAATGATTCATTGAACGATAATGGTGGGTATTTCCATCGGTATATTTGCGGCTCTCGATGCTATATATACTCAAGATAGTATTTAAGTGACCAGTTTAAGTTTTTCAGTTGTTATGAGAATAAATTTTGAAAATCATGTGTTTAAACTTTGAAACCTGCATTTGATATTAATTTTGCTTCAAGTCAAATACTTTTAAATTGTAAATATTTATTTGAAAAACATATTCGATTATGTCATGAGATATATGTGTGATGTGATAATATGCATGTTATTAATGTTTCTCTACTGAGCTTCGATGTTAGCTCATACCTCGACTATACGTCACAGGTACAAGTATAGATCAGGATCAGGTAATGGAGAAAGGCACATGATCTCCCGTTTGGAAAATTCTACCCTAGGTGAGGACTTGAATTGGGCATGTTTTGGGTTTGTATGGTAGATTTTTGAGGACTTTGGATTTTGACTTTATATGTCCAGGGATTAAATATAGTGTTAAGATTTGTTTTGTATGTACGTTTGGAAGCCACTGTTTAGGTGATGGTCGGCCATCACAGGTGATTTCTTTTAGCCTTTGTATTAGATGTTATATATAAAGTAAAAAGATTTAGTTTTGTCTAGTGATATCTAAATTTTCATTTCCGCGTATGTATGATATCTGCTTTGATTTCCACGCTTAAACGTGGATGTACCAAATATTTTTTTATTCAGATTATGAAGTGTGATTCGACGGTCTGATTTTTCTTGAGTTTTGAAAGTAAGAAAGAAAAAGAAAATATTGTACAGAATTATATGAGAACGGAAAAATCGGGCTGTCACAGTTGTTATTAGAGCTTAGGCGTTAAGTCTTATTGGGACCCAAGGCTATGGCAGTATATTCTATCAGGGCATAGGAGACCCAACTATGACTCTGTCACACTTGTTAAAAGCTTAAACTTTATGTCTCACTGGGATTCAAAGCCATGGCAGTAGGGTTTGTTTAGAAGACAGGTTGTGGATCTTCACGATCACTTGTGGTAGAGATACTTACTGAACATGATGGAAGTATGGTTATAGTATGCGAGTTATGTGTTAGATTTTTATCCGAACATAGGGCCATGATAATCATGATCACTATTAATTGAAACCTTTGTTTCATTTTGACAGATCACTATGGCGCCACACAAAAGATCAAAGATCGTACGCACTAGAGAAAATGATCATGAGAAAAATAGGCAGTTGTTGGAGACAATGATCAACACAATGGCCCAGCAGACCGCATTACTCACGGCAATGTTACGAGACACGGCTCCTACTTCTCCATCCGCACCGGTTGAGTCATACTCAAGGTGTAGAGGGCAACACCTGACAAGGACCTGTAGATGGTCCACGGTGCGTGTTTCAAGTATGGACGTATGGGACACCGGATTAGAGATTGTCTCGCAATGACAAAGGGGGCAATGCTTTTGACAGTAACTCCGGATACCTCTCGGTCCACAGTTCAGGATCGTGCCCTTGCCATCCCTGCACAAAACGATTTGGTAGCCAAAGGGATTGTCCACGTACCTTCTCGTTCTTCAGATCCAACAGCGGCGAGAGTTTCGGCGGTACAGCAGACCTTACGTATCTCCGCATCTATACCGATTGACACATGCGTGCGGTGTGAGAACATCATAAAACGGAGAAATATAGGTTAGCATTGGGCACATGTTTTAAATGTAGTGAGAAAGGACACTGGATCAAGAATTGCTTAGATATGTATCAAGGGCAGGTAACATCGACGTCTACTCCCGGTCCAATTTTACCTACAACTCAGGGTCATACCAGTGAAGCATCGATGCACGATGCCCAGGTGCCAAATGAAATCCCATAAGGTATAAATTCATTATCAATTGTCAAAGATTTTTCTTTAAGTTTTAGATGATGACTGCCCTTAGAATTAAGTCCCCTGCATGGCATAAACAGATTTCAAGGTCAACATTTAACTAAGTAGGTGACAATTATGATAACAAACTTAAATCAATCGTAACAATTAGGGTAAAAAAATTGCTTAAGGACAAGTTGTCTCCCATTATGGATTGCGCAGTTTCCATTACGTTTAATTCATAACCGATGGTTGTGGATTCATAGGGATGACATTCAGACTGAATTATTAAATTGATTGTGTTGAGGATTGTGCACATGAAGAGACGATTAATCTTGATCTAGCATATATATCCGATCTATTGATTGTGTAGGAATAATTTAAGGCATGAATTTTGGAATTTCAAGATCATTGAGATAGGTTTCAAATGAGCTCATTTTAGTAATGATTGCATATCTTTACGGACATAGGTGATGATGAACGTTGGTATGCTTGCAGTTGATAGTTAAAACAATTTTACTCTATAAAATTAGTATATCCGATCAATAATTTTAAATTTTGGTGGGCGTCGCACCTTTAGACTAATGGTTACGATTATTAGTTCATAGTTAAAATCTTGGTGATTATATTGATAGTACAACTGTATTAAATGTGCTAGTTAATGGTTGTCGGAATCCCTAATTTAACGTGAGTGCATATTCAACTTTGTGGATGTGTTGTTATAATAGGTGCAGTTATGGTTTCAAGTTTATCTATGGTAATAGCTAGTTGGGCTATGTAAATTCTATGTATCTGAAATCTGGGGGTCACTATTAGTAATTCAAATTTGGTTATATAAATGATGCACTGTCACTAATGGTTAATATCGTTGTAGTGAAAGTGTGCTGAGTTAGTAGTAAAATTGTAAGTGCTTGGTGGTATGGTTGATCCTGTTTATGGTTACAATTTTAGATTAATGATTCTAATCTCAAGGTCAATATATCTTTTTTTGTGAATATGTCCTTACCAACTATCTAGAGAGATACTTCGTTAAGTTGTGAAAGTGGTATTTCGTAATTACCTGTGCCCGAGTTGACTGATATATCCCTTCGACTCTTGAGTGAGCACCGATCCGATTAGTGAGAGATGGACATCCTTAGTGTAAAGCTCAGCAGATAGATTTTTTTACCAATGTGTGGTGTATCTTTAGACGATGTGGTAGCAAACCTCCATTCAATTCTGAGGCTTGAACCTTGTGTATAATTCCAATTTGTTGCAGCGTTCGCTGGGTGTAATTTGAGTTTCATAAATGATTACTATATTGAATAACCAAACGTCAAGTCGTGAATTTTCGATGACAAAAATTCCTTTAAGATTGTAATAACCTTAGTTTTAGAAGACGTTGAATCTTGATGAGGATACCCAGATGGGTGGTGCTGAGAGATAGCTATGGATCTTGGGTTGATTTTTCAATAATTGAAAGAAAAGAAATTTAAGATATTTCAAATTTTGAATAACTTTTTGATAATGGTAACTTTTAGATGTATATGGTTTTGAATTAACATATAAAAATGTGTATGGTTAAAATTTTCAATATGACTGGTCTTTGATAATTCTAGATGATGGAACGTGAAGGACCTTAGGTCATTATAGAATGGAAATTGTACTCCTTTAAGTAGATTTTGGATGCATGGGTTTTCGAAGGGGAAAATGTATGGATTTTATGCCGGTATGTATGTGGATGTGTATGCGTGGATTGTGGAAGAATTTTTTGTGCAATGTTCACCTTCGTTGTAGCTAATTTCACAAATTGTGGATGTGAATATTAAACGTGGATATGTCTGTGTTCGTGTACGATGTGAGTATTTGAACTTTTGCTTTATGTGGTTTTCGGATCAGGATATGGTCAGCGTCCAATTTATGTGTGTACTATTTACGTCAATTTTCGATGACGAAAATTCTTTAAGGAAGGAAGAATGTAACATCTCCAAATTTTGAACCTGCACGCACTGACCAAGTGCGCGTGCCTGGGAGGACACATTGTGCGCATGTGCAATCTAGAAGCAAAATTTCTGTTATTGAAAGTTTATTAATGATTAAAACTTATCGGATTTAATTGGGCCAACTATTTGAGCCGTCTTTGGGCCTCAACTAAAACCTTTGAAGAAGTGTCAAATACCAAAATTTCCTGACCCGAAGGCCCTGAGTTAGTACGTGTCCACTAGGAAACGTGTCATCATTTTGAATTTTTAAAATGAGATCGTTTCGGGTCTGTTTGAGCCTCGTGTGAGACTTTTGGGCCGAAGCTCATACATCATGGTAGTATATTGGCTTAACGTCGTGCTACATGTAATAGGTGGCTTTGAGTGTGCTAGCTCCACACCAAACCAAAGACCTTTTTGTGTGATGTAAAACACTTGACTTAGATATATAGATTCCACGCCGGAGTAAAACAAAATGAATAAGGTTTAACACCCAAATGGGTGTATGTGTTTCATAGGGGAAAAATCTCTTTTATATAAAAAGCAAATGCTTCCTTTGGAAGCAATTACCATTTGAAATTGTGAGGGGTTTGGATTCTAAAGAGAGGAAGAGAGAAAATAAGAAGAGCTTGAACTTTTTCTCCCATCCATCACGTGTGACCCTTCTGTGCAATCGCATCATATGTGATAGATAGGGTGAAAAATAGTGTGTGCATAAGTGGAGATTTACTATGGGCTTCGTTGCGATTCAATTGCGAGAGAAATCGATAAAAGTTACTTCAAAACCCTCCATAGCCACGATTCGTGGAAAAGTGCGTGATTGATCAAAGGAAGGTAAGTAATATATATTGGTTAGGCTAAACTTAGTTATGATAAGCTTTAGAGAGAGCATAATTAAAAGTTATAAGTGTATGGTGAAGATTTGAGAAAAAATGAGTTTGAGAAGTTGAAACCCGATATGTGTGAAATCTGATAAAACTGATCGATCGAAATAAGTATCCGATCGAATGATTTTGTCAGAGCAAAAATATGAAAGAGTCTAGAGAATCTAATCGATTAAAATGAAATTCGATCGATCGATTTGTGAAACCGATCAATCGGTTTGAATACTGAGCGATCGATTTGTGAAAATAGTGTGCATATTAGAGGTTTTCTGAAGAAACCGATCGATCGATTTGGGAACCGATTGATCGGATTGTGGCACCAGAATTAGTTGGTTTTCTAATCAAACCGATCGATCGAAATGTATTTTGTTCAATCGATTTTGAAAACCGATCGATCGATTTGGGAATCAATCGATCGATTTGGATAGATTCGGGAATTTGATTTATTTTGTTAAGGGAATTTGGGAGAAACTTTATACCTTTCCATTTTACGTCATTTTCAATGTATGATTTATGAATAGGTGTGTTTTAGGTATGAGCTTGGGTATGTGTGAGATAGGCTAGCTCGAAATAAGAAGCTTTCATTTTAGCTTCGCTTTGAGGTAGGGAAAACTCCGTAACATGTGCATTTAATTACAACTAGCATGAATTTTGTGATATGATAAGGATGTGAGTGATTTGTGAAACATGTCATTTATTTAGCATAATTTTAAATATCAAAAGTGTGTGTCTGTGTGTGTGTATGTGCACTCAGATTTGTATGTGTGTGAAATCAACTATGTACATTTGTGACATCAGGAAGATGTGAATAAGTGTGTGTGTGAGCTTTAAAGTTACAAACCTAATTATAAAATATCACATTTCACGGTGATAGACTATAAGTTAATTTCACACTTCGATTTAAGGTTCACGAGTGTAAATACTCAACCGATGCGGCGGGATATCCGCGACCGACACTGCGGGATATCCGTAACCGGTACGGCGGGATATCCATACAATTGTACTCCTAGACGGCTGGATATCCGTTAATTTTCTTACCGATTTGCAATAAATTTCTCTCGAAACAAGCATCCCTCATACGAAGGGGCTTAGGCATCATACAAATAGTTCATTGAACGATGATGGTGGGTATTTCTATTTGTATATTTACGGCTCTTGATGCTATATATATTTGAGATAGTATTTAAGTGATCAGTTTAAACTTTTCATTTGTTATGAGAATAAGTTTTGAAAATCATGTGTTTAAAATTTGAAATCTGCATTTGATATCAGTTTTGCTTCAAGTCAAATGCCTTTAAATTGTGAATCTTTATTTGAAAAACATGTTCGATTATGTCATGAGATATATATGTGATGTGATAATATGCAGTTATTGAAATTTCTCTACTGAGCTTAGATGTTTGCTCATCCCTCGACTATACGTCACAGGTACAGGTGTAAATCAAGATCAGGTACTAGATAAAGGCACAGGATCTCCCGTTTGGAAAATTCTACCCTAGGTGAGGACTTGGATTGGGCATATTTTGGGTTTGTATGATGGATTTTTGAGTACTTTAGATTTAAACTTGATATGTTCAGGGATTAAATATAGTGTTAAAATTTATTTTTATGTACGTTTGGAAGCCACTGTTTAGGTGATGGTCGGCCATCACCAACGGTTTCTTTTAGCCTTTATATTATATGTTATGTATAAAGTAGAAATATTTAGTTTTGCCTAGTGATCTCTAAATTTTCATTTCCGTGTATGTATGATATCTGCTTTGATTTGAACGCTTAAACGTGATTCGACGGTTCGATTTTCCTTGAGTTTTGAAAGTAAAAAAGAAAAAGAAAATATTGTACAAGATTATATAAGAACGGGAAAATCGGGTTGTTACACAGCAGATCTAGTTGGGAGGGGCCAAAATTTTAAAGTGTACCTTTACTTCCACCCACCAAATCTTTGAGTTTACCCACTTAGTTATGCTGGTGTACAACTTTAAAAAACAAAATCTTTAAGTTCACCCACATACTTGGGTGAATATTTTGTAAAGGATTCACCCACGTGAATTCCTTTGGCACACCCACATCTTCTTTCCCACTCGACGACAGTGATGTTGGTAATGACGATGACGATGCCAATGCTGGTGATGCTGATACCTACACTGGAGGTACCGAGGAAGAAGCTTACGAAATGTTTTGAAATCCTAAGAAGAAGAAGTCATGAAACCCTGTTGAAACCCTAAGAAGAAGAAGTCATGAAACCCTTTTAAAAGTCTAAGAAAAAGCCATGAAACTCTCTTAAAATCCTTAGAAAAAATAACAAGGAGAAGAAGGGAAATAAAACTTTAAAACTCATGTGCTCCTCTTGAAAAATCTCTGAAAAGAAGGAGAAACGCAAAAAGGAGAAACACAAGAAGAAGAAAAAGAAGAACAAATAAAGGTATCTATGTGTTTGACGTTAGGTACCCACTACTAGTTTTTTAAATTTTACAATAGGTACCCACCGTCAATAGATACCCATCGTAGTTTAAAGCTAACGGTGGGTACCCACTGTCAAAATTAAATAACTGACAGTGGGTACCCACCATCAATTTTAAACCACTAACAATGGATACCCACCATCACACATACAGACAAGGTTTTTTTAAAATTCTTCTTCTTACGTTTCTCATTATTTTCAGAATTTTCAAAGGATTTTTGTAAGTTTATGAAGGAAGATTTGTTAGAATACATAAAATCTGCTATCACAGAGAGCAAGCAAAGAGCAAGTTTATTAATTAAAACAATTTCCTTTTAGAGCAAATAGGGTCATGAACTGTATTACAAACCGTAAAAGCAATTTTCACTAGAGCCAAAAAGTGACAGAGCTGCTTTTTAGCAGGAAAGAGCTAACCTAAAATGCAATTCTGGCCATAAAAAGTGAAGGAGAGACAACTTGCACGAGCTTGTTGCTATTCCACAACTTATGAAGAGGACTTCATAGTTTTAGTACATGTGCCAATGGGAAAACACAAAACTTACACAAACTAGGGGATAATTATGCTACTTGTGATCCGGAAGAAATTAAAGGAGAGGCTATATCCTATTTCTCTCCGATGCTAGCTCTCGTCGTCCTCATCGACTTGTGTTTGATCTAATTCCAAGGGACACAAATGACATCATGGCATTCATTTCTTTGGCCAAACCCTTTTAAGTTTCTTTGAATACTACTATTATGGAAGTCTCGAATGGTAAATTCAACTTTTATGTGGTGAAGGATGTATTTGGTCATCATGTTGCCGACTTTACTCGCCATAAAAATATCATGCAAAATGATATCTCATCGTCTACAAACCTTATAAGGATATGGTATTTTCTCCTTCAAATCAGCCTTTAGAATCCTCTTGTGATAAACTTCAGGGTTTATGGTTACGACTAAAGGGTATTTTTCTGACCCAAACCGACCCAATAAGCTTGTTCCAACTTTAAATAAGAGGGTTGGGTTGGGTTGGATAAGGTCAGTAGGTGACCCTTTGGCCACCTAATCTGACCAAGCAGACCTAATGGGCCAGGGCGTTTTTCAGGCCCAACCGGTGCATAAGACTATCAACAGGTTGGGTAAGGCCAAAAAATTTATGTCCGGCTGATCCTTTGACCTGACCCAACCCGACCAAGAAAGTCAGAGAATTTGACCCACCAGACCCAACTCAACCTGACAAACTTGACACGATGCATAATGCTGTCGGAACTTAACCCAACCCAAAGGTTGCATACGATCCAACCCAATGCAATCAAATTTATGTGCCAAGGGAGGTCATGTAACAGGCCGACGAGACTTGTTCACAGTCGTAGCAATGCATGATCTCGACCTTTTAAGGGGCTGTATGGATAGAACATGGTAAAATGGAGTAAAGTTGTTCAATATTACTCTATGTTATCACGTATTCCTGACTTGCAGGAATACGCAGTTAGGGCCCTCAATGGGTTGGGCCGGGTCGGATTTTGGCTCGCATCCAGCTCGAAAAAAAGTGGTACTTTTCTATCAAGCAAATCCGGCCCGGTATCCTGATCGAGCTAAATATGTTGCAACCCAGATAAATCCGGGTCAGGTTTGGGTTGAGTGTTGCAACACCTAGCACGAATATATATATATATCCTTTTAAAGATATAAAAAAAAAATTCCGTTTAATTCAATATAATTTACTTAAATGTCTTGAGATTAACTGTTGTCCGTTATAACCATTATGCAACAAACTAAAATGAAATATTTGAATAAAAGTATTTACTTAAGTCTCTATAATATTAATATAATTATTTAATTAAAATTTTAACCTTCTTCAAACTTTTATTAGGAAAAAACAGTCCAAACTGAACCAAATTTTATTAGAAAAAATATTCCGAAAAACCAGCTCAACTAAATTTTATTAGAAAAAAAAGCCCGGAAAGACGCCCAAGCCTGGCCTGGTAGGGGCTAGGCTTGGGCTGAGTACATCACAGTCCGGGTTAGAGCCTGGCTGAAAAATTTGGGAACTCGGCCCGAATAGGTTAGGGCCGGGTGGAACCCCAGCCTGGCCCTAATCCGGCCCATTGAGGGCCCTATACGTAGTAATATGCAGAAATCCTACATTTTACCGCACTTATCACACTAAGGATAGCAATTTGTTTGTGTGAGAAATGCAGGAATATTCAAAATCCATTGTTTGGATGTCAGTATGAAAAACACAGTCATATTGAGATTGTGAACGGATCGGGTAGAGTCGAGTCAAAATTTTGGTTGCCTGAAAAAAAAATTGCACATGCCCTACAGAACCGATGGTGCACATGAACCAACCCGTCCCGACATGATAATGCACACAAGCAGACCCAACCTGGCCCATGAACTTGACCTGACCGAGCATTCGGCCCGAAAAACCAATCCGACTTGATAAAAAAACCCTATTTTATAATTTTTACGTATAAAATATTGGGTTGGTCGAGTTGACCTAACTTGGTAAATAACTAACCCGACCCGATCTAACAAATCTATTGGTCGACCTGACCTGAAGGTTGAATAGGAAGTCTAATGGCCGACCCGACCCGACAAATCAATTTTAGGTACCCGACCTGATAAAATATCAAGTCCGGTCATGTCGGGTATAGGGTCAACGTGACCCGTTGACAGCCCTAAGTAAAATTGAGTAAAATAATATTTGGGCTTAGCAAAAGATGATGAGAGAGAGAGAGATGAATTGGCCGCCCACGCTTTACCATAGCACGCTTTACTGCAATTCTCGAGGGGGTAGGGTTGCAACAGAGTCGAGCCAGCTAGACAACTCGGCTCGACTCGACCCGAAAAACAAGAGCTTTTCTCTTTAGAGCTCGGCTCGAGAGCCAAGCCGAGCTGAGCAGTTTGTAGCTAGAATGAATAGAGCCGAGCTAGAGCTAAGGCTGGCTCGGCCCGACTCGACTCTATGGCTCAGTTTATATATATATATATATATATATATATATATATATATATAAGTAATTAACTTTGAGAGGTCTATTCTACCCTTCAAAGTAATTGTTTAAGTTTATCTAACGGTTACTTTGAAGGGTAAATAGGAATTGCCCCCCGCTTGCCCTAGTTTATCTAACGATTTATTTATTTCATATGTTGCATGTTTGTGTTTAATCATGTATTTAAATCTTTTGTAGCATGGATATTTAATTGAGTAGAAGATTTAAAAACGTACTAGGAGAAATATTTTTATAATAGAACATACTTGGCTTGAAGCTCGGCCCGAGCTCAGAGAGCCGAGCTAGAGCTTAAAATTTTCGAGCTCGAAGAGCCTAGAGCCGACCTCCAACTCGGCCCGTATAAGGTAGAGCCGAGCTAGAGCTGACCCAAGCTCGGGCTTGGTCCGGCTCGATTGCAGCCCTACGAAAGGGTTCGTAATCTATTTTGGTGTTTTGTGGTATAGAGGGGTAATCCATTTACTATCCTTAAAAATTACAAATTACACAAACAAGTGAATACATGGTAAATCATTTTACCATACCATGCTTTATCACATTTTCCCTATATCCAAAAAGGTCCTCAACCGTGATCTGTAAGGGTCCCAATGGGTGCCACCCCTCCCAACACGAGTTTTTTATCAGGTCAAACACATAAACTTGACACGTAGGATCAGGCTCTGCATGAGACATTTGACCTAACCTTCAGATTCAGTTGGCTTAGGTCATGTCGGGTCTGATCAGAACAGGCAAAAATTGGGATGGGTCGAGTAAAACCTGACCCGACCAATATTTAATCTATAAAAATATAAAATATAAAAGGGAGGCTTTAACAGGTTTGCGTCGGGGCATCCGATTGAATTGTCCACGCAAAGCAATAGGTCTTAGAATCAGCCTCTCTAAAAGTGAAGGTAGGGCCGCAAAACATCTACCTCTCTCAAACCAAATCATGAGCCTCGTGCACACTGAGTTCCCCCTGACCCGGCCCAAACCCGCCAAGTTCAACACACCTAATCCAGCTGGGCAAATGTTTTAGGGTTGTTTAAAATTTCGGCTAGCACAGGTCCGGCACCTGTTCACTGTTCTTTTGGAACCCATCCCTGCTCATTGTCCATGCGAGCTAATATACAAATATCGACCTGATCATCGACACAATTGAGTGCATGCCGACTCTTGAGAAGCCCACTAAGCTCCATGCTCTTTCAATCCGTGAAAATCTAGATGAGCATGGCTCTTAATATAAGAGACCACCTTTTGTTACCAGAAAACTTCAGTAGCCCAAATCAATCTAAACTTGGATGAGCTACAAACTCAGCTCCATGGGGCTTCCTGTTACTCTATAATTCCATCTACACAAATTCTTCATTTACTAAATTTATCCCCATTTATGTGAAAGATTCACCATTTCCATTCATCAATTCAAAGTTTCAAACATTGAAGGATTAAGAAGAACCACAAAAAGTTTAAATATGAATTCTACAACCGCCAAAAAAAAATTCATCATCATCATAATAAGCCTTATCGCACCTATTTGGGCTCGGCTTTACCAGTCATATTTCTCCACTCACTTATAATTAGTGCCCAGCTCTCTTTAACTTCACAGTCCTTCACATCCCCTCTCACAACTTTCATCCAGGTCTTCATTGGTCATCCCCTTCTCCTACCTGCAAAAAAACAAACACTTGAATGAAAAAAAAAAAAGATAAGAATATCTGTGATGATGCAATTTGTTTAATCTTGAGAAGTTGAATACCTTGGATCCTGTTCATCCAAAGCTACAACTCTAGCCTTCAAAATCCTCTTCTGGGGTCCCTACATCTTGCTGTCAAGTACAATCTGAACCAAATTACCATGAAATGAACCCTAACTATGCATTGAACAAACAAAACAAATACATGCCCAAAGATAAGAGGAAGAACCCATCTTATGATCAACTTCGAGAATGCAAATTCCATGCTTTTAATCTCAAACGCCGCCATCGTACCAACAAGTGACACTAACATTCCATGATCATATGCCAAGATCCAAGCTAGAACAAGAAACAAAAAACCCACGTCAGAAAAAATGAGGTGGCAATGTGGTGGTGGTGGTGGTGAGGTAGTGGTGGTGGTGGTGGTGAGGTAGTGGTAGTCGTGGTGTTGTGACGGTCGAGTTGTGTGAAGTTGAGTTTTATAGCGAAGACGATTTTTCTCAAACTTTGTTGACAAAAATTTCACCAAGTTTGGTGGAAGAAAGAAATTTCGATTTTCAGCCAACTAACTAATAGGTGCTAGCAGTGCTGGAACCGGGATTCTCATCTAACCGGGGAGCAAGTCATAGAGACAAATATTGATGAAATTCTCTGAATTTCGCTGAAACAGGGGTCTGACGAAACTTTTAACGAAATTTTGGTGATTTCTCCAAAATTGCAAAATTTTCATTAACTTCGACGAACTTAACAAATTTTTGCCAAAATTAATGAAAATTTTAATTTGGGACCACGATCTCAAGATTTTTTGTTTCGAAAATTGGGACGAAAAACAATTTCCATTATTTGTTTAAAAAAGTCAACAATATTAGCACTTAAATGCATGTATTAAGAGATCTACTTTGGAGATGAGAGATGGGTACACCACTATTTGTGCCCAGCATTCTTTGAAAACAATCACATCTTAGACCCCTTGAAAATCATTGATTGCTTCAGATTAGATGATGGAGATCGTTTATAATAGATCTTAAAATTATGTCTCACTTATCAGACGGTCCGTTTTTTATTCTATATGTTACAGATCCCAAAAAAGTGACCCTAATTCACGTTTGAGTGTGATGTGTCATATGATGCCAAAAAAATGCCATATGATTCAAGGATGTTTTGGGGATTTGTGACACATGGAATGAAAACAGACCGTTTGATAGGTGAGACATGATCTCAAGATCTATTTTGTGGGAGATCGGGGTGAAAAACGATCTCCACCATCTGATCCAAACCAATCAGTGGCTTTCAAGGGATTTGATACGTGGGCGCTTTTAGAGAATGCGTGGGTGCAAACAGAGGTACCCATGAGAGATTTAGGGAGCAAAAATAGGTGCGCATCTTTAGTTGAGTAATGATGTGCTTTATTATTTGCAACTATAGATTTACTCTTTATAAATAGGTGCAGAAAATGATTCCCTTACAGATTTTAAAAACTACGTAATTTCACTTCTTTGCTTATATGGAGTTTTATTTTTTTCACATTTTAGAAACTCAGTGCAGACTGGTCCCTTAGCGGTTCACAAACCTGAATTTGGGTGCCAGTAAAAGAATTTGGACTTGGGCATCACTTTTTAAATACTACAAACAACAAACCAGCTAAAATGGAATCTCAAAAAATTTTTAACTCATGCTACCTATAACGAACTGGGTTTTGCTTGACAATAGTGAATCAGAAACCTGAATTTGAAATGAGAGAACCAGTGAACCCAGTAAGGCAGTAACATTGACCCCATCTAGAAGACTTGTCTATTCTATCCATAACATAGGCATAATCAAGCAATGGTACTAAATGTGTCCACGATTCCTAAACTTTCAAAAGGGGCAACATCTAACCTAAGTTTGGATGCTATTGGCATGAAAGCAAAAGGCTTTCATAAGAAATAAAAACAAAGAAAAGGGAAAAAAAGGAAGACAAAGAGAAGATATAGTGGATGGTTGCCAAGCTTCTTCGATGCAGACATTGATGCACCTTGCTCACTTGATACTTAAAAAGGTTTGAGATTTACAAAAGGCGACTTTAGCGTGGGCTCCTTACCTCTATGGTAGTTTAAGTCTCAAGAGAATTCTCTCACTAAAAGGTGAACATTCGTAATTCTAAGGTACCCTTATTTCTTATAGAACTCTAGACACATGATCTTTAGCATTTAAAAACCATTCTATATGTTCTTTCATCAAAAAAAAAAACCATTCTATACGTTGGGAGATTAAAAAATAACTAAGCCCCTCTTTGGCAACACTTTTATGAAAAGCACTTTTCATGGGAAAATGTTGAAAATGGAGTTGTGTTTGGAGAAGCAGCCCCATGCTACTTCTCAACACAATACCATTATCAGCTAGAGGCGGGCAGATCCTTAGGTGAAAAGTACTTTCTACCCAAAAATTTTCCTCCCTAAAAAGTATTTTATGGAAAAGCGTTGTTAAACTGAGCCTAAAGCCCTGTTTGGCAATCCTTTAACAAATACCATTTTTCAAGGGAAAATATTGGGTGAAAAGCACATTTCACCCAAGGACTTGACCACCTCTAGCTAAAAAAGATGATGTGTTAAGAAGCTGGCCCATGCTGCTTCTCACACACCACCTCTTCAACCTGTGATAGGCCTAAAGAGGCAACATTTGACAAGAACTTGTGGCACACCTCTTTACAACACAGAAAAAGTACTTTTGGGAAAAGAATTGCCAAACAAGCACAAAATTTCAAGCAATTAGATGAAATTGATAGCTTAAATTTACACTAGCTAATCTGACTAAAAGTTGAATTTTAAGATATTTTCTCAATCAATAACTTTACTATCATTAGTACAAAAACAATTTAACTGTCTCGATTAGAGCAGCGTTCAAATGTTACATCCATCACAACAAAGAAAATTTTAAATGGAAAAAATTCCACATATTTTAAAGACATTTTTGGTTGCCATACTTAATATCATTTGAACTCAGATTTGATTAAACTAATTTTGATGTAATCCTTTCCCCAAAACTTACCTACTAGACTTTATTGAAAATATTAATATTAACTTTGACTAAAAAGTTAACTTTGATTTTGACCAACATTTGTTATAAAGGGGGGATGTATATGTAAGGTTTCAAAACGCCGTTATAACTGCTGTGAAGGTGAGGCTCTTTTACCTTTATAAACTATTATAACAATGTTATAAAGGCCGTTATAAAGGTTTTTTTACTCTTTTAATATTTTTTCTAACCTTTTAACGTGTTATAAAGGTCATTATAAAAGCGTTATATTATTTTTTATCTTTTACTAAAGAACTTAAATTTTATAATTTAAAAAGAAGATATATGTCAAAATCCTAGTAATCAACCGTTATATCAGCCTTTATCTGTAATGATATAGCAGTATATAATGGCCGTTATATATCCCACATTTATAACTTATCGTAACATAACGGTGGGACCGTCTACCTCTATCACGGTCAATTGTTATGAAAATCATGAATATAATAGCCGTTACAATTTCTCATATATCATAACGGATAAAGGTCGTTATAACGGTTAATAGCTAGAATTTTGACACATATAGTCTTTTTAAATTAACAAATTTAACTTTTTTGCTAAAAGATAGAAAACAATATAATAACCTTTATAACAGTTATAATGGCTTTGATAACACATTATAAAGGTTAGAAAAAAAAAAAATTAAAATTTTAAAAAAACTTCTCGAAGCTTTATAATGTCATTATAAGGATTTATGAAGGTAAGGAGCCTCACCTTTATAGCTGTTGTAACAATTTAAAACCTTGTAGATCTATCTTCTTCCACAAACCTGCCCGACAAGACTTGACATTAGCCCAAAAGACTAACAATCACTTTGACCCAAAGATCTAATCTTTTACTAACCCGCAAATTTGACTTTAAAAATATATTATTAAGTGATCAAAACTTGCTTGAAGATGCACTTGTTCGACTTAGAAAAAAATAAAATCTAGTGCCCCATCTTGTCTACCTATGCTTAATTTGAACTTTCTGCCATGGACAAGCCTGCTAACACCTTTTTCATTTTGATATCAATATCCTACTGGTAGGGGTATGAATGACAGGCTGGGTTCAGGCCAGGCTTGGTTGCCCTATTTTTTTTTTTCCTTCAATATTAGGCCCTTTTTTTTTATCGGTAATGCAAATATATTGAAAAACAACGAGAAGCTGAAAAGGGCAATACAAAGACACAAAGACCAAAGAAGACGGCAACAGAATACAAAAATAAAAGAGACACGACACTCAGTAATGCCAAAAGAGGCAGGGAAACCGCAGCGCCCTATTTAGCCCAGATCCCACTGAAGAGCCTCTTCCCTTTCTCCATCGCAGCCTCTAGTGACCCATAGGCACATGAGGTCTTGGACAGATTTAAGAATCATCCCCACCTAAATATTAGGCCTGAACCCTTCCCAGATAAAAAATTGGGTTCGAGCAAGACCAGACTCAGGCAGCCCGGCCCTTTTCTCTTATTATAATCAGAATTGGCTGGTATGCGTTGAGTTTGGACCATGTTTTGGTTACCATAATGCCTGGATCTACCCAGAATTAAAAATCGGTCCGCTCTCACCCTAAGTTCTTTCCAGCTTTTTATTTAAGCCCAAACCCAATCCGAGCAGGGATGGGCAGGGCACGGGCTGAAGCCCGACATGTTGATAGTCCTACCTACTGTCACGTTTGTGTTTCTCTCTTCAAGCCAATACAAGACTAACCTATCAAATGCAGCCCATGCTCCAAAAATATAAGATGCATATAAAATGGACTCGATTTAAAACATCTGAAAGACAGGTTTGATGACTTGACAATATCTTTTGGCCAAAGTCAAATTTAGATATTAATATGATGTTTGATCACTTGATAATGCATGCATGTTTACAAGATATCAAATCTTTGGTTTTCCTAAGTTTAGATGTCCATCTAATAGTAAAAGAATGAGATTGACTATGTTACCACCATCGATAGATTAGCTATCATCAAACTTTTAGACCATGTGGTGCTACATTGCGCAAATTTTTTACCAATCCAATTCATCCAAGTGACCAGACGTCATATAAACTAAACTCAGCCCAAAAAGTATGTCTATCAGAGGATATTTACCATCTAATTTGGAAACTTCAATAGAGACTTAACAATTAGAGATATGAATAATAATTTATATTAAAGTTTGTGGATCAACTGGTTTGAATCCTTTGATGGGCACACTTTTTAGGCTGACATCAGTTTATATGATGTTCTGCCACTTGGACGACTTGGATTGGTAAAAAAGGTAGACTATGTGGCATAGAAATTTGTTGGTGAGGGTTTTATCTATTGATGTCAACAACACCCCATCAATCATGTGTGTGTCCGTCCACACACACACAAATATATATATATATATATAGAGAGAGAGAGAGCGAGAGAGAGAGAGAAAGAGTTAGAGATCGTTCAACAATTAGGAACCCAAGATTAGGTATATTGTAAACATCATGATGAGGACATCACACAAACCAAGGTAGATAAAAGCATAAAGAGGAAGCCAAAGAGAAGGCAGAAAATAAGGCAGAAGACGTTTGTGAACAATGTTGTGAAAAGCACCACAGCATGCTATGAATAGTTTCACAGCACGCTGTGCCACAGCGCGCTGTGAATAGTACCACAGCGTGTTGTCCCACTGTGCCACAGCGTGCTGTGAATAGTACCACAGCGTGTTGTCCCACAATGCGCCGTGAACAGTCTCACAACGCGCTTTGGACGACTACGCCCAATGACAGACTTGCGGGAACTTCTATTTTTATTACAAAAATTGTCATTCTTAGTATTTTATTATTTTAGGACTCTTTTATTGCGAGTTTTAAGTTGTTTAGGGTTTTCTTAGCCTATATAAAGGCATTGTAAATACTTTATTAATTAGTTTTGATTATTGAATGAAAAGAGAGTTGCTTTTGTGCAAACCCTAGAGAGCTTGTGAAGAGTTTTCAACCGAAGAAGTGAATCCTTCAAACTTTGAGGAGTGAGCAATCGTTTCTCGTGCGACTTGGTGCGAAGCCGACTTATAGCCACGATGTGAAGTTTCGGAAAACCCTTGGTGTGAAACCTTGAAATTTATTTCTTTATTTTGTCTTTTCTCTAGTTGTTGTCAGGTATTATCTTTCTTTAATTCCATTGATAAAAATCAAAATCCCAAATTGGTCCCCTTTTATTGAATTATTTTAAGCATTATTTCAATTAAAATCTCCGAGGAGTCAAGAAACGATATTGTGATTGTCGATTAATGCCCTAAACTATAACGGAACTCGAGTTCTCTCATTGGAGCCGTTTTTCTATATCGGAAAATTTTCAGCATGTGAATGCTAAAATGAATTAATCTAATTGTTTTATTAATTTCATTGAATTAATTTTTTGTGTTGTATGATTTGAATATTTCCGTTATTCAATTCATTCTAAAGTTAATCTCTAATTCGTATATTAGTGTTTTAGCATGTCGTCCAACGTCACATCAACTTTAAATTTTGTAGTCAAATCAATAATGGACCAACTTTGGGTAAATTCCAACCAAAGAAATTTTTTGGAAGAAGATTTCAAATAAAATGTTAACATCAAAATATAAGTCAGGAGTGTCCACCACTAGTTGTGTTCAGGTATAGCTCAAGCTGAAATACTGAGCCCATTTACTTTTCCAGGACAGGCTTTTGGCTTGGCATTTACCCGTCGAACCAGCTTTATCCGAGACACACACACACACATATATATATATAGAGGGCCGGGGATATGTGCCCAGGCGTAGAGAAATCTCTGCGCCTATTGATATGGGCGCGACACGTAACACCTTTTTGTGAAGTGATGGGTAACATGGCGCCCACTTTACTAACTAGGGTTATACTTTTAAAATATTTTAAAAGTTATTCCAGCCGCCATTTTTGACTTTTGAAAGTCTCTTCTCTCCATTTTTTCAAGAAAGTATCAGACTTACTTTTTCAGGTATATTTTACTCAAAAAATGTGGCCACCCGATAGCGAACCGCTAGCACCTCGGTAGCGAAGCGCCTGCATCCCGATAGTGAGGCGCTGGCACCCCGGCCCAGGGTGCCAACTCTTCGTTTTAGAAGTGTCGGCGCCTCTATATCGAGGTATCGGCGCTTCACTAAAAAAAGAAAAAAGGGGTGCCAGTGCCTCGTTTCAGGCATGGATCAAAATATCGTCCGATACTGATACGTATCGGTTTTGGACTTGAACGATAAGATAAATTGGGTTTTTCTCAGACCCCTTAAAAAACAATCAAATTATTGTCCCTATCGTCCAATGTATCGTTCGTATCCGATAATTTCAAATTATCATTTTTTTTTGGATCAGTACTGGAATGTATCTTCCGGAACCGATACGTATCGTTTTTGGGGCTGGACGATACATATCGAAAATATGAGATTTTGATCCATGGTTTCAGGGGCGCTGACGCCTATATTTCAAGGTGTTCGCACCCCGGCGCTGCACCTCGCCGTCGAGATGCCGACGCCTCGCCGCCGATGCTTCACTGCCGAGTTGCTAGTGCTTCAGTACCGGGTGCTCACATTTTTTGAGTAAAATATACCTAAAAAAGTAAGTTTAACACTTTCTTAGAAAAGGAGAGAAGAGAGAGAACAAAGATTTTAAAAGACTTCTAAAAAAGTCCAGAATGATGGCTGAAAGGGAATATAACTTTTAAAAGTTTAACCCTAGTTAGTAAAGTGGGCCCCAAGCCACACATTACTTAACAAAAGAGGCGCCTATGTGTCGCGCCCATATCAATTGGCGCAAAGGGGAAATGCACCCGGGCGTAGAGATATATCTGCACCAACATCAATTGGCATCATGGGTCAAAATTTCGTCCGATACCGATACTTATCGGTTTTGGACTGGGACGATACGGTACATTCAATGTACCGTATCGCTATTTTGTATGCATATGCCCGAACGATACATTCAATGTATCGTCCGATATTTTACTATTGTTTTGCCATGATTGGCATGACACGTGGCGCCTTTTTGTGAAGTGATGGGTATGGGACCATTTACTAACTAGGTTAAAATTTAAAATATTTTAAAGTTATATTCCTTTCATTTCATTCTTGACTTTTTAAGCCTTTTAAAGTATCTTTCGTTTCTCTTCTCGCTTTTCTAGAAAGTGTCGACTTACTTTTTAGGTATATTTTACTCAAAAATGTGAGCGCCGAGCTAGAACTCGGCAAAGAAAGTTACCGACAATGGGGCGAAGGCCATTATCAAGCGGCAGCATATTTTAAATAAAATATACCTGAAAAAGTAAGTCTGACACTTTCTTGGAAAAATGGAGAGAAGAAAGAGACTTTAAAAAGTTATGAATGACGGCTGGAAGGGTATTTAACTTTTAAAATATTTTAAAAGTATAACCCTAGTTAATAAAGTAGACCTCATGCCCCCCAGCCATGGGTCAAAATACCGGGTATCCGATACCGTATCGTCCGAGCTCAAAACCGATACGTATCGGAATAGTAAAATACCGGATGATACATTGAATGTATCGTTCGGGCATATGCATACAAAATGGCGATACGGTACATTGAATGTATTGTATCGTCCCAGTCCAAAACCGATACGTATCGTCCGATACGTATCGGTATCGGATGAAATTTTGACCCATGCCCCCAGCACTTCACAAAAAGGCTCTATGTGTCGCGCCCATATCAATAGGTGCAAAGATATCTCTACGCTTGGGCGCATATCCTTGGCCCTTATATATATATATATATATATATATATGCACTGTAATAGAGTTTTATATAGGACCCCGGTAAGATGCCCCAACGTTTTACGGTGACGTAACAACATCCATGTGGATATATATATATATATATATATATATATGCACTGTAATAGAGTTTTATATAGGACCCCGGTAAGATGCCCCAACGTTTTACGGTGACGTAACAACATCCATGTGGAGATCTACGTAGCATCCAAAACACTGTTTTGGAAACACGTCAAGCCCGGGTGCATTGTTTAGATCAAATTTGAAAAAAAGAAAATCAAAAGGCAGAAATCACCTTGACTAATTTCAATGGTCCAGATTTCAAGGCTAAAAACACAGGGTGGAGTGGAGATGAGTTTTTGAATTTTTTTGTTAAAGATGATCTAAACGACATAACCTTACTCCAAGTGGCACCAAAACAGTGTTTTGGGTGCAACGTGGACCTTTGGGGCATGCAACCTTTTTTCTTTTATATATATAAAATATGATACATATTTAGCATTTTTTTGTTTAGGTTTAGGTTACGGTCAGGCATTTAATGCATGAGTTGCAAGTAACTAATACTTGTTTATTAGCCAGACATTGAAATGATTGTGCACCCAAGCAATCATTTCATGTGGGTGAGGACCCAATAACCTCAAAGCTTGCATATAAGAGCAATCATTTCATATATAAGAGAAGATATTATGTGAATTTTATATAATGGTAATAGAATATTACATCTCAAGTATTATTATATTATTTTCAAATGATATTATTATATCATTTAAAATATATTTTCCATTATTTCAAAAAAAAAAAAGAATATATTGTTAGCATGCTTGTTCTTCGGTCGGGCTATAATCGAGTCTGGTTCAGGCAAATATTTTTCTCTAGCCCAATCAGGGCCAACCCAATTATAGAATGGGCTGGACTCAGGTCAATTCTTAGGACTGAATTAAAGAAGGGTCATTTTAGGCCCAGATCAGCCGATTGCCATACATCAAAGTCAAAGTCAAACTTTTTGTCAAAGCTAAAGACAAAATTACTCCGTAGAAATCAAATCCAACAAATAAATTTTGGAAAAAAGAATTCCAATAAAACTAGTTCTATAGAAACTTAAGTTCAAACAGGAAAATATAACATAATTACAAAAGCAATAAATGAAAGTTTCCATTTTCCCTATGGCATTAAGTTTGTCATGGTAGAGGCAGACTTTCAGCTCTAATCGCAACATGCCAACATCTATATTGCCTTTGTACTAAAATAATAATTTTGTATTCTGATTAGTACACTCTTTGAAAGTCAGCTCTAAGTTGTTTGTAATATATCCAATTAGCCAAATCTATCTCATTGAAAGAAAATTAGTTATCTTTTACGCCCATCTCATTCTATTTACAAAGGATCTCTTCACCCTCTCAAAGAAATGATTGAAGGACTCTGAAGCTAAGAATATGTCTTACGAATGAGAGAAATCGATAATTCCTTCCTATGGAGCATCAAACCATTGCTAAAAGCTTCTTCCATAGATCTTAAGCCATCAAGAAATTGAGTGATCAAGATTTCCCTACTTGCACTCCTCATTCTTTTCTTTTTCTTCGATTATATTTTTTGTATGACATTTTTTACTTTAAACAAGTAGGATATTAATTTTATGTAAGATTTCAACCCCTTTTCCTATACCCAAGAACTATCAACAAATTCAACAATTCAAAGTAAAGACTTTGAGAGGTTCCTGAACCCTATGTGCACTCATAAATCTGTTCATAGTGTACGGGTTGCACACCTAATACCTACTCTTACAGAATAATAGCAAATAACTGTGGCTTTCACGCTGGGTGTTTAATTGTATGAAAACCAAAAATCAATTATAGAATCAAAGACAAATTATGGCATTAAAAAGTTGCATTTGTAAATATCAAACTTTGGGCAAGAAGTTTTTGTACAGAAAGATAAAAACAACCAATAAAGTCCTAATTTAATTGCAATATAATTCAGAATTATAAACAGGAAGCAGAAACTGACCTTTCACCTCGCACAATTCCAACAACAAAAGTACCCATTGATGCAGACTCCTCCTCATAATCATGAACCTGCCCCAACAGAGTATGGCAGCAAATGGTTGGGGCTGGACTGGGCTAACACCAGTGTTACCTAGGCACTTCCCCTTTTGGGATTTTTGCTGTGCCGACACTTGGTGTCACATGGACACTCCTCAACACAACACTATACTTCTAGACATGTATGAAAAATGTCATATAATACCATCAAAATGTTCCTCGTTTTGACACAATAAAATGAACCATCATTTTATAAAGAAAAATTTGTAAAGTTTAGTAACGTGCAAAAAAAAAACCTTAGGTTCTTGAAAAAGATTTGAATAAATAGTATGCTTTTTAGTTAGGTTCATGAGATAAATTATGTATCTTTTCATTACATATCCCAATTGGTTCTCTAAGATTTGCATTCAAGTTTTCTTTATACGTTCTATTCTTCTTAATTCAAATTTTCTTAAGGCCATATTGGAGTCTTTAAAAATTGGCGTGCCAAACATCTATGACAGCTTGACACTTGGCACCCATGGCACGTGTCTAGAGAACACTGGCTAACACCCATCCAACTGCGGTCCAGAAGAGGCTGGGACCAAGCTCAACCCAGACCCAAGAAGGGCTCGAGACTGGCCTGCTAACCTTGCAAGCCCAGCTGGCTGGGAAGAACCTATTGACTCTTAGGAGAAAAAACAAGGCCCATGCACAGCCTGCAAGACTTCGAGTCTCACAATTCTGGCCAAGGTCAGACCTGCCAGGCCTGTAATCGCTGCCCAAGCTGAATTTAAACATGTTCAGCTGGCTAATTTGCACCCCTAATAAAAGAATAACCAACTAGTCATGGAAAAAATATGAAAGAAAAACAAAGTTACATTGATGCCAGAATGTTTTGAGTTTTTCTTCATCTTGTCCCCAACCCAAACTTTTCCTTTCCAATTCAGTAAATAATATTGAAACATCCAATAAAAAAGTAAGATAAATTAAATAAATCCAACTAATGAACATACCCATATGCACAAACTAACAAAATCTGTGAAAAATATAACTGGGCAACCCTAATTAAATTTTGAGAAGCCTTAGAAATGCAAAATAAAACATAAAAATCGTTCTCTAACCCACAAATGCAAAGAAAAACAATGCAGTATAAAATAAACATGATTTATGAAACCAATGACTCAAAAAATCATGACATTACCACCCACAATTTACCCTACATTGTATTTTGGGGCCAATTCATTATACTTGAGAAAACCTGCTCAATAAATCTAAATCCAATATGAACTTAATGACTATGGACAATTCACTAGCAAGCGTTCTTGGGAAAAAAGCTAGTCAGAGAACACAAAATATGAACTTGCTGTAGCCAAATATTCTTTCCCATAGCTACATAAATTTAGAAGTAAAAGGATCCAAAAAACCCATCTTTGTTTCTATACTTATCCAAGAAAACTAAAACGAGAGTGTGCATGCTACAAGATGAGAACTTAAACTGAGAGACAGAGAGATCAAATGAATCAAAGTAGCAACTCTCAGTGAATAATTTTAAATCCCTAGACCAAATGCCAATACATTGAATCATAACTGTTTACTTACATTGGCAGATTTATTTATTTATTTTTGGCATTTTGAGCAATAACAAAGTAGATATATTCAAAAGCACGGAAAAAATACTTACCTTACCGGGTAGCAAGGAGCTACCGGAAGGGAAGAAGAAGGAAAACCCACAAACCTCGGGACAGTGGTAGTCCATTTGGCAGATGTTTTTCAAAGGCAAGAATAGCATCATCATTCAACTCAACGCCATATCTGCAGACAAGTGACAATAAAAGTATAATAAAAATGATGGTCAACTGTCAAATGAACTAACCATCTACATTTCCCCAACCAAGAAATCTAACCAGTATCAACAAGCATAAAATCTAATCTGGGAATCAATCAGCAAAAGGACCAGCTATTACAGTTTCAAAATAATTAAAGAAAAAAAGATTAAATAATAGAAGATCAACATTTTACAATCAAAGAACCATCGTGATGAGAAAAGAACCAATTACCCTACTTTTTAAACTTTGAATCCACAAAAGTATGGCACAGCCATGCTTTAATGCGCAAAATGAAACTTTTCGTGATTTAAATATCGATGAGACATTGAGACGAGATGGGTAGGGTACATAATTTGGTACATGTGGCCATTAGACCTCATCAATGGAGATTAGAAATCTTGTTACGTATATGTCGGTTAAATGTACATGATTAATTTTGATTAATCACCGATCATTACGTGATTAAAGAGGGTCGTTTTAACATCCCATTTGGCATTAGAGATGCAAGGTGTGGCGAAAATACCTATGAGAGACCCAAGGGCACTAAGCCAAGGATTGGGTGATAGATGCTCGTGGGAAAAACTCAATGAATCGAGGTGATCACCAGCCTAGCAGTGCTTTCCTCGGCAATCAAATGACGGCAGGTGAGAGATCAACAGTCCAAATTTATCGGGATCTAACACATAATTGGGCAAGACAAAACTACATAGGCTTAGAATTACAGAATCTTGCCCGAAACGATACGAAATGTCTCCAAGATAGCATCTTAGGTAACATAAAAATCACACGTCCTAATTCACAAATTTAACGGTGCAAGATGTAGTAATCTAATATAAAATACCAATGTTCTATTACTCGAATCAACTCGAATCTTTTTACCCTATAGCCATCTAAATTCATCAAGGCATTGTAAACTCCCTGTTACTTCAATGAGATTAAAGGAAACATGAAATTGAATAAAATTTATAAAACCTATAGAAACTGTGACCAACTTGGAATTCATGAATTAGTCAACAAGGCAAAATCAAATACAAATTCCAAAAAATTACAACAACAAAAAACTCGAATGGATTTTATAAAAAACAAGAGAAACACTAAAAACTTGAGAGTAATTGGTAAAAAGGCATGACTTTGTTGGGATTAATTCAATAAAAATGGAATAAGCTGCCATTTTTTTCTAAAATAAATTGGTAAAAGTATTCAAAGAAAGATGCCACAACTTAATCAAGATAAAGAGAAATTTATATAAAAAATAAAATAGAGTATTTAGTGACAGAGCTTAGAGAACAGCAAAAATCTGTCTTTTGGACGCAAAATCCAACAGATCAAACAACCAGATCCAAGTCTCAGGTAAGAAAGATAAATTACAGCATAAAATCTTTAAAAAAAAAACAAAATTCCTATCTAGGATAAAAAATTAATAATCAAAATACTCAGAAGCATAGATCTATGGAGAAAATAACCAATCAACATAAATCCATGCCTCACATAGATTAGATCTAAAAGAGTACAAAGCATTTAACCTCATAATTATTAAAGATATAAACTAAAATTAAAAATTAAAGGAGTAAAAATTAATAAATAAAGGTATACCAGTGAAAGAAGTATAGCGACGCAGCCAAGCAGCAGAAATCCATCACTGGGCACCATGTATTGAACAACGGTAAATTAATAAAATAAAATAAAGAAGGTTTATATGATGCATGCGCTTTACACCAGGTGTGGCGTATAGGTAATCAAATTTTGTATACGTGGCATCCATCCTAGGCTAGGAATTTAGATGTCCGTGGAGCGAACACGTGTAAATGGGACTCAGGCTAAAAACTCAATACGTTTCGGAGGTTTCTAACCACACGATGGTAGCGCACTTTTCTTTGTCCCTAGATCTGGACAATTGTCTAGTGTAGGTTTTCAATGGGCCGGGCATAACCCCGCCCGATTGATTATACGAAACGCCTGAGCTCAAGCAATTAGACTCAAGCCCCATCAACCCATTATACTAGAGAGCTTTTTTGGTCTCTACTATAAATACATACTCAGAAAAAGTGCATGGAATGCATGGAAGAATTCGTGCATTCCAATCTCGGACACGTGCCACGTGAGAAGTGATTCAAAATAATACTGATTTTCTGGATCTAATCTCAAAATAATACTGATTTTCTGGATCTAATCTCGGACACGTGCCACGTGAGAAGTGATCTCAAAATAATATCGATTTTCTAGATCATGTGTCATCTGGCATGTGATCTAAAAAAAATTAAAATATTTTTTAGTGATTAAAATCATGGTCAAAGCTTGGATATCGCCTCACATATTTTGGTGTATTAAATTTTTCCTCCTTTAACCATCTTTTGGAAGGTAGATATTCGTCGGATCATACCGAATTTTTTTTAATGATCTAATCATATATGGACAAGTTTTCATTTCACCCAATGTAACACCCACCCTTCAAGACCTGAGATTAGTCACCCAATTGACTTAGACTCAACCTGATTAAAAACATGGATTAGGATGACCCGAGACCCAAGATACTAAAAACGTGGAGCACTCACATAAAACATACTGAATTGTGGCAATTATTAATGGCACCCATTTGACACACAAATCAAATCAATGGGTGTGGTGGCAATTCTAAACCCACTCATACTTAATCTAAAGCCATTGGATAAGCACCCAACTCAAAATTTTAAAATATACCTCGATAATTTTCACACAAGCCAGGACCCAATCAAGGTGATGATCTCTAGATCATCATCCACGGTTGTGATTTAACTTCTCGAAATAGATTGGCCATTAAAAAACTAGTCAAACTTAGAGCTTGTGTTCCAAGGGTGCAAAAAGAACACATTTACTTCATTAAGTAAATGGGCTTAGCATAGAGTACTGGCATTTACTATAATTTAGAGAGAACTTCAATCGGCATTATAAACTAGTTATCTAATTTCTAAATTAGAAATTGAAAATAATAACTTTTCCTAACCAATCCCAACCCTTGATCTTTTGTGGACCAACTTGAACCACATCTATAGCCCTTGATTTCACTTTGGGGAAATCTATGGCAATAGATCAAAGTGGTCACATGCAACCATTGGATTGGGAGAATCTTGACTCTTGACCAAGAGAGGACCACAAGAGTACCCCAAAAGTCTACTAGTGGACTCACTGGCGTAGCCACATAGAAGGGTGTGTGTGGGGGGGCCCACATAGAAGGGTGCGTGTGTGGGTGGGGGGGAGCAGGGCGGTGGCTTGCCCCCATTTAACTCTTGAGTTTCCATAAAGTATGTTTCCTAAACAACCTTCGATTGTATATAAGCTCCCAAATCTATAATATAGAAGCTCCCAAATCAATAGTAAAATAACTACTAACATTATATTTATCACTTGTAGCCCTTACCAACAAAAATTTCTGACCACGCCCCAGAGTGGACTGATCTAGTGGCTACCATGGGAGCCAAATGTAACCCACTCCTTTGACCTTAGCCTCTTGAGAAGAGGAGAAAAGAGATGGGAAGAGGGACCTTGCCACTTGGCAAGTGTATTTCCTCAAAGGAGCTTAAAGCTATAGCAAAAAACTCCCATCATCTCTCTCTCCTGGCTCCTTTTCTTCCTCATAGCAACCTCCATTAGAAGCCCCCTCTCAACCTTGAAACCCCTTCAATCTAGCCATCGACTCTTCAATCCATCACCGCCATTTGATTCCTCTCAACCCCTAGACCAACATAGTCTAAACTCATCCCCATCAAAGCCCATCTAGGCCCTCAAAACTCTAGAAAACAGCAAGCTCTATTTGGACTAAAGAAGGTAAAGTCCTAGTTTTATAGAATTGTAGAGTCTAGTGTAGTTTGATGTGTAGATTCCTAAGTACTCTTGTTTCACTTCTTTTTCTATTTTCACTTGAAAATTTTGAGCTGAAATATATATGATATTGGATGACTATGCATGTCTTCTATGTGATCATGTATGGCCATCATAAGATATCTATAGAATAAAAAAAATTGGCTAAGATCAAGCTTAATTAGCTATATTTAAGAAATTAGAAAATAGTTTATTTTTGTTAGTGTTTGACTGATTTTCATTCTGATTTTCAAAAGAAGTTTAGTGTTTAGGACTTTTAAGATATTAGATGACTATGCATGTGACCTATATAACCTTGCATGGCCATCGAATAGCATCTCTTAGTCAAAGTTTTGGTGATTGATGGTGTAAAATTCACTACATATGCCATGTGATGGTTTAGCATGCCTCCTCAATCATAACCACACCATTAGATGATGGTTAAGTGCTGGAAAAATCAAAGATTCACCTTAGTTTTTAATTGATTTTGATAAAAATGGATGGCTCTAAATCTATGCCATAGAATTAGCCGATTTGGACCCAAATACTTAGATATTTGAGCAATTTCTATACAACTAATATGTGTGATTACTTTTAAATTTTTGAATAATATAGTAGAAGTAGAAGTTTTTGATTCATGCTATGATAGGGCTGTTGTTTAGATGTAAAAATTTAATGGCGTGTGATGCTTGTACTTCTTTATACTAGGCATTGATCTATTTTGGTTCCACCAATGCCTATATTGTGAATAGAAAAATTTGACATTTCCATGTGAATTATTTTATGATTTTTTTGTCACTGTTTCTCTCCTGTAAATGCTAAATTTTTATGAAGTTGCATCATAAATGAGTGGTGTTTGATTAGTTAGCTAGATGGCCTTACTAGTGACTAATTGACACTTCTGTGTAATAGTATTTAGGATTGGTACATAAAATGATATATTGTTCACTGTTTAAAGGATGGATACTTCTGGTTATCTACTCTAAACCTAGGGGACTTCATGTATAAAGTGATGGTCAACCGCTGATTTGATCGAATAGCCCTAGGTGACGAATCGGATGGTACAATATGTACTATAGAAATCCTAGCATAAATGGTAGTGAATGAGATAAAAACTTAACACTAAAACAATGGTGTAAGGCCAAGCGAGACTCGCAACTGATCTGCCCACAATATGGCGTAAGCCTAAACAGATCAGAAAATTTTAATGGCGCACAATGAGTTGCTAGGAACACCCTAGGACATTCTAAACTACAGAATTCTAAAGTTCAATACTGAATGCCCACTGTTATGGGTATCAATTTAGATGAAAGAGCTTTGAGAAAAATCTGGAAAAATTAACTGAAGTACATTAATGGGTCCCTTATGACCCAGCCAAATTTCATGATCAAACTACTTATAGTTTGATCTACACGGAGTTCGGGGCAAACAGTAGCAAATCTGCCCAAATTTCACTAGAATTCTGTCTCCCAGTTGGGCTATGATTTTATATGCAAAAATTGCCCCAATAAATCCGTGAAAAGTTTGGGACCAAATTTGACTAGTTTTCCACCACCGTGAAAATTTTCACCATTGAACTCTATATGGTCTGATTGATAGAAAACCTGGAAATTTCGGACACAAAACTATGTCAGTGGCACACAGACAATGATCGAATCAAACACTTGATCGGATGGCCCTGATTCCATCACGATATGGATATTTTTATCCCGTATAATATATAAAACATTGTATCTAACTTATTGAGATTTCCAATAAGCTCTCATTTGTCTGATTTCAGAATCGGTACAAAAAGTTATGGGCCGGACATTAGAGACCACAAAATCTGGTTTGATGATCAGTTAAAATATATGATCTGTAATTTAATGACCGTGATTATTTCTGACCAAATTTTTGAGTGTCATAACTTGTGAAAGATGCTTTTATTAATCCTCTTTCACCCAGTTTTAGAAGAACTTAAAATTTGATCGGGATTGAAAATGACGGCCAATTCATAAACCAACAAGCAAAGTCAAAATATTGACTTTAGTTTGAAATCCGTAACATCACGATCACGATTACTGATAGATCACTGTGACTTCTAAAGATCTATGGTTAAATTTTGTTAGGATTGACTTGATTGACCAAGTCAAAGAATTGACCTCTTAGAAGCCCAAGTGCCTATGTGAATAGGAATGGATTAATTAGGGCTTAGAGACCCTAATGCTCGACCCGTTGGCCAATAAAGTGTAACTTCTTAATTAATATAGGACCTAATGACCCAACCCAATAACTAATGGAACCGCTACTATTGGCACCCTTCAAAAATTGGAAGCACCCACACTTCAATATAGAATTCCCTAGAAAATCTAGTGCCTAGATTTGGCCCATTTAGGGTCCAAAAGACCCAAGATATAGACCCACAAACCTATAAACTATGAACTTAGATTGAATTAAGATTCGATGTCCTGGCCCAATGTCATATAGGGACAATGCTACCGTCATCCTTACGCTTAACAAATCTGCCAATGATATTGTTGATAACCCTTAAACTTTTGACCCATTGGGTCTTAAGCCCAAATAAACAAACTTAAAAGAATAAGGAGTATGGTAAATTCGAATGAAGCCGACGTCCTCACCTTAACTTGGGTGACCACTGTTAATGGCACCCATACAACCTTAGGAATACTCTATGAGTATTTAGTCGAATCCCTTAAGAACTTCGTAAAAATAAATTGAAATTAGTTAAGGCCCAACTCTTGACCTGATAGTTAGGGTGAAACCTTATAGATACAATATTGATACTCTAAGTTAAAGTATGAAACCTATCGATAGGGGCACCCATTGAAACATTATACCCTGGTCTCTAAAGACTAGTGATGGGCTAAATTTACCCACAAAACATACAAATAAGTATTCTAGTCAAGGATTGACCCGACTAATATAGTGGGTAAATTCTAGTCAAAATTATCAAATTATGTTGGAATGATAAGAATATATTCGGTTTGTATAACTTGAAATGGGCATTCAAAATGCCTTAGGCTATTATGTGTTGAGAAATGCATTTTTATTACAAATGATGACAGCTATAAGTCCCTTATGGACTCTAAACTATAGTGACACTAAGAATAGTGTGTGACAAAACTATAGTGACACTAAGAATAGTGTGTGACAACTATAAGTCCCTTATGGACTCTAAACTATAGTGACACTAAGAATAGTGTGAGCTGATTTTGTGCCGATCCCCCTTAGGAATTGAGTTATTGAATAATGATTAACCGTCATAGGTAACTAACGATTCGAAACTGAAGAGATATTGAATATTTGATATTGAATTTTTATTAACAATTCGACGTTGAAAATTGATTGGCGAACTTAAAAGGTAAAGGAACTGAACTGATATTGAATAATGATTGACACTTGATAATTGAAATTTTATTAAGAATAGCACGTTGAAAATTGATTGGAGAACTAAAAAGGTAAAGGGACACCTATTTTGACATCGAACCCAATTTTAAATAAATTACGATAACATTGACATTGAAAGGGGTAATAGATCGACTAAAAATTGATATTGATGAATGAATGCTGAAATTGAATATTTGCAACCGAAATTGAACATAGAAATATCTAAACTGAAATTGAATAATTGAATTTTTTATATCGAATATTGAAATCGAAAGTGAAATGATGATACTAATATGGATACCATAACCTCACAATGCTGACCACTGTTCTTACAAGCAGGCTCGTAACGAACAACTCATATTAATGAGAGTTTTAAATATCAGTTGAGGATTGAGTCTCGTTAGATAAGCAGTGTCATTTATCCTTCTCTTGATTGACTAAATAGCCAAGAGTGTCAGCTTGTGTGTGCGCGACATAGGCAATTGATATTGATATTGAAATCATGGTTGGCGTTAGTATCACACCAAAATGAATAAAAGACATCTAATAAGCTACTAATTAAGTTAATTAATGAACCATTAATCTGATTAAAAATTACAAGAAATTTCATAAAATTTTGATAATTTGGTAAAAATAAAAGTAATTATTTCTTAGATCAATTTGAACATAGTATGGTGCTTTCATAATAGAATTAGTGATCAAACTTTTTATTCGTATATAGTGATTGTATGATTATTCTTTCTTTTATGCACTTTGAACATCATTATTAAAATCTCACCGACGTATGTTAATATCTTGATTTTTCTTTACTCATAATTTTGACATTATATCAAGTTATAAACCCCCAATATTATTAGTCACAATGCAAAACCCTTATATATTAATTGAGTTAAATCTTACCTACAAGTAATTTTCTGGAAACTACAATTTTAACTCAACTAAGACTTTATTAAGTTTCATCGCTCATGGTCTTTTCATGACCAAAAAATTCAAAGGCAAGTCAACAACCACCCACTATGTGAAAATGCGAAAAAAATTATATTAGTGGAGCGGGATAAAAGACGGCCAAAATCAGTCAGTAAAATTTTGACGATCTAGGTCCGTCGTTTAAATTAAAACAATAGTGGTAAGTAAATCGACTACCTACACTAGTCGTTTTTATATATATCTATGTAAAAGATAGTTAAATTATATATATCATGGCTATATTGAAGTTATTTTTCAGGTTATAAATAACAAGAGTACCTTTAAATTAGAATTGTCTGCAACCCAGCCCGAAAAAAGTGTGCTTTTTTAAGGAATAAATTGATTGCATATACATGGCCGAGCTTATAAGATAGTGGAAGCTTGGTAAAAATTGGTCCGTGGCAATGTGAGGCCAGCTTAAGCCCGACCTAGCTAGTACCCATATATATATATATATATATATATATATATATATATATATATATATATATATATAAGTTTAATTCCTAATATATAATAGGGTTAATAAATAGCTTATATGAAAAATAAATTTATACTTCACTTTTTTTGTAAAAAAAAAAAAATGTACGTATATATGTATAAAATAATTTTAAACGAGATCTAGTAGCGTCCATCAAGCCGATAGTTTTTAGCTCATTTTTCTCGTAGAGCTACCAGTGTTCATACATATGTGATAGGATTGTAGACACCCAAATTTGGCCCAAGGCCTGATCGAAATATACTTCGAGAATGGCACACCCTTGAGCTTCCGATAGCATCTCCCATACACTTAGAACTCAACTTAAACCCTTAGGAGCCTATGCCCGACCCTTGGGAGTTAACCCTACACCCCTAGAACCCTTCCCAAACCAGTTTCGAATCCTCCCGAGCAATGGTTGGAAAGAGGTGTGTCAAAGATTATAGGGACCTTTTCTTGAACTGAATCATATACCATTGGAAAGTAGAGGTTCTCAGCTTTCCAACGGGCCTAGAATTGCCTCAATCGGAAATGTGCATCAAAAGTTATTTCAGTTGCATTTGGGGTTGGGTTGGGGGCATTTTGCCTAGCGTGTATAATATACACGCTAAACCAAATGGGCCCCATAGCGAGATCTGAACTTCTCAAAGGCACTGTACACATGCCTAACGTGTGTAATATACACGCTAGACTTAGCTACAGTACTTTTGGAATTTTGACTGAATTTCACTTTTGGGGTTTGACTTGTTGACCATCCCAATGTTTAGGTAGGTTTCTTTTAAACTGTTGCATTCCCATTAACCCTATTTGCAACCCTTTAACCCTTTGAAACCCCACCCTATCATTTACCATTGAACCCAATTGCACACCTATTCATGACCTTAAAAAAAAAAAATCCTTAGATTTAGGATTACCTAATTGCTAATCACATTAGCTCTTAAGTACCCACCTAAGCCTCTCCTTTTCTATAAATAGAGAGTCGCCTCTCCCTTTACAAGGGCTTGAAAATTTTTCCAAAGAGAAAGATTAGAGATTTCCTTCTCTCCTTTGGTGCACCAAACTCATACAAATTCCAGAATTTAAAACCATCATTTATTCCTCACCTTCCATCAAAAACCCCTTAGCCTAAGTGAAATCTACCCTTTAGCCTTCTCCTTCTACCTTTTAGCTACCAAGCCTTAGAGATTAGAACCCATCTTTCAACCTTTTTAAACTATCAGAAGCTTATAAAGTGCACCCACACGAAGGTCCACATCAGTGCTACAAGGGCTAGAGAGCTCCAACTCTCCCCTCTATTCCTCTGCCTTCTTTGCTTTTCCTCTATCCTTGAATTTACGCCGTTACACTGCCGACTTTTCGGTAATTGTGGGGGGTTAAATAGGATTTGAGCGCCTTCGAACAAGAGGAAGTGCTGTTTTATTTTATTTTATTATTTTTTTTTTTTAGTCATAAGTAGAGACCGCTTACGAGCAGATTGATCGGGTGCCTAACACCTTCCCGATAGATAACCGAAGCCCATACCTGATGAGTAGTGAAATATGATGATATTTCACCCCTAAATACTTATATTTAGCTGTCCAATGAAGGCTATCTGATGAGAATTACTAGATTTAAAGTATTTCAAGTAAATACAATCCAAGTACATAAAACAGCCCAAGAATTTCGAAAATAATGTCACACACTGCAACTTTGGGTCATCGAGAACTTAGTGCAACTTACAACTCAATTTGGACCTTCAAGACGCTAGATTCGTGAAATTACTAATACACAAAAGTTGTAGAGTTTTCCGTTATCTTTCCAACGCCCAAGAATCATATCAATCCGAGTTCGGAATAGAATGTTATGGCCGAAATACCAAGGTAGTGTCTGATGCAAAGTTGGGCGGGAGTTCACGAAAATCTGGGAAGGTCGATGCATTGACCTTGCACTCGATTAATCGAGGTACAGGATAGAGTTTGAGACGGAAGTGACTCTGTAATGCAGAATTTTAGAAGGGTCAATGCATCGACCCTGACTTTTCGAGCTAGAAAATCTGCGCGACTTGGAGAGTATTTAAAGCCAAACCAACAACTCGAGAAGGAGAGCTAGATTAGAGTTTTTATTTTTTCACACACGTAGAGATAGAGATTTTTATTTCTTTTTGAGAGCTTTGTTCCCTTAACCTTGTTAGCATTCCTTTATTCAAGAATATTATTTTTGTTTAATTGATTCCGAGTTTAAATTTAAAGATTAGTAGAGAGCATTTCTAATTTCATTTTTAAAGATCATCGTACTTGTGGATTAAGCTTGGATCAAAGAATTTCTATTGAAGGTTGAGGTATTTTGAATTAATTAGATTAATGTTATTTTTCATTTATTATTTGTTTATGTCATTTAATTATAACATGTGTGGCTAATTTCTTAGGGTTGGGGATCTAATGATTCCCATCCGAGGGATGTACTTCTAATAGTATAGATCTAGAGTTAAACTTTGAGATTTTGTTTTATGGTTGTTATGCCATCACGAACGAATGTAGGATCGAGTGTGTCAAGTCATGCCCTGGATCTCAGATTTGTGACGGTAATTTTACCCCAATCATTATTATATGATCTTTTTGTTTTAACCGTATGGATCTACTTACGATTACGGTCTGATATCGAGTGTGCCGAGTCATGCCTTGGATCTTGGATCTGTAATGGTAATTTTATCTTAATTACTCCCTAATCTGAAATCAAGTGTGCCGAGTCATGCCCTTGATTTCAGATCTATGGTGGTATTCTTGTTGGAATTTTACCCACTTTGGGGATGATTTTTATTTGTAATCTGAGATCAAGTGTGCTGAGTAATGCCCTTGATCTCAGATCTATATATGGAAATCATCTCTGAAATTAAGTTCTGATTGCAGGGATACAATGTGGAACCTATCTGGGTTTTGATCATTTATCTTCCATAAAAGATGCTTTTCAATGATATATCTCATAGTTTAATCCTTAGATTTGTATTACGGAAAGAACATACCAAAGATGGGAGGATCTAGTATCTTCATCTTTACCTTTATTTTTGAATTATCAATTAAACTTTATTTTTTAGTCAATAATTATCATCTCACAAAACTGCCTAAATCATAATATTGGTAGGATACTATTAAATCTTAGTAGATTTCTTCAGTCACTGTCGCGTCTTTTTAGATCTTCCAAAATATTCCTCGTGGGAACGATCTCGTACTCCGCACCCACTATCTACAATTGATTTGTGCGCTTGCGAGTAAAACATCACAATTAAAAATCACATCAAGTTTTTGGCGCCGTTCCTGATGATTAAATCAAAAAAATCTAAATTTTTAGGAAATAGACAGTAAATTTTAGAAATTTTTGGGGATTAAAACAGTATTTTTGCAAAAAAAATAAAAAATTTCTCTGTCCTGTGTCGATTAATCGAGCTTACCACTCGATTAATCGAGCTCCTTACTCGATCAATCGAGACTCAAATTATTTTTTTTTAAATAATAAAATAAAATAAAATAAATCTCTCTTAAGGTTTTCTTTCCTGAAACCTCCGCTCTGTGCGTCATTTGCATGCACACTAGGTCTTCTAAAGAAAGAACTTTAGAGCCTTTAAATTCTGAGATTGAACATGCTTGGCAGTCAAATCGTAAGGACGCTAGATCAACACAAAAATTTTCAAGTGAATCATCCATTGAAGTCAATATGACTGACAACATGAATGGACAAATCGAACAAGGACAAGAGGAAGAACCAACATTGAGAGAACTGTTTTCTCCAATCACTACAAATGCCCCATCATGCATTGTATACCCTGCCACACCTAGTGGCCAGTTTGAAATCCGTACAAATGCCATCCAAATTCTTCCAATCTTTCATGGCATGGAGAGAGAAGACCCATACCAATACATTAAAGACTTCGTCGAAGTGCTCATCTGTATACCAAAACTTCAGCGAAGAATCTGTTAGGCTACGCTTGTTTCCTTTCTCTATAAAGGATAAAGCAAAAGCTTGGTTAAATTCTCTACCATCGAGATCCATAACCACCTGGGATCAGATGGTCAAAAAGTTTCTATCAAAGTTCTTCCCCATGGCGAAGACGAATGCCCTCAGACGTGAAATCATGGATTTCACGCAAGACGATGATGAGAGATTATATGAAGCCTGGGATAGATTCATGGATCTCCTACTCAAATGTCCACACCATGGATACTCTAAGTGGAGATTGGTCCAGTGTTTCTACAATGGACTAAGTCAACCAAATAGACATCTGGTGGAGTCAATGAACGGTGGAGGATTTCTGAGCCTCAAGGAAAATGAATCCTATTCTTTCCTAGAAAAGCTGGCCGAGGATTCTTAGCACTGGGATTTCACAAAGACTCGGGAACAACCAGTCAAAGATCGTGATCAAGCTGGAAGTTCAACCAAGAAGGGAGGACTATATGTAGTAAAGGATTCTCCGGATCTGATGGCTAAAATTGATTTCCTCACTCAACAAGTGGAGGAATTGAAATTAAAGAAGAATGTGCATATGATAAATACACAACCCGAGCCATGTTCAATTTGTGCAAGTCCAATGCATATAGTAGATGCTTGTCCTTCAATGCAGAACTACCATGAAGACACATCTGAACAGTTAAATGTTGTGAATAACTATGGGTGGAATCAAGGAAACATGTTCAATGAGATTAACCTAAATAGTTGGAGAACCCACCCAAATTTCTCGTGGAAACAAGATAATCAAAGAGCACAACCCAGGAAAAAGGGGACGGACTTCTATCTCCAACAAAATTTCAACCAAGGACCGCAACAAAATTATGGTCAAGGACAATTTCAACAGCAAGGGTTCAATAATTCAAATTAATTTCAATACAATCAAAATCAGGTTGGGCAGCCACGACAATTAAACCAGAATTTTTAGTTTGCACAACCAATGGGAGGTTATCAAAACCAACCACCACAAAATTTTGTGCCAACATTTCCACCACCCGGATTTAACAATCCACTGAGAAATGCTGCCCAACGTCCTCATACACAAAGTCCTTCTACTGAGGACCTGTTGAAACTTATTCATTCTCACACATCCCCAATCTCTAAAATACATACCCAAATTAGATAATTGGCAACTTTTCTCTGTGAAAGAGAAAAAGGATCGTTTCCTAGCCAACCAGTTCCTAACCCAAGGGGTCAGATGGTTGTTGAACAAGCACCACTTCATCACAAGCTGATGATCAATAATAAATTCGAGCGATCACAACGTTAAGATCTGGAAAGCAAGTCGATAACAAAGTAGTGTTACCAGAGGAGGAGGGAAAGTCTAATGGAGAAAAGAAATTTGAAGAGAAAGAAAAAATTGAAGAAAAAGTCTAAGCAAATGAAATAATAGAAGAAAAGAGTGAACAGAAGAAAAGTTTTGTTCCTAAAGCACCGTACCCACAAAGACTGATGGCACCACGAAAAAATCGCGATGTGGAAGGAATAAATGAGATTTTCAAGTAATTAAAAATTAATATTCCCTTCCTGGATGCCATCCGACAAGTACTTGCTTATGCAAAATTTTTGAAGGAATTGGTCACAATCAATAGAAAGACAAATATTCTGAAAAAGGCTTTCTTAGCCGAGCAGGTTAGTTCTGTGTTGCAAGCGAAACTCCTAATTAACTACAAGGACCCAGGTTGTCCTACAATCTCAATTGTCATCAGCGATAACCGTATTGATTAGGCCCTTTTAGATTTAGGAGAAAGTATCAACTTGTTGCCTTACTCTGTGTACAAGGAGCTCGAATTGGGAGAGATTAAGACCACTGCGATGACCCTTCAGTTAGCTGATCGATCCATAAAGATCCCTCGAGGAATTGTGGAAGATGTTCTCATCAAGGTGGATTCTTTCTACTTTCCTGTAGATTTTATTGTTTTAGACACTGAACCGGTACCAAATTTGAAGAATAGCGTTCTGGTGATTCTGGAAGACCATTCCTAACCACCTCCAATGCGCTAATCAATTGTCAAAACGGGATCATGAATCTATCATTCGGAAATATGACAGTGGAACTCAGCATCTTTAATATTGCCAAGCAACCCATGGAGGATGATGAACATGCACACGCCTGCGTAATCGATGAAATCATGGAAGAAATATTTCATGCATCTGAAATTGAAGACCCTTTAGCAGCTTGTCTTGCGCATTTTGGAGAAAATTTTGATGTGGATCAGCTGATCCAAGAAGTGAATCACATGTTGGACTCCACACTGCTTTTGGGAGAAGAAAAGAAAATAGATTGTGGAGCTCAAATTGAATTAATCAAGGAAAAGCCGAAAGAGGAGGAGAAAGTATCCTTAGAACTTAAACCTCTTCCGAAAAATCTTAAGTATGCCTACCTAGGGGAGAATGAAACTCAACCCGTCATAATCTCATCAAAATTGGATGTGAATCAGGAAGGCCAACTCATGAATGTGCTCAAAGATCACAAAAGTGTCATCAGATGGTCGATAAAAGATATCAAAGGCATTAGTCAGACGGTGTGTATGCACCGGATCCATTTGGAAGACAATGATAAGCCTTCCAGGGAACCACAGAGGATACTGAACCCTATAATACAAGACGTGGTCTGAAATGAGGTAATAAAACTTTTAGATGCTGGAATCATATACCCCATCTCTGACAGTAAATGGATTAGCCCCACACAAGTGGTCCCTAAGAAGTCAGGAGTCACAGTGGTGAAGAATGAGGATAACGAACTAATTCCTACAAAAATTCAAACAGGTTGGAGAGTGTGTATCGATTATCGGAAGTTAAATTTGATGACGAGGAAAGATCACTTTCCACTCCCGTTTATCGATCAAATGTTAGAAAGACTGGCCGGGCATGATTACTATTGCTTCCTTGATGGCTATTCCGATTATAACCAAATAGTCACTGCACCTGAGGATCAAGAGAAATTCCGTTTGGGCTTTGTAATGCACTAGCTACATTTCAAAGATGTATGTTGAGTATTTTTTCGGATATGGTCAAACGATTCCTTGAAGTTTTCATGTACGACTTCTCGATCCATGGAAACAGTTTCGCTGATTGCTTGAATCATTTATCGCTAGTGCTTGCACGATGTCAGGAGAAGAACCTTGTTCTTAACTGGGAAAAATGTCACTTCATGGTTAAAGATGGCATTATTTTGGAACACATCATATCGTCCCATGGTATCGAGGTCGATAAGACTAAAATTGATTTAATTGCCAATCTCCCACCACCGAGAACAATTAAGGAAATAAGATCTTTTCTGGGACACGTCGATTTTTATCGGTGTTTTATTAAGGATTTCAGCAAGATAGCGCGACCGCTATGCAGCTTACTTTCAAAGGATGTCCCATTCCTCTTTGATGATAAATGTTTGCAAGCCTTTAAAACCATTAAAGCTAAATTGATAAAAGCCCCGATAATTCAATCTCCGAACTGGGACTTCCCATTCGAAATCATGTGCGACGCCTCTGATTATGCAATTGGAGCTATTCTGGGACAACGAATAAAAAAATTACCGCATGTAATCTACTATGCGAGTCATACTCTCAACGATGCCCAATTGAACTACTCGACCACTGAAAAGGAACTTTTGGCAGTAGTTTTTGCGTTGGATAAATTTCAATCCTATTTATTAGGGTCTAAAGTCGTGGTATTGACAGATCACGCTGCTCTGCGTTATCTATTCGCTAAGAAAGAGGCTAAAGCACGCTTAATCAGATGGATCTTGTTCTTGCAAGAGTTCGATTTGAAAATCAAAGACAAGAAAGGCTCAGAAAATGTGGTGGCAGATCACTTGTCAAGAATTATTATTAAGAAATCTGACAATCCTGTTCAGATCTTGGAGCACTTCCCCAATGAATAGTTGTTCAGGATTGACTGCCCACCTTGGTATGCGGATCTTGTAAATTAGCTGGTCACCGAGCAATTACCGCACCGTTGGTCTAAGAACGAGAAATCCATTTTCTTAGCTCGGGTGAAACACTACTTTTTCGAAGATCCATATTTATTCAAATACTATCCCAATCAAATGGTACGACAGTGTATTCCTGAATCTAAGCAACCACAGATCATCTCATTCTGTCATGAGTTAGCTTGTGGAGGTCACTTTAGTTCTAAGAAGACTGCAGCAAAGATCCTCCAAAGTGGTTTTTACTGGCCGACGATCTTTAAAGATTGTCATCAGCATTGCAAATCTTGGCACAACTGTCAAATGCTAGGCCGGATCTCAAAGCGCAACATGCTGCCGCTCAATCCAATTTTAGAAGCTGAATTGTTTGATGTTTGGGGGATCGATTTCATGGGTCCTTTCCCGAATTCGTTTGGAAATACGTTCATCCTTGTCGGGGTTGATTATGTCTCGAAGTGGGTAGAGGCTATGGCTTGTAAAACGAACGATCACAAAGTAGTGATCAAATTCCTGAAGGATCAAGTGTTTTCATGTTTTAGTATTCCAAAAGCAATAATCAGCGACGGTGGAAAGCACTTTTGCAATAAAGTGTTCACCAAATTAATGAAGAAATATGGTGTCACACACAAAGTTACTACACCATACCATCCTCAGATAAGTGGCCAAGTTGAAGTATCTAATCGGGAGCTTAAACGGATTTTAGAGAAGACAATCCATCCGAACCGTAAAGACTGGTCGCTAAAACTGAATGACGCTCTATGGGCGTATCGAACTGCGTTTAAAACTCCGATTGGCATGTTGCCGTATCGGTTAGTCTTTGGTAAAGGTTGTCACCTCCCGGTCGAACTGGAACATCGAGCATTTTGGGCCATTAAGTCATTGAATTTCGATCTCCTGAAATTTGGTACCCATAGGGGTTTGTAAATAAATGAATTGGAAGAAATCCGTGCTGACACATATGACTGTGCTAAATCTTACAAGGACCATATGCAGCGAGTTCATGATCAATCCATTCTACGTAAATCTTTCATTGTTGGTCAATAGGTTCTACTATATAATTTTTGACTTCACCTATTTCCAGGAAAACTAAAAACCCATTGGAGTGGCCCATTCAAAATCTCTCGAATACTCCCCAATGGGGCAGTTGATGTCATCAACCCAAGACACGGGAATATTTTTCGAGTTAATGGTCAGAGATTAAAACCTTTCTTTGAGGATGTATTGGTAGTCTCTGACACTTTTTCCTTGAATGATCAAATGGATCATTCTGACTGAGAAATTCATATGGTCGAGCTATCGACATTAAACTAGCGCTCATTGGGAGGCAACCCAATTTTGTTTGATTTTTTTTTATATTTCGTCTCTAAAAAAAAAAAGAAAAAAAAAAATCTTACTTTTGTCAATTAATCGACCTCCATTGTCGATTAATCGACTCTTTCCCTCGATTAATCGACCTCTTCAAGTCGATTGATCGACTGTACTAATGAATGCCCCTTTTCTAAGGCAGACTGCATTTATTGTTGGCTGACTTTTATGTTAGTCGATTAATCGACTCCCAGAGTCGATGCATTGACTAATCAGCATTAAAATTCGTGCTACCTTTTCAGATCTGTCAGTTTTTTTTAATTATTGAAGTCGCTTAATTGACTCCTAGAGTCAATTAATCGACTTAAATCCTGTGCACGCGTCTTTTGTTTTTTTTCCACTGCCTCGATTAAAGTCGATTAATCGATGGCACGTGTCGATTAATCAACTTTTCCACTTCCGGACGTTGCGTCTTTTCATTCGATGTCATTGCGTGTTTCCATGTGGTGCAGTTAAAGCCGCGCCTTTTCCCACTGAAGTAGATTAATCGACCCTATAAGGTCGATTAATCGACTATATGCGGTGTGACCGTTCCGAAAGGACGCCTTTGCGCCTACTTAAGGGAATCACTCTCTCTTCCCTTTCATTCGATCTTTATATCCTGTCATTTTTCTTGACTGTCTCCGACATTCCGACAGTGCTTTCATGGCTTCGTCATTTGCCGCGCCGCAAAGGCTTTCCCAACGTCCTGCAGGTCATCCACGTGAGTAGCCACGTGGTCGCTTCGCATCTCGAGATCTTTGTTCTGAATATCTTTTTGATCTTGCGGCATTTCAAACCATGCCAGTCTGCGCCGTGTCCATCGCCTATGCAATGGCTCTTAACGTCCATTTTCTTCTCAAACGACCTGTGATCAAAGTGTCCGAACGGATCGTTCGATTATTCTATCAAAACATGGCATGGGTGGACGCCTCCGCTTAAAATCATGTCAACGCTCATTTTACTGTTTCAATCGATGGGTGGTCGCGCCACGTTTATCCGCAAACCATTGCGGAGGTTTTTAACATTTTGTGCGAGCACCCTCTCAATCACACTCTGGGTGAAGAGCTCGACAGTTCTGAGGAGGATATAATCAATGATATGTGCGGCAACATATTTTCTTCGGGGATAGCCACTAGGCGATCGACGTTACCACGCCCGATTCTATTCTGGGATAGTGTGGTCTGTAGTAACCTCTGCCCCCGTGGCCACGTTTCTGACCGCACCGGTGACCGGGTTCAGGCACTCTATGGTGCCTACCGAAATACTTGGATCAACGTGCCTGGGATTCTTCATGATGGCATGTGGTGATGCCATAGGATGTCACTAACCATGCCAGTGGTGATGCTGCCATGATCTACTTTCCTCATTTAGTAATGAAGCTGCTTAATTTCCTTCGTTTCCCGTTCTATCGAGATGACGATCTAGGGGACCTCGCATTCTATCACTATGGTGCGACCCAATGGAACCGCAGTATGCGTCTCCTGGGTAATGTCCCTGATGCCCCCGCTGATGCACCGGCCCAACCTACTCAACCACACCAGGACGACCAGCCTGCGCTTGATCAGGGACCCGAGGAGGGTGTGTCTCTTGGTACGCTCCAAGCCTAAATTATTTCTTTACAAGAGGAGCAGTAGCGACAACATGGTGCGATTTTGCACCGAAGCTACTATGATCGTTCCTTCCTCCATCAGATCGGGCAGCACATGTGGCCTGATATTTATGATGAAATGCGCGCCAGGGCCCGCCAGGCCGAAGAGGAGGAGGATTATTAGTTTGTTTAGTGTAGGATTAGGATTAGGATTTTCCGTTTTGTTTTGTTTTTCTTTGTTCAGTTAGGTTGTTTAGGAGTTAAATCAGAAGTGTCCTTGTAATCACTGTGTTAATCAATGAAAAAGTGTGCTTCGAATCTGCTTGGGATTGCTTACATTTGTTTTTGGTGGATTTCTGGTTGTATTTAGAGAGTAGAGGTGAATGATTTTACGAAAAAAAAAAAAAAAAAAAACAACACGATGCAACTTTCACCTCTCTGCCCACATACAGTCGATTAATCAAGGGTTATACTCGATTAATTGACCACCACCTTTTTGGAGAATACAATTTTTTTGGGGTTGATGCATCGACCCCCTGGAGTCGATTAATCGACCCCCACTTTTTGGAACGGACTCTTATTGGCACTCTATTTTCTTCCACTTTCCGTTCGTCTTTGGGACCCCTCAAGCGTACTACACACACTTTTCATTAATTCCTTTTTGCGGGACACCTCTTTCCACTCCTTCTCCTACTCCAACTCTATCGTTCTTCTCCTTATATTCACCCTTAGGCTCACTTTTCATCACATCTCGCACAACCTTCTTATGGCCTGCATATTCTATCTCACCAGAGCACGGTTATCGAAGATGGAGGAGACTGTCAAAAAGCCGGAGCGCCGCCCTAATCTGACGGTCCCTTTTGAGCCTAGCACTGTTGAAATCATCGACCTCGATCTGATGATCATCCCTTCCTGGGGAGAGCCATCTAGAAAGAAGGTAAATCATTCCAAATCTCCTACACTGTGCATCACTACTGATATCGAGATAATTGATGTGATTCTGTCACCACCTCCCCCATCTTCATTTCCTACCGTCGCCTCAATGCCTCCATCCATACCATCGGCGGTGATTCATCAATTCCCGCTCGAACTCTGGGAGAAATTGTTCCTTGTGCCTAAGAACATCGATTTAAGTGAACCAAGGTGGATGGGCCCACCTAACGATGATTAAAAGAGTTGGATTCATGTTTAGTTTAGGATTTAGGATTTAGGATTTCTTTATTTCATATATTTCGTTCTCAAATATTAGTTTTTAGTTTAGTTTAGGTTGTTTTTAATTCCCAACTTCGTATAGCCACATACCTTCAATCTATTTTTATTCTCCCTTGATTGGTCATGTTTCAATTTGATGCCCCTATTCTCTACACTTGATCTTTGTGTTGAGGTATTTTTCAATAGGTTTTGGGGTGCAATACTTATTTCAATCATTGAGGACATTGGCATTTTTCGGTTTTGGGGGTATAGTTATCTATCTTGTGTCACTTATTTTTTATATGAAAACAAAAAAAAAACAAATATTTTACTTTTTCTCGATCAATCGACAATGAAGGTCGATTGATCGACCATCCACTCTTGATCGATCGACTTCTTCGAGTCGATTAATCGACAGTAGATATATAATAATAATAATAATAATAATAATAATAATATATATATTTTAATTTTATTTGGAGCCATCACACACATTATTTTGCAATAGTTTTCAAACTTTAATTAATGATAGGTGAATTTAATTTTGAAAATAGTGATGTCATATTTTGATTACTTGTATCTAGGATGATGAAGCTTAATGTGATATTTTGTGGATAATTTTGATATTCATGCTTAGAATTTTTTCACTTATACCAAGCTAAGACTTAGAAATCGATGAACTGTTTTAAACGTTGAATCTTAGGTTCTTAGTGGAGACTAAACCCGGTGAGCTTTAAAGTTAATTTCCCGTCATTGATGAGTGAATACATAAACTCGGAGTTTTCTTTGAATACGAATTATTTTTCATAATCTCATATATTTTATTTTGACTTGTGATTTTGCATGATATCAAATTTATATTATTGTGTTAGAACGTACTGTATATCTACTCAAGACAAATAGGCAAGGTTACCATCTTTTAAGGACATGATTGAAGGCCATCTTTGGCTCGTTTGTGCTTAAAATACCCCACCTTATATAAATGTATCCTTCAAGTACCCCCTTGAGCCTATTGAAAAATTTACCTTTATACATTCTTTGATAAGCCACGTTAACCTTTACCCCTTCACTAGTTCTGAAAATTCAGCTTTACCCTTCTTATTTCTGAGAAATTTGGAACGAGGGATGAGAATGAACGAAAAGAGAGTAAGTGGAGAGATACTGAGTTGTGGTGTTTACTGAGAGTGTATGGCAAAAATAAAAATAAAAAGAAAGGGGGATAAAAAGAAAAAGAAAACTATGAAAAATAATGAAAAATATAAGATGCTTCAAGAAAATGAAATTTAAAAGAAGAAAAAGGAGTGAGAAAAGAAAAGAAAAGTGAGAGTTAAAAAAATATATTAAGAAAAGATAGCGAGAGATTAGAAAAGAAAAAGAGAAGAAATAGAAAAATCAAAAGTTGTTTCTTTTCCAATTTCTCAGAAATTTTGAATCCCAACTTCCAATTCTTTCTTACCCTCTCTTGAGCCCCATTACAACCCTACAAAAGACCTTCATGATCCATTCTTGCATTGGTAACTACCTTGTGGAGAGTAAATATATGATACTTATGACACTTGATATGACATGCTTAGGATATACAAGTATCTGTTCTTATGAGATTTATTTTGTTCATTGATTGCATCGTGTTTCATTTATCATGTGAGACCTTTTTATTTGCTTTGTATTGATCTCTCACATGTGTGAAAACTTATCCATCATTGGTGTATTTATATTTTGAGAGTATACCTAAAGTGAGGATTGAGTCGAGACAACAGATCTGATGGTTTCCCGTTTGGACTAGTTCTGAGATGGATGAATCTTGGTTTGGGTATGCACACAGTTCACGTTTAGGCATGAATGGATGAGTTATCTAACAATTTGAGCATTAGATTAATTTTAATGGACACTAGCATGATTGATATGACATTAATATTTAAGATTGATGATTCACATATTGAAACAATTAATGTTTTTATTTTAAATGGTATATATGTTACAAAAATCATGTTTTGAAAACTCAATTTTATCGATGGTTTGAAATTTCTGAAAGTTTGTGGGTAACTTCACTGTAAACCCTCAGGAGACACAACTCCTCCACTAGGGATCACCTAGGGGTTTAAAGGCTTGTTGCACAGGCTAAGTGCAATCGTGCTCCCTACGAAAGTGACATTTATTTTCTTTAGTTTGCTTTGCTCGAGGACTAGCAAAGTATAGGTTTGAGGGTGTGATGAGTAGTGAAATATGATGATATTTTACCCCTAAATACTTATATTTAGCTGTCCGATGAAGGCTATCTGATGAGAATTACTAGATTTAAAGTATTTCAGATAAATACAATCCAAGTGCATAAAACAGTCCAAGAATTTAAAAAATAATGTCAAACACTACTTTGGGTCATCGAGAACTTAGTGTAACTTTCAGCTCAATTTAGACCTTCAAGAAATTAGATTCGTGAAATATCTAAAACATAACAGTTGTATAGCTTTCCGTTATCTTTCCAACGCCATAAGAATCATATCAATCCGAGTTCGGAGTAGAAAGTTATGGCCGAAATACTGAGGTAGCATCTGATACAAAGTTGGGCAGGAGTTCACGAAAATCTGGGAAGGTCGATGCATCGACCTTGCACTCGATTAATCGAGGTACAGGATAGAGTTTGAGACGAAGTGACTTCGTAATGCAGATTTTTAGGAGGGTTGATGCATCGACCCTAACTTTTCAAGCCAGAAAACCTGCGCGACTTGGAGAGTATTTAAAGCCAAACCAACAACTCGAGAAGGAGAGCTAGATTAGAGTTTTTATTTTTTCACACACGTATAGATAGAGATTTTTATTTCTTTTTGAGAGCTTTGTTCCCTTAACCTTGTTAGGATTCCTTTCTTCAAGAATATTATTTTTGTTCAATTGATTCCGAGTTTAAATTTAAAGATTAATAGATAGCATTTCTAATTTCGTTTCTAAAGATCATCGTACTAGTGGATTAAACTTGGATCAAAGAATTTCTATTGAAGGTTGAGGTATTTTGAATTAATTAGATTAATGTTATTTTTCATTTATTATTTGCTTATGTCATTTAATTACAACATGTGTGGCTAATTTCTTAGGGATGAGGATCTAATGATTCCCATCCAAGGAATGTACTTCTAATGGTATAGATCTAGGGTTAAACTTTGAGATTTTATTTTATGATTGTTATGTTATCACGAACGGATGAAATCTCCGCCACTAACTAGGATCGAGTGTGCCGAGTCATGCCCTGGATCTTATATTTATGACGGTAATTTTACCTCAATCATTATTATATGATCTTTTTGTTTTAACCGTGTGGATCTACTTACGATTACGGTTTGGGATCGAGTGTGTTGAGTCATGCCCTCGATCTTGAATCTGTAATGGTAATTTTATCTTAATTACTCCCTAATCTGAAATCAAGTGTGCCGAGTCATGCCCTTGATCTCAGACCTATGGTGGTATTCTTGTTTGAGTTTTACCCACTTTAGGGATGATTTTTATTTGTAATCTGAGATCAAGTGTACCGAGTCATGCCCTTGATCCTAGATCTATATATGGAAATCATCTCTGAAATTAAGTTCTGATTGCAGGGATGCAATGTGGAACCTATCTGGGTTTTGATCATTTAGCTTCTATAAAAGATGCTTTTTAATGGTATATCTCATAGTTTAATCCTTAGATTTGTATTACGGGAAGAACAAACCAAAGATGGGAGGATCTAGTATCTTCATCTTTACCTTTATTTTTAAATTATCAATTAAACTTTATTTTGTAGTCAGTAATTATCATCTCACAAAACTGCCTAAATCATAATATTGGTAGGATACTGTTAAATCTTCGTAGATTTCTTCAGTCATTGTCTCGTCTTTTTAGATCTTCCAAAATAGTCCTCGTGGGAATGATCTCGTACTGCGCACCCACTATCTACAATCTAATTCGTGCGCTTGCGAGTAAAACATCATAATTAAAAATTACATCAATACCCAAGAGCCTTTGGCGTAGACCGGAATCAAAGTCATATTTGCCACTTCGGTGCTTTCAATATTGATTTGTGTTTCCTGGGACACCAAAAGCTTCAGGTGACGACTCCATATTTTTTCATAAGAGCTCATCATCGCGACGGATTGATCATATCCACGGTTGCATAGATGGAAACTCTGCTGGGGAGTAGCTAGCAGAGCTTCCCCTTGAAGGTTGGCCTCTTTTGTTGTTTTATTTCATTTTTACTAACATTTGTTTATGTGCTTTCCTTTCTTTCGTACTCACCCCTACGATTCCGTCAATTTTTACTTACCCCTACTTTCCATCATTTACGAGCCTTAGCCGATTGGCGGACCTACTTGAGCATTGTCCTTACTTTCATTTATTTTCGGTCATTTACATGCCTTAGCCAATTGGCGGGCTTACTTGCACATTTACACGCCTTAGCCGTTTGGCGAGCTTAATGGAGCTTTTCATTTTCGCAATCATATCTTACCAGTGGATGCTGGTCCGTAGAGGTGGCACGGGATCATCACAACCCATTTTTGAACCTAAGCAAACTCCCATATTAAAATTAAATTTAAAATTGGACCTTAAAAGTGAACTAAGGGACTTAATTCAATTTTGTGGGGGTAGATTTTAAAGGACAGGAATTTAGGCAGTGATATAAACATCCCGGTTCTTAATACAATGGCAGCCCCTAGTGGTGATGATCCAGAAAAGTACTACCTCATCCAGTATCTTAGAAGGCGCTTGAGCTAGAGGTATATCGAGTGGGTGACCAATCCGGTTACGAAGCTTAAAACCCTTGAGGAGTGCATTTAGTTGTCCCGAATCAACCTTGTATCCCTAGGTTCGGAGAAGAGGGACCCGTTACAACAAAGAAAATCTGTCCCCAAAAGCACTGCTTCCCGAAAACCAAAAAAATAGACCAAATTTGGGCTTGTTTGCTGTCAAAATATTTTATATAAGTTGTGTTTGCCTTGGTGTATAATATACACGCTAAGCCAAAATCTTCAAATTTTTTGCCTAGCATATATAATACATACGCTAAGCATATTACTGGCTAGGCAGCCCGAATTTGAGGCCTTTTTTCACTTCCTCCGAGTTTTCCCGCTTAGTAGCTTAGTGCCTCCGGTAGATCTCACACGTTCCAACACCCAATACGCCCTAGCCTGTCAAAAGAGGTCACCCTCTTATTGACTTTTTCCGAGGGATCGGGTTGTCGCGTGTATTCCCGTGCCTTCACATAGATCAAGGAATTTCCCTGTGAGTCTTCCGAAGCGCGTCGAGGTCCCGCCATGGGAAATATTTGGGGTACGAACGTCACCCAAAATGGGAATTCCAAGGCCTTGGAAGTTATCGTAAAAAGGTTCATTTTCTTTTTCCAAAAAAAAAATCAAGAATACCGAAAAAAGAAAACTTGTGGTGTCGTCACAACGGCATCGCCTTACCCTCCATCATCTCATAGGGGAAGGAGAAGACGGGTTTTTGGTCCTCATCCGAGGAACCAGTACCCAACCCGCCAATAAACCATATCGTGGGCGGTTGATCCGGCTTATGCCGATCCTGATTCATCATCGCCACGCTCCCCAACTCATTTCCACATGGAAGAAATTTCTACCTCCATTCCACTCACCCAACCCTCATTTGGCGTCATTGGACCTTTCGGTGCACCCATATTTCCATCCACATTCCCTCAAAGTTCATCCCATTCTTCCCCCATAACCACTCTGAATCCCCCCTCCACATCTAACATACCCAATTTCCCCACATTTTTCCCAAAATCCAACACCTCATTCGCCACTATCTTTTCAAACCATACCCCACTTACCCATACCCTCCCAAAATCCAAATTTCACCCAAGTCATACCCTGTTTTCCTACATCTACACATACCATTTTGTCAAATCCACCACATACCCCCCCCCCCCCTACCCAGGTCATGTCGATTTTACTCGATTCATATCCAATTTCTCCCATACACCCACCCAATCCATGTCCCATATTCCCCCTCCATCGGATGCACCATTTACATCCGCCCCCTCATCCAATCCAATGGGCATGATGGATGAGATGGTAAGGGCCTATACAATTTGGAAGGCCTCTCAAAGCAGTTTCCCTCATCCACAATCTCTCAACCCATCCGATACATTCCCAAGTCTCCATGCCTCTTTCCCCCAAGACTCCAATCAACCCCCTATTATTCATACCACCCAAGACCCCCATAAACCATGGGGTCATTTGAGTAGGCATCAAGGCCCCATACCCCAAGCCCACCAGGGCCCCATAACCAAGCCCATCAAGGCCCCACGCCCCAAGCCCATCAGGGCCCCAAACCTGATTGACTACTTATAATGGCATCTAATTAAGTCTTAACCTATTGCAAACACACAATGGAAATCATAGTACTAGCATAAAATCGTTCCCACGAAGATAGGTTTATCTATATATCAATTTTCTGAAAACTTATACTTATCTTTTAAGTTCCTAAACTACTTGAGAAATATGAATAAAAGAATGATTTTTTAAACTAATTGCAAAAAATAAATCCTAATCTTCAAACTTCTAGATCCTGGTCATCAATAAGTCTCCTTTTGTTCTCAAATATTTATGAAATTAAAATACCGTTACACCATATATCAAGTCTCCTAGTGTTGGTTGTTAATCAAAATTAGAATCCTATCAATATAGATTTAATATAATTAATAATCTCCTAAAACTTGGGTGATCAAATTCAAGAAAATTGAAGATGGAAAAGTAAAACCATTACACTAATCTGCAAATCTAAATATGAGTCATCAATTCAAATCAAAACTTGAAGTTATTTACAAAGTAGTAAATTGTAATAAAATAAATCTAAACTAGAAGATAATAAAATTATATCTTTCACCCCTCAGCCGCAGTCGTCAATTGCTTCTGAGAAACTACAGATATCTACTTTAATCTTCTAGCTCTCAATCTCAGTCGTCAATTGTCATCAAAGAACCTTGGATATCTAAACTAAACTACTCTAATGATCGGAAGAAAAAAACCCCAACCTCAGGCATCAATTGATGCTGAGAATTTCTTCGATAATAATTCCTATACCAAGCCCTCTTATTTATAAATCATAAGAGGTCGATTTACAAAACTCCTAATTCTAATAAAAGAATTTACTAAAATAAAACTTTCCTAATATAACTCTACTTCTAATCTTATCTTTCCTTGCTTTCATTATGTTGATGTACTTCTAGATTTCTTTCTTTATTTCAGTAGTAGTGTCTTTTAAGAGTCGTCTTCGTCAATCTCCTTAGATCCGTGATTGAGCCAGACTTCTAATTTAAGAATTCTTCTAATTTTGCATATGGCGGTGTTAATGTCACGCGATCAATATCTTCAGAAAGCTTCCATTCTGAAAATTGTAAATCACGATTTTCTATTCTTTTCTCTCTATTCAGCTTCCTATTGAACGATTCTTCATTTACGAATCATCGCTTTCTCTTGTATCGCATTTTAGTTGAACGACTTTTTTGAAGAATCGTAAATTACGATTTTCTAGTTTTTTTTTTGCATCGTTCTACAAAATCATAAAACACGATTTTTCATCCTTTTCAATAGGCGAATTTCCGTCTTTTGGTTTAATCGTCTTTTTATTACTTTATGAGTTTATTTTGACGAATATTAACATTTTGATTCTCTTTTGCTATTTTTTCTTAATATTTGCACATCAATAACTTATTAGTAACAAACTAAGTCCTAGCATCACTAAGTTAAGGGTGATAAATTGGTATATTATGTGACTGATCAATACCCCAAGCCCATCAAGGCCCAATATCCCAAGCCCATCAGGACCCCATACCCCAAGCCCATCAAGGCCCAATGCCCTATACCTCAGCCCATCAAGGCACAAACCCAGGAGCCCCATTTTCAAACCCTCCACAATTCCCACAATATCCCACATTAATCCAATAAGCCCCCATTCCACCCCAAATGATGCACCTATCTCAATCAATCTCCCAACCCAGCATGGGCCATATTTTTCCACAAGTCTCACACCCAACCCAATACGGGAATCTATCCCACACCATTAACTATCCCTAGTTTATCCACCCCCATACATCTGAAGCACATCCCCAAGGATTCCTCCAAGTACAGTGGCCTCATCAGGCCCCAGCCTAGAATCCGACCTTCACTCATCCCATCATTCCACAAGCTATTCATCAGAACTGCGCCCATGTACAGTGGTCCCACCCAGCATCCATCCAGCCTACTAAGAACCATCAAGATAATCTCACCCTTCCTCCACCAAGTATAGACCCATGGTATAAGGAGAAGATAATCACACCCTTCCTCCACCATATATAGACCCACGGTATGAGGAGAATGAGATCAGGAATAGCAGGTCTCATGTGGGGGCATTCACTAGCTTCAACCCCTACCACCCATAATCACGAACGTGCCGGTAGCCCAAAGTGAATGGAGGCCGCTTGTTGAAAGAACGACCCCGCGGTCCAAAGAGTCAGAGCTTTTGAAAGAACAAATGGACAAGATCCAAAAACAGCTAATGAAGATGGGTGGAGCTGAAATCCATGCCATGGACTTTTCTGACTTATGCCTATTCGCAGAAGTCCCTTTGCCCCCAAAATTCAAAGTGTCAATCTTCAACAAATACAATGGCAGGGGCAACCTCATTGCACACCTCAAGTCCTATTGCAGGGACGTGCCAGTATAGAGGGGATGAGCGCTTGCTCATAAAAGTCTTTCAGAATAGCCTTACGGGCCCGACTTTGAGATGGTTCATATTGTTGGAACCTGCCATGATCAAAACATGAAAAGATCTGACCCACCTGTTCCAAGAATAATATGTCTACAACATAGACATTGAACCTCACAAGTCAGATCTAGCCTGGCTAAAGTATAGGCTTGATGAAGTATTCAGCGATTACTTGGGGTGATGGAGGGCATTGGTGGCCCAGGTCAGGAATAGGATACCCGATGATGAGCAAATCGAGATGATCTCTAAAAATACTCTGCCGATCATCTAAGATTTTCTAGTATACCAACAATAGTCCAATTTTGTTGACTTAGTGAGAAATGCCAATCGATGTGACGATGCCATAAGAGAAGGATGGTTAAATAAAATCGTAAATAGCGGGATTCGAAGGTTCATTGAACAAAGGAATGATAGAAGAACTGGGGCGAATGTACAGACGATCGTAAATACACGACCCAATACCAGCATAACTCCATTTCAGTTCAAAGCAGCACAGTCAGCCCCAACTAGAAGCAAGCCAATACAGAGGACTGGAAATGGACAAAGGGCACAAATGACCCCAGAACAGAGAAGGACCTGTTTTGATCGAGTCTTTACACCTTTAGGGCAGCCCTTGAATGTCCTTCTGCCTTTGCTAATTGAAAAAAGCTTGGTCACTGCACTCCAACCATGACCTCTGCCGAATCCGATCCCAAGGAATTACAACCTCAATACCCATTGTAATTTCCATGAAGGACCAGGCCATCCAACTGATCGTTGTTTTCCTTTGAAGCATGCGATATAAGACTTAATAGAGGTTGGCAAGATCATTACTCCGGCACATCCCCAGGCCAACCAGCATGCCAATATATATCAGGTGTCGTTACCACCACATCCACCAGGTGGAGCAACCCAAGGCCGACCGTCAGCATGATAGAGGAGGATGATGGGGGAGTTTGACCCTTCAGAGTATATCCGCACCCTGGAAGACTTTATAACACCAAGGTAGAGAGATCAAGAGGATAGAAGCATCAAAGTAATTAAGCCTCTGAATTTGGCCAATTACTTTCCTAATCCCGCACCAACCCTTAGATGTAAGGGCATACTTTCCATCACCAGCTCTCGTCAGCTATGTCCAAACCAACCCTCATCAACCATACGCAGCATCAACCCCCACCAATTACTCGATGGCTGATTTTGCCCCATATCTCCCTCCGGCATCGATTAATTATCAATGGCCTACCCCTATCACACCACCCCCAATGCATCCATTCATAATCCCCACTAACCCCATGTGGCCCATTTTCGTCACTCCCCTGATCTATCCAACAGAGTTTAACCAAGTGTTATCCACCCATTCAAATCCACCAGTCCAGGCTCCTTTGAGGCTTATATCCATTCCATTCCATCCTGGGGCTAAGCTATGATCCCCATCAGGTCCCGCTCAATTATGATCAGACTGTTATCAATGCGGGCAGTGGTAGAGAGGGGTCAATGAATTTCGTCACTCGATCAGGAAAAATCTCAAGGTAGCCAGAAGTACCAGCACCAACCTGACCAAAAGAGAAGAAAGAACCTACAGTTGTAAACCCCCTTCGAAAAAATGAGCTGAGAGCACATCCTCAAAACACAATTGAAAAGAATGCCCGTACACATCAAGGTCTGGGACCTGCTAATGACATATGTTGGGGAATTTCTAGTGTGCTGATTATTGTGTAATAATAAAAGCCAAATAAAATTAAAATAAAACATAGGATGGATTCAGCACATCTAAAATATCATAGACCTGCAAGATTCAGGGTCCTTTATAGTAAGTTTTAATAAGTAAGAGTTTGTCCCACAGGGAGTAGTGATCTAAACCTAGAAGGAGTATAGTAGACCTCCAGATCTGGCAATTCTACGAAAACAGGAAAAAGAAAGAGAGGTTTTCTGTGTCACTAGATCTAATTCTATAAAACTGAAATGAAACTAAACTAAAAGATGGAGGAAGATGGATGGACAAATAAAGATCAAATGGTGAGAAATAGGCATCCAGGACCTGGTTCTTATTGCAAAACAGATCAAGATTTGAGGATATGCAACCATCTCTCAACTGGCTATAAGCACTGCAGGGTATAAATTCCACTCCAAATCACATGATCCACCTGGTCTTAAGGCTATGATCTGTCCACTTTAATGGTCACAGACCATCCTATAGACTTTATCGAATCCATGAATTGCAGCAGATGAATCCAATTGGAGCCTAAGCTTAGATTCATCTTAAGGTTATGATCTGTCCACTTTACTGTTCACAGACCATCCTAGGGATCCCCTTCAAAGCCAGAGCATCAATTAGAACAATTAAAATCACTACAGTTGCTGCAATTCCAAGGTCACAGACTCAGGGAATTACAGGCATGTCAAACCCAAGGAAATCAGATGGTCATCAAGAGATCTACCAATTAAGTGGGTGAGCTGATTAACAAACTCCTCTACACAAATCCGATCGAGAATTTAATGGGACCACAAGATCTTTAGATCTAACTAAGCTTTAAAATCAACAATTTATTGCTTCAAACAAAACCACTTATAATAAACTTGTTCCCAGATTTGTAGTCTGTGCATCGATCCACATTTCTTCATGCCGAAATTACAATTACAAAACAGATCTGAGCTGTTATCTAGATCTAATCCAATAGGCTGGATTAGAGAGAGAAGAGGGAAGAGAAAAAGGAAAATAAAAACCTAAGCTAAACTTAAATGAGCTAAGGAGAACTCAGGCTATTCCTTTGTTCCTACTTTCCTTGCTGCCGAAAAATAGCAAAATAGATGGGTATTTATAAGTGTGCATTGATCTTTGTGCCTTGGGTTTCAGCCAATCAGAGAGCAGAGATGAATCCCTTTGATAGGATCAGCTGCAGCTGGTGTTTTGATAGGATTAAAACCCAACACTTGAAGAGTTCGATAGGTTGCTGCTGCACTTTGACCGATTCGATAGGATGAAAAGGTGGGAGCTGCAGCAAGGTGTCGACAGCTTCAAACTACATTTCGATAGGTTCTTTCTGTAGCTGAACGAGTAAGCTATTGATAGGTTCCGGCCCTTTGAACTGCTCGATAGGTTGCTGGGAGGATGGCTCTAGCAGTCGATAGGATTAGATGGAAAGTTCTATAGGTGCAAGGTGCAACTTGCTGAACTCGACAGGTTGGGCACCTCGATAGGTTGTTGGTCTGCTGCATTTTTGCAAGGCTTGGACTACAGATCTCTTCTGCTGCTAGAGTGTGCACCTGATTCTGCATTTATGTATATATATATATATATGTATGGATATGGATATATCTGCAACTGTCTTGGCAATTTCAAGTGAGCACATCTTGATGGTTGCAGGTCCATCAATGGTTTTGAGAGGTAAGTGCGATGTGCTGGGCTCCATTCGACATGTTGCATAAACTATGGTTTGCACTGTTTGACAAGTGGGCTGACCAGGTGCAGATCCACTCAGCAGCTCGAGTTTCCAGCTGGGGACCTCTCTAGCTTCAGCAGTAGCACCCTTTTATATGTTGGTTCAGCACCTATGTAGATGTATGCACTCCCAAAGGCTGCTCATTGATGTTTGTCGGAGCTTGAGCGCTGCAACCAAGTTTCACCGCTAGTGTAATGCTACTGCAGCTACAGATGTTGAAGCCTTCATTTGTGCACAAAGCTGAAGGTGTAGCTGCTTTCCAAGGGTGTTCATCTGGCTGCAATAATGTATGCAGAGTTGAGGCTTGGGTTGCTTTGCTTACACCTGCTACATTTGAGTGCTTCGAGATTAGAGTGCCTTTCATCCTTTGCTGAGCTGCTCAAGTCCTCCTTGTTAAAACTGTGAATGTGCAGTTCTCCATAGCATGAACACAATTGGAATATGCTGAGCTGCCCAAGTTTGCACATAGCTGCAGTTTCTCTTTATCTCAGACACACAATAAGCTGTTGTTTTGCTCTAATCATCAGCTATCTTTTCCAACCATGGGCTTCACCTGTTTCAGTTCCAATGAATGGCTCTAGTTCTGTTCTTTGTGGCACTTCTTAACTAGATTTCTGCACTATGCTGTATTTTATTCCTAAACTGCAAAACAAGCTAAAAGTAATTATAAACAACTCTAAGGCTTAGCAAAAGTCAAGTTTAAAGGTGTAGAAAGTGGCAAAAATCAGTGATTAACAACATCACCGCTTTATTTCCAAGCTTTGATAGGAGCATTAAAAGATGCACATGTATCACCTGTTTCAGATGCTGATTTATCGGATGAGAGAAATAATCACTCCAAACCCCCCAACATCACTGTAGAAACTGGGAACCTGGTGATTCCATTGGTGTTAATAGACAATAGGTCTGCTTTGACTGTGTGCCCTCTCAGAACCACAACAAAGATAGAGGTAGATCCCTCTGCATTCAGGCCAACGAAAACAAGTGTCAAAGGATTTGATAACACGAGAAGAGAGATAATCGGAGAAGTTGACCTTGAGCTCGTCATCGGGCCAATGACCTTTTCCATACCCTTCTAAGTTATGGACATCAAATCCACTTTCAATTTGCTGTTAGGGTGCCCTTGGTTACACGAGGTCTGGGCAATACCTTCAACCCTGCATCAAAAGCTTAGATTTGTGTCGGAGCAAAAGATTTCCACCATTCTAGGTGAGGGACAGGAGGAAAGAGAAAAAGCTACCCACAACATTGAGAATCCCAAAGTGTTGGATGTGCCACACACAACCGAAGATATAGACCTCCATAGCTTTAAGTACGATGTATCAACGGTAATCCCCCAGCCCCTCGAAAGGATCACGTTGAAAACCGGTGGTGGAATGGTTGCAGTCGTAGTCATGCTCCAGAAATGGGGTTGTCAGAAAAGTAAGGGGTTGGGACCTTGTCTGCAAGGATGGAGGGATCCAGTTAGAGTCAGAAGCGGACAGCAGGTTAGATTCGGCCTAGGCTATAGGCCTACTGAAGAAGAAGTCTGAGAGGCTAAAGAAAATGCTCAATCCCTTGCTGCTGCAAAAGCCCGGGGAATAGACTTAGAGGAAGAACCCCGCCCTAGACCTCACATCAGGAGTACCTTCGTAAGTGCGGGGATCGTAAAGGTTGATCCGAATGGGGCAACACAATTAACCCCATACAAATTGATAGCCGCAACTCACCCAACCATTCCCCATATCTTTCCCCTCACTTTAGGGATAGACCTGGCCTCCCTATCCCTCTTTGAGGAGGAAGCTCCCCTGTCAATACAACCCCCTATGATAAACCACCACAAACCAGTGCTAATATTTGAAGACAGAGTCCTGGACGAGCCCAAGATAAATATGATGGAGGCAAACCCCCAAAATCCACCCCAATTAGCCTCCTCCATCAGAGCAGGTAAAGGTGCAGCATCACATTGTAGACACTCTAATTTTTCCCTCTCAGAATATACGAATTTGTTCGGTCAACCTTTGACCTTGCCCATGATTTTCAAAAATGACTTATCTTCTCTTAAAGCTTTAAGACCCTAATACAGGATCATATACTGAGACAATAGTATATGACTGAACACAGGCCGAAACAATAGTTATGTAGCTCAGACCCCACAACCCTAATATGGGGACCATATATTGAAATAATAGTATATGGTCGAAACACAGGCTAAAACAATAGCCCTGTGGTTCGGACCCGACTTAGTCTGGGAAAAGTCCTGAATTCTGTGCCCTTCCAGGCACGCGCAATTCGATTGCATGCTTGATCACTGGCGCGCAATTGGTCCCCTTGGACTAGACTTATCCTTCCCCCGGACCACCTTAAGAGTGGATTCTGCATCCTACATGGCACACGCGATCAGATTGCACACTCAATCACTGACGCGCAATTGGTTTCCTTTTAACCTGTACTCTAATTCCCTAGACCGCCTAAACTCCCCAATTAAGCGCCTTGAATGGAGCACTTAATTGGATTGAACACATTAAATAGAGTGCGCAATTATTTCCAAGTAGACTGGAACTAGGACACTCGGCTGAGCCAGTTAGCCGACCACTCACTGAGTCGTGGCCAACTCAAAGTGTATTAAGCGCCTAGAACAGGGCTCATAATTCAATTAAGTGACCCATACTGGGCGCGCAATTGAATTCCATCGACCAATTAAGCGCACCCCGCAGGGCGCGCAGTTGCCGGAATACCTATAAATAGACCCCCTTACCTCATACATCAAACACATCACAATGCGTCCAGCCTTGGAATTTTTGAAAGCTTAGAGATTTCGAGGATTCTCTCTTCAACGCCTAGCTTTAGGTAATTTCCATAGTTCTAGTTCTAAATTTTTTTTTAGTTTTGGTTCTAGGTTCTAGTTCTTAACTTTTAGCTATTTTGTTCTTAATTTCTAGTCTTAGATCTTAGGTGTTAATCATAATTTTAATTTTAGTTCTTAGTTTCTGGTTCTAGTCCTTAGGTTTCTAGAACCAATTCTTAATTTTAGTCTTCAGTTTTCGAATTCTAGTTCTTAAATTCTTATTTCAGTTTATAGGTTTTAAATTCCTAAATTTAGATTTGATTTTAAGTGTTAGTTCTTAATTTCTTTAGCTTTTAAATTCTAGTTCTTAAGCTCTTTTTACCTTAATTTTTTAGTTCTAATTCTAGACTGTAATTATAGCCTTCAATTCCAGTCTAAATTCCAAATTCCAAATTTTATAAATTCACAGATTTCAATTCGCAAATCTACAATTTTTTAATTCAAACTTAACCATTTTTCAATCAAAATTATTTCCAAAAAAAACCTTAAACCAACTGATTGGCCCGAGGGAGCTTATAGAGGGTACCCGGGAACAGGGCCGATCCTCCTCAGCATAGCGGGCCCAACCCCCCCTTTTTTTTAGATTCCTAATATAATTAGAACATTTAAATTAATTAGATTCCTAATGTAGTTAGAATATTTAAATTAATTAGAGTTCTAGAAGAATTAGAATATTTAAATTAATTAGAGTTCTAACAGAATTAGGGTATTTAAGTTAACTAGACTCTTAATAGAATTAGGATATTTATATTAATTAGACTTCTAATAAGATTAGGACTCTTCAGATAATTAGATTGCTAGTAGAACTAGGAGACAAGTTTAATTAAACTTTCGGAATAATTAAAAAAACTTTAGACTCTCAGTAGGAATAGGAAAGATTGAAAGACAATCAGATTTAGAGAAGGAAAAGAAGGGAAACAAACTAAACATCCAGGTGACCCAATGCTGCTGACATCGGCAGGCCAATAATTCAGTAAAGAAGTCAAACCCACACCTCGAAAAGGCGTGATCAGTCACATGTTGCAGTGTCGATAAACATTTGCAGCTGGCGATCGCAACGAACCAAGTATTTTCTTCCCAGAATTTACCTTTTTTTTCCTTTTTTATTTCCATCCTTTCCACTCACCATCAATCACCTTACGTCAAAGTCCACATAAACCAATTTGGACCACTCTTTCCGGGAATCGAAAGCGACCCAGAAAAAACGCGTACTAATAGACTAGCGACCGCGATGAGACTTCTTGTCACCAAAGCCTCCTTCGTTTAGTTTAAGTTTTCTTTCTCTTGTTCAATTCTCTCCCTATATCCGTTTGACTACCAAGGGTTTCCCGAAGGTGCATGAGCATTCGTCAAAAGCTCGAGATGGCGGGGATTCGAAGAATAAATATCACTGACCACAACAATCTTCCGTTATAGAATTACCATGGCAACCCGGTATACGGCCAGGATCTGTCTAGCAAGTCCGCTCAATACAAACCCGAGATAAACATGGCAGGCGAATAGGAAAACCCCTTGACTCCTCCAAGTACTAGCAATAATCACGATGGAAGAGATGAGAGTATCAGGCAAAACTTTACCGCTCGACAACTTGTGGAGCTCAGCGTCCAGAAGTTACAAAAGGGGGGCGAGGACGCCGAAGAACTACTCTGAGGCCTGGCAACTGCATATGAAACCATCAAGGAGTGACATGATAGACAGGAGCAAGAACGACTAAGGCGGTCACCACCCACACCAAGCACAGTCTCAGCCTACGTGTCACCATTTGGTCGGGTCGCTTGTGCCCTCTTCAGCAGCAATTGCCAAGACCGAACTCTCCATCGAACTACCCAAAAAGACGCCACTGTAAGAGTAGAGGATTTCCCCAAAATGCTCGATAAATACATGGCTAAGAGAGAACGCCCAGGTTACCCATTCAGATTTGATAAGTTTTGTCAAGACCTAGAGTTCACCCTACCTGCAAGTTTCAAGCTGTCCAAGTTTAACAAATACAACAGTACGGGAAACATGAACCACCATTTGGCGCTTTTCTGCAATGACTGTCGACCCATCCGTGACAATCAAGGGCTCCTGATACACTACTTCCAGAGATCACTAGAAGGAGAAACTCTCGACTAGTTCTCCAGACTTTCGCTCCACAAAATCAACACATTCGATGACCTGACCAAACAATTCCTGAACCAGTATAAACATCTGATACAAGAAATAGTTAGTTCGTAGCGCGCTGGAGGAAGTTGGCCGCCCGCACTGGAAGTCGGATGAAGGAGAAGGATGCAATCGACATCATTATAAATAATGTCAGGGAACCTCTCCAAAGCGCTCTTATCATAAGTGATTATCCAAACTTCGCTACTCTTCACGTACATGACAGCCTCATCCAACGGCATATAAAGGGAGGATATCTCTCCTTTTCGATAGTAACCTCGAAGACCGCTACTTTCAACGATTCAAAGTATAAGAACAACAAGAAAGCCTCTAGCTCGGAGCAAGTCAATACCATCGTCAATCAGGGTCAAAACTCTGGCAATGGAAACTACCCGCCAAGGAATTTCGATCAAAATCAGTATCAAAACTAGGGCCAGTAATGATACTCGAATCAAAATCAAGGTCAGAACCAGCAAAGGTATCTGAACCAAAATCAAAATCATGGTCAATATCAAAATAGGAATCAATATCCTAATGCCCACCAGCACCAAAATCAAAACACAGCGCAAACTTGGCCAATCAACGCCCAGAATTACTATAACGTGCCTCCGCCGTAAAATTTCAATCAACAAACTAGAGGGCCATACCAGCCAAAAAGAGAGCACTACCCTCCGCTACTCGACACCATCCCAAATATCTTTTGCCTCCTGAGCAACCAAAACCTTCTTAGATTATCACTAGAATGGCCGCAACCCTAGCCGGCAAATATGGACCATAGTAAGTTATGCGCATTTCATCGATACGATGGGACACAACTTGAAAGACTATTGGGTCCTCTGAGACATGATTTATGATATGGATGATAGAAACCAAATTGACTAGAAAGCTTGACCGGCTTACTATGTATGTCTAATTAAGTCTTAACCTATTGCAGGCGCACAATGAAAATTGTAGAGCTAGTATAGGATCGTTCCCACGAAAAAGTGTTATCTTATTTATATATTTTTATTTTAAAGTTTATATTTATCTTTTAAGGTTCTAAACTACTTGAGAAATATGAATAAAAGAATAGTTTCTTAATCTAAGATGCATAAAATAAATCCTAATCCTTCTTCTTCAGATTAAGGTCGTCAATCCCAACCTTCAGCCATCGGATATTTATAAAAATAAACAGTACTATTACACCGTATTGTAGTTTTCTAAAATATGGGCATCAATCAAAACTAAAATTTCTTAACACAGATTTAATCTAATCAACAATTTCCTAAAATTTGGGCGTCAATCAAATTCTAGAAAATTGAAGATGAAAAGTAAAAATCATTACACTAATATAAAAATCTCAACCTGAGTTGTCAATTCAAATTAAAACTTGAAGATTTTTACAAAGTAGTAAATAAAGCAAATAAAATCTAACTAGAAAGCAAAGTAAATATATCTTTCACCCCTCAACCGCAGTCTTTAATTGCTTCTGAGAAACTAGGATATCTACACTAATCTTCAATACCCAATAGCAGTCGTCAATTACTCTTGAGAAACCTCTGATATCTAATCTACTCTAACTATTTTACACTATTGATCAGAAGAAAATCCGACCTCAGTTGTCAATTGATGCTGAAATTCTTCGATCCCTTATTCCTGCACTGGGCTCTCTTATTTATAGATCATAAGGAGTCAGTTTACAAAGACTTCTAATTCTAATAAAAGAAACTACCAAAAGATTTCTTATATGATTCTAATTTTTAATTTTATTCTTCTTTGCTTTCAATTGTAGATGTGCTTCTGGATTGTTCTCCTTTATTTTAGCAACCGAGATTTCTTAAGAGCTTATCTTCATCAATCTTCTCAGATCCGTGATTCACCAAACTTCTAATTTCAGAGATCCTCTAATTCAGTGCATGGCGATGATAATCTTCACTCACGTGATCATCAGCAGCCGCAGATGTAGCAGCGAGAAAAGCTTTATATAATCGTAAATTATGATTGTTCTTCTTTTTCTAGAGAATCGTAAATCACGATTTCTCATTTTCACACAGCTTTCTTACTAGACAATTTCCTATATTGAACGACTGCTTTTCTTTTATCACTTTTTACTCCTTTGTCGCGTTCTGAAGAATAGCCTTTTGAAGAATCGTAAATTATAATTTCTTAGTTTACACTTTCATTCTGTATTCAGTTTTAGCGTACAATCGTAAAGTACGATTTCTTGATTTCCAGCAGCAGCGAATTGTCTTCTCTTTGCTCAATCATCTTTTTACTACTTTTCGAGTTCATTTTGATGAATATTAACACTTTAGCTCTCTTTTACTATTTTTCCTTAATATATGCACATCGTTAACTTGTTAGTAGCAAACTAAGTCCTAGCATCACTAAGTTAAGGGTGATAAAATAGTCAATTCTGTGACTGATTACACCCCCAAACTTAAGTTTTGCTAGTCCCTAGCAAACAAGAAAACATAAAATATCTAAACTATGAATTTAAATGTCACTTTCATAGGGAGCACGATTGCATTTAGCGGATGCAATAAGCCTTTAAACCCCTAGGTGATCCCTAGTGGAGGAGTTGTAGTCTCCTGAAGGTTTTCAGTGAAGTTACCTACAAACCTCAAATATTTTTAGATTTTTCAAAATATATTACTAATTAAATTAATCATCATATGTTTGTTATGATTTTAAAAAATTTCAAACTTGACATTTACTCTCCATCACTGTAATTATCCTTGATCAGAACTTAGCAATTTCAATTCTATACTGCGTGGAGTGTGTGCTTATTAGTGAAAAAGTTTATTCATCATAGATTTTTCTAAACTGCAGATTTAGAAAACATTTTCATCCAAACTCTCACTAGTGGCATACTCAAAAAAATATCAAAATTTTTTATTCTCTCATTATGATATGTATGATACTTTTTTCAAAGGACAATAAACTAAGAAGGTAAATCTCATGAAATAGATAATCAATTCTGATCATATGAATTTTTCATTTATTCATAGTATCTATTTCATATATCTCTATTAGACTCATACTTTTGCAAATCATAAATCACAAAGGTCTTTTCTCCAGCTTGTAATGGGGTTTTGGGTTAAAAGATTTCAAAGAAAGGCAGATAGGGTTCAAAAGTTTCTGAGATTTTAAAGCAATTTGATGGACTCGCCATGGCAAGGAAGTTGGTCATGAAGATAGAAGCAAAAAGAATTGAATGTAGTGACGGATGGTAAGAATGCTTATTTATAAGCAATCTGAGATAGGGAATACGAAGGGTTGTCATAAATGGGAGTTATGGTTGGCGTTGAAGAATGCAAATTGGTTGGTACTTTTATTAATGTTGGAAGACGTGTCTGTGCAGTGTGAAATGAGGCAACGCCATTGATATCAAAAGTCGTGCCCTTCTGATAGAAGTGTATAAGGTCTGAACAAATCGTATTTCCAGCAATCGTGAGTATCACTCTTGTATATGAAAAACGTATGGCTGAAAAATCATAATCACTATGATATCTCGTACCCTCAGAACATATATTGAAATATGTAGTCACCTAATATTGTACAACTAAAATTAGGGAAGCAATTTGCATAAAATCTCTACGGGTGAGTCAGTAGCACGACAGTGCCCAAGAGCATATCAGACATACTCCGAGTCTTTTAGTGACATAGTGGTCACTATCCCTTTCTACTATAAAGATACCATAGGTTTAAGTCTTTGCCTATTAACCTTGAATGTACGATTATCCTTGGGATCCTGAATAGTGACAGCCTCGTGAGGGAATGTTTCGACCACATTGTAAGGTCCCTCCCAACGACTTCGTAGTTTTCCTAGGAACAGTTTTAACCTTGAATTGTGTAACCAAATTTGTTGGCCTGGCTCAAAACTCTTCCTCAAAATGTGTTTATCATGAAATGCTTTAGTTTTGGCCTTGTAAATTCGAGCATTTTGATAGGCATCATTGGGAATTTCTTCCAGTTCATTAAGCTCAAGCTTTCTTTGTTCTCCAAATGCGTCTAGTTCAAAATTTAATGGTTTGATAGCCCATAGGGCTCTATGCTCTAATTCCATAGGTAGATGGCAGGCCTTACTGTACACCAGTCGGAAAGGGGACATGCCAATAGGTGTTTTATAGGCCGTTCTGTAAGGCCATAAGATATCATTTAGTCTCAGAGACCAGTCTTTTCTGTCAGGTTGAATAGTTCTTTCCAATATTTTCTTTATTTCCCAATTGAAAACCCCAACTTGCCCACTAGTTTGCGGGTGGTAGGGGGTTGTGATTTTATGGGTGACACCGTATTTCTTGAGCAAGCTCTCGAAATGCCTGTTGCAAAAATGACTTCCTCCATCACTTATAATGGTTTGTGGGATTTCAAACCGCGAAAATATATTTTCCCTAATAAAAGAGACTACCACCTTATGGTCATTTTTTCTTGTAACTATTGCTTCTACCTATTTTGATACGTAGTCAACGGCTACAAGTATATATGTGAATCCGAACGAAAGTGGAAATGGACCCATGAAGTCTATGCCTCAGACGTCAAAGGGCTTTGCGATCAAAATCAGTTGGAGGGGCATCATGTTCCTTCGGGACATAGCTCCTGACTTCTGGCAACGATCGCAGGCCTGAAAATTTTTTTGGGCGTCCTTAAATAATGATGGCCAATAAAATCCTGATTGCAGTACTTTAGCAACATTTTCCTGCCTCCGAAGTGGCCCCCACAAGCATATGTGTGGCAAAATTATAAAATATTATGGGTGTCACTATTAGGCACATTTTTTTGAATTATTTGGTTTAGGCGTATTTTGAATAGGTCGCGATCCTCCTAAATATAATATTTTACATTAGAAAAGAAAATGTACCTGTCCTGATTGGACCAGGTCGGGGAAATCTTACCTGTTGCCAAATAATTTACGATGTTTGCGTACCATGGCACTGTTGCTTGGATGGCAGAAAGTTGCTCATCTGGGAAGGTATTGCGCAAAGACTCTCTACTGCTGGTTTCAGGCAGTTCGATTCTAGACAGGTGATCAGTTACCACATTTTCAACACCCTTCTTGTCCTTGATTTTGAAATTGAATTCCTGCAAAAGTATTTTAGTGCAAAATGATAAGAGAAAATGGCAATCTTTGATCTCAATAGGTACTGTCGAAATTTATCCAATGCGAATACGACAACAAGAAGCTCCTTAGTCGTAGTGTAGTTAAGCTGAGCTTCGATCAAGGTACGCCTCGTATAATAAATTACGAGCGGAATCTTGTTTTTACGCTATCATAGGACGACACCTATTGTGTAATCAGAAGCATCACACATTACTTCAAAAGGTAAGGAGTAGTTAGGTGATTGAATGATTTGTGCAGATGAGAGAAGGGCTTTAAGTTTATTAAACGCGTCAAGGTAGGCATCGTCGAAGTTAAAAGGTACATCGTTTGCTAATAAATGGCAAAGAGGTCTCAAGATTTTTGAGAAACCTTTAATAAAGCGTCGATAGAAGCCGGCATGGCCAAGGAAAGATCAAATTTGCCGTACCGAAGTTGGTGGTGGCAGATTTGATATTACTTCAATTTTAGCCCTGTCAACTTCTATTCCTCTTTCGGAGACAATGTGCCCAAAGACTATGCCTTCTTGAACCATAAAATGGCTCTTCTCCCAACTTAGTACCAAGTTCGTTTCCTAGTAAATCTTTCTAGAATGAGGGCAAGGTGATCAAGACAGGAATCGAAGGTCCGGCCGAATATCGAAAAATCATCCATGAATACTTCTAGAAACCTGTCTATCATATCAGAAAAGATTGCCATCATGCATCTTTGGAAGGTTGCGGGTGCATTGCATAGCCCAAAGGGCATGCAATGATAAGCAAATGCCCCAGAAGGACACGTGAAGGTGGTCTTTTCTTGGTCTTTCGGATAGACCGAAACCTGGTTATACCCTGAGTAACCATCTAGAAAACAAAAATATTCCTGACCCGCAAGTTTTTCCAAAATTTGGTCAATGAAGGATAGTGGAAAATGATCCTTGCGTGTCATGGAGTTAAGCTTCTGGTAGTCAATGCATACACACTATCCTGTGGTTTTACATAATGGTACTAGCTCACCAGATGCATTTTCTTTTACGGTAATCCCAGATTTCTTTGGGACTACCTGAATGGCACTCACCCACTTACTGTCAGAAGTCGGATAAATAATACCTGCGTCTAATAGTTTCACGATTTCCTTTTGGACTACTTCCTTCATGTTTTGATTTAACCATCATTGACTTCCACGTGTAGTTTTGGCATTGTCCTCTAGATGAATTTAATGCATACAAATTGACGGATCAAGCCCTTTAAGGTTAGCAAGTGTCCACCCGATTGCACGTTTATATTTTATAAGTATGGCCAGCAACTTGCTCTCTTGCTCCTTGTTAAGAGCAGATGAAATGATCACTAAGAGAGTTTCATTGGCCCAAGAAAATCGTACTTAATGGTGTTGGGAAGTAGTTCTAGTTTAGGGATGGTGCTTTTTCGATGGAAGGTTGCAATGGTTCATTGGAGGTAGTGGGCAAAGGTTCTATCCACGGCTTCCATGTTTTGGGACTGGAGTTCACAGACAGAAGTGTTCAGCATAGAAGTCACCTCCCTTAGTTGGTAGTTTGATTCTTCTGGGTCCGTATACCATCATGCAGTTTGAAGCACATCCTTAGATAATACTAGAGGTAATGCTTCTTCCACCAGTTCTTCAATTTCATCTATGCTGAAGCATTCCTCATCGTAAATTTAAGCCATTTGGTTGGCTGTCGAGAAAACATTTAACTGGATTCACATTTCTCCAAAAGAAACTTCCATTACTCTAGTTTTGCAGTTGATGCATGTATTGGCCATGGCCAAGAATGGTCTACGGAGTATAACGGGAATTTGTGTTGGAGATTTCGAACTGGGTTCCATGTCTAGCAATAAGAAGTCGACATGGAAAATAAATTTGTCGACCCCAATCATAACATCTTCAATGACTCCTACTGGCCTTCTTTCTGATCTATCTGCTAACTAAAGAGTTACCGAAGTAGGACTCATATCTCCCAGCCCCAATTTTTTGTAGACGCAATATGGTAGCAGATTTACGCTGGCTCCCAGATCAAGAAGTGCTTTATTTATAGCATGATTGCCTATAATACATGGAATTTTAGGCACTCCAGGATCCTTATGTTTAGGCAAGGTTTTGGCTTGTAAGATTGATCTTACTTGCTTTGTCAAGAAAACTTTTTGCGAGATATTTTTTCGCCTTTTTTTTTTTTTTTTCTGCATACACATCTCCTTTAGGAATCTTGCGTAGGCGGGGACTTGTTTAATTGCTTCTAAGAGAGGCAAATTAATCTTTACTTCCTTGAAGATTTCGGTAATTTCTTCTAATTTTTTTGGATTTTTATCAGAAGGAGATGGTGTACCAAAGCCATTGGATAAGGTAACTTCGGTACATAAGGTACTTTAGCCACGGATTTTGGTGTACCCTCCTCATTACTTATTTTTTTATATTTTCTTTTCCTACTTTTTTTTTTTTTTCTGGCAAGGGGATTTCTTCTAGGGTTCGCTTTTCTTTGATATGGGGTTCAGGGGCGACTAATGGTGTAGGCATATTTACCTTAATATCAATAATTTTTCCACTTCGTAGAGTTTGAATAGCCTGAATGTGAGGTGTAGGAGTTGGTGTAAATCCCTTACATGATTGTCCTCTTATATTGGTCCCTGTTGGGAAACAACCTTGGTTGTCTCCCGTTCTCTCCCTTTGCATGGCTATTTGTTCAACTTTGGTCCCTTAATTTGCAATGGATTGAGAGCATATATATATATATAATATTTTATTATTATTATTTTTTTTAGATTGCAGAGAGAAACAAATCTGAGCCTCTAGTCTCTGTGGCCAACAGGAATGTTGAAGTTCTGATCTATTGCTCCAAATAAACCTACGAAAGCATAAGAAGTGATCAAAGAAAGTTAAAAATACAAAGAAATATAAAAAGAGAAAGATAAATATTTATTTATTAAAACAGAAATATAAAAAGACAAGGACTTCCCCGGCAACGGCGCCAAAAACTTGAACAAGTTACTATGTATGTCTAATTAAGTCTTAACGTTTTACAAGCGCACAATGAAAATTGTAGAGCTAGTATAGGATCGTTCCCACAAAGAAGTGTTATCTTATTTACATATTTCTATTTTAAAGTTTATATTTATCTTTTAAGGTTCTAAACTACTTGAGAAATATGAATAAAAGAATGGTTTCTTAATCTAAGATGCATAAAATAAATCATAATCCTCCTTCTTCAGATTGAGGTCGTCAATCCCAATCTTCAACCATTGGATATTTATAAAAATAAATAGTACCGTTACACCATATTATAATCTTCTAGAATTTGGGCATCAATAAAAAACTAAAATTCTTTAACACAAATTTAATATAATCAACAATTTCCTAAAATCTGGGCATCAATCAAATTCTAGAAAATTGAAGATGGAAAAATAAAAACCGTTATAGTAGTTTGCAAATCTCAACCTGAGTTGTCAATTCAAATTAAAACTTGAAGATATTTATAAAGCAGTAAAAAAGCAAATAAAATCTAAACTAAAAAGCAAAGTAACTATATCTTTCACTCCTCAGCCGCAGTCATCAATTGCTTCTGAGAAACTAGGATACCTACACTAATCTTCAGTACCCAACAGCAGTCATCAATTGCTCTTGAGAAACCTCTGATATCTAATTTACTCTAACTACTTTATACTACTGATCGGAAGAAAATCCAACCTCAGTTGTCAATTGATGCTGAAATTCTTCGATCCCTTATTCCTACACCGGGCTCTCTTATTTATAGATCATAAGGAGTCAGTTTATAAAGACTTATAATTCTAATAAAAGAAACTACTAAAAAATTTCTAATATGATTCTAATTCCTAATTTCATTCTTCCTTGTTTTTAACTGTAGATGTGCTTCTAGATTGTTCTCCTTTATTTCAGCAATCGAGATTTCCTAAGAACTTATCTTTATCAATCTTTTTAGATCCGTGATTCACCAAACTTCTAATTTCAGAGATCTTCTAATTTAGTGCATGGCGGTAATAATCTTCACTCACGTAACCATCAGCAGTAGCAGATGTAGCAATGGGAATAACTTTACGCAATCGTAAATTATGATTGTTCTTTTTTTAGAGAATCGTAAATCACGATTTCTCATTTTCACACAGCTTTCTTACTAGACGATTTCCTATAATGAATGATTGCTTTTCTTTATCGCTTTTGACTCCTTTTTCACTTTTTGAAGAATTGCCTTTTGAAGAATCGTAAATTATGATTTCTTAGTTTTCACTTTCTTTTCGTCTTCAGCTTTAGCACACAACTGTAAAGTACGATTTCTTGACTTTCAGCAGCGGCGAATCGTCTTCTCTTTGCTCAATCGTCTTTTTACTGCTTTTCGAGTTTATTTTGATGAATATTAATACTTTGGCTCTCTTTTACTATTTTTCCTTAATATCTGCACATCGTTAACTTGTTAGTAGCAAACTAAGTCCTAGCATCACTAAGTTAAGGGTGATAAAATGGTAAATTCTGTGATTGATCAAAGCTCTCTGAAATTCTCACAACCAACCACCGCAAAATCTAGGAATTGTTAACAATCATCCCATGCCAAACCACAACCAAGGGCCAGTGTCCCACATCACTACAGTAGACCTTTCCGGACGACCCTCTTTCCATCCTTCTTCTATAATCACTCGCCTTCCCTCACCTATTGCCATTGTCGATCCAGTAGAGTCTCCAAGGCCCCTAGCTATTCGGCCACACCCTTCGACCTCAATCACTCGGGTCACACCCCCAAGTCCGCCTCCCTACCCAAATTTCACCCGAATCCGAGTCCAATTGTTCATGGCATGAAAGTCAAACCTCCATCAGCCTCTGCTTGAACCTCTCTCTCCTCCAAACCCACATCCAACTCCCTCACTGTCCAATTTTAAACCTGAATACGAACCTCCAGAAAAGTAGAATTACGGTGCTCAGTCGTCAAAAAAGATAATGTGCAACCGTGAGATTTGTGATGATCCTGTTACAGCAATGCACTCGCTTACAAAAATATAGAGTCGCCACCCAGAGCTTTTGGTGTCCCGAGAAACCTAGTTCATTTTTATGAGCACCGAAGTGCTAAAAATATGACTCTGAATCCGGTCCACACCAAAGGCTCTTGGGTAAGGGCTTTGGTTATCGATCGAGAAGGTGTTAGGCACCCAGTCAACCCGCTTAACGCGGTCTCTACTAATGGCCAAAATAAAAATAAAGTAAAAGAAAAGAAAATGATTTCCTCTTGTCCAAAAGGGCTTAGAATCCTATTTGTGCGGCCCCTCCATTCCTATCAAAAATTTGGCGGCGTAACGACACAAATGGGAGGATGAGAAGAGCCAAAAAGAGATAGGAGAAGAAAGGGGAGAGCCGGAGCCCTCGGGCCCTTATAGCACCGTAGGAGAGACTAGCGTGGCTTGCTTTTGATAAGCTCTTGAAGGCTTGTATGGTATGGAATGGAGTTCTAACTCCTAAGGCTTGAAGCTAAGGGGTAGAGAAAGAAGGCTAGGGGATCACACACACCTACCCTAGAGGCTTTTCATGAAGTGCTAAGGTCTAAGGGAGCTTTTTGAAATCTGGAATTTGTATGGGAAGTGTGCGCCAAAGGGAGAAAGATCTTCTCACTTTAAGCTCTTTCTCTCTTAGGCCAAAATTCTCAACCCTTAAACCAAAGGGTGGGGGTCTTTATTTATAGGAAATGGGTGGATTAGGAGAGTGTTTAGATGCTATTCAAGGTTAAGAATTATATAATCTAACATCTAAGGTTTCCTAGGGTTTTTGGAGCCTTGAAATGTGTGAGAAGGTCCTCCAATGGTGGATGATAGGGTGAGGCTTTAAGCCACTTAATGAGTTGCAAATAGGGTACAAAAGGGTGTACTAGAACTATCAAAACACACCCCAAAGGTCAAGGTGGTCAACAAGTCAAACCCCAATCATGAATTTTGGGGCAAAAAGACAGAGTTACTGTTCATATGCCTGGCACAACTAATAGTTGCGCCAGGCAAATGCACAGTAAAACATTGCTAAACAGTGACCTGGAAGTTGCCTTGCAAGGGTGGGTTCCACTTTAATACTGGCGCAACTATTAGTTGCGCCAGGCTTAAATTCTAGGAAAATGGCCTGGCGCGACTAATAGTTGTGCCAGGGGAAATTATAACTGGCGCAATTATTAGTTGTGCCAAATCCAAAGGGGGGGGCCCTCAAGAAATTACTTTTTATCCTTTGGGTTTGGACCGCCATATCTTTTGATGTACAACTTCCATTGGGGCGATTCCTAGACTGTTAGAAAGCTGACGACTTCTACTTTTTAATGGTATAAGATTCGATCGTAGTAGAAGGTTGTAGTTGGTTCTGGTGTACCACTCCTCATCCATTGCTCGGAAAGGTTAGGTTTAGGTTCAGAACGGGTTCTAAGGGTTAGGATTGATTTCTATGGGTTCGGGGCAGGTTCCTAAGGGATCTAGGGTGATTCCTAAGGATTTAGAGGGGTTCTTTAAGGGTTCTAGGGTAGTTCTTAAAGGTTTCATATATGCCATCAAAAGCTCGAAAGTGCACCTTTCTCGAAATGTGTTCCGATCAAGCCTTGGGCCAAATTTGGGTATCTACAGATGTCCCACTTTGGTATCCTATCACTAATGATCGAATACCAAGAAAAGAGACATCTAAAGTGGCCCAAGGCATTATTGATGGGTCAGCTGTATTCAGAACGAACTTCAAACATCAGGTGAGTAATGGTGAGAAAATGAAAGCCCTGTATGTTAGGAAAAATGTCTGTCTCTCAAGGTAATCGGTCCCCAAGTGCTTAGCGACATTACTGGGCATAACCGAGGTGAAATGAGTTGCAAAAGCCCAATAGCTGGGAAAAATGTTCGCTTCTCAAGTTACGAAAGCCCTTTAGTCAGGAAAAATGTCCGCTCCTCGAGATGATTTGAAGGTGATTGATGTTCAAGATTTATTCTGAATACAACAACTTCGTAAGTAAGAGGGGTGATTGACCCACACTCAACGATAGGTGCAAAGCAAAAATACACAAGGCTCCACAGTTTGCATCCAATCTTACGAGGCATTTGATTGCCCCATCTAACTATTCGCGGGTGCCCCTGCTGAACGCAGGGTTCGAGGTCTTTGGGCGAGCCCATCAATCTCGAAGTTTATTTAGCATGACTGCCCTAGCAAAGTGAATAGATGTCATAGCACTTTTTGGGGAGGACGTGCCATTTTTGAAGATGTGCCCCAGATCAACATGATCTAGAGCATCCAGCTTCAACTACTTTGAACAGATCCAACCAAATATTGGGCATCTCTCAAAAGGGGCATCCAATCCTAGTTTTTGCCAATAATGATCATAAACATCATTTAACTATGCATAAACATGCACCCATTAGGGCCGATAAGTAACAAAAGCGATGGAAGGTCCGACCCGGACCTACCCGAGTATAATTTACGGGAACAAACGACCATCATACGGATACCCAGACGCATGGAGTACACTTTACAGGGATACCACTGCGAATACAGGTTTTAAGCCTGTAGAAAATAAAGGGGGAATGAACCCTTCTAGATGCATGGTTGAACATAGTTTGATTGATACGTAATCTCATGCTCAACAGGTTAGTCTCAACCAACGATTGACCTTTTCCAACGAAGAATCTGAAGCTTAAGACACTTAAGTTCATATGAATCCAAAACAGAGCGCTCATCGCAAAGATTTTGCAGTGGAGTCGACTCGATCGAAACATTGACTATTTGATCGGGACTGACACCGTTGCTCCTACCTTAAAGCAGGATCCAAAGATCCGAGGCGAACCTTAGACTCAGGACTTTAGTATGGCACAGCTGCATTGCTGATAAAATATTGACATTTTACGTCCTTATGCTTGTGCGTCTCTGCGGGGGAATAGAAATTTGTTTTTATTTTCGTGGTTTTTCTATTATTATTTTTTTGGATTTTGAAGCTGTTATTTTATGTGATTTTTTGGATTTTCTAGCCGTTATGTTTTTGAAATTTTCAAATTGTTATTTTTTGGATTTTTTTTTTTTTTTTTCAAACTGTTATTTTTTGGATTTTTTTTTTGTTTTTCAAACTATTTTTTTTTGGATTTTTTATTATTTTTCAAACTGTTATTTTTTGGATTTTTCAAACTGTTATTTTTTGGATTTTTTTAACTGTTATTTTTTGGATTTTTTTGGAATTTTCAAATTGTTATTTTTTGGATTTTCTCTTATTATTTTTATGTGAATGGTTTTGGCTTTTTCTGTGGGGCTTTTATCATCATTTTTTTTGAACTTTTTCTCATTTTCCTGTGTAGGACCGGGATGACGGTTGATCTCAGCCTGCTTTTATTCTAGCACGGCTTCCCGGGCAAGTCAGAGGAAGATCGAAATGCCGTCTTGGGAGCGCGTGCATCTTCCCAGAGTGATAAAACAAAAAAGCGGGGGACCGGCCTTCCTATTTGGCCCGCACCAGGCCCGGGACCGGACATAAGTGCCTGGCGCAACTATTAGTTGCGCCAGGCCAATAGGGGCCTCAAAACAGCTTGGCGTTAGTATTAGTTGCGCCAAGCAAAATATGGGCCTAATTTTGCTTGGCGTAACTAATAGTTGCCCCTGGCTTGGCTGGGGACCAATTTAAACAGCCTGGGCTGTGGGGTTTCATTTCGAAATTTTCTCCCCCCTCTTCTCTTAAAACCAAAAACCGACCCCTTTTAGGGTTCCTTTACATTGCATCTACGCGTGCTTCATTGCCTTTATTCACTCGCATTAATCGATCGCCATCTTGCGCTAGATCAGAGACCCCTTCTTCTTCCAAAAGGTAATCATTAAAACTCTTCTTTTGATTGATTTTTCTTGCTTTTTCTTGCAAATGTGATCATGATCTTTCACTTTTTGGATGAGTAGTGGTTTATTTTTGGTTGTGGATGTATTTATAGATGGTGTGCGGATGATTTCTTATGATCAATGCCCTATTTTTGTTATTTTATGAATTTATCGGTGCCTATATGTTTTGTTTGTTTTGTTTTAAGGAATGGATGCATTTTTTTTGTGTTGGTTTTCTTTATTTTATCGGCAAAAAGAAAGGACTCTTTGTGTTTTTTTTTGTTTTTTTTTTTTGTGAAAGAAGGTTTTTTTTTGGCTTTTGATTTTTGGAGCATAAAGAAAGGACTCTCTATTTTTTTATTATTTTTTTTTTTTATAAAAGAAGGACTTTTGTTGGGTTTTAATTGATGATTTTTTTTTTATGCATAAGGACCCCCTCTTTTTTCTTATTATTTATTATTTTTTTTTGTTTTTGTAAACAAGGTAAAAGGATTTTTTTTGTTTTGATTTTTTAAAGTATAAGGACTTTTATTTTTTGTTTTTGCAAACAAAGTAAAATGATTTTTTTGGTTTTGATTTTTTGAAGTATAAGGACTTTTATTTTTTTGTTTTTGTAAACAAAGTAAAAGGATTTTTTTTTGAAGGTTTTGATTTTTTTTGAAGTATAAGGACTTTTATTTTTTGTTTTTGTAAACCAAATAAAAGGATTTTTTTATTATTTTGATAATGATTTTTTTTAAAGAAGATTTTTGTTGCATGTGTATCTTCATTTCCGAAAATAAATGGGGAAATGGTGAACATTCTTACCTCCCCTTGATGCATAGTATATCATGGTTCTTTATCATTAATCTGACCGGATGTGATTGCCTTTTGTTGCCCCAGCATGTCGGGTGATGATGAGCATATTCCTGAGGAGGGCCTTGAGGAGGGGCCCGAGATAGTATATGGACCGTGGGAGGAGCAGTTCCTCTGGGTAGAGCGGAGAGCGGGCCCATGGCTCGAAATGCAGGGCGAAGCTGCCCGAGTCGGCCTCCTTCATCAACAACATACTCATATTTCAAATTTTTGAATAGAGGGCAAGGTAAAAGACAGGTTCAATTTATTTTCTTTGTGCGGCTTTGCTTTACTTCCGTGACCTGATGCGTATTTCTTTGGATGCAGGACCTGCCCAACATTGTATTCCATGGGGGGTGGCTTGATTTTCAAGACTTCTACCTCTACGTCCCTCCTGTAGTGAAGCTCCTATTGGCACAGGTGGGCTTTGGGGAGTTTTTGTCTTGCCCTGCTATGAGGGCCGATGCTGCCTACCTAAAGGCATTGATCAAACGGTTTCGCCCTGAGACGATGACCTTCCATATGCCGTACGTTGAGATCACCTTAACCCCTGTTGATTGGGCAATGATTATGGGCATCCGGATGAGAGGGATACCGATAGCTGACCTGGTAAATCATCCAGGCCTATCCCCTCACAGGCGACTCATGGTCAAGATGGTGACCTCCCCTTTATAGTGGATAGATAGGTGCTCTATATCACTCTGACATGACGATCGTCCTGGCTCACATTACTCTCCTATTTTTGCTAGGCAAAACCCTTTTTACCAATGTGAGCGGTCAGTCTAGCATTCTTGGCGTGATGGACATCGGGTGGCGTCCACGGTATGATTAAATGATGCGCATAATGTATAATGTGGCTCCGGTCATGACCGTAGATTCTAAGTCCGTTGTCGGCTTTTGGGCGGCCTTGGAGGTAATCCCTAACTCTTCTTATTCTTATTATTTTTACTTGGATGGTCTCTCATGCTACTGACCTACTGCTCTTTTCTGTTGTATAATGCTCTTCTCAGGTATGGGGGTACCATCATTTCCACCCCGGGCGCCCGCTTCTCCATTCAGATGTGCTCACCTATCCTCTCCTTAGCAACTGGAATCAGCCCAGCGCCGTGACATAGGCCTGAAGCACTTGGAGATGGGCTTGAGGTCTCAACCCGACCGTAGTTTACGGGACCTTCTGACGCTTGGATGATAGCTTCCTTTCAGGCCTCTACGCTGATGTGGATAGACAAGCACAGCTCTCTGCTGAAGCGGCCTGTGTCCCTCCTCCTGAGGTGATCCCAGGGGTAAGTCCTCTGACAACCCATCTCTTTCTAGTTTCGGTCTCCCTTTTGCACATGTTTTATGATTGCCCTGATAGCTGATGTCGTATCTTTATGAACATAGGACTTTAACTCGGCCATGGAGTATCCATTATTATGGAGCTCGGGAGGTGGAGACCTTTGCTTTGCTATATGCCCTTTATTTATCGTTTGCCCCTCAATCGGTCCTAATTTTTTATTTCGACTGTGCCTTGCAGCGTGCACGTGCCAAGGAGTCGTGCTCTTTGCTTAGTAGGATTTCGCAGGCGTGGGCCCGGGTGGGGGATATGCGGACTTTCCAGAGCTCCTCTCGTCATCAGAAGAAGTCCAAAGGCGCGGGCAATGAATAGGCTTTAGTTTATGGTTTAAAACTCAGTACTCCTGGGATTGGATTTTGGTTTTTTAGACAGTTTGGGATGGATGATGTGACACATTGGATATATTTTTTGAAAATATTTTTAGTGCTTTTGTCTTGATTGTATGCCAGGGCTTCCTTGTATCGTATCTATTTTTCTGTAGGACATGTTTGCCAAATGCTCTCAAAAAGCGACTTTTTGGGTCGCATGCTTTGATGTAGGATCAATCCTGCACATAAACAAAGTAATTTCCCAAACCGTTAATGATCGGATGTATATATATATATATATATATAAAAAATAAAAGGGGTGAAAGCCCCCCCCCCCCCCCAATTAGACCTCGAGATGGCTGAGGAGGGGGGATCTTTAGTCTGGCGCAACTAATAGTTGCGTCAGGCTAAAATCCCAGGGAATTTGTACTAGCGCAACTATGTGCGCAACTAATAGTTGCGCCAGGCTTAACCTGGGGAGCTATGGGTCCTTATATACCCGTGTCAGCCAAAAGATCATCCCTTTTTTGTTTGACTTGGCCCCTTTGACCGATTCTTTTTGCTCTTGCTTTTCCAAGGTGGGTCCATCACTATGCATCGATTTTTGTCTTTTGAATAGATCTTTGTACGTCTATAGACCCACTTTCCAACCCTCCCTTACGTGGAGGGCCCGGAACCAATTTATCCCCTTCCTTGGGCTTGGGGCCCAAATTTCTAACAACTTGGTTTGGGAGCTTGAATGAGAGTGAGCTCGCCGACTTGGAACACCTTGGGCTATCTCGCCTTCCTTCCTTCCTTGAGGTTCCTCCACGGTGGGGCCTTCTTCATGCTGCCGCTTCATTTTGGCATGTAAATTTCCATGTATTCCATTTTGGGGGAGAATAAACCCTTGAGGAACTATCCAATCATCTGTCAAGCTTCATGAGAAGTCCTCTGTTACCAAAATCCATTCACCTTACTCTCGGTTTGATGAAACTTGAGTATGAGAAAAGTCTCATTGGGGGGCCCACAAGGTGTTCGCTAAAATTCCTCAAAGAACTTTTCAGTGATGAAAGTCTCCGAAAATTGCCGGTTAAGAACATTTTCAATGTGAAAGCTTTAGTTGTCGGTCTCATTTCAGAAATCCTCTTCTTTATCGAGGGGGAGAGCTTCTCCTTGGCAATTGTGATATTCTGACCGAGTTGGAGGCGGGCCGATCCATGATGCATTTGGTGCTCGCCGAGTTGTATCGATGCCTTGATTCATTTGCTTTGGGCAAGGTGGAGGGCCTTCGGGGGTGCCCCTTGCTGCTTCAGGTTTGGTTGTGCGAGCACCTCGCTATCTTGGGGCCTGTGCCCCACTTTTATATTGCTCGAGGTGAGGCGGCTCAGTGCTTTTTGGGTAGGTGCCACCCGCTTCCGTAGGGCAATTTGTCAGTTCTGAAGCTTTGGTTGACCAATGCTGAGCTGATATGGAGGCTTCCTTGGTTGGACCGGACCTTCCCAGTAGTTCGCTCTGGAGACTATGAGGGCATCACCCTCCTAGGATTGACTGGCAGCATCCTCTACTTCGTCGGTTTGTTTGCTCTCGGTGGTGCCTTACGTTTATGTGACTTGATCTTTTCTAGGGGTCCTCTGGAGACATCGGATTCTTTGCTCTTTGGGAGCGTGTTAGTCGGCGATGTGTGATATGGAGCGGGGAGATTTGGTTCATCTTCTCTCGAAATCTGACAATATGGATTAAAGATGATTGACTTTGGAGGCCCATGGCCAAAGAAAGAGACGGTGCTCTGAGCCCTCATCGAGCTACTGGTGGACGAGAAGAGGGTCTTGCAAGAACTTTTGTCACAAGAAAAAGTCAGGGTAGAGATAGCGGAGAGCAAGGTCCTTCGTCTGAAGGGATCATTGAATGTTGCCCTTGGAGCTACTGATTCTTCTCGGAAGAGGTACAAAAGCTTGCATGGTCGCTGGCTGATCGAGCAGAATGTCCGGGAAGATGACTTTCGTGTCGAGATTAGCACATTGAAGCGCAAGCTGGGCCACTAATTCCTTCCTGCACACAACTTTTTGCATAGATCAAATACATAGAAAAAGGGGCGTAAAAACCCCTTTACAGATACACCATTTTTTATATACATATTTTCTTTATGTTTTTGTTTTTTTGCTATTTTTGTAAAGAAAGAAAGAAAGGAAGCTAGTCATCACACCGGCTATTTTTTGGGATGTGTTGCAAGCGGTGCATTTTATAAAAGAAAGGTAGTTTATTATGTATATCTACAGAGACTTTTCTGTCTTTTTGTTTTGTGCATTTTTTGGATGTGGTGCCTTAATCACTAGGTGAAACCTTGTGACCCTGGGTCCTCTTTTGAGCATGGTTGAACCCCTCTTTTAATGGTTGACTCTGAGAGAATTTTAACAGTTTTACCAAGGCCGAAATGTCAATCCCTTTGGATTGAGTCAAACCTTTCTCCTTACCTTGGAGTTTTACAAAAACAATTACTGACAATTTGAACTAACATGGTAAAAAAAAGGGGTCGGAGAGCTAAGGGCTCCTTAAAGAATAATCAATCAGTCATTTCAAACCTTTCTTCTTTTTTCTTTTTTTCTTTTTATCTCCCTTTTTTACCTGTGGCGCCCTTTTGGGTTTTCACCCTGTCCATGGGTTTAGCTTTCTTACCCCAAGCGCCCTTTTGAGTTTTCACCTGGTCCGCACAAACTCTTTGTTTTTACCCGTAGCGCCCTTTCGGGTTTTCACCACGTCCATCTTGCTTTGAGCTTGTATTTTAGTTTTTTTTTTCTTTTTTTTTAAAAGCCCCGACATAAACGTCGATTCCGTCATAGCCGGCCAGATGGAGTTCTGGTGTCGTCCCATAACTTGGCTTGTATTTAACCATATTATGGTGAACCTAAAGAGGCTTTTAGGTAGCTTGGCCAGATTAGGATTTGAAGGTATGCTAGGCTAAAGGGTTTCTTTGATATCAGCCTGATTTTCCTTGGGGTTTTCATCATGCCTCGTGATTCTTCGATATATTTTTTATTTTTACTCCATTTCAGGCAATCTCTTTTTGAGGTTTTGCTTTTTCAATCATTTTAGATTTTGGTGGTAACTTTATTTCCTCTTTTTTGTATATGTACACACACATTTTTTTTGGGGGAGGGGTTTTTTTTTGGAAGAAAGGCTCGGGCTCAAATGGGGTAGCAAGGGATATCATCATTTTTAGGGATGATTTCTAGCTACTGTGTTTAGAATGATCGCCTCTTTTGGAAGTGGTCTCATTAAGAGTCGTATCGGTTTGGCTTGAACTTTCCTCTCGGAATGGAGATGAAGATCTTCTTCGATAGTATCTCCTACCTTGGATCTTGAAGATGGTGATTCCCGATAAACTTGATGACACAAGGCTTCTCTATCTAATAAGTTCCAATTGATCTCTCTCTGATCTTTGATTCTGGATTAGTGTGCTAACCTCTGGTACGACAACTTTGTGATAGTACTTAATGAGAGATGGATGTTAATCGATGAACTTGTTCAAGCGACTCTTGTCTCAGGGTAAGCATTCATGAGGTGATTCGGTCTTTCTTACTGGTCAATAGTTTTGAGTCGATGGTGTGACGATGGTGCAATTTTATATTTTCCATACAAACAAATTTTGGATCTCTCATAAGTGTTCATTTCTGTGTGACGTGTTGTGACTTCCGACTCTTAGTTTAAATCGGATATGAGAGATTTGGTGCTTGATTCTTCATGACTTCTACTTATTTGTCAATATGAAATGATCGATGTGGAGATATCATTGGTAAAATGATACATAACTGGCCTCGTGTTGTGATGATCCTCTTTGGTGACATTATTTACATGTTTAAATCTAATGAGTGGTCAGTATCGATGTTGTGATGATTTATTAATGTGATAATGGCCGCGTCAGTTGTTGATGGCGGTCGTCATATGATGATGGAATTTGCTTATAGCTTGTAGCATCGCATTATTTCAAATCTTAAACATATTAATGGTCAAAAATGGTCTCCTTTCTCCTCAATTTTCAAGTGATGACATTCTCTCTTGATAATCTTGGAGAAATTCCCATGAGCTTCATTTTTAAATTAGTTCCAAAGCAATTTTTTCTTGAATGGATTCATGATTCTTGGATCTTCCATGATGATGTTCATAATTCCTTTCGATCCAGATTGAAATGGGTCTTAATCCTCTCAGTTTGGAGGTTTAGAGGGATCAATTTCTTGATGTTCGGTAATAAAGGATCACATGATCCCTCAATGCATAAAACTCCCACTTTATTTAATGATTGGCTTCATCTCAAATTGATTACAATTTCTATCATTGATGCTAATGAGGATTTTCATCAAATCAATCTCAAATAATATGTGGAACTTATCAGATCCTCGAGGTATTTCTTGGTCAAATTCTAAATCTTTAGTCCACCATTCATTTTGTTCATGATGTAATCAGAAAATAGTCAAATGTTTAAGAGATTCATCAGATACTCTTGTTTTTACGGAAAGGGAATTGATACTATGTTTGATTCAATGTTTTTGAGATTTTGTTTTTTCAATGAGGTGCATTTTTGACCTTGCGTCTTATCATGTATGGTTGTTTTTTTTGAAACAAGTGCCTGTTAGGCCACTTCTTCGAGTTTGGGCAAAGATGCCCAATTGCATGAGGCTTCTTTACGATTGGATGGAGTCTTGCGTGATATGGCTTATTGAGTCGCCTCCATCATGTTGATCCCCATTTCATCGAGATGATATCCTCAAGCGTTAACATTTGTGGTGATTCACCACGGGAGTTTGTTAGTCTTGATGCGTCATTCCTCAAGAGGATATGCCAAATCTATCTCTAGGCTTGGAAGGGTGATGTAGGATTGGTGGGATGGATTGGGGTTGTGGGTTTTGTAGGTCAAATGGGTTTACCCCATTTGATCGATCTTTATGACCCAGATTCTAATCGGCCTAGGCGGTTTTTCTTCTATGTTGATTCCTCTTGCTCTTGCATTTGCGGACTTTCTTTAGCCTCTCGGACCTCTTCCAGTGGGCTTGTAACCTAACAATCGACCTTTACCTTGGCGATAAGCGCTCTTTCCTTCCTTATGTCCAGGTCGGACCCTTCCTTCTGATAGCCCACTTTTGGAGCATAGCCCGCTACCATTTACTTGATTTTGAATGATGCCCTCAATGGGCTCAGAATCGATACCTCATATTGAAATTATGAAATTCGACATCCTTATGTGCAAACATCCGGTTTTTCTGTTGGCCTTTTCTTTCTCATATGCCCTCGATGATGTGATAATCTTGTGCCGATGCAAATTTGAGTTTACGGTGTTGTGGAAGGTATGGCTCGACCTCATGCATAGATAAATGAGGATTTGATGTCCATTACTTGAAACAAGAAAAAGGTCATTGGCCTATCAATTCAGATCAACTTCTCCCATTATTTCTCTCTGGTATTGTCAAAACCTCTGCTATGGTTCTGGGCCTCAACATGCATGGATCAACCCCATCTTGGTGGGTTCTTAATGGGCATATATTTGCGGATTATCAATTAGAACCAAGGATAATCATATTTCAGACTCAGTTATATTCAAAGATTTGGGTGGCTACCTCCTTCCCTTGTAAATTATCGAGAAAATGAAATGGCATTAGGGCTTGACCAATCTTTGACTTTAACTTGGACTACATGCATTTTCAATGCCCCCATTAATGCTTGGAAATAGTGGGGGCGTCATTAGATCCCTGGTGATATGGCATTCTCCTTGAGTCTCTAGTATATGTTTCACTCATTTTTGAAGGGTTGCTATCCTTCTTCCTCTGGTTGGGCTTGTCTTTGGTGTTTACGGTGCTTTGATATCCTCGAGCGTGACAAAATCCTTGCCCTTCTCTTGTTGTCGGCATTGACATCTTTGTTCATGCTTAGATGAGGATCATTGAGTCCGAGCTGAAAGGTATGGTTATCGGTACTTGATGTACAGGTGGCTCAGGTGGGCAACACTTGGTTTATTCGGTGGTGGCGGTTGGGTGGATTGGGCCAAATGGGGTGGTGAAGCTTGAGGTGGTGGTACCGAGGAAAAGGTAAAAGGCCATTGGTAGTTGATGGGTGGTGGAGGATTGGGGTTTGATGGGCCATGGGGTAATTGATGGAGTGGAGATCTTGCAATGGTTGAGGGGTAATGGGGTGGCGAGCCATTGATAATTTATTAGCGGTGGAGGATTGGGGCTTTGGTTCATTGGGTAGTTGATGGGGGTGGTGGTGTATGGTTGATATGCATTTATGTACATAATTTGGAGTGTGGTGAAAAATGCCAAGATCTGGGGTTGTTTGTGGTGTGGGTGGGAAATAATATTAGGGGTTCAATCACCCCAATTCCTTTCTTCATTATTCCTTGCTTACATAACTCTCCGATCATTGATGTAATCAGATCAAATTCAATCATTTCTCTCATCCCATGGTGGGTGCAGGGACTCTCCGATAGGGATGTGGGCAATGGTGATGGATTCATTTGTGCTTGAGAAGGTGGTGGAATTATTTTCGCGTCAATCAAATCTTGGATGTGCTTCAAGCGCGTGATCGATCAGTGACGATACGATGGAAATTACAATGGTAGTGGTTTTTAGGATGGATGGGAGGAGGTTGTGACGAATAGTGACTAATCCCTTTTCTACTAAGGCAAAAGTACAAATTGCCCAGGCGTAAAACTCGATCATAGCGCTCTCCTCTCGAGTCATTTGCATTCCTTGCCCATTCCTTTCTCTTGTCTCTACAGCGGTAGGAAATTGAGCATTGTATTATTATTGGGCTGTATTGGCAATGTTTTGAAATGATTCTCTTCTCATTCCTTCGAAAACCTCCAACCCCCTGGCTCCACTTCTTATTGAGATGGCCTTCATGGCATCCTCACATCGACTAGCATTTTTAGATCAAAATTTGGCTCTTGGTACACCAAAAGTCGATATCCTTTGTATTTTTGATCATCTCTATCGCTCATCATCATATTCTATTACTTGAGCTCTCGGTGTCCCAGATAATCTTGAAGGTCTCATTGTTACGCCTCATGAGCCAAGTTCGACTCAATGTCTACATTTAGACATATTGTTCTTGAAGAGGTCAAGTCCTTCCATGTTTTCATCATGGATGGTTCAAAGATGAACCATCTCAAAGGACAGTCGACTCTTGAAAGACTTTTATTAGTAGTCTTTCCCTCCGTGTAGCACATGTCCCCACAGTAGGACTTGGTGTGCAATAGGATTGATTCGTTATATTTGTCAGGCATTTTAAATTTAGAGGCAAGGGACCTCGTGAATAAACACAAATCTGTGAAGTCCATGGCGTTTGCACCACCATTTTCATCTTGCTTTTTGAATTTTATCCAAGCTGTTCTTTCTGACTCTTTTATCTGAGGCTTTCTTGGGTTGGACTTCACTCTGGGCCACCAAGGGTGGGCAATTATGGGAGGAGGGTTAAGGTGGTCAATGCCAACATAGGCTCCACTATTCCATCCTCTTCATACTTGATGGCATAATGTGCGAGGCGATTCTCTTGTTGGTGTTGCATGGGTTGGATGGGAATGGCATGAGCGGGGGTTGGGTGAGCCTATTGGGGGTGAGGAAAGGTTTGTTAGGTGATGGGATAAATGGAAGTTAGGTTTTGGGGTGGGGCCTGATGGGGCCATTGGAAATAGGGGAAGGTTTGGAGATGGCCTTGGGGTGTGGGGCCATGGGAAAATTGGGTTTGGGGTGTGGGTTTGACCGGTGAAGGTTGGGTGAAATGTTGGGGTATGAGTGTGGAGTTTGGGCTTGGGCCATGAAGCCTTGGTCATTTTGGGCCATGGGCCATTGATGGGTTTGAGCCATGGGCCCTTGATGGGTTTGGGTAGGTTTGGGCCAATGGGCCTTGGTGGGTCTGGGCCATGGGCCTTGACCAGGTTGGTGGGGTGGCCATTGGGTAGGGGTTTGGGCCAATGGGCCTTGAATATTGGATTGGGCCTTGGGTGTATGTGGGTGGGAGGTTGGGCCGGGGGGCTTTGGGGCAAGTGGGTAGTGGGGGTTTGGATGGTGTGAATTATGGGAGGTTGATGGGGGTCATGGGGGAGTGAAGCATGGAGGTTGGCTAAGGTTTGGGATGGGTTCATGGATGTGGGGTGTGGAGGAGAGGTATTTTGGGAAGCCTTCCATGAGGAGTAGGCTTAAAACATCTCCTCCATCATGGTCATGGAAGGAAGATCGGATGTGGGTGGTGGATTTAAGGGATGATTGGGTATGGATGGGATGGATGTGGAAGGAAAATTGGGCATGACCCTGATATAATTGGGCATAACCATAGTATGTGAGGGGGTATGAGGTGGATTGGAGAGTTGAGGTGGGGCAAAGGATGGGGAAGGATTAGGGATGTGATTGGTGGGGTGTGGATGTTTGGGAAAAACCAAGCATGGCCCGGTAAAAATGGGCAGGACCCGGATATATGGGGGGATTTGTGGAGGGTTGGATAGGGTGGAAGTGTTGTATGTGAATGTGGGTGGATTGGGCCTATAGGGGAAAGATGGGAAATGGGGCATGGATGTGGATTGGGAGAATGGGTTTGGGAGTTGGATTTGGCATGGGCATGACTTGGACAAAAGATGGAGAATGGGGGGTTGGATTTTGGATATTTTGGGGGGTATTGGTTGGGAAAATGGGGGCGCCAAATGGGTCGGTAACAGTGATGGGTGATTGGGTGAGGGGGATGGTGGAAAAGACTTCCCCCGAATGGGAATGGGTTGGAGAGTGTGGTGGGGATGTGTCGAGATCGGCATAAGCTGGGTCTACTACCCACGACATTCTACGGGAATGGGTTGGGTAAGGGTGCCTTGGATGTGAGACTAAAAAATCCTCCTCCTTCTTCCCCTACAGGACGGTGGAGGGCAAGATGATGTCGTTGTACCGGCACCACAAACTCTATTTTTTAGGGTTTTTTTTTTATGATTTTTTTAAAATTTTTTTTGAAAAGACCTTTTTTGTAAGACAAAGGTTCTGAGGCCTTGGAATTCCCTTCTCGGGTGGCCTTCGTACCTCAATTTGAGACTTGCGGCGATGATTCCGACGCACTTCGGAAGAATCGAAGGAGGACCTTCGATCTATTGAAGGCAAAAAAATCGAGGCAAACAACTCGATCCCTCGGAATGTGCCAAAAATAAGTTGCCCTCTTTTGATCGGCGGGGGTGTATTGGGTGTCAGAGATAGCGGGGCCCAAATAAAGGCACTAAGTACACTGATCGGAGAACTCGAGAGGTGAAAAAGGCCACAGATTCGGGCTTGTGCTGTGCATAATAGGCCTGGCGCAACTAATACACGCGCCCAGGTAGCAAGACTCCTTTTTTACACCGACGCAACTATTAGTTGCACCAAGGTAAAATTTGATGATTTAAAGCTGGCGCAACTATTAGTTGCGCCAGTTATAAATTTCAGCTTTTTGCACTAGTGCAACTAATACTTGCGCCAGGCTAAAATGGGGCTCCAGATCTGTATGGCAGCAGCAACCAACACCTGAAATGAGTCTCATTTTTTGGTTTTTATGGAAGCTAGGCTTCCAGAAACTGAGCTATTTTTTTTGGTGATCGGTTCTCTCCTCACCGCATCTAAAAGATTTGAGTCCGGTATAACTCGCTAGCGCGCTCTCCAAGGGTTTTAAGCTTTAGAATGGGAACCCACCCGATATACCTCTAGCGTAAGCGCCTTCTTAGATACTAGGTGGGCTGGGACTTTTCTAGATCATCACCACTAAGGGCTGTTGCCATACTAAGACACGGGTAGTTGTATGTGTGCCTAAACTCAACCCTTTTAAAATCTACCCTGTAAAAGCAAATTAATTAAGCTCCCTAACTTGGTTCAATTTTAATTTTCTTTCAAAACATTTTTTTTTATAGAAGTTTTCTTTAGTTCAAAGACCAGGGGTGATGACCCCGTGCCGCCACTATGGGCCGGCATCCACTGTTGGGATATGAGTGTGCAAGTAGGCCCGCCAATCGGCTAAGGCACTTTAAATGACATAAATTTAAAGGGAATTGAAAGACAATGTAGAAGTAGGCCCGTCATTCGGCTAAGGCACCTAAAATGATGGAAAAGTAAAGAAAATTAAGGGACAATGCACATGTAGGCCCGCCAATCGGCCAAGGCACGTAAATGATGGAAAAGTAGAGGTGAATAAAATAAAAAATAATACACAAAAAATAGCAAAAATGTTAGTAAAATAAAAAATAAATAACCAAATTTCAAGAGGAAGCTCTACAAGCTATCCCCAGCAGAGTCACCATCTATGCAACCATGGGATTTGTGCCGATCCCGTCGCAGCGATGCGCTCGGTTGCAAAAATATAAAGTCGCCACCAGGAGCTTTTGGTATCCCGGGAAACCTAGTTCATTTTTATGAGCACCGAAGTGCTAAAAATATGACTATGAATCCGGTCCACACCAAAGGCTCTTGGGTAAGGGCTTCGGTTATCGATAGGGAAGGTGTTAGGCACCCGATCAACCCGCTTAACGCGGTCTCTACTAATTGCCAAAATAAAAATAAAGTAAAAGAAAAGAAAATGACTTTCTCTTGCCCAAAAGGGCTTAGAATCCTATTTATGTTCCTCCGTTCCTACTGAAAATTCGGCGGCATAACGGCACAAATGGGAGGATGAGAAGAGCCAAAAAGAGATAAGAGAAGAAAGGGGAGAGCCGGAGCCCTCGGACCCTTGTAGCACCATAGGAGAGCCTTGCGTGGCTTGCTTTTGATGAGCTCTTGAAGGCTTGTATGGTATGGAATGGGGTTCTAACTCCTAAGGCTTGAAGCTAAGGGGTAGAGAAAGAAGGCTAGAGGATCACACACACCTAACCTAGAGGCTTTTCATAAAGTGCAAAGGTTTAAGGGAGCTTTTTGAAATCTGGAATTTGTATGGGAAGTATGCACCAAAGGGAGAAAGTTCTTCTCACTTTAAGCTCTTTCTCTCTTAGGCTAAAATTCTCAGCCCTTAAACCAAGGGGTGGGGGATTTTATTTATAGGAAATGGGTGGATTAGGAGAGTGTTTAAATGCTAATCAAGGTTAAGAATTAGGTAATCTAATATCTAAGATTTCTTAGGATTTTTGGAGCCTTGAAATGTGTGAGAATTTCCTCCAATGGTGGATGATGGGGTGAGGCTTTAAGCCACTTAATGGATTACAAATAAGGTGCAAAAGGGTGCAACAGAATTTTCAAAACACACCCCAAAGGTCAAGGTGGTCAACAAGTCAAACCCTAATCACGAATTTTGAGGTAAAAAGACAGAGTTACTATTCATATGCCTGGCACAACTAATAGTTGCGCCCAATAAATGCATAGTAAAATAGTGCTGAACAGTGGCCTGGAAGTTGCCTTGCAAGGGTGGGGCCCACTTTAATATTGGCGCAACTATTAGTTGCGCCAGGCTTAAATTCTAAGAAAATGGCCTGACACGACAAATAGTTGCACTAGGTGAAATTATGACTGGCGCAACTATTAGTTGCGCCAAATCCCAAGGGGGGCCCTCCTGAAATTACTTTTTTGCCCTCTGTGTTTGAACCGCCATATCTTTTGATGTACAACTCCGATTGGGGCGATTCCTGAACTGTTAGAAAGCTGACGGCTTCTACTTTTTAATGGTATAGGATTCGATTATAGTAGAAGGTCATAGCTAGTTTCAGTTTACCACTCCTTATCCATTGTTCAGAAAGGTTAGGTTTAGGTTCAGAGCGGATTCTAAGGGTTAGGATTGATTTCTAAGGGTTCGGGGCAGGTTCCTAAGGGATCTAGGGTGATTCCTAAGGGTTTAGAGGGGTTATTTAAGGGTTCTAGGATGGTTCCTAAAGGTTCCATGCATGCCATCAAAATCTCGGAAGTGCACCTTTCTCGAAATATGTTTCGATCAGGCCTTGGGCCAAATTTGGGTGTCTACAGATAACAAGGGAACAAGTAGTAAACCTACCTCCACCTCCTCATACGATCTCGCCACCTCTGATTCCAGGACCAGCACCTCCACCACCTCAATCAAATCTTGAATGAGCTCACCACCTTGACAAAGATCTAGTTTTAGAGGCAGGCTAGGAACACGATCTTCTGTGACACCTCGGGAAAATACCAATGCAGATATCAATCCTTGAGCTCATCAAGAAGTCACCGGAACACCACAAACTATTGATAGAGACACTAGATGAGACGCATGTAAATGAAGATACAACCTTGGATGAGCTACATGAAATCGCCTCAATCCTGGCACAGCCTCCAGCGCTCACTTTCATTAAGGTTGATATGCCCAAGGAATCACTGCGCTGGAGCTCTGCCTCAATATACCTGACTGTTATGATTAGAGGCTTCTCGGTACCACCTGCATTGGTCGACATAAGAGCATGACTTAATATATGTCCCATAACCACACTCAAGATGCTGGAATATACTGAACAGGACATAAAGCCCTCCTCTTTGTCCCTCATTGCATATGACAGGTCCCGACATTTTATTAAAGGAACCATTAAGTTGCAAGTCCGCCTTGGATTGGTCACTAAAGGCGTTACATTCCATGTTTCCGACTTGTCTAGTACCTACAATCTAATCCTATGGAGGAAATGGCTGGAGTCTATGAGAGCTGTGGCATGTACATATCATTAATGCATCAAGTTCCTCCACGAAGACTCTATTATCAGGATATACGCCGATGCGCCCCTTAAAGAAGTAGATATTGATTACGAGCAAGTATTCCAACGGCTCATGACTCCGTCCTATCTACCGGCCACATTAGGAAGGAACGATCTCCTAACGATACCGCAATAGCAGAAGTCACTGACCCTAACTCGCCTCCATATCAATCAAGATTAACGAAGAGAGCAGCTGGACCTGACCTCACTCGGCTGTATGATATAAACCCTACAACGACAAAGGGATGGGACCTCATGTACCAGCTCGGATACATCCTACATACAGGACTGACAAGAATCGATAAGGACGAATGGGGTCACTCGTCCCAAAGAAAGTTCACAAGCACACAAGATTGGGTTACCAGTCAGATGGTAAATAAGCCGACCTCCTGTCGACCTCACCTAAATGGTCACTCTACGACCATTTCACTTACAGAACCACCGAAAAGGTCGACGTGCCAAGAAGAAAGGAAACATCCCTCACCGAACCATAGGCAACTAGAGTCGAGCAGATTGTCAAAGCCTTTGCAGACCAGACAAGCTTAAACCAAAATGACGACGACATTGACAAGCCACTTGAAGGCGTAGGACCGCTCTTCGACACTAAGGAACCCTGCACTGCCGAGAGAAGAAAACTATCGGAATCAGAGCCACACATAGAAGACTGGGAGTCGACCGACGAGGAGGACTTCCACATCGCCGCAGTAGGAAATGAGGAAGAACCAGAGTCAGGGACACCCTAGTCCCATGGACCGGGAAGAGAGGATTGGCTCTCAAATGTCAAGTGAGGAAGAAGATTACAGGACTAGCCTTACAGAAATAAAACTTGGAGATCACTTAAGAGCAGAGCGGCTTAGCGTGCTGCGTTGCTGCACTTACCCAGAATTACCCTCGCAATCTGTGTTTCCGTCTTAACGCGGTGTGAAAGAGTGATCTTGTGCGACATACGATGAACAACAAGGGAGGAAAATCATTGCGTCACCTTTATAGAATTTCAAGAAGAGATAGAGCTCAACGCTCCCCAATCTCTGGGCGCGCCACAACTTCAGATATTCTGAAACTCACTGGAGGGGGAATGGCAACCGTCGTCGAGCGATGATGAGACTACTGGTTGGATCTCCCTGCCCTTGAGATGGAAGAACAGCTAGTTGAGGACCTCCAAAGGTTATTTGAAGAAGAGGATGAACTCTGACACGAAGATTCAGACTCCAATAGCAACGCAGATGCCGAATCAATCCTCTCAAGATGGGAATGCCCTTGGGGATATCCCTGCATCTCCCAACCCTACCAACTTCTCTGTCGAGTGTGCATATTCATACCAGTATATTACGAGGTGCAAAACCGAGAACTCACCGGTCCAAAAGAATTTCTCGAACAACTTCAGCAACAAGGAAACCTCCAGATTGATTCTAAAGATGAGAGCTTAGACGACTATTGCCGCTCTGTTCTTTTCGCCCTTTTCAAGAATGAAACAGTTCATATGATAGAAGAAGAAGGAACATCAGCTGGACCATCGCCATTCTCACTCATCAGGAGGATCACCTCAGATGAGGACTCTAAAAATAAATCAAATTCTAAACGGGTCCACATCATCCGAAGACTTGCACAAACAGCTTCAGCAGCCGTCCAACTTCCCCCACTAGAAGAAGCCTCTCCTCCGATTCCTCTTCAGGCAACCGACCCTGTACCATATCTCTTATCAAAAATTAAAAAAATAGAAAATCCTAAAACCCATAAAAATTTAAAAATAGAAAATGCCAAAAAATTAGAAGACCACAGAAAAGGGAGGGAGCCCTTCATCCCAAACCCATTTAGCGACCAGCAAGGAGACTTTTCTCATAAGACTACGAGTAGTGATCATCTCAACAGAATCAAGAAAGGAATAACCGACATGATCACACATGGTCATCGTCCCACCCTCAACATTGAAGAACCCTGCCTTGACTAGGTTCGAAGTGACCCTACTGCCTCTTCCTCACTAAGTCGTCGAGCATCCCGATGAAGTAACAAGCCCGTAATCATACTCGACGAGATACTCCATGACTTCGAGAGAAGGATGAATAGCCTCGACATACACCTGACAAAGGATGTTGCGGTCATAAATTATGTCGATGAAGGGTTACCTCCAGCAAAACTAACCCCCCAATGTATCCATTTTGCAATATATGAGCTCACAGACGATGAAGAAGGAGCACCAGCTGCTAAGGAGACACAGGACTTCCAATGGGTCATCAAACGCTTCGACGAGCAAACCCAAGCTGCCGTGAAACTTATCGAAGAGATCAATTTCGGGACTGAAAAGAAGCCCAAGAAGCTGTTAATCAGTGCAACACTCAGCCCCAAGGAGCGACAATAGATCATCCAAGTTCTCCAAGATCACCTCAACTCCTTCGCGTGGTCCTATGAATATATGCCTGACTTGGACCTGAGCTTAGTAGAACATCGCTTGGTCCTAGAGCCTGATGCAAAACCCGTCAAGGAGAAACTTTGAAGAATGCACCAGCAAACAGCGCTGCAAGTCAAGGAGGAAGTTGGCTAGCTATTCATACGAGTCATCCTCTACCCCAAATGGGTCGCAAACATAGTACTTGTCTCCAAGAAAGATGGTAGAGTAAGGGTTATGTATCGACTTTCGAAACCTCAACCAGGCATGCCCGAAAGATGACTTCCCGCTCCGTCACATCGACACTCTGGTCGATAATACTGTCAGACATGAGATGTTGTCTTTTATGGATGGTTTCTCAAGATACAATCAGATTAAATTAGCAAAATCTGACCAAGAGAAGACTTCCTTTACTATGCCATGGGGAACATATTGTTATGTTGTCATGCCTTTTGGGCTTCAGAATGCTGGAGCCACATTTCAATGTGCTATGATGGCTATTTTTCACGACATGATGCACAAGTGCATGGAAGTCTACATCGATGACATATTGGTGAAGTCCCAGACTCGGGCAAGACATACTAAAGCATTACAACTGGTATTACAGAGATTAGAGAAGTATTAACTAAAGATGAATCCGAAGAAATGCATGTTCGGAGTAACTTTTCAAAAACTACTGGGATTCATAGTTAGCAAGCGAGGAATCGAAGTCGATCCAGTGAAGGTCAGAGCCATTCTCGAGATGCCACCTCCCAGCAACATCAAAGAACTACAAGGCCTGATAGGAAGACTACAATTCATTAGGAGATTCATCTCCCAGCACTCAGATAGATGCAATCCTTTCTGCATACTACTTAAAGGAGGGTCCGAGTACGTATGGGATGACCAGTGTTAGTAAGCCTTCGAAAATATTAAGAAATACCTCCTTAACCTGCCAATATACTATCACCGCCAAATCCTGGAAGACCCTTGATCCTCTACGTGTCAGCAAATGACAAGGCTATCGGAGTAATCCTTGGGCAATACGAAGAAGATGCCAAGGGAAAGAAGGTCATTTACTACCTCAGTAGAACAATGGTCAAGTACGAATGCAAATACATGCCAATGGAGAAGACATGCTTCGCACTAGTATGGGCCTCAACAAAATTACGACACTACTTAGGGGCACACAAGATACTAGTCCTAGCACATATGGATCCTCTAAAGTATATATTTGAGAAACTCGCTATGTTCGAACTGGTCACCCGATGGCATATGCTCCTACAAGAGTTCGACATCACGTATGTCACGCAAAAGTCCATCAAAGGACAAGCGATCGCCGACTACCTCGCAAACCTTCCACTCCCGGGTAACGAGCCTGTACACAAAAGACTTTTCCGACAAAGATCTCCTCTAAATTCACAATGAAGAGATCGACAAGACTTCATGGACCCTCTACTTCGACGACGCTCTTAACCACAAAGGAAAAGGCATCGAGATAGTCCTGTTGAGCCCAAAAGGAGTTGTCATACTGAAAGCCTTTCAACTCGACTTCCCAGTTACTAATAACGTTGCTAAATATGAAGCCTTCATCATCGGACTATGAATAGAGCTTCAGTGAGGTGTCAAGCAGTTGAAGACAATAGGCAACTCCAAGCTTGTGATATCGCAAGTCATCGAGGAATGGAAGACCAAAGAAACAAGACTGATGGCATACTTGGAGACAGCTCAGTTTCTGATAAAAAAGTTTAAAAGAATCTCTTTCAGGCACATCCCTGGACTGGAGAACGAGCTCGCAGACTCTCACCATATTAGCCTCAGTCATTCAAATACCAGTCAATCAGAACACCAAATCCTTCTTCATTGAGAGATTAACTATCCCAGCACATGAAGTCGCCTGACAAATAAAGCCGGAACTGCCAACTCCACCAGAAGCCTTCATGAACAAAGAACAACCTAACTCGAGCAAATCCACAAAGAAAGAAGCCTACGTCGCAACCTTCAGATTAGAGAAATCATCAACCGATGATAGACAACCATGGTACTTCGATATATGGAACTTCCTGAAGTATCGCCATGTCCCTCCTTACGCTACAAAGATTGAACGAAAGACGATCAGAAATAGATGCGCAAGGTTTTGCATCCTAGGCGAAACACTATACAAAGAAGCCTTCACCAACGAAGTAATACGGTGATGCATCATGACTATTGAAGGATAATACATCATCCGAGAGGCACACGTTAGTGCCTGCGGCGCTCACGCCGACAGACAAAGACTCACAGATCAGATCATACGATAAGGTTATTTTTGGCCAACGATGATAAGGGATTGCCACCTCTACGTCCAATGCTGTAAGCACTGTCAAGACACGCTACGCTCATCAATGCTCCATCAGTTGCATTGAACCCTATAACCTCACCATGGCCATTCTTAATGTGGGTCTTCAACTTCATCGGACCCTTCACGGACACAGTCGAAAATACTCACAAGCATGCATTCATACTCACAGCGACAGAATATTACACCAAATGGGTAGAAGCCGAGTCATATGTCAGATTCACTACTTCCATGCTCATAAAGTTTATCATTTGAAACATTATCACCCTTTTTGGAGTACCCGAAATGTTCGTCACCGATAATGGACCGTAGTTTATCACAGAAAAGATGAAGAGACTATGCAAAAGATTCGACATCGACCTACATCACTCATCACCATTCTACCCCCATGGAAATGGACAAGCAGAGGCCACAAATAAAACTCTAATTCAGATTCTAAAACGAACAGTGGAGATGAGCACTGGAGCCGACTGGCCTGAATGACTATCAAAAGCACTCTGGGCCTATAGAACTTCCATTCGCACGACTATTGGCCAAACTCCCTATCTCCTCACGTATGGGATGGAAATAGTCCTGTCTTATGAAATACAAGTACCGTCCCTACGTATCCAACTTGATGATGAGCTATCCTTAGACGAAAGGAGGATTGCTCTACTTGTCGAGCTAGAACAACTCGATGAGATGCGTCTAAGGGCAGCTAATCATGCTCAAGTATACCAGAGGAGGATGGTCAGAGCCTACGATAAGAAAGTCCTCGAGCGAACTTTTGAAATTAGGGAATTAATCTTGAAAAAATTCATGCCTTCCAAACACGCCCATCCAAAGGGAAAACTAAAACTGAACTAGGAAGGCCCATATGTCATAGCAGCCACATACCCAGGGAACGTATACAAGTTGGTGAACCAAGACGGGGAAGAACTCCTTAACCCCTGAAACACCATATACCTCAAGAAATACGATCCTTAACATCATGATAATCACAGCTCATATCCAGATACCTATATCTACCACCCCTACAGTCATCAAGACTCATTCATTAGATGTAGGCCTTCATTTCCAGGATACCCTTGAAGGCTTCTGACCCACTGCCCACCTTCTTATTCGAGCAACCTGATCGAAAGGACTAGTGGAACACTTGACCTTTTCCAAAAATATAAGTAACACCCGATTCTCACCCCCTTTCCCCCGCCATTGGAGGAGATGTTAGAGCACAAAAAAATAAAAATGTTAGGTTCAATTAAAACTCATCATTCTTGCATCAGCAGGTTGCTTTCATATATATATATATGCATAATTGAGCGAGAGCAATACGACGGGTGAACAAGTCAATGAGCTCAGGGAAGCATAAGCAAATCGTGAGGACATTCCTGATAATCTTACTAAGAAAGTATAAGCAAGCTGCGAGGGCATCCCTGGTGTCCCAATACTACTAGATATCGTCGTAAGGTGGAGGGAGGAGGACAAACTCTTGTTAACCATAGAATGTGAGATTTTGATAGTGCCGAAGCATGACAGAGAGCTCAATCATGGCACCCCCATCCTCCCGAGAAAAAGATTGTTACTTATCTCTTTTCGAAATTGTCACATACAAGCTAATCCCTCACATCATTGAGCCTTACCCCTTTTCACCCTTAATTTATATTTTCGGACAATGAGTCAGAACACTTCTACGATATCCCCAAATATGAAACTGAAAACTCGTGAATGACGATTGATGTAACCACTCACTATCTACCGCTCACCCTCTACTACTGACTATGAGATAGGATGATTACTGCCAAAGGTAGAACCCTAGTATACAACTGATATGATGAATCTCCCAATTTGGTGACAGCCTCAAGGAATTTCCTCGACACTAATTCACCAAAACACATGTCGCTCCTCATAGACCCAAGTACTCTCAAAAGAATCAGAAATGCTCCATCGCACCTTAACACTAGGGCATTTTTTTGGGGGAAAGGAGTCAATTTGAGACCCCTTCTTGTTCACAAACAGGTACAGAATAATGAAGTCATTACTCCAAGAAGACCGTTGAAGATACCGCACTGCCTATTCTATCACGCTCCTATACTGGGGCATTTTTTAGTTCTAGATTTTTCTTTCAGTTATTCATTTTTCCTCTTGCATTTTTTTCTTTTTTTTGTAATAGTAGCAATAGAAAAATAAATAAGAAGGAAAGGAAAGAAAAAAAATGATACAATGATCCACCATTTATTACCAAACTTCGGTCTGAGACACCTCCCTCCTTAATGATCAGCAAGGGGGAAAATAATATTACTAATAATTTTATCTTCATGTGCAGATATAAAACGACCCCCGGCTATCACTGGGCCAACCCAAAGAGCGTCCAAGTCCCAATGATAGACGACGAGATCAAAAGTCGCCATCTAAACTATGCAAGGTAAAAGAAAGGAAAAGTGAAGCCAGGTACATCTAAACCCAAAAATCTCTATATATATATCAAAACTTTTCTTTTACAGATGACACCGAGGGAATACCCCCTGTATATATAATGAACAAAACGAAATGAAATCCACCCTACTCCCTACCCTACCTCTGGGGAGGTCGGTCGCTATCCTCGATGTCATCTATATGTGGATCAGGAGTTTGAACCTCTAAAGTCTCCATCTAAGCTCCAGGAGTAGGTGGACACTCCCTAGGAAGGGAAGGTCCAGCAACTAAACCCCCCTTGCTCACCTGACTGACAACCCGTCTAGACCGTGAGCAAGAAGGGCCCTCAGCAAGTAACTCCTGAATAATGGAATCCTCACGAGCATAGTCCCTGACACGCTCACACGTCATACGACGAGGCTGGCCAGCCCGAGAGCCAGTGCCCACCGACTCGGACTCGATAAGATGACCGACCATCCCACGAACTCCTCGCTCACTCCTCGTCAGTCGATACTACAGCCAATCTATAGTAGCCTGCATCTCCGACCGCACTGACTGGCGAGCGGCCTCTATCATCTCAGTCTGAGTCCCCTACGCGATAAGCATGTCAACTAGCAGGTCCTCACGACTATGCATATCTCCAAAAACATGCCTCGCTCCTGGAGCTGATGAGCCTGCATGAGAACATGAATTCAAGAACCGAACACACTCACCAAAGAAGGGAAAACTGAAGAAAGAATGAGAAACATACCAGATTCGCCCTCTCCCGAAGAAGACGCTCTACAGTTGCAATGGTCACTAGATCGATAGGTGGCGGAGGAGCAACCTCAAGCGTAGATGGCTACAACACAAGGCAGAAAGAAAAAAACCGTTAGATAGTATTATGAGTGAAGAATAAAAAATGAAATATAACTACGTCAACTATAATATACCTGAGTAGGGATAGGAGTAGACCCCTGAGGAGGAGCCTCAGGAGCAGAGTCAGGGATGACCTGCACCAGAACCAAGCCAACCAACGAAACAAGTCAGATAAAACTAAATTAGCATAAGCGAAACAAACTAACACACACACATACACACCCATACCTGACTCTCCAGACGTAAAGAGGTGGTTGCCGCCTCTCACGTCTAGAAGTCCTCGGTAACCTGACGCTGAAAATATACAACGCATTATTAACCAATGATGTTAGACAACACAAGACAAAACAACTCAGAAGACCGAAGAAACTCACCCAGTGCTCTAGCTCGGCCCAGAGTTGAGCTATCACAGGATCCTCCTAACTCGATGAAGCGACCGAAGAAGGATCGAATGATGGAGCGGACCTCCCAGCACTCGCTAACTCTGACCTCTGCAATGCATATGACAAATGCATCAGAAGAAGTGACGAAGCAAATAATGCTAAAGATTAATAAAATCCAAAATTAAGACAAAACACTCACTAATCAATCAATCTCCGAACATAGGTTGGCCTCTACCTCCCAACCGGCCTGCTGCTGGCCCCTGAGCGGCTCAACTAATGTCGTCTGGCGGGCAACCTCACCCTCCCTCTCAGTCTAGCACACATAAGGAAGATCAAACAAAGCAATGACGTTAAACTAACGAGAAACCAAACAAACATGTGCTAAACAACAACCAAAATAAGTAAACCAACTCACCAGAAATCATCGAGTCTCTGCCAGCTAAGCCCTCAGCTCGTCCTCCGCCCTCCTGGCCTCGAAGATGAAATCTATCAAAGAGTGCAACATCTCCTCATCAAGTCGAGGAGCATGCCCCGTCTACTCCATCGCCCGGTGAAGAGCGTCTATCACTCCACGAACACCCGCACCAAGGTGGCCCTCCTCGAGTGTAGCCAACCTCTCCTTCAATGTCGAGGCGGACTCAAGACCGCTAACAATAAAAGAACCTCTCCCATGGAAGGGACGCGTAAAGAGCCGACCCCCACCGAGCTCTCGGAACCACCTCATGAACTCTCAGGCATCCACCTCATCGTGTGCCCCGGTAACCCTAGTCCCCCATCTCTAAAATCTGTAATCTGAGCCTCCATCCGCGATGTAAAGTTTCGGCCATGGGGACTGGTCATCCTCTTGGCCACCCTGTGGCGAATCTCCGAGGGGACTCCCTAAGGGAGCCCCAGCTGTCTAGCTACCCAAGAAAGGTGGATACGCTCCTCCTTCTCAAAGTAGTGGACCCAGATGTCCACGGCGAAGAAGGGTTGGCCATACTGTATCACCGGCTGCTCGACATCCTCCCCAACCACATAGGGCCTCCAAATCACCTACAACTGTTGTGATTTTTAAGTTGTGTTTTACTCGCAAGTGCACAAATCGGTTTATAGTCAGTGGGTGCAAAGTACGAGATCGTTCCCACAAGGATTAGTGAGAAAATTCAAAAGAGGAAGCAGTAATTAATGAAGGAATAATCACAGATCTATCACAGTAACCACTAATTTAAGATTCTGAGAGTTTTGATGAATGAGATAAATACTAACACAAACTGAGAATTTAAGCAAATAATAAAAGATAAGGATTAGGATGCTGAATCCTCCCATCGTAGGTTTATCATTTACACAATACAAATCTGTGAATTAAGATATGAGATTCTTATAAGATATTTATGAAGGAGCACCGGCCCAGAACGCACCTGAGTTCTAACTTGTGGATCTGAGATCACGGAGAGGTATGATTAACCCCTCATGAGTGTATGATTAACACTCACACCTCAGACAATATTTAGAACCCAATCTCTAGGGTAGACTTCGCACTACTAATTTAAGATCACGGAGGTGTGATTAACCCCTCATGAGTGTGTGATTAACACTCACACCTCAGATAGTAGTAGAACCTAACCCTGAGATAAGTGATAATTAGGATAAAATCTTCACTGTAATGCTGGAATCATAGGGCATGATTAGCTCCTAGATTTCAGACCACAATCAGATCATATTCATATCAATAATAATACTAGGGCCTTTAAAAGAATTCAATACCTTAACCACAGATTTATATTAATATAATTGAATCCCTCGGATGTGGTTCATCAGATTCCCATCCTTGAAGAAACTAGCCACACATGATTAAATTAAACAGAATCATGAGAAAGTAAATCAACATAAATATTAAAATACCGTACTGAGCTTTAACTAAATCCACAAAAAGCTTTAATCCAGGTCTTTACAATTCTTCTTCAAAAGTGCATAAATAAAACTAATCTAAACCTTACGTCTAGAAAAATGAACACTCCAAACTGAAAAAACTTTGGGACTCAATGCCCTTGAGAATTGAAAAGCAGAAAAACAGAAACATGCAAGCGGCGAGATCCCTTTTCGAATCCTCAGATTTTTCTTTAAATATCATCCAATTTCGGAATTCAAATTCAAATTTGAATTTGCTCAATTGATCGACTTAAGTGGTCGATCGATCAACCAGATTAGAGTTTAAACTTTTGAATTTAAAATTCTTCGAACTATGTCGATTGATCGATTTATAAGGGTCGATCGATCGACATAGTAAAATGGTCTGGTCTCATGTATTCTTTGCTTCACTGCTCTGGTGTCAGTCCACTTTGCATCCTTTTATGCTCCTTAATGCGTTTAATGACCAATTTGACCTAAAATTCATAAAACTTCACAAATCTTATTACATAGCTTTTATCGGATAGCTAAATATAGGTTTTTAGGGGTGAAATATCATCATATTTCACTACTCATCACACCCCCAAACCTATACTTTGCCAGTCCTCGAGCAAAGTAAAAGATAAACAAAATTGAAAAATAAACTAGCATCCTAAGAAAAATAAATAATGTCACTTTCGTAGGGAGCACGATTGCATTTAGCGTATGCAACAAGCCTTTAAACCCCTAGGTGATCCCTAGTGGAGGAGTTTTGTCTCCTAAGGGTTTTCAGTGAAATTACTCACAAACTTCAAGACATTTTATGTAATTGATTCGTGGGATTTGTTAATTGCGCGTATCATGTAATTTCTCCTCAAATAATATGCATGCCATTTCATTCTCATTGATAATTAGTTAAGCTAAGCTAATGTTTCAATTAGCAGATAAATTCATCACCCATCCTTGAATGTGTCACGTGTAATCATCAGACCAAATTCAAGGGATACTAGAAAGATAAATTTACATGAGGTAGAGCATTTTAAGCATAAACGAGCCAAAGATTGCCTTCAATCATATCCTCAAAAGATGATAACTCTGCCTATTTGTCTTGAGTAGACATACAATACGTTCTAGTACAATAATATGAATTTAATGTCATGCAAAGTCACTAGTCAAAACAACAAGTATGAGATTATACAAAAATAATTCGTATTCAAAGATAACTCCGAATTTATGTAAACTCATCAAAGACGTGAAATTGGCTCTAAAAACTCATGGGTCTAATCTCCACTAAGATCCTGCAGTTCACAATTTTAGATAAATTATCTTAATGTTTAGCTTTTCGAACTGAGTCAAACACCATAACTTCTAAAAGTGGGTTTAAATTTTTATGCTAATCTCCACCTTAACTTTCCTCTCCCAATAGCAATCATTTAAAAATGGCATTCAATATTCTTCCGGTGAGATTGCATAGTCTAACAATTCTAAATTCCACACATCAATTATATAAAATAAAATTTCTCAAAAATATCTTCAAAGTGCATAGTCGATCGATCGACAAGATTGGTCGATCAATCAACTAAATTCAACATTTTTTTTTTAAAAATTTAACAAAATAACGTATTACCACCCCCTAACCTAAAACGTGCAATGTCCTCATTGTACCAGAATTGTGGGGTACCCCCAAACTTGCAGCAAAACACTCATAGACCAAAAGACAAAATAGGTAAACAATGCATCATTGAAACTAAAAAAAAAATTATTAAGTAAATAATGTGAATTACACTTATTGAAAAACAGAAAGTATTAAATCCTAAATCTACCTAAAAAAAAATAAAATGCAAAACTAATAAATCCTAAAAACATCCTAAATTTCCTAAAACATCCTAAAAATTTTCAACTTTCTCTTTCAAACATCCGCATCAGTTCCTGACCCTGGCTTCGGTTTAGGAAAAGCGAAATTCCACATCGCTTCGGTGATACTCTCTGGATTCGAGGAATCCGGAGTGTCATTAGGGGGTGGCGGGGTTGATGGCTTGACTGTGCTACTGGTGGCCAGATCCTGGAGTGTAGGCGCCGGATACAACATTGTCCAAGTTTCAGTAGGGATTAGATCGATAATCTCTTTCGGGATTGATCTTGGAATGAAGGCCGCTAATGGATTGTGGCATGGAGTTGGGGTTGGTCGTGTTAATGATGAAGAGGAAGGGATGGGTGATGGTGATTTGGTGATGGGGGAGGGTGATGGTGTTGAATCCAGATCAATCATCTCTATATCACCTGATATGATTGGCGTGGGCTTAGCTGATCGATTGGTCCTCTTTCGTGCAAGTTCTTTCCAAATTGGAAGAGGCACGGGATCAAGATCTATCATATCAACCTTAGTGAGATCTAATGGAGTCGGTGTTCCATTAGGCCTTTCCCTTTTCCCTACAATTTCTTCCATTTTCTTCATTGTTGCCCATGTACGATAAGCTCTTCCGGCCATTGATAGAATTGAGAGGATTAATTTATGGTGATAATTTGGGAAAAGTCCTCAGGACGTTTGAAACAAATAGAGAAAGAGTTTGAGAATACCTAAAAGAGTCCTATGGAGGAACAAGAAGAGTCCGAAAGTACTAAACTGCTAAAATTAAAAAGATTTTGTACAGATTTTTTTTCTTTTATATATATATATATATATATATATATATATTTCGAAAACTTCTCAGTCGATTGATTGACTGAAGTGGTCGATCAATCGACCAGTTCAAGTCAACATTTGTTGACTTTATAGAACCTCGATTAAGCGACAGTGTGAGTCGATTAATCGAGTGTCTATCCGAACATAGACACTTTACATACTCTTTTTTTTTTTACAGACTCGATTAATCGAGCACTGGGTCGATTGATCGACTGTTGGAATTTTTGCTGAGAAGTATATGCGAAAATGGAATTATTATTTTTTCATTGATTTTTTACACGTCCCTAATCCTACACAAACTTAAAAAGAGAAATCCTAAACCTAATCAAACTTAAAAATTAAAAATTCTAAAACTAAAAATTAAGACAAATGATGTAAAAAGAAATTCTAATCCTAATCGTCTTCTTCTTCTTCTGCCTGCCTTGCACGAGCCCTCATCTCGTCATATCCATCGGGCCACAATCATTGGCCCAATTGATGCATGAAGGCCCGATCATAGCGGTTGTGACGGAGATTTTGATTATTCTGCCGCTGTTGCTCATCGATCAAAGAGTTGATCTGAGCTTGCATGACCTCGAGGGAAACTCCCCCATTGCATGCTGGTTCGGGCTCGGCGGCGGCTTCTTCTTGGCTCACTCGACGGCGTTGTCAGGCAGGCTGAGCAGGAGGTTGGACGTCAACATTTCCCAACATACGCATACTTCGATTCCATTGCGTCGGCCAGCAATAAAATTGAAGGTCCCCAATATTATCATCAAGATAAAAAGGGAAACCAAGGTAATGCAGGAGTTGCATCACCAGATGGGGGAAATAAATGAGTGCGGCATCACCAGCAGGAGGATTGACTATCTCATCGTGGCATCGCCACATCGAATCATGCAAAAACCATGAAATATTGAGTCATGATCATTTATAACCACCAAACAAAGCCTTCACCCGAGGTCCAGTTCGTTCGGAAGCATGACCTCGTGGGCAAAGACTACAAGAAACGACGATGTCCCATAATAACAAATTACGCGAGACAGCCGATCGTTTAGTAGCATTTCCTCGTGATGCATATATGCCATTGCACATATCATCAATCATTGATCTTTGATCGACATCGAGTTCTTCTCTAAGTTGATGATTCAGTGGACGCACCGTAGGGATGTTAAAAACATCCGCGACTGTATCCGGATAAAATTTTCTTTTCCAACCGTCAATGGAGATGGTGAAATGGGCATCATCATTGGTCTCGTCCGATGCATTTTCCCACTTCATATTTTGATAGAACAGACAGATCACATGCTCCGAGACGTTGATGGCTCGTGGCATCATTAGGAAGTGGAGATTTAGAGCAGCAATGTACGCAAGTGAAATTGCGCACTCGGGCATTGCTTGGAATGCTGGCAGATCTTATATATATTCTGATGAGATATCTTTGGTTGCAAAATGACCTTTGGGTCGTTCTCGAAAAACTCCTTCTAGTCGCTGAGGAAGTCTTGCTGATGAAGATGACGCCATCGCAGAGAATGTTGGGGAAAGTCAGAGAAACTCGAAGAGGACTAGGAATGTTGGAGAGAATGTGGAAAAGAAAGGACGTTCAGTCCTTTAAATAAACCCAGAAGCACCTCTTCACTCTCGGGTGCAATGCTTCACTTCGATCGATCAAGTTGTATATCTCGATCGATCGACCCTGACATTGAAAAGACGTGACATTAATGTGGTTCCCTTTTCAAATATGGTCGATTGATCAACCTTGGGGGTTGATTGATTGACCTTGGGGGTCGATTGATCGACACTGACATGTAGAGCTTCCCCAGGCATTGGAACAGTACGTTAGCAAGCGGGCATTGACTTTTGATAAAGTCGATTGATCGACCTTACATGTCGATCAATTGTAAATAGCACATGCAGAGTACGAAAAGACATGGCAGTTAATTCACCTCAGAAATGTGCAACGGTCGATTAATCAAATAAAAACTTCGATTGATCGATAGTAAAGGCAAATAGCCAGAGAAAACATGCCAATAAATGTCCACAATGAATGCCGATTGATCGACAAAAGTCGGTCGATCAATTGATCATTCGTCTCATTGTCGATCGATCGACGTGTAATGTCGATTGATCAGTCATCAAAATTATTATTATTTATTATTTTATTTTTTGAGACACTTAGGTTGCCTCCCAAGAAGCGCTAATTTAGTGTCGCTAGCCCGACATTCTAAATTTTTCGATTTCATCCCGATTGATCGGGATTGCTTAACACAATTTCATCAAAAATTTTAATTATATTTTCTAGAAACGGTTTCACCTGTTGCCCATTGACTCAAATTTACTGTCATTTCGAGGGTTACAGAGTTCAATTGCTCCATTTGAAAATATTCGATTTATTTGGAATTGACCGCTCCATCGGGTTATGAGCTTTCCCGGAAAGAGATGAAGTCTTGACTTGTATAACAATACCTTTTGACCCACAGTGAATGATTTTCTTAGAATAAACTGGTCATGGGTCCGCTTCATGCGGTCCTTGGAAGATTTTGCACAATCATATGCTTCAGCTCTTCTTCCAACTCTACAATTTCTAATCTTCGCTTCTCACCAATTTTTTGCAAGCTAAAGTTCAAAGACTTAATAGCCCAATAAGCCCGGTGTTCTAATTTAACAGGTAGATGACAACCTTTACCAAAAACCATCCTATAAGGAGACATTCCAATGGGAGCCTTGAATGCCGTTCGATAAGCCCAAAGTGCATCGTTCAATTTTAACGACCAATCTTTACGATTTGGCTTTTTCATTTTTTCTAAAATGTATTTTATTTTCCGATTCAAAACCACAACTTGCCCACTGGTTTGAGGGTGGTATGGTATAGCCACTTTGTGGGTGATCCCATACTTTCTCATTAGTTGAGCAAAAACTTTGTTACAGAAATGCTTTCCACCATCACTAATGATAGCGCGTGGAGTATCGAATCTCGAAAATACCTCATTCTTAAGAAATTTAACAGCCACTTTGTAATCATTAGTTTTGCAGGCTATTGCTTCAACCCATTTTGAAACATTATCCACAGCAACCAGAATATATGAATTCCTAAAAGAATTTGGGAATGGGCCCATGAAATCTATTCCCCATACATCGAACACCTCAACCTCAAGAATTAGATTTAAAGGCATCATATTTCTCTTTGAAATTCGCCTAACATTTGACAGTTACTACATGAAATGCAGTGCTGGTGACAGTCTTTGAAAATTGTTGGCCAATAAAATCTACATTGGAGGATCTTAGTAGCAGTCTTTCTCGAGCTAAAATGTCCTCCACAAGACAACTCATGACAGAATAAAATAATTTTTGACTGGTCATGTTTCGGAATGCAGCTTCGAATGATTTGATCAGCACAATATTAAATAAGTGCAAATCCTTGAAACAATGGCGCTTTGCTCGTGCTAGAAAAATAGTTTTCTCATTCTTATTCCAATGTTGTGGTACTTGATCCGTCACCAAGATCGGAATCAAATCGTCAAATTTTTCAACAACAATTCGAGATAAATAGTCAGCTACTACATTTTCTAATCCCTTTTTATCCTTGATTTCCTGATCGAACTCTTATAAAAGTAAAATCCACCAGTTCAAACGGGCTTTGCATCCTCCTTCGCAAAGAGGTAACGAAGAGCCACATGATCTGAAAACACAACTTTTGATCCCAACAAATAGGATCAAAATTTATCTAGCGCAAAGACTACAGCTAGGAGTTCCTTTTCTGTGATGGAATAATTCAATTGTGCATCATTAAGTGTGCGACTCGCATAGTAAATTACATGCAGAATTTTCTCCACCTTTTATCCCAATATTGCTCCTATCGCATAATAAGATACGTTACACATTATCTCAAACGGTAAATTCCAATCCAGAGATTGGATTATTGGAGCTTGAACAAGTTCAGCTTTGATTACCTCAAAAGCTTTCAGGCATTTCTCATCAAAAAGGAATGGGACGTCTTTGCTGAGTAAGTTGCAGAGAGGTTTTGCAATCTTACTAAAGTCCTTGATAAATTGTCGGTAGAAACCAAAATGCCCAAGGAAAGACCTAATTTCTCTGACTGTTTTGGGAGGCAGTAGGTTTAAAATCAAATCTACATTCGCCTTGTCCACTTCAATGACTTTGGATGAAATAATATGTCCAAGAACTATTCCACTTTGAACCATGAAATGACATTTTTTCCAATTTAGAACAAGGTTCTTCTTCTGACATCTTGCAAGAACGAGGGATAAATGGTTTAAACAATCACCAAAATTATTTCCGTAAGTAGAGAAGTCATCTATGAAGACCTCTATGAACCTCTCCACCATATTTGAGAATATACTCAGCATACATCTTTAGAATGTAGTTGGGGCATTGCAAAGTCTGAATGGCATCCTTCGATAGGAGAATGTTCCAAAGGGACATATAAATGTTGTCTTCTCCTGATCTTCTGGTGCAATGACTATTTGATTGTATCCAGAATAGTCACCGAGGAAACAATAGTATTGAAGTCCAACCAATCTCTCAAGCATTTGATCAATGAATGAGAGAGGAAAGTGATCTTTTCTGGTCATTGAATTTAACTTTCTGTAATCGATACACACTCTCCAGCGAGTTTGAACCATAGTTGGTACCAACTCATTTTCCTCATTCTTCACCACAGTCACTCCAGACTTTTTGGGCACCACTTGTGTCGGGCTCACCCATTTACTATCGAAAATAGGGTATATAATCCCAACATCCAGCAGTATGATAACCTCCTTTCTCACAACGTCTTATATTATTGGATTTAATCTGCATTATAGTTCTTTAGAGGGTTCAGCGCTTTCCTCCAAATGAATTCGGTGCATACACACCGTTGGACTAATACCCTCAATGTCTTTAATAGACCATCCAATTACACTTTTGTGGTCTTGGAGTACTTCAATGAGCTGTTCCTCTTGATCCTCATTCAGTTTTGCTGAAATAATTACTAGATCAGTTTCATCTCTTCCCAAGTATGCATATTTCAAATCGGCAGGGAGAGATTTCAGTTCCAGCCTTGACTTCTCTTCTTCTCTTAATTCTTCTTTACTTTCTTCCTCCTTGACCTCATCTTTCATTTGCCCTTCATTTTCTCCCAAGAGTGGCGTCGAGTTTAACATCTCATTAACTTCGTTTATCACCTTATCCACATCGAAGTCTTTACCAAAATATGCTAAACAAGCCTCTAAAGGATCCTCATATTCTAAAGTAAAAAATATATTTTCCATAATACTATCAATCATGCATACTTGTGCATGTTCATCATCTTCAACTGGTTGATTTGTAATGTGAAAAATATTCAGTTCGACAGTCATGTTCCCGAATGACAGATTCATTATCTCATTTCGGCAATTAATTAATGCATTCGATATTGCTAGGAAAGGTCTTCCTAGTATTATTGGAACATTATTTATTCATTTTGGAATGGGTTTTGTATCCAAGACAACGAAATCAACGAGAAAATAGAAAGTATCCTCTTTAATAAGGACATCTTCGACTATTTCCCTGGGAATCTTAATTGACCTATTGGCAAGTTGAAGGGTCATAGTTGTGGGCTTAAGTTCTCCCAGCTCAAGTTCCTTGTACACAGAGTAGGGCAACAGATTAGCACTTGCTCCAAGGTCTTGAAGTGCTTGATTAATGCGATTCTCCCCTATAATTATTAAAATTGTAGGACAGCCAGGGTCCTTATATTTAATTAGAAGTCTTGCTTGTAATACTGAACTTACCTGCTCTGCTAAGAAAGTTTTATTCAGGACGTTGGTCTTTCTCTTGATCGTAACCAAATCCTTCAAAAATTTTGCATATGCCAATACTTGCTGAATGGCATCTAGAAAGGGGATATTTATTTTTAACTGCTTGAACATTTCAATAATCCCTTCCTGATTGTGATTTTTCTTTGGTCCCATTAATCTTTGAGGATATGGGACTTTGGGCACAAAACTTCTTTCTCTCTCATTCTTTTCTTCAGTTTTTTCTCTTATTTCTCCTTTATTTCGACTTCCACATTCATCTCAATTTTGTCTTCAAGCTCAGATTTCTCATCTTCTTCAGGCATTTCCACTTTGTTGTCAATCTACTTTCTAGATCTCAACATTGTGATTGCTTTGATTTATTGCTAATTTTTTTCATGTGATGAGGTCGAGGCCTGCTCAACAATCATCTGTCCTCTTGGGTTTGAAATTGGCTGGCTAGGAAATGATCCCTTTTCTCTCTCACATAAGAGTGTTGCCAGCTGACCCAGTTGAGTTTCTATTCTTGATATTGAAAGAGTATTGGATTGGATGAACTTCCGCATATCCTCACTCTGAGGATATTAGTTCGGAGGATGACGTGGTGCAGCATTTCCTTGTTGATTGTTGAATCCAGGCGGTGGGAAATTTTTTACAAAACCAGGTTGACTCACGAGTTGTTGTGCGGGTTGGTTCTGATATCCCAACATTGGTTGTGAGAATTGATAATTTTGGTTGGATTGCCTGAGTTGTCCATTCTAACTTTGATTTTGGTGGAATTGGTTTTCACCCACATAGTGTTGTTGTTGGAATTGTCCTAGACCAAACTGTTGTTGTGGTCCTTGATTGAAATTTTGATTTGGATAAAAATTCATCCCTTGGCCTCTCCCGTGAGGTTTTTGATTTTCTTGCTTCTATGAGAAATTTTGATGATATTTCCAATTATTTGGATTGTTTTCATTGAAAATATTTCCCTGATTCTGACCGTAAGTGTTCAATACGTTCAATTGCTCACAAGGGTCTTCTGAGTAATTATGCATTGAAGGGCAACCGTCAGATGTGTGCATTGGACTTGCACAATATAAATATGGATCTGGATGCACATTTACAACACTCACGTTCTTCTTCAACTTCAATTCCTCAACTTGTTGAGTGAGAAAATCTATTTTTGTCATAAGATTAGGTGTTTCTTTCACCACATACAATCCTCCTTTCTTTGTTGAGCTTCCTGCTTGATCTCGCTTCTTGTTTGGTTGACCTCGAGTTTTCTAGAAGTCCCATTGTTGTGAATCTTCAGCCAACTTTTATAAGAATTGATAGGATTCAGTTTCCCTCAGTCCAAGGAATCCTCTACTATTCATTGATTTGATCAGATGTCGATTGGCCTGATCCAGTCCATTGTAAAAACATTTGACCAATCTCCATTTTGAGAATCCATGGTGTGGACACTTCAATAGAATATCCATGAATCTATCCCAAGCTTCATAGAATCTCTCATCCTCTTCTTGTGTAAAATCGGTGATTTCACGTCTTAAGGAAAAAGTCTTGGCCATGGGAAAAAATTTTGACAAAAATTTCTTAATCATCTGATCCCAGGTGGTTATGGATCCAGCTGGTAAGGAATTTAACCAGGCTTTAACCTTATCCTTTATAGAGAAAGGAAATAAATATAATCTCATAGATTCCTCACTGAAATTCTGATATACTGATGAACAGACTTCAACGAAGTCTTTGATGTGTTGGTATGGATCTTCTCTATCCATGTCGTGAAAGATTGGAAGGATTTGAATCACATTTGTACGGATCTCAAATCTGCCACCAGGTGTGGTAGGGTACGTGATACAAGAAGGGGTATTTGTAGTTATAGGAGCAAATAACTCTCTCAGAGTTAGCTCCTCCTCATTTTCATGTGGGTGATTTTCACAACCGTTTGCATTCATTTCGAATTAAATTAATGTTTCACTTCTAGCTTCTCGCCCTATTCTAATCTCTTTTCGATTCGAACGATAAGTTCGCTCGATCTTAGAATTGAAAGGTTTTAAAGATTTATCTTTAGAAGACCTCGTGTGCATACACAAGCTGCACAGGTTTTACTTTGTGAATTTGTTTGTTCGATTGATCGACTGTTTAGGTCAATCGATCGAGAAAAATAAAGTTTGATATTTGATTTTTTTTTTTTAAGTGTCGATTGATCGAGGGTTTAGGTCGATCGATCGCTCCAGAGCAGTCTCCGATTGATCTAGGTTTAGGTCAATCAATCAAAATTTATTATTTATTTTTTAAAATTTTGAAATTCAAAATTTTTGAATAAAAATCCAAAGATTATGGTGGCAAAATTTCTAGGATTTTTTTTTTCGGAGTCGATTGATCGAGTGTTTGGCTCGATTGATTGATCTCAAAAAAATTTTGATTTTTTTTTTTGTGCTAGTTCGATTGATCGAGGGTTTAGGTCGATCGATCGATACTCAAAAGTTTTTACTCATTTTTTTTTTTTTTTGGAACTAATATAATTACTTATTGAAACCTACAGAAGTTCCTAAAATTAATTTTCTATTTCCAAAAAAAACTTTAAATTTTCTACGCCCAATCCCCGGTAGCGGCGCTAAAAACTTGTTGTAATTTTTAAGTTGTGTTTTACTCACAAGTGCACGAATCGGTTTGCAATCAGTGGATGCAGGGTACGAGATCGTTCCCATGAGGATTAGTGAGAAAATTCAAAAGAGGAAGTAGTAATTAATGAAGGAATAACCACATATCTATCACAGTAACCACTAATTTAAGATTCTGAGAGTTTTGATGAATGAGATAAATACTAACACAAACTGGAAATTTAAGCAAATAATAAACGATAAGGATTAGAATGCTGAATCCTCCCATAGTAGGTTTATCATTTACACAATATAAATCTGTGAATTAAGATATGAGATTCTTATAAGATATTTATGAAGGAGCACCGGACCAGAACACACCTGAGTTCTAACTTGTGGATCTGAGATCACGGAGAGGTATGATTAATCCCTTATGAGTGTATGATTAACACTCACACCTCGAACAACATTTAGAACCCAATCTCTAGGGTAGACTCCGCACTACCGATCTAAGATCACGGAGAGGTGTGATTAACCCCTCATGAGTGTGTGATTAACATTCATACCTCAGATAGTAGTAGAACCTAATCCTGAGATAAGTGATAATTAGGATAAAATCTTCATTGTAATGCTGGAATCATAGGGCATGATTAGCTCCTAGATTTCAGACCACAATCAGATCATATTCATATTAATAATAACACTAGGGCCTTTAAAAGAATTTAATACCTCAACCATAGATTTATACTAATATAATTGAATCCCTCGGATGGGGTTCATCAGATCCCCATCCTTGAAGAAACTAGCCACACATCATTAAATTAAACAGAATCATGAGAAAGTAAATGAACATAAATATTAAAATATTGTACTAAGCTTTAACTAAATCCACAAAAAGCTTTAATCCAGGTCTCTACAATTCTTCTTCAAAAGAGCATAAATAAAACTAATCAAAACCTCACGTCTAGAAAAATGAACACTCCAAACTGAAAAAAACTCTGAGACTCAATGCCCTTGAGAATTGAAAAGCAGAAAAACAGAAACATGCAAGCGGCGAGATCCCTTTTCGAATCCTCAGATTTTTCTTTAAATATCATCCAATTCCGGAATTCAAATTCAAATTTGAATTTGCTCGATTGATCGACTTAAGTGGTCAATCGATCCACCAGATTAGAGTTTAAACTTTTGAATTTAAAATTCTTCGAACTATGTCGATTGATCGATTTACAAGGGTCGATCGATTGACATAGTAAAATGGTCTGGACTCATGTATTCTTTGCTTCACTGCTCTGGTGTCAGTCCACTTTGCATCCTTTTATGCTCCTTAATGCTTTTAATGACCAATTTGACCTGAAAGTCATAAAACTTCACAAATCTTATTAAATAGCTTTCATCGGATGGCTAAATGTAAGTCATTAGGGGTGAAATATCATCATATTTCACTACTCATCAACAACCAGAAACAAGGGAACAACTATCAGTAAATCTGAAACTCGAAAAGCTAAGAAATTGACAATGTAGACAATACATACCTACCCTACATGCATATCTAACCGGCTTATAGTATGTATATATTTAAATTAAAATCAAGCCTTAACCTATTGCAAGCACAAAATGGAAATTATAGCGTAGCGATAGGATCGATCTCACAAAGACGTGATTATCTTCTTATAGATTTTTGTATTCCTCTTTTAAAAACTATCTTTATCTTTTAAGTCCTAAACTACTGGATAAATATGAATAAAAGAAAGGGTTTCTTAATCTAATTGCATAAAAAAAAATCCTAATCCTCCTTCATATTGAGGTCGTCAATCTCAACCTTCAGCTATCGGATATTTACAAATTTAAAATACCGTTACACCGTATTATAGTCTTCCAGAATTTGGTCGTCAATCAAAAACTAAAATTCTTCAACACAGATTTAATTTAACCAATAATCTCCTAAAATCTGGACGTCAATCAAATTCGAGAAAATTGAAGATGGAAAAGAAAAATCGTTACACTAATATGCAAACTTTAACCTGAGTGGTTAATTCAAATCAAAATTCGAAGATGTTTATAAAGCATATAAAATGTAAACTAAAAATTAAATAAAATCTAAATTAGAAAGCAAAAGTAGAACTATCCAAAGGGTTGATCCTTCAGCTTCCTCAGCCTTAGTTGTCTGGCAAAACCTTAGAGAATTGTGGACGATGTTACTCTGTAAATCCTAAACTACTTTGATCAGGAGACAAGGATCAACACAGACAAGGAGACAACACAGACCTCAGTTGTAAATTGATGCTGTAAAATTCTTCGATGATTATTCCTATACTGAGCCCTCTTATTTATAAATCATAAGGAGTCAGTTTACAGAGTTCTAATTCTAATAAAAGAAACTACTAAAATAAAATATTCCTAATATAACTCTAATTCCTATTTTTATTCTTCCTTGCTTTCAACGGTTGATGTGTTTCAAATCTCTTTCCTTGATATCAGCGGCAGAGATCTTAGGAGTCTATCATCAATCTTCTCTGATCCGTGATTAGCAAAACTTCTAATTAAAGAGTTCTTCTAATTTTGTTCTTAGCGGTGCAAATTCTCACGTGATCAGCAACAATAGTGAAGAGAAAGCTTCTATTTATACAATCGTAAATCATGATTATTCTTTTTCTTTAGAAAAACGTAAATCATGATTTTCTCTTTCTTCAGCTTCCATGACTTTCATACTGGACAATTCTCTATAACAAACGATTGCCTTCTTTTGTATCGTCTTTTACTCTTTTGTCACTTTATGAAGAATCGTCTTTTGAAGAATCGTAAATTACAATTTTTTAATTTTCTCTTCTTTAGCTTCAGTATTAGCGCTTAATCATAAAATATGATTTCTCAGCTTTCAGTAGGTGGCGAATCGTTTTGTTATGTTCAATTGTCTTTTTACTACTTTTTAAGTTCATTTTGATGAATATTAACACTTTGGCTCTTTTTTACTATTTTTCTTTAATATCTGTGCATCATCATCTTATTAGTAGCAAACTAAGTCCTAGCATCACTAAGTTAAGGGTGATAAAATGGTATAATCTGTGACTAATCACACCCCCAAACTTAAGTTTTGCTAGTCCCTAGAAAACAAGAAAATATAAACTAAGAAATTAAATGCCACTTTCGTAGAGAGCACGATTGCATTTAGCGGATGCAACAAGCCTTTAAGCCCCTAGGTCATGCTTAGTGGAGGAGTTGTAGTCTCCTGAAGGTTTTCAGTGAAGTTGCCTACAAACGTCAAATCTTTTTGGATTTTGTTTCAAAATATTTTTCAAAAATAAAATTTCTAAACTAACTTTGTATACTAATTAAATTAACTAAATTACCTAAGTGGCCAAATTGGTCAATACATAGTTTATTACTATTTTCTAAAATTACCAATCTTTTATCCTTATTTTTCATTACAACAGTTTTCCCTGATTAAAACTCCAATAATTTCAATTCATAATAAGCACAGAGTTTATATGTACTAGTGAACAATTTATTCTTCATAAATTTTTCTAAACTGTAGATTTAGAAAATATTTTCATTCAAAAAACTCACTATTGGCATACTCCCAAAATGATATTAAAACTTTTGAGTTCTCTCATTCTATTTTTTAGAAGAATTCAGTCGAAGATAATTATAAAAATGAATCTCATAGAAAAGATAATCCAATTATATTCTTATGATTTTCTGTACAATCCATAATATCTATTATCCTTATCTTTACAAGGCTTATGCCTTTACAAATCGTAAATTAGAAAGGTCTTTCCTTCAGCTTGTAATGGGGTTTTGGGTTTCAGAAGGTATCAAGGAAAGGTAGAAAATGATTCAAATTTTTTTTGAGAATTTAGCTTCTTTTTTTTCCTATCTTCTTCTACCATTCTACTTCAGTAAGTATCCATGATTGGATAACTTCTTCCCATTTATTTCTTTATATATATATTATATATATATATATATATATATATATCTTAGTTCTTCAGCTATAAAATCGTCTTTTATGATTTTTCTCTTCTCTATAGCTTTTTGCTAAATCGTAATTTTCTTTTTCAAAATAAATCGTTTGTTACAATTTTTCTTTCTTTTCCCGTATTTTTTTTTATTTTCTTTTCTATACCTCTTCTAGCATTCCCTTTATCTGTTCTTCTTTTACTCCTTTCATTCCTTCCCTTCTAAATTCTCAGAAATTATAAAGGTTAAAGGTAGAAAGCTTTGGGTAGTACATATGTTTAAAGGTTTATAAAATTTTGGTACAAAGAAATTTCGTTTTAGGCTTCTAATATTGGTTCAAAAGATAAAATGTTCTGAGATTTTGGCTTTTTGACTCTGGTTTAAATAAAAGATGGCCTTAAATCATGTGACAGCCCGAATTTCGGCACCCCGAAACCCGTGCCATCAGCACGATCCTTCAGACAGTGCCTCATAGATCTGTGTGGAACATTGGTATAGCAAGCAACAACTAAACAAGATAAGATAAATAACTACACGATGCAGAAATAAATATGCTAATCTAGGCATAAACTCAAAAGACAGTTCTACTTTCATGCCGACGCATGAACAGAGAACCGATTCGAACCATCGGTGATAAACAGATCAGCTCAGATGGTTCGCCAAAAAGAATTATATCATTTAAATACATTATTTCTCAAAATAAAGGCTTGACATACCAAGCCGCACAAAATGCTCTCAAAACTCTCCCTATCAAAGTACTCAACGAAGTCTCCTAGAAGAAGTCCTCGGGAGGAGGTTCTAACTCTTTCCCGGGCACATAATTCAAATCACCCGGATCCGCGTGTCCCGAAACCTCAGCAGCTGCAAGCAAAGGACCTGTGACGTATAGTCTAAAGGGGTGAGCTACATCCTAGCTCAATAGGGAACAACACAATGAACATATAAGTCAAATCCTCACATATATTCCATAATATTCTTAGCATGATGTATTTATGAACTTGCTAGAAAATAGTTTAAATGATTATAATATGCATTGAAGTTTATTGGGTGGTTTACATGTTTCATTTATTCTCAAACTGTTCATGAATTACACTAATTCGGCCCAAAAAAACTTAAATCTTCAACTTAAGTAATCTTCGAGCAATAAAACATCAAGCCCCGATGTAATACCCACCATCGTCGTCTAAATAGGCAGTTGTTATCTATATTTCACACTTGAAATACAACCCAAGTCCCTTTCTCATAGGTGACAGGGTCTAGTCTCATCTCAACATCTGGATTGACCGCCGCATCGGATGTGGATTGGCCACCGTCATGGATATTCTGTCGTCGTCATGCGGGTATCTTGCCACGTCGGTGGAGTATTTTGTTCAAACCTTAAATAAAAAAAATATCATGTGCTTTTCATCATGTAAATGTGCTACTTTATATCGATTAGGCCTTGTCAGTCTTTGTTCAATCTTACTTTACAATCTCATTTACATCTCTGGGATGTCTAAATTACTCGCATCACACTGATGCCTTTATCACTTTCTCATCTCCTGGGGATGTCTCATTTTCATATGCTTACTTGGTGTCACACACACACACACATGGAGATTATATGATTTATTTCATTTCTACATCACTACATATATGCTCTTGCTATCAAAGTACATATTCAAGGTGTTCCCTACCTCAAGTATCTGATTGTCCAAGCATCAAGGACCCACACAGCTCCTCATACTTGCCTTAGCTCGTACCACCTATGGTACATCATAACATATGCACAACATCAATAAGGATGCAAAAGAGAAGGTCCAAGACCCTCCATGGACCTCATGGTTCAATTAAGAAGCCAACTAAAACTGCCAAAATTGATTAATCGATCTCCAAAATCAATTCATCAAAGCCCTAAATCGATTAATCGATTCTCAAATCGATTAATCGAAATCCAAAATTAATTAATCGATTAATCGGTTTCCCCAAGCCTTATTTCTCCAGCCACTAGAGGTACTCAATCGATTAGTCGATTTCCAAATCGATTAATCGAATTCAAAATCAACTAATCGATTTCAAGATCGATTAATCGATCTCAGGCTTTTATGCCTTTTCAACTTCCAGACTAAAATCGATTAATCGATTTGGCCAGAACTCAGCCCCTTTTCGGGATGTTCTTCCAAATTTTTTTCTTCCTATTTTTCTTTCTTCTGTCTTCAATTCATCATTTTCACTATACTTGACAGAATTTAATCATTAAAAGTTTATGCATTTAAATCTAATAAAACTTTATGTATTTAAATCTAACAAAACTCAACCTCAAATCAATCTCTTAAAGAATGGATTGGTTGGTTTAATGGCTAGGGTTCCAGCTCTTGCTTCAATGGTCCTTCACGCGTCGAATCCGGCATTCAATACTCAAACCCTTCCTTCAATTAAGTCATATTAACTTCTCCTTGCCATTAACTCCCCTTTGCTCTCTCTCTCTTTCCTCTTAATTTCTCTCACCAACCAAACAAGAGAATAGCTTCTCTTAGGTTATTAAAACCCTTATAACCCTCTTCAGCTTTGGTGTTAAGCACATACACCAGAGAGAGGTGCATGTGACCCTTAACTAACACTATACACTATGCTTAGGGTCATACTATATCACATAACACTTTCCTTCTCAAGTCTTGTGATAGCTTGAATTTTGGCACCCCGAAACTCGTGCCATCAGCATGACTTTCAAGGCCATGCCCTGTGATTCTGTATGGAGCATTAGTATATACGAGTCATAAACTACAAGTGAAGCACCTGCATCTACTCTAAACAAGTTTTCATGCATTTAAAATAAAAAGAAACTCTAAAGACAGTTCTAGTCCCATGCCAATTCATGGGCATAAGAACCGTTCCGAACCATCGGTGACAACCGTTCACCCCAGATGGTTTGCCAAAAGAATCAAGGTATTTAATTACATTCCAAAAAAGAGGCTTGACATACCAAGCCATACCTAATGCTCTCAACTCACTCTCAAAGTACGCAATGGGTCTCCTAGAAGAATTCCTCAGGAGGAGGCTCTGACTCTTCAGTGGGCACGTAATCCGAATCCCTCGGATCAAAGTCTTCAGAAATCTCTGCTGCCACTAGTACTGGACCTACAACGTATAGTCTAAGGGGTGAGCTACATCCTAGCTCAATAGGGAAAACACAGTGAACATATAAATTAAGCTCTCACATATATGTTAAAACAATTTAAAGGCACAATTTATCTGATAGAATTGCTGAAAGACATTTGAAATAATCGGAAATGAAATGATAGATACAACTGTTACTTTGCATGACTTTGTTTATTCTCATCTTGCTAGTATGGTAACGGATTAGGCCTAATCACTTAAATCTTAACTTAAGTAGTCCCCAAGCAATATAGCATCGAGCCCCGATGGAATACCCACCATCGTCGTCTAAATAGACACTTGTTATATGTTAAAATTCAATACCACCCAGGCCCCTTTCTCTTAGGTGACAATGTCAATTCTCAATTCAACATCCCTGGGATGTCCTATAGGTGCACGGTTTGGCCGTCGTACCGGTCACGGATATCCTGCCGAGTCAGACGTGGGTATCCCGCCACGTCGGTGAGGTATTCTACTCAAACCTTAAATAACAAAAATATCGAATGTGCTCTACATATATTTATTCACCGTGATTGTGCTAATTTTATTACATTAGGCCTTATCGCTCTTCTTTTGTTTCACCATTTGGTTTCATCTGCATCCCTGGGATGCTACTGGTTTAATGCATCATTCAGATGCCCATTGTTACATTTCTACATCCCCTGGGGACTTCATGGTTCCATTTGAATTCACACACACACACACACACACACACGTTTTGGAACCACATTTAATACATGACTATTCTCTTGAAATACTCTACATATTTAAAATATTCTACATACATGGTTTTGACGAATTAAAGTACATGTTTCATGATATTCCCTACCTCAAAGCAAAATCCAACGCGCTCCTTTCTCTTAGAGGTTTACGCGTAACAACTCATGTCAAACCTATATTGCATGTGTTACGAAATTACTTAGAATGGTCTCTAGAAGCCTTGGGAACACGGCTCTCATAAATTACACTAACAGAAATGAGAAACCAGTTAATTCCTCGTGCGAGCAGGAACTATTCCTTGCTCGAGCGGTCACTTAACCTCACTCGAGCGAGCACTTGACCTCGCTCGAGCGATAAGAACGAGGTACTAAACCCTCGCATGAGCGAGAACTATTCATCGCTCGAGAGATTATTATTCATCGCTCAAGCGATTATTATTCATTGCTCAAGTGGTCACCACGAGGCATTCAGCCCTAGCACGAGCGTACACTATTTATCGTGCACACGATTACTATTCATCACTCGAGCGGTTATAATACTTCGCGCTAGCGAGCACTATTCCTCGCTCGAGCGGTTATATTGAGGTACCTGGAGCTTTACGCGATGCCTCGCTCTAGTGAGCTTCTCCTTCACTATGGGTCTCGCTCGAGCGAGCCTAAAACGCAATTTATGCTCAGATTATACATTTTGTCCTCGCTCGAGTGAGTCACGTAAAAATATAAGTGCTCGATCTATTCGAGGACTATTTCCTTCTTCATGTGAGGTTTTATTAATGTCAAAAGTCAATCGTCTAGTAATCTATACTCTACTTAAAACATACATAAGCATCTAAAACCATACCTCAATTGATAGATCTCATAAAATTTGATCCAAGCTCTGACTAAATGCAGAAATTTTCAAAGTTCTCTACTGCTTAAAACCAACGAACCTCTCCTCCTCTTTTACAAAACCCTCTCCTCTTTCTCTCTATTTTACCTTCTCTCCTCTTTACAAAACCTTCTCCTCTTTCTCTCTATTTTACCTTCTCTCTATCTAGGCTAAATTAGGTTATGTAGGAGAGACTCTTCTCCCCACTTGCACTTATATAGTGAAAGTTAGTATGTTTCACATATACACACATAGTGTATATATGTAAATTTTTGGTTTCCTTGTTAACCACAAATACACATGCATGGTACGTGTCGTGCACGGTTCCCAAAAATCTAAGGTTATGACATTCACCCCACCTTATAAGATTTTCGTCCTCGAAAATAGGAAAAGGTCGTCGAATAGGCTAACTCTTACATAGTCAGGTAATTAACGTATGGTCCAATGACCCGAAGTCAAACCTATATTAAGCAATTATAATCCAGACGTTATAGTATGACCTAACCATACACTCCTCGTAGTCAACCTAAACAGTCAAGAAAATCAATGATAAAAATATATATCATCAGGTATTTCGACAGTCATAATACTAATTGACCATATGATAAAATATGTGTAGATGCTATCATAATGTTAACCACCAAAATTTTGTGACACTCATGTCACGATAGTTTCCAAACCAAAAAGTGCTAAAATATTACATCACAAAACTAAATATTTCATTGCAGTTTCAAAATTGATATATGACAACCTAATCATCACCCTGCTCATACTCCTCATCATCATCCTCATCGTCATAGTCCTCGTCCCCATCATCATCATCATCATCGTCGTTGTCCTCCCTGGTAGCAATGGCACCAGCTGTAGTGGTCCTGGTAGTAGGACCCGAACTAGACACGCCAAAAATAGCACCTCGCATATCACCGATGCGCTCCCTGTACGTCTGCGGATACACATGGCCCATGAGGTCTATGAGGAGCGACCTGGAACCTCTGATGTAACCTGATCTCCCGCCCTTGTAGGAGGATCTCCTGCATCATACTATTGTCGGTGGCAGGTATGGGCTGTGAAGACAAAGTGGAGGGAGCAGTCGGTCCCGTCGGTGGTGGTTGCGTCGCTTGCCAGGAAATCTGACGATCCCGCTTCCTGTTCAGACTCTATTGGAGGCTCTTCAGGTTTTGGCTCAAGTCTTGGGCAAGGAACGGAACGACATTATCAGTGAACACAAGCTCATCCGTCCTAATCTGAAATCCCTCCTTCCCATTTCGTGAATCGAGGAGTCGAGAGATCAAACGAGCATAAGGTATTCGGTTGATGGGTGGAGGAATAGCACCCCTTAGGTTTCTTTTATGGGCATGTTCCATGCCTTTGATGACTACCATCGGAGCGTAAAACCACCTGTTGTGGAAGGCGGAGTGCAGAGCCTGCAAAATTGTCTCGCGACGCTCTTGGTCATGGCCGGTCAGGTGTAAATTTTTCTTAAAAACAATGTCTATAAACTACATGTGTGGCGGTAGTTGGGATCGGGTGATCGATTGGCCTAATGCGGTGGCGCCGCCAGTAATATCGACAATGATGGTCAGGAAACCTACGTTCCCAGAAAAAGGTGGTAGAGAAAGTGGGCTTGGAGTGTATCTATTTGGGCACTGCATGACAGTGGAAACATCGGCACTACCGAAAACAAGTTCCTTCCCATCAATCGTGACGAGGATAGTGTCCTCATTCATATTCATTTTAAGTGTTTGGTAAAACAGTTTTACGAGTCTCAGATAGTACCGAGCTCCAAAAGGCGTCAACAATGGTTGTTGGTGATTGTTCGTGAGAAAATCTGAAGTCCATTGGGTGGACGTCGGATCCCCAAAACAAGAGGGATGGATCTCCCATTCGGTCTAAAAAATTTTCGCTCCCCACCAATCATCTAGTTGGATTAGGGTAGGAGGTGGGGATGGTGGTGGTTGTGGTGCCTACGGAGTTTGGTTGCGCGATGATGGCGATCGAATCGCCACTCGTTTTCCAGGTTAGGGGTTAGGGCTTGGAGAAGCCATTTGATATCCAAAGAAAATTTTTGAATGAACTAAGGTAGAAATAGGGTAGATTTCACCTTTTGAAACATTCTTGAAGGATCGGATTGTCCGAATCCGGCTCGAATCGGACGGAAGAGCTTGAAGATTGAAAAGAAAACCCTAAACCCTCGCTTGGCAACTCCCTTCGCGTGAAGAAGAAATAAATGAACGGTAATCCATCCACTTTATATACTCTGACCTCGCTCGAGCAGTCATTAATCCTCGCTCGAGCGATCAATAGTCCTTGCTCGAGCTAGCCAAGAACGTCTTCTGTGTATAATTTTATGTGGCTCGCTCGAGCGAGCATAAGTTGTCGCTCGAGCGAGCCCAGAAACATTTTTTTGGTGCTCTTAAGCTCGTATTTGTCACTAGCCCGTTTTAACATTTAGGACATCTCTCACACCTAGTTTCCTATGTCATACCTCTAGAATTTTTCACACGAAATGTTGATTCTAACATAATTTGAAGTTAATATGCTAAAATTCTCAAAAAAATTCATTCATTCATTGAAAAATAGAAACTTTTATACTACCAAACTATTACATATTGTCATTTCGAATAAAATTAATTAGTTAGCATTCCCGAACAAGTTGGGATATTGTTCTCTGACATCTGCCTCACGCTCCCACGTTGCTTCCTCGGCCGAATGATTCTTCCATCGAACAAGCACTAAGGGAATAACTTTGGTGCGTAGCACTTGTTCCTTTCTATCCAATATATCCACCGGTTCTTCTATCATGCTCATATCCTCGTGCATCTCCAATGGTTGACCTTCCAAAATGTGGGAAGGGTCACCCACATACTTTCTGAGCATAGAAATGTGGAAAACGTTATGTACTCGATCGAACACTGGTGGTAATCCCATGTGATATGTGACTTCGCTCACCCGACCCAAAATCTCGAAGGGTCCGAGATAACGGGGACTTAGTTTCCCTCTCTTCCCAAATCTCATCACTCCTTTCATAGGTGACACCTTTACAAACACGTGTTCACCCACCTTATAGTTCACACTGGTCCGCTTGATATCAGCATAGCTTTTCTGCCTGCTTTGAGCCGTCTTTAGTCTTTCTCTGATCATACGGACAACGGCGGCGTTATCTTCAAGCAACTCGGGTCCTAAAACAAATTTTTTGCCAGTTTCTTCCTAATTGATGGGCGATCTACATCGCCTTCCGTACAAGGCTTCATACGGTGCCATTCCAATGCTCGTCTGAAAACTGTTGTTGTACGCAAACTCGATTAACGGTAGGTGTTGATCCCATGATCCTTGTAGTTCTAACATACACACTCTGAGCATGTCTTCTATTACCTGATTTACTCACTCTGTTTGCCCATCTGTTTGTGGATAGAAAGCTTAACTGAAGTCCAGTCGTGTTCCCATTCCTTCTTGAAATTTCTTTCAAAATTTTGACGTGTATAGTGGATCACGATCAAAAACGATACTGCTTGGAATTCCGTATAGGCGTACTATCTCCTTCATATATAATTCTGTGAGTTTTCCTGTCGTGTACATCGTATTGTTAGGTAGGAAGTGTGCTGACTTGGTCAATCGATCCACGATTACCCAAATGGGATTATATCTCTTTGCAGTGCGCGGTAGTCCAACGATGAAGTCCATAGAGATTGATTCTCATTTCTACTCCGTTATTGGCAGAGGTTGTAATAACCACGCAGGGTGTCTATGATCAATCTTCACTTGCTGACATGTCAAGCACCGTGAGACGTACTCTGCCACGTCTTGCTTCAGACCTCTCCACCAGTAATTCCTTTTCAAATCTTGGTACATTTTTGTGCTGCCGGAGTGGATAGCGTAATTCGATTTGTGAGTCTCATCGAGAATAGTACGTCGTAGATCGACATTGTCTGGAACACAAAGTCGACCTTTGAACAATAAGGAACCGTCCTCCTTGATTGAGAAATCTGATTTGATGCCTTCCGTTACATCTTGACGGATCTTGGTTAGTACCGGATCTTTCATCTGTAGTTCGCATATGTGTTCACATATCACCGGTCTCACTGATATGTTAGCCAAAAAGGCTCCTGTAGCTTGCGACTCGATGTTCGCACCATATAGTGTGAGATCTTCAAATAACTTCCATCGGTGCATACTCAAAATCAAACTAGCCAACTGCGCTAAACTCTTCCGACTCAAGGCATCGGCTACCACAATAGCCTTGCCTGGATGGTACTGTATGGAACAGTCATAGTCCTTAAGGAACACCATCCATCTGCGCTGCCTCATGTTGAGTTCTTTCTGTGCAAACAAGTATTTGAGGCTCTTATGGTCGGTGAAGAATTCAAAAGTCTCCTCGTATAAATAATGTCGCCAAATCTTCAACGTAAATATGACCGCTGCTAGTTCCAGATCATGCGTCGGAGACTTCTTGTCATGCTCTTTCAACTATCTTGACCCGTAAGCTATCACCTTTTTGTGTTAGTTGAGCACGCAACCCAAACCGTTATACGAAGCATCACTGTAGATCGCGAATCCTCCACTACCTGAAGGAATTGCTAAAATTGGAGTTGCAGTGAGTCTCGTCTTGAGTTCTTGAAAACTCTTCTCGCACGCTTCACTCCACTCAAATCTTGAATCCTTTATTGTAAGTCTTGTAAGAGGTCCTGATATCTTTGAAAACCCCTCAATGAAATGTAGATAATAACCTGCTAGTCCAAGGAAACTTCAGACATCGATCACGGTCTTTGGTTGCTCCCAGTTTACTACTGCCTCGATCTTCGCTGGATCTACTGTGACACCATGCTTTGAGGCGACATGTCCCAAAAAGCTAACCTCTTCTAACCAAAACTCACATTTGCTGAGTTTGGTGTACAATTGGTGTTCACGTAAAGTTTGTAGAGCGATTCGTAAGTGTTCTTCATGCTCCGTCTTCGATTTAGAGTATATCAGAATGTCGTCAACGAACACGAAGACGTAGGAGTCCAGGTGTGGTTTAAACACCCGATTCATTAAATCCATAAACGACGCCGGTGCGTTTGTCAACCCAAATAGCATCACTAAAAATTCATAGTGTCCATACCGTGTTCTGAATGCAGTTTTCTGAATTTCCTCAGCCTTGACTCTTAACTGATGGTATCCAGATCTCAGATCGATCTTGGAAAAGTACTTCGCCCCTTGCAACTGATCGAACAAGTCATCTATTCTTGGCAAAGGGTATCGATTCTTTGCAGTGAGTTTGTTCAATTGCCGATAGTCAATGCACAATCGCATCGATCCATCTTTCTTTTTCACAAACAAGACTGGTGCTCCCCAGGGAGACACACTCGGTCTTACAAACCCTTTATCCATGAGCTCTTGCAACTGCTCTTTCAACTCCTTCAACTCAAAGCAGAGCCATCTCAGATGGTGCTTTCAAAGCAGGTTCGTTCTAGTGCTAAGTCGATAGCGAATTCCACTTCTCTCTCTGGAGGTAATCCCAGCAATTCCTCTGAAAAAATGTCTTCGAATTCTCGCTCTACTGCTATCTTAGAAATAACATTCTTTTCTTCTTTATCTCCCTTCAGGAATGCCAAATAACCGCTACACCCTTTTTTGATCATACGTTCGGCTCTGACTACAGAGATGAGTGGCACCTGTGTCGATCTCTCTCCTCGAAATCGAAATGATCTTCTTGTGTTAGGTCGAAAAATGACAACCTTGTTCTTGCAATCCACTGTCGCACAATGATGAGACAATCAATCCATGCCAAGGATTACATCGAATCCTTGCATGTCCAATAATATTAGTTGTGCGTCTAATTCATAGACGTCGTCATCCCGAACACCCACTACCACTGATTTGCAGACTAACTCTGTGTCCACTAATTCTCCCATTGGGATAGACACTGATAAAACAAAGTTCAGTGTCTCCGGAACAATCTTCATTTTCTTTGCAAATCTAGGAGTGATAAAGAAGTGGGTAGACCCTGGGTCTATCAACACTCGTGCGTCACGTGCTACATAGCATCCTTTTTCATAGACTTGTAAAGTACCTATAACACATACATATACATATGTAGTACATACTTTATTTAGAATTTCTAACGTACAAAAATGAGTCTACACGCTATTCTAATGAATGCACCTTCTCTATCTAAAATTGTATTAAATTGAAATTCTTTATTTAAAAGGAATCTCACCTTCAATGATGTCATGTACGCTCCCTACTTCTTGGGCAGTGACTGCATAGGCTCTCCCTTGAACAACTGGTTTCCGTGATTGAATAGGTCGTGGCATGGAAGCTGAGGCCGTCTTCTCCTTGATTGCCTCAGGGCAATCTCTAATCACGTGGCCCACCTTGCCACATTTAAAACAACCTCGCATTCCTTGCCTACAATCCGTTGTTTTATGGGACTTGCCACACTTGGCACAAGTCTCTCTTGGTGTTGAAGCAGCTCATGAAAAACCTTGTGTAACTGTGGCTCCAGTGGAAATAGCAGGACTCTCATACCTCATCGGTCTCCTTGACACCAGCAATGGGAATCTTTGATGAGTGGTCTGTTGTGCGGCTCTCCCATACCCTGTTTGGAACGGTTGTCTCTGATTCGGTGCTATGAACCTCGGCTTCTTATTCATCGGTTCATAACTCCCAGTCCTGCCGTGATCTACGCTTCCTCTTCCTTGTTGTTCCCTTTGACGGTATCAGTTATTGTTTTCTTCTTCAACCACTAATGCCTTACTCATGACCTCTCCATAGGTCTTTAGCTGAAATGGTGCAACTCCTCCTCGGATGTTCGGCCTTAGGCCCTGTTGGAACCTCTTCGCTTTCATCACATCAGAAATCACGTAGTCTAGAGCGAAACGAGCAAGTCTCATAAATTCTACTTCGTACTCTCTTACGGTCATCTTTCCTTGCATGAGTTGTAAAAATTGGCTCTCCACTTGATTCCTCAAAACTTTTGAAAAGTACTATTTGTTGAACTTTTCAACGAATTCATCCCATGTCCAGGGCATATCTGGAGTTTCCTGAGCCCTAGTCCATGAAACAGATTTCCACCAAGGTCCAGCCTCCCCATCTAGCATGTAAGCTGCCCAACGGACGCTCTCGTCCTCTGTGCATGTCAATACACTAAATACCTTCTCCATTTCACTCAGCCAATTTTTGGCTGCCATGGGGTCTGCCTTCCCTGAAAAACTAGGAGGTCTCATCCTCCTGAATTCGGTAAATGCTGAAGCTACTGGTAGTGTAGGCCCTACTGGAGGCATAGGTGTCTGATGTTGCTCTGGGCGGCATGAGCTGCCAAGGATGCTACCTGTTGTGCCATGGCAGTTGCCATAGTTTCCATAGTATGCATCATCCTCTGACGCTCCTCTCTCTCTTCATTTCTTTCTCTCACTCTATCTTGTTCTCTCTGATCTCTATCCTGACAGTCTCGATCCTGATTTTCTGCTTGATTTTGGTTCTCTTCTTGGCTACTACCCTAGAGAACCTCCCTATTTCCCAATGGCACTCTGTTCGTAGGCGAGATGAACTCATCTCTACTACGCAAATTCCTATCATGACCACCCCTGTGTCGGCCTCTTCCCCTAGGAAACATAACGGTCTGCATGAGAAACCACGATTTCGTTAGCAGAAGTCCCTATGCTCTGACAAAAGGAATGATCGTCAGAATTCTAAAAGAAAGGCTTTGATACCAACTGTGACAGCCGGAATTTCGACACCCTGAAATCCGTCCCATTAGCACGACTTTCAAGGCCGTGCCCTGTGATTCTGTACGGAGCATTGGTATATACGAGCCATAAACTACAAGTGAAGCACCTGCATCTACTCTAAACAAGTTTTCATGCATTTAAAATAAAAAGAAACTCTAAAGACAGTTCTAGTCCCATGCCAATTCATGGGCATAAGAACTGTCACGAACCATCGGTGATAACCGTTCACCCCAGATGGTTCACCAAAAGAATCAAGGTATTTAATTACATTCCAAAAAAGAGGCTTGACATACCAAGCCGTACCTAATGCTCTCAACTCACTCTCAAAGTACGCAATGGGTCTCTTAGAAGAATTCCTCATGAAGAGGCTCTGACTCTTCAGTGGGCACGTAATCCGAATCCCCCGGATCAACGTCTTCAGAAATCTCTGTTACCGCTAGTACTGGACCTGCGACGTATAGTCTAAGGGGTGAGCTACATCCTAGCTTAATAGAGAAAACACAGTGAGCATATAAATTAAGCTCTCACATATATGTTAAAACAGTTTAAACGCACCATTTATCTGATAGAACTGCTGAAAGGCATTTGAAATAATCAGAAATGAAATGATAGATACAACTGTTACTTTGCATGACTTTGTTTATTCTCATCTTGCTAGTATGGTAACGGATTCGTCCTAATCACTTAAATCTTAACTTAAGTAGTCCCCGAGCAATATAGCATCGAGCCCCGATGGAATACCCACCATCGTCGTCTAAATAGACACTTGTTATATGTTAAAATTCAATACCACCAGGCCCCTTTCTCTTAGGCGGCGGGGTCTATTATCAATTCAACATCCCTGGGATGTCCTATAGGTGCACGGTTTGGCCGCCGTACCGGTCACGGATATCCTGCCGAGTCAGCCGTGGATATCCCGCCGCGTCGGTGGGGTATTCTACTCAAACCTTAAATAACAAAAATATCGAATGTGCTCTACATATAGTTATTCACCATGATTGTGCTAATTTTATTACATTAGGCCTTATCGCTCTTCTTTTATTTCACCATTTGGTTTCATCTGCATCCCTGGGATGCTACTGGTTTAATGCATCATTCAGATGCCCATTGTTACATTTCTATGTCCCCTGGGGACTTCATGGTTCCATTTGAATTCACACACACACACACACACGTTTTGGAACCACATTTAATACATGACTATTCTCTTGAAATACTCTACATATTTAAAATACTCTACATACATGGTTTTGACGAATTAAAGTACATGTTTCAAGATATTCCCTACCTCAAAGAAAAATCCAACGTGCTCCTTTCTCGTAGAGGTTTATGCGTAACAACTCACGTCAAACCTACATTGCATGTATTACGAAATTACTTAGAATGGTCTCTAGAACCCTTGGGAACACGGCTCTCATAAATTATACTAACAGAAATGAGAAATCGGTTAATTCCTCGCGCGAGCGGGAACTATTCCTCACTCGAGCGATCACTTGACCTCGCTCGAGCGAGCACTTGACCTCGCTCGAGCGATAAGAATGAGGTACTAAACCCTCGCGTGAGCGAGAACTATTCATCGCTCGAGCGGTTATTATTCATCGCTCGAGCGGTCACCACGAGGCATTCAGCCCTAGCACGAGCGTGCACTATTTATCGTGCGCACGATTACTATTCATCACTCGAGCGGTTATAATACTTCGCGCGAGCGAGCACTATTCCTCGCTCGAGCGATTATATTAAGGTACCTGGAGCTTTACGCAATGCCTCGCTCGAGTGAGCTTCTCCTTCACTATGGGTCTCGCTCGAGCGAGCCTAAAACGCAGTTTATGCTCAGATTATACATTTTGTCCTCGCTCGAGCGAGTCATTTAGACCGCTCGAGCGAGCCACGTAAAAATATAAGTGCTCGATCTGTTCGATAACTATTTCCTTCTTCATGTGAGATTTTATTAATGTCAAAAGTCATTCGTCTAGTAATCTATACTCTACTTGAAACATACATAAGCATCTAAAACCATACCTCAATCGATAGATCTCATAAAATTTGATCCAAGCTCCGACTAAATGCAGAAATTTCCAAAGTTCTCTACTGCTTAAAACCAATGAACCTCTCCTCCTCTTTTACAAAACCCTCTCCTCTTTCTCTCTATTTTACCTTCTCTCCTCTTTTACAAAACCTTCTCCTCTTTCTCTCTATTTTACCTTCTCTCTATCTAGGCTAAATTAGGTTACGTAGGAGAGACTCTTCTCCCCACTTTCACTTATATAGTGAAAGTTAGTATGTTTCACATATACACACATAGTGTATATATGTAAATTTTTGGTTTCCTTGTTAACCACAAATACACGTACATGGTACGTGTCGTGCACGGTTCTCAAAAATTTGGGGTTATGATAAGTCTATTATTTGACCATAACTTGGTCAACCTATGACCAATCAGGCACGGATCTCGAGGTCACTGTTCGTCACTCAATTTTTCAAGGATATTACATTCTCCCCACCTTGGAAATTTTCATCCTCGAAAATAAGCCCAAAAGGTGTGTTAATTGGGTACCCCACACACAGGTGATGTCACATACCCGATCACAAAAAATTAAATAATTTTGTCACACGCAATGTAAGAAGTAACGTAAGTGCAAGCGAATTTCAAAAAAATATGATTTCCATTTCATGCATTCCAAAAAGTTTACAATTGTCCTGTTTCTCAATAATTACAATTCAAAGTTTAATTATAACACCACAAAAACTCAAAAAGTGATTACGAAAGAACATCATCGCCACAAGCTCACGCCGCCCCCTCTCCCCGCTGGTCTGGTGTTGGGTGACTCGCCTCGCCTGGTCGCTGTGGCGCCGAGCTAGATGTGCTGGCATCTATGGCACCCGAATGGAAAGTGGTCGTGCCCGCAGTCCAAGCCTGCCCTTGCACGAGGTGCTGCTAGTAGTCCAAAGGATAGATGTCCACATGATTTGGTATATTAAAAAGTTCATGCACCTGTTCATCTGCTGGTTGTTGGCCTCCATCCGGGCCAACACATCCTTGATTGTAGGCATTGGGCGAGCTGCTCATCAGTGATAGGATGATGTAGGTGTGGTAGTCGCTGACTGCGAAGGTGGCTTAGGGGATGTGATAGTAGGTGGCACTATGGGCAGCCCCTCTGGTGGTACTGAGGTATGAAATAGTGCTCCCTCAGCTGGTGGAATAACAGGGTGTGCTCCCCCTACTAGCGGATCCTGTTGTGGTGGTGGGGGTGGGGGTGGTTCTACTACTGTTGGGCCCTCAACTGGCAGGGTCCTCTTCAATAATCGGTAGCTACGACCCCATGAAGTGATGGAGTAGTGCTTTACGTGGTCCGTAGCCTTCTCCTCATGGGGTGAGATGGCGTACTCTAGAGCGGCAGAATAGCACTCCAGCATGCTCAAAATGAGGCGAGCGTATGGCATCTTCTCCTTGGGCCTCAAAGGACTCTTCATCAACTTTCCTTTGATGTAGACCATCCCCTCTAAGACGATCTTGGTGGCGTCGAACCAACGGCCGCAGAATGCAGCATATAGGGCCTGTTTTACCAACTCCACCCTCACTGTATCATGTCGCATCAGGCAAAGGTTACACTTGATTATAGAATCAAGCATCCACATGTAGTGGGGTAAAGCTACCCTCCTAATGGACGATCCGGATCCGCCGAGCCCCTTGGTCATCTCGATCCGAATCTCCTCAATTGGGATTTCTTGCTCAAAGGGGGAAAAAGGTTGGTCTCTGATACGTGGTCGAGGTAGCATTCAAGGGATTGGTGTATGTGGGCTCTGGTAAAAAGGTAATAGCGACCGTCAATTTCGGTCACCACAGTGTCATCAATGCGGCCCTTTTACAGGTTCTAGTAAAACAGGCGAACTAGCCTAGGATAGTAAAACCCGTGTAACGGCTTCAATTGATTACCGAGGCCCGCATTGACAAGATAGTTCTTAGCCCATTTGGTCACACCCTCGACGTCGGGGTCGGTAAACAAGACCTCGTCAATAATATATTTATCTTCAAAGTTCTTTGCCGCCCACCACTCATTTGGTTGGGGCAAGTTTACGGGTGGTGGTGGTAGGGTCGGTGAAGATTCACGTGAAGATGCACTCGTCGAACCGGATGTGGTATCCGATGACGATGGGGATGGGGTTTGTAGAGGTGATGGTGATGGTGGTGGCGGTGCGGCGTTCTTACGCCGTACCGGGAGCTTCGAAGCCGCTTGCTTCGTGGTCAAGCGAGTTCGAGGTGGCATTTTGATTCAAAAAGCAAGGAAATTAGGGTTTTGATGGCTCAAATTTTGAAGAAAACTCGAATCTAGGGTTTACCTTAGGTGTTCGATCCGAATGGCAAGCGGTTTCATTCCGAAATCGACCCTAAATCCGTAAAAACCCTAGCTTTGCAAGGTGGTTCGAGGAGGAAGACGAAGTGGCGCGCAAGAGAAAACAAAACAAGTTTTCGAATGGGGAGAAAATCCCCCTTTTTCATATATATAGACCCAAATCGATTAATCGATTTAAAAAAAAATTCTCCAGCCGCGCAAAATCAATTAATTGATTTCCAAAATCAATTAATCGAAATTCAAAATTGATTAATCGAATTCATTTCGATTAATCAAAATTTTCGGTCATTTAATATTCTAGGTTTGCCAGCTCACTGGCATGTGCCAATCGATTAATCTATTTACCAAATCGATTAATCGATTTCTCAAATCGATTAATCGAATTCCCCTCGATTAATCGAAATATCACTTTATTAAATTTCTGAATCTCCACTCACTGGAGTATGCCAGTCAATCAGTCGAGCAAAATCGATTAATTGAATTTCCAAATCGATTAATCGATTTGAAAATCGATTAATCGGGTTTCATCAGAAATTCAAAAATTTTCTTGCCTTATGTCTCTTTTGTTTTCTTGGTAATACATGACCAGTGGGTCAGTAGTTTTGTGAAGCATGTCTTCATAGCCATTGCATGGTATGATGAACCCTAACCATGCATTCTATATCGCATCACAGCACAATTTTTGATTAACATTCTCTCCATTGGATAAATTGGCCAAATGGTCAACATTGGATTACAATAGACGGTTTAAATCCGCAAACATGCTTGCGGTGATACAATTTTGACTCTCAACTCGTCGCAAACAAGTCCGGGTATTGTTCTTTCACGTCCGCCTCTCGTTCCCATGTAGCTTCTTCGGCCGGATGATTTTTTCATTGAACAAGCACTAATGGAATTACCTTTGTGCGCAACACTTGTTCTTTTCGATCCAATATCCCCGCCGATTCTTCTATCATGCATATATCCTCGTACATCTCAAAAGGTTGTCCTCCCAAGATATGAGAAGGATCATTCACGTACTTTCTGAGCATAGATACGTGGAAGACGTTGTGTACCCGATCGTATCATGGCGGTAAACCAACACGATACGCAACCTCTCCTACTCTACCCAAAACCTCAAAGGGTCCAAGATAACAGAAACTTAACTTCCCTCTCTTTCCAAATCTCATTACGCCCTTCATAGGCGACACCTTGACAAACACGTATTCACCCACCTTATAGTCTACACTGGTCCGCTTGACATCGGCGTAGCTTTTTTGCCTACTCTGAGCCGCTTTGAGTTTTACCCTTATCATCTGAACATAGGTGGCATTATCTTCAAGTATCTCGAGTCCCAAAACAAATTTCTCACTGGTTTCCTCCCAATTGATGGGCAATTTACATCGTCTCTCATAAAGAGCTTCATACGGTGCCATGCCAATGCTCACTTGGAAACTGTTGTTGTATGCAAACTCAATCAACAATAGGTGCAAATCCCATGATCCTTGCAATTCTAGCATACATGCCCTAAGCATGTCCTCGATGATCTGATTTACCTGCTCTGTTTTCCCATCAGTTTGCGGATGGAATGCTGAACTGAAATCCAATCGCGCTCTCATTCCCTCTTGAAATTTCTTCCAAAATTTTGACGTGTACAATGGATCACGGTCAAAAATGATACTGCTTGGAATCCCGTGTAGGCGCACGATCTCTTTCATATACAACTCTGCAAGTCTTCCCACCGTATACATCGTGTTGTAAGGCAAAAAGTGTGATGACTTGATCAATCGGTCTACGACTACCCAAATGGCATTGTATCTCTTTACAGTATGCGGTAGTCTAACGATAAAGTCCATAGAGATTGATTCCCACTTCCACTCCGGTATAGATAGAGGTTGTAATAATCTTGCAGGATGTCTATGATCGACCTTCACCTGCTGACATGTCAAACACCGTGACACATACTTAGCCACATCTTGCTTCAAGCCTCTCCACCAGTAATTCTTTTTCAAATCTTGATACATTTTCGTGCTACCAAGGTGGATCGCATAGTTTGAGTTGTGAGATTCATCAAGGATAGTTTGCCGTAGATTGGCATTGTCCGAAATGCAGAGACAGCCCTTGAACAATAAGGAACCATCTTCTTTCACTGAGAAGTCAGGTTTGATGCCTTCAATCACATCTTGACAAATCTTGGTTAGCATCGGGTCTTTCATCTATAGCTCATGGATATGCTCAAATATTACTGGTCTCATTGATACATTAGCCAAAAAGGCTCCTGTAGCTTGCGACTAGATATTTGCATCATACAGTACCAGATCTTCAAACAACTTCCATCTGTGTATACCCAAAATCAAACTAGCCAACTGAGTTGAACCCTTCCGACTCAAGGCATCTGCTACTATATTAGCCTTGCCTAGATGGTACTGTATGGAACAGTCATAGTCCTTGAGGAACTCCATCCATCTGCGCTGCCTTATATTTAATTTTTTATGTGTAAACAGATATCTGAGGCTCTTATGCTCTTATGGTCGATATTTCTCCAAGATCTATCTGAGGCTCTTATGGTCGCATGTCTCACTCCATTCAAACCTTACATCTTTTCGTGTAAGTCTCGTGAGTGTTCCCGATATCTTTGAAAAACCCTCAACGAAACGTCGATAATAGCCAACTAGTCCAAGGAAACTATGGACGTCAATCACGGTCTTTGGTTACTCCCAATTGACCACTACTTCTATCTTAGTCGGGTCAACTGTGAAACCATGCTTTGAAACGACATGTCCCAAAAAGCTAACTTCCTCTAACCAAAACTCGCACTTGCTGAGCTTGGCGTACAGTTGGTGTTCATGTAAAGTTTGTAGAGCAATCTTCAAGTGTTCTTCGTGTTTTGCTTTTCATTTGGAGTATATTAGGATATCGTCGATGAACACGATGATGCAGGAGTCCAGGTGTGGTTTAAACACCCGATTCATCAAGTCCATAAACGATGCCGGTGCGTTCGTCAACCCAAACGACATCACTAAGAATTCATAGTGTCCATACCGTGTCCTGAATGCAGTCTTCTGGATGTCCTCTGCCTTGACTCTCAACTGATGGTATCCAGATCTCAGATAGATCTTGGAGAAATACCTTACTTCTTACAGCTAGTCGAATAAGTCATCTATCCTAGGCAAAGGACACCTATTCTTTATACTGAGTTTGTTTAATTGCCGATAGTCAATGCACAGACGCATTGATCCATCTTTCTTCTTTACAAACAAGACCAGTGCTCCTCAACTCCTTCAACTCAGCAGGAGCCATTCTGTATGGTGCTTTAGAAACAGGCTCCGTTCCTAGTGCTAAGTCGATGGCAAACTCAACTTCTCTATCTGGAGGTAATCCGGGTAATTCTTTCATAAACATGTCAGCGAAGTCTCGCACAACTGCTATCTCCGAAATAATATTCTTCTCTTCCTTATCCTCCTTCAAAAATGCCAAATAACCGCTGCACCCTTTTTTGATCAAGCGCTCAGCCTTGACTGCAGAAATAAGTGGCATATGCGTTGATCTCTCTCCTCGAAATCGAAACGATCTCCTAGTGTTAGGCCTGAAGATGACAATCTTGTTCTTACAATCCACGGTCGCACAATGTTATGACAACCAATCAATGCCAAGGATCACATCGAATCCTTGCATGTCTAATAATATTAACTGTGCGTCCAGTTCATAGACTTCCCCATCTCTAATACTCACTACTACTGACTTGCAAATCAACCCCGTGTCGACAAATTCTCCAGTCAGGATAGACACTGATAGAACAAATTCCAACGTCTCCGAAACAATCTTCATTCTTTTCATAAATTTCAGAGTGACAAAGGACTGGGTAGACTTTAGGTCTATCAACACTCTTGCTTTACATGCTACATAGCATCCTTTTTCGTAGACTTGTAACGCACCTATAACATACATACATACATATTTACATATACAACACATACTTTATTTAGAGAATTTTAACGTACAAATGGGTTCACAAGCTTTTCTAATTAATGCACCTTCTTTATCTAAAATTCCATTGAATTGAAATTCTTTATTTAAAAGGAAGCTCACCTTGGATGACGTCATGTACTTTCCTTGCTTCTTGGGCTATGACAGCATAGGCTCTCCCTTGTACGACCGGTTTCCTCGCTTGTATCGGTCGTGGAATAGAAGCAGAAGTCATCTTGTCCTTGTTCATTTTGGGACAATCTTTAATCATGTGGCCCACCCTGCCACATTTAAAGCAGCCCCGAGTTTCCTGCCTACAATCCGATGTTTTGTGAGACTTGCCACACTTGGCACAAGTCTCCTGCAGTATGGAAGATGCAGCTCGTGAGAAACCCTATGTAACTATAGCTCCGGTGGTGATAGCATGGCTCTCATATCGTATCGGTCTCTCCGACACAAGCAATGGAAATCTCTACTGGTTGGTGTGCTGCACCGGTCTTTGATACCCTCCTTAGAACGGTGATCTTTGATTGTGGGCTACGAATCTCGACTTTTTGTTCACTGGCTCGTAGCTCCCCGTTCTACTCTGATCTGTGTTTCCTCTTCCCTGCTGCTCTCTCTGGCGATATTTATTATTATTTTCTTCCTCTACTACGAATGCCTTGCTCATGACCTCTCCATAGGTCCTCAATTGGAACGGTGCTACTCCTCCCCTCACGTTCAATCTCAACCCTTGCTGATACCTCTTTGCTCTCATCATCTCTGTGATAACATAGTCGAGCGCGAAGCGAGCAAGTCGCATAAATTCAACTCCATACTCCCTTACCGTCATTTTCCCTTGCAAGAGTTGCAAAAAATAGATCTCCATCTGATTCCTCACAACTTCTGGGAAATACTGTTTATTAAACTCCTCGACGAATTCATCCCATGTCCAGGGAAAATCTGGGGTCTCCTAAGCCCTAGTCCTAGAAGCAGACTTCCACCAAGGCCCAGCCTCCCCATCTAACATGTAGGCTGCCCAACGAACGCTCTCATCCTCTGTGCACGTGAGCACACTAAATACTTTTTTCCATTTCACTCAGCCAATTTTCAATCGCCATGGGCTCTGCCTACCCTGAAAAGCTTGGAGGACGCATCCTCCTAAACTCGGTAAACACCTCGGCGGTGTAGGTCCCATCGAGGCGAGGTGGTGATCGATCATGGCGATGAATGAGCGCCAAGGATGCTGCCTGTTGTGCCATGGCAGTCGCCATGATTTCCATAGTGTGCATCATCCTCTGACGCCCTTCTCTCTCTTCGTTTCTTTCTCTAACTCTCTCATGTTCCCTCTGATCTCGATCCTGATTCTCTGCCTGATCTTGGCTCTCTTGGCCACCACTACCTGAAGCCCCTCTATCTCCCAAAGGCACTCGATTGGCATCCGAGATAAAGTCATCTCTACTACACAAATTCCTATTATGACCACCCCTAGGTCGGCCTCTTCCTCTAGAAAATATCACGGTCTGCACGTGAAACCAAAGTTTCGTTAGCAGAAGTCCCTATGCTTAGACAAAAATAATGATTATTAGAATCTCTAAACGAAAAGGCTTTGATACCAACTGTGACAGCCTAGATTTTGACACCTCGAAACCTGTGCCATCAGCACGATCCTCCAGACTGTGCTCCATAGATCTGTGCAAAATATTGGTATAACAAGCAACAACTAAGCAAGATATGACAAATAACTGCACGATGCGAAAATAAATATGCTAATCTAGGCATAAACTCAAAAGACAGTTCTACTTTCATGTTGACGCATGAACAGAGAACCGATTTGAATCATCGATGATAAACAGATCACCTCATATGGTTCGCCAAAAAGAATTATATCATTTAAATACATTATTTCTCAAAATAAAGGCTTGACATACCAAGCCGCACAAAATACTCTCAAAACTCTCCCTATCAAAGTACTCAGCGAAGTCTCCTAGAAGAAGTCCTCAGGAGGAGGCTCTAATTCTTCCCCGAGAACGTAATCTGAATCACTCGGATCCGCGTCTCCCGAAACCTCAGCAGCTACAGGCAAAGGACCCGTGACGTATAGTCTAAAGGGGTGAGCTACATCCTAGCTCAATAGGGAACAACACAATGAACATATAAGTCAAATCCTCACATATATTCCATGATATTCTTAGCATGATGTATTTATGAACTTGCTGGAAAACAGTTTAAATGATTACAATATGCATTGAAGTTTACTGGTGGTTTACATGTTTCATTTATTCTCAAACTGTTCATGAATTACGTTGATTCGGCCCAAAGAAACTTAAACCTTCAACTTAAGTAATCCCAGAGCAATATAGCATTGAGCCCCATTGGAATACCCACTATCATGGTCTAAATAGATAGTTATCTATATTTCACACTTGAAATACTACCCAGGTCCCTTTCTCATAGGTGACGGGGTCTAGTCTTATCTCAATATCCCTGGGATGTGCTACTGGTGTACCGATTGACCGCCGTACCGGTGTACGGATTGGCCGCCGTACCGGTCACTGATATTCTGTCGAGTCAGTCGTGGGTATCCCGCCACATCGGTGGGATAGTATATTCAAACCTTAAATAATAAAAATATCATATGCTTTACATATAGTTATTCACCGTATAAATGTGCTACTTTATATCCATTAGGCCTTGTCAGTCTTTGTTCAATCTTACTTTACATTCTCACTTATATTCTTGGGATGTCTAAATTACTCGCATCACACTGATACCTTTATCACTTTCTCATCCCCTGGGGATGTCTCATTTTCATATGCTTACTTAGTGTCACACACACACACATGGAGATTATATGATTCATTTCATTTCTATATCACTACATACATGCTCTTACAATTAAAGTACATGTTCAAGGTGTTCCCTACCTCAAGTGTCTGATTGTCCAAGCATCAAGGTCCCACATGACTCTTCATACTTGTCTTAGCTCGTACCACCTATGGTACAGCATAACATATGCATAACATCAATAAGGATGCAAAAGAGAAGGTCCAAGACCCTCCATGAATCTCATGGTTCAATTAAGAAGCCAACTAAAACTGCCAAAATCGATTAATCGATCTCCAAAATCGATTAATCGAAGCCTAAACCGATTAATCGATTAATCGAAATCCAAAATCGATTAATCAATTCTCAAATCGATTAATCGGTTTTCCCAAGCCTTATTTCTCCAGCCACTAGAGGTACTCAGTCGATTAGTTGATTTCCAAATCGATTAATCGAATTCAAAATTAACTAATCGAAATCAAAATTGACTAATCGATTTCAAGATCGATTAATCGATCTCGGGATTTTATGCCTTTCCAACTTCCAGACCAAAATCGATTAATCGATTTGGCCAGAACTCAACCCCTTTTCGGGTTGTTCTTTCAGATCTTTTTCTTTCATTTTTCTTTCTTTTCTATGTTTTCAATTCATCATTTTCACTATACTTGACTGAATTTAATCATCAAAACTTTATGCATTTAAATCTAACAAAACTTTATGCATTTAAATCTAACAAAACTCACCTCAAATCAATCTCTTAAAGAATGGATTGGTTGGTTTAATGGCTAGGGTTCCAGCCCTTGCTTCCACGGTCCTTCACGCATCGAATCCGGCATTCAATGCTCAAACCCTTTCTTCAATCAAGCCACATTAACTTCTCCTTGCCATTAACTCCCCTTTACTCTCTCTCTCTCTTTCCTCTTAACTTTTCTCACCAACCAAATGAGTGAATAGCTTCTCTTAGGTTATTAAAACCCTTACAACTCTCTTCAGCTTTGGTATTAAGCACATATACCAGAGATAGGTGTATGTAACTCCTATAACTAACACCATACACTATGCTTAGGGTCATACTACAACACATAACACTTTCCTTCTTAAGTCTATTGTTTGACCATCACTTGGTCAACCTACGACCAATCGAGCACGGATCTCGAGGTCATTATTCATCGCTCAATTTTTGGGGATATTACAAATCATCTTTACGATTTACTAGCATAGATGCCTTAATGTTATGATATTTCTAATATATAGTTCTAGATAAAAAATCAATTCATCATATTCATAGGATAATTCGATTCTAAATGCAGCAATATGAGATTTTATATCAGTATAGAAGTTCAAAGAAATTTTTGCGATTTGAATAAAAACAGTGTCTCTCAGAATAAAAGAGAAAATATGACTCAAAATCTCACTGGTGTATAATTTTTAAAACTATAGTCTAAATTTTTACAGTTTAGATCAATCTATTGTTTCAAACATTCTTTCTAATATAGTGTTTCAATGAGCTAAGCATGAATTATAACTATTCTAAATTCTAATTATTAAACTTCTATTATAATGAATTGTAAGTTTTCGAGATTTGTAATTTCTTCCATCATAATTTCTATGCACTGATCAACTAAAATTCAAAAATTTTAAAAAAATTTCTATAAAAATAAATTAACTAAAACTATTTACTGCTATACTACTATTGTACACAGAAATTGTGTATCCCCCAAACTTAAATCAGACAATGCCCTCATTGGCACAAAAATAGGGGACACAGAAAATATTATTTACCTATAAATTATTGAGAACTCTGATTATTTCCCAAAAAAAAATTTGTCACCAGATATATACATTCCCCTAAACTTGAGAGAAAATATCTGCGACTTATGCTCGGAGTATCAATAATAAAAATGTTAGTAAGAGAAAAAAAAATGTTAGTGATGTTAGTAACACACACTGTTAGTAGAAAAAAATTGATAATTACTAAAGGAAAAATTATATATATAATTGAATATTTACAATGAACGGAAAACGAAGAAAAACTATTTACATAAAGGAGTGTAAACCTAGGAAAAATCTAGACACATACTAAGTTAGACATGACACTGGCAGTAACGTCCGAAAAGAAATCTTCGATAAAGATCGGTCCTCGATTTCTATTCAAAATTATCCCGTCAAAAATATGGTTTGCCCTCCTGGCTCCGTGATGTCCTCAACTTGCTGCTCTTGAAAGAGGAACTGCAAGCCGGGAAAGGGCATAGTAGGGATTAAGGAGAAAGATGTTGAGCAGGTGGTGGATGGAGTGAAGAGGAGGGGGAAGATGATGGGGGAGGAGGTGTATGAGGCAGTGAGGAGGTGAAGATGGAAGTTGTGTTCAAAGATGTGGATGGTTCCATCTTCTTATTTTTCTTTTTCTTTCTTTTATTCTTTTTCTTTTCCTCCTTTGCTAGTATACGTTGTACTTTCTCGTACTCGTCCCATAAGAACTGCAGAGGGTCTGGTTCCTTCGGTGGCTGTAGGTCCTCCCAGATTGGAAAGAACTTAACTGGGTTGTTATTGGGTCCGTCGGCCGCCATGGTTGTGTGTAGGGACGGACTGGTGGGGTCAAAAGAGAACGATTGCGCTAGGGGTGAACTAGTCCTATATTTAAAGTGCTTGGGTGGTGGAATACGAACTGTCACATTAAATTTTCTCATCCTTTCGAGCTTAATTGCCATAATGATTTTACAGAGAGTTAGTTGACAATAAATTTTGCGTCGGCTGGGCTAATTATGAAACATCGTATGATTTATTATGGCTAATGATACCGTCGAGGATATATGAATTGCAGTCGAGGACAATAGAATTCTTGTCCAGTAGTATATGAATTGCACACGTAAAGTATTTTAGGATGAACTTGAGTGTGGTTTCTTTACCAACAAACTATTTATTTTTGTATTTTCAACCTTATATGATTTTTATTTTAGAAAGCAGGGAGAGAAACAAAGCTGAGCCTCTAATCTCTGTGCCCAGCAGGAGTGTTGAAACTCTAAGTTGTCGCTCCGAATAAACCTACAAAAGCTTAAGAAGTGATCAAAAAAGGTTAAAAGTATAAAGAAATATAAAAAGAGAAAGATAAATATTTATTTTTAAAATGGGACTATTATAAACAAAAATAAAAGATAAAACGCTTCCCCGACAACGGCGCCAAAAATTTGACTGGCTTATAGTATATATATATTTAAATTAAAATCAATCCTTAACCTATTGCAAGCACACAATGGAAATTATAGCGTAGCGATAGGATCGATCCCACGAAGAAGTGATTATCTTCTTATAGATTTTTATATTCCTGTTTTAAAAACTATCTTTATCTTTTAAGTCCTAAACTACTGGAGAAATATGAATAAAAGAATGGGCTTCTTAATCTAATGCATAAAAATAAATCCTAATCCTCCTTCAGATTGAGGTCGTCAATCTCAACCTTCAGCTATCAGATGTTTACAAATTTAAAATACCGTTATGCCGTATTGTAGCCTTTCAGAATTTGATCGTCAATTAAAAACTAAAATTCTTCAATATGGATTTAATCTAATCAACAATCTCCTAAATTTTGGGCGTCAATCAAATTCGAGAAAATTGAAGATGGAAAAGTAAAACCATTACACTAATCTGCAAACTTTAACCTGAGTCTTCAATTCAAAGATGTTTACAAAGCATATAAAATCTAAACTAGAAATTAAAATTAGAACTATCCAAAGGGTTGATCTTTAAGCTTCCTCAACCTTGGTTATCAGGTAAAACCTCAGAGAACTGTGGACGATATTACTTTGTAGATCCTAAACTTCTTTGATCGGGAGAAAACACAGACCTAAGTTGTCAATTGATGCTGTGAAATTTTTCGATGATTATTCCTATGTCGAGCCCTCTTATTTATAGATCATAAGGAGTCGGTTTACCAAGTTCTAATTCTAATAAAAGAAACTACTAAAATAAAAGATTCCTAATCTAACTCTAATTCCTATTTTTATTCTTCCTTGCTTTCAACGGTTGATATGTTCCGGATTTCTTTCCTTGATATCAGTAGTAGAGATTTTAGGAGTTTATCTTTATCAATCTTCTCAGATCCGTGATTAGCCAAACTTCTAATTAAAGAGTTCTTCTATTACCGTTCTTAGTGGTGAAAATTCTCACATGATCAGTAGCAATAGCAAAGGGAAAGCTTCTATTCATACAATCATAAATCACGATTGTTCTTTTTCTTTAGAAAATCGTAAATCACGATTTGCTCTTTCTTCAGCTCCCATGACTGTCATACTGGACAATTCTCTACAACGAACGATTGCTTTCTTTTGTATCGCGTTTTACTCTCTTGCCTCTTTCTAAAGAATCATTTTTTGAAGAATCGTAAATTACGATTTCTCATTTTTCTCTTCTTTAACTTCAGTATTAGTGCTCAATCATAAAATACTATTTCTCAGTTTTCAATATCTTATTAGTAGCAAACTAAGTTCTAGCATCACTAAGTTAAGGGTGATAAAATGGTATATTTTGTGACTGATCAATATCCTTGAAGAGACCTCGCACGGTCTACAGGTATGAAGATTGGCGACGGTGTCCCAACACCCTCTGTCACACATGCATCCGCGGGAACATAATAGTGATCTCTGCTAGGACCTGCGGGCGTAAGAAGGCGAAGTGGTCGTACGCCCAGAACTGGAAGAAAACCGAAACCGTCACTAAAAAAAGAAACTACACAACTAAGACTACTAGGGAACTAAAATTAACAAAGACTCGCCTGAAGAAAAGGAAGAAAATCACCGATAGTGGCTACACCTCTCCCTCTACGACACAACTGCTCATAGAGGTGCGCCAATGCTGCCGCACCCCAAGCGTAGGTGGGGACTCGGTCCAGATCCCTGAGTAATGTTAGTAACAACCCAGTAACACATCCCTGGGTGGAAGAAGAAAAGAGCACTACCCCAATGAAGTGCATCAAGAATGCACGGTGCACACGATCCGCCGCCACTCCAGGCTCCATGACAGGCTCTCGATGTGCCATCACCTCAGAACGCGCCTGAAATAACCCTCTCGGCTCTGAGTGGCATCTCGGAGGAACGAAGCCACTAGCGAACGTATCAAAAAATTAGGTGACACGAACCACTCCTGTCCCATATCCGCTAAAATGATATGCGACCCCAAGAATCTCCTCGCATACCGCCAGATAGTCTCCCTCCATTCAACTGGTCATCGGCTCCCCCTCAAACCTAAGTCCGGTGATGCGAACCCAGTCCTCTGGGGTCGATAGCATCAGCCCAGCTAGGAAGAGCAATGCCTGCTGCTCATCTCTCCACCTCTCCAAGATCGCCCCAATTAGATCTTGGTCAACCTGGAAGGGCTCCAACTCTAGAATCGGCCTGAAGCCAAAAGCCATCAACCGCGCCCACTGGAACTCAGGCAGAGCATGGTATCAGGCATGGGACTCTGACCTCGCGGTGCTGATAGCCAGCACCAGGGGCTCCTAACAGGTGGTAAACAAAAAAAAAACAACAACAAAAGAAGAACAAGATAAGATTAATCACTATGCTAAGAAACTAACGAGAATTACAAGTAACAAGTAAACCTAAGCCTAATAAGATAAAACAGTAATCACAAACCGCAACAATCATCTATACATTAATCACACGAAACATGATAAAGTAGACATGACCTAAGACTAGATGCAAAGATGATGCATGAATGCACATGCATGCTACACTAGATGCAGGTTCGACGTAAATTGAAAGGGTTTTCGGATCCTAGATGTCTACGTTATAACCTTAATTCCTAATTAATAAAAAAAAAAGACTCTTGCTTATGAGTACCTACCTGGTCTCGTGTGAAGAACTCCTCCAGGGAAATCCGTATCGCACCCTCCCTTGAGGCAGGGCAGCATTGTCCTAATCATCATCATCCTCACCCTCGTCGCCACCCTCCGGTGCCTCCTCCCTCACCACCATCTCAATATCGCCTTCTAACATGGCCTTAGTGACGGTGCGAACCTCAGAAGTTTCACCGACCTCTCCACCATCATCCCCTCCAACATGGAAGCAGTAAGGTCAAGTCCATCACCGCCCTCAGACTCCATCTCAAAAGCAAAGCTCAAAAAACCAAAGATAATGGAGGAAATCGTGCTCAAAATGGACGAACGGATCATAAGATATCACGAAAGCACGAAAATCAGGATGCTAGGAAGCAAGGAAAAGCAGAGACTCGAGAAGAAAATGGATAGCGTAGGTAAAATGAGGATTTTTGAAGCTTATATAGGACAGAGCCTAATTAAGTGTAATGAAACATATGCTTAATTGGATTGAACGCAAGGAAAAAGGACGCGTAATCATAATCGTGCGCGCTCATCGAATGGCGCGCAACTGCTTCATCACCCGCCCGAAAGCCAATCGGGCGCCCAGATTCCTGTGTGTAATTCAAAAGTCACCCTACAGATGCCTGGATTACGTGCATCTATCCTGGTGCGCAATTAAGTTAAACGCCCTGCGCACTGCGCGCAATTGCCCAGGCACAGCAAAATATACTTGGTTGCAGCAGCCAGGGATTAACTTCCGCACTTAGTTACGTCTAGGACTATAACTGCAGCCCAAAGACAACATGCCTATATCTAAGCACTCCAAAAAACGAAAACAAAAAAATGCCCCCCTACGCACTTAAAAATTCAAAACCTCACCGCCACTCAAAACATCTAAACACATCAAAGCCCGTCAAAACCAGAACCAAGTTGACACTATACCAAATCAAACTAAAACATACCTAAACACTCTATATCCCAAAATTTTCTACCAAACCTAAAATGGACTAAATTAAATCAAACTAAATTAACAAAATCAAAAATAAAAACAAAAAAAATTAACCTGAACTTATATAGTTATTAAAAAAAAAAAAATTCTCATAAATATAACGAAATTATTACAAATTACACCGAGGGCATCCCCCCTGAATACATCATTTCAAACAAGTTAGAATTTAAGGCAAACACTCAAAGACACTTGAACCCATAAACATAAAGAAGAGACATCCCTAAAAGAAACGCCCAAAATAATGGAAGATGATAAAGAAACCTAGGGAAGAAGCACTCTCTGAATGAATTATAACAAAGATCCTCTTTTCGCTCCGTAATTCCCCTGAAATGCCGCTTGTGATGCAATCCTTCAAGTTACACGACCAAGCATCGACATCGCAGAGCCCCAAGTTAGCAGAAAGAAAGAGTAACTTATAGAAAGCCACCCAGAACCTGAGGTATACACCTATGGAAGGCCAATCTTGGAAACCCCCAAGGGAACGCCAACCAGAAGATAATCCTCAGAGCCCACCAAGGCGCAGCTGCCATCGGTCATGAGAACTTTGGCACAGCTCTTTCCTTTGGTTTCCTTTCTGCCTCCTTTGACTCTTCGATCTCTTCCCTTAGCATGGTAGCAATTCGACTGCTACCCCGCATATCGCTCATCCTAAAAATAAAAAAAGAAAGATCATAATAATAACAATAATTACAAACCTTTTAAAGCATAACATCTTAAAGATATAATGTAATAAAAATGCCCCAAATTCAAAGTCACAAAATAAAGTTCAAAATAAAATCAAACCCTTAGCCCCTATTTATAAACTATACCTCCTGCACCGCAAGATGAAAGTGCCCCATATCTAAACACCTTCCATCTAATTAAATCCAAACCAGACACATACCCCCTAGAAGGACCACAATCCATGACAAACCGAAACTAACCAATAACACACAACTCTTACCCCTCAAAGAAACATAAATCCTCCATAAAGAAGCTAAACCAATAGGATCGAAACATTTAACACCCATCTTGATCCTAGGAATTAAACTCACAAACCTTTGAAAAATGTCACCTCAAATTAAACCTCAAATTGAAACAAACAAAATCCCTACCTTAAATAGAACAAATGCCAAAAATTCCTTAAAGCTCCCTAAAAGGAAATTTTAACCTTAAGGTTTTCAAATAGAACCCTAAATAAAGTCAAAATAATTCTAAAATAAGTCAAATAAAGCCACAAAATTCTAGATAAATCATATAAAATCATGAATAAAATCTAAACAAAATGAAGTCTAGCTAAACCAAATCAGACAAAATCCTAGATGAAGTCCTAGAAAAAATCCTAAATAAAATCAAATAAATCCTGGTTAAATCCTAAGATTCCAAATTCTAAAAAAAAAAAAAAAGAGTTAAATAATTCTTGAGAGGTTAACTACAACTCTAAATAAATCAAATCAATCCAATAGAACCCTAATAAACTGAGTAGACCGAATAAAGTTGAATAGATCTCAGAATAAAATAAAAAAGGTGCTTAAGCAAGTCCAATTAAATCTAATTAATGTTCAAAAAAATATATAGATAAACAATGAACAATAAATAAAACAAACACAATAAATAAAACATCTCTTTATTGACATGATAAAATTTTACATCTGTCACCGAAGGCATACCTCCTGAAAATACAATTGAAACAAAAGCCTAGAACCTAACCTATGTGACCTAGTACCGGACACAGACCCAAAATTGGATGCAAGGGGCATCCAGTCAAAAGCAGCAGAAAGGCAGGGGGAGGATTGGTTGGGGAAACATCCTTTCCATCCATTTGGAGGACTTCCTCCCACCATCTTCACCTCCTAACAATAATGAAGGATGTATAGCATCCCTCGATTTCTGATACCTCCCAAGCCATAACTGCATCCCCGCTTCAAGATGACTTTAAGACAAAGAGCTCGCGAAACAACGAAGATCGGAAGTAATGACATCAAAATTACGCAACAAAGATACCCTATACTCGTTTGCCCAGATAACAAGAGAGAACTTAGAAAAAACAAAGGGAAATTCAGATATATATATAGGCACTTGCCTTATTAAGCGCCAGAAGTCGTGCGCTAATCCGATCAAACGTAGGAAATTCTTTACGAAAATCAAATCGCGCGCACCAGTTTGGGGGCGCAATTAAACTACTGCACGCCTTAAAGACCCGATGAGTCGATCCCGCACTGGGGACATGGCATGCAATCAAATTATACGCGCATATGAATGCTCAGAATCCGAAGGTCACCCGCACTGTGGCCGGGTGACACTCCAATCACCCGCACTAATCATGGTGCATAATTGGATTCTACGCACACACTCTGACGCATAATTGACCCCCTCAATCTCTCAAACGTGTGTGCCCAACTAGGCACGCAATCGAATTTAGCGCCCAGATTCATGCACATAATTCGCCAGCCACAGCGCATTCCTCAAACATGACTCATACTTTGGATGAAATGAACATATGCCCTCGACAAAAACCCTGACAAAACAAATATGCAAGACAACATGTCATATCGCAATAAGACACCTACATAATCACCTTAACCTATCACAAACCAATCAAGGGTGAGGACATCTCCCCACAGTCCCAACGCAACCAAGTCACTCCCTGATGACTTACTGCGAACTAACGTCCCACTGCGATCAAAATTATTCCCCAGAGTCTCATCGCGTATTCACAAGTACACATGACCACTCCCCAACATCCGCTGCACGAAATAAACCAGCAAAATAAAACAAAACAAAATAAAATCATCACTCACAGTCCCATCACTAAATACAAAGCCCCGTCGTGACACATAGCGAAAACTAACGACGATGAAATAGCCAATCACGCTACTCGTCTCATCATGATCAAAATCACTCTCCCTTGATCCATTGCATGACTTTACCCGCCGATGAGAGAAAGAGAACCACTGATATCCCATCACACAACCTCACAATAACCCACGTCCCATCATGTCAGGATGCACATACCCAACACTATCCCAACACCTAAGCTCATTGGCCTAAAAAATCAGTTACGCCCTCATGTCCCATCGTGACGCTAAAACCTCACCACGTAACCTTACATGTGCGCCACATAACCTTACACGTGCGCCACGCGACCAAAGGTAGGCTCGACCAATATCCCATCACAAGAAAAAGATGATGAATGAGCCGCCCAAAGACCCCATCACGTCACTAAGGCCAAAACCAAGTCCTATCGCGATCTCAAAACACCATTCAAACTGACTCCGACCCATCATACAACCAAGATTTACCAAGAAAAAAAATCATCAGCATCCTATCACGACGTCAAAACAATCAAGAATCATCATACCAGCACCCCATCACACACATGTCCCGTTGCGATGCAACCACATTCTGATCTCGTCATATAACCCAAGATTTGCCAAAGAAAGAAATAAGCATAGCTTTCCTCATCACATAACCCCCTATGTTCCATCGCCAACTACACTTCCCCGAAATTTTGTCATAACCCGCCTTGTAAACAAAAGGGAAGGCTCATCTAATATCCCATTATAAAGAGCTGAGCCTCCCTCTAAATGCCTTACCATGACAATCATCACATCTCATCGCGACGACTCCTGAATACTCAATCACGCGTCAACCACAGACTTCATCACAGCCGAAGCACACGCTCGAGGAGGATAAACCTCCACCGTCCCATATCCCCAATAACCAGTGAGCCCCTACTATTACATAAATCAACAGAAGAAAGATTTCTCCAATGTCCCATCGCACCTATTAGGACATACCAAGTCTCATCGCGAATATCTCATCAGGCGATCCGGACATCTCATCACATCGGTGACCATCAGTCCCCACTACAATAATCAGTGGAAGAGGAAGAATAGACCATTTGATGTCCCATCGCATGACCCTGCACAATAGACACGATAAAAGGGGGGGCAACCAATGTCCCATCACAAATCACAACCCTCCAAAATGTCCCATCACGGCACTCCCACCGAAAGATGAAGTAGCACAGGAAGTCACCTTGGCAATGGATAAACTCCAATAAGAAGGCTTTAAGTTCATGTAGAAAAATTCACACGAAAGTTCAGCAGCCTGAAGGCGACAAACCCTATTTATACAAATGATGTGGGTGGTTGCGTGAATTCACATGCCTCCACAAGGAGCTCGAGTTCCCTCGACGACTCCACCACCAGGCACTCCTATCCCATTGCATAACCCTGCACATTCCATACAAGAAGCAGCTTCGACCAAAAGAAGTAATGTCCCATCGCGACACGACCAAGGGAGCGACAACCAGCAGTCCCACAGCAGTAAAAGCCTCCTACCGATAACCAATCAGGTAAGTAAAACACCCCTTCTCATACTCGATATTCCTTTTAAAATATAGTTAGCTAAGATTAAGTCAAATGTTTTCAAAACCCCATCTTTCTTGACTCGCGAATCACTGTAGTCCTGTCATCAGTGACAATCATCAGTATTCGTCAAGAAGGTCAGACGGAGCATCCAACATACCAAGTGTCACCTTGACAACCATGCAAACGGTCGAGTCCACAAATCTCGTATTGGTGGATCTGCTCAACGACGTCTCGAAAGCCGTATTTTTTATAGTTTTATAATCAAATTGATCTTAAGTTAAAATCTCTAAATTTTCAAAATATATATGCTTTAAAAATAATAATAATAAATAAATAAATAAACCTCTCATCTATCAAAATTCACTTCTCATCACTCCAATCCGTTCTTTCCCCTGGAAAACTGAACACAAAGCATACTCAACTATGAGAAATCATAAATGTCCACTGGAAAAGGGATACCTGACTCGCCATTGGTGTGAGCAATGACACGCCTGATCTGACGTGACTTGCAAAAGCCTTTGCTACTATATGATATTACATCTTATTATCCGGTCACTTGACCTTGTCTCTAGACACTCGTATGACCCCCCTCGGTACGTCGACTACGTCATTTTCCTGTTGTTTAACTGCCCCTTGTAGCAAATCGCGCCATGCGATGAGATGTCCCTTGCACCCATAGATTAGGATATGATGATCCTTCTACTGTTTGGCTGCCCCTTGCAGCAAGTCACGATATGCGACAAAATACCCCTTGCACCCGCGAATTAGGATATGTCAATTTCCCCCGTTGACTGCTACTCGTAACAGGTCGCGATACGTGACGGGATGCCCCTCGCATCCATGACAAGGAATTCGCCTTTAAAGAGCTACCACTAGGCCCATGAATGCTCTATTTTAGCTTGCGTTGATAGATAAGAAAGTCAAGCATTTCATGTCAGCATCCACAATCCACATTTATGATTTTCCAAAAGAAACGAGAAGGCACCCTCGAGAGAGTAGTGTCTACTTCTTCAACGCATTCTTACTTCATAAGAACGGGCCGAAGAGGGACATCTGTAGACACCCCAATTTTACCCTCTCAGAGTATACGAATTTGTTCGGTCAACCTTTGACCCTGCCCATGATTTTCGGAAAGGACTTACCTTCTCTAAAAGCTTTAAGACTCTAATACGGGACCAAATACTGAAATAATAATATATAGCTGAACACAGGCTGAAACAATAGTTATGTGGCTTAGACCCCACAACCCTAATACGGGGACCACATACTGAAATAATAGTATATGGTTGAAATACAGGCTGAAACAATAGCCCTGTGGTTCGAACCTGACTTAGTTCGAGAAAACTCCTGACATCTGTGCCCTTCCAGGTGTGCGTAATTCAATTACACGCCAGTTCACTGGCGCACAATTGGTCCCCTTGGAAGGCTTATCCTTCCCCTGGACCGCCTTAGGAGTGGATTACGCACCCTACATGGCACGCACGATTAGATTGCATGCCCGATCACTGGCGCGCAATTGGTCTCCTTTTGACTTGGACTCTAATTCCCTAGACCGCCTAAACTCCCCAATTAAGCGCCTTGAACATAGCGCTTAATTTTATTGCATGCATCAAATAGAGCGCACAATTAGTTCCAAGTATACTGGAACTAGGACACTCGGCTAAGCCAGTCAGCCGGTCACTCACTGAGTCGTGACCGACTCAAAGTGTATTAAGTGCCTGGAACAGGGTGCGTAAATCAATTAAGTAACCCATACAGGGTGCGTAATTGATTCCACCGACTAATTAAGCGCACCCCACAGGGCCCGCAATTACCGAAATACCTATAAATAGACCCCCTTACCTCATACATCAAACACATCACAACGCGTCCAGCATTAGAATTTTTGAAAGCTTAGAGATTTCGAAGATTCTCTCTCCAATGCCTAGCTTCAGGTAATTTCCTTAGTTCTAGTTCTTAATTCCTTGTTTAGTTCTGGTTCTAGGTTCTAGTTCTTAAGTTCTAGCTATTTAGTTCTTAATTTCTAGTCTTAGATCTTAGGTGTTAATCCTAGTTTTAATTTTAGTTCTTAGCTTCTAGTTCTAGTCCTTAGGTTCTAGAACCAGTTCTTAATTTTAGTCTTCAGATTTTGAATTCTAGTTCTTAAATTCTAATTTTAGTTTATAGGTTTTAAATTCCTAATTTTAGATTTGATTTTAAGTGTTAGTTCTTAATTTCTTTAGCTTTTAAATTCTACTTCTTAGGTTTTTTTACCTTAATTTTTTAGTTCTAATTTTAGACCGTAATTATAGCCTTCGATTCAAGTCTCAATTCCAAATTCCAAATCTTATAAATTCACAGATTTCAATCCGCAAATCTACAATATTTTAATTCAAACTTAACATTTTTTCAATCAAAATTATTTCCAAAAACAATTTTAAACCAACCAATTTGCCCAAGGGAGCTTACGGAGGGTACCCAATAACGGGGCCGATCCTCCTCAGCATAGCAGGCCCAACCCCCTTTTTTTTAGATTTCTAATATAATTAGAACATTTAAATTAATTAGATTCCTAATATAGTTAGAATATTTAAATTAATTAGAGTTCTAGCAGAATTAGAATATTTAAATTAATTAGAGTTCTAACAGAATTAGGGTATTTAAGTTAACTAGACTCTTAATAGAATTAGGAAATTTATATTAACTATACTTCTAATAAGATTAGAACTCTTCAAATAATTAGACTGCTAGTAGAACTAGTAGACTAGTTTAATTAAACTTTCCGAATAATTAAAAAAACTTTAGACTCTCAGTAGGAATAGGAAAGATTGAAAGACGGTCAGATTTAGATCAGGAAAAGAAGGGAAACAAACTAAACATCCAGGTGACCCAGTGCTGGTGACATCGGCAGGCCAATGATTCAGTAAAAAAGTCGAACCCATACCCCAGAAAGGCATGATCAGTGACGTGTTGTAGCGTCGATAAACATCTGCAGCTGGCGATCGCAACGAACCAGGTATTTTCTTCCCATAATTTACCTTTTTTATTCCCTTTTTATTTCCATCCTTTCCACTCACCATCAATCGCCTTATGTCAGAGCCCACATAGAGCAATTTAGGCCACTCTTTCAGGGAATCGAAGGCGACCCAGAAAAAGCGCGTACCAACACACAGGTAAGAAATTTGGCGACTGTGCTCTGAACTCTAGAAGCAGCAAATGGCCGTAAATATGACACCGGCTTCCCAAAAAAAATAACCTATAAAAGTGGGGTGAGCCCTTGGCAGGCAACACCATGTGTATATAGAGACCGGCCTTGCCAAGCGCCCATCTCTGAAGAAAACAAAAATCCTAAAAAAATAGAAGAAATACAAAATAATCAAAAAAAATTATCTTTCAAAATTCTTGAGAGAATCAAAGAAAATGATTCCTTGATTGAAATATCCATCCCACGTGAAGTCGACTCTTTTCCTGTAGAAATACAAGAAGAGGTAGGAGTCACAAGTTTAGACGAGGAAATCCCTACCGAGGAGCTCCCTAATGAGCTCCTTGACTGGTTTGCTGATTTTGATCATGGCTCTACACCAATCGTTGAAGAAACAGAGGACGTCAACCTAAGGACCGAGGAGATTTCTAGAATCACCAAGATCGAAACTTTGTTACTCTCAAAAAAAGAAAAAGCATGATCGATTTTCTTCGGTCGTACCAAGATGTCTTTGCATGGTCATATGAGGGCATGCCTGATTTGGATACCGATTTGGTCGAGCATGAGTTGCCGCTATATCAAGATGTTAAGTCTGTCGAGCAAAAGTTAAGATGTCTCTAGTCAGAATGGATGTTGAAAGTGAAGGATAAAGTCATCAGATAGTACGATGCAGGATTTTTCATGGTGTCAAAGTACCCGCGGTGGCTAGCCAACATCGTCCCAGTACCAAAGAAGGATGGAAAGGTTCGCATGTGTATTGACTTCAGAAATCTGAACAAGGCAAGCCCAAAGGATGAAGTCATCAAATAGTATGATGCATGATTTCTCATGGTCTCAAAGTACCCGCAGTGGCTAGCCAACATCGTCCCAGTACCAAAGAAGGATGGAAAGGTTGGCATGTGCATCGACTTCAGAAATCTGAATAAAGTAAGCCCAACGGATGACTTCTCATTGCCACACATCGATATCCTGGTTGATAACACTACAAGACATGGGATGTTCTCATTTATGGATGGATTCTTCATATACAATTAGATAAAGATGGCAAAGGCGGATCAAGAGAAGACAACTTTCATTGTCCTGTGGGAAACTTTTTGCTACCGAGTCATACCTTTCGGATTGAAAAATACTAGGGCAACCTACCAGAGAGCAATGACAGCACTGTTCCACGACATGATGCACCAAGAAATTGAAATATATGTCGACGACATGATCGCCAAGTCACCAGAGAGAAGTGGCCATCTGATAAACCTCCAAAAGCTATTTGAGAGGCTGAGAAAATACAGGTTGCGTTGAACCCTCATAAATGCGCATTCGGTGCCATGTCAAGAAAACTACTATGCTTCATTGTCAGTCGAAGAGGCATAGAGGTTGACTCAGTGAAAGTAAAGGCCATCGTCGAAATGCCACCACCATCTACCAAGAGAGAGGTCAGAGGCTACTTAGGTAGGATAAAGTACATCGTTGATTCATTGCATAGCTCACTCCCATCTGCACACCAATCTTCAAACTGTTGAGAAAAGATTCATCGATTAAATAGAACGATGACTGTCAGGAAGCATTTGATAAGATCAAGAGTTACCTTCTCAATCCACCAGTATTGGTCCCGCTAGTATTCGGGAGACCACTCATAATGTACCTCTCCACAACGAAAGTTTTGATGGGATGTGTCCGAGGGCAGTATGATGAAAAGGAAGAAGAGAGCAAGTCATATACTATCTCAGCAAGAAGTTCACTGACTACGAGATGCGTTATTCTCATCTAGAGCAAGCTAGCGCTCGTATGGGCTACATAGAGGCTATGCCACTACTTACTATCCCAAGCCATTCTCCTACTAGCACGAATGGATCCTTTGAAGTACTTATTTGAAAAGCCAGCTCTCATGGGTCGAATTGCACGCTAACAGCTTCTCTTATCCATCACATATGTCACTCAGAAGTCAATCAAGGGGCAAGCGCTCACTGATCATCTTACCGAGAATCCCTTACTTGACTAAGAAGCTCTAAGGACCGAGTTTTCCAATGAGGACATCTTGTTCATGACAGAGGATGATACAACGGAGACAGAAGAGTCCTAGGTAATGCATTTTGATGGGGCAATAAATGTCGAAAGGTCAAGGAGTTGGCACTATTCTGATTTCACCAAAAGGATCTCACATATAGGTCTCCATCAAGCTTAATTTCCCATGCACCAGTAACATGGCTGAATATGAAGCCTACGCAGCCGACTTACAAGCAGCTCTGGACCTGAACGTAACTCATCTCAGGGTATTTGGTGACTCACAATTAATTATATTGCAGACAAATGGAGATTGGAAGACAAAGGATGAGAAGTTGATCCCATACCATGAGCACCTCGAGGATCTGATCGCATGTTTCGACGATATTACGTTCTCTTATGTCCCACGAGCAAGAAACAGCTTTGCCGATGCACTAGCAACTTTGGCATCAATGGTCGAAATCTCTTATGGTGTCTAAATGAAGACAATCATGATTGAACAAAGGAATAAGCCTGCTTTTTACCTATAGGCTACAGAGTCCACAAAGTTAGATGATGAGCCACCATGGTTCTTAGATATCAAAAACTTTCTCGAAACTCGAGCTTTCCCTGAGGGAATGTCCAAGACCAACAGGCGAACTATCCAACATTTAACGGTTAATTACGTCATTTGCGACGAGTGCCTCTACAAGTGGTCATATAACAATATCCTGCTCTAATGCCTAACCAAAGGTGAGGTTACCAACATCATGAGAGAATTCATGAGGGAGTATGCGGGGCCCACGTCAATGAGTACATACTCGCCGAGAAGATCCTACGACAAGGATATTTCTAGTCCACCATGAAAATTGACTGCTACAAGTACGTGCAGAAGTGCTACAAATACCAAGAGCACTCCAGTATGATATATGCTCCAGCCATAGATCTACATAGCATGACCACTCCATGGCAATTTGGCACATGGGGCCTCGACGTCATCGGAAAGGTCAATCTGAAGGCTTGTAATGGGCATCAGACCTTGTCGCCATTGAGTACTTCACAAAATGGGTAGAGGCAGCATCGTATACGAATATCACGTCCAGTCATGTCAAGAGGTTCATCAGGAACAACATTGTGTGTCGATTCAGCGTTTCCAAGGGCATCATCACAAAAAATGGCACTAACTTTATGAACAAGCGCATCAGAGCCTTCTGCGAGCAGTACAAAATAAAGCATCATCGCTCATCACCATATCAACCGCAAACTAATGGGGTCGTCAAAGTTGCTAACAAGACAGTTGTCTGAATCCTTGAGAAGATGGTTGTCACCTACCGAGATTGGAGTGAAATGTTGTCATTTGCCCTATGGGCCTATCGAACGTCAATCCGTACTGCTATAGGAGCAACATCATTCTCCCTTGTATATGAAATCGAGGTCGTACTACCAATTGAGGTTAGCGTACCCTCACTCCGCATTCTCATCGAATCAAGTCTACCAGAGGCTGAAAGAGAAAGATCTCGCTTTGAGCAGCTAAACCTGCTAGCTGAGAAAAGGCTCCTAGCCTTGTGTCACACTCAGGCTTATCAGAGAAGGATCACACGTGCTTATAACAAACGTGCTCGCATTTGAGATTTAAAGGTGGGTGACACGGTACTCAAGAAAATCTTCCCTTCTCCCCCATGCTGATCTGAGAGGAAAATTTAAGCCCAACTGGGAGGGACCTTACGTCATCCGAGAGGTACCCCTGGGATACGCGATTCGCCTCGCCACCATGGACGGAGATCACTTTCCTGAGCCCATCAACGTTGGATACGTACGCCGATTCTACTCCTAGTCTCTGTGGCAAGGTAAGTATTGATAAGATAGATACGTAACTGCTCAAGGACCCCATAAAAGAGGCCATCATTTCAAAGCTAAGTAGCCAAAGAAGCGTCCCTGAACACTCATCCCTTTGCTACACCCTTTGAGTCATTAGCCTCTTTTTCATAAACCCCTCCCCAAAAAAGAAGACGGAAAAAGTGTATATACCAAACAAAAAAAGAAGAAAAAAAGTTACCATCAAATCCAAAAAAAATCAAAAAAGCAAAATCCCAAAAAGAGGATGTCTGAAGAAAGCAAAAAATAAAAAGATAGAAAAGAAAAGTGGGGCATGTACAGTTAATATTCCCCAAGGAAGAAGTATATTACGACAACTGGAACCCTATAGATGAAACCTTTTTAAACCCAAGAATACCTTCAAAATTCTTAACCTATCTCATGACCAAGATACATCTTGAGAAAAAGGCATTTTTAAGGTCTATGAGTAGTCACAGTATCCATTGAATCAGCACGAGCCAAGTTAAGAGAAGACAAAAGAACTCTATCAAGTCGGCTATGACGGAGTCGACGTCCATGTCGTGGCCTTTGAGAAAATAAAGAATAAAAGAAAAAGAAAAAATAAAAAATCAAAGCAAAAAGGACATGATGAAAACCCAAAAGGGCGCCATGGGTAAAAACAGTAAGCTTGTGCAGGCCAGGTGAAAACCTGAAAAGGTGCATGGGATAAAAATACATACCTACGGACGTAGTAGAAATCCGAAAGGGCGCTACGGGTAAAAAAGAAGGCAATAACGGGCACGGAAAAAAACCTGTCTTGGGTGCTGTGAGTAGAAAAGGTTGAAAAAGAAAAATAGAAGAGAAAAGAGAAATCATTCAGTTACATCTCTGTGCTATCTGGTCTTCATTGGGCCACTCGTGTTAGCTCAAATCATGTTCTGACCAGGAATATCTTCATAAAATTGCACCGTCAAACGCATGACCCAAGGTAAGGAGAAAGGGTCGATTCAATCCGAAGGGTCTACCTTGGTAAAAAATATTGAACCCCACTCAGGCCCAACAAAGTAATTGGGCTCAACTATGCTCAGAATGGGACCCGTCTCCTCATCCAAAGGTTGAGGCATCAAACAAAAAGGAGAAAGGAGAAGACTACACTTATAAAAGATAATAAATTTTCCTTTCCCATTTCCATGTCGGCATTGTGCACACCACACCTCGAAAGAGATGATCGGTGTGATGGCCAGTTTCTCCTTTTTTTTCAAAGGAGGAGAAAACCCCACTTATAAAAGATAATAATTTTCCTTTCCCATTTTCATGTCGGCACTATGCACACCATATGAAAAAGATAATCGGTGTGATGGCCGGCGTCTCCCTTCAGAGAAAGGAGAAGACCACACTTATAAAAGATAATAAATTTCTCTTTCCCATTTTCATCCCCATACTGTGTGCACCACATTTCAAAAGGATGATCGGTGTAATACCTGTTTTCTCCCTTTTACAAAAGCAAAGAAAGATGAAACTTATGTAAGATAATAGATTTCTCTTTTTCCATTTACATGTCTGTACTGCGCTTACACCACATCTCAAAAAATAATCAGTGTGATGCCTTGCGTACCCTTTATAAAATTGAAAAGCAATAAAAACATGAAGAAAATATAGATACCAAAAAAAATCTAAAAGGGGTTCTTATACCCCTCTCTGTGGTGATTTGATCTATGCAAAAGGTATGTACAGGTCTAGGTCAACAACACATCTCGCGCTTCAAAGCATGAATCTCGACGCATAAGGCATCCTCCCGAGCATTCTGATCTGCCATCCAGCGGCCATGAAGGCTCTTATATTGCTTCCGGGAAGCATCATTAGCACCAAAAACATCACTCAGGGCTCCTTCCAGAAGGACCTTAGTCTCTGCAAAACCATCTCTTACTTCTGCGACATTTGTTCTGACCTTGTGTTTCTCTAAACATTCATGCAGGGCCCATTTCTCATCTACCAGCTGCTCAATACGAGCCAGAAGCACCGACTACTTTCTCGGCCAAGGCTCCTCTGCACCACTACTCTCCGCCTGATCCATGCAATGGACAAAAGGCCTCTCAGATAGCAGCCAAACCTCATACCCTGGAGAAGTTAAAAGAGAATTTCCTTTCTCCAAGCCTCACATATGCATCAACTGATGCGTCTCCCAAAGAGCGGCTATCCCATCCAAGTCCCCAGAGGACCCCCAAGAAAAGATCAGTCCGCACAGGGGAGGTCTCTCCGAACAGGGCACCAGCTGAGTATAACCAAATTGGCGCAACACCCAACAGGGAAAATAATAGGTACTGCCAGTCAATCCAAGAAGGGTGATGCCCTTATGATCTCTAGATCAAACTACTGGGAAGGTCCTATCCAACCATGGAAGCCTTCACACCAGCTCAGCCTCAGCCAGCCAAAGTTTCAGCTCACATATATTCCCTTGTGGCAACTTATGGCATCAGCTCAAAAAGCAGCGAGTCGTCTCTCCACGAACCACATAAAAGTGAGGCACAGGTCTCAAAATGGCGAGATGCTCCCCAAGCCAAACTTGGAGCAGAACGGGGCATCCCCGGAGGCACTCAACCTTTCCCAAAGTAAAAGCGTCGAGATAGCGATAAAGTTTTGCCAGTATCATATGCATCACAGAGCGGCCCTCTTCAAGCTCTGCCAGTAGGTCACAAAGTGCCAGAGAAAAGCACTCCCCTCCAATGTAGGAAAGGACCTTTGAGAGAAGGTAGAGAGCGAAAGCTTTTACATTATGGATATTTCCAACTGGCAACTTTCGTAAGCTTTCGTCACCAAAAAGTTCTCTTAGGAATTTCATCAAACACCTGGTGGGCCCACCAACAATGCTTTTCTCATAATCAGCTTTCTTCAAACCTAAAGTCGTGTGAACGGCTTTAGCATAACCTTGTTTCAACACTATCCTAGCAAGACCTCTATGTAGCTTCAAAACCTATAGGTTGGAGAGCTCTTCAAGAGTGGGAGTTAGCTCACGGTTCCCAAAGCAAAAGACATAGGTATCCAAGTCCTAATGCGAAGCCGCCACATAAAGGAAATCCCAAAGCAAAGGAATATCAAGGAAGGATGGAAGACGGGCCAGCCCGAATTTATTCAAACTCGCCAGTTTGCTCTCTTTCACGCTATCGAGCCATTTCTTCAAAATACTAGGCCCTCCGCCCAAAGAGGGAAGTAAAAAGGTCCCGGACCCCCCAAGAAAGTGGGTCCATGGTCATACAAAGATGTTTAAAGTAATCACAATTCAATATAGGACAGTGGACCCACCCTTGGGAAAAGAGAAAAGAAAAATAGGAGTAAAAATCCAAAGCCCAACTAAAGATAACAAGAAAGGGGGCATTCTTGGGTCTTAAAGACCCCACACTGCCCAGAAAGTACCTAGCGTGTGTATTACACACGCTAATTCAAAATCTCCCAGATTTTGCCTAGCGTGTATATTACACACGCTAAGCCAAAGAATCCCAAAAAAATGCCTAGCGTGTATAATATACACGCTAGGCCAAAAAATGCTCAGATTTGTCTAGCGTGTATATTACACACTAGGCCAAAAATCCCAATAAGAAGGGGAGAGAGAATTGGGAGATTATTTTTGTTGCCGGTCCTTCAAACCAGCCCACACACATTTTCTTTTCTCATCGGAAGCACCCCGGATCACGTGTTGGGAGGCCGAAATCCGCCATCTAACCTATCTACATGGTTTTCTTTCAAGTACCACCCTTATAAACATACAAGGTCCGACCATTTTTTAATCAAATGCACAACCTAAGGGTCATTCTCCTAGTTCAAGGCTCATCCTGCAAATAAACAAGCATGCCACAAGAAAGAGATGGAACAAATAGAAGGGGAAAGTAATAACATTCATTCTAAAAACCAATCATCCAAAATATGTTCATTACATTTACTTCCCAAAAAATAAAAGAAGAATGTTCAAAAGTCTCAAAGTGTTCATAAAAATAGGAAAGGAAAAGCGAGCTGCACCTAATCGGTGCCCATGGTCATCTTTCGCCGGCGCGAGGTACTATGATATTTTTGTACATCCCCTACCCGGGATCGCGCCTGGGATAATCTATTGAGCAATGAGCACGACTCCTTTTCACGAGCACACTGTAAGCATCATACCAAAAGGTTAGTTAAGGTTGATTGAAAAATAGGGCAGCAAAGCAACAAGCAAAACCAACCAGTATCATACTTACCACTTTCACGTCCCGAAGGCTAACAATGTGACGGTAATATTCTGCCTAGTTAACGGCCGATTCATAATCCTGCAAGAAGAAGAGAGAAAGAGAGGTCAGCTGAAATAATACAAGAGCAAACATGTCCCTAAAATAATAGGCGAAAAAGAAAGCTCACCCCTGGAACCAACTCGGGAGGAGGGGTCCTAATCACCTCAGCAGATAGACGTGCACGCTCCATCACATCAGCACACATGCCCGAGAGGAGCGCATCATCAAAATGCCTAAAGGTCCCCTGGGTCTCCACAGTCGAGGCCCCAGCACCAGAAGGGTCTGACGGACCGACACCTGACGCCTCTGTAGGACTCGCTTCTGCCACATCTTCATCAGAATCCTCCTCTTCCTCAAACTAAAGAAAGAGGCAGAAATCCAGTCAGTATGGAAAAGTCAAGACAAACAGGAATGCACATACGGGAGAAAGAAAAAGAGGAAGAATATCTGAGATCGCAGGCCTGCGAATGCCAAAAAGTTGGCACCTAGCACAAAGCATGGGAAAATGGACCGGTAGGGAGAGACTCATACCACATCTGATACCCCCAGGCACAAAGAGATCATCAACAGGAAACCCTTGACGAAGGAGCCCATCTGTAAGCTCCTCAATCATGCCCTCCGGTGACATAACATCCCTGGGAGGACCCTGCGGCACTGCGAAATAGTAGCACGATCCTAGAAGGGGGAGCCGACATAGGGATCAAAAGTCACCTGCTCGAAAAAGAAGGGCCCCAATAGTCAAAGCAACACCATCTAAAAACCAAAGAAAAGAGAGAGAGAGAGAGAGGGGGGGGAGGATGTTGATACCTACTCCAGGATCATCAAATCAAATTGGGACTTCAGATCCAGTTCCAGATGCTTCATCCCCAGGTCCCTGCGACGACTCTTATGCCAGCAGCTCATGAGGGGGTATGTGAACTCGTCTGAGAAGAGTAGGGGGCAGCCCGATTGAAAATATAAATACCCCAAATTTGAAAGGACGAACAAATAGGAAAATATGTCAAAAGAAAGCTAAAAGACAAACCATGAGTGATAAAAGAGCTAAAAAAGTCACCTCGATCGCAGGCCAAAAGCCGATAACAGAGGCCACATCCCCAACTGAGGCTCTGACCAAACTGGCCATCAACACGGCATACCAAGCCCCCAGTCAAAACGATGCACGTTCTCCCAATTTCCCATCAGGCTAAGGAGGGATAGTGAGACCCGACCACCATTAGTATTGGTGAGAATACCCTTACCCAGTAAGAAGAGGAGAGCAATACAGGCTAGCATCAGTGTGCGCTCGGGCTCGATAACTATATCCATATACGGCAGGTTTGAATCCACCAACTCGTCAACATCGAACTGGTCTACCAGCTAGGATAGCTTGACCTCGGAGCTAATCATATCCCTGGAAGTGGGGTAATCCCTGATCAACTCAATCACCTCTGCACGATCTGGTACGCGGGGGGAACTACTGGTATCTCTCCTATCCCGATCCCAGTAATCATAAACCACTCCACAGGGGTGATGGTCATCTCAGCCATGGACATGTGGAAGGTTATCGTCTCAGGACGAAACCGCTCCACCAGGGCCTTCACGTAGGCCATATCCCCCCTCATAGCTGGGCATGACAAGAAGTCCCCAAAGCCGGCCTGGGCCACATGAGGAAGATGAAAGTAGAATTTCCTTGAAATTATCAATCAACTTAAACAGGTTAACGACAAATGGGTGATAGATTTGATACACCACTATTGAACAAGTTGCACAGATCTTTGGTGTCAATTCATCAAACTCCCTACAACACATGTACCTTAGAATAACCATATAGAGGTTGTACCTTGTGTATAAGCCATAGAATATCAGTGAAGTTTCATCCACTAGTATCTACTGAGATCCTCAACGTTCTTCTTAGCACTAGTCCTCATGCACAATGGGGATGCTAAACAAAGATGAGGAGATTGTTTTTCACACGAGCAAACATTGGGATCCTATCATCCCTATATATAGATGTTAAATCCTTCCCATTAAAGGAATCCACAATCACAATCTTAAATTACTAATTATATTGTGATTAGAAATCGCAATCATGCCTTAAATAAAAACTTAAATATTAGTTGCTTATTCTCTCAAATTCACCGAATTAGCAACTATAATATCTCAAGACAGATCTTACACCATTCATCGGTCAATGGATTGACCATAGTGATGGCCACCAAAATAGAAACTTCTAACAGTCTCCCACTTGGCCAGACTATGTCAATAAACTCCAATTATTAAATGTTAACTTTCTTTGAATAGCAAATCCTAATCAATCTCAATCAAAGTCTTTATAATCAGTCCGGTCCAGTGAGAATTCTAACAAAGAATCAATATAGTCAATGCATCATGTCATCGACAGATGACTGTTCCTTAGTTACCGTATTAGAATTCATCACCTACATGGATTGCAACTAGCATGATTTCACACAGATTGTAAGTTTACAAATTGAATAGTGATTACATGTAAACTCAATCTATTATTGGTCCTACTTTGTTTCCATCTATTGACACCATCTGTTCCAAAATTTTATTTGTATAAAAATGGAAAAATAAATAAATAATCATTATTTTTGAATCAATTAAATAAATGTATTCACTCTTATACATCCACTCTCAAAGGTTATCAAAATTATCCTTTAATATCATACGCGCAATGTGCTCCGAAAAGAGCTTGGGGAGTAAGACTTTTGTGAGAGGGTCAGCTAATATGAGTGTCGTATTGATCTTTTCAATAGACATAATTTAATTCTTAACTTTCTGCTTTACAATAAGATATTTGATATTAATATATTTGGAACCTTTACTAGTCTTGTTATTTTTATAAATAGCTATCGTGGCGGAATTGTCACATAAGATTCTCAGTGCCCTTGAAATACTATCAATAATTCGAAGTCTTGAGATAAAATTTCTCAACTATAGCCCCTCACATGTTGCCTCAAAACATGCAACAAACTCTGCTTCTATAGTAGACAAAATAGTAAGTGCTTGTTTAACGCTCTTCCAAAATACAAGTCTACCTGTAAGCATAAAAATATAACCCAATGTGGACCTACGGATGTCTTGACATCCACCATAGTCGGTAACTGAATAACCAATAACTTCAAGGTTATTCGACCTTTTGTACGTGAGCATGTGACCTTTTGTCCCTTGTAAATAGCAAAAAACCTTTTTGGCTGCTTTCCAATGGTCCAAATCATGATTATATTGATACCTACCAAGCATACCAACTATATACGTTATGTCTGGACAAGTAAAGACTTGTACATACATGAGACTCCCAACTATCGATGCGTAGGAAATTGTCTCGATATGCTTTCTCTCTAAATCGATCCTGAGACTCTGAAGTAGACTAATTTATCACCTTTAACCACAGGGACAACAGTAGCAAAGCAATTATGGATGTTAAATCTTTTGAGAACTTTATCAATATAAGCTCTTTGAGACAAACTCAATATGTCATGGGCTCTATCTCGATGAATCTCAATTCCTATCACGTAGGAAGCTTCACCATGATCTTTCATATCAAAATTCTTTGATAGAAAATTTTTTGTCTCCTTTTGAGTGAATCTTTTATTGACTAACTTGGCCTTGTATCTTTCTACATTACCCTTGGAGTCTTGCTTGATTTTATATACCCATTTACAGCCTACAGGTTTGACTCTTTCAGGTAACTCGCAAAGATTACAGACCGAGTTATGTTTCATTTATTCTAACTCATCCTTCATAGGCTTGAGTCATTGAGTTGATTTATCGCTTATGATAGCTTGGTTAAAAGAAACAGAATTTGTTTCCTTTATAAAATCATACTCAATCCCATTGAGGTAGACGATATACTCATCTGAAATAGTTGGCTTCTTTGCTCTCTCTAGTCTATGCAATGATTGATCATTGGCGGTCACCATAGGAGCAAGAGCCTCATCAATTTCAATAGGTATAGCCTCAGGTGCATCAACACTTTCTTTAATAATTGGTGTTGGTGTCACATTTTTTTAGATAAAAGAAATATGAATTATAACCCGATTCTCCTCAAAAGTGATTTTTTTAGGCTCAACCTCACTATTCTCACAGTCCTCAAAGAATTTCGTATATCTAGTCTCAACAATCTGAGTATTATGAGTGAGGCAATAAAATATGTAGCCTTTTAACCTATCAAAGTAACCAATGAAATGACAACTCATAGTTTTAGGATCAAAGTTTCCTAATTGTGGATTATACACCTTGCTTCAGCTGAACAGTCCAAAATGTGCAAATATCCTAAAGTCGATTTTCTTTCTACTCATGGCTCATAAAGAGTTTTTAGAGCAGCCTTACTAGGAACTCGATTCAGAAAATGTACCGCTGTTTTTAAGGCTTCTCCCCACAAGAACATAAGTAACTTAGAGCTGCACAACATGCTTCTCACCATATCCATAAGAGTACAATTTCGTTGCTCAGCTACACCATTCTGCTCAGGTATTCTTAGTATGATGTATTAAGCAACAATGTCATGCTCTTATAAATACAGGGCGAATAGTCCTAGATTATGACTTATTTCGGAGTATCTATCGTAGTACTCTCCCCCTCTATCAAACTCACAATTTTAATCTTCGAATTGAGTTGTAACTCAACTTCGACTTTATAGATCTTAAACATATCAAAGGTCTCAGATTTCTTATGGATGAGAAATATATATAATCGAAACGAGAATAATCATCAGTGAAGGTAATAAAATACTTTTGGCCACCAATAACAGGAGTTGAAAACGGTCCACAAATATCAGTGTGGACTAATTCTAGCAAACTTGTGCTCCTAATAGCTCATTTCTTATTAGTCTTCGTGAGTTTTCCTTTAACATAATCTACACAAGTATTGAAGTAAGAGAAATTGAGCTCATCGATTATATCATCTTTAATTAGTCTCTTCATTCTGTCATTAGACATATGACTTAAACGTTTATGCCATAAAATTGAGGAGTTGTCGATTGCTCGTTTTCGTTTCTAACTTTATCACCCACATGCATAGAAACTAAAGATTGAACATAAGATGAATCAAAGTTCAATTTATAAAGATTACCCACTAGTGAGCCACCACCCACAATATTAGAATCAAATAACAGAGTAAAAATATTATGTCCAAATTTAAATTCAAAATCTAATTAATTCAATTTAGAAATTGATATAAGGTTTCTAGTGATACTTGGAATGTAAATAGTATCAACTATATCTAAAATGAAATCACTATCTAAAATAAGACGGAGAGTCTCAATGGCCTCCATGTCTGCTTTTATTCCATTTCTAAGTTTGATGGTTCTTTCGCCTTTATTTAGTTTCATATTGGATCGAAATCCCTGTATTGAATTACTTATATGAATAGTTGCACCAGAATCTATCCACCAAGTATTGCGTGGAGTATCAATATAAAGTGATTCAAAATACACAAATACCAGATCATTACCTTTCTTAACTAGCCAATCTCTATATTTCTAACAATCATTCTTATTGTATCTCTTCTTCTTAGAGAAGTGGCACTTGATGTCAGAAGTAGATCCGCTAGCTTTTCCTTGTTTAGCTTCTAGTGGAGAAACTTTCACATTCTTTTCTTTATATGATCCCTTCTTTCTCTTAAAATTTCCTTTTGATGGTCCAAGAGTGGCGTAATGAACACTTTCAGGTTTTTCAGCCTTAAGTCTTTCTTCATTTTTCATATAATGAGCGATTAGCTCGTTCATTTTTTATTTCTTTATGTGTGTTAATTAATCTTGAACGGACCAAATTTCACAATTGAGTCGTCATGTCACTCATTCTCATAATGTGCTCCCGTACGTCACTATGACCGTCATATTTTATGATTTTCATTTTAACAATAAGACTACTGACAAGCGCATTAGAAGTCCCCTGAAATTGCTCCTGAATGGCTTGCATGTATTCCTTTACATTATGAGAATTAAGAATACCTCCTCAGATCGCATCAGTAATGAAAGTCTTTATGATAATAAGGGTCATACGATTTGATATATCCTACTTTTCCAAATCTGTATTGTTCACTTTCAGATCCTCAGTTGAAGCATCGACAGTGAGTGCCTTGGGTTTATCAAATCATATAGCATAATCAAGATCCATGCAACCTATAGCAATTTGGACTTATTCCTTCCATTTTTTCATAGTTTGAGCCGCTCAAAGATTCAATTCTACCAATCATAATAGTAATAAAAGATGAGTTCAATATTGCACAATAACTAAAGGCTTTATTATGTCTACATACTATTATAGTAACTATCCATTCTATAAGGTTATATTTATAGTGTTTTATGTAAGATTTAAATTATGTCGAGGAATATAATAAAAATAAAATCAATGTGATTTTATTGAGAAGCAATTTGCATCATTAGAACCTTTCGTTAGGTCGAGTTATAATACACTAGTCACTTCCTCAATCTATATTATTGATTGTGATATTAATTATATCGTTATGACCATCCGTTAGGTTGAATCACAACACGCTAGCAGTACCCACACACAAAATAATGAATAGTAAAATATAACTATCACACAACATTAAGTGATTCATCATCGTTGGGCAGAAGTAATCCCTCAAGTTGAAATGTCAATATTTACTACACACTTTCATTTAATTTGCAATACGGTCTTTTACAAAAATAAATCTCACTATGAAAATCACAGCACTAGGAAAGATCATTACCGTTGGGCAAAAAAATCCTTTCAACCCATATTTTCTATTTGATTTTTATAATATTTTAGATGATCACAAAAGTGATTTAATAATAAAATAAAATAAATAAGCCACTTAATGATTCCATTAAACGTGCTCATGACAACAAGTGGCCTAATATTAATTTAATCGGCCAACTTTTCTATGAAGGCAAATAAGAACAAAAACTCATCTAAAGAAAAGGGCGATCAAGAATTCTCAAAGTTATATAAGAAGATTTTATGTAACAGCCAGACCATTCGAATCATGCAGTTATTATATCTAATACTCATATTTCCAGCAAATCTCTCGCCAAACAGTTGCAGAAATAATAATAATAATAAATCTAATTTTGAAATTGCCCTTAGATAGACCTTTCATACCTTAAAGTGAAAAAAGAAACATAATAATAAAAAAGGTTTTAACAGAATCATTTTAGGGTATGTGGTTAAAACATCTAGATTCAGAATTTAGCAGCCAAACAAGGTAAACAAACCATTAATCTATGCAATTTCTAGTCTACTCTCTCTCTATCTATCCTTATTTTATCTGATAATATCTTTTATTTGTGTAATTTATTTAACCTTCGTGGCCCGTTTTGAGATCTAAAGAAATACTTAAAAAAGGAAATATTATGCTCCGTTTTGAGATCTAAAGAAAATCAATGGCCCACAAGAGTGGTAATAACAGACACTAGATCAATAAAAAACCAATGGGTTTGATGGAATCAAAACCTAATATGCCTGATTCTCTAATACCAACTGATAGATTCGATACACCACTATCGAACAAGTTGCATGGATCTTGGGTGTCGATTCATCAAACTCCCTACAAGGCATGTATTGTAGAATAACCGTATAGAGATCATACCTTGTATATAGGCCTTAGAATATCGGTGAACTTTCGTCCACTAGTCTCTATTAGGATCTTCAACGTTCTTCTCAGCACTAGTCCGCTTACACAATGGGGATGCTAAACAAAGATGAGATTGTTTTTCAGACAAACAAACGTTGGGACTCTAGCATCCCTATATATAAATGTTGAATCCTTCCCATTAAAGGAATCTACAATCACATTCTTAAATTGCTAATTATATTGTGATTGGAAATCACAATCATGCTTTAAATAAAAACTTAATTATTAGTTGTTTATTCTCTCAAATTCACCGAATTAGCAATTATAACATCTCAAGATTGTTTTTACATCATTCACCGGTCAATGGATTGGCCATAGTGACGACCACCAAAATAGAAACTTCTAATGGTTAGACTTTTAGACTTTGTAAATATTTCCTTATAATGGTTTTACTTTTAGACTTTTGGACCTTTAGATGCTCTTACTTATTATTGTGCAAGAAGTAAGATTTTATCAAATTTCCTCAAAATTATTGAACAACATAAACAGATTAACGGTAATGGAAACTTTCTGCAAATTTATTTGAAACCAACACGAATAAATGATTTCGTGTAAAGTGAATTTATTAACTATAGAATCTTCGAAGTGTGTGTTGCCCAGCTCGTGGATCAGGACGTGTAGGTACAAGAGTATCCAGGGATACAAGGTCAGGTGTGGGGGCGTGACACCCAATCCCCTTAATAGTTATCACATGGACCCCACTTGGTAGAAATGCATGGATCCATCATACATTCCAATCCATATCGGCAAAAAAACCTATTTTTCAATGTTTTAATAAAGAATACTATGTGAGTATGTGACACATGATCTCAAGAGGAGTGTTATTTTAGAATCACATGTCATCTGACATTGATCTAGTATTCGAGCGTATCAGTTCATCCATGCACTTTAACCTATATACCATTTTTCCTATTAGATATGAGCTAGTATTAAATAAGCAGCACAAGTTCTAGGTGGGTTGATATTTAGTAACTTTTTGAGATGTTTGCCGCTTGAAAATAATATGATAGTGTCTAATAAGTACACTGATACAAAGATCTTTGATATAAAAATATTGGTACAAAAAATATTTAGTCCCACATTTAATCAATTCTTGTCTCTCAACTGGTAAGATCTAGAGCTTCTCCACTCATAACCGATTAGTTGAGAGTTGGATGTCAAAATTGATAAAAAAGGAATAATTTTTATCATTAATTCAAAGTCGTGCTGTATAAAATGGTGTTTGACTATAGATCATACCTTATTATAATCTTTTAATTAGTGTGGTATGTGTACTAACTCAAAATTAAAAGGGGGCGGCAACACCATTACAATTGAAGGGAATGGCATTAGCAACTGTCTTTAACTAAGTGGCATTTATATAACCTATACAAAGAGCAAAGCAAACTGACAAAATATATTCTATTTGGTTCTATCAGCACACGACAAAAAATGGTGTATGATAGTAAAACTTTGGTAAAATATAGTACAATTATTAAATTTTTTTTTTATATCAAACATTAAAAATTAATGAGAATTAAACGTAATGAATCATCTCACTCCTAAAATACTACTTTTTACATTATAAAAAAAGATAAACTATTTGAAAGCATTAATATGATTGTACTTATGTTATCATTATTTTCTTTGATTTATATATAGAGGACAAAAATGCTGCACGATAACAAAGCCTTAGTGTAATTTAGTAAAACTATTAAATTATTTTTTTTTATATTAAAAATAAAAAATTAATGAGCATTAAATATGATGGACCACCTCACTTTTAAAATACTACTTTTTATCCCACCTACATATAAAAGAGAAATGAATTCAAAATTTGATACTCATTTGATTGCTTTCTATTGAAAGGATATTCTTTCGTTTTATCACGTAAGACAATAAAGGTTAGGGGTAAATTAGCATAAATCATGCTTATTGTAGCAAAATCTCAAACTATTTACACTTCATTAATGCGCAATAAAATGTGATTATCAAAATATCAAATAAGGTATCAAAAATCAGTTGATGCCGATACATATCGGTTTTTCAGCAACCCAATATGTATCGGTTCTGATACTTATCGGTCCTCCATGAAGCTATGTCTGATGTGGGACATTACAGTGGCTCCATGAAGCTATGTTTAGTATGTCTAATTGGATTGAGATTTTTATTGGGGGGCCATTATTTGCACACGCTTTTTAAGTGATTGCACCGAGGTTACATAATGACTTTATATTATAGGGACATGTGATATGTGAAAACTCAATCTAGATCGTCTGATTTAAAGCTCATGATCAATAGATCCTTAGTGGATAAGATTGGAGCAAAACACTATATTTATCATATGATCTATTATTGTCAACTATTGAATCAAATAATAGCTTTTGACTATATTTAATCACATGATAAAGATTATATTTCATGCCAATCTTATTAACTAAAGATCTATTTATCATGAACTTTAAATCAGACGGCTCAAATTAAGTGCACATGTCTCAAAAATACGTAGTCTCATTTTAACCTCAGTGCAATCACTTAAAAAGTGAGTGCAAATAATGGCTCCCTTTTTATTGGAGGACAACTTTTTTTGCTCGACTTAATGATACACCCGACTTGGTGGGTTAAGGCCATGTCCCTCGCCCGGACATGACCACATTAAAGAATCCGTTATTATTATTTATTTTTTTCATAAAAGAGAATCCCTTATTTCTGTTGAACGATCTCACATTATTAAAATGAGATTCTTTAAGTGAAGTGTGTGGAGTTTTATTTATCATCATGCCATGTGGGTTTATATATGTGATCAATTTAAATTGTCAAAGTGGAATCTATCATCAAAATATATCTCAATATAAAGAAGCATGCTTATAAGTAGTTGTGGGCCATCCGATTGATTAACTTTAGTAGCAACCATTAAAATTTAAAATGGCAATTGATATCGTAGTCCACGGTTTAGATGATTTAAATCTCCCTAAAACCCCATTTTTTTGGACTGTTGCACTTTAATCTATGATCTATCTAAACCTCAAGCCATTAATGGTGTAAGATCAATTTAAAAACCATTTTGTTGTTTAAATGACAATGATCGGATCATATTGGTAATTTTATATGCAAAATATTAGGCTAGATGTGATCATTGAGAACAGAATAAAGATATGCCACGTGTATGCTTGATCATTGATCCGATATGCATGGCATGTGTATGCTTGATCAAGTCCCGACACAAATAACTTAAAAGGAAAAACTAAGAAAACCAAAAATATATTGTACTTATATTCACGGATTTGCCAGTTACATCTGACCCATTGGATCAATTTTGTAGTATGATTCTACCAATTCAGTCTCTATCATCTCCACTGTAGAAATAAATCAAACGTAGTGAACTAATTTCTAGGGTTTCACTGATCCGTTTTGGATCAATCTAGTACTGGGATTCTACCAATTCAATCCTTATCACCTCCACCGATAGATTTTATGCCCCCTCTCCACTCCGTACAACTCGTACCAACACACCATAACGTAAACTTCGCCCACACACTGGATCCCCAAGGCAGCCACACTTCCAAACGCTACATCCAACAAGCTTTTGGCAATCATGCTAATGAACGGAAATATAATCAGAAGGGCCACAAGCTCCAGATTAAAAATCGACCACTTCAATTGATACCATTGATTCAAGATCACACTGCCCTTGTTTCCGCCATCAAAGATCTTGATCCAACAGTCCATATTGAATGCGAACCACATAACAGAGTCCCAAAGGATCCACGGGATCAAAATCAAAACCAAGTCATAGTCAAAATTCGATGTCAACGAACTAGCGCTCAACCGTACGATCATTTTCAAGAGCGATCTGCCACTGTTCATATAGTAGTAATGCGCTGCTCCGAACGAGTGAACTGAAACCCATCTGCTACCAAATCTAACGGTCATAAGAAACCAAAGCTTTGGGACACCCAATATAACGCCATTGAATAACGCATCAACGAAGGATTGATTACAGAAAACGGAGTAAATGATGCCGTACACAGAACTATACACGAGCACATACACCAGAACAACAGTAAGGCAAAAGGTCACCCACTTTCCCAGATAACACCCGAAATTAAATCTCAGCGGTTGATTTCCTCCATTTTCTTGATCTTCAAGAAACTCGAATTTGGTGACGTGGGTAGAATATTTGAGGGGTTTAGGGATTCTCAGCCATCGATTTCCTCCATCTTCAAGAAACCGGAATCTCATGGCCCGGGTAGAAACTCTTCCACGATTTACAGAATTGATTAACGAATTTTTGAGGGGTTTAGGCATTGTCAGCCGTTGATCTCTGAAAAACCCGAATTTCGTGGCCCAAGTTGAAGATTTTCCAAGAGTTCCAGAACTGCCATTGTCTTCTTCAGGCATATGGGTCAATTTTGCGGCCATAAATTGGTTGGTATCGACGGTGTCGATTGAAGAGATAAAGAGGTGAGTTTTGTGATCAACAGTGCAATGCAGGAGTAGGAGGATGAATGAGAGGAATAAGAAGGTGAGGTGTCTGCTAAGTTGTGCCATGATGGGTCTTCGTTCTTGGCTCTATTCTTTGTCTCTCTCTTTATATTAGAATGTATTTTATTTGATAACATCAATTATCAATTGTAGTTATCTAAATCACACATCAGTTATCTAAAAAAATTGTAATTATAATTATTTAAATCAATTGTAATTGGGTTTTTTTGCAAATACCCTCCTGAGTTATGTTGATATTACAAATAACCCCCCTAATTATAGTTATTTGCTTTAAACCCCTTGAATTAGTATTTTGGTGTTCATAAAATACCCTCTTTAACAGATGCTACTTTAAATGGTTAACTAACCGTTAAAGAATAGCCTAAATACCATATTTATCCTTTTTTAAATTAAATTACTAAATTGCCACCCTCTACACATGGTGGTAAGAGTAATTTTAAATCCGCCCCTCCACTTACAAAAACGAGTAGTTTTAAATCCACCCACCAAATATTTGAGTTCACCCACGCTGAAAAACATTGACTACATTGAATCAGACGATGGAGATCGTTTATCGTCCCAACCTTTCACACGATGGATCTTGAGATCACGGTGGCACCATTAGACGGTTGACTGCATTGAATCGGATGATGGAGATCATTTATCGTCCCAACCTTTCACACGATGTATCTTGAGATCATGGTGGCACCATCAGACTGTTGATTATATTGAATTGGACGATGGAGGTCGTTTATCGCCCCAACCATTCACACGATGGATCTTGAGATCATGGTGGCACCATCAGACGGTTGATTGCATTGAATTGGATGATGGATATTGTTTATCGTCCCAACCTTTCACACGATGGATCTTGAGATCATGATGGCACCATCAGATGGTTGATTTTTTATTTCATGTGGTACACACCCAAAAAAATGACCTTAAAATTAATTTTAACCGTATACGTGATGTTAAGGTCACTTTTCTGATATGTGTGCCACGAAATAAAACACTGATTGTCTAATGGTATGCCTAAACGATCTCCGTCGTCTTATTCAATGCAATCAATGTGTTTTAGCGTGGGTAAACTCAAAGATTCGGTGGATGGAAGCAGACGCGGTTTGGCAATCCAATTCCTAAAAATGAGTCTTGAATCATATAGGAAATTGGAGGGACGAGTATTTTGAGTGGAACATGTAGATTGAAGGTTTTCTTTTTAAGAATAATTGCATCGTTTGCCACAAATCCTCCATTGGTTGAGTATTCGTCCAAACGTTGGCATGCTTTAATGGGGGAATCACCCATCAAATGAGTCTTGAATCTGATGGGTGAATGAAGGGCCTTTTAAAAGAGTACCTTTAAATCCACCCACTGAATCTTTAAGTTCACCCACACTGAAACACGTTGATTGAATTGAATCGAACGATGGAGATCATTTATCCTCCCAATCTTTCACATGATGGATCTTGAGATCATGATCGTACCATCAGACGGTCAGTGTTTTATTTCACGTGGCACACATCTCAGAAAAGTGACTTTAATATCACGTGCATGCTTAAAATTAATATTAAGATCACTTTTAGGGGTGTGTACCACATGAAATAAAAAATCGGCCGTCTGATGGTACACCCATGATCTAAAGATCAATCTCATGAAAGATTGGGACGATAAAAAATCTCCATCGTTTGATTCAATGCAGTCGATGTGTTTCAACGTGAGTGAACTCAAAGATTTTGTGGGTGGATTTAAAGGTACTCCTTTTAGAATAGTGGTCAATATAATGGCATGACTTGTAAATAAAGGTGAATGAAGGGCCTTTTAGAATGGTGATAAACTTTAATGGCATGACTTGTAAATATAGATGAATGAAGGGCCTTTTAGAATGGTGGTATTTTTAAAATATTGGTTTCATTAAGGGCAAAATAGGCTTTCCGTCCATAAACTCACGGCTAGTTACGGCAGGGGGTTATATGAAACAGAAACACAAAAATAGGGGCTGCAGAATAAATACCTATAACTATGGGGGTTTCTTATAATATTGGCATAACACGGGGGGCATATGCAAAAAACCCATTGTAATATTATTTGAGTTCTTTTATTTCCACTCATATTTTTTTCATCCACCCACATAAGTAGATGGAAGGAAAGAATATATGGGTAGAAATTAAGATTACTATTGGCTCACCTTATTTTCACTTACATATTTTTCCCATCCACCCACTTATCAGGGTGGATGGAAAGAATTTGTGGGTGGAAATAAAGTTACTCATCTTATTTATACACTTTCTTATAGAGTATTGTAATTAACGGTAAACAATGTAATCGATTGTAAAAATTTGTTTCTATCTTCTTCTTTTCTCATTCATCTTCTTCTTATTTTCTTCTTTAATTTATAATTTAACAATTTGTTTAAATACATATAGAGGCAGTGGGAGAGGACAAGTTCAAACTCGCATAACCCAGGCATAGAATTACTCTACCCACTCTTAGCCCTAGTTGAAAGGTATTTTTACCTCATTTTTTTAAAATCAAATTTTTTTAGATAAATCAAAGGTTCCTTAACAATTTCCAAAAGTTTAATTTTGGATCATTTTAATGAAATGCCTTTTAAATAAAAACTAGTACAACGGCACATGCAAATACATGTGGACATTAGTATCTTTAAATGGTTGAACTTAATTTTTAGACATCTATCGGGTGATTTGGACATTAAAAAAAATATAGTATTTCAAGTGTTAGTTACTATATTTTATGATTTATTAAAGACAAAAAAAAAATACTTATTACTATGTTTCATATGTCTTTATTATGTGCAATTTAAAATTATAAAAAATGTAATTAAAAATAAAAATATATATATAAATTATATTGTTAACTATAAAAAATAAAAACTAATAAATAAGTATAATTTGTAAAATTCAAATAAATCGAAAATGGATATTTATTCCTTCTCGACTTTAACTTTCTTAAGGATTTTATTGTCTTCATCATCCGCAGTATCGTATTTAATGCTTTAACATATGTACGACCTTATAAGACGATTTTGATAAATTATATCTTGTACTTTGACTTGAAAGAAATACTTTTTTTCGAGATTTTTTTATATGAATTGGAAATTGTTTATCTCCATCTTGCATATAATAAATTATAATTAGTCATAATTTTTTTAATAAGAAAATATAATAAAATAAAAAATATTGCTTTCGATTTTAAAAACATAAAATCTTCCGGGGAAGAACCAATAAGAATCTTTGCTTCATTTTAAAATAATGTGAGTCATATTTCCCCACTCACATCACTAATTTGCACGCGAAGTGCATAGCTATAATGTATATTTATTGATAATTAGTTCTATGTCAATTCGTAACAACTGAAATAGTGTTTAACTCTGAGACTTTCTTGAATACGCTTGGATTATGATATCTCCTTCTTGGACTCCATTTGGAATATTTCCTTTAATTTATATAGCTGCAACTTGTTAATTGATGGTGTATTATAAATTCTTTGATCAATTTGGACATCGCTTTTGATAAAAATATTATAAGTTTCTAATGATGAAATATCTTTCAAGCTAGCGTTGTAAGAATTGAGCACAATAATTTACATGAAGAATGTTCATCAAGTTGAAAATAGTAGACTCTGCCAAGTTTGCCTCTTGTATTATCCCCTTTCTGTTTTGAGCTTCATTCTCAGTATCATAAAAGTATAATTGAAGGAAACAAGAACTATTCTTGATTGGTAAAAGAGACGGTCAATCATGATATACTTGCCCCTACGCTCAAAATGTATATACACCACATCTTAAACTTGCAATATCGTTATCAAGACATACTCCAAATGATATAAAAGAGAATATATTATTGTACGCTCGTATATTCTTTCGAAACTCAATAGATTCATTATTTTGAGATGTAAATAAATTTAATAAACTCTCAGGAACAATAGTAGGGGATAGAGTAATTTGTCCATTGTAGCAACAAAATGTTGGTGGTTCATATTGAAACTTCTTTACACCACAATAAATACAACTATCAACACGATGTAGTTGGTGCAATTCAGAACACATTGGCTCATATGCTGGTTCATTGATATCACTATGATCTATTGTCATATAAATAACGGGATGTCAAACCGTTATGTCAATTCGTAAATGGTTAAGCTAAAAGACTATAAACATGGATGAATAGTACAAATCTTGTTGTTGAGTCAAAGGTCTTAATTGAGCTTTAAGTAAAAATTATGTAGCTTCTTTTTTTTGTAATGAAATGTGTTCTTCTATTAGATCAATAGAATTTGGATCATCTTTTCACTTTTACGCTGCTTCCATGGCATTTTCAACTCGAGCTTCCTTCTACTTTGTATGCTCGATTTTGTAGAATACACATACAACACAATCAAATGAGTGCGTATAGAATTAGTTGGTGGACTATTAATAGCTTTGTTAGTTAATTTTGGAGATATGTGCCATGTGGAATCAATATATAATCGTTTGATGGGTGGACCATATTCTCAAGATCAATTATATGAAAATAAGATATATATCAAATGAGTGTGTATAGAATTAATTGATGGGTGTCACATGACTACAAATTATTGTAGGACCAGATAAGTTACCTTGTCCATGATATCATACTTCCTTTACCCTTGTGGGGTATGCTCAGAGATTTTGATAAGTTATGTATCATCAAATTACTGTTGAATGTAGGTGAAAATTGCAAATTGATCTTCCGTTGCATACAACATTAAATGTACAAAATACAGGATATCGATGTACACCATGAACTGATCTTGCCTTTGTGCATCCCCCCGGGTCGAATTTAAATCTAGGCCTAAAGAAATCGTTTGCTGATATACAGTTGGCAACTAAAAAATTTGATAATGATTTGGTTATTGGTACCGGTGGGTTTGGTAAAGGCTATAAAGGGGTTCTTAGAGACAAAACAGAAGTCGTCTTGAAGCGTGGCATGGCTTGGTCTCAGCAGGGTATTGTGGAATTCCAGACAGAGATTGCAGTCCTATCTAAGATACAACATCGCCATCTTGTTTCTTTGGTGTACCAAAGATAGATAAGGCTATTGGCAGAGATACATCACATCCAACCTGGTAATTCATTCCAATTTCTTTCCTTTTAAGGAATTTGTTTACGTAAAAGATTTGCATTATTAGATTTCATTTAGGTCTTCTGATTTTATATAGGTATGTTTTATTTATCATGCACATGTTTAAAGTGAAATTACTGTCCTCAAGGGCATAATCAGAAATTTTTGTTGGTGGGGCTACAAATAATAAAAATAATGTTAGTAGTTATTTTACCATCGATTTGGAGGCTTTTACATCATAGATTTGAGAGCTTATATATAAACAAAAGTTGTATAAGATACATCATAGAAACTCTAAATTTAAATGGGGGCTTGAGCCCCCACACACACTTCTATGTGGCTACACCACTGAATGTCCTAATATAAACTAAGAAAACTCGTGATTTATTGGACTCTAAGATTTAATGATGCTCAATTGGCTTCGTTTGGTTAGAATTTAAAGAAAGTTCTTGTAGACCTTGGGGCTTATATAAAGATCATGTTATAAATACATTCAAATGAGCCCTTCAGTAGTTCTTATACCAGTTCTAGAGAAGGAGATTAAACTCAACAGATACATATACAACTATAAATCAGTTATAGCTATAATGAGCAGCTATATGGCCTCAAGAAGCGGAGGTTCTAAGTTAGAATCCCACCTCTTGGACACCCGCAGGGATTTATCCCTACTAGCTAGTACATGTGATGTGCGGGTATTGCACGTACCCAGGGACTTAGTTGGGTACTCTAAGAGGCCGGATACGCAGATCAATATATATATATATATATATATATATACAAAATATACAATTCCCAAAAATACAGATTGCATGGTTGGTTTATGGAACATAAACAATTCATGTGTTGGCGAAAGAGACAAAAATGTGACAGCAACTCCTATGATTGCTTTTATAGATTGCCCCATGATCGTCCGAAGATATTTACTATTTGTTTTTTTGTTCTATTATTAATTAAGTGTGATTTGTGGGCTACTTTAACCCAATATAAGAACTACCATCTTGCTGAGTTAGAATAATGAGCATTGACAAAAAAGCTAAAATAATACTCCATAAAAGCATAGTAAAAGCAAAAAATATATGAGAGTTAGGACAATGGCCACATATAATAGTTAAAAATCTAAAAATATCTCCAAATTGACAACAAAAGAGGAATGAATAATGAACTGGTAAACTTTTTTTTTTATGCTCAGCACCATAAAACAGCATTGGCTCATTGTTTGTAGCAGGAAATAATAACAGAGCATTTCAACATTGCAACGCATCCTAATTATTGCATTTGAACATCACTTGTGGAAATTAATAGCAACAAAACAGAATTGGCTCATTAGTTAAGATGGTTTCTCTAGTTGAAAATTCACAAAGCATAGGAAATATAAGCCAATTAACATAATAATATTGAAGAATATGATTTAACACAGATGATCCGAACTAGAAAAAGTACATAGAGAGAAAAGGAACTTTAGATCACTAAAAATATGATTGACATATCATGATTTATAATAACTATAACACCTTAGTTTCGATCTCTATTTGATCAATATATGGGTATATTAATCATTAAGAATGCCAAGGTTCTTTTTATTTATTTTTGTCTAAATTCAAAATTTTACTTGAACGTGAGTTGTTGATATGAAATTATTAACTTGGTCTCATGGATCATTGCACTAAAATCAGAAGTTTTAGTAATCACCAAGTCTGATCAATGTGTTCAATTTGAACACACAAGTTCTATTGATGAATTTGATCAATGAGTTCTATCTTATTCAGTGTATAGTAAATTTCCACTTAAAGGTTTAGTTGAGGAGCAGAGAAGCCATAAGGACTAAAGGGATGTTGGTCATGTTAGATTGTGAAATCAAAACAAAGTTAAAATAGTTTTTGTATGTAGGTGTAGCTCAATCATGGATCATCAAATAAATGGATTCTTTACTTTGTCATTTTTTCCCACATGGGTTTCCATCCATGTAGTTAGTTAATGTTATTAAAGTGTTCTAAACATGAAAAAGTGCTCTTTTTTTAAAGGTCTATGTGTTTGCTCAGCTTGTACATTACTTGCTAACAATCAACAGAGTTTATGTTCTAATGCTCAAGTAAGGTTTAACTCAATGTTTCTAGGTACCAGCCATCCAAGAAAGAATATTTAATAAAAGAGATTTAGATTGAGATTTTTTTCCTGTTTTTGATTAATCTTTAGTGTTTTCCTAATCTGAACATCAAGAAATGTTTTTATTTTTTTCGAAAAGTCTATCTGGTCAATTTGGCTTTAACAAAAAAAAACTATGGAAATAAACCCCAGAACCAGGGTCTTACATAATAAATTTTAAGAATTCAAACAAATATGTGTTAACATAACTTACCTTTTGTACTCCCCTCACGTCTACACTATGAACGATCGAAAGGTCTGCTTGATTTGGAAAAAAAAAAAATTATGTCACGAGAGAGAGAGAGAGAGAGAGAGAGAGAGATTTCAGAAAAGATCATATCTAGCACCACTCTATGGCCTGCTTAAAGGTATTCCCTGCTTAGTTGCCAAGTCTAGTTAGATTAGATTTCGAATTCTGTTAATTAGAAATCTAGAGTTGTTTAGCTCGAAGAGTCCTAGAACAATATGACATGATCCTGCCATGTACAAATTATATATAAACATGCATTGTAAAGGTAGTTAACTGTTTTCGGGAGAAGAGTGACAGTGAGAGAGATTTATTAGGAGTAGTTTAGCTTGAAGAGTCCAAGTTTAACATGCATTGTAAAGAGTCCTAATTTAATTAGAAGTGTAGTTATAGAAACTTATAAAATATAGGGATACATAGGGAAGAACATGAGGGTAGATAGGGCAGTTTAGGGGTATAGGGGTATTTTGTTCCTAAAGTATGAAAACACTAAAATTGACAGAAAACAGTAATCATTCGTGCTTTTATATGGCAACAAAGGTCGAAGGACACATGACTCAAACAGGGCGATAAAAATATGAGGTTTTTTCACATGAGGGCATCACAAAGAAGGAAAAAGAATCATATAGAAGGGCTCATTGACCAAGATGGGGCTTGGAAAACTGATCGAGAGGATGTTGAAAGAATTGTCATCAACTACTACACGAAACTTTTCCAATCATCCAATCCCACACACATTGATGAAGCCACTCAATGGAATCGAAGCAAATATCACTGATGACCAAAACAGTTGGCTCACGAAGGAGTTCACAGCCTTGGAGGTTCACATAGCTCTCAAACATATGCACCACCCAATCAAAGTGCCTGGCCCAGACGGTATGCCTCTCATCTTCTTCCAAAATTATTGGGCCATTGTTGGTGATTCCGTTGTTAATTTTGTTTTTGCCTATTTACATGGAACTGTCTCTTTGGAAAACATAAACAAAACTAATATTGTGTTGATCCCAAAAACTAAGTCTCCTCGGATCTTATCTGATTATCGTCCTATTAGCTTGTGCAATGTTGTGTATAAGCTCATAGCAAAAGTCTTAGTTAATCGGTTAAAATGCATCCTTCCCCACATCATCACCGATACACAGAACGCGCTTATACCCGGCAGGCTCATAACTGATAACTCTTTGGCTACTTTTGAAATAACACACTACTTAAAAAATAAACGGGCTGGCAAGACTGGTTGGTGCTCACTCAAACTAGACATGAGTAAAGCCTATGATCGTATTGAATGGCTCTTCCTTGAGAAAACCCTCCCCAAATTGGGATTTAGTGATAGATGGGTCTCTCTCACCATGGTTTGTGTCACCTCAACCTCCTTTTCCTTCATTATTAATGGTTGTGTATTTGGCCAAATTGTACCCTCTAGAGGACTTAGGCAGGGCTACCCACTCTCTCCCTACCTTTTTATCATTTGTGCCGAAATCTTCTCCAAACTCATTAACAAATCGGTTCTATCTACAAAGCTAACAAGTATCTGCATCTACCGTGGGGCCCCACAAATCTCTCATTTACTCTTTTTAGATGACAACACCCTCTATTTTAAAGCTGATGACTCAGAATGTTCAGAGGTCCTCAATATATTGAAAGTGTACGAGAAACCTTCAGGCCAACAGATCAATTTCGATAAGTCCTCCCTCGCATTCAGCAAAAACGTCAAGGAAGAACAGAGAACTGCTATTCAGGGCATACAACAGATCCGAGAGACGGTTAGACATGAAAAATATTTGGTGTTACCTATTGTAGTGGGCAAGCAAAGAAGGCAGTTTTCGAATCTCTGAAGGCTAGAATTTGAAACATAACCCAAGGATGGAAGGAGAAGCTACTTTCCAAAGCCGACAAACCTCCTCAAGGAGATTTCGTCCATTATTGCAAGGTTTTGGTGGGGCGGATCGGGCGAAAGCAAAGGAATTTATTAGCTTACATGGAAGAACCTTTGTAAATCCAAAGCTTGTGGTGGGTTGGGATTCAAGGAACTCAGAGCTTTCAACAATGGAATGCTTGTGAAACAAGGCTGGAGAATTCTCTCCAACCCGGACTCCCTTGTGGCTCGTCTTTTCAAAGCTAAATATTTCCTGCATACTTCCTTTCTAGCGGCCAAAAGATCACGTAATGAGTCCTTCACGTGGAGTAGTATCCTTCAAGGAAGATCCGTTATAGAGCGCGGTATCATATGGAGAATCGGGAATGACACTTTTGTGAATATTTGGGATAGTAATTGGATCCCAAGGCCAAATACATTCCGACCCTTCTCTCCTCAAGCCGAGAATGGTCCAACTCCGGTTAGTGAGCTGATTTGTGAAAATCAGCAATGATGGAATCTTGAAGCACTCGAAGAATACTTCGTTGAGGAAGATAGAAAAGCGATCCTTAATATCCCTCTCCCTGCTTCCTGGACAAATGATAGAGCAGCATGGGCGTACAACAGAATGGGCAAATTTACGGTGCGATCAGCATATTATGTGGCAAAGGAGATCACTACAAATGATGGAGAGGCGAATTGCTCCAACACCACAGAAATGGAGGCGTTCTGGAAAATAATATGGGCTTCTTGTATGACAAACAAAATCAAGATTTTCGCTTGGCGGGCTTACAATGATATTCTACCAGTCCGTGCTAAACTAAAGAAAAATATAAAGGAGGTATCATGTACATGCGACATATGCAGAATTTCATATGAAAGCGTAGAACATGCAGTTAGGGATTGCGACAAAGCTACACGCTGTTGGTTCCTCTCCCCGCTAGGTGCCCAAATCCACAAAGTACAATCTCTATCCTTTATCCAATGGGCTAAAGATCTTCAACAGAAGCACGAAGCCTTACATCTCAATACGTTCTTCACGATGGCCTGGGCGATTTGGAATGAGCGGAATCGAGTTACTCATGGAGAAAAACCAAAAGATTCACTAAAATTTGTCCAAGATGCAATGAACCTTCTTTCTCAATATTGCCTCGCCAATCAACCAGAGCAGGAACAAGCAACACCGAGGACCGCTACAACCAGGTGGAGACAACCCCCGAATAATGGGATGATCAAAATTAATTTCGATGGGGTCTGGCACAAAGGCAATGCAAGGATTGACATTATATGCAGGGACTACTATGGTAAAGTGATTACTGCTAAAGCAAAAAATCTCCAATGGATCTCTAGTTCAGAGCACTGCGAATGCATGGCCCTCCTTAACGCGATCCAACTTGCCCTTGTAAATGGTTTCCAGCGCATTATTCTTGAGGGGGACGCGTTCAGTGTGATCAATGCAGTTAACAGTCAGGCCTCCAATCTTTCAGAAATTTCTGTGATCTACAGCGACATTATGGAGAGCCTCAAGACTTTCAATGATTTTTCGGTTAGCTTTGTTTACCGATCAGCAAATTCAGCTGCTGAGCCTTAGCCAAAATTGGCTTGATCCAAGGCTGCGATGAGGTTTGGACAGACTGTGTTCCTCCTCAACTATTTGATGTGATTTCCTATGATTTAGTATAATAAAATACCCTTTTCCCATTAAAAAAAAAAGGATGATGATTATTTTAAATAAATAATTACTATATATAATTTTAAGTTTTTATGTATAAATTGGGTGGGCCTAGCCCAAATATTGGGGTACCTAATCCAAGTCTGTTCTGGTTTAAGCTAGATCAGTAGACTAGGTTGGTGGCTTAACTCATCAGCCAACTATTTTCGAGTCAGGAAGGGACTAAAATCCGAAATGGTCGTATTTTGATTTGGAGGAAATAGCAACATTGGCATTGCTGAAAACCATGTGAAAATGGAAAACAAATGTGGTCGTATTAGCTGTGGACTCAACTCTTGTAACAGTCATTTAAACATTAAAATGATATTTAAATGATCTTGTACCATTAATGATTTAAGATATGATAAGTTACACCATCAAAATGATAGATCATACATTGAAGCATAATCACGCATTTAGAAAGTTTGAAACATCTGATCTGGGCACCCAGTGACCCAAAAGATGTTATAATTAACAGTATATTTTCAAAGTAATACATGTCTTGGATCTATGTCAGCCGCAACAAAGCAAAATTTATTACTTTTTTATTAATAATAGATCTACATATCATAGTGACAAATTTCATATTCGGTAAAATCTCATATTCGGTAAAATTTCGGATTATTTTTGGGAAATTTTTTTAAAAAAATCAAGAAAATTTCAGGGATTAGAAAAAAATTAAGTTTATAAGAAATATTTTGTATCATTTAAAAATGACTATAATTAATTAAAATTTATTAATTTTGGTAAATTTTCGTTAATTTCATCAAAGTTAATGAAAATTCCGCAATTTAAATCATCAAAATTTTGTCTGACCCCTATTTTGGAGGATTTTGGAGAAATTTGTCATTATGCCGACCAGGCCGTGGCAAGCCTAGAACATTTGTTTCCAAAGGTTTGAGGGGCAACTTCCCTCTAAGCTAGTACGGCACAACTACAAAATTCGTCAAATTTTCTAAAAATTTGTTTGAGATTTTACAAATTAGTTTCGAATCATTTGTGATTTTTTTTAAAATTCATGTGTTTTAAAAATTTGCAAATAATTTTAGAAGGTCTGCAGTAAATTGTGATATATATATATATATATACACTTTTTAGTCTTACTAGTAAACATGTATGTACTTTGTACTTGTTGCTCTATAAAATCATAAAAATAATAATAAATTTATAAAATGGAAAAGGTCTATGGATTCTAATGTATGGATGAACCTACGCATTCAAACCTCACATCATATGCCACGTGACACCTGATTCCAATATAGTGTCTATTTTGAGATTGTGTGCAATGTCAATGTCATCTATTAAAAAAAATTAAATTTTTGTTGTGGTCTACAACCAAAGTTTAGATACTGCCTCACACATCATAGCGCATTGAATTTTTTATCGTTTAACCACATTGTGGGGAGTGGATGACCACATTGTGGGCCGTGGATGTCCACTCCTTTTCAATAGTTTTTATTCACTGACTGCAGTGGCTGTAACATAAAGTTGTGTGCCGATAACACCAACCAAAACATTATGAGGCTGATTTAATTTCATTAGTTGACTCAATTTAATCTTGGGTTTTAAATAATATTGATGCTGATACAATTTCACAAGTTTAAACTGTTGATGAAGGAGATGTTTTTCACCCCACTAATGACACTATATGGACCTCTGGAATGACTATCCTGTGGGAGCTATTACTTGGACTCGTAAACTTGGCCCTTATACCGAGTTAAAAAATAGACCTACAAGTTTGGCGGCCTCTGTTATATGAAAACCCCATCTAAACCGTTTGATTTGGAGCTTATCATTTAAAGATATTAAATGCAAAAGATTAGCATGAAATATAATCTTCATCATGTGATTGAATATAGTCAAAAGCTATTATTTGATTCAATGGTTGACAACAATAGATCATATGATAAATATTATGTTTTGCTCCAATTTTATCCACTAAGGATCTATAGATCATGAACTTTAAATCGGACGGCCCAAATTGCGTTTTCACATTCACATGTCCCTAAAATATAGTCTTTTTTTAACTTCGGTGCAAAGACCACATTTCCGAGTACAAGTAATGACTCCCTTATTCTATATGTCATGTGTAACTTAGAGGTGAAATGAGTACCATTTTAAAGTACACAAGCCAAATACTTTATAGAAACAAATATTTTTGGTACAAAAATTTGACACAGAACATGAATTTCATCATCAGATTCATCACAATCGAAGATCATCAAGAATTTGGTGTAAAACATGATCTCTATCATCTACATTTGTATGACATCATTAATTCTTTATGGCCTTTGATTGCATTAAATCCGATGATAAGAACATGTTTCATGCCAAATTTTGCATTGAAAATTTCATATGGTGTTTCCACGTGGCACAAATCTCAAAAAGTAGTTGAGCACCTAAGTACTTGAGATGCTGACCTAATACCAAGTCATTCGCCTATACCAAAATTGTGATCATTAAATTAATATCTTATAAATGAACGGTATAAAAAGAAAAGTTGGTCTTAAGTGCTTGGGTCCATGCTAATCGCATATGGTTGATTTTTTTTTTTTTTTTTTTTCTTTTTGTGTTTTGTTTTAATAAATAAATCGCAAGTTATGTTTGGCATTCTAAATCATAATCACAAAGGTGGGTTAGACAATAAATTGGCTAGATTAAAATTCAAAAATTCTTGGCAAAATTTTAAAAAATAAATTAAAGATCGACTATTTATTAAAAAAATAAATTATTCTCGAATTAACAGTGAATACCACAGATTCTTAAATACTAGATTTTTTCAAAATTTTGGGTTTCATCGCTCTACAAAATATAACTTGCTACCCACAAGATCTGGGATGCTATTTAGTCAATATCGGCTGAGTTTTTATTTCTATTTATAAAAGAGTTAGATATATATATATATATATATATATATATATATATATAATTAATTATATATTATGATTATACTTCAATTAGGAGTCTAATCAATTTTTATTAGGATAAAGAGGTAATTAGACTTCAATTACAACTTTTGTTACTGTTTTTTTCTACTTTAAATTTAGGAAGAAGCTTTTGAATCTAAGACATTCGAGGAGATCCTATAGCTGTTGCTAAGGCATATTACTCACATATATTAAAACACATCCCTCGCCAGCAGAGAGGGAGCAAAAGACCAACTTTAGTGCGTTCAACCTAAGGCATCGAAATCATGGAATCGGCTTCTAAATAATGGATTGTTACTGGGAGCCGGTCAAATTAACTTTGATTTCTCTCTTCCATCTGATTCAATCATTCAACACTATTTATCACTGATTTATAGTTCAACCAGATCAACGGCCCGATCAAAATCAAAAACTTAGGTTGCATTTGGGATAGCTCTTTATTAGCTTCCTCCCAAAGCCAGATATTTGGTTTAGTAGGCCTTTTCTCCTTGCTAACTCTCTACAAAGCAGAACTTACCTACTTTGGTAGATACCTCCCTGCGAGAGCAAATAAAATCTACTCTAACAAAGAGTGAGCATAAAATAGAGTCGCAGAGGAGAATTGTTGGAGCAGGAAAATCCTCCTATGCAAGGAGTTAGCAAGGAGAAGGGCGGCCTCCTAAAGCAAGTATCACGGATTTAGCAAAAGAAAAAAGAAACCTAGTAAAACAAGTAAATCATGCTCTGACAGGGAGCTATGCCAAACACAGCCTAGATTTTTTTTGGATCCAACTGTTGAACCACCCGATTTATTTTTTTGTGAACCGCCTGGTTCCCTGGTACAATAAGTTCATAACCATCTTTAGCATGGTTCAAAATTTCGGTTGAAATCTAAAGATTTCAGCCGAAATGTTTCGGTTTATATCCCCACCTAAACCAAAACAAAATCCCAATATTTCGGTAAATTTTGGTCCTATATGTAGTTTTCAGCCGAAATTTTGGTCCAAAATTTCGGTTTGGGACCAGGCCGAAATCGAAACGAAATCCGGATTTTTGATCCTTGATCCTTAGATCAGAACCATCCTTCAATGAAGTCATATGAAGTCCGATGAGCGCCTTCCATATTGACAGTCAAACAACAAACAATTAATTGGTGGGTTAGAATTTTCTGGTCAATATCAGATGTTGATCTGATGGCTTGGAACCAAAATGCTCAGATGATCATAACCATCATGCAACTGTTTGGATGGTTAGAATTTTCCGATCAGCGTGATATCTATCCAATGATCTTGAGTCGAAGTTGCATGATTGGACAATCAATCATTGGGTGGAATTGTGGTGATGATCCATCAACAAGCAACTGATTGGATGGTTAGAATTTTCTGATCAATGCAATGTCAATCAGATGGTGTGGAACTGAAATTACGCGATTGGACGATAATAACCATCCATCAATGAACTCATTTGTGGACCGATGGGTGCGTTTATACTGATGGTCCATCGGCAAACTACTGATTGGAAGGTTAGAATTTTCTAATCAATGCGATATCAAGCCAGTGTGGAGCGGATGGTTAGATTTTTAGGATCAATGCGATATCGATCAACGGTCTGGAGCAAAACCCCCTTGAACCAATTACGGGCACGGATGGAGGTACAATAAAATCAGATGATGCCAAGCAAACATGGTATAAGAACTCAAGATTTACTAAGCAAAAAATCTACAAATTATTACAAAAAATAAGCAAGATCATACACATTATTACAAAAAAGTATATAACAAATCAAGATTTAAGATCATCACAATCCATTGCATGAATTAAAGATATACTAAGTAAAAATCTACAGAAAAAAAAAAAAAAAAAAATCTACAAACTATTACAGTAAAAAATTGCAAGATCTTAGTATTTGAGAAACAGTAAGAACATCTATGGATCACATGCCATCAACAAAATTCCTTGAAGGAGAAACTATAATCGACCTTCATTAATGCATATTGCTGTTCTTTCATTTAAATGACAAAAGTATGAACAACCCTTTCTTTTTTACAACAAAAAAGCAATCAACTTGTAATTAATTAATCACTGGGTGATGTAAAAGTCTATGCAAAAAGAGCAATTAAACCCTCAAAGCTACTTGATTTTGCCAAGTAATCTTCCTCTTCTGGGCTTGATTCGATCCGTTTTCTACGTCTCTATAGATCAATAAATTCAGATAGTTCTCTAACCCGTTCCTTTCGATCAAAGGCCTCTTTGATTTCTTCTCAATTCTCAGAGGTTCCCATTCCTCTATTTCTTCTCCTTTATGTAATTTACAATAACCAAAGCGGAAAAAAAAAACCCTCATCAACATAAACCAAAAAATAAGTAGCATGCAATCAATTTTTTTTTCATTTTTTTTCTTTGTTCATGCGAAAGAAGGCAAACAATTACCTGATTCAAGTCAAAAACCGGTGAAAAGATTGGCTTTTCTCCGTAATTCCTTTCCTTCATAGAGTTTTCAATTCGAATTTCATGATTTTGGGGTTGAATTAGAGATTCTGATCGAGTTTTCTCAGATAGGTTATTAACTAAACACTTGTATCTTCGCCGCAAAAACCTGGGCAGGTATAAGAAATATAGGAAGTTAGATTAGGACTCGTTTTCCTAGTTTAATCAGATAGAAACTCTGGTTTTGGATATGAGTTAGGAGCATTTTAGGTATGAAAAATTGACAAAAATTAATTTTATTTTTATATGATAGTAAAAATAAATAGATAAAAACTAATTTTACTTTTATATAGTAGTAAATTTTTTTTATTTTTTTCTCTTTGAATCACTTTTTATTCTTATTTTATATATTTTTTTCTTTGATTTCCTCAAACTTTGCAAATATGGCCGGTTTTGAACCTTTCTAAATTATTGCCGGACAAGTAACTATGTACGTGGCTCTTTCATGGGCAAGGGACATATACCTGTCGGGCTAAGATCAGACAAAAATTCCGACTATCGGATGGAAAATCTACATATACCCGACTTAATCAAATAGTGACCTTGACCCGACATGATGGGTCAAAGGCATACGCCCGACCTAATATTACCAAATCCCTTATTTTTGTTGTTGTATATAAACAATTCCAGGTTGGGTTGACCCGAACTAACCTGACATTTTCGTTGACCCAACTCAAAGATCAGGTCGGATGCCTCATGCGCGACTAACTTGACCGATCAAGTTAGTAAATATCAAAACTTATGTAACTTGTTCAGACTGCCACGTGTATGCTAGATGAAGATATTTTCACGTATTTTACAATTACATCTGATCCATCCGATCAATTAAATCTAAATCATCTGGATCAATGATTATAGGCCACCTCTCTCGCATTACAGACTCAAAGCAATTCTTATCAAAGCTTAGGGACAACAAGATTGAATTAAAAAACCAAGCTCATTCCAACCCTATTAATAATTAGAGAGGGTCGAGCGTGGGCCCCATTTTTAATTGGGCCAATACCCTAGCTTCAACTTGACCCAGGGACAAAAGAAGAATAGAGGAGGGAGACTCCAAGGCTGAGTACGGTGGTCGAGAGTATGGGTGCAAATGGGTTGGGTCGGATCCGGGTTGTGGTGTACCAGACCTGACCCACTTGGAATTGGTCGGGTCCGGGGCTGGCCAAATTTAAAAAAATATAGACCCATTTAATTTACGGGCCGGTCCGGTTTAAACCATATCCAGACCCAACCAAACAAAAAATGGGTCAAGTCTAGCTCGGGTCCTAATCGGGTTTGCGATCAGGTCTAATTGCTTATATAATTTTCTATTTTTTCATAAAAATGTACTCATAAAAGTGAAAATATTAATCCAATGAACCGAGATAAGAAGCTCCTAAAGCAAATTTTCAATGATTTTAAAGATGTGAAGTATGTGAGATATTTTTCAACGGAATTCAATCAGTACTTGGTTAACATTGGATGAAAAAGTTTCCCTTCAGCTGCTTATTTTAAATTGAGTGAGTTAACTCTCTTGGATCCATTATTTATCAATTGCTAATTATATACGTATTCTGATTATATTATTTCCTTTTTAAGTGTCATAACAATCTCAAAAAATCAGTACCGAAATATAAGAAAAAAAAATTATATTTATATTTGGGTCTTGATCAAGTTTGAGTCCGAGTTCGGGTCTAAAATTTAAGACCCAGACTCGACCCAACTCTATGTTGGGTGTGGGTCGAGTCTTCATTTATAAATAGCAGACCCAAACTTAAATTGGGTCCAAATTTTTGGCTCCGGGTCAACAGGTCCCATTTGTGCCCTTAGTCCAGAGAGAAATTAAATTAGTATTAAATGTAAGTTACTATTGGTATTTGGGTCACTTTTCGAGAATGTTGTAAAGACTTTTTTCGCTTATATATAATAATTAGTTTATGCATACTTTGGTTTCTAGAATAAGAGGATAGAGCTTCAAACTCTAATAGGAGCATTTGATTTAGTTATGTATATGAGCGTCTTTCAACATTATGCTACTCTTGTGGTAGAAATGGGCATAACGACCGGGACTGTGATTCCTCTGTGGGTGGTTCGTTTGAACAATATGGGCCTTGACTTTGAGTGGCTGCGATGAGCTCTGGGATTTCTTCTAGTTACTATAATTAATGGAGGGGCAAAAAACATTAGAGTAATGGTGGGGAGTGGGAAGCTCGGGACCAATCTGGTGGCTCGATTTCTCTGAGGGAGATGAAGATGGTATCTCACCTTGAGATCCGTAAAAATCCAAATGAAGGGTATCACACGACTCACAGGGATGACGATGTAGAATTGTTATTGATTGACACGATTATTGGCCATACTACCATGACCCTAAAGAAGTTCCCTACGGGTGGTGAGCAAGAGAAGGATGCTGAGGAGATGATAGTTTCGCGGGATTTTCTTCCTTGGATGGCAGACCACTTGAAAACTCATGCACGGAGTTTCCTAAGAAAGTGGAAAGTGGGCAATCAAGCCTTCCCACTTTCTCCAATCCTATTTCGGTTAGTGGGGAGACCTTCTACACTTGTTAATATATTATTGGTGCCCCTGTTACTAGTGAAACGGCTGTGGTTACCTGTCCAACCCGCAACAATACTCGGAACTGGAAGAGATTCTCCACGATAGGCGGTGTCCCATCGTCGGATTTGGAAATTGTTGTTGTGAAGAAGGTTAATTCTCTTTCGGCTTCTGATAAGAAGAGACATCGTCAGCTGGATGTTGAAGATTTTGAAGTTACCATTGACAAGGAGAGGGTTCGTAAAGTTGCTAAGGCGCTTGAGCTAGTGGAAGGCGATGGTGTCGTGTTATCGATTGAGGTTGTTATGCAACCCCGTCGATCACAATGAAAATATTATGTTGGAACTGGCGAGGGTTTGGAAACTCTCGCACAGTTCCCGAACGTCTTCAACTCATGGCAAAGGAATATCCTGACCTACTATTCCTCATGGAAACCAAATTGAGGTACAGGAGGATTGAAAAAATCAAATGAAAAATAAATCTTCTCGGAGTGCTTGCAGTTGACTGTATCGGTAGATCGAAGGGGTCTGGCACTGATGTGGAAATTTGATATCAACGTGTCCTTCAATCCACATCTCACAACCACATTGGCATTACCACTTTGAGGTCAGATTTTGCTACATGGAGATTTATTGGTTTTTATAGAGAACCGATTCTACAAATTGGTCTATTAGTTGGAAACTACTCCATCGGATTCACCAATAGAACCTGTTACCATGGATTTACATCAGCGACTTTAATGAAATTATTCACTAGGACGAGAAGGAAGGGGCGCTTATTCGTAACCAAAGCCAGATGGATGCCTTTAGAATGACACTTGACGATTGTAACCTTATGGATATTGGCTATTATGGATCTCGTTTCACCTGTTATGGATATTGGCTATTGTTGATCTCGTTTCACCTGGGCTAATGGCCGAGAGGGGGTTGATTTTGTTAGAGAACGCCTCGACCGAGTGGTGGCTTCGATTGACTGGTTCTCATTTTTCCCTGATACTCATCTAAATCACTTTTTCACGGCCCAATCAGATCACATGCCAATTTGTCTCTCGACTTTCTGTTCTTCTCGGCTACCGGTTCCTTCCTAAAGACCGTTTTGTTTTAAAGCTTTGGGGCTGAGATCAGAGGACTGTTAAGAGCTTATCCGAAATGGGTGGAATAATCATGAAGGGAGCAGTAACGTTGAAGGTTTTCGTCGTCCGTTGGAGAATATCTCTAAGGAGTTATCAATGTGGAATTATACCACATTTGGCCATATTCATAAATCAATTGAGCCTTTGCCTGCATGATTAAAGAGCTCTCAGCCGTTGCATTTAAAGATCGTGATTCCAAATTGATCAAAAATATAGAATCGGCACTTAATGAGGCTTTAGATAGATAGGAAGTTATGTGGTTGCAGAGAGGTAAAGAATTGTGGTTAAAGGAGGGTGGTCGGTTTTAAATTGTACCCTTGCAAGTGCACAAGATCTATTATAGCACGGTAAGAACAGGGGTGTCGAACCCAGAGGAAAATGTGAAATTTATCTAATCCTTTCAGAGATTTAAAACACCCAAGGAAGTACCAAGGGCGAAAGTTTGATTTACCACACAAATACCACACGATTCTCAATGCAATAAAAGAAAGTCAATCTACGCTAGAACAAATTATGATAAGGAAGAAAAATGACAATTTATGACTTGATCAAGGAGTTAGCTAACCGTTGATTCATAACTTTTCTACCATTCAATCTCACAATTCCATTTAAAGTCAAAACACCATCATTTATTAGGAAAACAAATGAATCGAGAAAAATGCGACTATTAATTCGGCATACTCTATCTAAAAACTATGACTTAGCCTATTGTTGCGGTATGAATCATGTAAAAAGCATAGCATATCTCAAAATTCTAAGTCACGACAATGATAAATCAATCATTCTGCAGCCTAGATCGGCCTGCAGGAATAGATCTAGATGAAGTACTTCTTTTACGGTCGTTGATAACCACGATCAATGACTGTAAACGAAGACTCGATAATATTCAACCAAGCACACACTTATAACAGAATGATTCAATGACAATACCATGAAATTATAGAAATAATAATAGAACAGTTACTTATCTCTGATTCGCTTCCTCCTTGAGCAAATAACTTTAGCCGCTCATCCTCGGTGTACAAGCCCGTTGTAGATCCGAAGACATCATTGTAATAATGCTCTTTTATTTTTATCACAAAATTCTCCTTACAATGCTTTTGTTCCTAGGTACAATCTATGGCTTCATAAATTGTAAAAGAAAACAATGCCAAATCCTAAATACAGTCTACCTAGAGAAAACCATCCAATATAAAAGAAGAAAGAGAGGCCTAAATAATCAATAGAAAAAAAATCCCCCGTTACAATACTCATAGCTTCCTTTTATAGGGCCGAGCAAACCCTATCCCTAGTAGCCTAAATCGATTGAGAATTAAATTTCAATTGATTAACTTTTAATTCGAAGCAAGTGGGGACAAAACTGTCTTCTCCTGTCAATCGATTGACACTTAGTCCTCAATCGATTGACACTTAGGGGTAGAATCTCATTCTCCTGGTGAATGTTGAGTTACTTCACGGATTTCGGTACTTCTTTTGGCTTTTAGTCCATTGCTCATGTGTAACCTTTAATTATCTTCTTTTATGCTCTTTTACACCTCAATGGTCAGAAACACCGATAAACATTGAAACTACATAACAACCATCAGATGCTTTTATCGGTTAGCTAAATATAGGGATTAGGGTACGAAATATAGTCACATTACGGCACCGATCACACCCCTAAACCTACACTTTGCTAGTCCTTGAGCAAAGAGAATGAAGAATATATCAAAGCAGATAAAACTAACATCCTAAAAAAATTAAATGCCACTTTCGTAGGGAGCACGATTGCATTTAGCGCATGCAATAAGCCTTTAAACCCCTAGGTGATCCCTAGTGGAGGAGTAGTGTCTCCTGAAGGTTTCCAGTGAAGATACCTACAAACTTCATAACTAATAAATTTCAGAATTGTACTCATGCCCTTAAGTAGTTAAATGCCCGTGAAAACCTTAAAGATGCTACTGGCCATGCTCATTCTATTAATACTCATTCAACTCAATCCATTGTTTTCCAATGCACATAATTCATGCCCAGAGTTTTATGCACTTCTCGCTGCTAAAGTTCTTTTATCTGAGAATAAGTCTAATATAAAAGTCTTTAGATTCCATATCTAGACTCAATTCTCACCACAGTTATGCACTCGAAATGAAATCGCTCATGATGAACAGTTTTATTTTTCACTCATATGTGAGATGGAATTATAATCCAAATTAGAAAGATCTCACATGCTATAAGAAAGACGGTACATCAAAAGAGTGTTTAAAAGAAATCTCGGAAAGATATTTGTATTTTAGGCATGCATATACCAAGCACCATAGACATTGTATAATCACTCTCCACAAGGCATTTACCATTCATGATTGGCTCAAAAAGGTCTTTCAAAGGTTATAATGGGGCTTGGGTGAAGGTTACGAAAGAAAGGGAAAATTGAATTCAAGTTTCTCTGAGAAATTGGTAAAAGAGACAATTGATTTTCTAATATTTTTCACACTTTTGAATTCTCTAGAACCCTTTCCTCTTCATCATACACTTTTCTCTTTCTTTCCTTTTTTTTTTTTTTTTTTAATAACCTCCTTTTCATACATTTCTCTACTTCTTGCACTAAGCTGAATTTTCTTTTTCTTTTCCCTTTTCTGTTTTTCTGCCGTATATTCCTTACAAATATTATTGCCACAACTCTCAATTTTCTTTCTTGTTCTCATTCCTAATTTCTCAGAGATAAAAGGGTAAGGCCTTTAAAACCAATGTAGGGTATGGTCAATATAGCTTAACAAGGAATATTTCGGGATAAAATGCTTCAGTCAAGCCTCAAAGGGGGTGCAACAAGATAAATTAATGTATGGTGGGATATTTTAGGCACAATCGATCCAAATATTTCGGGATAAATTAATGTCATCTCCTCTCATTATGGCATTAATGCCTATTTGCCTTGAATTTTTATACAATGTTTTCTAGTATAATGATATAACATATGCAAAATCAACAAACCAAAATAAATTGTACGAGATTTCATCAATTGGGAATGAAGTTCAAAGATACTCCGCATATTTTTAGCACTCATAAACAAACGAGGACAAATTCCAATTCTCACTAGGATTTAGTCTTCCTTTGGAATCTTGAGATTTCTAGTTCTTGACTTAAACTCTCATATTTGGGACTTAAAGCAATGCAATGGAACAAAAATTTTCAGGTATAAATTACGCAAATCATCATTCATCCTATGTTGAAATTAATGAGCATTCCTAAAACAGTCATGGCATGATAACAATCTTTAAAGAATTTTCGGTCATCACCAATTTAAGATAATGAATGAAATTCGAAATTCATAAGTCTAATTGTCATCAGTCAATCGATTGAAACTTAATCCTCAATCGATTGACTGATGAGGGCTTCCAAAAGTCTGTTGATCATCAGTTGATCGATTGAGGAAGTTGGTCCCAATCGATTGACTGATGTACCTTAATATCCGAGAACAGTCTTTTTTTTTTTTTTAATAATAAATTCTACACCTATGAATCGAAAGAAATACCCCCCCAAACCTAAGTCGGCCAATGTCCTCATTGGTGAAAATATTGGAGAGCGTAAAAGACCCCCCCAAACCTGTTTACAGCAATCAAAAACTAATTGGCAGACCAAGTGAAAGGTATTGTGATCAAAATTAAAAGCACAATTAACTAACTACTAAACTTTTATTAAATTTGTGCAAATTATTACACCGATTGAAAAAAACAAGAACAAAAAAATACTCGAAGTCTAAAACAATTCTAAAAAGAACCTAATCTAAAACATGAAGGAAACTAAAATCGAGAAATAGTAAAATATCCTAAGACTAAAATCTAAACTAGATCCTTAAGACTACCATTCCTAAACCTTTAGTCATCCATGGAGGATCTTCCTGCCTTCGGCTTCGAGAACGCATAATTCCACATCTCCTTTGTGATCCCGCCCTCGCGTGGTTGTGGAATAAGTGCGTGTGGCAAAGATGGTGGTGGGCTAGGCGATGGCAAGTCTAAATCAATCACTTCATGATTCGCCAAATCGATCGGTGGGCGAGGTGAGTGGTGTCGTGGATGTTTCCTAGCCGGTTCCATCAATTTCTTAACAGCCGAGCGAGTACGATACTTGATGGAAGCCATAGCGAAAGCTTGGAGAGGAGGAAATACTATTATGACGAAGGTAATGGAAAGGACTATCTTAGAAGAGATTTAAATAAAGAAAACATTCTAAACACGGAATCCTTGGACTCAAGGAAAACTCCTAAACTAAGGACCCTACGGATGGTTCAAATCTTGATTTTTGGAATGGAAGATGCAACTTTCTGGAAATATACCTCAGTCAATCGATTGACATTTTAGAGTCAGTCGATTGACACAACATGATAAGGGAAGTACACGTTTGCCTTTTTCACAACAGTTTCTATAGAGAAACTTTCTGTTCCTAACAGATTAGACAGTTCGGCCTATGCTGAAATCAATCGATTGGTAGTTGTTCCTCAATCGATTGACTAAGAGGAGTTGCTGTTCGGGAATTACCAATTGAAGGGCTCAATCGATTAAGAGTTTAATCTCAATCGATTGACTGATGCATTTATGTACTAATCCGAGAATGAACAGAAATTAACACACTAAAAACAATTCGATTTCATTGATTTGATTACACCCACATGATCCCATCATCAGTAGAAAACACACTACGATTAATCCTACCTAAAAACAAAACGAAATTCACATCAAACAAACTAAAACAATAACACAAACACTAAACAGACACAAACACAAACACAAACAATCACTAATCATCATCATCATCATCTCCAGGGTCTCCCTCCTCATCCATCGCCACTCTCGCTCTTGCGATGAATCCGTCGGCACGCCCAGGGAACGATTCCTAGGCCATCCGCATGAGAAGTGAAGTCTGAAACCCTAAACGTCGATCAATACCTCCCACAGTGGTACTCAACCCATTCATCCGCACCTCGAGGTGAGCAACTGCTGCCTCGGCGTTAAAATCGGTGACCTCTTCAAGACAAGGCCGTCTAGTGCCACCGCGTTGGCGTTGTGCGGGGTTTGGTCGGGGAGGAGGAGGTACATCATCAACGTCAATAGGTTGTGGCATCACACAAAGTATAGCCTTGATGCTCTTATCCCAAACGTTCGTGCCGTAGTGATAAAATTACATATCACCCATCTCTTCATCATCATAAATTGGGCACCCAACTTGGTCTAAAAGATGCATCACATAGTGCGGGAAATGCAAAAGAATAACCTCTCGCTTCATTGGTGCGGTGGTGATCATGATGTCGCTGTGACACCGATACATTTCTTCAAGCATTAGTCCTGGAGCATCAAACCATGTATTCGTGTGTGCCGCATAAAGCGCCAATACCCTATTCTTGGTTCGTTCGCTTTTCGTTCCATGCGGTAGCAAATTGTTTGACATAACGATGTCCCAAAACAAAATATCCATTGGTAAGACGGCTCTTTTAGTGGCCAAACCGGACCCGCGGCGTCCTCCACACATATCGTTGATCATAAGGTCCTGGCTGAGATCAACGGCAGGATTGATGTGGTGGTTCAATGGGTGAACCACGTAGAAATTGAAAGCTCGCGCGAGATCGGCAACATGCAAGTTATATCTCCAATTGTTGATCTCGAGGCGGATGAAGGGTAATCCCATTGGCGACACTGGAGCGGACACCCATTCCATGTTCTGATAAAATTGCCTTAGAATATGGAGCGAAACATCTATAGGAGGAGCAATCAACATTTCCAAGTGTAGAACCTCGATAAATTCAATTGAATGAGTGGCCTCTGCAATGCGATGATATTTGGCTAGATCAAAGAAATTCTCCATTTGAAACTAACGATTCACGTACTCGTCGTTTGAAATGCGCATAGGAGTGTTGGCGGGACGAGGTGGTCGGTAAATTGTTGGTCCAGGCGCCGCCATTTCGATTGCGTACAATGAGAGTAAAGAGATGCAAAACTCGGATTGGAGGGGCTTTGGGAAGAAGGGGACCACGGGTGTCCCCATTATATAATATGAATGTAAATCGATTGAGGATGAAGTCTCAATCGATTGAAAATGGTTGGCCTCCCCACATTGCAAGAATTTCAAAGGGCATTAGGAACGCGGGCACGACGTGGTACAATCCACTCATGCACTCTTAATGTCGATCGATTAATATGGTGATGTCAATCGATTCACAACAATCTTTTTATGAAAAGTCGCACCGTTTAGGTGCCTTCGGAACTGGCGGAGTAAATAGGCAATCAAGTTGATCGATTGAGAGGTTGGTCTCAATCAATTGAAACTGACGTGCCTCAAAAGTTAGCTGCACTCGATAAGATGTGTCAATTGACGTTCTCATTGCCGAAAATTGGTCATCAAGTCGAGGTGATGTCAATCGATTGAAATTGGGATCTCAATCGATTGATAGGAATGTAATCCGACTGAAATGACCATACCAATGAATGAGATGATGATGATGATAGACACCTCAATCGATTGAGAATGGTGATTCTCAATCGATTGAGCATTATAACAGGTCAATCGTTTGACTTTTTCAAATCAATCGATTGAGGACTCCTTTTCAATAAAAAACACAATGAAAATAAAATATAACAAAAATAAAATATACTGGGCTGCCTCCCAGGAAGCGCTGAGTTTATATGTCGACAGCTCGACCACTTTATCGTTCAATTTTTCGGGTCACTGAGGTATGTTGCCTCAATCCTCATCTGGGTATTGGCTCGATCATTGATTTGAGTCGTTGCCCATTGACTTTGAAAATTCGATTGTCCGTAAGGCTTCTAATTTCAATCGCACCATGCACGGTAGTGGAGACAACCTGAAATGGTCCTTCCCACCGTGATTTCAATTTCCCCGGATGAAGCTTATGTCTGGAGTTGAACAACCATACTTTTTGCCCAATGTAAAACTCCTTCTGCAAAATTGATTGATCGTGCAACTTTTTAAATCGTTCCTTATACATCTTCGAATTCTCATACGCATCGTAGCGTAGTTCTTCTAATTTGTTCAACTGTAGGCGTCGATTGGACCCTGCCTCTTTCATATCGAAATTAAATCTTTTTATGGCCCAGAATGCCTTATGCTCCATTTGAACTGGAAGATGACATGCGTTCCCATAGACAATCCTAAATGGTGACATTCCGATCGGGGTCTTGAACGCAGTACGATATGCCCAAAGAGCATCAAATAGCTGATTCAACCAATCTCTTCTGTCCGGTCGTATCGTCTTTTCTAAAACTCGTTTGATTTCTCGATTCGATACTTTCACTTGACCACTAGTCTGCAGGTGATATGGCGTTGCCACCTTGTGGGTAACGCCGTATTTCTTCATTAAAGTGGTAAAATGGCTATTACAGAAGTGCGAACTACCATCGCTAATGATTGCTCTTGGGATCCCGAATCTGTTAAACACATTTTCTTTCAAGAATTTGACCACGACCTTGTGGTCATTCGACTTGGTTGTCACAGCTTCTATCCATTTGGAAACATAGTCAACGGCTACTAGAATATATGAATAATCGAATGATGGGGGAAAAGGGCCCATGAAGTCGATCCCCCATACATCGAAAATTTCAACAATCAAAATCGGGTTCAGTGGCATCATATTTCGTAGAGAAATATTTCCAAGCTGTTGACATCTTGGCATTCTTTGCAAAATGTCGCAATGTCCCGAAAGATGGATGGCCAGTAGAATCCGCTTTGAAGAATTTTTTGTGCGGTCTTTTGTCCTCCGAAATGGCCTCCACAGGCTCCAGCATGACAGAAATTAATGACACTCAGTTGCTCTTCTTCAGGTACACATCTTCTGATAACTTGATCTGAACAGAATTTGAACAATTGTGGTTCATCCCAAAAGTAGTATTTTATTTGGGTGAAAAAGAGATTCTTATCATTCTTACCCCATTGCGTAGGGATTCTGCCAGTGACCAGATAATTCACGATATTGGCGAACCAAGGAACTTTTGTAGTTGTTGCATCTATTGTCATCAATTGTTCATCTGGAAAAGTGTCACGGATAGTCTCATATACAGATTATTCTTCGGGCAAGATTCTTGACAAATGATCAGCCACAACATTTTCGACCCCCTTTTTATCTTTGATCTCAAAATTAAACTCATGGAGGAGCAAGATCTATCAGATCAACCTTGGTTTGGTGTCCCTTTTCGCCAGTAGATATTTCAACGTAGAGTGGTCTGAAAAGACCACTATTTTCGATCCAAGCAAATAGGAACGGAATTTATCCAGAGCATACAACACAACTAATAACTCCTTCTCGGTGGTGGTGTAATTTAATTGTACATCAATTAATGTCTTACTGGCATAGTAGATCACATGAGGTAATTTATTTATCCTTTGCCCTAAGACTGCTCCAATAGCATAGTCGGATCCATCGCACATGAGTTCAAAAGGTAGAGAATAATCCGGTGGTTGGATTATTGGTGCATTTAATAACAGCTCACACAATTTTAGGAAGGCCTTCATGCTTTCCTCATCAAATTCGAACAGAATATCTTTTCCAAGCAAGCTACACAGTTGTTTAGCCACCTTGCTAAAATCTTTGATGAATCGTCGGTAAAATCCAGCATGACTAAAAAATGATCGAATTTGACGAACATTTTTTTGTGGAGGCAGATTAGCGATTAAGTCAACTTTTGCCTTGTCGACTTTAATCCCTTTTTTTGAAATGATATGCCCTAATACAATTCCTTATCGAACCATGAAATGGCTCTTCTCCCAGCTGAGGATAAGTTTGGATTCTACACATCGTTGCAACACTTGTGCAAGATGATTTAAACATGATTCAAACGTTTTCCCGAAAACAGAGAAGTCGTCCATGAAATCTTCGATGAATTTGTCAATCATATCCGAAAATATGGCTAACATATATCGTTGAAAAGTGGTCGGAGCATTACATAGGCCGAATGGTATTCTGCGATATGCAAAAGTCTCATAAGGACGCGTGCATGTTGTCTTCTCTTGATCTGCAGGAAATACGGGCACTTGGTTGTAGCCCGAATATCCATCGAGAAAACAGTAAAACTCCTGCCCTGCTAACTTTTCAAGAATTTGATCAATGAATGGAAGAGGAAAATGATATTTTCTGGTAGCCGTGTTCAATTTTCGATAATCGATGCACACACGCCACCCCGTAGTTTCACGACTAGGTACTAATTCTCTTTCAGTAGTCTCTTTCACTGTTATCCCAGACTTTTTGGGAACAATTTGAACTGGACTTACCCATTCACTGTCCGAGATCGCATAAATTATTCCAGCATCGAGTAACTTGATGATTTCCTTTAAAACGACTTCTTTCATGTTTGGATTAAGTCGCCTCTATGGTTCTCTCGATGGTGTATTATCATCTTCCAGATGTATCTTGTGCATACATACTGATGGATCAATTCCTTTAAGATCAGCTAAGGTCCATCCGATGGCCTTTTTATGATCTTTAAGCACTTTTAACAATTCATGCCCTTGTTTTTCCGATAATGTTGATGAGATGATTACCAGAACGTTTCTTGAGGTCCCAGAAAAGCATATTTGAGTGACTCAGGCAGTTGCTTTAATTCGATGGCTGGTGACTGCTTGATTGATAGAGTCAGCTCATCTTTTACCTCGATAGGTAATGGTTCCACCTTAGTCTCAATTTCACATAACGTATCTTCACTTGATGAATTCGTCCTCTTCTCTTCTGACTATTTCTTCTCAGATCCTTTCTCCTCATAGATGGCTAACAAAGCAGTTTCGAATTCTTCTTTGGTAAGCATTGATGGTAAAGTTTCATCCACTACTTCGTCCACCTGATCGATGTAGAAACAATCAACCTCATCCTCATTAGGAAAATGGTTTATCGCATGAAATATATTGAGTCTGACTTTCATGTTTCCAAAAGAAACATCCATGACTCCCGTTCGACAATTGATGCAGGCATTCGCAGTTGCGAGAAATGGACGCCCAAGAATGATTGGGACTTGATTGATGGATTTAACTGGTAGTTCCATATCCAACACAACAAAGTCTACTGGAAAGACAAATTTGTCTATTCCAACCAAAACATCCTCGATGATACCCCTAGGTTTTCTTTCTGACCTATCAGCAAGTTAAAGTGTAGCTGTCGTGGGTTTCAATTCGCCCAGTCCTAATTTCTCGTACACTGAGTATGGGATCAGATTGACACTTGCTCCCAAATCCAGTAACGCCTTACCAATTGGTTGCCCACCAATGACACATGGAATAGTTGGGACTCCAGGGTCCTTAAGTTTTCGTGGGGCATCCAATTGCAGTATCGAACTGACTTGATTAGTCAGGAGCACTTTTTTTGAAACGTGAGTACGTGCTTTTCTTTTACGAGTGCATAGATCTTTGAAAAATTTTGCGTACTCAGGGACTTGCTTGATTGTTTCAAGTAATGAGAGATTGATCTTTACTTGTTTGAATGTTTCGAAAATTTCTTTCATTTTTGACGCTCCTTTCCCCATTCTAGATGGAGGTGTTAGGCACTCAGGGAATGGTGCCTTTGGGGTATAGGAATGGGGTTCATTTTCTGGTTCTTCTTTAGGTACTTGTTGGACAATATGAGGACCTTCTTTCTCTTTTCCTTTATCTAGTCTTTTGCCTTTTGTCGCTTCTTTTTCATCTTTCTTGTCAGGTTCCATTGGCATCTCCACTTGATTATCAACTGCTCTCCCACTTCTCAGCATCGTAATAGCTTTCAACTGTTGACTGCTTGATGGTCCTTCATCAGATGATGCTTGGCCTCGAGGATTGTTGATGGGTTGGCTAGGAAGCCTACCTTCCTCTCGTTGACTCAACTGATTTGTCAATTGGCTAAATTGGTCCATCATCATCTGCTGAAAAGCTTGCATATTTTACATAATCTTTTCTTTCAAATCAGAATCTTTCGAAGTGGTGGTCTGAGATTGATTAAAATTCTAATTGAAATTCTAATTTTTTTGGTATTCAGAATTTGGATGATAATAAGGAGAACTCTGTTGGAAATTAGAATTCTGTTGTGGACGAAAGTTCTGCTGTCCATTCATCAAATTGGATCTGTACTGCTGATTCACCTGTCCAGTTTGGTTTGATCCGCCCCATCCTAAGTTGGGGTGATTTTTTCATTCCGGATTGTAGGTGTTTGAGTACATGTTCCTACCCTGTCGCGGATACGATTGAGTCAGATTCACCTGCTCTTGAGGAGTAGGTTCATCAGGGAAGAATGACAAGGTAGTTGGACACTCATTAGCCATGTGACCTGGGTGGTCACAAATTGAACAAGCCGTGGGGTTGTTGGGACTTTTAGCTTGCTTAGTTGCAGCTAACAGCATGTTCATTTGCTTGAACATGTCAACTTTTGTTGAAAGATCTGAGGTGTTGTTGTTGACATCAAATAGTTCATCTCTGGCCAACACATGAGATTTAGTTGCCACATCCAAATTAGATCGCTCCATTGTCACATTTTGGATTGAAGCTTGATATAACTTCTCAAATAATGCCCACAGTTCGTCAGCCTCTTTCGTGGCACACGATCCTCCACAAGATGCATCAACCATGTGTCTCTCTTCTGGAATTAGTCCATTGTAAAAACTTTAGACATGTTGCCACCTTGGAAGTTGATGATTAGGATAGCTCTTAATCAATTCCTTAAAGCGTTCCCAGCATTCATGAAATGTTTCTGTAGGTTGTTGGGAAAAAAACTCGATCTTCTGACGCAACTCAATGGTTTTGGTCATGAGAAAATATTTTTTTAGGAATTGACGGTGTAACTCTGCCCAACTCTGAATAGATTGTGGTTCTAAGGAGTAGAACCAAGTTTTTGCCTTATCTCTTAAAGAGAAAGGAAAGAGTCGTAGCTTAGCTATCTCGTCAGTAACATTATGTACTCGGAACATTTTACACATTGCAATGAACTCATTCAAATGAACATGTGGATTGTCGTTTGACAATCCATGGTAAATCCGTAACATTTGAATCATTGCAAATTTGAATTCATAATGCTTCCCTGAGATGGGGGCATGCATGATACTATCCTGATCCTCGTAAAAACCAAGATCATTATAATATTCCAATGTTCTTGGGCCCTCGTCATGATTATTGTTCTCATTATTTCCATTATTAATGTTCTGATTATTCTCGTTCCTTTGATCTGCCATAGTCTCAGTATGATGATACTGATTCCTTTGGAGTCTACAATTCTCTCTACAAGACCTTTCGATCTCAAGATTAAACTATTGCAGATGTGGGTGATGAGATCGAGTAAAGCTCATGCACCACACTCAAAACAAGGATTGATGAATCCACAATAAATCCTCAAACTTCAACTTCAATCAATTGAAGCAACACACACAACAAAATTCCCAACAAGGACTTTATCAATCATTCGATTGAAGAAGTGGTATCAATCGATTGATATTCAAAAGTCAAACTGAGTCAGCACAGATTTTTCAGCTGAGGATGGCAAGTAGCAGCGGTCAGGTCAATCGATTGACAGAGGAATGTCAATCGATTGAAACACTCCCTCAAATTTTCATAGTAAATAATATTCCAGTTTGAATCGATTGAAAGAAAATTTTCAATCGATTGATTTATATGTTGAACAGTAGCCAGTATAAAAAATATAAATTTTTTTTTTTTTTTTTTAAATTCGAATTTCAAAATTCAAAAAAAATAAAAATAAAATAATCCCGCAAAATCCTACAAAATATTACCTAAAAGAAGATAAGAAAGAGAAGAATCCTATAAAATCTAAAACAAGCAATCCCACAAAAAGTAATAACTAGAATTTAGAAAATCCTACAAAATATTTTCTAAAAGAGGAAGAAAGAAAAGGGACTCCTACAAAAATTGAAAATAATAAATCTTAAAAATCTCTACTTCCTAAAAAAACTCCACAAAATCTTACCCAATGATAACAAAATCAGAAAAATAAGATTTTTGCAAATCATAAATCATTAATGCTAATTCCAAATTTTGAAAATCAAAATTCAAACATTAAAATTCGGTATTCAAAACTAACAATTTGGATTTCACACAAAATAGTCGATCGATTGATGCCTTCGGCTCAATCGATTGACAAATCAGCACTCAACAGCCACAGAACACAGTCGATCGATTGAGGAATAGATCTCAATCGATTGAAGGATGATAACAGACTAATGCGCATTACTACTAAGCAGATTCAGCATATAGTTGCAAATTACTATAGCAATCTTTTCCCCTCTAGTGCTCCGGTTTGGGTGGACGAGGCTCTAAATGCTATCGATATTCGTATTACTCATAACCAGAATATGCAACTCATCAAACAATTCATGGTTGTTGACGTGCATACAACGTTTTTCCAGATGCACCCCCTTAAGGCCCCTGGGTCAGATGGTATGCCCCCTCTTTTCTATCAAAAATTTTGGCATGTTATTGGTGAGTCTGTTGCTTTAAGTTGCTGTATTAAACAAAACCTTCATTACTTTAATCCCAAAAACAAATCACCCTACGTGTATCACCGAATACCACCCAATTAGCCTTTATAATGTGATATATAAGATCATTGCCAAAGTATTGGCTAACAGACTTAAACCCATTTTACCCTCCCTTATTTCAGAAAACCAATCACTTTTATCGCAGCCGTTTAATTACTGACAATGTCCTAACGGCATTTGAGGTTGGGCACTATCTTAAAAATAAAAGAAATGGTCAGGTTTGCAATTGTGTGCTCAAGCTTGATATGAGCAAGGCATATGATCGAGTTGAGTGGAATTTTTTGAAAAAAACCTATGCTTAAAATGGGTTTTAGTCCTAGATGGATTTGGCTGATTATGGGGTGTGTGTCCTCTGTCATTTTCTTTTCTTATTAATGGGGGTGTTAGTGGTTGTGTTGTTCCTTCTAGAGGTATTCGGCAAGGCGATCCTCTCTCACAATACATCTTCATCATTTGCTCGAAAGTGTTCTCTTTGTCTCATCAAAAGAGCAAATGAAAATAGATCCATTACCGACATCAAAATTTGTAGAAATGCTCATGTTGTTTCACATCTCCTTTTTGCAGATGACAATCTCGTCTATGCTAAAGCTAATCTAGCTAAGATGCATGAGATTGTAGCTTTGTTGGGTTTTTATGAAGGTGCTTTTAGGCTGAAAATCAATCTCGACAAATCGGTCATATCTTTTAGCAGAAACATTTTTGAATCAATTAGAAGGGAAATCAAGTAGCTCCTCAGTATTAGAAAAGTTTCCAATCATGAAAAGTATTTGAGCTTGCCATCCATTGAGAGTAAATCGAAAAGACAACTTTTTTGCATCATCAAAGATCGAGTGTGGCATAAGCTCCAAGGATGGAAGGAAAACCAATTATTTGTGGTGGGAAAAGAGATTCTGATCAATGTAGTTGCCCAGGCGATTCCAACATACGCAATGAGTTGTTTTCGGTTACCTAAGAACTTTCTTAGGGAGATTTCTATGATGGTGGCCAGATTTTAGTGGGGTCGAAATAATAAGGAGAACATAATTCATTGGGTGGTATGGTAGTCGATCTATAGATCTAAAAAAGATGGCGGTCTCGGGTTCAAAGAATTGAAGGCTTTTAACATTGCTATGCTCACGAAGCAAGGCTAACGACTCTTCACCCAGGGAAATTCAATGTTTGCTTCTATCCTTAAAGCAAAATACTTCCCGAATTGCAGGTTTGACAGTGCTACACCAAGGCTGAATCAATCCTTTACCTGGTCTAGCATACTCGGTGCAAAAGATTTCCTCTTGAAAGGGACTATTTAGAGGGTGTGCGATGGTAGATCTATCCGAATTTGGAGTAGTCGGTGGATTCCAAAGCCTACGACTTACCGGATTGTTACTCCTAAACCGGCACTGGTATCTCGATGGTAGTTGATTTGTTTATTCCTGGCTCTCGGAAGGTGGAATGAGGTGCTCATTAAAGAACTTTTTTGGGAGGATGATGCAAAGGCAATTCTTGGTATTCCGCTGAGCAGCTATAGTCATGAGGATAATATAGCTTGGGCTCTTACTAGCAAAGGCAACTTCTCGATTCATAGTGCCTATCATCTGATACATTCAGAGATGGCGAATGGTGCAGGTACAAGTGGAGGCGATGCGAAAGCCTTACGGAAATTTAACTGGTGATATAACGTACCAAACAAGATCAAATTATTTACCTGGAAGGCCTACCATAATATCCTCCCCACCAATCGGAACGTCAGATCTAGATTTCATTTTATGATTAATCTGCGATGCCGACTTAGAGACTGTTACACATGCGCTAAAGGATTGTGAGTGGGCTAATCAAACTTGATTCCTCTTGGCCTTAGGAGTACGTTCTTTTTTTACTCAGGTCTCTTCCTTCAATGAATGGTTTCCTATTGTGCTTAAGAAGATTGGTGAAGAAAATTTATTTCTATTTATTCACTACGTGGGCAATTTGGACCCAATAGAACAATTACAAACATGAAGGTATTAATCCTAATCCGAAGAAGATTGCGCTCATGGCTAATAATTTAGCATCAGAGTTCCAAGTGGCAATCTCTAGACCAATTTCTACCATGGTCACCAGGTCTATTCCTAGATGGCAAGCAGCGGTGGAGCCTGTAATTACCCAAAAAATTCGAACTTGAACTCGACTGATCCCTTGTGTGTGGTCGGCACTGAAACCGATGTCATCTTAAACTGTTAAATAAATAATTAAATTATTTTGGGATGAATTGTGTGAAAAGAAATAAGAATTAGGGTTTGATCGAACCTTTAGTGGAAAAGTTGTGCACCGAATCTCAGTGTGCCGCTCAACACCGAAAACGAACCCAAAGTCAAGTGGATAGAATTTGGGGGCTAAATATCAAAGATTTTTGTTTTGGATTTTTGGGTTATAAGAGAGAAGAGAGGAGTTGCTTCACGAATAAGCAATTGCCGTTTGCAAATTTGGAGGGTTCGAATTTCTAGAGAGAGAAAGAAGAGAAAGCATCCACCCTCTTCCTTGGATTTCAATCGTGTGATCACGCTGCAATCTCCGCACACTTCGCGAAATACTTGGCGCCGATCACCTTAGACTTGTCTTCCGAGCTTTGGGATGGTTGAAATCAATTTGTGATCGTGAACGACATCTCCTTGTGCCTCGCTTTGATCGAACACTCTGGAATCACCATAGAAATCGAAAATTTTTGCTTTGGAACCCTCTTCGGCAACACTTCGAATAAACCACAGATTCGATCGGTGAAAGGTACGATCGAGTTAATTTTAGATGATCTAAATTGTAGATTATTTCTTAAATTGATATTTATAGGTTTAGAGGATTGTATGGGTGAAAGTAGGCATCAAATTCAGTAAATTTCGGGGAGAAAACCCGAAAGGCAAAGGAATCTGTAGAAATCGAACATTCGAATCTGAAATCGAACGATCAATTTTGAAATCGACCGATCGATTTTAGCACAGCCTGAGAAGTAAATTTTCTGTAGAAAATTGAACATTCGAAATGGAAATTGAACGTTTGAATCTGAAAACGAACGTTCGAATTGGAAAATCGACCGTTCGATTTTGAGTGAATGTGCCGACACAGCTTTGGTATTTTTACCATAACATTTTACTCCAAACTCTGATTGCCGCGATTTGTGTGGCGTTAGAAAGAGGATAACGAGCTCTACAACTTTCATGAATTAACCAACTTATGAATAAACTATTTTGAAGGTCAAAATTGAGTGGAAAGGTGTATCAAGTTCTGATTCCGCACGAACTTGCCCATTTCCGCCCCGGTTTTGGGAAAATACTTAAATATGTCAAAGTTATTAGAAATTAGAATTAGTCCTTAGCACATCATCATATGTTTGATGTAGATTGAGAGTTGGAGACCATAGATGAGGACTTTTAGATTGCTTTGAATGGCTTCGAATCCGAGGTAGGAGAGACTCAACGAAAATTATATTTTATGAATTTGATTCATAGTTTCCTTGATGTTCGACCTGATATTATGTTTTCGTTCTGCTATGTTATATTTTCGTTCTATTCCATATATAATATGATTGTTCTAGTGATATGTTCGTTTTGTCTAATTTGATTTGTTCTATTTTTGTCAATGATCCGTTTTGTCTAAATTGCATATAAACTTTGAATTTGAATAAATAAGGAACTGTGTACTATAAGAAAGCGTAATGTGATAAGATATGAATTTTGAGCCTGAGTCATAGTGAGGTCTCTTTCCCAGGCACGTGAAATATAGAATATAGGTGTTCATATATGGATGCAACTCCTCTATAATGTTATGGGATGCCACATGAAGTACATTCAGATTACTACGGACCCCGTCCCTTGAAAAGCGTGATTGTGAAGCTATCACACTATGACCCATTCTCATTACGAAAATTAAAATTATGAAAATTGAAATTATGGGAAGTAAAACTAGATTATGAGTGATATAATCTAATTGTATTTGAATCCTTGAAGACTTTGACTAGGAGCTTTGGAATTTAATTAGAAATTAAAAGGTGAATCATTAGTCATAGGATGATTGGACTCTGAATTTCATAAATGAGATAGAATTGGTTTGGACTTATTAAGTACCTTGAATCATATATCTGAATGTAAATGGGAATATTGAGAACGTATCCGAACATTTGACTGTGAGTGGACATTGACAAGTGGGCTGGTACGGCGGCGATCCGTGCACATTGCATAGCATTCATATGAGGGCCGGTATGGCAGCGGTCTGTACTCATTGCATAGCATTTATATGAGGGCCGATACGGCGGCGGTTCGTACGTATTGCATAGCATACATAAGTGAACATAGTGAGTGAAGTAAACACAATAAGTGAAGTGAAAGAATGTGAATAAGGACATTTAAGTGAATGATGAATTCTGGGGATTGAATTAGGGAATTGTGTATAGTAAATGAGAAATACGAGCTTTTGCTTTCGTTATCAAATATCTGCTCTGCTATCATTTTGTTTTATCATTGAATATTTGATTCACTTCTACTTTTAACTCTATACTTGATAAGATCTAACTGTTACTGATATTCTTCTACTGATCTTAAATGTTAGCTCACCCCCGACTATACGTCACAGGTAAAGGTTTGAGGAAGGCCCAAACTACATACTAGAAGAAGAGGAGCTTCCACATAAGGATTTGTACTATGTTTTGGGATCGCTGATTTAGTATATTGTGGATTTGGTCAGTTAAGGCTTGGTACATTTGTACTGTAGTACATTACTGTTAGGTGATGGTTGACCATCATCGGTGTTTGTTTACTTCTATTCATGTTGAATATTAGAACTAGAGGTTTTAATTATACCTTATATTTGTACCAAATATTTTATATCAGATTGTGATCTACGATCTGGCGGTCCAAGTTTTTCTATTTGGTTTAAAGTTTAAAAAAATATATATCTCTGAAAATTGTGTTGTGAAAATCCGAGCTATCACAGTTGGTATCAGAGCTTAGGATTTAGGTCTTATGGGAGACTGTGAGCCATAGCTCATAGTGCAAAAATATGGCATTAGGTTCTATCGGAACATAGGAGAGTCAGTCTATGTTAAGTTAGGACTATGGATCTTCATGATCATTGCTAATAAAATTTTATTAAGCATGACAGATCAGCGTGTCCCCACGTGTCAGAGGAGGTAGAGGCAGACCGTGAACGACTTGCATGATGGATGTTCCTGAAGACGAGGGTACGTTGCGTGGGAATGATAGTGATAGTGATAGACAAGTGTTGAAAACTTTGGCTACCAATATGGCTCAACAGATGGCTTCAATGGCTCAGCAGACAGCCTCAATGGCCCAACAAGCAGAGTTACTTGCAGTTAGAGACGACCCATCAGGATTTACAGAATTTCGGAAGATGCGTCCTCCGAAGTTTTCTGACCAAACCGATCTGATCGAGGTAGAGGGATGGTTGAATGAAATGGAGAAAATCTTCGAGGTGCTTCAATGCACCGAAGTCGAGAAGGTTCGTTGGGCAACCTTCAAGTTGGACGGAGAAGCTGACCCATGGTGGAAGTCAATGTCCAAAATTAGTGTACGGGAATTTCCCAATATGCCATGGACCTGGGTCTAATTCGTAGAGATATTTAATAATAAATACTTTTCCAGGATCATCTGACATCAATGGGAGGTACAGTTTATAAAACTGGAGCAAAATAAGATGACTGTGTGAGAGTACGGGGCTGAGTTTGATAGACTATCGAGATTGGCACCTCAGCACGTGGCCACCGAATTAGTGAGGGCTCGAAAATTTCAGTTTGTCTTACGGCCTGCCATCCTGGAAAGAGTTTCAATCTTTGAGTTAGAAACATATGTGAGAGTAATGGCCAAGGACCTTATCGCCGACGAAGCCATCAAGAAGATGTATCTATGGAGAGACCAACCGAATAGTAGCGACACCCGTCGAGTGTAATCTTATGCTTCCGAACAGACAAGCAAGGCGCCGAGACTACTGATGCCCACATTTATTCCGCCTACTCAGACTGCTTACTCGAGACCATCTATGCCTACGTCTTTGCGACCTTTCTGTCTTTCGCGCCCAACTATTGCTGTCGTGTCAGGGGTGCAACAATCTTCACGCAGTACTTCATCAACATCGGTTGAGTGTTGCGCACGTTGTGTGACACAACATAAGTGAGACAACTGCTGGTTGACTACAGACGATTGCCTAAGATGTGGACAGGTTGGACATTGGATACGAGACTGTCCCCACATACGGTCTTATCAACCACAGTGATTCCCAACTAACGAATTACTCACAAACTCAAGAGTTTGGTTTGCCCTTGTAGGAGCTCAATGTTTCCAATATTTTGTCTGAGCTCTATGAGACGATGGAGCATTTTTTTGTAAATCATGTGAACAATACACTTTTGTGGTGGTGGGGTTTAGCCCTTGTAAATATATGGTTTCCCTTGTTAATAAATTATTTCGATTTCTTGTGCTATTGGTTTCCTATGATACACACCACAAGTATCAAGATCAATTTTCCAAGGCGAAAATTCCTATTACGAGAGGTGAATGTAATGACCATAATTTCGAGCATATTGTATTATACTCATTTTTTTTTAATATGGCACGACAATTTTTGAGCACGAAAATTCTTTAAGGTGGGAAGAATGTAATAACCCAAAAAATTCGAACCAGAACTCGACTGATCCCTTGTGTGCGGTCGGCATTGAAACAGATGTCGCCTTAAACTGTTAAATAAATAATTAAATTATTTTGGGATGAATTGTGTGAAAAGAACTGAGAATTAGAGTTTGATCGAACCTTTAGTGGAAAAGCCATGCACCGACTCTCGGTGTGCCGCTCAACACCGAAAACGAACCCAAAGTCAAGTGGATAGAATTTGGGGGCTAAAAAATAAAGATATTTGTTTTGAATTTTTGGGTTATAAGAGAGAGGAGAGGAGTTGGTTCATGGGTAAGCCATTGCAGTTTGCAAATTTGGACGTAAAAATCTCTAGAGACAGAAAGAGAGAGAAAGAAGATAAAGCTTCCACCCTCTTCCTTGGATTTCAACCGTGTGATCGCGCCACAATATCCGCACACTTCGCGAAATAATTCACGCCGATCACCTTAAACTTGTCTTCTGAGCTTTGGGACGGTTGAAATCGATTTGTGATCGTGAATGGCGTCGCCTTGTGCCTCAGTTTGATCGAACGCTGTGAAATCGCCATAGAAATTTTGAAATTTTGTTTCAGAACCCTCTTCGGCAACACTTCGAATAAAACATGGATTCGATCGGAGAAAGGTAGGATCGAATTAATTTTAGATGATCTAAATTGTAGATTATTTCTTAAATTTATAGTTATAGGTTTTGAGGATTGTATGGGAGAAAGTATGGATCAAATCCAGTAAATTTTGGGGAGAAAACTCGAAAGGCAAAGGAATCTGTAGAAATTGAACATTCGAATTGGGAATCGAGCATTCGAATCTGAAATCGAACGATCGATATTGAAATCAACCGATCGATTTTGGCACAGCCTCAGAAGTAAAATTTATGAAGAAAATCGAACGTTCGAAATGGAAATCAAACGTTCGAAATTGAAATTGAATGATCGATTTTGACAAGAGGTGCCAGATTCCCGAGAAAATCGAATCGAACGTTCGAATTGGAAAATCGACCGTTCGATTTTGACTGAATGTGCCGACGCAGCTTCAGTATTCTGATTGTAATGTGTTACTCCGAACGTCGATTGACATGATTCTCATGGCGTTGGAAAGAGGACAATGAACTTTACAACTTTCATGCATTAACCAACTCATGAATCAATTGTTTTAAAAGTCAAAATTGAGTAGGAAGTTGCATCAAGTTTTCATTCAGCACGAACTTGCCCATTTCCGCCTCGGTTTTGGGAGAATACTTAAATATGTCAAAGTTATTAGAAATGAGAATTAGTCCTTAATAAATTATCGTATGTGTGATGTAGATTGAGAGTTGGAGACCGTAGATGAGGACTTTTGGTGTAATAGCCCGAAAAATCATGCTAAACTATGACCTCGGGATCCGTGCCCAATCGGTCACAGGTTTGACCAATTAGGAGTTTGATAGTTAGCGTAGAGTGTGATGAGTGAATGTGATGTGATGGTTCGAGTAGCTATGTGGTGTATGTTGAAAATCTAAAGTCACATACACCTATTGAGGCGCATGTGCTCAACACACAAGCTAGGGGGGAGATAAAAGGGTTTAATAACCCTAAAATCAATAGTTTGGTTGTTGAGAGAGAAGTAAAGAAGAGAGAGAGAGGAGTAAAGAGGGTGATTAATACAAGGAGTAAATGCTAGTTGAGGAAGGGAGATTCGAGCAATAAACGTCGGATTCGACGCGAGGGATCAGCTAGAAGCAAAGCTGGAACCCTAGCCTTCCAACCACTTGATTTGAAATCAATTTGAGATTGATTCAAGGTAAACTTTTGTGAATAAAATGCATAGATTGTAGAGGTTAGATTGTAGTTGAAAATGGTGTAAATCATAGGTAAATGGTTTAGAAAAGTAGAGGAAAAAGTGTGGAAAAAGATTGAGAAGAACAGCCAAAAGGGGGCTGAATCTGACAATTTCGATTAATCGAAATTGGGTTTCGATTAATCGAAATTGGCCAAGAAGTTGAAAAGTCAGTGGACCCCGATTTCGATTAATCGAATTGGAGTTCGATTAATCGACTTTGGATTTCGATTAATCGATTTGGGTATCGATTAATCGACTGGGAACCTCCAGTGGACCCCAGGGGCTGGAGGAAATGACTTGGGAAAATCGACTAATCGAAATGGGATTTCGATTAATCGATTTCAATTTTCGATTAATCGATTTGGGATCGATTAATCGATTTTAGGAACTCGATTACTCGAATTGAGAATCGACTTGGCTGAACAGAGAATTTCGATTAATCGAATTAGGATTCGATTAATCGAATGAGAATCTCGATTAATCGATTTGAGAATCGATTAATCGATATTGACTTTCGATTAATCGAATCAGATTCGATTAATCGATTTTGGAGTTCGATTAATCGACTGAGATAAATAATGTTAACTTTTGAGTTTGACTTTAAGATTCTTGGAGGGTCTTGGACCTTCTTTATTGCATCCTTTGTGATGTGTTTCACATGTTATGTGGTACCATAGGTGGTACGAGTGAGCTAGTGCACAAGGAGCCACGTGGGACCTTGATGCATTGATCAAACAAAGACTTGAGGTAGGGAACACCTTGAACATGTACTTTATTTTACAAGAGCATGTATGTAGTGATATATAATTCAAATTCAAATGTTTTATTGCTTAAGAATTGTGAAAAGTGTGTGTGTGTGACATCCATAAGAGTAAGTATAATGAGTCATCCCCAGGGGATGAAGAAATCAAGAGATAAGAGCATCAGGTGTGATGCAAGTGAATGGATGCATCCCAGGGATGTATCCAAGATTGAATCATGTTTGATAGGGCCTAACTAATATAAGATAGCACACTTACACGGTGAATAACTATATGTAAGGCACCGATATTTTTGTTATTTGAGGTTTGATAGGGTTCCCCACCGACGTGGCGGGATATCCACGACTGACACGGCAGGATATCCGTGACCGATACGGCGGCGAAACCGTAGGCCAGTGCGGAGGCTTATCCGTACATAGTAAGCACACCCCAGGGGTGTTGATTTGAGACAAGTGAAACCCCGCCACCAATCCCCAGGGAAAAGGGGCTTGGGTACTACATTGTATTCCCAGGGAATACGTTAAAAGTGTCTATATAGATGACGATGAAGGGTATCTCATCGGGGCTCGATGCTATATTGCTCGGGGATTACTTAAGTTGAAAGTTTAAGTTTTGCTTTAGGCCTTTTCAGCATTTTTCATGAGCAAATAAAAGACACGAGTAAACTACCAGTAAAATGTAATATTTTTTAAGTGTTTTCATCAATAACTGCATAGACACATCATGCATGGCATATCATGGAATATATGTGAGTAATAATTTATATGTTCAACTGTGTTTTGTTCCCTATTGAGCTAGGATGTAGCTCACCCTATAGACTATATGTCGCAGGTCCACTACTAGCACCTGCCGAGGCTTCAGGAGACGCTGACCCCGGTGAGTCGGACCTTGCGGGCGGCGAAGAGTTGGAGCCACCTCCTGAGGACTTCTTCTAGAGGACTCCGTTGTGCCACTTTGAGGGCTTTTTGAGAGAGATTTGTACGGCTTGGTATGTCAAGCCTTGTTTTGTTTAAACCATGTACATATTGAGTCGGGATTATTCTTTTGGGACGAACCATCCGTGATGATTGCTATCATCAATGGTTCGGATCGGTTCTCCATTCATGCAGAGGCATGAGGGTAGAACTGTCTTTTGGAGAAGTACTTAATATAGATTTAAATTCCGCAGCTCCTTTATTATTTTATTTTATGCTTGATATACCAATGTTTTCGTGCATAGCTAAGGGACAAGGTCAAGATGATCGTGCTGATGGCACGGGTTTTGGGGTGCCGAAATCTGGGCTGTCACAGTTGGTATCAAAGCCTTTTCTTTTAGAAATTCTGACAATTGTCCTTTTGGTCAGAACATAGGGGCTTCTGCTAACGAAACTTTAGTTTCAAATGCAGCCGCAAATGTCATCTAGAGGAAGAGGCCGACCGAGGGAGGCCAAGAGAGTCACGTAGTGGAGATGATTACATCTCTCCTACTAATAGAGTGCCTTTAGGAGGTACTGAGGCCCCAGGGGGCAGTAGTAGTAGACAGCATAATGAAGAGGATCGAGATCGGCAGGATCAAGATCTAAGAGAACAAGAGAGAGTGAGAGAAAGACAAGAAGACAGAGAAGAGCGACAAAGGATGATGCACACTATGGAGACTATGGCAGCTGCCATGGCACAACAAGCCACATCCTTTGCAGCTCATGCATCAAGAGAACAGCAGCCACCTACACCACCTGTAGGACCTGCGCTGCCTGTGCCCTCATCTTTTACAGAGTTTAGGAGGATGAGACCTCCTTCATTTTCTGGGCAGGCAGACACTATGGCCGCTGAGAACTGGCTGATGGAGATGGAGAAAGTCTTTAGCGTGCTAACATGCACGGAAGATGAGAGCGTGAGATGGGCAGCGTATATGTTGGATGGGGAGGCTGGGCCTTGGTGGAAGTCCGTGATACGAACTCGGGCTCAGGAGAGCCCAGAGTTGCCTTAGACTTGGGAGGAGTTTGTTGAGGAGTTCAACAAACAATATTTTCCAGAAGTGGTGAGGAACCAGCTTGAGATAAATTTTTACAGTTAGTGCAAGGGAGAATGACAGTGAGAGAATATGGGGTGGAGTTTCTACGAAGGTTGCCGTTTGCTCGGATGCGCTCGAGGTGATGAAGTCCAAGAGGTTTCAGCAAGGTTTGAAGCCTGAAGTTAGGGGAGGCGTAGCTCCATTTCAGCTGAGGACCTATGAAGAGGTCATGAGTAAAGCACTAGTGGTTGAAGAGGAGAATACAAATAGATATCGACAGAGAGAACAGCAGAAAGGAGGAAATGAACAAGGAAGGATGGGGACCTATGAACCGGTGAACAAAAAGCCGAGGTTCGTAGCCCAAAATCAGAGACCACAGTTCCAAGGGGGTTTCGAAAGACCGGCGCAACAACAACACCAACAGAGGTTTCCATTACTTGCGTCGGGGAGACCTTTTCGCTATGAGAGCCCTGCCATGTCTACTGGCGCCACTATCACACAGGGTTCTCGTACTGTTTCTTCCGCACCTCGGGAGACTTGCGCGAAGTGTGGCAAGCCTCATAGGACAGTGGATTATAGATTGGGAACTAGGGGTTGTTTCCGATGTGGCAAGGTGGGCCACTTGATCAAGGATTGCCCTGAGGCGGATAAAAGAAAGACGGCTTCAGTTGCAGCGCCACGACCCATTCAAGCAAGGAAGCCGATAGTTCAGGGGAGAGCCTATGCAGTCACTACTCAGGAAGCAGGGAACGTACATGACGTCATCCAAGGTTAGACTCGTTAAAAATTAAAGAGAATTTTCATTTCATTAAAATTTTAGATAGAGAAGGAGCATGCATTAGAAATTGTATAGATTCTTTCTCAATACAAAAAGCTGTATGTGAATTAAGAGTGTAAATTGATGTGTAAATTATTGTATGTATGTATGTATGCTATAGGTACTTTAAATATATATGAAAAAGGATGCTTCGGTGGATATGACGCTCGAGTGTTGATAAACCCAGGGTCTACCCACTCATTCGTCACTCCACGTTTCGCCAAGAAGATGAAGATTGTTTCAGAGACGTTGGATTTCGTCCTATTTGTGTCTATTCTGACTGGAGAGTTAGTAGACACGGAGCTAGCTTACAAATCCATCATTGTAGCAGTTCGAGACTTAGAGGTGCATGAAATAGAAGCAAAGTTGATATTGTTAGACATGCAAGGGTTTGATGTGATCCTTACAGATTGTGCAACCGCGATTGCAAGAACAAGGTAGTCATTTTCGGACCCAACACAAGAAGATCGTTTGGTTTCAAGGAGTGAGGTAGTCATCGTACCGATCTCAGTAAGAAGGGGCCGAGAAAATGATCAGAAAGGGTTGCAGTGGATACTTAGCTTTCTTAAAGGAGGACAAGGAAGAAAAGAACGTCATTTCTGAGATAGCAGTTGTGCGAGACTTCGCCGACGTGTTTCCAGAGGAATTGCCTGGATTACCTCCAGAAAGAGAAGTAGAATTCGCCATTGACTTAGCACCAGGAACGGAGCCTATTTCGAAAGCACCTTATAGAATGGCTCCTGCTGAGTCAAAGGAGTTGAAGGAACAACTACAAGAACTTATGGACAAGGGGTTTGTTAGACCGAGCATGTCTCCATGGGGAGCACCGGTCTTGTTTGTCAAGAAGAAGGATAGGTCAATGCGGCTATGCATTGACTATCGACAATTAAACAAACTCACTGTGAAGAACTGCTACCCTTTGCGTAGAATTGACGATCTATTCGACCAACTGCAAGGAGCAAGGTATTTTTCCAAGATCGACCTGAGATCTGGGTATCATCAGTTGCGAGTCAAGGCCGAGGACATTCAGAAGACAGCTTTCCAGACACGGTATGGACACTATGAATTCCTTGATATGCCGTTTGGATTGACGAATGCTCCGGCGTCGTTTATGGATCTGATGAACCGAGTGTTTAAACCACACTTGGACTCCTGCGTCGTAGTGTTTGTAGATGATATTTTGATATACTCCAAATCCAAGACGGAACACGAAGAACATTTGGGGATTGCTCTACAGACGCTACGTGAACACCAATTGTACGCCAAACTTAGCAAGTGTGAGTTTTGGTTGGAAGAAGTTAGCTTTTTGGGACATGTTGTCTCAAAGCATGGTGTCACTGTAGATCCAGCAAAGATAGAAGCAGTAGTCAAATGGGAGCAGCCAAAGACAGTGACCGATGTCCGAAGTTTTCTGGGCTTAGCAGGCTATTATCGACGTTTCGTCGAGGGGTTTTCAAAGATATCGGGACCTCTCACAAAGCTGACACGAAAAGATTCAAGGTTTGAGTGGAGTGAGGCATGCGAGAAGAGTTTTCAAGAACTCAAAACGAGACTCACTTCGGCTCCAGTGTTAGCGATTCCTTCAGGCAGTGGAGGATACGCCGTGTACAGCGACGCGTCATACAATGGCCTTGGTTGTGTGCTCAACCAACACAAGAAGGTGATAGCTTACGGATCAAGACAGCTGAAAGAACACGAGAAAAATTACCCGACTCATGACTTGGAACTGGCAGCAGTCATTTTTGCGCTAAAGATTTGGAGACATTACTTGTATGGTGAGACTTTTGAAATTTTCACCGATCATAAGAGCCTCCGATACCTGTTTACACAGAAAGAGCTCAACATGAGACAGCGCAGGTGGATGGAATTCCTCAAGGATTATGATTGCTCCATACAATACCATCCAGGCAAGGCGAATGTAGTAGCCGATGCATTAAGTCGGAAAAGTTTAGCTCAGTTAGCTTGTTTGATTTTGGGTATGCACCGATGGAAATTATTGGAAGACCTGACATTCTACGATGCGAACATTGAGTCAAAAGCCACCGGATCCTTTTTGGCTAACATATCAGTAAAGCCAGTGATATTTGAGCATATCCATGATCTACAGATGAAAGATCCGGCATTAACAAAGATTCATCAAGACGTGAGTGAAGGCATTAGGTCGGACTTCTCAGTAAAAGAAGATGGTTCGTTGTTGTTTAAAGGCCGTCTCTGCATTCCGGACAATGCCGACCTAAGACGAACGATTCTTGATGAGGCCCATAAGTCAAATTATGCTATCCACCCTGGTAGCACCAAAATGTACCAAGATTTGAAAAAGAACTACTGGTGGAGAGGACTGAAACAAGACGTGGCCGAGTACGTGTCACGGTGTTTGACTTGTCAGCAAGTGAAGGTTGATCATAGACATCCTGCTGGACTATTGCAACCTTTACCAATCCCAGAATGGAAGTGGGAATCAATCTCGATGGACTTCATTGTTGGATTGCCCCGTACTGCTAAGAGACACAATGCCATTTGGGTCGTCGTAGACCGATTGACCAAATCAGCGCACTTTTTGCCGTACAATACTACGTATACGGCAGGAAGACTGGCAGACTTATACATGAAGGAGATTGTAAGATTACATGGGATTCCAAGCAGCATAGTTTCAGATCGTGATCCACTATATACATCCAAGTTTTGGAAGAAATTTCAAGAAGGAATGGGAACACGACTAGACTTTAGTTCAGCTTTCCATCCTCAAACTGATGGACAGACAGAGCGAGTGAACCAAGTGATAGAAGACATGCTCAGAGCATGCATGCTTGATATGCAAGGATACTGGGATGAGTATCTACCGATGCTCGAGTTCGCATACAACAACAGTTTCCAAACGAGCATTGGCATGGCACCGTATGAAGCTCTGTATGGACGACGATGCAAGTCACCCCTCAATTGGGAGGAAACAGGTGAGAAATTTGTGTTAGGGCCAAAACTACTTGAAGACAACGCCACCGTCGTTCGAATAATCAGAGAAAGGCTGAAGTCAGCACAGAGTAGACAGAAAAGTTACGCCGACATGAAGCGGACTAGTGTCGACTATAAAGTGGGTGAGCACGTGTTTGTGAAAGTGTCACCTATGAAAGGTGTAATGAGATTTGGTAAGAGAGGGAAGTTAAGTCCACGTTATGTTGGACCATTCAAAATTTTGGGACGCGTAGGTGAAGTTGCGTATCGCATTGGTTTACCACCGCTGTTTGATCGAGTGCATAACGTTTTCCACATATCGATGCTCAGGAAGTACGTGAATGATCCGTTTCATGTATTAGGAAAGCAACCTATAGAGATGTGTGAGGACATGAGCATGATAGAGGAACTAGTGGAAATCTTGGATCGAAAGGAACAAGTACTGCGCACTAAAGTGATTCCCTTAGTGCTTGTTCGGTGGAACAATCATCCAAAAGAAGAGGCTACTTGGGAACGAGAGGCCGATGTGAAAGAACAATATCCAGCCTTGTTTCCAACGACGTGAGAATTTAATGTAAACCACAAACGTGGTTGTGGAAATCCCCACGAGACTTGTAATTCGACGGAAATTTTTGCTCAAAAGGATGAATAAAGGAACAGATTTTTGTATGTACATGACCAAGTGAAAGTGTTTTTATGGGTCTACGAATCACTTGATGTCATAAATTGTCAAAAAAAAAAATAATAATAAGAACCAAAGAACCAAAGAACTTGAAAAATCTGCAGAAATTGGGCAAAATCGATTAATCAAATTTCAAATCGATTAATCGATTTGGAATTTCGATTAATCGATTTTGTTCGATTAGTCGACTGGCATGTGCCAGTGACTGGAAATTGAAATGAGAGTTAGAATATACATGGAATGCAATTTCGATTGATCGAGTTATAATTGCGATTAATCGATTTGGGATCGATTAATCGAATTGAAAATTCGATTAATCGAGCTGCAAGTTCGATTAATCGAACAAGCTGGGAATGTTAGAAGAATTGGAAGTAAATTAATGAGAATTTCGATTAATCGAAGCAGTGTCGATTAATCGATTTTGGATTTCGATTAATCGAACTGGACCTCGATTAATCGATTTACTAAAGGGACTTGGAAGAAATTGAAGTCAGATAGACGATTTCGATTAATCGAAGTGAATTTCGATTAATCGATTTTGAAATTTCGATTAATCGAAATGGGTTTCGATTAATCGAATAACTTAAGGAATTCTGGAAATTTAGAAGTTACTGCACGATTTCGATTAATCGAAGTGAAATTCGATTAATCGATTTTGGAATTTCGATTTATCGAAATGGATTTCGATTAATCGACTGGCTCGCGCCAGTGAGCTCAAAAACTTAAATTTTTAAACGGATACGATTTCGATTAATCGAAATGTTTTCGATTAATCGAATTTAACTTTCGATTGATCGATTTGGGAAATCGATTAATCGATTTTGCGCGGCTTGACCTAGTTTTGAATCTCGATTAATCGATTCTGAATTTCGATTAATCGAGCCGAGGCCTATATATATAAATTTGGGGATTTCATTCCCCATTCGAAATCATTTTAGCTTGGGGTTGTTTGGGCGCTTCATCTTCTTCTTCTTCTCCGACCATCCGGCGCTCTAGGGTTGGGTTTTGCCGTTGATTCGCTTCCGCAATCGCATCCAAAACCACGGTAAACCCTAAATTTGTGTTTTTCCCTTCAATTTGAGTTAGAAAAACCCTAGATTTTTGTTATTTCACCAACCATGCCGCCCAAAACCCGGTTGTCTTCGAAGAAGGCAACCTCTAAGTTACCGGTTAGGCGTAAGAACGCCGCACCACCACCACCTACCCCATCACCGGTGAGGACTCCGTCACCGTCGACATCGGAGACCACCTCCGATTCGACGAGCGCATCTATGCGTGAGTCTTCCCGCGAGTCCATGCCGATGCCCCCACCACCCACTAATGTGATACAACCAAATGAATGGTGGGCCGCAAAGACCTTTGTGGTCGAATACATTATCGACCCTACCCTATTCACAAATCCTGATTTATCGGGCGAGACCCAATGGGCTCGAAATTACCTCAACAACGCCAGTCTCGGCAACCTTCTCAAACCAATCCGGGGTTCTTACTACCCTAGATTGGTGAGATTATTCTATCAAGGGCTTGTGGATGGCCCGACCGACGATGTGATCAAGACCACTATTGAGGGTCGCGACTACACGATCACTCGTCGTCACATACACGAGGTGCTTGAATGCTACCTCGATTTTACCCCAGAGACCACCCTATTCCCACCCTTTGAGGAGGAACCTAGCTTTGAGGAGGTCATGACTCGCATGACCAACGGCAAGAAGGGGTCGGGATCCTCCATCAAGAGGGTTGACCTTCCCCACTACATGTGGATGCTTGATTCGATAATCAAGTGCAACCTCTACCCTATGCGCCACGATCGAAGCATAGACAAAGTGCAACAGACACTTTATGCGCCTTTTGTGGCCGATGGTTTGATGCTACCATGGTCATCCTAGAAGGGATGAGGTACATCAAGGGAAAGTTGATGAAGGGCAACATGAGGCCCAAGGAGAAGATGCCATATGCTCGGCTCATCTCGAGCATGTTGGAGTGTTACTCCGACGATCCCCCTACATCATCTCGCCTCACGAGGTGAGGGCTACGGATCGCGTGAAGACGTTTTCGAAGTCTTCATGGACCCGTAGCTACAATTTACTAAAGCGGACCCTACCGGCTCCGGGTCCCGCTCCAGTAGCCCCAGCAGCAGCAGTAGCACCGCCACCACCCCACCACCACCGGGACCCACCGTGGGTGGGCACACACCACAGAGCCTTGGTGGAGAGGGCTACCTCTCACACAATGACAGCCTCACCAAGCGCCACCGCCCACTCGCCGCGACACCCACCTCGTCCTACCGCCGGCGCGCCGCATCATCTGGACCGACCGTCGAGGAGGTGTTGGCCCGTATGGAGGCCAACAATAAACGGATGAACCGGAGGATGAACTTCCTCCTCTTTCACACCCTCCGCCACATCTACCCTACCGACTACCGCCGCTACCTCGCCCAAGAGGAGGAGTGGACAGCCGGACGCACAGCCTTCCACAGAGGACCCGTCTTCCATCCCACCACTGCAGACGCAGCTCCTTCCACATCTGCCTCCGCTCCGCCGACTGAGACACCTCCACCACAGTCGCCACCACCTCAACCAGCCCAGCTCGGCCAGACCCCGTAGCACCGTCACCTCGGATGGGCGGCCTACTCGATGCCACCACTGGCGAGGGACACTGAGTCTTCTATATATTTCGAGTCTTCATTGTATACCTGTAGATTATTTTTGTACGCCAACTTATCTGGCATTGTAAATTTCTAAAGTTTAAATATAAATCAAACTTTTTGGTAGCAATTGTTTCATTTTGTTAATGTACTTCCATGCTTGTATTGATAAATACTTAATGCGTCTGAGAAAACGGGACCACCTCACCTGAGAGTGGGGGGGGAGAGAGACCCAGACAGCCATGCCTTGGGTTATTTTCACGGACGAAAATTCCCAAGGTGGGGAGGATGTAATAGCCCAAAAAATCATGCTAAACTATGACCTCGGGATCCGTGCCCGATCGGTCACAGGTTTGACCAATTAGGAGTTCGATAGTTAGCGTAGAGTGTGATGAGTGAATGTGATGTGATGGTTCGAGTAGCTATGTGGTGTATGTTGAAAATCTAAAGTCACATACACCTATTGAGGCGCATGTGCTCAACACACAAGCTAGGGGGGAGATAAAAGGGTTTAATAACCCTAAAATCAATAGTTTTGTTGTTGAGAGAGAAGTAAAGAAGAGAGAGAGAGGAGTAAAGAGGGTGATTAATACAAGGAGTAAATGCTAGTTGAGGAAGGGAGATTCGAGCAATAAACGTCGGATTCGACGCGAGGGATCAGCTAGAAGCAAAGTTGGAACCCTAGCCTTCCAACCACTTGATTTGAAATCAATTTGAGATTGATTCAAGGTAAACTTTTGTGAATGAAATGCATAGATTGTAGAGGTTAGATTGTAGTTGAAAATGGTGTAAATCATAGGTAAATGGTTTAGAAAAGTAGAGGAAAAAGTGTGGAAAAAGATTGAGAAGAACAGCTCAAAGGAGGCTGAATCTGACAATTTCGATTAATCGAAATTGGGTTTCGATTAATCGAAATTGGCCAAGAAGTTGAAAAGTCAGTGGACCCCGATTTCGATTAATCGAATTGGAGTTCGATTAATTGACCTTGGATTTCGATTAATCGATTTGGGTATCGATTAATCGACTGGGAACCTCCAGTGGACCCCAGGGGCTGGAGGAAATGACTTGGGGAAAATCGACTAATCGAAATGGGATTTCGATTAATCGATTTCAATTTTTGATTAATCGATTTGGGATCGATTAATCGATTTTAGGAACTCGATTACTCGAATTGAGAATCGACTTGGCTGAACAGAGAATTTCGATTAATCGAATTAGGATTCGATTAATCGAATGAGAATCTCGATTAATCGATTTGAGAATCGATTAATCGATATTGACTTTCGATTAATCGATTTTGGAAATCGATTAATCGAATCAGATTCGATTAATCGATTTTGGAGTTCGATTAATCGACTGAGATAAATAATGTTAACTTTTGAGTTTGACTTTAAGATTCTTGGAGGGTCTTGGACCTTCTTTATTGCATCCTTTGTGATGTGTTTCACATGTTATGTGGTACCATAGGTGGTACGAGTGAGCTAGTGCACAAGGAGCCACGTGGGACCTTGATGCATTGATCAAACAAAGACTTGAGGTAGGGAACACCTTGAACATGTACTTTATTTTACAAGAGCATGTATGTAGTGATATATAATTCAAATTCAAATGTTTTATTGCTTAAGAATTGTGAAAAGTGTGTGTGTGTGACATCCATAAGAGTAAGTATAATGAGCCATCCCCAGGGGATGAAGAAGTCAAGAGATAAGAGCATCAGGTGTGATGCAAGTGAATGGATACATCCCAGGGATGTATCCAAGATTGAATCATGTTTGATAGGACCTAACTAATATAAGATAGCACACTTACACGGTGAATAACTATATGTAAGGCACCGATATTTTTGTTATTTGAGGTTTGATAGGGTACCCCACCGACGTGGCGGGATATCCACGACTGACACGGCAGGATATCCGTGACCGATACGGCGGCGAAACCGTAGGCCAGTGCGGAGGCTTATCCGTACATAGTAAGCACACCCCAGGGGTGTTGATTTGAGACAAGTGAAACCCCGCCACCAATCCCCAGGGGAAAGGGGCTTGGGTACTACATTGTATTCCCAGGGAATACGTTAAAAGTGTCTATATAGATGACGATGAAGGGTATCTCATCGAGGCTCGATGCTATATTGCTCGGGGATTACTTAAGTTGAAAGTTTAAGTTTTGCTTTAGGCCTTTTCAGCATTTTTCATGAGCAAATAAAAGACACGAGTAAACTACCAGTAAAATGTAATATTTTTTAAGTGTTTTCATCAATAACTGCATAGACACATCATGCATGGCATATCATGGAATATATGTGAGTAATAATTTATATGTTCAACTGTGTTTTGTTCCCTATTGAGCTAGGATGTAGCTCACCCTATAGACTCTACGTCGCAGGTCCACTACTAGCACCTGCTGAGGCTTCAGGAGACGCTGACCCCGGTGAGTCGGACCTTGCGGGCGGCGAAGAGTTGAAGCCACCTCCTGAGGACTTCTTCTAGAGGACTCCGTTGTGCCACTTTGAGGGCTTTTTGAGAGAGATTTGTACGGCTTTGTATGTCAAGCCTTATTTTGTTTAAACCATGTACATATTGAGTCGGGATTATTCTTTTGGGATGAACCATCCGTGATGATTGCTATCATCAATGGTTCGGATCGGTTCTCCATTCATGCAGAGGCATGAGGGTAGAACTGTCTTTTGGAGAAGTACTTAATATAGATTTAAATTCCGCAGCTCCTTTATTATTTTATTTTATGCTTGATATACCAATGTTTCCGTGCATAACTAAGGGGCACGGTCAAGATGATCGTGCTGATGGCACGGGTTTCGGGGTGCCGAAATCTGGGCTGTCACATTTGGATTGCTTTGAACGGCTCCGAATTCAAGGTAGGGGAAACTCAACGAAAATTATATTTTATGAATTTGATTCATAATTTCCTTGATGTTCGACCTAATATTATATTTCTGTTCTGATATGTTATGTTTCCATCTTATTCCTCATATAATATGATTGTTCTATATTTTGGCTTTTGATCTTATTCATTTCGCTCAGTTATGCGTTGATCTGATTCGTTCTAATGATATGTTCATTTTATCTAATTTGATTCGTTCTATCTTTGTCTATAATCCGTTCTGTCTAAATTGCATACAAACTTTGAATTCAAATAATATGGAACTGTGTACTATAAGAAAGCGTAATGTGATAAGACATGACTTTTGAGCTTGAGTCATGGTTAGGTCTCTTTCCCAGGCATGTGAAACTTGAAATGTAGGCATCCATGTACGAATGCAATCCCTCTATGATGTTATGGAATGCCACACGAAGTACATTCATGTTACTACGCACCACACCCCTTGAAAAGCATGATTGTGAAGCTATCGCACTGTAACCCATTCTCATTACAATTAAGACAATTAAAATTATGGGAAGTAAAACTAGATTATGGGTGATGTAATCTAACTGTATTTGAATCCTTGAAGACTTTGATCATGAGCTTTGAAATTTGATTAGAAATTGAAAGGTGAATCATTAGTCATAGGATGATTGCACTCTGAATTTTAGAAATGAGATAGAATTACTTTTGAGTTATTAAGTTAAGTAACTACCTTTAATCCCATATCTGAATGTGAATCAGAATATTGAGAACGTATCCGAACATTTGACTGTGAGTGGACATTGACAAGTGGGCCGGTACAGCAATGGTCAGTACGCATTACATAGCATTCATATGAGGGCCGGTACGGCAACGGTCCGTACGCATTGCATAGCATTCATATGAGGGCCGGTACGGCAGCGGTTCATACGCATTGCATAGCATTCATATGAGGACCGATACGGCTGCTATCCATATGCATTACATAGCATACATAAGTGAACATAGTGAATGAAGTGAACATAATGAGTGAAGTGAAAGAATGTGAATAAGAACATTTAAGTGAATGATGAATTCTGGGGATTGAATTAGGGAATTGAGTATAGTGAATGAGAAATACGAGCTTTTACTTCCATTATCAAATATCTACTTTGTTATTGTTTTGTTCTATCATTGAATATCTGATCCACTTCTACTTTTAACCTTGTAATTGATAAGATATAACTGTTATTGATATTCTTCTACTGAGCTTAGATGTTAGCTCACGCCTGACTATACATCACAGGTATAGGCTTGAGGAAGGCCCGAACTACATACTAGAAGAAGAGGAGCTTCTGCTTAAGGATTTGTACTCAGTTCCAAGATCGTAGATTTAAAATATTATGGATTTCGTAAGTTAACCCTTGATACTTTTGTACTATAGTACATTACTGTTAGGTGATGGTTGGCCATCACCGGTGTTTGTTTACTTTTATTCATATTGAATATTAGAACTGAAAGTTTTAATTATACATTATGTTTGTACCAAATATTTTGTATCAGATTGTGATCTACGATCTAGCTGTTCAGGTTTTCCCATTTAGTTTAAAGATTAAAAAATATATATTTATATATATATATAGATATCTGAAAATTGTGTTGAGAAAATTCGGGCTATCACAGTTGGTATTAGAGCTTAAGCTTTAGGTCTTATGGGAGACTGTGAGCCTTAGCTCATAGTGCAAGAATATGACATTAGATTTTATCGAAATATAGGAGAGTCAATCTATGTTAAGTTAGGACTGTGGATCTTCACGATCATTGATGATGAAATTTTATTGAACATGACAGATCAGCATGGCCCCACGTGTCAGAGGAGGTAGAGGCAGACCGAGACCGGTCCGCATGACGGATGTTCCTGAAGGAGAGGGTTGTTGTGTGGGAATGATAGTGGTAGTGATAGATAGGTGTTGAAAGCCTAGGCTAGCAATAGGTCTCAACAGGCGGCTTCAATGGATCAAAAGATAGCCTCAATGGCCCAGCAAGTAGAGTTACTTGCAGCTAGAGACCACCCTTCAGGATTTGCAGAATTTCGAAAGATGCGGCCTCCGAAGTTTTCGAGCCAAACCGATCCGATCAAGGCAGAGGGATGGTTGAATGAAATGGAGAAAATCTTCGAGGTGCTTCAATGCACCGAAGTCGTGAAGGTTTGTTGGGCAACCTTCAAGTTGGACGGAGAAGCTTACCCATGGTGGAAGTCAATGTCCAGGATTAGAGTGCTGGAATTCCCCAATACGACATGGACCTGGGTCAAATTCGTAGAGACATTAAATGATAAATACTTTCCCATAATCATCCGGCATCAATGGGAGGCACAGTTTATAAAATTGGAGCAGAATAAGATGATTGTGCGAGAGTACGGGTCTGAGTTCGATAGACTATCGAGATTTGCATTTCAGCATGTGGCCACCAAATTGATGAAGACCCAAAAATTTCAGCTTGGCTTACGGCCTGACATCTAGGAAAGAGTTTCAATCTTTGAGTTAGAAACATATGCGAGAGTAATAGCCAAGGACTTTATCGCCGACGAGGCCATCGAGAAGATGTATCTATGGAGAGACCAACCGAATAGTAGCGACGCCCGTCGAGTGCAATCTTATGCTTCAGAACAGACAAGCAAGGAACCGAGACTATTGATGCCCGCATCTATCCAGTCTGCTCAGACTGCTTACTCAAGACCATCCATGCCTATGTCTTCACGACCTTTCTGCCTTTTATACCCTACTATTGCTGTCGTGTCAGGGGTGTAACAATCTTCATGCACTACTTCATCAGCATCGGTTGAGTACTGCACACGGTGTGTGACACAACATAAGTTTGACGACTGCTGGTAGACTACGGGCACTTGCCTAATATGTGGGCAGGTTGAAAATTGGATATGAGACTCTCCCCACATATGGTCTTACCAACCACAGTGATTCGCAACTAACGAATTACTCACAAACTCAAGAGTTGGGTTTACCCTTGTAGGTAATCAGTGTTTCCAACATTTTGTCTGAGCTCCATGCGACGATGGATCGTTTTGGTATAAATCTTATGAACAGTACACTTTTGTGGTGGTGGGGTTTAGCCCTTGTAAATGTATGGTTTCCCTTGTTAATAAGTGGTTTCGATTTCTTGTGCTATTGGTTTCCTATGATACACACCACAAGTATCAGGATCAATTTTGTTAATATTGACTATACAACTTTAATTAGTGATTTTGTAGCTAAAAATGTGATAAGAGAAATATTTAAATAAATTCTTCTAGGTAATTGCATAATATAAATAATATTTTTTTATTTATGTTTATATTTTTATAAAACATAAGACCTTATTTTTTTTCTTTTTGAATGCAGATGAACAAATTCGGAGATGCCAAAAAGTTATTGTATGAGTTACTCGATCCATCGGGTACATTCTACTATTTAGTTTTACTCTTTTTGTATTACATTTTCTTTTAATATATACTTTTATTATATTGTTAGTTGCATTTTCAAATTATATATAGTTGAATGGGATATGCAGATATATCTAATTTAGGAATATGAGTATTATTTTATTTGTGTAAAAAATAGCTGTTGCGAATATTTTTTTCAAAGTTATATGAAAGAGGGGCCCCATTTTAGGAACTCGCCCTGAGCCCCTAAAATCTCAGGGCCGGCCCTGTATACCCACGCACATATCCCCGGTCCTCTCTTTCTCTCTCTCTCTCTCTCTCTCTCTTTCTATATATATATATATACTTTTTAATCTTATTTTTTATTTTTTATTTTTTCCTCTTTGAATCCTTCCTCAAACTTTGCAAATTTTATGGGATTTTAACCTTTCTAAATTATTGGGTGACTAGTAACTATTGGTACGTGGTTCTTTAAGGGCAAGGGATATCGACCTGTCGGGCTTGATCAGACAAAAATTTTCATATACCCGACCCAATCAAATAGTCAACCGGATCCGACATGAAGGGTCAAAGGCATATGCCCGACCTAATATTACCAAATCCCTTATTTTTGTTGATTGTCTATAAACAATTTCAGGTTGGGTTGTCACAACCCAAAATCCTTACCCGATCTCGAGGGCCTAAAATTTCATGTTATGACACCGCACGCTGGTTAAGGCGATAAGCGGACATACACATAATCTAAAATTTGACTTAGCATATGGATTGATGCATTTAAGATAGCATGAAATGATAAATGACTCATAAATTAATAACGGAAACGTAGACAATAATAATGAAGTACTTAATCCTAACCATGCATCTAGGATAACAAATCAAAATCAGTTTCAGGTACGGTAAAACGGTCTCAACTGTTAACTCACACAATGTATCAAGGCTAAAACAAGTCTCTTAAGAAATAAGGAAAAACTAGAGTAAAAAGGTTTTCAATGCTGGTAAAAATCTGTCGGGTCTACGTTCTCATCAAGGTGGTAGCCGACATCCTCGTTTATATGAGTCGTCTCCGGATCAGCAGCTTCCGTATCATCAAGGACGAGATAAGCAGAATCTTCACCTGAAACTATTAGATTTTGGGAGGAGGGTGAGTTTACCCAGTCGTGTAAACTCAGTGGGTTGCACAATCGATCCACCATAACTTACCCAGGTGATCGTGTGTGCAATTGCTTGAGTTACAGTGTATTTTGAAACTAAAATTAACATTTAAATAAAATGACTAAATTATCCATAACTCATAACATATCACAATCCAATTGAAAAACATATTATAATATGAAGGGTATATGATGCTTCTAATTTTCTTATCTCTTTTTCTATTTGTCTCATCAACTTAGCATACGTGACATATCGTTAGTCTATATGCCTATACAACATACTTCGCATCTTATCTTATTTAAACGATCTGTGCCAGGATCGCTGCTCGAGCCTACCACGTAAGGTTCACGTGTAGATAATCACCTAACCTTCATATCATAACATAAATCACCATCCAGCCAGATGAAGTTGCCGGCATAGTAACCACGATGTCTCCTTAGTTCGAGACAAGGCTATAATGTCCTTAAGACCCGTCTTGGCTGCAGACGTTAGACCCTTACGGTGGCTCGTAAGGTATGGCACGTATAGAAACTTAATTAATGTTTAGCTGGCCTTCACAGCGTATCTTACATATCATATCATTTTTCGATTACGGACTTAGGTCTCCTCCCCGATTTCATATTTGTATGGGCTTAAGTCCCCACTTTCTTAACATACATGTGTCTTAACATATTCTTTTCTCATTTTTTCTTAAAACTTAGTTAGAATGGGCTACGGTGCGATAGGCTTCATTAAACCACATTTTCCAAGAGACGGGTTTCGTAGTAACCTGGATGTACTTCATATGGTATCCCATACTACTATAGAGGGGTTGCATCCATACACGGATGCCTACATTCCAAGTTTCACATGATCATGAAAGAAACCTCACCGTGACAAAGGCTTATGTCATGTGTCATATCTTATTCTTAACTTATATGCGTATGCCCTATCGTGATTTTTTATATGATGAATGTCATATGATAATGGTGAACATATATAAGAATGAACTATAACATAAACCTTAAACATTTCATATTTTTAAAGAAAATTAATAAAGAGCATAACATACGAAATATTAAAGTAAAACAGAAAATAAGAAATATTTAACTACATTTATTTTACAATAGAGTTGAAACTATACTTCATTAGGGTTAATTGTATCCATGAAATTTGGTGATTGACTGGTATAGCGATCCGACCTATTTTAAAATTCTAAAGGAGCACATGTGTCAATTCAAGAATTGTATGAGGCTTAAAGGAGGTAATAGAATGATAAGTGTTGAAAAACATTAATATTTGACCCCTTAAACTTATAGATTATTATTCGATGAAAGCTATTTAATATATTTTATATAATTTTAGTGACTTTTAAGTCTGGAAACAAGTTGAGCATAAAGTAGCCCAAGAGTAAAAATTTAATGCCTAACCCGTGCAACCTTGAATCATTTAAAACGTATCCCGAATTGAAGCTCAATTTTGACCCTAAAAACATTAAATTCATAAAATTTCTATTTCAGACAAAGTTGTAGATCTCGTTGTCTTATTTCCAATGCTGTAAGAATCATATCAATCCGAATTCGGAGTAAAACGTTATGGCCAAAATACCGAGGCTGTGTCTGTTGAAGAGTTTGGCCAAATTTCACGAAAATCTGAGAAAAATGATCTTATCGATTTTGGGCTGAATTTTTATGTTTTTAAGACCCGAAATTTATCAAAATTTAAGAAAAATTTAGGGTTTTCTTTTTAAGAAATAACTGAATAATTTAAGATGGATTTAGAGGCACCCACCTGTTGAAGCGTGATTCGAATCCTACGATGATTTGGGTTGATGGAGATCGGATTCGAGAGACGATATGCCCGAGTCTTTTCACGAGAATTCCTTTCTTACGATAGATCGGTCGCGGCAATGAGAAACTTTGATGGTGTAAGATTCTCTGATAGATCAAAAATCGATGGAGATCAGATGAGGAATTGTGAAAGATGGCACTGTCGGTAGAATTCATACGTGACAAAAAGCTGGAGAAGAGGTTTTGTTCCAGCGCTTTGTATAAGCACCAAGGTAAATGGTGATTCTCTCCCGAAATTATAGTTGTGTCCTTTAACCTACTTCACTCTTCAAACGGGCATAACTTTTTATATTCTTATCGAAAATCGAAAAATTATATATCGTTGGAATCGTATCGACGAGTACTTCGCAATGAGTCTAATATTGATATAAAAAATATCAGACTATTTCTAAAGTGGGTAGATTCCGGTGTGGAGCGTTAGCACTACGCACTGTATGGTACATCATCTAATACCGTTAAATAAAGTTAAAAAATCTGGGTTATTACATGGGTCGACCTGATCCAACCTAATCTTTTCGTTGACCCAACTCAACGCTAAGGTCGGATGCCTCACGCGCGACCAACTTGACCGATCAAGTTTATGTACCCGACTAAGTAAAATATCAAAACTTATGTAACTTGTTGAGACTCTGCCACGTGTATGCTAGATGAAGATATTTTCACGTATTTTAAAATTACATCTGATCCATCGGATCAATTAAAAAATCAAGCTCATTCCAACCCTATTAATCAAGGTATCAAATTGGGTTTCGGACTTGGGTCTCGGTCCTGGAAGGACCGATAGGTCTCGGCTGATAACCGATACGTATTGGCTTAATTTAAAAAAAAAAAAAAAAAAAAAAGTCTCGATCGAAACCGAGGTGTATCGACCGATACTTGATGCGTATACGTATCAATTTGGCCGAAAACCAATGCGCATCAGTATCGGTAGATTTTTTATACCATGCTCTTAATAATCAGAGAGGGTCGAGCATAGGCCCAATTATTAATTGGGCCAATACCTTACCTTCAACATGACCCATGGACAAAAGAAGAATAAAGGAGGGAGACTACAAATTTAATTAGGCCAAATTAAAAAAATTATAGACCCATTTCGAATACGGGTCTGGGTTAAACCAAATCCAGACCCAACCCATCAGAAAATGGGTCGAGTCTAGGACGGGTCCTAATCGGGTTATAGATTGGGTCTAATCGCTTATATAGTTTTCTATTTTTTCATAAGCATGTACCCGTAAGAGTGCCTTTTATGAAAATATTAATCCAATGAATCGAGATAAGAAGCTCCTAAAGTTAATTTTCAATGATTTTAGAGATGTGAAGTATGTGAAAGATACTTTTCAACTAAATTCAGTCACTATTTATCAATTGCTAATTATATGCTTATTCTAATTATATTATTTCTCTTTTAAGTGTATAATTTGTATTCCACAACAATCCCAAAAAATAGTACCGAAACATAAGAAAAAAAATTATATTCGTATCTGGGTCTTCATCGGGTTTGAGTCCGAGTTTGGGTCTAAAATTTAAAGACCCAAACTCGACCCAACTCTATGTTGGGTCTTGGTCGAGTCTTTATATATAAATACCAGACCCAAACTGAAATTGGGTCTAAATTTTTAGCTCCGAGTCAACCGGACCCATTTGCCCCCTTAGTCGAAAGAGAAATTAAATTAGTATTAAATGTAAATTACTATTGGTATTTGGGTTACTTTTGGAGATATATTGTAAAGACTTTTTTTCGCTTATATATAATAATTAGTTTATGCATACTTTATAGTAAATATTTTGTAATATTAATTTATGATACTTAATAACTAAGTTAATTAAGAATTTTATACCAATTCATATATTAATAATAGATATTATATAATTTTAACACAAGTGTGTGGCAAATCAACTGGTCAGAAGGTTGGCTTCTAGAATAAGACAATAAAGGCTCAAACCTTAATAGGAGCATTTGATTTAGTTTTGTGTATGAGCGTCTTCCAACATTATGCTATTTAGGGTTGTGCATTTTTTGGACCAAACCAACCAAACCGACCGAACTGGACCGAACTGTTGGGTTTGGTCCGGTTTGGATGGGTATTGGCTTGGGTTTGATTTGGAAAAAAGGAAAATCGAAAAGTTTGGCTTGGTTTTGGTTCCAAGCCTCCCCAAGCCGAAACTGACCAAACCGAATCGAATGTACCCTAAACCCTAAACCCTATATATATATATATATATATATATATATATATATATATATGCGGGAGTTTTGATTAAATTTTAAAGGGCATTTAAGTAAAATGCATATTTTTATATAAAACCCTACCCTTTTCTTTAGCCTATTCCTAAATCCTAAAGCAGTAAAGTAGAACTTATAGGAAAACCGGTTGAGAAGTTAAGAAAAATTTGATGTGCAAGTAGAACTTATAGGAAAATTGAAACCGACCGAACCAAACCAAATCGAATCGAATCGGGTTGGTTTTGTTTAAGAGTTGGATGGTTTGGTTTGGTTTGAAAATCTAGAAACTGATTAGGACCGGTTTGGTTTGTGGTTTTGGTCCAAAACCGACCCAATTGAATCAAATACACCCCTAATGCTATTCTTGTGGTAGAATTAGGCATAACGACCGAGACTGTGATTCCTCTGTGGGCAATATGGGCCTTACCTCCGGATGGCTACGAGGAGCTTTGGGATTTCTTCTAGTTACTATAATTCATGGAGGGGTAAAAAACATCAGAGTAATGGTGGGGAGTGAAAAGCTCGGGACCAATCTGGTGGCTCGATTTATCTAAGGAAGACGAAGATGGTATCTCACCCAGAGATCCATGAAAGTCCAAATGAAGGGTATCGCATGACTCACAAGGATGGCGATGTAGAACGGTTATCGATTGACATGATTATTGGCCATACTACCACGATCCCGAAGAAGTTGCCTACGGGAGGTGAGTGGGAGAAGGACGCTAAGGAGATGACAGTTTCGCGGGATTTTTCTTCCTTGGATGGCAGACCACTTGAAAACTCATGCATGTAGTTTCCTAAGAAAGTGGAAAGTGGGCAATCAAGCCATCCAACTTTCTCCAATCCTGTTCCGGTTAAGTGGAGAGATCTTCTCCACGTGTGAATATATTATTGGTGCCCCTGTTACTAGTGAAGCGGTTGCGGTTATCCGTCCAACCAGCAACAATACTTGAAACTGAAAGAGGTTCGCCATGATAGGTGTTGTCCCACCGTCGGATCTGGAAGTTTCTATTGTGAAGAAGGTTAATTCTCTTTCGACTACTGATAAAAAGAGACATCGTCAACTGGATATTGAAGATTTTGAGGTTACCATTGACAAGAAGAGGGTTCGTAAAGTTGCTAAGGTGCTTGAGCTGGTGGAAGGCGATGGTGTGGTGTTATCGACTGAGTTTGTTATGCAACCCCGCCGGTCACAATGAAAATCTTATGCTGGAACTGTCAAGGGCTCGGGAACCTTCCGCATAGTTCGCGAACTTCGTCAACTCATGGCGAAGGAAGGTCCTAGCCTATTGTTCCTCATGGAAACCAAATTGAGGTACAAGAGGATTGAAAAAATCAAATGGAAATTACATCTTTCCGGAGTGCTTGCGGTTGACTATATCGGCAGATCGGGGGGTCTGGCAATGATGTGGAAATCTGATATCAACGTGGCCCTTCAATCCACATCTCGCAACCACATTGCCATTACCATATCAGGGTCAGATTTTGCTAAATGGAGATTTACTGGTTTTTATGAAGAATCGGTTCTACAAAATAGGTCTATTAGTTGGAATCTACTCTGTCGGCTTTACCAACAGAACCTGTTACCATGGATTTGCATCGATGACTTTAATGAAATTAGTCACCAGGATGAGAAGGAAGGGGCGCTTATTCGTAACCAAAGCCAGTTGGATGCCTTTAGAATAGCGCTTGACTATTGTAACCTTATGGATATTGGCTATTGTGGATCTCGTTCTACCTATTATGGATATTGGCTATTGTGGATCTCGTTTCACCTATTATGGATATTGGCTATTGTGGATCTCGTTTCACCTGGGATAATGGCCGAGAGGGTTGATTTTGTTAGAGAACGCCTTGATCGAGAGGTGGCTTCGATCAACTAACTCTCATTTTTCTCTGATGCTCATCTAAATCACCTTTTCATGACTCAATCAGATCACATGCCAATTTGTCTCTCAACTTCCCATCCTTCTCGGGTACCGGTACCTTCCCAGAGATCATTTTATTTTGAAGCTATGTGGCTGAGATCAGAGGACTATGAAGTGCTTATCCGAAATGGGTGCAATAACCATGAAGGGAGTAGTAATGCTAAAGGTTTCTGTTGTACGTTGGAGAATATCTGTAAGGAATTATCAATATGAAATCGTACCACATTTGGCCATATTCGAAAATCGATTGAATCTTTGTCCCGCAAGATTAAAGAGCTCTCAGTCGGTGCGTTTAAAGATCATGATTCCAAATTGATCAAAGATACGAAATTGGCACTTAATGAGGCTTTGGATGGACAAGAAGTCATCTGGTTGCAAAGAGCGATCGTAATACTTCCTTCTTCCATGCGAAGGCCACTCATAAAAAAAGAAGGAAGTATACTAAGGAGTTAATGGATGATAACGAACTAATGGGCACTACTATTGAACAGATTCAACATATAGTTGAGAATTACTATAGCAATCTTTTCTCCTATAGTGATCCGATTTGGGTGGAGGAGGCTCTTAATGTTGTCGATAACCGTATTACTCATAACCAGAATATGCATCTCATCAAACAATTCACGGCTGCTGAGGTGCATACCCCACTTTTCCATATGCACCCCCTTGAGGCCCCTGGGCCAGATGGTATGCCCGCTCTTTTCTATCAGAAATTTTGGCATGTTATTGGTGAGTTTGTTGCTTCAAGTTGCTTAAAGTTGTTGAATTAAACAAAACCTTCATTACCTTAATCCCAAAAACAAATCACTCTTCGTGTATCACTAAATACTGCCCCATTAGCCTTTATAATGTGATATATAAGATCATTGCTAAAGTATTGGCTAACAGACTTTAACCCATTTTACCCTCCCTTATTTCAGAGAACCAATCAACTTTTATCGCTAGTCGTTTAATTACTGACAATGTCCTAACTACATTTGAGGTTGGGTACTATCTTAAAAATAACAGAAATGATCGGGTTGGCAGTTGTGTGCTCAAGCTTGATATGAGCAAGGCATATGATCAAGTTGAGTGGGATTTTTTGGAAAAAAACTATGCTTAAAATGGGTTTTAGTCCTAGATGGGTTGGGGTGATTATGGGGTGTGTGTCCTCTGTGTCATTTTCTTTTCTTATTAATGGGGGTGTTAGTGGTTGTGTTGTTCCTTCCAGAGGTATTTGGCAAGGCAATCCTCTCTCACCATACTCTTCATCATTTGCTCGGAAGTGTTCTCTTGCCTCATCAAAAAATCAAATGAAAATAGATCCATTACCGGCATTGAAATTTGTACAAATGCTCATGTTGTTTCACATCTTCTTTTTGCAGATGATGTCGTCTATGCTAAAGCTAATCTAACTGAGATGCATGAGATTGTGGCTTTGTTGGGCCTTTATGAAAGTGCTTTTGGGCAGAAAATCAACCTCAACAAATCGGCCATATCTTTTAGCATAAACATTTTTGAATCAGTTAGAAGGGAGATCATTCAATTCCTCAACATCAGAAGAGTTTCCAATCATGAGAAGTGTCTGGGCTTGCCATCCATCGCGAGTAAATCGAAAAGACAGCTTTTTGGCATCATCAAATATCGAGTATGGCGTAAGCTCCAAGGATGGAAGGAAAACCTGCTATTTGTGGTGGGGATTGAGATTTTGATCAAAGAAGTTGCCCAGGCGATTCCAACATACGCGATGAGTTGTTTCCGATTACCTAAAAATTTTCTCAGGGAGATTTCTATGATGGTGGCCAGATTTTAGTGGGGTCGGAACAATAAGGAGAACATAGTTCATTGGATGGCATCGTAGTTGATCTATAGATCTAAAAAAGATGGTTGTCTCAGGTTCAAAGAATTGGAGGCTTTTAACATTGCTATGCTCACGAATTCACCCAGGGAAATTCTATGTTGGCTTCTATCCTTAAAGCAAAGTACTTCCCGGATTACAGGTTTGATAGTTCTACGCCAAGGCGGATCCAATCCTTTACCTGGTCTAGCATACTCGGTGCAAAATATTTCCTCTTAAAAGGGACTATTTGGAGGGTGGGCGACGGTAAATCTATCCAAATTTGGGGTAGTAGGTGGATTCCAAAGCGTACGACTTATCAGATTGCTACTCCTAAACTGGCCACGGGTATCTCGAAGGTAGCTGATCTATTTATTCTTGGCTCTCAGAGGTGGAAAGAAGTGCTCATTAAAGAACTTTTTTGGGAGGATGATGCAAAGGCGATTCTCGGTATTCTTTTTTGGGAGGATGATGCAAAGGCGATTCTCGGTATTCCGCTGAGCAGCTATAGTCATGAGGATAAAATAGTTTGGGCTCTCAATAGCAAAGGCAATCTCTCGGTTCGTAGTGCCTATCATCTGATACATTGAGAGATGGAGAATGGTGCAAGTACAAGTAGAGGTGATGTGAAAGCCTTATGGAAATCAATCTTGCGGTGTAACGTACCAAACAAGATCAAATTATTTACCTAGAAGGCCTGCCATAATATCCTCCCCACCAATCGGAACCTCAGATCTAGATTTCATTTTATGAGTAACAAGTGTGCCATCTACGATGCCGACTCAGAGACTGTTATACATTCGCTAAAGGATTGTGAGTGAGCTAATCGAACTTGGTTCCTCTCGGGCTTAGGAGTACATTCTTTTCTTACTCGGGTTTCTTCCTTCAAAGAATGGTTTCTTATGGTGCTTAAGGAGATTGGTGAAGAAAATTTATATATACTTTTATTCACTACGTGGGTAATTTAGACCCAACGGAACAATTACATACACGAACGTATTAATCCTAATTCGAAGAAGATTATGCTCATGGCTAATAATTTAGCATCAGAGTTCTAGATGGCAATCTCTAAACCAATTTCTACGATGGTCACTAGGCCTATTCCTAGATGGCAAGCACCGGTGGAGTCTGTGACCAAAATCAATGTGGATGGGGCATGGTGCCACAATTCTATGAATATGTGGGTTGGTGTGGTGATTAGAGATTGGAAGGGGGAGGTATTAGGAGCTAAAGCTACTGCTGTCAAAGGTGGACATTCCACTTTGTTTAGTGAAGCTTTGGTTGCCTTCCATGGTGTTACATTGGCACTTGATCTCGGGCTCTCTAGAGTTCTGTTAGAATCTGATTTGCAAAGTTTAATATCTGCACTTTTAAATGAGGTGGAGTGTTCCGATATTAGCATTATAATGAAGGGCATTAAAACTATCGCCAAGTTGTTCTCTTTGTTCGTATACCAACACGTTAAGCGTGTAGCCAATTCTGCTGCAGATTCTTTAGCCAAATTTGGTAGTCATTGTATTTCAGATATAGTTTGGGTGGAGGAGATTCCATCTCCTATCGCTGATATTGTATCTCTGGAATTGATTATTTAAATGTTTCTTTTCTTACAAGAAACTAATAATATAAGCTTATAGACACTATTATTTTATGTTTGTGTGTAATATTTTATATTATCCTATAAAGTTTATAAAAATAGAAAATTAGCCGAATTCTTTTCTACCTTTTTGCATTGAAAACTTAAGAAGAGAAATTTTTAAGAAGGCATTAAAGATTTTTTTAAATTTTCTCGAGGATTTGAGAGTGTAGACGGCTAATTAATCGGGGATTTTATTCTCTTCAAAAATATGTATTAATATTTTTTCTTTTAAAATTATTTAAAAGGACTATATTCAAATCTCTTTAGGTTTAAATAAATTAAATTTTATTTTGTTTAAATTTAAATCTATTTTTGGTTTTAATCATTGTTAAAAGCTATGTTATTAAGAAAACAAAAAATTTCAAATACCCTTATTATGTGTTAATGATATTTTTGTTTTAATTTGATTTAATTAATGAGGTTCAATCTAAAATCTATTATATATTTAAATAAAAATTAATTCTATTTTATATTCAACAAAGGAGATTTTATTATTGATTTAGCAGAGAATTAATGGAAATAAGTAATTATGTATAAAAGGTTTTAACATATTTTTGAGATTTGACGGTGATAATTACATATATAGTTAGTGTATTTTATTTATTCTAAACTCTTACTAACTCTATGTAGGTTGTGATTAAGGTTTAGATTGTGAACATTCGATCACAATGTTACGGACATGATTCTCTTGAGATATAGGTATGATAAAATCATGTTTTCCTTGCTTTAATATTTGAAATATTAAGCAATCGTAGTTAATGTGCAAATAATTAATCAGTAATGATCATGATGTGATGCTCTATTACTGTGACAACCCGACATTTCCTTCCTGAATATCGTTAAGGAACCGTCACGTCGTCGATCACCTAACATGATCCTTTCATCAAGGGGGTCCTTTCATGTATAAAGTTGTACAAATGCGGAAGCAATGTAATTACTCGGGCAGTTACTAATATGGAAAAAGAGCTAGTATCTATTATTTATCTAAGCATGAAACTAGAAGCACTATATATAAGATCAAACGATCTAATGTATAGCTTTCCACCGATGATGGCCACCCGTCACCTAAACAATGGAAAGAAAACCTTTACATCTAAAAACAACGAAAAATCTGAAGCTACCATATATCAGTTATACATGTCTTTTACTTTATCTATCTCTCTCTCACTCTATCTCCTCTATCTCCACAAGCCACAAACCTATTTTGGGAAGAACTCTTCTGGGAAATCGTCTTCCTCGTCTTCATCGGCGTCGTCTTCTCCCTCTTTCTCGTCGGGCACGTAAGTAGGATTTGCAACGTGCTCCGGATCAGGCTCTGTAACTAAGACATTTAAGTCGTGGAATGAGCTATCATCAAAGCTCTGTAGAGAATATTACATTTTAACATACATTGATAGTTTATCACATTCTCATGTAGAAGCATAACTGAAATAAAGCATATGACTATTATAACATGCTGATGTACTGAAATTATGCACGATGCAACAGGTATGAGAAATCAAGCTGAAACAAGATATACATGCAGGCAAAAACAGAGAAACAACAAGGTCAAGCTCCCAAGTTAGCGGGATCACTTGTCAAGCTCCCGAGTTAGCGGGATCACTTGGACCAGAATAACTCAAGCTCTCGAGTTAGCGGGATCACTTGTCAAGCTCCCGAGTTAGCGGGATCACTTGTCAAGCTCCCGAGTTAGCGGGATCACTTGATTTAAAATGAAGTAACAATGTATCAAGGACAGGATCTGAATACTGAACCACGTGTGATTACAAAGAATATGCATTCCATGTATGTTTTTATGATGTATTGTACCAAAAAAAATGACAAAACTGACATAAAATTATAAACTGTTATGCACAACTTGTGTTCTATCCGACTGATATGCAAACTTAGTAAAAAACTGATTTATACAACTGATATATAGTTATATAAATGTACTATTAAATTCTATGATTTCATGTGGTCAAAACTAGTATGTGTTAACCAGTGATATGTGTTTCTCATCAAATCAATTGATACTTTAGTTTACGTCTTTCACATTGGATCAGGTTTATCACGTCAAATTAAGATCAGGTCTATATGTTACCCCTAGAATGCTCAACATTTTAGCTGATAGTGACTGAAATTCTACGTAATTCTTCACTATAATTATTTATTTAATCTAATCATATATGAAAAATATTTAGCACTCCATATGAGAGAAAGAAAAATAATTATATATTAACAACGTATATTCCCTACCTGTGTGTAGAATCTCACAGGTATTGTCGTCGATGCACGTTTAGGTATTCGAGAACATCATGTGAATATATTTCCTCAAAATTGTCTAAGTGCACCATGTGGCACCAATCTAGGATAAAATAGAATAAATTTATCTTAAAAGCTAGCAGTCCATAGATGGCTCATGGTGTTCTCACGGTGTGCCTAAGACCCAAGAAGTAATCACCTAGACCCCTATGGGATCCAAGGTCCGAAATGCATAAAGCACAGCCCAAAACCCTTAGCCGCTGGAGGTTGCCGCGGCAAGCAGTTCAGGTGAGTCCTTTGCCGCGGAAACCTTGTGAGGTTGCTGCGGCAACTCATGCTTGCCGTGGTTGTCTTCCTTCTCTTTCTGTTGGTCTGTGTCTTTTGGTGCCTTTATATATATATATATATATATATATATATATATATATATATATATCTTTGTATATATATATATCAAGTTATAAAGTTATAGTGATAGATATCTTAAAGTGGAATTTTGCATATATATATATATATACATTCAGTTTGTCAGGTCATCAGAGAAGAACCGGAGTGCACCATGATTCCGGCATGATACATCCCGTGTTCCTGATCAGTACCAGACATTGTCTGTGATGCCGATTCAAAACTGAAAAATCAACACCATAGAGTAATCATTAAGATGTACTAATTTACCTATAATCCAGTCTTAGTCATTGTACCTTTTTAATGAATTTGCGGTTACAATGATGCAGTGTTGAATACATATGCGGTGCTGAATATGTCGACTCTCCGCTTCAGAACAGATTGGGGACGAGAACCATGGTGTTACTAAGTAACAGAGGTGTGCTCAATAGTCATGTTTAAAAAGTATATGAAGTATTTGAAACAAAGCAGTTTCCAATTTTGTTTAGCAAGACGACTCAGGTTCTAAGGGATTTTTATACCGACTCATAGCTATCTTGCGTGCATGGCAGTGTTCGATGAGTCATGAGGTCGTGGAGTCACCTGAAAACATTAGCAGCTTATGCGCTTCTAAGGGGTTTGATTCCCTGCTAAGCTGTCTCTTAGTGATTGAGTGTTTCCCAAATAAGACAATAAGTCTTATACGCAGAAACAGTGTATAAGCTTAGCTTAAATATATAAACACTTAAACCAAATTCTTAGTGTGTTTGCATACACCATCTTTATGTGTAGACATGATCGGGTTTTATGAGCAATGGATAGGGCCACTAAAGATTCGTATTAAAATTTGGATATAAATCTAGTATACGACTACTATTTTATTGTTCAACGATTTTATTCCTTCTATTCACTAAAAATAATTGTCCAATGTACCTTTGTTATACTTGACATTATATATTTGGTTCTAACTTTGTAGCTCTAATTCCCTGTAGGACCATCTTTGCTAACATTAACAGGACCATTAAATCGTAGTGTTTTATCAGTTCTGACCACACACTATCAGATCGGACCAGTATCTACCCAACTCGTAACTGTTACATTCTCCCCTATTTAAAGATTTTTCGTCCTCAAAAATAAATCTAGACAACGATGGGCTGCAGATGAATGCCGCAATAGCGAACATTAATGCCGCAATGCCCATGCAACATATGTGGTGCTTAACAACAAAAAAAATTAACACAAGACAAGATCAAAATCAAACAGATAGAACCGAAGTCAAAATCTACATAAAACAGATAAAACTACTATATCAGTAATAACAACACTCATCAATCATTGACATGAGGTATATAATACCCAATTAATCACAAATAATAAATCTTGTTAGAGATGAACTCAATTTGATACAAAATTAAAATATATATATATAAATTACAAGCTTGTGAGGTTATAATTTACCAGGCTGTGGACTTGGTTGTTGCTGACCAGCGGAGGAAGGACCCGCATCTTGCTGCTGAAAATCTTGTTGGAATTCCGGCACCAGTAATGCTGCATTGGGGGTGTATTGGGAAACAAAATTGCGTGCCCGCCCAATGTAAGGGTTTGCAGTGATTTAGAATGTATGCTCCATCATTATGTTGGTTGCTTCAATATAATCTATGCGTTGATGGAGCATATAATGGTTTTGATACAAATTATCGAATTGGAGGAGGGTTTGCTCATGGTTTTCACGCATGAGCAGGACCAAATCAGCATTGGTATATGTTCCTTGTGTCGGAGGAATGTGGTTGAGGGGGAATAGGAATGTCATGGGTTGGAGCTGAAGGTATTTCTTATTGAGATTGGGGAGGATGACGGACTTGTTTGGCTTGGCAGTTGCTCACCACTTGAGCGGACCTTTGACAGACATTTCTCCATATAGCCTAAAGACCCGCATATTATCGGTGCAGACCTCTTCACCCAACGGGACTTGATACGGGGTTTCATTAACACTATCAAAATGGTCTTCTAAAATGCGAGTAATCAGGCAAGGATAGGGACAGGATGGCATAGGATTTGAGACAGTACTTTGTAAATGGATGTTGGCATATTTAATGCCTTCCCATACTACCCTTGGAGCATTTAACCATCGGTTTTCATAAACAGCGAAGAGAGCTTGTAAGAATGTATCTCTGTGCTCTCTCTCATACTGCATTGGGTACAAATTATAGCGAAATACACAATCTAAAAACCACATTTTCTGTGGTAGTTGGCTCCGACGGATTATCAGGCTGTGAGCAGAAGAGGTCTGCCCATTAGTCATTTTAGTAGTGATGTGATGGAACTTCACATCTCTTTGCCTTGGCATTTGCAGTCCTAAACTTACGTCAAAATTGTGACTACAATCCATAGCTTGGGCTATGTATTGTAGATTGAAATAAAACTTCCTATTGTCAATTTCGGTCTCTAACTGACCAACTGTTGGTGGTACCTTGAGATTTTGGTAAAAGAGACGGACGAGACGCGGATAAAACTGGGTATGGAATGGTTGATATAAGGCGTCTAACCGCGCCTGTTCTATGTACCGAATAGACCACGCAGTCTGGTCGTTCGGTGTCAGTAGGCGATCATCAATTATCCACTCAGGTTCCATAGCCTTCGCAGCCCACCATGGGATGGGTTGTTCGTGCTCAACGGGTGGATCTATTGGTTCATGGGAAGGAGCAGGGCCCTTGCCCTTTGCTTGAGCTGAAGCTTTTAGGGGTTTTGATGCCCCAATTTTCTTAGGAGGCATTCTAAAGAATTTCAAAGACAAAGAAGAAACAAAACTTTAGATGGGATCCTGATTTTTTACCTCACATGACACCAAAATCTGCCTGAATTAGTGGAATAGCAGGAAATGGAGGGTTGCCAAGAGAAAATCAGTGGCATGCAACTAAGTTTAGCTGGATCTAGAGGAGTGCATGCAAGTACAAGAGCTTGGAAGGTCGAAGAAACCAGAAACTGCACACTGTTATAACATAAAACCAACTGAAAATACCTTGAAGTGGGTTTCGGACCCACAAAATCCCTACAGGTTTGCCGCGGCAACTCTAAAGGCTTGCCGCGGCCAACACCGTTCCTTGCCGCAGCAAGGAGGTCCAGCTTTGGCTGGCCCGGATTTCAAGGCCCTTTAAGTTGTATATAAAATATTTTGGTACCTGGGTATTCTTAACAGATATTGGGTCTGTAGAAAAATATATGTTGACTTCTTTGATGTATATTGCCATGTTAAAAAAATTTATTTTGACGAAATTTTGATCCATCTTGCAGTGCATTTCATGGAAAAACATCATGTCGGCCCATAGATGGCCTTGTTTTGTTCAATTGGGACATGTGGCGGTATGCTGGGATGTGTCCTTACTTCGGTGTCACTTATTAACATATTTGACTCTTTATTTATTCTCCATATTTATTTTCCAAATTATTTTTCACAATTTCTAAAAAATTTAATTGTATAAAATAATTGTATTTGAATGCTAAAACAAACTGATGCTATTTGCAAGGTCCATAAAACTTAAGTAATATATTCCATGGGATGTGATTCCTTGTATACTAGTGCAGCATCAACAATTATTAAAATAAATTGATAAATGTAGTAATTTAGTTCTAGAAATATTCATGTGATCAAGTGTAATTATATTGTAAGTGGATTTTAAATACGTACCTTATGTAAATAATAGAGGGTACTGAGCACGAATATCAGCTTCGCATTCCCAAGTAGCCTCATGCGATCCATGATTCTTCCACTGGATCAAAATGAGTGGAATTCGCTTTGTTCGCAAAATTTGGTCTCTGTGGTTCAAAATGTAGCTTGGTTCTTCGGTCACTGTTAAATCTTCCTGAATATCTAACGGTTGATAATCCAACACATGTGTTGGATCGCTAACGTACTTCCTCAGCATAGACACGTGGAATACGTCATGAATGCCAGAAAGATGCGGAGGTAAAGCGAGTCGATACGCGACCTCCCCTACTCTGCCTAAAATGAGGAATGGTCCAACATAACGAGGACTCAACATGCCTCGTTTCCCAAATCGCATCACGCCTTTGTCAAAGAGATTTTAATAAAGACGTGCTCGCCAATCTGTATGTCATTCAGTCAGATTGATACTATAATTTTAGTAAATTTGGAAAAGACTTATTAGTGTAAGATATTACCTGAAAATCAACACTCATTCTTTTAAGATCGGCGTAACTCTTCTGTCGACTCTAAGCATTCTTCAATCGTTCCCGAATAACGTGAACAACTGCATTTGTACTTTCGATCAAATCAGAGCCTAAAATCAAACGCTCTCCACCTTCTTCCTAGTTAATCGGAGATTTACATCGGCGTCCATATAATGCCTCGAATGATGCCATACCGATGTTTGACTGGAAGCTGTTATTGTATGCAAATTCGATCAGGGGTAAGTGTTTATCCCATGATCCTTGAAAATCTAGGATACAGGCCCTTAACATATCTTCTATCACCTGATTTATCCTCTCCATCTGCCCGTCGGTCTGAGGATGAAATGCAGTACTGAAGTCTAACTTGGAACCCATACCTTCTTGGAAACTCTGCCAAAATCGCGAGGTATATAAAGGGTCGCGATCTGACACAATACTGACGGGTATCCCATGTAATCGTATAATCTCTCGCAGATATATTTCAGCCAATTTCGACGCTGTATATCGCGTACTATAGGGTAAGAAATGTGTCGATTTGGTGAGACGATCAACAATTACCCAAATCACATTGTAACCCTTCTGAGTACGGGGCAACCCAAGAATAAAATCCATGGAAATATTTTTCCATTTCCACTCTGGAATGGGCAGTGGCTGCAACAGACCAGCAGGGTGTTTGTGCTCAACCTTTACTTGCTGACAGGTTAAACACTTTGCAACATATTCTGCTACGTCGTGTTTTAAACCGTTCCACCAAAACCTCTTCTTTAAATCCTGGTACATCTTTGTGCTGCCAGGATGAATAACATAGGCTGACTTATGCGCTTCTTCAAGAATTTCCTGACGTAAGGCATGATCATCAGGTACGCATACTCGCCCTAGAAATAATAAGGACCCATCGTCCTTGATCGAGAATTCTAGCTGTAGCCCACTTTGTACTCCATGTCGGATGGAAAGAAGGTCTACATCTTGCATCTGAAGCTCTCTTATCCTATCGAATAGTGGAGCCCGGATCATTACTGTAGCATGTAAACCTCCAGTTGACGTTGCTCGCAGAGTGGCACTCGATGATACAATGTCATTGAGTAGTTTCCATCTTTGTAACCGGGTCACAAGATGAGATAACTGAGCAGATGATTTACGACTCAGCACATTAGCTACAACCTTGGCTTTGCCAGGATGGTACTAAATAGAACAGTCGTAGTCTTTTAAGAATTCCATCCACCTTCTCTACCTCAAATTCAACTCTTTCTGGGTAAAGAGATATTTCAGACTCTTATGATCGGTGAAAATTTTGAATGTTTCACCATACAAATAGTGTCTCCAGATTTTTAATGCGAAAATAACTGCTGCTAATTCCAGGTCGTGAGTGGGATAGTTCTTCTCGTGGTCTTTCAACTGATGGGAACCATAGGAAATTTGTTGAGAACTGGGAAATACCATTTTCCACCCCTTAACCTGAGTCTTGATAGACCTTTGAGAGTACTAAATAAGTGTTTTTAGCGTTTGTTTTACAGCTAACAATAAAGGCAGGCTTAACCCTGAAAGCAGCTTAAAAGTGCTAAAAAGATGATAACTCATGTGAATCTAGTGGAAGAAGGAGAAGGGACAAACTCACTGGCTGGCAAAATGCATAAACCAAAGAGGACAAAGGCCTAGTCTCAACCTGGAAAGAGGTTTGGAAGCTATTCGAACAGAAGAATGCATTACAAAATGCTTTTCGAAAAGAACCTGAACTTTTCGAAAAGAACCTGAACTTTGCGAAAAGAACTAAAAGCTCCAGGTTTAGTTTTCGAAGAGAACCTGAACTCTTCGAAAGGATTTTTGACCTATTCGAAAAGAAGAAAACTCCTTACGAACAGCACCAGACCTGTGTGAAAAGAGCTTCAGAAGTCACAATACTTTGCGAAAAGTTCTCCAAACTGTGCAAAATGGTATTCTGAAGATTCCCAGCATCTGCAAGGGTAATTCAGTAATCTTTGCACGTGCCCCAATGCATTTAAAAACCCAGGGACATTCCAGAAGATTCTGAGCACGAACCAAAGGCATATTCCACCCCATGTGAACACTCGAAAATGAGATTACTTGGCGGGAACTTCTAGAAGCTCTAAAAGATTTTTGAATTACATAACAGAATTGATGCTTCTGTCACCTGATTGGCTGAACCAGATCAAGCAGTTCTGATTGGCCAAAACAGATCTGGATCCTTGTGCTCGACTCCTATTGGTTGATACAGATCTAACCAATTCTGATTGGTTGATACACATCTAAGCTAGACTTGGGGAAAACTATAAATAGATAAACCATTTGCCCAATTTGGGCATCCAGATTTTGAGTTTCATTTCTATTCCCCCATTTCTAATTCAGATAGCTTGTCTGAAACTCCTGTAATAGCCTAGCTTTTATTTGTAATTGAGAGCTGTGAGATACTTCTGTAATTCAAGAGAGAATTGTATTCAAGATTACAAATTCGAGAGTTGTTTAAGTTGTGCTCTGTAATTGTAATGGTGAATTTGAAAAGGTTGCTATGAACCGTACGTTCTCAATTGGATTCGTGTTGAGGGTTCCCTGTGATCTCCTTATTGCACTATACTCCTTTAGATTTACTGTTTTTAAAGCAATTTCCCTTAATTCATTATCCCTGTGAGAATTAGCGTTTGTAACCTAATTTCTCACAGCATTTGTAGTGGTGTTTCTTGTTTTGAATTAAGGGTTCAGATTAAAGACTATTGGATGGTCTGTGTCCATTGAAGTGGATAGACCATAGCCATAAGTTTAACTCTAATCCTTGAGTTAGATTACTTTCTCTTGCATCTGTGCTTGTAGCCAGATGAAGATTGGATCGTATCTCATTTGATCTACATTTATTCTCATTTTGCATCAAGGACCAAATCAAAGTTAGTTATTATTTCTCCATACTTATTAATTTACATCAAAATCTCCCCAACTCGGATCTGGATCATTTAGGTTAATTTTTACTTTTATCATTTAGTTAACGTGACAAATTCAACCTCCCATCTTATGTGCCTTGTAGATAGGATCAGAGGTCAGATCTGGTAGCTCAGATCTGAAGGTTTATCTTAAATTTTAAACCAATTCCCTGTGGACGATCTTTTCCTCACTTACATTCAAACCTTGCTACAATTGGCCCTGATCTTGTAGGCTAATTACGTTCTCTTTGTGCTAATATTTTCCTATTCTTTTTTGTTTTCCCAACTCAGTACAGTTCATTATTTGTAAGTCTGTTTTCAAAGCACAAATAAATCATGCACACTTAGAACACCAACAAGTTTTTGGCGCCATTGCCGGGGAATAGATTTTAAAATTGGTAGACCTGAGTTTTTTTTTTTTAATACATCAGTGCTAACTGTTCTATTGTTTAAATCTGTGCAGTTATTCCTATACATTTGAGCGTGGAATCTATTGTGAAAGGAATACTGAAGGTTTGCTTTGCATAATTTTAATCTCTGTTTCTGTGTTGTATGTTTGGTAGGAGGACTCTCAATCCTGAGATTGTCCCTCTGAATCTAGAAGTTGAAAGGATATTAAGAACCAGACAAATATCACAGAATTTTGCTTAGACTGTTACTATGGGTGAGCAACCTAGACTTTTAAGGGATTACATTGCACCTGGTACATATAATTCCTCATTCTGTATCCAATTTCCTACTGTTGAAGGGAATTATGAGATCAAATCATCAACTATCCAGATGTTGCCTTCCTTCCATGGACTAAGTAAGGAAGATCCATACAAGCATGTGGATGAATTTTTGTCTCTTTGTACAACATTCAACATAGCTGGACTGGGTCCAGAGGCAACCAAGCTTAGGCTCTTTCCTTTTTCATTAAAGGACAAAGCTAGAGCATGGCTGTCCATGTTGCCACCAAACAGCATCACCTCTTGGAATGATTTGCAATGTCAATTTTTAGCCAAATACTTCCCTATATCTAAAACCAGCCAGTTGAGACATAATATTGTTTCCTTCTCACAACACTCAACTGAAACTTTTCATAAAGCATGGGAAAGGTTTAAAGAATTTTTAAGGCAATGTCCTTATCATCAAACTCCCAGATGGCAGCTTGTTCAAAGTTTCTATCAAGGAATTGATCAAAAGGGCAAGAATATGGTAGATGCTTCCTGTGGAGGCACCTATTTGCAAAAAACAGTTGAGGAGGTCTGGGACCTATTTGAAGTGATTGGTGAAAATTCAACTCAACAGGAATCTTTGTCAAGAGACATTGAGAATCCTGCTCGGTTGAACAATCAGCAAACCACCAAAGGAAAGATTTATGAGGTGAATGAGTTGAAAAGGAAAATAGATAATTTGACCACTAAGTTTGATAGATTGATGGACTCACTTAAAAATCTAATGGTTGCAAGAGTAGAGGAGGCATGTCTGATATGTCAGTCCCCTACTCATTCACATGATCAATGTCCAGCTGCACCACAGTTTCCAGATCTAGTGGTGGAGCAAGCTCATGCTGCCCAATCGTTTGGACAGATGCAGTCAAATGAATATGCATGGAGAGGGCACCCCAATTTAAGGAGGAGCCAGGGCAATTATCAATCACAACAGCAGCAGCAACCAAAGAACCAAATATCTTTCAAAACTGCTCAGCCTTACCAGCAAAATTTTTATTCCAAGCCAAATTTTCAGCAGCCCATTCCACAACAAATGGCACAACAACGTGACAATCTACTCTCGCTTCAAACCCTTCCTTCTTTTGAAGACCAAGTTCTAACTTCACTCCAGAATTTAGGGTCTTTAACTCAGACTGTGAACTTTCACAGTCAGAGCATAAAGAAGATTGAAGAAATATTGGGTCAACTTTCAAATACTTTGGCCAAAAGAGAGGAAGGCAGGTTACCCAGCCAACCCTTGAACAATCCTAAAGGACAATTCATGGTTGGAGATGCTTCTGTTTCACATGAAGAAGTAAAAGCTATCACTACCTTGAGAAGTGAAAGAGTTGTAAATAACAATGTGAATCCTGAAAAAGAAGAAGAAAAAATTGAGGAAACTGCTAGAGATATGCAGCAGGAGCAGCATGATGTTAGCATTGGGGGTACTGATGTACCTCAGAAAAATCAAAAAAATGATAAAACAAAAAATCAAAATAATTTTGGTAATTATTCTAAAGTTATAAATGAAGGACTAGTTCCTCATTTGCCATTTCCCCATGCCATGAAATCTACATCTCCTTTTGATAAAGGGAATACAAAAATAGATGAAATGATGGAGACTTTCAAGCAAGTCAAGATAAATCTACCTTTACTTGATGCAATCAAACAAGTCCCAGCATATGCAAAATTTTTGAAAGATATCTGCACTCATAAAAGACAATCTAGGATATAGTTATCCAAGAAGGTTTTTGCTGCAGAAAGAGTTCAACAGATTTTGTCCATTGCCACACCTCCTAAACTTCAAGATCCTGGAATCCCTACAATCCCTTGCATTATTGGGGAACATACCATTGAAAAAGATTTATTAGATTTGGGTGCTAGTGTCAACCTGCTTCCATATTCTGTATATGAGAAACTAGGTTTGAGAGAGTTAAAACCCACTCATATGGTGTTACAACTAGCAGACATATCTGAAAGAAAGCCAATAGGGATGATTGAGGATGTATTGGTAGGGGTAGATAAGTTTTTCTACCCTGCTGATTTTTTGGTATTGGACATGGAACCTACAAAAAGCAGAACTTCCATCCCTATCATTTTAGGGAGACCATTGTTGGCTACAGCCAATGCTTGCATTCAATGCAGGTCTGGTATTATGGAAGTGTCTTTTGGAAATATGAAGGTAAAGTTAAATGTCTACAATGCAGTTACACAGCCCCAATTTAGTTCTGAAGAATGCTTTCTTGTTGATTTGTTGGATGAACTGGTAGATGAGACTTTACCACAGTTTTTGCAGTGTGAAGATTTGACCACAGATTTGAAAGATGCTTGGAGAAATGTTGTGGAAGAAACAGTTTGTGCCTCAAAGTCTGAGGAAGTAAATGTTGTGCAAGGAACTCATGATCAATCAGCAAGGTTCTCTTCATGGAAACCTGCTATTCTTCCTCTTCCACAAACAGCCAAGGTACCTTTGTTACCTTCCTTTCTCAGCCCACCTGATGTAGAGCTGAAACAGTTGTCAAAAATTTTGAAATATATGTTTTTAGGAGACCATAAAACATTGCCTGTAATTATTTCTTCTTCCCTCACTGAGGAGCAGGAAGAAGAGTTGTTGATTGTTTTAAAACAGCATAAGAGGGCAATCGGCTGGACTATTGCTGATTTGGGAGGAATCAGTCCAACTGTTTGCATGCATAAAATTCACTTGGAAGAAGATGCAAAGCCTTCTAGAGAAATGCAAAGAAGGCTGAATCCTCATATGCAAGAAGTGGTCATGAACGAGGTTGTTAAGTTGTTGGATGCAGGGGTCATTTACCCCATCTCAGATTCAGCTTGGGTGGCACCTACACAGGTGGTACCTAAGAAATCAGGAATTACTTTGGTAACCTCGATTACGTGAGCTCATTTCAACGGACAAACCCTTTCGGTTGGAGTGCAGTATTAATGAAAGCTCAATACAATGACCAGAAAAGACCATTTCCCTCTTCCATTCATTGATCAAATTTTAGATAAGCTAGCAGGAAAAGCTTATTATTGTTTTCTTGATGGTTACTCTGGTTACAACCAGATTCCTGTGTATCCACAAGACCAGGAAAAGACCACATTCACTTGCCCCTTTGGCACTTTTGCCTATAGGAGAATGCCTTTTGGTCTTTGTAATGCTCCTGCTACCTTTCAAAGATGCATGTACTCCATTTTCTCTGATATGATTGACCAATTTATGGAAATTTTTATGGATGATTTTTCAATATATGGAGACAGTTATGCCCAGTGTTTACATCATCTCAGCTTGGTGTTACAGAGATGTGAAGAAACCAATCTAATTTTGAGCTGGGAGAAGAGCCATTTCATGGTCACCCAAGGCATTGTCCTTGGTCATGTTGTCTCCCACAAGGGCATTGAGGTGAACAGAGCAAAAATTAATTTAATTGCACATTTACTACCTCCCAAAACTGTTAAACAAATCAGAAGTTTTCTGGGGCATGCTGGATTTTACAGGAGGTTCATTAAGGACTTCAGTAAAATATCCAAGCTTCTTTGTCATTTATTGTGCCTAGATGTTCCTTTTGTTTTCAATAATGAATGCCTGAAGGCATTTGAATTCTTAAAAAATTGTTTGATTTCAGCCCCAATACTACAGTCTCCAGATTATTCACTGCCTTTTGAGCTAATGTGTGATGCATTAGATTATGCTTTGGGAGCTGTTCTTGGGCAGAGAAAGGATAAGCTGCCTCATGTCATAGCTTATGCCAGTAGATCAATGATTGATGCACAGCTCAATTACACAACAACAGAGAAAGAGTTGCTGGCAATTATTTTTGCCTTGGAAAAGTTCAGGTCATATGTTTTGGGTTCACAGATTGTGGTGTTCACTGACCACTCAGCCCTGAAATACCTTCTGTCTAAGAAGGATACCAAACCAAGATTAATCAAGTGGATCCTCCTATTACAGGAGTTTGATTTACAGATTAAAGATAAAAAAGGTGTGAAAAATGTGGTGGCTGATCACCTGTCTAGAATTCTAACTGCTGAGATTGATAGGTTGCCTATCAATGAATCTTTCCCTGATGAGCAACTTTTTGCTATCAGCATACACACCCCTTGGTTTGCAAATATAGTCAACTTTTTGGCTACTGGAAGGATCCCTCAACACTGGAATAAAATGGATAAAGATCTTTTCTTCTCAAAGGTTAAACATTTTATTTGGGAGGATCCTTATTTGTTCAAGATTTGTGCATACCAAATAATTAGAAGATGTGTCCATGAAGAAGACTTTCATAGCATACTCTCCATGTATCATGAGCAGGCCTGTGGAGGTCATTTTAGTGGAAACAAAACGGCTACAAAGGTCTTGCAGTGTGGATTTTATTGGCCCACACTCTTCAAAGATGCACTGCAGCACTGTAAGTCTTGTCAGAATTGTCAGAGATTGGGCAGCATTTCCAAAAGAAATTCAATGCCTCTACAGCCCATTTTGGTAGTTGAATTGTTTGATATTTGGGGGATAGATTTTATGGGACCTTTTCCTCCCTCAAATGGTTTTAATTTCATCTTAGTAGCTGTGGATTATGTATCCAAATGGGTTGAAGCCACAACCACTAAAACCAATGACCACAAAGTTGTCCTGAAATTCTTAAAGGACAACATTTTTTCCAGGTTTGGTTCCCCCTGAGCCATTATCAGGGATGGGGGAAGCCATTTTTGTAACAAGCATTTTGAAGTTCTCTTGAAAAAGTACTCTGTGACTCACAGAGTAGCTACTCCATCTCATCCACGGACCAGTGGACAGGTGGAGATTTCCAACAGAGAACTCAAACATATACTGGAAAAGACTGTGAAGAAGGACAGAAAAGATTGGTCCCTTAAACTGAATGATGCATTGTGGACATATAGGACAGCCTATAAAACCCCAATTGGCATGTCCCCTTTCAGATTGGTCTATGGTAAAGCATATTATTTACCAGTAGAGTTAGAATATAAGGCCTTTTGGGCTATTAAAACCTTGAACATGGATCTTACTACTGCTGGTAATCACAGGAAACTGCAGCTTGCTTATTGGAGGAGCTAAGAATGGATGCATACACCAATGCAAGATCTTACAAAGAAAAAATTAAGGCTTTCTATGACAAGAATCTGCTGAGAAAAGAGTTCATAGCTGGCTCCAAGGTATGGCTATTCAACTCAAAACTTAAGTTTTTCCCTGGGAAGCTAAGATCCAGATGGGAAGGGCCATATACTGTCATTCAAGCATCTCCTTCTGGGGCTGTCGAAATTGTGGACCCAAGTGATGGGAGAACCTTGAAAGTAAATGGTCAGAGGCTCAAACCATACATTGAAAATACCCTGGAGCCAATGCAGACCATCTACCATCAAGAGCCTCCACAAATCTGATGTTAGACAACTGTATCATATGTACTTTACTTGTGTTTGCTTTATAGTTTTTGCATAGTTTATTTTTCTCTGTTTTTAGTCATACACTCAATTCGATGGGTTTACAATATGTGAAAAATCAATTCGCAAAGAAAAAAAATTCATTTCGAAAAGTTTAATTTTCTTTTCGAAAAGGATCTGGATCTGTAACTAACTGCTCGAAAAGAATGATTTGCTTTTCGAATAGATGGTTCTGAAGCATTTTATTTTTTCGAAAAGTTGTTTCTGAAGCCATTTGCTTTTCGAATGGTACTGATGCCATTCTCCTTTGTAAAAAGGACTGTTTTGAACTTTTTGAAAACTTTAAAGATACTTTGCGAAAAACATTTTGAGCATATTTAAACCCTTTCGAAGCAAGGGTTTCATATTCGAAAGCCTTCCCTGAGTGTCCTGTTTCACAGAAAACCCATTTTCGTTCCATCTCTGTGTGCTTTTAAAGTTTAGATCCAATTTGTTTCATATTTGTTCCACTAATTAAGCTTGAAGAGAAGGACCTTTTGCTTCTGATTCTGGAGGATTTAATCAAGCGATCAAAGATTTCAAGCAAAACCCTAGATTTCGGTATTTTTCTACGCATATCCTCTGTGTGTGTTTTGCAAAATTAATTCCTGTGTCAGTATACATTGTGTGAGATTCAAACCAAGCTTTAAAATGGGGAAAGTTGAAAAATCACTGGCTGCAATGTTCCCAAAGTCTTCTGCTAAGAAAGTTAGCAAACCCTCCACAAAAGGAAAAGCCAAAACCTCAGCCAAGAGGAAACTATCGATGGATAAAGCTGATAGAATTGAGAAGGGGAAGAAGGTTAGACATGAGGCTAGTCCTGAGCCTGAGCTTCCTCCTCTCCCTATGCATTTGGAACTGCCAAACCCGTTCATTGAACCTCAGAAGCTGATCCCAGAGCTTATCGTTGATGAAACCTTCTTCTTGAACAAACCTGAATGTAAGCTATCCCTGAACTACATCAGGGATGCTTCACTGAGCAATATTCTAACCCCTCTTCCAGAGAAAATCTATCCAAGAATGGTGAGATTATGGTACCAAAACATGGTAAAAGTGACTGAGAAGGATGCTGATGTCCCTACTCTTGTAATTTTCATTGATGATTGCGATTTAACAGTCACTTATGAAGACATTGGAAATGCTTTGGAGATCCCATTTCGGTCCTTTGCTGCCTTGACGACTTCTTTTAGAGAAATGGTTGCACATCTAACCCAAGGCATAGTTGGAACTGGACAGTCCATCATGAGGAGAGACTTAGCACCCCAATTTTTGCTGATGGACTCCATTTTGAGGGGATATTTTTATGTCACTGAGCACAGCCAGGAAAGAAGAACACCCATTTTGGAAGCCCTCTTTCATTTTTCTAAGGGGGCAATTCTTCAATGCCCCTATGCTAATTTTTGAAGCCATGGCTGACATCAGTGTTAAGATGAAGAAGGAGCAGAAAATAGCTGGAATATCATTTGGTAGGCTGATCACAGCCCTACTAAGAGCCAAATTTGACATTGATGAGCAAGAACCATTTGAGATTGTCTCCCCTCACGCTTTTGGGAAGAGGGCTTGGACCACAAGCCAAACCATGTTGAATAGAATGAGGGAAGAGGTTGAGCCAGCTCCTGCAGCTGCCATTGAACCTGCTATACCTGAACCAGCCCCTGCAGCTGCCCAAGAATTTCTTATACCAGACCCAGAGGTGACCAGCTCTTTAGTTGCACCTATTCCACTTGCAGCTGACATTGAACTAACTGTCCCTACTGAGGTGCCCAGCTCTTCAGCTGCACCCATTATTGAAGAAGTCATCATCTTACCCACTTCACCTAGTACAGCTCCTATTCCTGAACCCATTCCAGCAGTCCCATCACTCATAACCACCATAATCCCAATTGCAGACTCTCCCTCTACACCAACCACTCCAGCCATACTCACACCACCAATGTCCCCTAACAATGTCTAAATTATGGCCACATATTTTGTTGAACAATCTCCTAGCACTCCCCTTCTCCAAAGCCTCTCAGGTTCACCTGCTTATTCAACTCATACACCTGAAATCACTCATACCCCTGAACCTGAGATATTCACAACAGAGGCCTATTCATCATTGATGGGAGCCATCTTGGAGAATATTGGACTTGAATCTATACCTATACCCGACCCTCCTCATTTCACCCATTTGGCTACTTCCCCCTTTACAGCCATCTCATCCATTGACCCTCAACCATCTACATCAATTTTACCAGCCCCTACTTTGCATACCACACCCACACCTGACACAATTAGCCAAATATTCACCTTTCTCCAATCCATCCAAGCCCAACTACAGATCAACACAGACAACAGTCTGAGACAAACTCCATTCTCCAAACCTTGGCCTCCACATCTCAAACAACCACCTTAGCCACTATACCTTCTGTTTCTTACCAGGCAACCCAAACAGATCCGGAGGTAATTGTTGTAGATCCACCCATCCCCACTGTCTCTGCTCAAGCCACACAAACTGACCCTAATTTGGTGCTTATAGATTCCCCTTCTCCCACTGCTGGAATACATCTGGTCCCCTACCACTACATTCCCATCCCACGTTTTGCCACTCTTAAAAGGGCTATGGAGGATAACCCTTACATCTTTCATGATGTCCTTAAGGGGATTACCGATTTCCACACTTACATCAAAACCCCTTATGAAGACCAGATTCGGAAACTGGAGCTGTTTACGAAATTTGAGAGAGAAAAGATGCAGGACCTGCTGGGCCAAACTTTTCAGATGGTTAGGAGTGAACAACACAAAGTTACCATGTTGCAAGCACAGCTTGAACAAGAAAAATTGAGGGCTGCTAGACTTGAAAAATATATTGGCCTCACCAAAAAGATCAAATCTGAGGAATACACCGAGCTGCAAGCAACAATCCAGGAGAAGGTCAAATCGAGTTCAGACTCCAATACTGACTCAAGTTTTTACTCTAACAGTGATTCTAGTTCTGATCCCATCGAACCAACTTATGATACAGATTTTGACCCCAGTAATTAGAATCTATTGTACATATTTGTTTTGTTGGGTCTGTAGTATGTAATGCCTGTTTTCTGTTAACTTTGGTTAAGTTATAATTCCTGTGCATTTCTTTTCTGCTCTGTCAATATGATTTCTGTTTTTTGTTCTTTTCTTATGCACTTCTAACCAGTGAGGACACTGCGCATCATAAGTTTGGGGTTGTGGCAGAATTGCCAATAGTTTAGTTAACATTAGTGCAGCTTATGATCAGCAGAATTTTTGGAAATGAAGTAATTTCACACCTGTTGTTTTGAAAAATGAGGAAGTTAAAACTTTTTAAAATTAATTTCTAATGTAATTCCAATACTCCCACGAAGTGAATGTCAGAAAATTTTCAAAAGAAAATTGATGTTTTAGTAAACCTAAAAAGAGAGAAAACAGTGATGATATACCTCAGGAATTTGATAGAAAACCACACCCAGTGAGATTTTGGCTTGAAATGTATTCTTTGGAGGTATGAATTGGCAATTTTTTTTTGCCCTAGGGACTGTTTGAACCTGCTTGTTATCACTAGAAGTTACACATATCCAAATTGAAATAATTTGACAGCAATCATGATATTAAAGGCATGATGTAAGGTCTCCTTTTTTACAGTTTGAGCTTCAAAAAGCTCCACCTTTTGAAACTGTCCTTGATACACACCATTTGAGCTTTATAAATCCAAGATTTCTTTGAAACCTCATCAACCTCATTTAGCCTAACCCTCACTCTGAGAATTCAAAAGGCAAAGGAAAAAAAGCTGAAGAAAGGAGAGTTGGATAACAGTTTGGTAAAAGAAAAAGAAAAATAATTGAAGGTAATGATGTATCAGTAAAAGAAATGTGGCATTCCAGTCAATGTTGCTTTGAAAAAAAAAAAAAAAGGAGAAGTTATTTCATTGGAAGTTTGAAAAAGAAAGATAAAAAGATGGCCACTTTGGCTCTGAAAATTCAAAGAAGAAGATGAAATTATGCTGAAATAAAGAAGGTGTGCATACCACCTCCTTACCTTGACTGACTTCTCAATTTTGAACTCCATTCCACCCCTTTTTTCTTGATAAATTTCACCCATAAGCCACATTACAACCCAAGTTAAAGTCCTTACTGATCAAAGATGGATTGAGCTATCACATGGAGATAAGGATTTGTGTAAGCTATGGTGAAAAGAGCAGTAAATTCAGAACTGAAAAGCAATGCCTATGCTCCTGCTTACAGTCCTATTTGAGGGTTGTAACTGCTCTTGAGATGTGTGAAATAGTACAACCCTCTTACTTGCATGTTGAGTGAAAATCCTGGTAAGAATTGGGTTTGAAATCAACTTATTAGGGTAACATCAAAGCTGAATTTTCAAATAGAAGGCAAGCTTTTCATTAATTTGTCTTGAGAAAATTTTTTTGACACAAACTGAGTGAATGGTAAAAGGGAATTACAGCAGAATTTTAGTTTTGAACTGATGCTTTCTTGAGGATCCTCTTATAGCTTGACTGATGCAAGTGTGAATAATCTGATTGGATGAAAGTCTGTTTTAACAGAACTGCATTGATCTTAACTGATTTATTGGAGAAGTTTGTGGGTACCTTCACTGAAAACCCTCAGGACACTTCACTCCTCCACTAGGGATCACCTAGGGGTTTAAAAGGCTTGTTGCATTTGCTAAATGCAACTGTGCTCCCTATAAAAGTGGCTTTTTACTTTGTTTTCAATTTTGTCTTTACTCAGGGACTAGCAAAGCTTAGGTTTGGGGGTGTGTTAAGAACTGGAAAATACCATTTTTCACCCCTTAACCTGAGTCTTGATAGACCTTTGAGAGTACTAAATAAGTGTTTTTAATGTTTGTTTTACAGTTAACAATAAAGGCAGGCTTAACCCTGAAAGCAGCTTAAAAGTGCTAAAAAGATGATAACTCATGTGAATCTAGTGGAAGAAGGAGAAGGGACAAACTCACTGGCTGGCAAAATGCATAAACCAAAGAGGACAAAGGCCTGGTCTCAACCTGGAAAGAGGTTTGGAAGCTATTTGAACAGAAGAATGCATTACAAAATGCTTTTCGAAAAGAACCTGAACTTTTCGAAAAGAACCTGAACTTTGCGAAAAGAACTAAAAGCTCCAGGTTTAGTTTTCGAAGAGAACCTGAACTCTTCGAAAGGATTTCTGACCTATTTGAAAAGAAGAGAACTCCTTACGAACAGCACCAGACGTGTGCGAAAAGAGCTTCAGAAGTCACAGTACTTTGCGAAAAGTTCTCCAAACTGTGCGAAATGGTATTCGAAAGATTCTCAGCATCTGCAAGGGTAATTCAGTAATCTCTGCACGCGCCCCAATGCATTTAAAAACCCAGGGACATTTCGGAAGATTTTGAGCATGAACCAAAGGCATATTCCACCCCATGTGAACACCCGAAAATGAGATTACTTGGCGGGAACTTCTAGAAGCTCTAACAGATTTTTGAATTACATAACAGAATTGATGCTTCTGTCACCTGATTGGTTCATTCACCTGATTGGCTGAACCAGATCAAGCAGTTCTGATTGGCCAAAACAGATATGGATCCTTGTGCTCGACTCCTATTGGTTGATACAGATCTAACCAATTCTAATTGGTTGATACACATCTGAGCTAGACTTGGGGAAAACTATAAATAGATAAACCATTTGCCCAATTTGGGCATCCAGATTTTGAGTTTCATTTCTATTCCCTCATTTTCAATTCAGATAGCTTGTCTGAAACTCCTGTAATAGCCTAGCTTTTATTTGTAATTGAGAGCTGTGAGATACTTCTGTAATTCAAAAGAGAATTGTATTCAAGATTATAAATCCGAGATCTGTTTAAGCTGTGCTCTGTAATTGTAATGGTGAATTTGAAAAGGTTGTTGTGAACCGTATGTTCTCAATTGGATTCGTGTTGAGGGTTCCCTGTGATTTCCTTATTGCACTAGACTCCTTTAGATTTACTATTTTTAAAGCAATTTCCCTTAATTCATTATCCCTTTGAGAATTAGCGTTTGTAACCTAATTTCTCACAGCATTTGTAGTGGTGTTTCTTGTTCTGAATTAAGGGTTCAGATTAAAGACTATTGGATGGTCTGTGTCCATTGAAGTGGACAGACCATAGCCATAAGTTTAACTCTAATCCTTGAGTTAGATTACTTTCTCTTGCATCTGTGCTTGTAGCCAGATGAAGATTGGATCGCATCTCATTTGATCTACATTTATTCTCATTTTGCATCAAGGACCAAATCAAAGTTAGTTATTGTTTCTCCATTCTTATTAATTTACATCAAAATCTCCCCAACTCGGATTTGGATCATTTAGGTTAATTTTTGCTTTTATCATTTAGTTAACGTGACAAATTCAACCTCCCATCTTATGTGCCTTGTAGATAGGATCAGAGGTCAGATCTGGTAGCTCAGATATGAAGGTTTATCCTAAATTTTAAATCAATTCCCTATGGACGATCTTTTACTCACTTACATTCAAAACTTGCTACAATTGGCCCTGATCTTGCAGGCTAATTATGTTCTCTTTGTGTTGATATTTTCCTATTCTTTTTAGTTTTCCCAACTCAGTACAGTTCATTATTTGTAAGTTTGTTTTCAAAGCACAAATAAATCATGCACACTTAGAACACCAACACAATTACACGTTCCCATTGATTCAAAACGCAACCTAACCCATTGTATGATGCATCACTGAAGACAACAAAACCACCACTGCCAGATGGTAAGGCTAGAACAGGTGCGGAAGTGAGTCTTCTTTTCAATTCTTGGTAACCCTGTTTGCAAGCCTTAGTCCACTCGAATTTAGCATTCTTTCGAGTGAGCTATGTGAGTGGTCCAGCAAGTCGTGAAATCCCTTCAATAAAACGTCGGTAATAACCTGCGAGACCAAGAAAATTTTGAATCTCGGTTACTGTCTGTAGCTGCTTCCACTGTACTATGGCTTCAATCTTTACAGGATCAACCATAATACCTACTTCAGAAATAATATGACCCAAAAAATTGACTTGATTCAACCAGAAGTCGCATTTACTGAATTTAGCATACAACTGTGAATCTCTCAATGTGTGTAGTGCCAGACGTAGATGATCTTCATGTTCTGTCTTTATCTTTGAATAAATGAGTATATCATCGATGCATACTATGATACACTGATCAAGATAGGGTTTGAAGACTCGAATCATCAAGTTCATAAATGCAGCAAGTGGGTTGGTCAACCCGAAGGGCATGACGAGAAACTCGTAATGACCGTAACTCGTTCGGAAAGCTGTCTTCGAAATATCTTCAACTTTCACCTTCATCTGATGATATCCTGATCATAGATCAATTTTTGAAAAGAAACGCGCTCCTTGTAACTGATCAAAAAGATCGTTGATTCGGGGGAGCGGATATCTATTCTTGATCGTCAGTTTATTGAGTTGACGATAATCAATGTAGAGGCGTATCGAACCATCTTTCTTTTTCACGAACAACATCGGTGCGCCCCACGGAGACACACTCGATCTAATAAAGCCTTTATCAAGAAGCTCTTGCAATTGCTCCTTGAGCTCTTTCAACTCTGCCGGTGCCATTCTATACGGTGCTTTCGATACTGGATCGGTACCCGGAGCTAACTCAATGGCAAACTCCACTTCCTTGTCAGGAGGTAAGCCTGGCAACTCATCAGGGAACACATCAGGAAATTCACGAGCAATTGTTACTTCTGAAAGTGAAAGTGCCTTCACTTCTCGATCTTTACTTTGCACGAAAGTAATATACCCCTGAGCACCATCATCAAGGAATCGTCGTACTCGAATTGCGGATATTAAAGATAGATTTGTTGACGGTACCCCATAGAATTTAGGTGATTTCTTCTTTTGTGGTCAAAAAGAGACAATCTTCCGTCGACAGTCAATATTCGCATGGTGATTGAACAACCAGTCCATGCCAAGGATAACATCATATCCTTGCATCGGTAGTAAGATCAAGTCGGCTACTGCTTCATATCCCCAGTAGTCCTTGATCCAAACGATAACCAATTGATATACCATATCAGTTGTGAGAAATTGTCCAGTCGGAAGTATTACATCAAGAATAAAGCCAAGAGGCTCTGGGATACATCCCAACTTCTTCAATTTTTCAGCAAACTTGGGTGTAACAAACGAGTGTGTAGATCCAGGATCTATCAAGACTCGTGCATCATAACATAAATAAGCATCGTTTGGATATAATTGCAGAATACCTAAAGCATACTATCTAGTGTTAGCTAGATTACTTTTACGTATTCAAAAATAATAATATATAAATCTAACAATTTCTACTGTAGTATTTATAGTTTACTAGATGCACTTTCTCTATCTAAAAAGATAATAAATAACAAATATTAACGTAGATATGTAATGGACCAACATACCTTGAATGATGGCATCTTTATAAGCTCGGCCTTGTACCATAGGTCGTCATCGAATAATCGGTCCCGCTTTGTTGTTATTTCGACCATTTTCGGGCATTCTCTAATCCGGTGTCCCATCTTGCCGCATCGAAAATATGCACCAGAAGCTTTACAGTACTCATCGGTTTTGTGTGCCTTTCCACATTTTCCACAAATTTCTTTGGAGGCAATTGATGAAGCCGTATAAGATCCCGTGCGAGAACCTATCGGCCGTGCTTGAGAAAACCCATATGTACTTCTGGCCGCTGATGAAAAGGATTGATTTTGAACACGTGGAATACGTGGTGGTAATGGAAATGTTGATGAACCATATGGCCGTGCATAAGCTCCTGCAGCTGGTTGAAATGCTGCTTATCCTTCGAATCGCGGTCGCTTACTAATTTGACCAGCACTATAAGACTAAGATGGAGCTTTTCTAGCCTTCTGTTTTTCTTCTCTCCTTTTGAACATAGTATCCACATCGGTTTCCGCTATCAGGGCTAATTTCATCACGTTGGCATAAGTCGTTGCCTGAAATAACGAAATGCGTTCTTTGATCAGGGGTTTCAAACCCCGCTCAAATTTTTGGGTTTTCATCAACTCGGTGGCTACAAGCAAAGGTGCAAAGTGAGAAAGACGAGTGAATTCTGATTCATATTCTCTAACCGTCATCTGACCTTGTACTAAGGTTGCAAACTGTACCTCGAGTTTATATCTCTCGGGCGCTGGAAAATATTTTTCATTAAATGCCTTGGTGAACTCTGCCCATGTCCATGGTACTCCGGGCATCCTTGTTCTTTCGACAGACTGTCACCATGGCTCTGCTTCACTTTTCAATTTATACACCGCCCAGCTTACTTTTTCCTCCTCGGTGCATGTGACTCTTTACAGCACTTTCTCTATCTGCGTTAACTACTTTTCAGCCTCCATCGGGTCATGCTGACCATGGAAACTCTGTGGTCGAAGTCGGACAAACTCCGTAAAACCCTCGGGACGTCGAACAAAAAGTAAGGCCATAGAGTTGACCATAGTTTCTATCAACTGCGGATTGTGTCCCGTATTTTGCTCAACTCCAGGAGTACTTCCCATCGGTGGAGTATTTACAACTGGCGGAGTCTGCGCTGGCGGAGTATGCTCTACAACATTCTTCATAGCCGTTCAACTTTCAGCTATGTGTACATTCTCACCACTTCCCAAAGCAATGTCATGCTCGTACCCAGCTACTGGAATAGTATTCGGTCCAGTGCGATGGGGCAACGGTGGTCTACCCCTACCTCTTCCACGACGCGGAGGCATCTCAACCTATGTCAGTCAGATAACACGAAATTAGACAATATAACTAAATCTAATTTCTACTTCTAACCAACTATCAGTTATTTTTCCATATGCATATGCCCAATTTAAGTCTCCAGATGACTTAAAGTCGAGCTTTGATACCACCTGTGACAACCCGACGTTTCCTTCCTAAATATCGTTAAGGAACCGTTGCGTCGTCGGATCACCTAACATGATCCTTTCATCAAGGGGGTCCTTTCATGTACAAAGTTGTGCAAATGCGGAAGCAATGTAATTACTCGGACAGTTACTAATATGACAAAAGAACTAGTATCTATTATTTATCTAAGCATGAAACTATAAACACTATATATAAGATCAAACGATCTGACGTATAGCTTTTCACCGATGACAGCCACCCGTCACCTAAACAATGGAAAGAAAACCTATACATCCAAAAATAACACAAAAATCTGAAGCTACCATATATCAGTTATACATGTCTTTTACTTTATCTATCGCTCTCTCACTCTATCTCCTCTATCTCAACAAGCCACAATCCTATTTTGGGAAGAACTCTTCTGGGAAATCGTCTTCATCGTCATCGTCTTCTCCCTCTTCCTCGTCGGGCACGTAAGTAGGATCTGCAACGTGCTCCGGATCAGGATCTGCAACTAAGACATTTAAGTCGTAGAATGAGCTATCATCAAAGCTCAGTAGAGAATATTACATTTTAACATATATTGATATTTTATCACATTCTCATGTAGAAGCATAACTGAAATAAACCATATGACTATTATAACATGCTGATGTACTGAAATTATGCACGATGTAACAGGTATGAGAAATCAAGCTGAAACAAGATATACATGCAGGCGAAAACAGAGAAACAACAAGGTCAAGCTCCCGAGTTAGCGGGATCACTTGTCAAGCTTCCAAGTTAGCGGGATCACTTGGACCAGAATAAATCTAGCTCCCAAGTTAGTGGGATCACTTGTCAAGCTCCCGAGGTAGCGGGATCACTTGATTTAAAATGGAGTAACAACGTATCAAGGATAGGATTTGAATACTGAACCACGTGTGATTGCAAAGAATATGCATTCCATGTATGTTTTTATGATGTATTGTACCAAAACAAATGACAAAACTCACATAAAATTATAAACTGTTATGCACAACTTGTGTTCTATCTGACTGATATGCAAACTTAGTAAAAAACTTATTTATACAACTGATATATAGTTATATAAATGTACTATTAAATTCTATGATTTCATGTGGTCAAAACTAGTATGTGTTAACCAGTGATATGTGTTTCTCATCAAATCAATTGATACTTTATTTTACGTCTTTCACATTGGATCAGGTTTATCACGTCAAATCAAGATCAGGTTTATATGTTACCCCTAGCATGCTCATCATTTTAGCTGATAGTGACTGAAATTTTACGTAATTCATCACTATAATTATTTATTTAATCTAATCATATATGAAAAATATTTAGCACTCCATATGAGAAAAAGAAAAACAATTATATATTAACAACGTATATTCCCTACCTGTGTGTAGAGTCTCACGGGTATTGTCGTCGATGCACGTTCAGGTATCCGAGAACATCATGCGAATATATTTCTTCAAAATTGTCTAAGTGCACCACGTGGCACCAATCTAGGATAAAATAGAATAAATTTATCTTAAAAGCTAGCAGTCCATAGATGGCTCATGGTGTGCTCACGGTGTGCCTAAGACCCAAGAAGTAATCACCTAGACCCCTAAGGGATCCAAGGTCCGAAATGCATAAAGCACAGCCCAAAACCCTTAGCTGCTAGAGGTTGCCGCAGCAAGCTTCAAGGCTTGCCGCGGCAAGCAGTTCAGGTGAGTCCTTTGCCGCAGCAACCTTGTGAGGTTGCCACGGCAACTCTTGCTTGCCGTGGTTGTCTTCCTTCTCTTTCTGTTGGTCTGTGTCTTTTGGTGCCTTTATATATATATATATATATATATATATATATATATATATATATATATATATCAAGTTATAAAGTTATAGTGATAGATATCTTAAAGTGGAATTTTACATATATATATATATATATATATATATATATATATATATATATATACATTCAGTTTGTCAGATCATTAGAGAAGAACCAGAGTGCACCATGATTCCGGCATGATACATCTCGTGTTCCTGATCAGTACCAGACATTGTCTGTGATGTCGATTCAAAACTAAAAAATCAACACCATAGAGTAATCATTAAGATGTACTAATTTACCTATAATCCAGTCTTAGTCATTGTACCTTTTTAATGAATTTGTGGTTACGACGATACGGTGTTGAATATGTCGACTCTCCGCTTCAGAACAGATTGGAGACGAGAACCATGGTGTTACTAAGTAATAGAGGTGTGCTCAATAGTCATGTTTAAAAAGTATATGAAGTATTTAAAACAAAGTAGTTTCCAATTTTGTTTAGCAAGATGACTCAAGTTCTAAGGGATTATTATACCGACTCATAGCTATCTTGCGTGCATGGCAGTGTTCGATGAGTCATGAGGTCGTGGAGTCACCTAAAAACATTAGCAGCTTATGCGCTTCTAAGGGGTTTGATTCCCTGCTAAGCTGCCTCTTAGTGATTGAGTGTTTCCCAAATAAGACAATAAGTCTTATACGCAGAAACAGTGTATAAGCTTAGCTTAAATATATAAACACTTAAACCAAATTCTTAGTGTGTTTGCATACACCATCTTTATGTGTAGACATGATCGGGTTTTATGAGCAATGGATAGGACCACTAAAGATTCATATGAAAATTTGGATATAAATCTAGTATACGACTACTATTTTATTGTTCAACGATTTTATTCCTTCTATTTGCTGAAAATAATTGTCCACTGTACCTCTGTTATACTTGACATTATATACTTGGTTCTAACTTTGTAGCTCTAATTCCCTGTAGGACCATCTTTGCTAACATCGACAAGACCATTAAATCGTAGTGTTTTATCAGTTCTGACCACACACTATCAGATCGGACCAGTATCTACCCAACTCGTAACTGTTACAATTACTGTCATGTTTATAAGTTTGAATGATTACTTGTATCATGTCAATTTCTACACATATAGTTTATACGCAATTTTAGTTGAACATGTTAAACATTAAACGATGAAGTAAACTTTATAAATGAAGAAAGATTTATTTGCATCGTAAAAGTGCCCATGTCATTGCATGCCATACAAGTGACATATCTACGAATGTAAGATATGGGCCCAAATGACCAAGACATGTTTATTCTGAATTATAAACGCCATGATATGAACAAGTTAATGCTACGTCAAGCCATGATTATGATTCCATCAATATTTATGTCTTCATGCAGGCCATAGTGATGAGCTCTTTTGTGAACCCTTGAGTCACTGGAGTATATGTTATGTAAGATGAATGAGATGAATAAGATGAACATGCATGGCTTAAGAGATATGAATGCATGCGTCACAAGCATACAACGACAAGAACTCATGCTGTGAATCACTGCACGTCGCATCCAGCTCGGAACCAGTGAATGACTAGAGATCTTAGCCCTGAGGAACAAATCTTATGATACGTACATACATGTAGGTCATAGTGTATGCTTGAACATGCATTGCATTGAAACATGAACACTACACATGAAAAAATGATGATTGATAAACTATGATCAATGAGCACAAATCAGGATAATGAACCTGCTTCTTATTTCATGATTAGTATATTATCAAAATACTTCAATGGATTAGAATTGTATAATTTTTCATCTTATATCTTGTGTTATGATATTGTATGCACACACATGCCCTTTTCACATACATGTATATGCATTGTTGAATATATGTACGATGTTGAGCATGGATTGCATATCCGGTTCATACAAGATTATTTCTCACACCCTTCTCTTTGGGTGGTCATACAAGACAGGATAATGAAGATGGTGGAGTTTGGGTATCCAATGATGTCGCTGTCGCGAAAGATGCTAGAGATGATGGCTTTGAGCTATAACTTATGAAAATATTATAAATTTATATTTTAGACATTAAGTTGCTTAGATTTTTTCTTTGAACTTTTATTATTGAAAACATGATTGTTCCTATTAAAAAAAAAAAAACATGATTATTAATTACTCAATTAATTATGGATTTAGTTGATGAATTATTGGACTTATGTATTATTTAATATTTTTTTAAATTTGGGTCTATATACTAATTAGAATAATTAATGATGTTTTCATATTATTTACTAAATTGATGGATAGAATTAATAGGATTTCATAGTAATAGCACGTTACAGTATGACGCTCATTTATGATTTATAGAGGTGATGTCCTAAGATCTTATGATTCGGTCATTACATGTGTCATGCAAAATTAATGTGTACCGTTTGATAGGCGTACAATGATTTAGAAATCTTTGATACAAAAATTGATCTCCATCATCTTACTCAAAATTGTCAATGTGACATTTACATATATATCATCAATTTAAGTTGATGAAATCATTTATGATTTTAACATTTAAAAAATAAATCTTGAGGTCATGAGTATCAAATTACATAAAACACATGATCCATATGGCACAAATCCTAAAAACAGACTATAGTAAGTGTTGATAGTCAGAATGTGTGAATTTTTTTCGAAAAACTGAAAACTGATGAAACCGAATTGAAATCGATACAAAATCGAAAAACCGAAAGTGTTTTTGGATCTGTTCGGTTTGGGGTCCCTAAACTGAAAATCAGTTGAGTAGGGAGAGGACTAACACCAAAAATGAAAAAACATAAAAAATGAATCTCTTTAAAAAAAATAATAATAAATAAACAATAAAAATTAGAAGAAAGCCAAACTGACCAAAATCAAAATCGGATTGCTTTGGTTCGGTTTTAGTTTCATAGAATGGGGATTTCAATTAATCGAAACCGACAAAATTCGGCCCGGGTTCGATTTGGGTTAACCAACTCAGTAAACGAAAATCGGGTTTTAGCTTTGATTCGATAAAATGAACTTCCAACCCTACAGGTAAGGTTCTTATACTAACTAAAAATTAAAAGTGGCCCGTAACCAACTGCCTTTAGTCCATATTATATAACCCGACTAGACCCAGTAAGCCCAAAACATTTGTTTTTAAAGGTTTGAGGGGAAACTGCCCTTTAGCTCTAAGCTCGAATGTGGCTCCCTAGGGCTATCAACGGGTTTGGTCAGATCGAGTGAATCATTGACCCGACCCAATATTTTATTCAAATCTCTTATTGTTTAATTTAAGGGAGCCATTACTTGCACACTTTTTTTAAGTGATTGCACCGAATTTAAAGAAAGACTTGGCATTTTAAGGACGGGAGCCATTACTTGCACACGTTTTTCAAGTGTGCAAGTAATTTAATACGTAATTGAGAATGAACCATTTCTCATTTTTTTACTTACACAGTAATCAAACCAGAATAATGTATACCAAGTACGGAAGGCGATTCGGTTTACCAAACAGAAACCAACTCAATTTTTTTTGTTTTATAATTAAACCGAATCGAAACCTGAATATTTCGGTTTTCTCATCTTACCTCTTTGGTTATGGTTTTTGCCACCCAAAACTAAATCTGAACTAAACTAGAATCGATTCAGTTCATATAAGTTTTCGGACTAGTTCGGTTCCCTCAATTTTCTAGTTTCGAGTCAAAGCTTACATCCCTACTAGCTAGTATGACGTGTGGCAAAAAAAAAACGCCCAGCTAAGCCCATATATGTTTTGTCGAGAGAAGAGTGAGACAATGAAAAGGCAATGGACCACGAGGTTGGATTTTAAATAACGCTGGGAGTAGGTGATCAGTCACATAATTTACCATTTTATCACCCTTAACTTAGTAATGCTAGACCTCAGTTTGCTACTAATGATAATCTATGTGCAGATATTTAGAATAGATAGCAGAATAAAGCTAAAGTATTAATCATTGCCAAAATGAATTCCAAAGGCAATAAAGAAGACTATCGTTCGAAGATATGATCCCAATCGCATTTGAAAGCCAGTCACAAGTGCAATCGTGTTCTCGATGGGACGAAGCTGAAGAAGAAAAGAAATCGTATTCACGATTCTTTAGAAGACGCTTGAAGACTGGAGGCCACAAAGCGGAGATACGATCGAATGAAAGAGCGAGAAATCGTACTAAAGGAAAAATGCAATTGTATTTATGATTGTATAACATTGAAGCTCCTATTGATGCTGGTCACATGAAAGTCATGCACAGAATTAAAAGATCAACTTAAATTAGAAGTCTACTATTCCATGGATATGAAAAAATTGACGAAAGAATCCAGAAGATCTCTGTTACTGAAAATAAGGAGAAAAGTCTTGTGCTCATCTACCATCTAAAGCAAGGAAGATTATGATTAGAAGTTTTGTTATTTTAAAAATCTTTTGTTCTTAGTAGTTTACTTTTGTTAGAACTTGAATAATATAAACCGATCCCTTATGAACTATAAATAAGAGGGCTTGACTTAGAGAAAAATCTTATCAAAGGAATTTTCAACATCAATTGACAACTAAGGTTGGGTTTCTTGAAGATCACCCTAGTTTAGAGTAGTTTAGCTATCCAAAATTTTTCGAGAACAATTAACGACTGTGATCAGAGACTACAAGATTAGAGTAACCATAGTTTCTCAGGAGCAATTGACACCTGTGACTGAGAGATGAAAGATTTTTTTATCTATTTTCTAGTTTAGATTTATTGTTTTCTTTTATTGATTTATAAACATATAAAATTTCTTGATTTTAATTGACGACTAAGATTGAGAATTTGCATATTAGTATAACGATTTTTATTTTTCATCTTCAATTTTCTAGTGTTTGATTGATGCCCAAATGTCTGGAGGATTGTTGAATAGTATAAATTTATATTGAAGAATTTTAGTTTTTGGTTGACGACAAATTCTGGGAAACTTAGATATAGTGTAACGGTATTTTAATTTTGTAAACATTCGAGAACTGAAAGATTGTGATTGACGACCATAATCTGAAAGTAGGAGGATTTAGATTTATTTTCTTGCACTTAGTTTAATAACTATTCTTTATTCATTTTTCTCAACCTTTAAAGATAGATAAAAGCCTTCAGAAATTTTCAGGCTTTCCTTGTGGGAACGATCTTATCCCTAGTGCTATAATTTTTATTGTGCGCGCTTTCAATAGGTTAAGACAAAGCGTAATTTTTAGAGCTGTCAGTAGGCTATCAATGGTCCAGGCCGGCTCGGATTTTGGCCCGCACTCGGTCCAAAAAAGTAGTATATGTTACGAAGCTAACCTTGTCGAGCTAAGCATGTGGTGACCTGGGTTCATCCGAGCGGGTTTGAGTTGTATGTTCCGACACTTGGCCCATACATATATATATATATATATATATATATATATATATATATATATATATATATATATATATATATATATATATATATGTGTGTGTGTGTGTGTGTGTGTGTGTTTGTGTGTGTGTGTTTAGAGCATTTTGCTTAAATGCTCCGAGATTAAACCGTTGAATAGGTTAAAATCAAGGGAATTTAAGTAAAAATGCACTTGCAAACTTGTAATCGTCAATTGGTATTCGTTTTGCAAACTTGCAAACTTGTGTTCGCTTTGCCAAAATGCACATGCAAAGTTTCACCTTCTTCAAATATTTATATATAAAAAAATTAATTGGGAAAAGACATCCTAAAGTCCATAAAATCTAGAGGCCCGGGACAATATGGCCGGGTGTAGAGAAATCTCTACACCCACCATCAGTTGGCCATTAAGTGGCATCCATCACGAGGAACAAGTGCCACGACAACTTAGGCAAGGTCGATCAGATCTCGTAATATATATATATATATATATATATATATATATATATATATATATATGTGTGTGTGTGTGTGTGTGTGTGTGTGTGTGTGTTTTTCCACTGCTAAAATTGTGGTGAAAGTTGGGAAAAATCAATCCACCATAGTTTTGGGGCATTACCTTATTTTTGACCCATCAAATGGAGGGCAAAATAGTTAAAAACATAATATATTTTTTTTAAATCACATGTCCTATGGTTGATCAACCCAAAATGAGATTGTTTTGGGTTGACAATGCCATGTTGCATGTGATTTGGCTACTGGGCGCATAGGTCATCCTATGCGCCCGGGTGTATCCCCCCAGTGCCTAAAATCTCTTTTCAAAAAAAATTAATTAAAATTTTTTTAATCAAATTTTATTTAGAAAAACAGCCCAAATAACAACCCGTAAAAAACCCTAGCCATACCTTAACCTGGCCTATTGAGAGCCCTACCTGGAAAACGTTATTTCAAATGCCCTCATTTTGGGCTGCTTAGAATTTTGCAAATGACTGAGATTATTCCAAATCAAATGACTGGTTCCCTCCCATATTTTCCAAACAAAAAGTTTGAGGGAGACCCGTGCTAATTTTTTTGAGCGGCACTCTTTTTAATTGAGTATCATTGTTTGAATCCGGTGAAACTTTTTCCTCACCTATCTCCTCCAGTAGACATGTAATGACTATTTTGAATCAGATGATAGAGATCATTTTTCATCACGTTCTTTCAGATTATGGGCATGCCATCATATGGTCAGTGTTTTATTCCGTATAGAACACAACCTAAAAAATACTCTAAAATATAATTTTAGGAGGTCACTTTTTGAGATGTGTTCCTTATGAAATTAAAAATTGACGGTCCGATAGTACTCCCATGATTTAGAGATTATTTGAAAGCATAGAACGTAAAAAACGATCTCTATTGTCTAATTCAAAGCGGTCAATGCATGCCAAAGTCGAGGAGATGGGGTGAGGCTACAGTTTAATGGTAGTAAATAATGGTACCTATATTTTTTTAATTTTTTTCTCTCTACGTCTCTCTCCCTCACTCCACGTGCCCACTTTATCTTTCTTTTTTTTCCTTATTATTTCTATGTGCCTATCCTTCTTTCGAATATGCCTCAACCAGAAAATCGCTTCTTAGACGGGGTTGTAGGGTTTGAACTTTACAACGTGGTCCATTTTGGGGTTGTTGGGTCCAAACCTTACAACGTGGTCCATTTGGGCTGCCACATGGCAGGTAATTCATAAAATGATACCCATTCCCCTTCAGATTTACCCATCCCTCTAAGGTTTTAGAGATGAAAGAAAAATGATTTTCTACCATTCAAATCACGAGTCAAAAATCGTGATTCACACAACAAACTTGATGCATCGGATTTTTTCCAACTTTTGAAATAAATAAAAATTATAGATTATATCTGATCTACCTTGGGCAAGTTGTTGCAACACTTGACCTTTGAATTGGTTGCCATGTGGCGCAACTGCCCATGTCATAGGGTTCAACCCTACAACCACGACCGAATTGCTTCAACAGCCCATACCCATCATGGCGTACGTTAGCATACATCTCACCTTCTCACTCTCTCTCATCCTCTTAGTCCTTTGTTGCACCGTTGATCACCAAACCCACCTCTTTATCTCTCCAATGGACGCCGTAGATTTCGACCAATCCCTCACCAGAAAAATGACCCATATCACTGAATTCCTCACATGTTTATGTCTCCAAAAAGACAATGGTAGAATACACACGCTCGTATATTCTTCTGTGTATGGCATCGTTGTTGTCTCTTACTTTAATCAGTGCAATAAGAACCATCCGTTCCTAAATGTGTTTTTCAACCGCGTTGGATTGGGTGTCCCAAATCTTTGAGTTTATTATGACCGTCAGATTAGTTATAAGATGGGTTTCGATTAACTTAATGAGAGTAGTGCGTTATTACATGGACGGTAACAGATCGTCCATGAAAATGATAGTGCGGTTGACTTCTATGTTGTTGAACTCAAGTTTTGATTGTGATATGGATTCATTTGGACACTGTTCTGTGGTTATCCTTTGGACTGTTGGATTAAGATTGTGGGGCATAAAATTGTGTTTGTTGGTATGATTTCCAAAAGCTTGTTGGAGGTAATGTTTGTAAGTTTGACTGGGTTGGTGTGTGGCCGAACTTTATGTAAAGAGTGTGTGGGTTGGGGTTGAACGTATGGGAGAAGACACCTGTGATCTACGGTGTTGATGATGTTTATGGAATCGATAGAATCAGACATTAGGATTGATCCAATGGATCAGACGTCACAGTAAAATACGTAAAATGCATCTTCAACAATTTTTTTGCTATTTTTCTTATGTTGTTCGTGATGGGAAGGAGGATCAAAATCTTAGTTTCCATCTCGATTTCGATTATGACCGAAACTGAGATGAACCTGAATTTTGGGTGAAATTTTGATCCATAGACGGGACATCATCTAGCATACACTTGGCACATCTGATCATCATTGACCCATGAATCGGGCATCATCTGGCATACATATGGCAGGCTCTAATCATCAATGATGGGTGTTCATCTAGATCAGCAGAGTAGTTCCTTCGGCATTTTTATGTGTTGGCATTTTTATCGGGTCTAGACTTGACCCGTCAGGTGTGAGACATGGAATCCGATCTTTAAATTGGGGCGACGAAATGTCGGGTCGGCTCGGACCAGGTCAGCCCAACCTGATTTTCTATATATACAATTAACAAAGCTAAGGTATTTTAAACTGAGTTGTGTTGCATGTTTTGGTTGGTCATATGCTCTTTAATTTGGGTCATCGTATCAGCACCATCAGGTTTGATTAGATCGGATTAAGTTTGGCATGTGCAAATTTTCTGACGAGATGGTGCACCCGCAACAACACGATGGGTCCGGGGCATATGCCTGGCCTTAAAATCCGACAAAATCCCTTATTTTCATTCATTACCCAACTCAAAATCGGGTCGGATGCCTCATGCCCAACCCCTGACGGCGTCCAATCTAAGTCCCCATCATTATGCTAGATGTGATCATTGACAACAAATTGATCTGTCATTAATAATCAAATATGCCACGTGTATGCTAGATCAAGTCCCAATACATATAATACAGTAGAAATAACACCAAAATGTATCAAACATATTTTCACGGATTTCACAGTTACATCAGATCCATTGGATCAATCTCATACTCTGATTCTACCAATTCAGCCCATGTCATCTCTACAGTACCGCAACATAAACATCGGCCACACACTGGATCCCCAAGGCAGCCACACCTACAAACAGTACATCCAACAAGCTTTTGGCAATCGTACTAACAAACGAAACTATAATCAGAAAGCCACAATTTCCAGATCAAATATCGACGGCTGGAAATGATACCATCTTTTCAAGATCGCCCAACTGTTGTCTCTGCGATCAAAGATCTTGATCCAACAGTCCATCTTGAAACCACAAAAATATGTCCAAACGGATCCACGGGATCATACCCCAATCGAAGTCCTAATCAAAACTTGAGGTCAGCCAAATAGCGCTCAATCGTAGGATTGTTTTCGAGAGCGATCGGCTACCGTCCATGTAATAACACACGGCCCAAAACCCATCTAATAAAAAATCTAACGGTCCACAAAAATATGTCCAAACGGATCCACGGGGATCATACCCCAATCGAAGTCCTAATCAAAACTTGAGGTCAGCCAAATAGCGCTCAATCGTAGGATTGTTTTCGAGAGCGATCGGCTACCGTCCATGCAATAACACACGGCCCGAAACCCATCTAATAAAAAATCTAACGGTCATAAAATATCCAAGCTTTGGGACACCCTTGAATAACACATCTACTACCAACCAGCGGTTCCGATGGACCCGATTACGAGCACATATATCAGAGGTCCATAACAAGGATAAGGAAAGAGGGTACGATCTTCAAGAAACCCAAATGCGTCGTAGAATATTTGAGGGGTTCAGTCATTCTCAGCCGTTGATCTCCTCCATCTCCGAGAAACCCAAATCTCGTGGTTCGAGTAGAAATTCGTCTAAGATTTGCAGAACTTCCACTGACGAAAGAAGAATTGAGGGTTCAAGCACTGTCAGGGAAGACCCCTCCCATCCAGGGAGTACGTATTGGAATAGCATGTCAAACGATACCACACACAACATTTTGTGATGTCTCATTGTGACGGTTACGATAATGCTGTGAGTCCCGCCTGGGAACGGTAACATCAACATGTGTACCATCGATAGCTCCTACAGCACCCTTGAACCAGGGGTAAAACCTTTGTTGGCTACTAATCTCCGGGGGAGTTCTAGTAGTGGCCTGTTTCACAAAATCGTCATACAACTGTAAGATAGCGTCAAGTACGCTATTAAAACATAGGCTAATGGTTGAGCCCGAACGCTGGAATCTATCTTGGACGGTTCTATTCTTTTGATTTTGGGCTATAGTGTGTATGAATATAGCAACCGCCTCCTCCACCTTCATCCTCTGTGAGTCCTCCAATAGACCCCTCGCCCTAAGGCCGTCACATAAACTTCTGAATGCGGGCGTACGCATTCGAAATAGTTCATATGTAACATCTGGATGCCCGCGAAGGGTTTCCTGAACGTATAACGGACTAGTGACACTACAAAAAATGTGTTTATTGGAGACGGCTTTTGGCCGTCTCCAAAGGTGTCTAAGTCGTCTCCAATAGTATTGGAGACGGCTTCCATGTAGTCTCAAATAGTCTCGTCTCCATTGTCTTTGGAGACTAAATGGAAGCCGTCCCTAATAGTCAAAGTTATTGGAGACAGGCATATAACCGTCTCCAAAGATATGTTGGAGACAGCTTAAAGCCGTCTCTAATAAGTCATCTCTTATTATTAGAGACGGTTTTTGGCCGTCTCCAATAAGTGATTGCCTGTTATTAGAGACGACCAAAAGCCGTCTCTAATATTTTTTTATTTTTAATGCTATTTAATTTTTTTGCTCCAGGACAATATTGTCTAGCAGTACACATCTATAACCTGCATTTTATTTTTATTTTTTTATGAAAATCCATAACATGCATTTATATACTCACATTAGCATAAACATTAACATGCTCAAAGCTCATTCAGAAAAGTAAATTTTAATTCGCGACACCGCAATTTCATTAACAACAAATTTATTTATACAAATAACGACTCTCGTTTTTAAAGGAATCCAGCATTGTTCATGGTTTCGTAAGCTTGTCCAATAGTCATGGCTCCATCTCCAATCATAGAGATTACATGGTTGTTCTTCCCTACTAGATCTCTAGCAACTGCCATTCCTATCAAATTAAAAAAAAAAAGAAAAAGTTAATAATTTCTCCAAGAATCGAGTCATAGAGTGTACACAACATAGTAAGGATTAAAATATCAATATTGGTTTGTGCCTATACCGGGAAGTATCTTCCCGCTACACAACATAGTAAAGATTAATCGAAATCTGTAATGAGTGAAACCGAAACTTAACCGAACTGAACCGATCCAGTTTCTGTTTCGGTCGGGTTCGTTCGGTTTTCGGTTATATATATATATATATATATATATATATATATATATTAGTTTTTTTTTTTTTAAAGAGATTTTTTTTCGATTTTTTGATTTTTTGGCTTTTTGTCAGTTTTCTCTCCCTCTCCCTACTCAACCGGTTTTCGATTTTCGGCTTTTTAAAGAGATTCAGATGAGTTTTGGGTGGGGACTTAAGCCCATGCCAGAAACAAAACCGAGGCGGGGACCTAAGCCCAGAGCTTGACAATATTATGGGTCTAGGTCGTCACATTTTTTATTGCACATATACCCACTTATCTGTCGTGATAATAACTGGGAATGTCTCTACTTCAAAGTAGAAAAGACATTTAAATTTTCAAAGAACGACGGTCACGCTTAGCTTAAGGACCATCAGAAAAGTCGAACATTTTTCAACTTTTTCCTGAATAGAAATTCAGGAAAGAGACCACAAGAAAACTAAAATAAATGTCAAACAAAAAAGCCCATAACAAGTTTTCAGTTGAAAAAATTACCTAGACAATGAAGATATTCCAAGCCAATTGCAACCTCTGCAGCATAAAACCTGGATAAGGAAATTTGGATTAAGACTGAAGTTCATACCACATAAAAAGTAACAAACCAGTTCAAGAAAGTGTCCCATTAAGAGATGCTTTTGAAACTCTATCAAGAAAGACCAATTAACAGTTTAAGATAACACAAATTTTCAAAAATGAAATCGGAGCTTCCAGCAAGTATGATAACAGTTTAATAATTTGGTATAGAACTGAAATAAGCTAGGGAACAGTAGAAAAGCAGAAATTTGATAAAGTCGCATAAGGGTATAAAATCTCACGTGAAAACCTCAAGGAGAAAAACGCACAGATAACTGCATAAATATCTAATAAATATATAATTCAAAGGTAACTGAATAACTATTTAATAAAATATAAGCCTACAAAATATATTTGAGTTGGGGCCTCAAAACTGAACAATAGATTACGAATCTAAGGTACCTCACAGACTCCTCTTTAAAAGTCTTCATAGGTTGCATATCAAGCAATGCAAATAGCTCACCACCAGCGCAAAAGTCTGTTATTAAACACACGTGTGTAGGAGTCTGAAATATAAAAGATGCATCAGTATATATCATCTAAACAAGTAAAAAGTTCTAGTAAAAAGGAAAACTCCGTTTATAAAATTATAATTTTCATAAAAGCATACAGCATTAAAATTTAGAAATTAACATGGGAAATTAACTTTGAACTAGCTTCAGCATCCTTTGTTATAATGCCTTAGAAGGGAGCAATTAAAATACCTTTGTTATAATGCAATCACATGCGCCCATCCATTTCTCCATCTGGGTCTCAAATCCTCTTATCTGCCATAAAAAAATACTTTTAAATTGGCTATCCGATAAAGCAATATAGAGTGTAGGATCAGTTTTAATGGTAGAAGAAAGAAACTGAATGGTACCTTCACGGGAACTTTCCATTCAATTGACTGCAACGTTGAGGCTAGGATCTGATTGCGTCCACAAATAATAACAATTTGCCCAATTGGTCGTCCGAGCTCCTCTTCAAAGAGTGCTTCTCCAAGAGCCTTTGCAGTTTTCTTGGCCGGACCCATTCCCTCACCACCTCCCATGAGTAAAAGAGCGAGCAATTGATGGCGCCATGTGCATTCTGCAGGGGTGCATCCAAACAGCCACTTAAGGAGGCAAATGATAAAAAATGACATGACAAAATATCTGGGAACTATGCCAAGGTGTCTCCTTTTGGATCTCACTGTACTTCATTAAGCCATATACAGGGACAAGCCAACCACTACTATAACATATGATCCCAATTTACTTTAACAGTAAAATTCCCCTTTCATCAAATTAAAAAAATTGGAGAATAATCAAATGATATCTTACTAGAATAGAAAATAGCCTACTTGCAGGAAATAAACAATTACAATTCTAAATTTAATGATTGAGGTCATAGTGGAATATGATTTTGGAGACTCGGACCAGAAATCAAATCTGGCTTGTTGAAATCTGATATGACAAGATAAAATAGTTTTACCCAATCCTTCTTGGGTTCATCAACAACTAGCCAAACCAACAAACCCATAAGCTAGATCTGACATCGTGATAGACGATTGGAGGATGAACCTTTTCATGAAGATAGTCAAGACCTTTCGCAACCCCATAAGCAATTTTTACTCGTTCGTACCAGCTAAGAACTGGACCAGGTTCAGCCCCCTGGACTCCTTTCCTCCCTGTTCCAGAAAGAAACTACTCATGATTCAACTGCAATGAATGAAAATAGCAACAAGGTTTCGATGGGTGAGCCTATCTTGAATATTGGTAGAAGGTGAAGTAAGTCCATACAAAAGGAGTCTTATTAAATATACCATGTAAAAGCGTCATGTAAAGAACCCATTTTTGCGAACTCGTATGCCAAAATTCTATTATTTGCCTCAAGCGTAGCCCAACAACTCCACAGAATGCTCATGCTTAAGTCTCAAACCATTGATAATCAGTATAAGCGGAAAATAATCAAATAGATCGCATCGGAATGAGAAACAAATAGCACGTTGAAAGCTTTGGAAATAATTGATGACCTGAAAATTAATTAAAATTATTAAAACATCCACAAAAACAATTGGTTAAAACCGCATACATTGACACATAGAATTGCTGTCTATAATAAATAATAACATCCTCGCCAAACAATCACACGATTTGCAAATTCTGAATCAGGCTCGTTAGAAGAATTTTCATCCAACTTTTTTATTGCGTGACTGACCCGGTGCCTTAAAGTTGCATAGAAAACCCGACCATAGGAACCTTCACCGATTAAAGCTTTTGGGCCAAAATTACTAGTTAATCTATTCAACTCATTAAAGATAAAGTGGAATGTCAATGGGTAACACCTTTTGCGAAGCTCCACTCTGATGATGTGGCCCTTTGGTACATGTCATTACTACCTAAATTTACACAAATGCATCGTAAGCATAAAGTAATGTAGTTTTCAAGTACAAAACAGATCCATGATATTAATATAATTCAATTGTCTTATAATTTCAAAGAGGAGCTAAAGGAGTTGAAAGTTCAAGAAATTAGTCAAACCCTTTTGAATTGTATGGGCATCCTTTGCTTACATGCATGGGAAACTACCATATCCCATGATTAACGAGCCAACCTTATTTGGCTCGTTGAAATCTGATATGACAAGATAAAATAGTTTTACCCAATCCTTCTTGGGTTCATCAACAACTAGCCAAACCAACAAACCCACCTCACCCAACATCAAAATCGCAAGTTAGGATAAAAAGGATTACCAGAAGCCATGTAAGCAATTGCGATTTGCATACGGCGGAGGTGTAATTCGTAAGATTGAAGCGGTTGTACCTCTACGGAGGATAATTTAGGGTAGCCGTGCGAAAATTATCCATGCCACTTTGCATGAACGAGGCATTCCACGAGAAATCATAAAATTTGGATACCTTGAACATGAGATGAAGTGCCTAGTTGTGGGTGCGAGATAGTGATACCGCAAATTATTGAGGAGGATGTTGTCGTTCTGTTGCCTTCTTTGGCCCTCACGAGTTAGGCGAGTTAGATATGCTAAAACCTTTCATTCCATATTCAAGACTAGTTATATCTGAACCAGTCATTCCACTGATTCAGACATCGGTACCCAAATGGGAATCGGCACAGCTCGATTCTCTTTGTACGTCAAGATGTGGGCTTCCTGACCCGTCAGAAGTCGACGAACTTGGAACAGGAGCAGCAGAAGAAGATCAAATCACTATTCAGTGTAGATCTGATAGCATTTCCACCCATTGTAGGCGTACCTGCATGGAGGGAAGGGAAAAGAACATTAGTTCTCTAGTAGAAAGCTTTGTAATCCATTGTGGTAATGACAATGCGGCCTTTCAATATTTACTAGAAGCAGCAGAAATGATAATAAGCAAGGTGTCAATATCAGTATCGGTCACTATGATACCGTATCAGTCGATATATTTTTTTATTGGAAAAAAAAAGTTTTATTGGAATGTAATGCATACTATACATACTTGCAGAGGATGCGATGCCTGCATGGAAGAAGGACCATGCTGATATCCTTCTCGAAGCAAACTCTACATAGGACCTTTTCCTGACCAATTCACCAAGAAAACAAATAAGAATGAGACCCTGCGAGTGTTCAGAGTAACTGAAAAGCTCCACTGATTTGGGACTATTGTGCATGTATTTAGAAACTAATAGACACGTGCAAAATATACATCAGCCAGCTACGGCAGATTATTTACAGGAGATAGCAGATTAGTGTTATCATTGATCATCACCTGGGAGCCTAGAGAAGTCGGTACATTGGCTAAGCTTCTATTAGCAACAAAAATTCCATATCCAAATTTTTTAGCAGTAGTGACAATATAATTCAAGAGGACAGTAACACGTAAAGAAAATTCCATATCCAAATTTTCTATTAATATGGCATGAACTGAAACAGACAAACACAAAAGCATATCACAAATTGTTGATCAATATATCTATAATGAAACATTGACATCAAGGATGAGCTTGAGAATTGGTTGTTTGCCAATTCTGAAGTAAAAAAACTTCCTTCGAAGAATATACTTGATGTCAATGTTTGGCATTATGAAGGGTCCCTTAGCTACATCAGTTTCAGTGATAAGCCGACCTATACTAATGTCACGGTCCCTAAAAAAAACGACACCATAGAAACAGATACTTGACTCAGAAACTGAGTTTATATAGAAGTACAAAGGCTAAAAAAATATGTAAATAAATAAATAAAAAGTTGAGGAGTGACCCACCTGCATAACACACAAGCACTGACATATGAGTTAGTCTTAGACAAAGCAATACAAAGCAATGAGACTCTTGGTTGTATCACTTATATCATTAGTCATAAGTGTACCATTCATAGGTTGCCAAAGCTGTGGTACAGCAGATGCAGTTGACTGAAAAGTATAGGTAAAAGAATTGTTACATATGATAGGCTGTAGAATAAAATATTGCCCTTTGGAGATATATGGAAAGAAAGCTAACCTTCCCAGATGGATTCCGATCATTGCGCTGCCATTTCCACAACTTATGGCCAGTATTGGAGGCAAGTACTAACACGGCTAGCCCAGAGTTTGTGTATATCAATTAGACGACCTACATTTCATGACACAAAAATAAAGATTGAAAGAGCCAAAATGGTGAAGAAAAAGTAATTGACCCAAACATATCAGAAACGCAAACATAATTGAGAAGAAGTGCAGGTAGTTTTTCAATGCAATCTTAGCTTCAACACGATCTAAAAAGATACCCCATGAACCACGTAGTACCAAATCAAAGACCGATTCATTCAAAATACTATGTGTAAGTTTTTTATCCTGGTGCAAGTAGTAATGGTACCATATTTCCCTTGAAAGCACCCTTTATTTCCCTTGTTGGCATCAACTCTTGATACCTCGGTAAGTCATTAACCCCGGGCCAGTTGTGTATAGTAGCACCGCCAAACATTGAATAAATTTTGTTCAACTGATCGACCCTCGATGAGATGAACAAAAGCGTAATATCAAACTTCTCTTTAAGTGGAATGCAAAAAAAATATATATAACCATACACATTAACACGATCTAACAAGCTAAGAAAATACAATAAATAACCAACGGGACCATGCCTCCAGAACTGGAGATTCTGGATTTGAATCCCACCCTTCGTAAAATCTTGACTTGTCAAGAAAAGTGGGCCACTCTGTCATGATTAATTTAAACAGTCCAATCAAATATATTCAAAGAAATAAATAAGAACAATTAAACTTTTAAATATGTGTAGTGTTAATTAATAGTAACTAGTAAGAGCAATGATTCATTAGAGTGCACAAAACCGATGGATCAAATCTCATAAACGCTGCAATTCTCAGGCCAACTTTTAGTCAATGTATAAATGATCTAGCATTTTACGCTCAGATTGCTCACATCCTGCACCTTTTATGGTGTAAGATTATTGGAGCACCAATTTACCATGCTTAATTGTTGTAGATAGTCTCTGAAATTAATTTTTTCGAAATCTATGCAAAGAGCTTGGCATGTAACTGAAATTACATGCCAAGATATTTATGCAGTTATTTGTGCTGACTACTTCTCACATTTTTACAATATATACTCTCATGGACTTACCTTCTTCTTCACTCTGCTATCTTCTGCAATGCTCTACCTTTCCTGTCCTCTGATTCCTCTCTGTATAAAAACAGGAGTGAGTAAAGAACCACCACTCAGCAAACCCTACCACATGTCATGCATTCTCCCGTTATTCCGACACGTGCTTGTTCCCTTCCACATGTCATGCATTCTCCTCACCACCTGTCAATCAACCCACCAGCTTCCATAGATTAAGTAGCATCAGTTTTAGTTTGTATAAAACTGAAGGAAAAACTAAACATGTTGTGGTGAAGGCTTTTTGTAAGTGGCCTCGCTCATACACATGGGACCCTGTAAGCACATCCTTGCTACTTATCGTGCTTCAGAATCAAATGCTATTACAGAAAAACCAAACAATCTGTGTCCCTCCTTTTTTTAAAATGAGAATCTTCAACTGCCTTGTATAAACTTTCTTTTTTTAGACTATTTATTAATTAATAAATACAGACCTTAAAAGCTGATAACAGAAAATAGGGACTTGCAAAGCTAAATACCCATTGATTGGCTGCTTAGAAAACAAATATGAAACAAAGCAATATATTTAATTTTGTCATATCAGAAAGTGCACCAAATGCTACAAAAGTGTTGACCAATCCTCAAATGGACAAAATATGGAACCTCCTTTCTCTAAACAAGGTTCTTAAGTTACCACCATCTGCAATTGCTTGCTATGTGTTCAATTTCACTAGTCGGTACAGCATGCTTGCTATGTGTTCAATTTCACAGACTCCGCTGGCATGAAAAACCACATCAGTCAAACAATTCTAACCATCTGAAAGATACTAATGTAAATAAACTGTTGAGCTGAGGAGGCACAAGAATCCATATTTATAACATAAGTTCAACGATCATATGGTTAAAACTGATTATTGATGCAATTTTGAGCCGAGGACAATCCATAAATGGTGACCTTATGATCAATTTTGAGCCGAGCACTACCCTAATGTGCTCTACCACTTTTAACATCACACATATCTCAAAAGCATTGTATTTGTTCTCATCTCATTCTTGCTTTCATAGATCCATTCCCTCACCACCTCCCATGAGTAAAACAGCGGGCAATTGATGGTCCATCTCCAGTTCTTCTCTTAAATTGTTCTGTTCACACACACTCAAAATACAAAAGGAAAAAAAAAAAAAAAAGCCCAACAGTTTGGATCAAACCTGCTAAGCATTCCTTACTAGGTTTCCCATTAGCAACACCAACACTGCCATTACCATCCTCACTCTTCCACGTTATCACCATTTCATGAACATCAGCACGATCATCCTCGCCTGCTTCAGTCTCTTCAGCTTCACCTACTCCAATCTCCTCTTCAACTTGGTCATTTTTAGAACCTAAAACAGCTAAATGAATTACTCAAATCAATAGTCGTTCACCCCATCACCCAATAGAATAACAAATCAGTGAACAATATGCAAAAAAGCACAACATTATTAACTTAGAATATGGAGAAGATAACAGCAGGAACAATCTAAACATATGAAGCAAGATAATTTCAGAGGTTATGAACAAAAATTATCTTCTGAAGCTCCCCAAAAATTAGTCTTTTAAAGATTAAAAAATCAATAACTTCATCAATAAATAACATACCCATCCAAAATGTGTACCCATTCAAAGTGTTGTGGAGGAGAGCCTATTGTTGAGGCGGCGGCGGTGGGGCTCTGAGAAGAAAATGAATGTTTGTTAGCATGTCAAATTATAGAAAACTACAAGAGAAAAATTTGTATAGAAGTTTTAAAGTAATGTTTACCATTGTTCCGATCAATCGAGTTATCAACCACTTCATTGCTTCAAGCTCTTCTCTCTGGTGCTCACTTCTTCTTTCAATTGGCACCTCCGCCTCCCCTAGACGACGACGACGGTCCGAAAATGCTTGCTGGGGTCACTGCCCCCCCAAAGCCCCGGACGCGACGACGTGTGTCTGATCCCAATACCTGAGATAATACATCATCTCGTCCAGTGGACTCTTGTGAGCCCTCCGCAAGTTGTTCATCTATCTTTTGCTGAAATTTTTTCATATAAATTAAATATTTAATTATTATTTTAAAAAAATCTTATAAATTAACAAATCATCTTACCATTATCTCTGCTGCTGCGTCGTTCACCCGGTTTACCATCTTTTTTTGTGTGATTCAACTTCCAGTTCCGCATCCTTGAGGGTGATTTCCCCTCTACCTGCTTTAACTATAAAAAATAACGAGTTTAATGTGTAAACTATAAAAAGTAGAAGTTTATTGATAAATTATAATTTATATTTGCATGTTAATACCTTGTAAAATTTATTTATGTGAGTAATGTTTCCGGTTGTACTCGATACGGCTAGCTTTGCGCGATTTCTTTTATTACGCTCACTAATTACCTATATCATACAAAATTATAATATGTTATATTAATAAAAGAATTTTTTAAATAAACAATGAGTTAGAAATTTACCTTAAACTCCTCACACTCCCAAGAATCTGACAATCGACTTCCAGGTCGTTATCCACATTATCGGGGCAATGGGCAACTGCGTTCTCCGTAGTTGTGTAGGGGTCAAGTGCCTTTTTTTATATGATATCGATTAGCCTTCCATCTACGAAGCAAGGTATAGTGCGACCATCGATAAATGTCATCATAGGAAGGCATGTCAAAAACTTCCTACATTTAATCAACAAAATTGATTATCAATCAATGTGAATATGAAATAGAAAATAAAGAATTTAATTATTTAATATAACTATGTCATTTGTTACCATCAACTCCTCATAAGCACTTTTGAAGCTCTCCTTAGGAATATCTGTAAGTTTGGAACATTTCTGAAATCTAATGCAATCCTTAAGCTATTTGCCCAATCATCGAGGACATCTTACTTTGATCATCCCCTCGACATTCCCCTTATACAATAGCACAAGAATTTTCTCTCCTCCTTTCATTTTATTTTTAAAACCAAATCTTGCTTTCCTCGCCCTTTCTTAACGTTAGGGGTGGGGTGGGGTAGGGGTGGATCTCATCTCGGTATAAATAAAAATATCAAATAATCTCATTAAATCTCAACATGTTCAAAATACATGTACCCTGGCATTAGGTATATATATATATAGGTAACAATAAAATGTTGAGCATCTCAAAAGAACAAAAAAATATAAGAATTGAGCATTTGAATCTAAGAGTGACAACATATATTTTGAGAGCAAGTAAATTAATCATTTCACCTAGCAACAACAGCTCGTAAGTTGTATACTCACATGTAGCAGCAGCTCATAGAAAAGCACTCTTAGAAACCACAACCAAAAAAAGAGGGTCTACTTTTTCAACAGAAACTACACTCTGTTGCCCATTGTTGACTATATAGAAAAAGCTCCAATGGAGGAAACTGCTACTCAATAGACAGTACCACCTACAAGCAACTGCTGCTCACTAAGAATAAAGCAACAACAAAGGTATCAAGTAGTATGAAGTCAAGGTTTACCTAATTTACTCACATTCACATCAAAACTCATTGAAATACAAACTAGAATCAAATAGGCGAAAGGATTGAAAGCTCCATCTATATAGAATTGAAATCATTACATATCAATCTAAAATCAATTTTCATCTTCTTCGTCATCAATGAATCCATCGGAAGGACGTTTTCGGGTACAAGGGGTTTGGAAAGGTGCATCTACAATTGCTCCAACCACATCTTCCCTCACGATATTGAAAGTACTATCATCTTCTTGGGTACCAATTTGAACTTGGCTACCATATGGCTCCTTTGTCTAGTAGTATATTGTCGCCTCCACTCATATCGAAGTGTCCTGGGCTTGTTCTTGATGACAACATGCCGGCTGGTTGATTGGATCTTGACGTAGAAAACTTGCTTTACTTGAGATGCCAACACATAGGGTTCGTCTTTACGAGATGCGATAAATGTGTAAAATTCTGGCGTGAACCCCGATTGGTCTGCTTTTAATACCTTTTGCGTTGTCCAACATCAACCCGATCACACTTGAATAGCACTAATTTCAACCCTTGGCGATAAGTCAACTCAATTATGTCCACGAGGACGTCAGTAATATGTGATCTCCCCTGAAACTGGATTTTTGTCCTTTGCACTTGAATAGCTTGGAGTGCTTGCAATGACCATCACACCACTATTTTGTATTGTAGCCTTCCTCTCCTTATTAGTTGTTCGAAATTTATAACCATTGATAGTGTATCCAGTGAATCTTCTTGCATGAGTGTATGGAAAATCAGCGAGTAAATCGAGTCTCACCGGCAACGTACTATTGGCCTCGATCATTGATTTAATCTATTAGATGCAAATAACAAAGTTAGTGCCTCTTTTAAGTGTATAAAAATAATTATCTCCTCACACTTACATGTGATTTAAACCAATCGCTAAACTGCTCTTTGTGTATATTTTGTTTCTCGTAATCAGTTTTACGCTTACGATACTTCAAGTTAATGTATGATTTATGTTGCCTGCATTAAATGGATGTGAGGTGAGTATAATGGATTGAATTCAAATGGTCCGACAATATAAAGAGGTTGGGAGTTATTACTTCACATATCGAGCGACGCTATCATCATTGAACAATACATAGTTATGCATTTGTTTACGTTCGATATTGGTGAGAATGAATTGTTCGGCACCTCCAATTGCAGTGTCCTCAGCATACCTGACGGGTCTATTCAATCGTGTTTCAATATTATGTCCTTGAGCAAAATGTGAGACACTCATCGAGGTATCCTTACGCAATGGAACCTTCGGATAGGCTTTATTATGCGTACATATGACTTAAGTGTATACAAGTATATTCGCATACATAGAAATGAATGTACTACCATTAAGGGAAATCAAACATAATTTATAAAAGTAAAGATAATTACAGAGATTGTATGGATCATACCTTTCAATGGGATACATCCAGCGGTAATGGACAGGTCCACCAAGCATTGCCTCTGATGCTAAGTGTATGGGTAAATGGACCATAATATCAAAAAATGAAGGTGGAAAAACCCGCTCTAGGTTGCACAAAATCAATGGTATCGCTCATGTAGACATTTGAAGTCCTCAACTCGACATGTTTTAGAGCATAACTCACGAAAGAACGTGCTTAGTTCTATTAAAGCGAAGCCCGACATTTTTGGCGGTCTTCGAGCAAGAGGTAGAAATTGTTGCATAATAACGTGTGAGTCGTGACTTTTGAGCGGATATTTTTCGATCTTTGGCGTTAACGCACCTTGAAATGTTAGAGGCATAACCATCGAGAATCTTCATGCTCTTGATTAGGCGTAACATCTCCTTCTCACTTTTATCCATAGAGTAACATGCGGATGGTAGATACAATTCTTATTATCTGCATGCTCTTTTGGGTGGAGCTCATGTCTTATGTTCATTGTCATCAAGTCAAGGCGTGCTTTCAAACCATCCTTTGACTTTCCTTCCGGTCGATGGTGTACCAACCACATTGTATAGCATATTTTTCTCGATATGCATAACATCCAAATTGTGTTTTAGTAAATTTTCTGACCAATATGGTAGCTCGAAGAATATACTCAACTTCTTCCAGTTATTTGGCATTGTTGGCATAGGAGGTGCATTTTTTGTTATTTTTTTCTTCTTTTTTGGTTTCTTCACAGAATAGTCAGTTTTGGGGATCTTGCCAAAGGTATGTTGATAATTTCTTAAATTCTCCAAAATTTGCTTCCCGATTAGTGGGGTTGGAGCTTCTCTTTCTTCAATATTTCCATCGAACCACCGTTTATTCTTTCGAAATCTATGATCTAAAGGTAAAAATCGGCGATGACCCATATAACAAAGCTTCCCACAATTTGGCAACCGTTCACTGCATGTATTCTCATGGCAATAAGGACACGCTTTATATCCCTTAGTGCTCCAACCCGAAAGCATAGCATATCCTGGAAAGTCGCTAATTGTCCAAAGCAAGCCGCCCGCAATTTGAAAACCTCCTCTTTGATGAATCGTATGTTTCCAACCCTTCTTCCCATAATTCCTTTAACTCATCTATTAGAGGCCTCAGGTATACATCGATGTCATTTCCAGGACTTGTCGGACCCGGTATAAGCAATGAGAGGATCATGTTCGGCTTCTTCAAGCACAACCAAGGGGGCAGATTATATGGGATAAGTACAACAGGCCATGTGCTGTGCGCAATACTCATTGTCCGGAATGGGTTGAAACCGTCACTTACTTGCTAAACCCAATCTTATATTGCGATTTTCCTCTGCAAATCTTTGGATTGATCTTGTCAAAGTGTTTCCATCTTTGGAGAATCTGCAGGATGTCTTAACACCCCATCTTTAGTGCGTTTCTCATCGTGCCATCTCATGTCATTGCAGTTTTGATGACAAATACAAAGCGTTACTGTCGTTGTTTTAAAGGGAAGTGACGAAGAATCTTTGCGCGTCTTCTTGTCATCCTCAATCTCATGATTTTTCCATCGCGATGTCCCCAGATGTCACATTTTCTTTTTCTCGGACTCCTTCGACAACATACAATCGTAAGGGCATGCGTCGATTTTATTGTAATTAGTCCCAAGCGAAATAATCTTTTTGCTTTGTGAGAAGTTTTAACGCGTCGACTCTTTAGGCAAAACCTCCCTTAGTAAGTTAAGCAACAACGTAAAGAGTTGTTGCTCCATCCACCAAGGGCCTTGATATGCCAAAGTTTCACTAAAGACAACGTCGTATGTGTGTTACATCCGGATACAAAGGATTCCCCAAATTATCGCATATTTGTAGAATTGAAGCACTAGCATTGGGTACATCACTTTGTTCTGCTCCAAACCATCTCTGCGTCTTCATTTGGGTCCGAAATCCAAAGCATCTTGCACCATCCCTTGATGTCATCAACCAAAAGCGTTCTCGTTGTCATCGGCTCTAATATCTACCACAATTTCATGTCTAGGCGGTGGCCCTCTCTTCTCTCGTGATAAGTCCATACAACATAACTTTTCATCATCCGTTTATTACCAAATGCTCCTTCAATAAGTCGGGTTCTAAGTAGCATAATTCTGACATCTTGTACAAGGACACTTGAGCCTCCCATTGTAAGTAATTCCATGGGCTAAACCGTGATCGACAAATGCATTAACCCTTTGTCATACTCTCTAGAATATCTCGACTTTTTACCCAACTCTTTTCCATCATATAAAAGTTTCAAACCCCTAAAAGTATAAGAAATGTGCAGTTTAATATTTTTTAAATGATAAAGGTTTATATTTCTTATACCATATTCGATAGTTTTGCCCATTCGAGAATATCAAGTCATTTAATTGTTCACATAATATGAGTTCAGAGTTTCTCTAATAATTTCGACAGCATCTCCACGTAGTTCTTCAAATACGCAGACTTTTCATACTATTTTATACTTTTCATTATCCACAATGGACAATGAAAAATACAAAATAATATATGAAAGTACGTATCCGAAGAACAAAGGAGAAATTGTCGAAATCATTTGAGAAAACTCTAAAAATCATATTAGTGAACAAGTAATGTACATGATATTCCCAAACTATCTATCTTCAGATAGATAATCCGAAAGGTTATATGTCATAATTAGATATAACTTTTCAGACGGGCACTTATTTTGTATGATGATATTCATATGTATTCAACTATATATTGACCATTAATCTATAACAAAAGTTATAGATTAATCAGCTGAATAATTAAATAGAAGCTCAAAGATAAATGAGATGTGAAAAAGCGTGGTTTTCTAAGAAATCGAGCTAGTGAAAGCATAGTAATATTAACATGACATTTACCACAACTATATAATAAATCTAGTTTCATCTATGTAATAAAGAAAATTAGAAATGTGCTAGAGTAGAGAGCTGCCCTTTGCCTTCAAAGAGCTGTCCTTTGGAGTGGAGGTGTGGACAGCGGTTTGTGCAGCAATGGAGTACATGGATCAATTTGACAGAGACGGTGACCGTCTGAGAGAATGGTAGATGATCAAATCTGATGTTATTATGCTTGTTGACAAATTTTGGGACGATGATCATATTCGTAAATCTAATAATGCTACTTTCATTATTCTTATCCTAAGGAAAGAGGTGCATCTGACCCATTTCAATATGACAAGATGATCTTAAAACCTTAACCCTTTATGGCTCGAGAGATCCAGGTTAGCGGCTTACATTTGAACCACATCCTAGTATCATTTGAGTGACAAGTGGCACCTAATTGAAAGATTAGGGGTCAATACAACATGCACAAGATGGAGGTCTATCACCACAATAAAAAATTGAAATAAATCTTATCCAATCTTTTTCAAAACCCGATCAGTCTTTGGAACAAATTTAATGCACCGTTATGTCGGCGTCCCATAATATTAATTTAACCACATTATTAAAGGCTAAAAAAGTTTCTTTTTAGTTTTAATCATGTTAAAATTGGATGGCCTTGGATCGTATTGATTTGCCTTGTCAATTTTCAAGAATCAAGCTTTTGAAAACAAATGATTATTTGATTTGAAGTAATTAGGACACATGCATGATATTGAATGGCGTTGATTTACTAATTTCTTGATTTAGAATCCTAGAAATTGTAAATATTGATCCTTTATTTTGATTATATAAATCGATGATATTAGATGCATGTGTTAGAAATAATGATTTTTGAGCCATATAGACTATGTTTTTCTTACTTGTTATAGCATGATAAAAGCCCATATTGAATGGTTGTGAGTGGTGATTTGATTTAAATTCCATATTGAATGAATATTTGTGCAAGCGCATGCCCATATTGAATGAATATTTGTGCAAGCGCATACTGTTTACACTTATCTATTCGACATGCTAGAATAAGAATATCTTGACAATTTAGGAAAAATAAAACTAAATTGCAAGTCATTGATTTTGCGATGTGAGAATCAATACAAATAAATTTTAGACAAAAAAGCTGTTATTGCAAGCATAATTGCTTTAGATTACCTTATAATTACGCAACAAAGATTAAAGTGTCCAAAAATTGAACTATCTATTTTTATTTGAAGTGAAGAATTTATCTCAAATCATGATTTAAGGTTACTTTTGATTTGTCTAAACAAAAGCAGTTATAGTAATATAACGAAAATTTGCATTTACATTTGGACAGAAATATAATTATATTAGATTAATGCGCCTCTAAGTTAAAATCATCAAAGGCACTACTTGAAAGTTAAACAGATGTGATCATGATTTGGGTCAAGTTGCTTATGATGAATAGTATAAGATAGCCTAATTTGGATCATGATCACGCTTAAGTGTGAGCCCATACCGACCATGATTCACAGGAGAATTGATGGGTCAAAATAAATAGCATATTAACAAATTCGCAATGCTATCGCTGATCATTCTTGTTGATATAATCATATAATCGAGCATCCACATATGATGCTCGATTTTGCATTTACAAATGCCTAGAAATGAAAAAAAAATGTAAATAAAACCAAAAGCAGATCAATAATTTTTACGAAAAATCGGATCGGTGAGTATTTTGCCATGTAAAAAGTTCTACTAATTCCAAAAAATTGCAAACAAATTCAAAATCGAAATTCAAAGCAGATCAAGAATTAAATGCTTGAATGAAAATCGAAATTGAACCACACCTTAGATCCGAACTTTGTCGACTCACACCTTAGATCCGAACTTTGTCTACTCAGATTTAAGCAATTAAATGAACGATCCCTATCAAATCCGATTCAAGCTGTTGGCACGAGATCCCTACCAAATCGATTTAACGATCATCGATTATCAAACATATTTCGAGAGAAGGAAGTTAGATCATCGATCACGATAAAATCAAACGTCGAGTTTGGATTATAGGGAAGGAAGTTAGATCTAGACACTGGATTCATCTCAAACCGAAAATTTATAGGGCCACTTTGCAATGGCCGCTATCTCTGATCTACGCTTCAAGCTGCGGTGGCCTCTATCTCTGAGATCTCGACTTCAAACTATAAAGAGAACTCTACGTCGGAGCTCAAACGAAGGCTACAAGGTATTGACAGATCGAAAACGAAGAGAGAGGGAGATTGCAGATTTATAGGCTGAGATGATGAATCTGATTGCAGATTTAAGAGAGAGGGAGATTGGAGAAAGAGAACAGACAGAAAAAATTGAGAGATCGATTAGAGATTCACCATTTCAAAGAGATTGGAGAGAAAATTTGGGAGAACGAAGGAGAGAAAGGGTTTCGGAGATCAGAGCGATTCACCTCGCGACGAGCTGCAGAAAATGAAATGAGCGAATGGTTAAGCGTTGCCTATTTATAAGAGGTTGAGTTAACTTATTTGCAGCCTCAAAACGTATAACGACTTAAATTAAAAGGAGTTAACCAAAGACTAATCTAAAGATCGTTTGGAGCCGGCTCTCGGGCTTTTCGAGACCGTTTTTCAAATAGTCTCTTAAGGTTTCACCTGCTTATTTATGAAGCAAACCTTAGATAGAACAACTCTATATATTATTTTATCTAAGGAGACGACTACAGCCGTCCCTAATAAAAGGATTCGAGACGGCCTTTGAAATGATCGTCTCTAATAAATGGTTATTGGAGACGGCTTCGAAAAGCCATCTCCAATACTAGTCTCCAAAAGTCTCTTTTTTTGTAGTGTGAGAATCGATGTGTGACGTCGTCGCCTTTCTAGTCGAAGTGTTAAGATGATGGCAATGGCGGTAATGACGAAGCCCACTGTACACATCGCAATCAATTCGTCATCAGATACGAGGGGGGGTGCCATTATACCTATTCGACAAAACTCATTCAATTTAATTACCATAATTTTTTTACATTAACTCACAAGTTTATAAAATCATTACAACTTTATAACATAAACATCAATAGGCCTATGGAGGTGGCCATGGCCTTCCACATAAGGCAAAGAGGTAGGATTGACGATGCTCAGGGCGCAACCCCATCACTATCTCAGCCATTCGACCGAACTGCTCAAATTTAACTAGGAGCTCCATAAACATAGAATGGTCAATAAAGTTGTTTGCTCTCATTTCTTGTAAAAATTCTAAAAATTGTTCATGATTGCTTCGAGGTGGTTGAGGTGGTTCAGGGACGGCCCGATTAGCGATGCTTTCAAGAGTTGTTCGAAATCCTGCCAGCTGCTCAAGAAGACCATCAGGGAGGTCTACACTCTTCCGTTTCCTTCCAAACCCACTTGAATTGGAGTTTTGAGTAAGGCTGGTTCGGGTGCTCAAGTTTGGACCACTCTCCGCAGTTAAGGGAGACTCCGCATTGGTAGGCCCTTCTTGGTAGGGGAACTCCTCATTATCAAATACTGGGTGGTATGAGTCCCCACTAAAGTCATCACCAAGAGGAATAGCACGTTCTTGGACAAGGGATCGACGATCCCTAGGGTGGAACTCCTCAGCCCCAGTATATGTGTTGTTTCCAAATATAAGACAAAGCAATTTGTAGTCTTGAACCTTCCTACCTCGATAATTTGTAGCCCAGATATTACCCTGTAGTCATGTATGTTAGGTTAAGTGAAATGTTCAAATTATGTACGACTGTTTAGATTCACAGCTCAAGGAAGGTTAAAGTTCGTAGTTGCTAACCAGTGCAGAAATGAAATTATCCCATATATCAGTTTCTGCAATGACCATTTTATTATCATTGTCCCAACCAAAACCACTAGTATCAAGAATTTTCTTCATCCTAGAGTAATTATTCCCCACTGACTTCAAGTGATTATAGCATTTATCTCTGGTGAGTTCTTCCAGTTTCCCTTCGAAGCACTCGTAAGACTTTAGCTTTTCGGTCATCCAGGCCATACATTTTTTTGCCACGTTCCGTTAGGCAGTTTCCGACGTAGATGGTATTGCTCGACAAGTTCTTCGATATAGGCCTTGTCTTGTTGCTCATTCCACGTGAAATTTTTTGACTGACCGACATTATCGGGGGCAACACCCTTTCCCTTGCGGTTACTCATAACTTATGTTCCCCTAAAAATTATCAAAGTTTTAGATTTTTTTATATAAACTAGGCCTGCCTCGATATTTGGTGGTTGATATACGACGACCATATAGCCCCGTCTTAATAACTCCGATGAAAGCATGGACTAATTTTGTATAAACGTACATGCTCCAAACACATTAATCTATCAGATTCAGTGTTAGAAATCAATCAATGCTTATAATAGCATGTTTGAATTCTACCAAACACATAAATCCATTCAAACTATGCGTTAATCACCGGTCCATGCTTTCAATAACATGTTGAAATTCTACCACTCTTCCTACTGTATTATGGATATCATTTGACAGGAGGAGCAGTAGTTCAATCCACATTTTAGCAGCAGCAGCAGTTTAATGGGAAGTGGAAGAATATATTATGCAAAAAAAAAAAACTCAATAAAAAGAATATAGAAATGAACTTTTAAGGCATAATTAGTGCGAACTGCTGGCTGTTGTACATGAAAGAAAAATGATACATTATTATAACCTAAAACCAGTAAATTGCAGACAGTTACAGCAAGGATTAAAAAATAAGAAAGCATGGACTGAAAAAAAATAAAGTGTAGATTCAAATTTCAAAGTGCCACTACTCTAAACGAAAGTGATCGATGTTCAATGACATATGATATTTATTTTATTTCATTTTGATTGATATAGAAGAAATTTGAATTAAATACCAAAATAGGGATAGCCTTCTTCCTGAAATTTTTACAAGAGAAAATAGGGTAACCGAGGTTGTGATACGAACAAATGATAGGATCGAAACTTAAATTGAAGAGAGAAATGATTCAGAAATCTAAAAATAATATGTAACTCTTTGTGTTTTCATAGCCACCATCAACTTGCACTACATCCACAAACTTGAGTAGCTAAGGTAAGAATCCATGGTAATTAACAGAGCCCATGAAAAGGAAAATTTCAGTATAATTGTTAATTAAACAACATATGTCGAAGCTATATAAAACCTCTAAAGATGATTACAAATTAAACATTGAATTTTATATATATATATAGGCTAACCTTTGGAGAGGAGGGTAAAAATTGGGTTCACCACAGTTTTACATGATCTATAGCCCTCATTATAGCTCAAAAAATGTGAGGAAATTGCCTTTGCAATTGGGCAAATGCATCATTTGTGAAGTGCATCAGTTAACAATAAAAACTGCTCAATTACTACTATAGCTGCAGTGAGAAATCTTGTGTTCCATTTCCTTTTATGGGTAGAAACTGCACTACCAATACAGAAGACCCTCATGGCCCCTCTTGGTTATGGAAGGGACTTTGACTGAAGTGATGGGTTTAGAGAGAGCAATGTTATGGAATACAACAACAACAACCCAAATGAAATTTCAGTTTGTGGGAAAGAAATAGATTGTAGTGGGCAGTGAAAGTTGTGTGCTAGAGGCCATTGGAGACCTGCTGAAGACACCAAGCTTAAGGAACTTGCTACTTTTTATGGGCCTCAGAACAGGAACCTCATAGCTGAGAAGTTCGAGGGGAGATCAGGTACTTAATGCTATTATATATTTCTTACTAATGGTTTCAAAGTTTTTGGTTTGGCAACTAAATAATATTTATTTTTGTTCATTTATTTATTTATATTTTTGAAGGTAAAAGTTGTAGATTGAGATGGTTTAATCAGTTAGACCCAAGGATCAATAAAATAGCTTTTAGTGAAGAAGAAGAAGAGAGGCTAACGGCTGCTCATAGATATCTCTGGCAATAAATGGGCTATGATTGCTAGGCTTTTTCATGGTAGAACTGATAATGCAGTTAAAAATCATTGGCATGTTATAATGGCTAGGAAATATAGAGAGTAATCATCGGTTTGTAGGAGGAGAAAGCTAAGCCAAGCTGTTCATAAAAGGTTGGAAGAGAGCAGAGATTCAACAACAGAAAACAACCCATCTTCTCCATTTACATTTCTTGTTGTTCTTCATGGCTACAATGATGAAGATTCAATGGAAAATGCATCATTTGATGCTTGGTTACACCAACAACAATAGAGTTTACAGTGGGTTACACCAAAGAGCTCAGTCAAACAGCAAAAACAGAGTTATTGTAAGTAGTTATAGTCTTGTTTATATCAGCTGGTACTCTGTTTATAGCCCAAACAGAGTTCTTGTAAGTTCTCAATCAAATAGCAAAAACAGCTCTCTCTCTCTCTAGAAATATATATATATATATATTTCTTTGACCACTAATTAAGGAAGTGCAATCTAACCTCAATTCTCGTATGCATATTAATTCCACAGGTGTTTGGAATCAGGAGCGGAGGAGTTTTTCCTAAAACCAGTAATGGGCATTGCAGCTGAAGCCCAATTTCATGTTCTACAAGTTCATGACAGTCTCATAGACAGAAAACTAATTGTAAGCCTATTGAAGACATCTTTTTATGAAGGTGGTGTTGGTGGTGCTCCAAAGATTTCAGGTACAACCCATTCCGTTGGAATATGTAACCATGATGGGAAGGGGGAGTGTAATGTAAATTGTAAAGTGTGAAGGAAGTGATCCTCCTATGAGGGTCCATGTGGTTGATCTTCTCTCTCTTAATTCATATTACCATGAGCCAAAACCACATCCACCCAAAAATATTTGAAAAGAAAAACTGTAAAGAAGTTTTTTTCTTTGTCTTAATATGTCCAAGTGAAACAAGTGCTATATATTATAGAATATATATTATCAAATTGACTTGGAACTGTTTAAAGAAGTGTTTATAGTGATGAGACTTAAAGTTTCTTAAGTTTCACTGAGTTGTAGTTTTAAATTGGAGGTTGTGTAGGGTAGCAACTAAAGGGTAAGAAGGCCTCAAAAAACCCATTAGAATCTCAGAAACTAAGGCAGGCAGAGCAATTTTTTACTCTCTCCTCCTATTGTACTACACTAAGGCAGGCTGAGCATGGTATTGGTGGCGTGGCTCTTAAGACCTTCTCAACAAGAGGTCCTTCTAAGTCTCTAGCTAGAAGAGTTCTTCTAAGTTCTAAGTAGCACATATCCACTAGGCTAAGTTGTTTTTTTTGTATGAATTGTTGATGACAGAATACACAGGGAAGACATCCACTAAATTATTTATTAATATTTAGCTTATGGGTATTATACTATGGAGTGAGACAGGAGTATAGAAGAACCTTCTTGAATCCCCACCTAATGGAGCTGGCCTAAAGCCCACTGTTTGCACCACAGTGCGATGAGGGCTTGGGCAACAAAACCTCCCAACTTAAAAGAAGTTGCCATTTATCTTTTGAGTGATAAGTTTTTTAAAGGAGCTTCCTCCCTAATCACTTCAACAAAAATTTAGGGGAGAAAATCCAAGACCTTTGTTTGAGAGTTCTGATCCTTAATTCAATCTAGAAAGCACTAATAGCTAATTCTCTTGTATGCTTCCTTTCCAACTAAGCAAGTTCAATGGGTTCTCTTAATTATCTCTTTTTGTTTAGGGGTAACTTTGTGAAGAACCTTTCTCCACAAATTTTCCCTTTAAGCCCTTGGACATAAAATTGAAGGAAAGCCCAAGTTATTTTGTCAGAACTTTGCACTTCAATACTTTTCCAACAGAGCAAATTTTGTCATTTCCCAAACAATGTGAGTAGTAGATGTTGTTTTTAGCATGAAAAGAGCCTTTGAGGTGGGTCTTGTATTCAATAGGGTAGCTGAGAGCATGAGGTGTGACTTTAGTAACTACAATCTTCTACCTATGGTTAAGCTCTGGCTCTGGAATCTTGTTCCTGCTCCCTAATCTCCTTCATTTCCTATTCAAACATTACAATATATAATTAAGTGAACTTTTATATTTTATTGTATACTAATAGATATAGATATATATATATATATATATATATATATATATATATATATATATATATATATATATATACACACACACATGTATATACAATTAACACTTCCTAAGAATTTTTGTACCTTGAATGTAAGATGGCATTTGTTATTGAAATTCTTAGTCTAAGATGACATGTATGTGGTTTTTGGTCCAATATGATGACATGATTTGAGATAAATGTTGATTGCAGAAACTTAAATTTGATTGCTTTGTTTAATTCTTTTTTTTTTGAAATTATAATATGTATTTACTTTTCATATTTGTATTGGTCTACTAAATGAGGTTTCGACCTTAAACCATCTAGCTCTGGAACCAAGGTGCCTTACAGCCTCCCCTTGCCTTTGATGACCTCAGACTATGCATATATAGACAAATCTAACTATATAATTTATATTTTATTACTAGTAATCTTTTACCGAAAGAGATAAAAACCATTGATTCATTCACTGAAAATGAACTTGCAGTGATGACCCATCATAACCCATCAAAGATTTCTTGAATGGGTATTGATGGATCATTAGAAAATATTCACTACAAATTCACTAAAAATTAAGAGAAAATCTGGAATGCCAAAAAAACAAGGCAATTTGCTGCTATAATTTGGGTTATATGCTTTTAGTTTTAAAGCAAATAAATCTTGAACAACCAAAAATCTGGAAGCGATTACAGAAAGCAGGCAACAACTTCTATAAAATTTAAGAAAAAAAATTCACTGTGGCTCAGTTTCAAGTACCTTATGTTGCCTTGGAATGCCAAAACTGAGATGATTTGAAGGGAGGCAAGGGGAGCATTTTATAGCCTTCAATGCCCCTCCTCCCAGAACGATTTGAATCTCTGCAATCAATTTCCTCTTTGAAGTTATGAATGGGAGTAGAGATATAGGAGACAGGTGTCTTTTAGAGGAGAGGCTGGCCCCTACTGCATCCATTCCAATGCTCAAATTCAACTAACCAACTATTGGCATGTGAAAGCAGTTCATTCATCATCTTTGCGTATAATCTCCTCTTTGAAGCTATGATATAGAGTAGACTCACTGGTGTCTTTTAGAGGAGAGGCTGGCCCCTACTGCATCCATTCCAATGCTCAAATTCAACTACCCAACTGTTGGCATGTGAAAGCAGTTCATTCATCATCTCTGCAATCAATCTCCTCTTTGAAGCTATGATACAAAGTAGACTCACAGGTGTCTTTTAGAGGAGAGGTTGGCCCCTACTGCATCCATTCCAATGCTCAAATTCCACTACCCAATTGTTGCCTTGTGAAATCAGTTAATTTGGATGGTTGGGGAAGATAATGCATAGCTTCAAAGAACCTACTTCGTAGTTGTTTCTACAAGACACAATACCTTCACTGTGGTTCAGCAGATGACCGCTGACTAGTGAGGTTGGATCATGTGTATAGAGTAAACTGAAGTATACTCAAGAGGCTGAAATCTGAGCTAATCCAAGCAATTTGCTCGGACGAAGACCTGTCCTTTTCACTTGGATCTTCATCAGAATCCCAGTTCCCAACAAGAACTCTCGAACACAAGAAAAACTCAAAAAATGACTTAATCTTGCTACTTTCTGAGTTTCAACTCAGATTCTGACCCAAATCTAGCTCCCGAACGAGCGCTAAGTCTTTCTTTTAAATTCGGTGCAATCCAGTGCAATCACTTGAAAAGCATGTGCAAGTAATGGCTCCCTATAATTTTCCTTTAAATATGTGGACTGACCCGTCCACATATTTAAAGGAGGAAAGGAGAAAAGCCTTCAGAAAACTCTTTAGCTAATTCTTTTTTAAATTTTTTCTTTATTGTTTTTTTTGGGTTTTTTTGCATCTAAATTTTTTTTTTATCTCCAATATTCATACCAGTTTGGTATTTTTGCATCTGAAATTGTCTTTATTTTTTCATTTGAAAATGTAATTGGTCTTTTGGGTTTTGGAGGTTGGGATGTTTTTTTATTTTTATTTTTATTTTTTTTTATGTTTATCTATAATCTCCCGATTTTCAGGGACAAAAGGAGGAAAGGAGAAAAGCCTTCAGAAAACTCTATTGAAACAGTGCCTAGGAAGTCCATTGATACATTTGGGCAGAGAACTTTTATGTACCGTGGTGTAACAAGATTTATTTAGAGGTAAACTCATGAAAAAAAATCTAATTTATTTATATTTTCCTTTGTTGGGATTTAGATTCTGTTCATTATTGAGTAAACGGAAATAGAAATCGTATTCTTTTTTCTTATTATTATTTTTTCTTCTTATTTGATTTTTTTTTTAATAGACACCCTTATGATCCTAATGGTTTTTAGAGCATTGGGACATTTTGGATTTTGAATTTTATTTTTCAAAGGATTCTTTGGGATGACCTTTCATCATCCAGATTCACGTTTTTTAAAATCATTGTTGATGGATTTTTCTGAATTTTTTTGGAGATTTTGTCATTTTTTTTTTAAAATTTTGATGGGCTTTGTGTTTGGTTTATTGGTTTTTTTTTTTTATCGATTTTGATGGGTTTTTTTGGTTTTTTATGGTTTTATTAAAATCATTTTTTATGGGTTTTCTCCTGAATTTTTTAGGGTTTTTTTTTTGGAGATTTTCTCATTTTCTTTTTATAAATTTTTATGGCCTTTTTTCGGATTTGGATGGGTTTTTGTTTTTGGTTGATTTTGTTGAGTTCTTTTAGGGGGTTTTATGTTTTTTTTTTTAAAATCAATTTTGATGTATTTTTCAAAGAGTTTTTATAGGTTATTTTTTTCGATTTTTATGGGTTATTTTTTTATTGATTTTGATTTTGTTAGGATTTTTTATTCATATATTTGGATTTTTTAATGATTTTTTTTTTTATATATTGATTTTGAGGTTATTAAACATGACTTTTTATTGTTTTCTCTTTCCATGTAGGATACTTCTCAAAGACAATTATGAATCAGGGTTCAGGGTTCATGTTTATACTATGATCGTTGATTTCAATCATCATCTTGTCGATCAACTGCAAGGTAATTTTAAGATTTGTATTATTCTGATTTTTTTCTTTTGGTTTTATGATGGAATTTGGGTTTAATTGCTAGGTTTTTTTGTGATCAGAGACAAGGTTGAGAGGTCTCAACGGCTCACCAGACTCAAGTGAAATTTTCGTTGTTTCTTTTTTTTCTTTTCGACTTTTTTTATCTGGGTGGGTTTTTTTTTTCAAGTTTGATTAGTTTGTATGATGTTTTGGCCTAAAATTGAATTGGGTTTCTGTATAGAAAGCTTAATACCAGGCTTACTAATTAGAGTTGTTTCGTAATATTTCGACTGAGAGCTTTTTATCAGGGAAAAATGGGAGAGAAGCTTCTGATTTATGACTATCTCCCTAACAGGACATGTATGATCTTCTGCATGGTAAGTGCACTTGACCAATTTACAACTGGTGCATAGCTGACTAACTAATGGTTCATAGATGATAAAAAAATTTAGAATCCAGTTTTCAATATTATCTATCCCCATCATACTAGGAATGTGCTCTAATACCATGTGATCAGAACCTGTGTATCGTAAATAAAAAACATAATTTAGATAGAGAAGGGATCGATTCGAAGTGATTGGCCTTCCTATAACAAGCCTCTTTATTATTCAAATTCCTTCCTACTATAGTAATAAGTGGTTCCTCTTTATAAAGTATATCATCGGTATGATACATTAATTGAATGCAGATCAGGCAGTAAAAATTTCTGATTAACAAAAAAAAAATATTAAGGAAGATGCCTTATTTTTCATTGTACTTATCTCAAAACTAAATCATTTTTCATGATTCATGTCTATTTGTTTACGGGATGTTCTTTTAGATTCTAAGAGGTGTGATTAGATCAGACAACTGATAAGATGCATTAAAGGAAAAATCTGAAAATTGGGTCAGTTGTTCCTTACACGATCTTGCCCAAAACCACTTGAACAACTTAAAAAGTGATAAGCTTTACTCAATTGAATTTACTAAAAAACATCTGAAATGATGACCTGTCTCTATTCTTGTTAACAGTTCTGTGAATAGTGTTTTTCCCAATCTCTATTCTTGTTAATAGTACTGTGAATAGTGTTCCCAAAATTATGTTCTACCATCAGATTTGCACCTAAAAATGATATACCCAAATTCTCTCTCTCTCTCTCTCTCTCTCTCTCTCTCTCTCTCTCTCTCTCTCTCTTCTCCTACTTTTTAATCACCCTAATTAGGGGTGCTTCTCTTTAGTCAGTTTATTAGTTTCTACTTAAACTTTAGAGAAGAGAATTGATTTTTTAACCATGCCTTTAGACAATATATGTAATGTAACTTTAATTTACTATGACTAAACTAATCTGACAGCTCAAGTCTATATGGTTATATATATTCACCTCACAGACATGAATATGCTGTAGGCATCTTACCATATCAAGTTATCGACTAGAAATTGAGCCATAATCTTTTATTGTACAATATTACCAATAATTAACAAGCATAAATAACAGAAATTGAGGGATTTCCCGTATCAAGAAAAGGAAGTGACTTGAGCGTCTTACGTGTTGTGATTTACTTGAAGAGATGTTAGGTTCTGTAAATTCTTGATACGTGAAGGTATTTAATCACTTGTCTGTTTTTACGTGAAGGTTTATGTGGATTTCAGTCCAGCTTATTACAGGATTGCTCATCTGGATATTAATTTGGAAGCAGCCATAGATGAGGTGGGTAATTTGTCGCGATTCTGACTACTATTTTTGAGTATTCTAAGCTAATGGTATGCCCCTCTTTAGACATAATTATGTTTAAACTTCTCATCTTTGGTAAGAAACAATTGAATTATTTTATTGTCTGAAGTCTGAAGCCCTTGTTGGTATGCAAAAGTCTGGAAAGAGTATGACCGAGTAGAAGATTATGAACATTTTTCAGTGATTTCTAATTTTACTGTTTATGCTTCACACTAGCTTACTGCAACTTGCGGCATATTCCATTAAAAGTTATTTGATTTTTATTGAATTTTTTTCTTTAATCTTTTACGAGGTAAGAGCTCATGAAGTTATGGATGAGGTCTTCGTTAGTAACTAAATTAGAGGAAATCACTGTAATGACGTTGGCTTAGATTTGAGTAGAAGTTTTCTACTAAACTTTACATATTTTAGAAACTTAAAGGGTTCTTTTTGAATTATTAGACTTCACACTTAACTATCCATGAAATAATTTGCCTTAAATCAGTTTTTATTAGAAACTTTAATCAAATTACTCCAACCCTTCAGGTTAAACATTTTTGCTTCTTGGATGCGACTGTCTTGTTACCCGCATAATCAATGCATTTTGGTTCCCAATGTAGATCGAGTCATTTTTAAATTCTTTTACATGATTAATTTGGTCTCCATCAGATCTTATTGGATATTCTTTTGCATTTTGTAGATATGGAATCAACGGATTCATGAAAATGCATCACTATATAATGGTACGAAGTTTAGGGATGTGAGCCTGCCTTCATATGCAAACTTAATTCAATAGTTTCTTTATGCTAACATTCGAAAAGTGACCTTTTGTAAGTTGATTTTTTTTTAAATGTTCTCTTTCTTCACATATAAGTAACTGTTAGAATCTCCTCTATCATGGAGAAGCAACAGATTGACCCAAAGTATGGAGATCAAAGACAAATGGTAGAATTTTACACTGTTCATGATGCAAGTGGAGATTCGATGAAAATAGAAGAGTTTTTTTCGAAACAGTTATTTATGAACTTCGTATTTTGATTTTTTTTTTCCTTAAATCAGGTTTGCATTTAGATGTGCAGCCCATGTAGGGTCTCAGTCTAACTAGATCTTAGTGAAAGTTGTTTCAAGGTCCCACTTTAAAACGACTTTGAGTGAGCACACAGCTAGAAGCAAGTTAGCCACCTTCTCATTTTTATTATCTACAAAATGGAAAAAACCTTGCTTTTATTATCGGTAAAAGAAAAATATATTAAAAAAGGGAAGAGAACTACATGGCTGAGTTGCAGCAAGAAGCTAAGAGCAACTGGCCGAAAGGCCAGAAAGACAAGAAAAAAATGACAAAAACCAAAATCATGGACTTTTTGTTAGAATTTCGATCTTTCTTTTCTATTTATTAGAATTTTATTCATGAAGTGTGACGTTTATGAAGTGTCAAGTTTGACATTACACATTACTTTGATAGCTGTGTTGGGAGTGAACATCTCTCTATCTCTCGATTGGCTTTATGCATTTTGCAGTATGGAGGACATTGCTTGCATCATATAGGGGATTCTAACCAAATGCCACATGTATGCCTTCACCTTGGTTTGACAGATTACAGGTGTATCTCTCATTATGCCATTTTTTAGTCAGGTTTACTATGTGATGGGTTCTTCTTTTTTATTATGTTAGATGCACAGTTAGGACGTGTTCTGTCTAGAGCTAAAATCTAGCATTGCCAATTGTGTTAGTGCAGTCATAAGATTTGCTACAAGAGCAATAGTAATATAATTCTAAATTCATCACTTGCTATTTTCCGATTAGCCAAATGCAAGTTTATGGACAAGGTACCGCATAGAACTTAAGCTAAGGTACCTAGCGTTGTCAATTATGTTAATGCAAATATGCAATCATAAGGTTTACTATGAGAAAACAGTAGTGATGTATGATTTTCTTAAATATATTAGTTTCTATTTTGGAAACCCTTTATGCTGTCTCTTTATATATATATATATATATATATATATATATATATATAAGCAAGTTGTTGTATGCATAATGAACACGGACTTCATTGCAAACTACTTCGGTTTGTAAAAATATTTTATCACTTGAAACATGCGTTATCATGTTTTTTGGATTACCATGAGGAGATAGCATCAATACTTAAATAAGTAAATATAGTATTCTCAAAAGTTGATATAGCATTCTCTGGTACTTTTTACTAGCAACAAAAAAAACAGATGTTACTTTGCTAGAAATGATTCTACACTAGCCAAAAACCTGTTGGATTCTGATAAAAAAGGATCCATCTCTCCTAACCATCATTAAAACACCCGAATGATGTTTAAATGATCTTACACCATTACTGGTGTAAGATCATTTAAACATTGTCCATAAGATCATTTCATTGATCTTCTTTCAATTGGGTTTTCAAAAAATTAGAATTATAAATGCATAGCACATGCAGGGCCGACTAGTATATGTATGTATATATATAAACGTGTGTGTTCCGAATCTCCAAGCCATATATGGGGTGCAAAGATCAGATGTTTCAAATTCACAAAATTCGTGATTTTTTGGTCCCTTACTCCTCAATGTATAATCTATCATTTTGATGGTGTTGATTACCATATCTTAAACCCTTAATGGTGCTAGATCATTTAAGTACCATTTTAGTGTTTAAACCGTGATGTTATTTCCTCTAAGTCAAAGTACTACCATTCCAGTTTTGGCCCCCGACCTGGCCCGGAAGTAGTAGCATGATGTGCTAAGCGTGACCCGGGAACGAACCTAGTCTAAGCATGATCCAATCTCTGTTAAACCAGAATGGACTTGGATTAAGTACCCAAACATTTGGGCTTGGCCCAACCCAATTTATATACCAACACTTCAAATTGAACCGTCCGATCTATGTACTCTTCTAGTATGGACTGTTGTGCTTATTTTTTTCAATTGTTGATATAAAAATTCACCAACATATGGTTCCAAAGATCTTATATGCTTGATTATTTGCTTGTGACATGTGCAGATTATGGGCTGTTAGTTGAACTTCTTAGATTGACCAAAGATGTGCACCACATAGCGTCCATGGCCCTGATCAGTATCCTTTCGGTCAGGGGAGTTGGTCGGTAACGACAAATTGAATTTGAAGGCGAAGACCTTTATAAATGAATACGAAGTATATCTCTTCAGATTATTTTGTTTTGTAACAATTACAGAACATTAATTGCGCAGCGGCTAAACAGGAGGTCCTCGGATACTAAATTAACCATGCATGCATTGTATTATAAGATGCTACTGGTGGACTTAGATTTTTCTCTCTTCTTTTTTAAACTCTTCCGAGCACTAGAATATGGGCATTCAGAATTGACGGAAATGCTTGATGATGATCTTGTACAAAAGGCATTTATCGTCACTTTTGAAGAAAACAACCTTAAATTGACTCCTGCTTCTAGTTAGTGATCCTTCGGAACTGACGCATCTACATAAAAGAGTTCCATCATCCCTTTGTGATCCAGTGGAATCCGGCACGCTATCGGAGTGTGCTGGAGAGAAATCTTCTACACCACTAACCGTTTCCTCATCCATTATGCATTTTTAGCCACTCTCCGAATTATAGCAAATGGGAACAGTAGAATCGTAGTTCAAAATGAAAACATTAAAAGTAGAACAGTGGAATCTAATAGTTTTAAGTCATCAGCTACTGAAAACATTAAAATTAGAATAGTGGTGCTACTAGGGAGTCCCAATTGTTATGTTTTCGAGTTTATTTTCTCCACTGATTGATTATATTTTTGTTTTCTTCTCTTTAGAATTCTTAATGAGAAATCTCTCATTGATCTCAAACGAGTTGTTTTCTTGTTGTCAAGCTCTTGAAACTTAGTTAATTACTTGTAGTGTTACTGAGAAATATAGCACGGGTGCCTAGTGCCAAGGTGTCACAAATGTTTGGCATACCATTTTTTTTATAACCTTGGTGTCTGGGTCTTTTAGAGCACCAGACTAATCCTAGGGGCACATGTGCACCCAAATTAGTACATGACGTGCCAGCACAAGATATAAATCCCTACAGTGGCCTCAAGGGGAATTCAAACTTTGATCTCTCACTTTATGAGGCGGATACCAGACACACCAATTTCTAATGATTTCAACATGGTGTTACGTCTTTAAGAATGTTTCTCTAAATTTCTCATATATCAATGGGATAAGAGTAATATTGTAATAGTCCCACATTAGATAGAGAAAAGCCCTAACTTTAGCTTGGGCTATATGTGATTGCAGATGTTACATGTCATGACGCGTTTTGGGTCGGGACTTAAGTCCGTGCTAGAAACAAAGTCGAGGTGGGGACCTGAGCTCAGAATCGAATAATATTGTAGCATGCTGGTCTAGGTAGTCACAGAATGGTATCAGAGCCGAGAACGACTCTTCTATAAGGTGGGAGGGCTGTAATAGTGGCATATTGGATAGAGAAAAGTCCTGACCCTAGACTATATGTGATTGTGAACGTTATATCTCATGACGCATTTTGGGTGGGTTCTTAAGCCCATGCCAGAAATAAAATCAGGATAGAGACTTAAGCCTAGAACCGAATAATATTGTACTATATGGGTGTAGGTCATCGCAAATATTGTTATATTCTTAATTCTTGTCCTCTAGACTTACTCATTCATTTTCTTATATTCTATTTAATCTAAAAGAATTTGCACCCAAACATTTTACATGAGAACGTTATCGTATTCATCAAATATTTGAGTTCTACATCCCATTATTTGAAGTATACGATACTTGTTCCCAGGGGTGAGCCACATACAATAGTATGGGGCTATAGCCCCATTAAACTTTTAACATTGTATAGAATAAGTTTCTTATAGAGTCTTTTATTTTTCCTAAATCTATATAAGTCCCTAAAAATAGGGTCAAACAATTATTGACATGTGTCGCATATTGCTAGCCCCCACTAGTTTGTTTGTTCTCCTAGTTTTCATGGAGTTTTAATAGGCTACTTTGGGGGAACAAAGAAAGTCACGAAACCTAAGAGGTTTTGAATATTTTGCTAAAAATTATGGCTGGGAAGAGTATGATTTGCAAAACCAAGACATCTGCTCTTGCAAAGGAACCCGATCTCTCTTCAAGGTTTGTTTTTAAGCTTCAGTCTTTTTAATTTATTTATATTGTCCTTTTGTAAGTTTGTAATTAAAATGAAATGTGATTGAGGAAACACAACAATTTATATATTTTTTTTCAAATGCTAAATACAAGTCACCTCTTTATTTTTTTCTTTTTTTAATTATCTTGTGGTTGCACTTACCTTTCCATCCTCTACAAAATATAAAAAATTGTTGAACTTGTAGAATTTTATTGGCCTAACTCAATCTCATAAAATTGGCTTGTAAGATGAGGTTTGCCCAAATTATATAAAACTCAAGGCCTCCAACCACAATTGATGTGGGACTATTCTAACACGCCTCGCATGTGATTTGGCTTGACACGTAGACAATTGAACTAGGTAATATGGAGTGGAGAAATACATGCTTTGATACCATGATAAAATTTTATGGGCCTAACTCAACCTCACAAAACCGACTTGTGGGACTATTTTACCAATTCCCGATTGTGGGACTATTCTGTCTTTTTGTATTGTCTCCCTCTTGGAGTAAGTTATATAAATCCTCTTGTAACTTCATTTTTTAGGATAACGAATGAGGACCATTTTGTCTCTTCTCCATCTTTGTATGCTATTGTATTGACATGGTATCAGAACCATCGTTGATCGAATCCGACCAGCTCATTCTTGGTTGATTCAGCCCAATAAGAAATTCAAGTATCGGACGAAACAACTAAAGCTGCTTAGGTGTGGGAAAAGCAGTGCTACCTAGACACGTGGTATGGGTGCCAAGTGTCAAGGCGCCTAACATGCCAATTTCTAAAGATTCCGGTACGACGGCACGACCTTAAAAAAAATAGAACATATATAGGAAAAAAAATTGAAGGGAAATCGTAGAGAGCCAAGTGAGATATGTAATGAAAGATACATATGTTATTTTGGCTCTAACTATATGTTGGCTCACTCGAGCGCGAACCAAGTCTGCTTGAGCAAGGTGACTACTCAACAAGGGGTTTCTCGGGTTTTAATCACTTAAGCGACTTTGGTTGTCGTCCAGGCGACCCGCGACGACGCAGTTGCGTCTACACTCGGGATTTAACTAATTTCTCTTAGATTAGAAGTAGGATTTGTGTCTTCTATATAAAGAGAAAATCCTTGGTCGAATTGTAAGGTTGGGATATCATTAAAAAGTTTTGAAAAATCTATCTAGGGTTTTGAAGAGACTTGAGTGTAATTGTATTCTTGTGTAATCATCAATATAGTGGATTATCGTTGCCTGTGGACGTAGGAATATTACCAAACTATGTAAATATTGTCTCTTGTGTGTTTGTGGTTGATTTTCTTCTATTTTGCGTTCTTATTTGATAGTTCATCGTGAGATCGGTGGTTAGTTTGTCAGCTTTCGCGTAACAAATTGGTATTAAAGTTATTTGGTTTTTGTTCTATGATCGGAGATGGCATCAAAGTATGCAAAAGTTTTGAATGCAAGGTTCAACAGAAAGATCAATTTCGGCTTGTGGTTAGTACAAGTCCGAGATGTCTTGATTCAACAAAGGCTACACAAGGCCTTGAAAGAGCTTTCTGGTAAACCGGCAAATATGTCTAATGGTGATTGAGAAGCATTCGAACTTCAAATGTGTAGTACGATTCGGCTATGTCTAGTGAAGGAGGTTTTGTACAACATAATGCGGGAGCACTTGGCGGCCTCTTTATAGGCTAAATTGGAGAGTCTCTATATGAAGAAATCTCTGATGAGTCGTCTATATCTTAAGAAGCAACTACACAAGTTGCACATGAAGGCAGATACTTCTCTCAACGAATATCTTAATGAATTTAATAAAATAACATCTGAATTATTAAATGTTTGAGAAGAGGTTAAAGATAAAGATAAAGCACTATTATTTTTGTCTTTCCTCTACGATTCCTAAGAGCACCTGATTACTATGCTGCTCTATGGGAAGGATACTATTGAACTGGAATCGGTTATAGCGGCACTGCTTTATAATGACATGAGGAATAAAGGTTCGGATAGTGATACATAAGCAAATGGCTTGTTGGTTAGGGGGAGAACAGATGACCGTAATCCGAAAGGGGTAGATCAAAGTCCAAATCTAAATTCAAAAACAGAAAGACGGTAGAATGCTATAAGTGTCAAGAACAGGTTCACATCAGAAGGCATTGTCCACAGTTACAAATAAAGAGGAACGATGCTCAAAATAAGAAATAAAAATGAGTCATTGATGAGGTTGGTATAACTGAATAAGCTCCGGATGATGATGAGAACATATTATTAATGGTTTCAGATAGATACTTGCAGAATACGTGGATATTTGATTCAGGGTACCCTACTGCATGTGTCCAAATAGAAACTGGTTCACGTTTTATAAAGAGGTGGATGGTGGAACGATTTTGATGGATAACAATATAGCCTGTAAAACAATTGAAAATTGGAGTATCAGAATAAAGATACACAATGGGGTTGTGAGAACATTGACCGATGTACGTCATGTTTTGAAACTGAAGAAGAACCTCATAGCGCTTGGTACATTAGACTCAAATGGGCTCAAGTTTGTAACTCAAGATTTTAAAAGTGACAAAGGAATCTCTGGTTGTGATGATAGCGAAAAAGGTTGGGAACATTTACTTTCTATCAGGGAGTACAGTGACAGGTGGAGCAGCAGTATCTACGTCAGATGATGGTGGCTTGTCCTCTATAGAGCTATGACACATGTGCCTAGGGCACATGTCAAAAAGAGAGATGAAAGAGTTGAACAAGCAGGGCTTGTTGAAAGGTATAAAGGTCAGAAAAGTTGACTTTTGTGAGTATTGTGTCTTTGAAAATTGTCTAGGGTTAAGTTCAATATAGCGGTTCACATTACAAAAGGCACACTGGACTATATACATTATGGGTACCTTCAAAGGTTCCTTCTAAAGGTGGTGCCAGGTATTTCGTCTCCTCCATCGATGAATACTCTCAATATATATAGATCTACATGATGAAGAGTAAGGATGAGGTGTTGAAAATTTTCAAGAGGTGGAAGAACTGTTTGAGAACCAAACTGAAAGAAAGGTCAAGCGGTTGAGAACCGATAATGGTGGTGAGTACACCAGTGGACAGTTTCAGAAGTTTAAAAAAGAGAACGGTATTGTTAGGCACTTCATAGTGAAGAATACACCGTAACAGAATATGGTAGCAGAGCGTATGAATATAACTCTACTTGAAAAGATAAAATATATGTTATCTAAAGCGGGATTAGGTAGAGAGTTTTGGGCAGAGGCAGTCAGCACAGTATGTTATCTAGTAAATAGATCACCGTCTACAGCAATAGAGTGCAAGACTTCGATTGAGATAGTCAGGGAAGCCTGCAGATTATAGTACATTGGGAGTCTTTGATTGCACAACTTACTATCATGTCAGAGATAGTAAATTGACTCAAGGGCTAAAAAAGTAATTTTCTTATGGTATGTAAATAGTGTGAAAGGATACAGGTTATGGTGTCCTGAGCAGAATAAGGTTGTGATCAGTAAATATGTGACCTTTGATAAAAATCTATTATACGCACATCTGACAAATAAATCATGAAAATTAGAGAAGAGGTGGCAGAAGATCAATTTGAGGTGAAATCAAAAACTCCTATAGTTATTACATTAGAGAACATTATAGAAATAGTTGAGAGAGAGTCAGAATAATCCTTAGCAGGTGGAAGACCCAAAAGGAATGTTAGAATACTAATTTGCTACGATTATGAGGATATGGTCTCCTACGCATTGACGTTGGATGGCAATGAGCCGTCTTCATTCAAAGATGTAATCAATAGTAGATGTGCACAAGAATGGAAGACATTGATTACAATTGGAATTAGAGTTTGAGCAATTGAGTGTAAGTGAGTTTATAAGAAGAGAGAGGGTTCTCTGAAAAGTATGGTGCAAGGTACAAAGAACGGTTTATAGCATAGGGCTATGCACAAAAGGAAGGCATTGATTATAATGAGGTGTCCTCACCTGTTGTGAAACACGCTTCAATTCAGGTTTTATTGTCAATTGTAGCATAGTTGAAATTAGAGTTGGAGCAACTCGATGTCAAAATAACTTTTCTACACGGTGATCTGGAGGAAGAGATCTATATGAACCAAACTCAAGGGTTCAAATCTCCTGAAGAAGAAAGGTTAGTGTGTAAACTGAAGAAGTCCTTGTACGGGTTGAAACAGTCGTCGAGACAGTAGGACAAGAGGTTTGACACTTTTATAATGGGCCAAAATTACATTTGAAGTTAATACGACAATTGTGTTTACTTCAAGAGGTTAGCGGATGACTCATTTATTTATCTTCTTTTGTATGTTGATGATATGCTCATAGTTGTAAAGAGCATGGTGGAAATCAATAAGTTGAAATCTCAATTTGGCATGGAGTTTGAGATAAAGGATCTTAGTGCAGCAAGAAAGATTCTTGGGATGGAGATTCAGAGAGACATAAAGAAAGGGCAGTTGTGTCTGGCATAGAAAAGTTATCTGGAGAAGATACTTTCACGGTTTGAGATGGAGAACTCAAAGGTTGTGAGTACTCCATTAGCAGCTCACTTCCGTCTTTTGACTAGCATGTCTCCTACTACGAATGAGGAACGTGAGCCCATGACTCGTGTCCCCTATGCAAGTGCAGTTGGTACTTGATGTACGCTATGACATGCACTCAATCGGATATTTAACATGTCGTTAGCGTTGTTAGTAGATATATGACTGATCCGGGCAAAAGCATTGGTAATCGATGAAATTGATTATGTGATACCAAGGATGTCGGTTTAGTTTTTCGCAGTGGTACAGGTCATGTAGATACATAGATTCAGATTACGCAGGTGATTTAGATAAGTGTCGGTCTACAACGGGATATGTGTTTGCGCTATTAAGAGGTCCGGTTAGCTAGAGGTCGATATTACAGGATACAAAGACTTTGTCTATTGCAGAGGCAGAGTACATGACAGTAATAAAGGCAGTAAAAGAAGTATTGTGGCTTAAGGGCTTAGTTGATGATTTGGAGATCGCACAAGAAAGTGTCCATATAGTCTTTGATAGCTAGAGTGTTATTTACTCAGCAAAGAATCATATATATTATGTTCGTATCAAACACATTGATATACGGTATCATTTCGTATGGGAAGTAATCGAAGATGGTGAAATATCTTTGAAGAAGGTGAGTACGAAGGACAATCCTGTGACTATGATGACAAAGGTGGTACCGATGCTCAAGACTAAACATTGTTTGGATTTGATCAATGTTCAACAGTGTTGGTACTTTTTTATGTATATATCTAATTAAGTCTTAACCTATTACAAGTGCACGATGGAAATTATAGTACTAGCAAAAGATCGTTCCCACAGAGACAAGTTAAATTATATTAACTTAATTTTTATGAAAACTTATACTTCTCTTTTAAGCTCCTAAACTACTGGAGAAAAATGAATAAAATAATTATTTTTAAACTAAGTTTGCAGAAAATAAATCTTAATCCTCCTTCTTCAGATTATGGTCGTCAATCACAATCTTCGGCTATCGGATATTTATAAAATTAAACAATACCATTACAGTATATATCAAGTCTCCTAACATTAGTCGTCAATCCATATTAAAATCTTATCAATACAGATTTAATCCAATCACCAATCTCCTAAAACTTGGGCGTCAATCAAATTCTAGAAAACTGAAGATAGAAAAGTAAAAACCGTTACACTAATCTACAAACCTCAATCTGAGTCATCCATTCAAATTTAAATCTGAAGATATTTACAAAGCAAAAAATAAAAAATCAAATCTAAACTAGAAAGTAAGAGTAGAACCATCCAAAGGGTTGATCTTTCAGCTTCCGCATTCTTGGTTGTCAGGCAAGACCTCGGAGAATTGTGGACAATGTTACTTTGTAAATCATAAACTAGTTTGATCAGAAAAAAATACAAACCTTAGTTGTCAATTGATACTGTGAAATTCTTCGATGATTATTCATATGCCAGGCTCTCTTATTTATAGATCATAAGGAGTCAGTTTACAAGACTTCTAATTCTAATAAAAGAAATAAAACTATCATAATATATCTCTAATTCTAATTTTACAATTTCTTACTTCCTTTAGTCGATGTATTTTGGATTGTTCCGCAGTAGAGATCTTCTAGGGTTTATCTTTATCGATCTTCTTGGATCTGTGATCAGCAAAACTTCTAATTCAAGAGTTTTTCTAATTCTGTTCATGACAGTATAATCTTCACGTGATCAGTAGCAATGATAGTCAGTAAGAAAGCTTCATAATCGTAATCGTAAATCACGAATATCTTTTTTCTTTTCTTTTTCTGGAAAATCGTAAATTATGATTTTCTATTTTCCATAAGTTTCTCTCTGGACGATTCTCTAGATTATGATTAATCGCTTTTCATTCTATATCGCTTCAGCTTCTTAAACATCTTCTAGGGAATCGTAAATTATGATTTCTCATTTCTATCTTTTGTAGCAGTGCTCAATTGTCTTTTCACGATTTTTTAGTTTTCAGTATATAGCGAATCGTCTTTTTGCGCTTAATCGCCTTTTACTGCTCTTTTTTAGTTCATTTTGGCAAAAATTAACATTTCGGCTCTCTTTTACTGATTTTTCTTAATATCTGTATATCAGTAACTTATTAGTAGCAAACTAAGTCCTAACACCACTAAGTTAAGGGTGATAAAATGATATATTATATGACTGATCAATACCTTGTAAACTCATCACCTATAAGCGCCCATGAAACAAATCATTTTATAGAAGCTCTTATAAAAATAATTTTTTTCTATTGGTCAGGAATTTTAATATTATAGATCATAAAATTATAAGCAAAATTATACCACATAGAGCATAAGCGAACGAAGCGATATCGACTCAGCGCTGACCTCTAATGTCATTATTTTGCGCTTTTATCGACTCAGAGCTCCAAAGAGAGAGAGAGAGAGAGAGAGAGAGTTGTCTTAAAGATGGAGCGAGTTTTTCCACAGAGAGCACCTCCGCGAAGCAAGAGAGAGAGAGAGAGAGAGAGCGCCTTTTTTGAATTCCTTGACCGCCTTAAAACGTCTCGTTATCAGACTTGACATTCCTTCTGCCGTCTGCACTACCTACCCCTGTCATGTGTAGCCGCCTGCGCTATCTACCTCTGTTATGTGTAGCTGCTTGCGCTATCTACCTCTGTCAGCAAGATACATTGAGAAATCTCTGTTGTTACTAACTCGGATTAGTGCCAAAGCACTTTCCACATGTCTGCTTCTCATCTTTGGACGGGCTCAGAGAAATCTCTATACACGGGCGCATTATCCTCTTATATATATATATATATATATATATATATATATATATATATATATATAGATATACTCTCTTGACCGTCATTTCAATACTAGTTTGGTGTTTAAATGATCTCACACCATTAATGATTGAGTATGTGGGTAATCAACACCATCAAAGTGATAAATCATGCATCAAAGGGCAATGGGTCAAAAAATCAAGCTGTTTGAGCGATTTGAATCATCCGATCCGTTGATTATAATAACAACCATTGTTTTTAGTTTAAATGGCTGATGTCAAAGTTTATCAAGCGGATGGTTTATATCGACTTATAGGCGTGGTTTTATGGGCTAAGATATGCTACAAGGATGGATCGTCATTTGGACAATTTGGATTGGTCAAGATGTGCGCCACACAAGGTATAAAAAATCGGCCAATACCGATACATATCGGTCCTCCAACTCGGTAGTGGTATCGGCCGATGCATATATTTTTTATTTTTTTATTTTTGTTTTTAAATGTCGATCCATATCGGTATCGGCCGATTCGTATCCGTCCTCCATGGACCAATACCCGATCGGATGGTTTACATCCATTTACAAGTATGATACTTTGGCTAAGGCATGTTAATTCGAACGATGGATTGACACTTGAGAAATTTAGATTGATCATAAATATGTGTCACATGGCACACTAATAAACCACACTTCAATGTTGTGAGATAAAAAGTGATATTTTAATGGTATAAGATCATTTAAACACCAAATCAGTCAGGAGCCCTATATATATATATATATATATATATATATATATATATATATATATATATCTATGCCTTTTGATATGAATACGATATATAGCGCCTATTTTGTAAAGTGATAGGTGATACGGTGCTTACTTTATTAATTAGGGTAAAACTTTTAAAATATTTTAAAAGTTATATTCTCTCGTTTCTCTTATTTTTTTTTTAAGAAAGTGTCAAACTTATTTTTTCAAATATATTTTACTCAAAAAAATGTGAGAGTTCAATAGCGCTGTACTAACACCTCAATAATTTGATGGGGACAAAATTTTTTTGCTCGACAAAATAGTGCACCGACAGGGCGGATTAAATCCAAATGCCCAACCAGAAACTCCAACATGGCCAATTTAAAGAATCTCTTATTTCTGCTAAGCCATCGCACATTATTAAAATGAGATTCTTTTAAGTGAGGTCTGCCTAGTGTGATTTATATAAAGAAACGTGCTTATAAGTAATTGTGGGCCATCCAATTGATCAACTTTAGTAGCAACCATTAAGATTAAAAATGGCAATTGATATTGTAGTCTACAGCTTTGATCAACCCGATCCGAGCCGACCAAAACCGACCTTATCGTAGACTCAACTGAAAGATGGCCAGATGCCTGATGCCTGATGCCTAACCCAAGCTAACAAGGTCAAGTTTATGTCCCCATCATATATGCTTAGATGTGACCATTGAAAACGAAATAAAGACCTCCATATGATAACACCTGATGCCTAGATGTGATCATTGATGATCAGATATGCCACGTGTATGCTTGATCAAGTCCCAACACAAATAACCTAAATGAAAAATAAGAAAACCAAAATGTATTCCACTTACATTCACGGATTTCACAGTTACATCTGATGATTCTGATCCATGGGATCAATTTTGTAGTATGATTCTAGGATATTCAATCTCTATCATCTCCACTGTAGAAATAAACCAAAATGTAGTCAACAAATTTCACGGATTTCACACTTACATCTGATCCATTGAATCAATCTCGAACTCGGATTCTACCAATTCAATCGTTATCACCTCCACCGTAGATTTCATGCCCCCTCTACAGTTTGTACAACCTGTACCAACGCACCATAACGTAAACATCGGCCACACACTGGATCCCCAACGCAGCTACACTTCCACACACTACATGCAACAAGCTTTTGGCAATCATACTTAAAAACGGAAATATAATCAGAAGGGCCAGAAGCTCAAGATTTAAAATAGACGGCTTCAAATGAAACCATCGTTTCAAGATCAGGCAGCCCTTGTTTCCGCCGTCAAAGATCTTGATCCAACAGTCCATATTGAATGCGAACAACATAAAAGAGTCCAAAAGGATCCATGGGTCAAAACCCAAACCAAGTCATAATCAAAACTCGATGTCAATGAAATAGCGCTCAACCGTACGATCATTTTCAAGAGCGATCCACCATCGTCCATGTAGTAATGCACTGCTCCTAACAAGTTAATCGAAAATTCGAAACCCATCTGCTAACAAATCTAACGGCCATAAGAAACCAAAGCTTTGGGACACCCAATATAACGCGGTTAAATAACACATCAACGAACGAACGGTTCCCAAGGACCCGATTACAGAAGACGGAGTAAATGATGCCGTACACAGAACTATACGCTAGCACATACACCAGAACAACAGTATGGAAGAAGGCCACCCACTTTACCAGATAGAACCCGAAATTAAATCTCAGCGGTTGATTTCATCCATTTTCTTGATCTTCAGGAAACTCGAATTTCGTGACCTGGGTAAAATATTTGAGGGGTTCAGGGATTCTCCGCCGTGGATGTCCTCCATCTTCAAGAAACCCGAATCTCATGGCCCGGGTATCAACTCTTCCATGATTTACAGAACTGCCATTGATTAAAGAATTTTTGAGGGATTTGGGCATTGTTGGCAGTTGATCTCCGAGAAACCCGAATTTCGTGGCCCGAGTTGAAATTTTTCCAAGATTTCCAGACCTGCCATTGTCTTCTTCAGGCATATGGGTCATTTTTGTGGCGATAAATTGGTTGGCATCTACGGTGTCGATTGAAGAGATAAAGAGGTGGGTTTGGTGATCAACGGTGCAATGGAGGAGTAGGAGGATGAGTGAGAGGAATAAGAAGGTGAGGTGTGTGCTAAGTTGCGCCATGATGGGTGTTGGTTCTTTGCTCTATTCTCTACCTCTCTCTTTCTCTGGTTTCTTTCTCTCTGTAGTTTCTTTCTCTCGCACTTGTTTTTTGTCTTTGTGAAGGAGGGAAATCGGTTTGTTTAAGTACACAGAGGCATGAAATTTCTACAGGATATATGGCGTTTGTTAGAACGTTGAAGATTGTGGATTTCTGGCATTTAACGGCTCGTCGGCTCACGGTCATTTTGACACAGAGTCACAGACCCTTAAAATAAGGGCTCATAATGGACCGGCTCAAAGAGAGGTCAGCCTGGCATAACCCAGGCATAGAATTGCTCAGCCCACTCTTGGCCCTAGCAAGCCAGGCCGGATCCCTGTTGGGTTGTGGGCTCTTTTTTAGCTGAAAGGTATTTTTACCTCATTTTCTTTTAAAATCAAAATTTTTTAGATAGATCAAAGGTTCTTTAACAATTTCCAAAAGTTCAATGTTAGGCATCGTGACAAATTTCGTTTTCAGTAATTTTTCGGTGGGGGGTTCCTGTCGGTACATTTCAAATTAATTTCGATACATTTCAAAAAAAATTCGGAAAAGTTTCGGAGATTAAAAATATATAAAAAATATATTTAATATTTTAAAAAAAAATTGACAATTGATCCAAGTGGCCACGCATTGACACAGAGCTCAAGCATAAAACTATAGAAGACAAATTGATAAAGGGTACAGTTATATTCACCCAAAGGCTGCTTTTTCACCCCACCTCCTCCACTAGGCATATATTGACCGCCTTTGATCAAATGGTGGAGGTCATTTCTCGTCCCCATCTTTTACACAATGAATATATGGATCGTGAGCGTACCATCAGACGGTCTCTTTTTTATTACACGCGATACACATCTCAAAAAGTGATATTAAAATCATGCTTGAGCGTGATGGGGGTCATATGATTTTAGAGTCACTTTTGAGATGTGTGCTGTGTATAGTAAAAAATTGACCGTCTGATGGTATCCCCACGATCCATAGATCCATTATGAAGAAGATGAGGACGAAAAACGACCTCCACCATCAGATTCAAGGGCAGTCAATGATTATAAGGAGTGAGTATAATGGTACCTACCCATTACTGTTTTTCACAATCTATTTAGTCCTGCATCATTCAGTGAAAAAGCCTCCCCACCCTACTCACCTATATAAAGGTTTCATTCCCTACTTAGCAGATCACGCGGCATGGTGGTGACTTGTGAGCGCCTCTTTAGCTTTAGCTAAATTATTAATTTATTCGAAAAAAAAAAAAATAATCTTAAAAAAAATACTGAAATTTATCGAAATTTTGTCAAAAAATATTGAAATTATTGAAAAGGGTTGAACTTTTTTTGAAATTTTCGTTTGACCTCCAATTCGCGCAAAATTTTGTCGAATTTCGACAAAATTTGTCACTATGATGTTTGGGGAGCATTTTAATGAAATGCCTTTTAAATAAATAATTACTATATATAATTTTAAGTTTTTATATATAAATTGGGTGGGGCCTAGCCCAAATATTGGGGTACCTAGTCCAAGTCTGTTCCGGTTTAACCTATATGATCAGTAGACTAGGTTGGCCCCGAGTCATGCTTACCTCATTAGCCTCGTATTTTTACTTGGAGGTAATAGCAACATTGGCATTGCTGAGAACCATGTGAATATCCGAAAAGGTGTGAAAATCCGAAAAGGTCGAATTAGGGGTGGATTCAACTCTCGTAACAGTCATTTAAACATTAAAATAATATTTAAATGATTTTACACCGTTAATGATTTAAGATATGATTTACACCATCAAAATGATAGATAATAAAGCATTTAGAAAATTTGAAACATCTGATTGTGCACCACCCAGTGACCGAAAAGATGTTATAATTAACCGTATATTTTCAGAGTAATACGTGTCTTGGATCTTTGATCTATGTTAGCGGCAAAAAAGAAAATTTGGTAATATTTGGATAGGGGTCATTTCAATTCATTTCAGATTATTTTTGGGAAAAAATTGAAAAACAGTGAGCAATCACGGATTGGAAAAAAATTAATTTTTATAAAAATCCTTTTTATTATTTAAAAATGACTAAAATTAATTAAAATTTTGTTTATTTCATCAAAATTAATGAAAATTCTAAAAATTAAATCATCAAAATTTTGCCTAACTCCCTATTTTGGAGAATTTTGGAGGTTTAGCAAGCCTAGAACACTTGTTTCCAAAGGTTTGAGGGGCAACTTCCCTCTAAGCTAGTCCGTGCATAGTCACAAAATTTGTCAAATTTTTTAAAAATTTGCTTGAGGTTTTACAAATTAATTGCGAATCATTTGTGATTTTTAAAAAAATTTATGTGTTTTAAAAATTTGCAAAAAATTTCAGAAGATTTGCAATAAATTATTATTTTATATATATACTTTTTATTCTTATTTTATATTTTTTTCTCTTTGATTTCCTCAAACTTCGCATACCCTTGCCGGAGATATATATATATACTTTTTATTCTACTCTTGTGGTAGAATTGGGCATAACGATCGGGACTGTGATTCTTTTGTGGGTGGTTCATCTGAACAACATAGGCCTTGGCTCTGGGTGGCTACGAGGAGCTCTAGGATTTCTTCTAGTTACTATAATTCATGGAGGGGCAAAAAACATAAGAGTAATGGTGGGGAGTGGAACGCTCGGGACCAATCTGGTGACTCGATTTCTCTGAGGGAGACGAAGATGGTATCTCACCCTAAGATCTGTGAAAGTCCAAATGAAGGGTATCACACGACTCACAGGGATGACGATGTAGAACGGCTATCGATTGACACAATTATTGGCCATGCTACCACGATCCTGAAGAAGTTGCCCACTCGCGGGAGGATGCTGAGGAGATGACAATTTCGCTGGATTTTTCTTCCTTGGATGGCGGACCACTTGAAAATTCATGCACGGAGTTTCCTAAGAAAGTGGAAAGTGGGCAATCAAGCCTTCCCACTTTCTCCAAATCCCATTCCGATTAGTGGGAGACCTCTTCCACATGTGACTATATTATTGGTGCCCCTGTTACTGGTGAGACAGCTGCGGTTACCCGTTCAATCCGCAACAATACTCGAAACTGGAAGAGATTTGCTTGGATAGACATCCCACCGTCAGATCTAGAAATTTCTGTTGTGAAGAAGGTTAATTCTCTTTCGAATTCTGATGAGAAGAGACATTGTTAGCTGGAAGTTGAAGATTTTGAGGTTACCAGTGACAAGGAGAGAGATCGTAAAGTTTAATCAGGGGGTCTGGCGCTGATGTGGAAATCTGATATCAACGTGGCCCTTCAATCCACATATCGCAACCACATTGGCATTACCATATCGAGGTCAGATTTTGCTAAATAGATTTTTACTGGTTTTTATGGAGAATTGATTCTACAAAATAGGTTTATTAGTTGGAATCTACTCCGCCGGCTTCACCGATAGAACCTGCTACCATGGATTTGCATCGACGACTTTACTAAAATTATTCACTGGGACGAGAAGGAAGGGGCGCTTATTCGTAACCAAAGTCAGATGGATGCCTTTAGAATGGCGCTTGACGATTGTAACCTTATGGATATTGGCTATTGTAGATCTCGTTTCACCTATTATGGATATTAGCTATTGGGGATCTCATTTCACCTGGGATAATGGCCGAGAGGGGGTTGATTTTGTTAAAGAACGCCTCAATCGAGCGGTGGCTTCAATCGATTAGCTCTCATTTTTCCTTGATGCTCATCTAAATCACCTTTTCACGACCCAATCAGATCACATGCCAATTTGTCTCTCAACTTCCCATCCTTCTCGGCTACCAATACCTTCCCAGAGACCGTTTTGCTTTCAAGCTATGTGGCTGAGATCAGAGGATTGTGAAGAGCTTATCTGAAATGGGTGGAATAACCATGAAGGGAGCTGTAACGTTGAAGGTTTCTGTCGTACATTGGAGAATATCTCTAAGGAGTTATCAATCTAGAATCGTACCACATTTGGCCATATTAGAAAATCGATTGAGTCTTTGTCCTGCAAGGTTAAAGATCTCTTAGCTAGTGCGTTTAAAGATCGTGATTCCAAATTGATCAAAGATATGAAATTGACACTTAATGAGGCTTTAGATAGACAGGAAGTCATGTGGTTGCAAAGAGGTAAAGAGCTATGGTTAAAGGAGGGCGATCGTAATATTTCCTTCTTCCATGCGAAGGCCACTCATAGAAAAAGAATGAACTATATTAAGGAGTTGAAGGATGATAATGGACTAATGTGCATTACTACTCAGCAGATTCAACATATAGTTGAGGATTACTATAGCAATCTTTTCTCCTCTAGTGCTCCGGTTCGGGTGGAGGAGGCTCTTAATGTTGTCGATAGTTGTATTACTCATGACCAGAATATGCAACTCATCAAACAATTCATAGCTGCTAAGGTGCATACGACGCTTTTCCATATGCACCCCCTTAAGCCCCTTAGGCCAAATGGTATGCCCCCTCTTTTCTATAAGAAATTTTGGCATGTTATTAGTGAGTTTGTTGCTTTAAGTTGCTTAAAGTTGCTAAAATAAACAAAACCTTCATTACCTTAATCCCAAAAAAAAATCACCCTACGTGTACAACCGAATACCGCCCAATTAGCCTTTATAATGTGATATATAAGATTATTGCCAAAGTATTGGTTAACAGACTAAAACCCATTTTACCGTCCCTTATTTCAGAGAACCAACCAGCTTTTATCGCAGGCCGTTTAATTACTAAAAATGTCCTAACGGCATTTGAGGTTCGACACTATCTTAGAAACAAAAGAAATGGTTGGGTTGGCAATTGTGTGCTCAAGCTTGATATGAGCATGACATATGATTGGATTGAGTGGGATTTTTTGGAAAAAAACTATGCTTAAAATGGGTTTTAGTCCTAGATCCGTTGGGCTGATTATGGGGTGTGTGTCCTCTGTGCCATTTTCTTTTCTTATTAATGGGGGTATTAGTGGTTGTGTTGTTCCTTCCAAAGGTATTCGGCAAGGCGATCCTCTCTCACTATACCTCTTCATCATTTGCTCGAAAGTGTTCTCCTGCCTCATCAAAAAATCAAATGAAAATAAATCCATTACCGGCATTAAAATTTGTAGAAATGCTTATGTTGTTTAACATCTCCTTTTTGTTTATGGTAGTCTTGTCTATGCTAAAGCTAATCTAGCTGAGATGCATGAAATTGTGGCTTTGTTGGGTCTTTATGAAGGTGCTTCTGAGCAGAAAATCAGCCTCGAAAAATCGGCCATATGTTTTAGCAGAAACATTTTTGAATCAGTTAGAAGGGAGATCATGAAATTCCTCAATATTAGAAGAGTTTCCAATCATGAGAAGTATTTGGGCTTGCCATCCATCACGGGTAAATTGAAAAGATATCTTTTTGGCATTATCAAAGATCGAGCATGGCGTAAGCTCCAAGGATGGATGGAAAACCTACTATATGTGGCAGGGAAAGAGGTTCTAATCAAAGCAGTTGCCTAGGCGATTTCAACATACGCGATGAGTTGTTTCCAATTACCTATAAAATTTCTCAAGGAGATTTCTATGTTGGTGGCCAGATTTTAGTGGGGTCGTAACAATAAGGAGAACAAAATTCAATGGATGGCATGGTAGTCGATCTGTAGATCTAAAAAAGATGGCGGTCCTGAGTTTAGAGAATTGGAGGCTTTTAACATTGCTATGCTCGTGATCGGTTTTAAAAAGTACCTTTGCAAGTGCACAAGATCTATTGTAGTAAGGCAAGAATACGAGTATCGTACCCACAGGGAAGCGCGTAATTAAATTAATTTTAAGAAAATAACAATGACCTAAGGAAGTACGAATGGCAAAAAATTTGATTGCTAAGATTAATCACTCCATAACGCAATAATAAGAGAAATTAAATCAAACTATGCAAGGTTGAACTAAGACAAAGAAAGTAACAATGATGAGATGATAAAGGAGTTTGCTATCCCTAGATTTATAACTTTTCTACAATCAATCCTACAATTTCATGTCAAATCATTATACCATCATTTAACTACAAGAAAAATAAATTGTTGAAAATGCAATTATTGACTCGGTATACCCTATCCTAACACTATGACTCATCCAATCACGGCATGAATAATGTGAAAGGCATAATGTATCACAAATGCAAAATCACAACAATAAATTCCAATCGCACAACATCCTAAATCAGTCTACAAGATCAAATTTAGGTGGAATACCCCTTTTATTGTCGCCGATAAGATCGACGGTCATAAATGAGCATTCGATGATAAACAATAGGCACACACTAAAAGCCACACAATTCAATAATTATAAAAGGAATTTTAAAGATTAAATGTAAATCAGTTATTCATCTAGGGGTTGCTTCCTCCTTGAATGAGAGGTTTAGCCGCTCATCCTCGATTCACACGCACGATGCAAATCCAAAGCCATTACAAAAGTTTTTCTTTTATTTATCAAAAGATTGAAGCCTTACACAGCTTTCTTCTCAAATACAAACTACAACTCTATCACAAATGAAAAACTCTCAAAATTCCAAGAAAAATCTACCAAGAAGAAGCCCCCCAAGCCTTAAACATGGCTCTGTTTATATAGGGTGCAGATAGAAAAACTTCTATAAAAAGCTCAATCGATTGAATTTCCAATTTCAATCGATTGAATTTAAATTTCAATTTTGGCGAATTAATTTGAATTTAAAGTCAATCGATTGATTTACAAGTCTCAATCGATTGAGTAAGTTTGAATTCAAATTCGAAGAGGGAAAAAATTGTCATCAAGTTAATCGATTGAATCCTGAATCTCAATCGATTGATTTTAAATTCAGATTTTAGGCGGCATAATAGTTGTCATAACCTCCATCGATTGATTTTCAGAATTCAATTGATTGAGTTAGACCTATGACATTTTTAATTCTCTTAGCAATTGCTACATCAATTGGTTCATTCACGGATTTCAACGTTTCCATTAGCTTCATGGTTCAATACTCCCATGTTGTCATTAATTTTGCTCTTTTATGCTGCTGCAAGATCCAACGGACAAAAATACTTGAAACCACTAAAACTGCACAACAGCCGTCAGATAGCCTTCATCGGATGGCTAAGTGTCGGTATTTGAGTGCAAAATATAGTGATATTTCAGTACAAATCACACACCCAAACTTACACTTTGCTAGTCCTCGAGCAAAGAGAATGAAAATATAATCGAAAAATATACTAGCAACCTAAAAGAAAATAAATATAATCAAAAACCTATAAATTCCTAAATAAATTTTCATGCCCTTTAATTGTAAATTACCTGTGAAAATTTTATAATAAATACCCAACCATGCTAATTTTATCAATGCCTATTCAGATTAATTTAATGCTTTGCTTTTCTAATGACTTTTTTATTCATGCCTAGAGTGTCGTGTGTGCTAACCATTGCTAAAATCCTTCCATCAGGGAATAAGTTCAAATAAGGAATCTTTAGATCTCGTGTCTCGACTCAATCCTGACTATAGATATGCACTCAAAATGAAATCTCTCCGATGACTAAGTTGCTTTTTTCACACACATGTGAGAGAGAGTTACAATTCAAATAAAAAAGGTCTCACATGACATAAGAAACATGGTTCATTAATGAATTTAAAAGAAATCTGATAAAGAAAGATATTTGTATATCAAGCATGTCATATCAAGCATCATAAGCATTGCATTATCACTCTCCACAAGGCATTTATCACTTAAGATTGGATCAAAAAAATCTTTTTCTGGGTCGAAATGGGACTCAAGTAAAGATTAAGAAAGAAAGGGAAATCGTTGATCAAATTTCTCTAAGAAACTGGAAACAAAAACACAATTTGATTTTCTCATTTTTTACTCTTTCCTTTGCCAATTTTTCAGAATTTTTCTTTTTATTTTATTTTTCTCAACTTTCTTTTCTTTCTACTCCTTTCTGCTTTTCATTTTGAAATCACCTCATAATTTTCATTTTTTTCATTTTCTACCATTTGCTTTTTCTCTCCTTCGAAAATACTTCTACCATATGCTTCCTGCAAGCATTACTACCATGCCTCTCTCTTATTTTCTTTTTCTCATCTCTTTTTCTGAATTTCTCAGAGATTGAAGGGTAAGGTTTTACATTTGTAGCACTGGTGTGGGGTTAATAAGGCTTAACAAGAAATATTTTAAGGCAAAATTTTCATTAAGGCTTAAAGGGGTGCTAAAAAGATAAATAAGTGTAAGGTGGGACATTTTGGACACAAACGAACCAATAGATGGCCTTTGATAATTTCCTCACAAGGTGGTAATGATGCCAATCTGTTTTAAGTTTAAACCCAATGAGTTCTAGTGGAATGATATAAAGTCATGCAAAATAGACAAATCGAAATGAATGTATGAGATTATAGCAAGTAAACATGAATTGAAAGGTACTCCGAATTTAGCCAGCACTCATCAAGAACGAGGAAAAGTATCTAAAGCTTTTCGGGTTTAGTTTACACTAGAATCTTAGGATTCATGATTTTAGACCAATCCCTAGACTTTAGAATTCAAGCATGGCAATGGTGTAAGAATTTTTGGACATGGACTGCAAAATCATCATTAAACTTGCATTGAAATGAATAATCATAAGCATTCATGATCTTAACATAGCATGATAACTTTTTATTAAAACTTTTAGGCATCAATAATTAAAGGTCATGAAAACTCAATAAAATTCAAAATATAGGCTTTAATGTTGCTCAGTCAATCGATTGACTACAGGGAATCAATCGATTGACTTACACTTGCTTCCAGTCAGTTTTGGGTCCAAGTTTCTAGTCAATCGATTGATTTATACAAATCAACTGATTGAGTCCCTTTAATTTTGCAAAATTACTTCTCGGCTAATGATTATCAGTCGATCGATTGAAATGAAAATTCAGTTGATTGACTGGCACAATTTTCAACAATTCAGAGAACAAATCCAAAATTCCTTTTTTTTTATTGCTCAATTTAAATGATGTAATCCTGAGAGTTGAACTTCTCTCCCCCAAACCTGATGTGTCCAATGTCCTCATTGGTCAAATTTGAAGGGATCTGCTACCCCCAAACCCGTGGAATGCATACCACGACCAAAAAGCAGACCAGGTGAAAAGTACCTTGCCTTATAACATCCAATAATCTAGATTATTACTCAAGAAAAAATAATTGAGCAAATGGCAATTACAAATACTTAACTAAAATTTTATTAACTATGTGATGCTAAATACACTTATTGAAAATTTAAAAGAAGCTAATCTAATGCAACAATTAAAAGAAACTATCCTAAAACATTACGAAAGCAAAATAAAATCTAAAATCACTTTTAAACCTAAATTTAAATCTTAAAAGAAAATCTAAGCCCTTAGTCTTCATCAGAAGCCATCCCTGGCTTCAGCTTTGGGAACATAAGCCTCCACATCTCGTCAGTGATGCCGACCTCACCGGGTGGTGGAATCGGGGGGTGGGGTGGAGATGTTGTTGGTGTTGGTGGCGGGTTGGCGAGCGGTGGCTGTGGATTCATCTCCAACCATGCGTAGGTTGGGATCAAATTCAAACTTGGGCGATGCTCGGCTTCAACAGAGCGAGTAAATGGTGGGCGGCTTCGTGGGGGTGGAGGTGGTTGCTGTGAATCGATGGACATCAAGTCCAATGGTGATTTCGGCAAAGGCAGAGGTGGATATGTCGGGTCAATGTCAATGATTTCTCGATTTGATAAATCGAGAGGCTGTTGGGGCGCATCTCGACGAGCTCGTTTCCTCGCCGGTTCGGCTAGGCGTTTTACCTTGGAGCGAGTGCGGTATCTTATTGACTCCATTGATCAAAGCTAGGGATGACAATTGCTATTGATTAAGGGAATTGATTCAGAAAAACTAAACCTAAAAGTTGATTAAATAAGTGAAAAACTATCCTAAAAAAAAAATAATCTAAAAATGGAACAAAAGCTTGAATTTCCCGGATGTGAAATTGGAATTTTCGAGATTCACATCAGTCAATCGATTGATTTTTGGGAATCAATCGATTGACAAAGTAGATATGGAAGGTTGACTCGCTGGGCCGACACCTTCTAAGAATATAGATTTCCAATTTTTTGGAACATAATTTAAATTTCGAAAAGTTTCTATCCCTTTAGGATTTGAATCAGAGTCAATCGATTGAATTTGACAGTTCAATCGATTGACTATAATTATTGAGGAACTGAGACCAATGCGCTAATGGAAACTTCCCAACTTAAAACACATTTCCAAATTTAAGTAGAAGCTTTTTAATTATTTTTCTTTGGCAAGTCGACGCAGTTCATAATCAATCGATTGAAAATTATTTCTCAATCGATGGACCTAAAATTATTCCTTGATTATAGAATTGAACACCCCAACGCAGTCGGAGTTCCTCAATCGATTGAAAGTGAAAATTCAATCGATTGACTGATGCAATTTGCAAACATTTCAGATTAAAATAGATAAAGAACAAGCTAAAATAGCCCTTATTTCCACTAAACATTCGATATGATTTGTTTCCATTAACACAAAGTCCTAACTGATCAAAGAAAATAAACTAAAATTCTAACCTACCACTTGATTGATCAAACACCTAACACCACACTTGCAAATAAAACAAAATAAAACACTGAAACAACACACCAAACCATACACTTTAAAAATCATCATCATCATCAATGTCACCCTCCCTATGCATCGCTGCTCGCGCTTCTGCGATGAAATCATCAACTTACGCCGAGAATGATTCCCGAGCAATCCGAATAAGGGAATTTTGAATATGTGACCTTCGATCGATACCTCAACCGTTGTCGTCAACCTGTCCATCCGTGCCTCAAGGCGATCAATTGCCGCCTTGGCATTGAAATCCGGGACCTCTTTGGGATGAGGTCTTCGTAGGCTGCCACGCTGGCATTGTTCGGGGTTTGGTTGGGGAGGAGGAGGTATATCATCAACATCGAAGGGCTGCGGTGCAATTGGAGCACTCCGTACAGGAGCTTTCATGCTCTTATTCCACACATTCCGGCCATACTGGTAGAATTGCATATCACCCATCACCTCGTCATCAAAAATCGAGCATTGAAGTTGATCCAATAAGTGCATGATATAGTGAGGGAAGTATAGAAGAATATTTTCTCGCCTTTTTTTCTGAAGTGGTGACACCGATACATTTCTTCGAGCATCATCCCGGGTGCATCAAACCATGTGTTAGTGTGAACCACGTAGAGTTCTGCCACTTGATTCTTCGTCCTCTCACTCTTTGTTCCATGCGGGAGAAGATTATTGGACATCACGATATCCCAAAATAAAATATCCCTTGGCAAATCCGATCGTTTCATAGACATTCCTGAGCCATGCCTACCATTGCACATATTGTTAATCATGATCTCTTGGCTGAGTTCTATGGCCGGATCAATCTGATGATTGAGTGGTGGGATAACGAAAAAGTTAAATGCGCGGGCAAGATCTACAGCGTGCACATTGTAAGACCAGTTGGAGAGCACGATGCCGACACCCATTCCATATTTTGATAAAATAGCCTAATGAGACGTAAGGATATGTCAATTGGTGGCGATGCAAGTAGCATTTCAAGATCCATGGTCTCGATGTACTCAATCGAACATGCAGCCTCAGGAATCTGACAAAACTCGGCAAGATCAAAGAAGTTTTCGGTTTGGATCTGCCGATTCATGTAATCTGTGCTTGACATTCTCCTTAGGTTGTTATTGGGACGTGGTGGTCAGTAGATCTCGGGTCTTGCTTCTGCCATTTCGATAATACGAGGAGGATGAACTAATGGTAGGAAGAGAGTGGGAGTTAGAAGAATTTCGGAGTAGTCAGGAAGAAGGGACCACAGTAGTTCCTTAAAAATGCCTTCGAGTGACCTTAACCGATTGGGGATGGTAATGTCAATCGATTGAATTATGCGATTCAATCGATTGAAATTAAGGATTTTGCTTCCCGAAACATGGTTTTGAATCAAATTGCATGGGGAACCGAAATCATCAACTCAGTTTTAATGTCAATCGATTGATTTGTACAAATCAATCAATTGACATTAAAGAAATGTCGATTTGGAAGAATTTTGAAAAGACATCCAGTCGACATGCCTTGGGCCAGTGAAACAATCAAACCACTCTTTAAATCAATCGATTGATTAACAAGAATCAATCGATTGAAATAAATGCAGCGCCGAAGTGACTGACATATGAAAAGGCGCGAGGTTTGACTCTAAAGTGACCGTTGGGTGACTGCTAGTGCGGAAATGATATTAGTCAATCGATTGACTTGGATTCACGGTCAATCGATTGAATAAAACTTGAAACGCCATAATGGGAGTCAATCGATTGAGTGAGATGTCACATCAATCGATTGACTCCAAATTTCCTCACTCAAGTATGAAATTGATCCTAATAACTCAATCGATTGATTTATCAAAATCAATCGATTGAGTTAGGCACATTAATCCTACCACACAAATGTAAGAGACAAAATACACCACGAACTGCACGCCGGGTTGCCTCCCAGGAAGCACTGAGTTTAAGTGTCGATAGCTCGACCATTTAATTTTCAACTTTCTGGATCACTGAGATATATTGATTCAATCAACAATTGGGTCACTGGCTCAAACATTGGTTTGAGACATTGCCCATTTACCGTGAAGACATGATTATCCTTAAGATCTTCGATCTCAATTGCACCGTGTGTGGTGGTAGATACGACTTGAAAAGGTCTTTCCCACCTCGACCTCAGTTTCCTGGATGGAATTTAAGTTTTGAATTGAACAACCAAACCTTTTGTCCTATATAGAATTCCTTTTGAGATATTGATTGATCATGTAGTTTCTGATACCACTCCTTGTAAAGCCTCTAGTTTTCATATGCATCGTAGCGTAGCTCTTCTAATTCATTCAATTGCAACCTGTGATGGGACCCGGCCTTTTGCATTTCGAAATTAAATTTCTTTATCGCCCAGAATGCCTTATATTCTAATTCGACTAGGAGGTGACAAGCCTTCCCATATACGATTCTGAAGGGTGACATCCCTATTGGCGTCTTTCGGTATGCCCATAGAGCATCAGACAAGCGCAATGACCAATCTTTTCTATCTGGTCGCACAATCTTTTCTAAGATTCTCTTAATCTCCCGATTTGATACCTCGACCTGCCCACTGGTCTGTGGGTGGTATGGTGTACCAACCTTATGTGTAACGCTGTATTTTCTCATCAATGAATCAAAATTCCAGTTGCAAAAATGTGAACCACCATCAGTAATGATGGCTCTCGGCACTCCGAACCTGTTTAAAACATTCTCTTTCAAGAATCCAACGAAAACTTTGTGATCGTTAGTTCTGGTGGCTATTGTTTCCACCCATTTTGACACATAGTCCACTGCGACCAAGATGGACAGGTAGCCAAAAGATGGAGGAAAAGGACCTATGAAGTCTATTCCCCACACGTCGAACACTTCAACAATTAAAATTGGTTGCAACAACATCATATTTCGTCGTGAAATATTTTTTAGTTGTTGACATCGTTGGCACCCTTTACAAAATTTTGTTGTGTCCCGAAAAATGGAGGACCAATAAATCCACTTTGAAGAATTTTATGTGCAGTCTTTTGTCCTCCAAAATCGCCTCTACAAGCTCCAGCAGGATAGAAATTCATAATGCTCAATTGCTCCTCCTCTGGTATGCATCTTCTTATTACCTGGTCTGAACAGAATTTGAACAAATGTGGGTCATCCCAAAAGTAATATTTTATTTGAGACAAAAAGTGATCTTTATCATTTCTACCCCACTGCATAAGAATTTACCCTGTGACTAGGTAGTTGACGATGTTCGCATATCAAGGGGCTCTATTTCTTGCCACATTAATAACCATCAATTGTTCATCGGGAAAGGTGTCTCGAATAGGTTCTGCAGAAACTGTTTCTTCATGAAGTATACGAGACAAGTAATCTGCCACCACAGTTTCAACTCCCTTTTTGTCTCGCATTTCAAAATTAAATTCCTGCAGTAACAGAATCCATCGGATCAACCTTGGTTTTGTATCCTTTTTTGACAATAAATACTTGAGCGCGGAGTGATCTGAAAAGACTACTATTTTCAAATCGAGCAAATGAGAACGAAATTTATCCAACGCATATACCACAACTAGTAATTCTTTTTCTGTTGTGGTATAATTCAATTACGCATCGATCAGTGTTTTACTGGCGTAGTAAATCATATGAGGTAGCTTGCCTACCCTCTGTCCTAAGACCGCCCCTATAGCATAGTCCAAAGCGTCGCACATTAAATCGAAAGGAATCGAGTAATCCAGAGGTTAGATTACTGGAGTATTGGATAACAGGTCTCTCAATTTCAAAAATGCTTTCATGCAATCATCATCAAAGATGAAAGGAACATCCTTCCCGAGCAAGGTACATAATGGTTTTGCAACCTTACTAAAATCTTTAATAAACCTTCTATAGAAGCCGGCATGCCCCAAAAATGACTTTATTTGTCGAACGGTCTTTGGAGGAGGCAAATTGGCGATCAAATTGACCTTTGCCTGTTCAACTTCAATTCCTTTTCTGGAGACGATGTGTCCCAAGCTGATGCCTTGTTGAACCATAAAATGGCTCTTTTCTCAGTTTAAAATGATATTAGATATCCCGTAGCGTTGTAACACCTGTGTCAGGTGACGTAAGCACAATTCAAATGTCTTCTCAAAGACTGAAAAGTCATTCATAAATATTTCGATGAATTTATCTACCATATCAGAGAATATGGCTAACATACAACGTTGAAACATGGCAGGGGCATTGCAATGACCGAATGAAATTCTACGATAAGCAAATGTGCCATAAGGACACGTAAATGTTGTCTTTTCTTGATCTGCTGGAAATACTGATATTTGGTTGTACCATGAATATCCATCAAGAAAAAAATAAAACTCCTGACCAACCAATTTTTCCATAATCTGATCAATAAAAGGAAGGAAAAAATGATCCTTCATTGTGGCGGCATTCAATTTTCAATAATCGATACATACTCGCCACTCGATAGTTTCTCGTGTGGGTATCAGTTCTCCTTCAACATTTTCTTTGACTATGATGCCATGTTTTTTTGGAACAATCTGCACTGGACTCACCCATTCATTTTCAGAAATTGCATAGATAATGTCAACGTCAAGAAGTTTGATAATTTCCTTTAACACTACTTCCTTCATATTCAGGTTGAGTCGTCTTTGTGCTTCCTTCGAAGTCTTACTTCCTTCCTCCAGATGTATTTTATGCATGCAAACTCTCGGATATATTCCCTTCAGATCGACTAAGGTTCATACTATTGCTCCTCTGTGATTTTTGAGCACTTTCATCAACGCACTCTCTTGCTTTTCAGACAAAGTGGATGAGATTATCACTAGGAGTGTTTCGTGAGGACCCAGAAAAGCATATTTGAGTGAATCGGGCAACTGTTTCAACTCAAATTACGGTGGTTGTTCTATTGACGGCTTTAGGATGGGCTTTGTCAGGACAAGAAGTGGTTCGACCCTTGTTTTCCATAGTCTATTCTCCTGAGATGTTGAAATGGTGTTCATTCCTTTGGAGTGCTGCTCTACACTTCCTCTTTCATCATATATGGCCAACAAAGCATTTTCAAATCCTTCCTTGGTTAGCATTGAAGGAAGGGCCTCTTTCACTACTGCATCAACCTGATCGATGTAAAAGCAATCAACCTCTTCTTTGTTGGGAAAATGAGTTATGGGGTTGAACACATTCAGTCTTACTTTCATGTTACCAAAAAAGACATCTGTAACTCCTGTACGACAATTAATACAGGCATTTACAGTTACAAGAAAGGGACGTCCAAGGATGATTGGGGTTTGATTTTTCGATTTAACACGTTGTTCTATGTCTAATACAACGAATTTCACTGGAAAGACAAATTTATCAATCCCTACCAGAGCATCTTCAATGATACCTCTAGGCTTTCTTTCTGATCAATCCGCTAATTAGAGTGTAACAGCGATTGGTTGCAACTCACCAAGTCCCAATTTTTTATACACCGAATATGGGATCAAGTTTACACTTGCTCCCAAATCCAAAAGTGCTTTTCTAATTGTTTGTCCACCTATAACACATAAAACCATTGGAACTCTAGGGTCTTTGAGTTTGGGTGGTGCATCTAATTTAAGGATCGAACTGACTTGATCAATCAAGAACACTTTCTTTGATACATGTGTACGTTCCTTTCTCTTATGGGTGCACAAGTCCTTGAGGAACTTAGCGTAAGCAGGAACTTGGTTGATCGCACCAAGCAACGAGAGATTAATCTTCGCTTGCTTGAATGTTTCAAAAATGTCATTCATTTTTTATGGACCCTTCCCAAATCTAGATGGAGGTGTAAGGCACTCAGGGAAAGGCGCCTTAGGTGTATGGGGATTGATTTCAATTGCTGGGTCCTCTTCCAGTTCCTATTGGACAATTTTGGGAGACTCCTTTTCTTTTTCTATCTCTGGTTCTATCTCCTTCTCAGCCTCTTTTTCTTTTTCTTCTGATTCTGATGGAATTTTCACCTGATTGTCGATCACTCGTCCATTTCTTAGCATAGTAATAGCCTTCAGCTAATGACTGATCGATGGTCCTTCACTAGATGGTGCTTGACCTCGAGGATTGTTGATAGGTTGGTCAGGGAGCCTTCCTTCTTCTCTTTGACTCATCTTATTAGCCCATTGACCAAATTGATCTTGCATTTTGGCCAAAGCTTGCAAGGTTTGTTGTTGAAAAACTTGCATATTTTTCATAATCTCCTTTTTAAAATCATAATCTCTTGAAGTGGCAGTGTTAGATTGATTGTCATTCTGATTTTGACGGTACTGAGAATTTGGGTGTTGATAATTCGAATTTTGTTGAAAATTTAAGTTCTTTTGAAAATTGGAATGTTGTTGTGGACGAAAACTTTGTTGTCCACTTGATGCATTTGCTCTATACTGCTAGTTTGCCTGTCTAGTTTGGTTTGATCCTCCCCATCCTAAGGGTAGTTTTTCTATTTCGGATTATAGGTGTTGGAATACAGATTCCTATCTTACCGATGATAAGATTGAGTCACATTCACCTACTCCTAAGGAGTAGATTCTTCAGGAAGAACCATTAGAGAGGTTGGAAACTTATTAGCGATGTGACCTTGATGTTCACACACTGAGCAGACAGTGGGGGTGACAGGACTTTGAGCTTGTTTGGTTGCAGCTAACAACATATTCATTTATTTCGACAGCATATCAACCTTTGTTGATAAATCTGAGGTATTGTTGTTGACATCGAAAAGCTCACCTTTTGTCAAAACATGAGATTTGGTTGACATATTAAAGTTGACATGCCCCAATGCCTCGTTTTGCATTGAAGTTTGGCATAATCTTTCAAAAAGTGCTCAAATTTCTCCATCCTCTTTCATGGCACATGATCCTCCACAGGATGCATCAACCATGCGTCTTTCTTCTGGAATCAGTCCGTTGTAAAAACTCTGAACTTGCTGCCACCTTGGAATATGATGATTAGGGCAACTTCTTACTAATTCCTTAAAACGTTCCCAACATTCGTGAAATATTTTAGAAGGTTGTTGAGCGTAATCCAGAATCTTCTTACGTAAATCATTGATTTTGCTCATGAGAAAGTACTTCTTTAGGAATTTCCGTTGTAAGGCAGTCCAACTTCTGATAGATCTTGTGTGATAGCCCGGATTTCGGCACTTCAAAACCCGTGCCATCAGCACGATCATCTTGACCATGCCCCTTAGTTAAGCATGGAACATTGGCATATCAAGCATAAAATGAAATAATAAATGAAACTGCGAAATTTAAATCTATATTAAAGCAATTCTCCAAAAGACAATTCTACCCTCATGCCTCTGCATGAATGGAGAACCGATCCGAACCATCGATGATAGCAATCATCACGGATGGTTCGCCCCAAAAGAATAATCCCAAACTCAATATATACATAGTTTAACCAAAACAATTCTTGACATACTAAGCCGTACCAATCTCTCTCAAAAAGCCCTCAAAGCGGCACAACGGAGTCCTCTAGAAGAAGTCCTCAGGAGGTGGCTCCAACTCTTCGCCGGCCGCAAGGTCCGACTCACCGGGGTCAGCGTCCCCTGAAGCCTCGGCAGCTGCTAGTAGTGGACCTGCGACGTATAGTCTATAGGGTGAGCTACATCCTAGCTCAATAGGGAACAAAACACAGTTGAACATATAAATTATTACTCACATATATTCCATGATATGCCATGCATGATGTGTCTATGCAATTACTAATAAAAAAAACAGTTAAAAAGTATCACATTTTACTGGTAGTTTACTCGTGTCTTTTATTTACTCATGAATGATGCTGAAAAGGCCTAAAGCAAAGCTTAAACTTTCAACTTAAGTAATCCCCGAGCAATATAGCATCGAGCCCCGATGAGATACCCATCATCGTCATCTATATAGACACTTTTAACGTATTCCCTGGGAATACAATATAGTACCCAACCCCTTTCCCCTGGGGATTGGTGGCGGGGTTTCACTTGTCTCAAATCAATACCCCTGGGGTGTGCTTACTGTGTACGGATAAGCCTCCGCACTGGCCTACGGTTTCGTCGCCGTATCGGTCACGGATATCCTGCCGTGTCAGTCGTGGATATCCCGCCACGTCGGTGGGGTACCCTATCAAACCTCAAATAACAAAAATATCGGTGCCTTACATATAGTTATTCACCGTGTAAGTGTGCTATCTTATATCAGTTAGGCCCTATCAAACATGATTCACTCCTGGATACCTCCCTGGGATGTATCCATTCACTTGCATCACACCTGATGCTCTTTTCTCTTTACTTCTTCATCCCCTGGGGATGGCTCATTATAATTACTCTTATGGATGTCACACGCACACACTTTTCACAATTCTTAAGCAATAAAACATTTTGAATTTGAATTCTATATCACTACATACATGCTCTTGTAAAATAAAGTACATGTTCAAGGTGTTCCCTACCTCAAGTCTTTGTTTGCTCAACGCATCAAGGTCCCACGTGGCTCCTTGTGCACTAGCTCACCCGTACCACCTATGGTACCACATAACAGGTGAAACACATCACTAAAGATGCAATAAAGGAGGTCCAAGACCCTCCATGAAGCTTAAAGTCAAACTTAAAAGTCAACAAAATTTAGCACAGTCGATTAATCGAACTCCAAAATCGATTAATCGAAAGTCAATATCGATTAATCGATTCTCAAATCGATTAATCGAGATTCCCATTCGATTAATCGAAACCCAATTCGATTAATCGAAATTCTCCACTCTATCTGTCGATTCTCAATTCGAGTAATCGAATTTCCAAAATCAATTAATCGATCCCAAATCGATTAATCGAATTTCTAAATCGATTAATCGAATTCCCATTTCGATTAATCAATTTCTCCAAGCTATTTTCTTTCCTCCATTGGAGTTCATCAGAGTTCCCAATGATCAATCGATTTCCAATTCGATTAATCGAAATCTAAAGTCGATTAATCGAAATTCAATTCGATTAATCGAGATCGGGGTCCTCTGACTTTTCAACTTCTTGGCCAATTTCGATTAATCGAAACCCAATTTCGATTAATCGAAATTGCCAGATTCAGCCCCTTTCTGGCTGTTCTTCCCAATCTTTTTCCACTCTTTTTCCTCTATTTTTCTAAACCATCATCCTACAATCTAAACCAATTTTCAACTAAAATTAACCTCTACAATCTATGCATTTTATTCACCAAAAATTTACCTTTAATCAATCTCAAATTGATTTCAAATCAAGTGGTTGGAAGGCTAGGGTTCCAGCTTTGGCTTGAACGGATTCCTTGCGCAGAATCGGCCTCTTTAATACTTGAATCCCCCTTCCAATCACCCACAATAACTCCTTGCTTGATCACTCTCTTTACTCCTCTCTCTCTCTTCTTTACTTCTCTCTCAACAACCAAACTATTGATTTTAGGGTTATTAAACCCTTTTATCTCCCCCCCTTAGCTTGTGTGTTGAGCACATGCACCTCGATAGGTGTATGTGACCTTAGATTTACAATACACACCACATAGCCACACAATTTATCACATCTCATCCGTTCATCACACCCCATGCTAACCATTAGACTTCTATTTGGTCAAACTTATGACCAATCGGGCACGAATCCCTAGGTCATAGTTTAGTGTGATTTTTTTTTCGACTATTACATCCTCCCCACCTTGGGAATTTTTGTCCTCGAAAATAACCCAAGGTTAGACGGTTTGGGTGTCTCCCCCCCCCCCACACTCTCAGGTGAGGTGGTCTAGTTGACTCAGACGTATTTAGGTATTCACACATACAAGCATGGAAGTAAATTTAACAAAATTGAACAATTGAAACAAAAAGTTTGATTTGTATTAAAATTGAAATTTACAAGGCTAGATAAATTGGCGTACAAAAACAATTTACAGGTATACAATCATAACTCAAAATACATAGAAGAGTCAGGCAATCCCCTCGCCAAGCTGGTCGGGTGCTACAGGAGCTGGTGGGTCTGCTGGAACTGGCTGTGGCTGCGGTGGTAGCGGCGGCTGTGGTGGAAGCATCTCAGTCGGCGGAGCGGATGTGGATGTGGAAGGAGTCGCGTCTGTAGTGGCTGTGGTAGGATGGAAGACGGGTCCTCGGTGGAAGGCTGTGCGTCCGGCTGTCCACTCCTCCTCCTGGGTGAGGTAGCGGCGGTAGTCTGTGGGGTAGATGTGGCGGAGGGTATAGAATAGAAGGAAGTCCATCCTCCGGTTCATCCTTTCATTGTTGGCCTCCATACGGGCCAACACCTCCTCAATGGTCGGCCTTCTTTGAACGGGCACGGCCAGAGGGATGAGGGGGTGTAGCGGCGCGTGAGTGGGTGGCTCGTGTCGATGAGGTCATTGTGTGAGAGATGGCCTCTCCATCAAGGCTCGGTGCAGTGTGCCTCTACGGTGGGTCCTGCTGTGGTGGTGGGGGTGGCGGTGGTGCTACTGCTGCTGCTGAGGCGACTGGAGCGGGACCCGGAGTCGGTAGGGTCCGCTTAAGTAGGTTATAGCTACGGGCCCATGAAGACATGGAGAATGTCTTCACGCAGTCCGTAGCCCTCACCTCATGAGGAGAGACGGCGTAGGATGGGTCGTTGGAGTAGCACTCCAACATGCTCGATATAAGGTGAGCGTAAGGCATCTTTTCCTTGGGCCGGAGGTTGCCCTTCATGAGCTTGCCCTTGATATACCTCATCCCCTCTAGGATGAGCATGGTGGCATCAAACCACCGGCCACAGAAGGCCGAGTAAAGTGCTTGTTGCACCTTTTCCACGCCGGTCGTGGCATCGGGTATAGATTGCACTTGACCACCGAGTCAAGCATCCACATATAGTGGGGAAGGTCAACCCTCTTTATGGAGGAGCCCGACCCCTTTTTACCATTTGTCATGCGGGTCATGACCTCCTCGAAGCGAGGTTCCTCCTCGAAGGGTGGGAATAGGGTGGTTTCAGGGGTAAAGTTGAGGTAGCACTCAAACACCTCGTGTATGTGACGACGAGTGATCGTGTAGTCTCGACCCTCTATGGTGGTCTTGATCACATCGTCGGTCGGGCCATCCACAAGCCCTTGGTAGAATAATCTCACCAATCTAGGGTAGTAAGAACCCCGGATTGGTTTGAGAAGGTTGCCGAGACCGGCATTATTGAGGTAGTTTCGAGTCCATTGGGTCTCGCCCGATACATCGGGATTTGTGAATAGGGTTGGGTCAATGGCGTATTCAACCTCGAAGGTCTTGGCCGCCCACCATTCATTTGGTTGTACCACATTAGTGGGTGGTGGGGGCATTGGGGTCGATTCGCGGGAAGACTCGCGCATAGATGCGCTCGTCGAACCGGAGGTGGTCTCCGATGCCGACGGTGATGGAGTCCTCACCGGCGATGGGGTAGGTGGTGGTGGCGCGGCGTTCTTACGCCGAATCGGGAGTTTAGAAGTCGCCTTCTTTGAAGACAACCTAGTCTTGGGTGGCATTTTTGGAAAATCACTAAACTAGGGTTTATCTAGTTCAATTGAAAAGGAAAGTATAAATCTAGGATTTACCGTAGAGTTTCGATCCAAAATAGGCGATCTTGGTCCGGAATCGACGAAAGAAACCCCAAAACCCTAGCACGGATGGATGGCCAGAGAGGAAGAAGAAAGGGCATTCAAAAAAACTCAAGTGCAAATGATTCGAATGGGAAGACAAATCCCCAAATTTCAATATATAGGCCCCGGCTCGATTAATTGAAATCCAGAATCGATTAATCGAGATTTCAAACTAGGTTAAGCCGCGTAAAATCAATTAATCGATTTCCCAAATCGATTAATCGAAAGTCAAATTCGATTAATCGAAACCATTTCGATTAATCGAAATCGTATCTGTTTAAATTTTTATGTTTTTGAGCTCACTTTGCGCGACCGACATCAAATCCATTTCGATTAATCGAATTTCAAAATCGATTAATCGAAATTCACTTGATTAATCAAAATCGTCAAGAAGTTCCAAAATTTTCAGATTCTTTAGTTATTCGATTAATCAATTCCACTTGATTAATCGAATTCACTTCGATTAATCGAAGTTTCACTTCGATTAATCGAAATCGCTTCCTCGACTTCATATTTCTTCCAAGTCCTTTAGTAATTCGATCAATCGAACTTCCGGTTCGATTAATCGAATCCCAAATCGATTAATCAATTTCCAAAATCGATTAATCGATCCCAAATCGATTAATCGAAATTATAACTCGATCAATCGAAATTGCATTTATGTCGTTCTAACTCTTTTCAAATTTCACATCGGCAGTGCCACGACCAATTGAACAAAATCGATTAATCGAAATTCCAAATCGATTAATCGATTTGAAATTCGATTAATCGATTTTGCCCAATTTCTGCAGATTTTCAATTTCTTTGGTTCTTTGATTTCTTTTGGTAGTTTATGACATCAAGTGGTTCATAGTTCCATAAAAACACATACACTTGGTCATATGCATAAAAATCTGTTCGTTAAATCATACTTTGATCAAAACTTCCATTGAATTACAAGTATCGTGGAGATTCCACAAACATGCTTGTGGTTTACATTGGATTCTCACGTCGTTGGAAACAAGGCTGGATATTGTTCCTTCACATCGGCCTCTCGTTCCCAAGTAGCCTCTTCTTTTGGATGATTGTTCCACCGAACAAGCACTAAGGGAATCACTTTAGTGCGCAGTACTTGTTCCTTTCGATCCAAGATTTCCACAGGTTCCTCTATCGTGCTCATGTCCTAACACATGAGACGGATCATTCACATACTTTCTGAGCACCGATATGTGGAAAACGTTATGTACTCGATCAAACAGCGGTGGTAAACCAATGCGATACGCAACTTCACCTACGCGCCCCAAAATTTCAAATGGTCCAACATAACGTGGGCTTAACTTCCCTCTCTTGCCAAATCTCATTACGCCTTTCATAGGTGACACTTTCACAAACACGTGCTCACCCACTTTATAGTTGACACTAGTCCGCTTCATGTCGGCGTAACTTTTCTGTCTACTCTGTACTGACTTCAGCCTTTCTCTGATAATTCGAACAACGGTGGCGTTGTCTTCAAGTAGTTTTGGCTCTAACATAAATTTCTCACCTGTTTCCTCCCAATTGAGGGGTGATTTGCATCGTCGTCCATACAGAGCTTCATACGGTGCCATGCCAATGCTCGTTTGGAAACTGTTGTTGTATGCGAATTTGAGCAACGGTAGATACTCATCCCAGTACCCCTGCATATCTAGCATGCACGCTCTATTACTTGGTTCACTCGCTCTGTCTGCCCATCAGTTTGAGGATGGAAAGCTGAACTAAAGTCTAGTCGTGTTCCCATTCCTTCTTGAAATTTCTTCCAAAACTTGGATGTATATAGTGGATCACGATCTGAAACTATGCTGCTTGGAATCCCATGTAATCTTACAATCTCCTTCATGTATAAGTCTGCCAGTCTTCCTGCTGTATACGTAGTATTGTATGGCAAAAAGTGCGCTGATTTGGTCAATCGGTCCACGACAACCCAAACGGCATTGTGTCTCTTGGCAGTACGGGGCAATCCAACAATGAAATCCATTGTGATCGATTCTCACTTCCATTCTGGGATTGGTAAAGGTTGCAATAGTCCAGCAGGATGTCTATGATCAACCTTCACTTGCTGACAAGTTAAACACCATGACACGTACTCGGCCACGTCTTGCTTCAGTCCTCTCCACCAGTAGTTCTCTTTCAAATCTTGGTACATTTTGGTGCTACCAGGGTGGATAGCATAATTTGACTTATGGGCCTCATCAAGAATCGTTCGTCTTAGATCGGCATTGTCCGAAATGCATAGACGGCCCTTAAACAATAAAGAACCATCTTCTTTAACCGAGAAGTCCGACCTGATGCCTTCACTCACGTCTTGATGAATCTTTGTCAATGCCGAATCTTTCATCTGTAGATCGTGGATATGTTCAAATATCACTGGCTTTACTGATATGTTAGCCAAAAAGTATCCGGTGGCTTTTGACTCAATGTTCGCATCGTAGAATGCCAGGTCTTCCAATAATTTCCATCGGTGCATACCCAAAACCAAACAAGCTAACTGAGCTGAACCTTTCCGACTCAATGCGTCGGCTACTATATTCGCCTTGCCTGGATGGTATTGTATGGAGCAATCGTAATCCTTGAGGAATTCCATCCACCTACGTTGTCTCATGTTGAGCTCTTTCTGTGTAAACAGGTATCGGAGGCTCTTATGATCGGTGAAAATTTCAAAAGTCTCACCATACAAGTAATGTCTCCAAATCTTCAGCGCAAAAATGACTGCTGCTAGTTCCAAGTCATGAGTCGGGTAATTTTTCTCGTGTTCTTTCAGTTGTCTTGATCCGTAAGCTATCACCTTCTTGTGTTGGTTGAGTACACAACTAAGGCCATTATATGGCGCGTCGCTGTACACGGCATATCCTCCACTGCCTGAAGGAATCGCTAACACTGGAGCCGAAGTGAGTCTCGTTTTGAGTTCTTGAAAACTCTTCTCGCATGCCTCACTCCACTCAAACCTTGAATCTTTTCGTGTCAGCTTTGTGAGAGGTCCCGATATCTTTGAAAACCCCTCGACGAAACATCGATAATAGCCTGCTAAGCCCAGAAAACTTCGGACATTGATCTCTGTCTTTGATTGCTCCCATTTAACCACTGCTTCTATCTTTGCTGGATCTACAGTGACACCATGCTTTGAGACGACATGTCCCAAAAAGCTAACCTCTTCCAACTAAAACTCACATTTGCTGAGTTTGGCGTACAATTGGTGTTCACGTAGCGTCTGTAGAGAAATCCTCAAATGTTCTTCGTGTTCCGTCTTAGATTTGGAGTATATCAAAATATCATCAACAAACACTACGACGCAGGAGTCCAAGTGCGGTTTAAACACTCGGTTCATCAGATCCATAAACGACGCCGGAGCATTCGTCAATCCAAACGGCATCACAAGGAATTCATAGTGTCCATACCGTGTTCGGAAAGCTGTCTTCTGGATGTCCTCTGCCTTGACTCGCAACTGATGATATCCCGATCTCAGGTCGATCTTGGAAAAATACCTTGCTCCTTGCAGTTGGTCGAATAGATCATCAATTCTAGGCAAAGGGTAGCGGTTCTTCACAGTGAGTTTGTTCAATTGTCGATAGTCAATGCATAGTCGCATTGACCCATCCTTCTTCTTGACAAACAAGACCGGTGCTCCCCATGGAGACACGCTCGGTCTAACAAACCCCTTGTCCATAAGCTCTTGTAGTTGTTCCTTCAACTCCTTTAACTCAGCAGGAGCCATTCTATAAGGCGCTTTTGAAATAGGCTCCGTTCCTGGTGCTAAGTCAATGGCGAATTCTACTTCTCTTTCTGGAGATAATCCAGGCAATTCTTTCCGAAACACGCCGCTGAAGTCTCAACCGCTATCTCGTAAATGACATTCTTTTCTTCCTTGTCCTCCTTTAAGAAAGCCAAGTATCCATCAGCCCTTTCTCGATCATTTTCTACCCATCACGAGATCAAGGCCAGATGACGACCTCACTCCTTGAAACCGAAATGATCTTCTTGTGTTGGGTCTAAAATGACTACCTTGTCCTTGCGTAATCGACGGCAATAATGTCATACCAAACCCATGCCAAGGATCACATCAAACCCTTGCATGTCTAACAGTATCAACTTTGCTTCCAATTCATGGACCTCTAGGTCTCGAACTGCTATAATGATGGATTTGCAAGCTAACTCCGTGTCTACTAACTCTCCAGTCGGAATAGACACAGATAGGACAAAGTCCAACGCCTCTGGAACAATCTTCATCTTCTTGGCGAAACGTGGAGTGACGAATGAGTGGGTAGACCCTGGGTCTATCAACACTCTAGCGTCATATCCAAAAAAGCATCCTTTTTCATATATAGTTAAAGTACCTATAGTATACATACATACATACAATAATTTACACATCAAAATACACCCTTAATTCACATATAGATTTAGTATTGAGAAAAAGAATCTATACAATTTCTAATGCATGCTCCTGCTCTATCTAAAATTTTAATAAAATGAAAATTTTCTTTAATTTAAAAGGGTCTCACCTTGGATGACGTCATGCACGTTCCCTGCTTCCTGAGCAGTGACTGCATAAGCTCTCCCCTGAACGATCGACTTCCTTGCTTGAATGGGTCGTGGTGCTGCAACTGAAACCGTCTTTCTTTTATCCGTCTCGAGGTAATCCTTGATCAAGTGGCCCACCTTGCCACATCGGAAACAACCCCTAGTTCCCGCTCTGCAATCCACTGTTCTATGAGGCTTGCCACACTTGGCACAAGTCTCTCAAGGCACGAAAGAAACAGTATGAGAACCCTGTGTGATAGTGGCGCCAGTAGACATGGCAGGGCTCTCATAGCGTAAAGGTCTCCCCGACGCAAGTAATGGAAACCTCTGTTGGTGTTGTTGCTGCGCCGGCCTTTCGAAACCTCCCTAAAACTGTGGTCTCTGATTTTGGGTCATGAACCTCGGCTTTTTGTTCACCGGTTCATAGGTCCCCGTCCTTCCTTGTTCATTTCCTCCCCGTTGTTACTCTCTCTGTCTATATCTATTTGTATTTTCTTCTTCCACAACCAATGCCTTACTCATGACCTCTTCATAGGTCCTCAGCTGAAATGGAGCTACGCCTCCCCTAACCTCAGGCTTCAAACCTTGCTGAAACCTCTTGGATTTCATCACATCGGTAGCGACGTAATTCGGAGCAAAACGGGCAAGTCGTAGAAACTCCACCCCATACTCTCTCACTGTCATCCTCCCTTGTACTAACTGTAGGAATTGTATCTCAAGTTGGTTCCTCACCACTTCTGAAAAATATTGTTTGTTGAACTCCTCAACAAACTCCTCCCAAGTCCAAGGCAACTCTGGGGTCTCCTGAGCTCGAGTCAGTATCACGGATTTCCACCAAGGCCCAGCCTCCCCATCCAACATATAAGCTGCCTATCTCACACTCTCATCCTCCGTGCATGTCAGCACGCTAAAGACTTTCTCCATCTCCATAAGCCAGTTCTCAGCGGCCATTGTGTCTGCCTGCCCGCCCAGAAAATGAAGGAGGTCTCATCCTCCTAAACTCTGTAAAAGATGAGGGCACAGCACAGTCCCTGAGTGGTGTAGGTGGCTGTTGTTCTCTTGACGCGTGAGCTGCAAAGGATGCGACTTGTTGTGCCATGGCAGCTGCCATAGTCTCCATAGTGTGCATCATCCTTTGTCGCTCCTCTCTATCTTCTTGTCTTTCTCTCACTCTCTCTTGTTCTCTTAGATCTTGATCCTGCCGATCTCGATCCTCTTCATCATGCTGTCTACTACTACTGCCCCCTGGGGCCTCAGTACCTCCTAAAGGCACTCTATTAGTAGGAGAGATGTAATCATCTCCACTACGTAGACTCCTCTGTTGGCCTCCCCTTGGTCGGCCTCTTCCTCTAGATGACATTTGCGGCTGCATTTGAAACTAAAGTTTCGTTAGCAGAAGCCCCTATGTTCTGACCAAAAGGACGATTGTCAGAATTGCTAAAAGAAAATGGCTTTGATACCAACTGTGACAGCCCGGATTTCGGCACTCCGAAACCCGTGCCATCAGCACGATCATCTTGACCGTGCCCCTTAGCTAAGCACGGAACATTGACATATCAAGCATAAAATGAAATAATAAATGAAACTGCGGAATTTAAATCTATATTAAAGCAATTCTCCAAAAGACAGTTCTACCCTCATGCCTTTGCATGAATGGAGAACCGATCCGAACCATCGATGATAGCAATCATCACGGATGGTTCGCCCCAAAAGAATAATCCCAAACTCAATATATACATGGTTTAACCAAAACAAGGCTTGACATACCAAGCCGTACCAATCTCTCTCAAAAAGCCCTCAAAGCGGCACAACGGAGTCCTCTAGAAGAAGTCCTCAGGAGGTGGCTCCAACTCTTCGCTGGCCGCAAGGTCCGACTCACCGGGGTCAGCGTCCCCTGAAGCCTCGGCAGCTGCTAGTAGTGGACCTGCGACGTATAGTCTATAGGGTGAGCTACATCCTAGCTCAATAGGAAACAAAACACAGTTGAACATATAAATTATTACTCACATATATTCCATGATATGCCATGCATGATGTGTCTATGCAATTACTAATAAAAAAAAATAGTTAAAAAGTATTACATTTTACTGGTAGTTTACTCGTGTCTTTTATTTACTCATGAATGATGCTGAAAAGGCCTAAAGCAAAGCTTAAACTTTCAACTTAAGTAATCCCCGAGCAATATAGCATCAAGCCCCGATGAGATACCCATCATCGTCATCTATATAGACACTTTTAACGTATTCCCTGGGAATACAATATAGTACCCAAGCCCCTTTCCCCTGGGGATTGGTGGCGGGGTTTCACTTGTCTCAAATCAACAGGTGTGTGCTTATCGTACGGATAAGCCTCCGCTTTGACCCTACGGTTTTCGCCAGACGGTCACGGATATCCTGGTGGTCAGTCGTGGATATCCCGCCACGTCGGTGGGGTACCCTATCAAACCTCAAATAACAAAAATATCGGTGCCTTACATATAGTTATTCACCGTGTAAGTGTGCTATCTTATATCAGTTAGGCCCTATCAAACATGATTCACTCCTGAATACCTCCCTGGGATGTATCCATTCACTTGCATCACACCTGATGCTCTTTTCTCTTTACTTCTTCATTCCCTGGGGATAGATCATTATAATTACTCTTATGGATGTCACATGCACACACTTTTCACAATTCTTAAGCAATAAAACATTTTGAATTTGAATTCTATATCACTACATACATGCTCTTATAAAATAAAGTACATGTTCAAGGTGTTCCCTACCTCAAGTCTTTGTTTGCTCAACGCATCAAGGTCCCACGTGGCTCCTTGTGCACTAGCTCACACGTACCACCTATGGTACCACATAACAGGTGAAACACATCACTAAAGATGCAATAAAGGAGGTCCAAGACCCTCCATGAAGCTTAAAGTCAAACTCAAAAGTCAACAAAATTTAGCACAGTCGATTAATCGAACTCCAAAATCGATTAATCGAATCTGATTCGATTAATCGATTTCCAAAATCGATTAATCGAAAGTTAATATCGATTAATCGATTCTCAAATCGATTAATCGAGATTCCCATTCAATTAATCGAAACCCAATTCGATTAATCGAAATTCTCCACTCTATCTGTCGATTCTCAATTCGAGTAATCGAATTTCCAAAATCGATTAATCGATCCCAAATCGATTAATCGAATTTCTAAATCGATTAATCGAATTCCTATTTCGATTAATCGATTTCTCCAAGCTATTTTCTTTCCTCCACTGGAGTTCACTGTAGGCTCCCAGTCGATCAATCGATTTCCAATTCGATTAATCGAAATCTAAAGTCGATTAATCGAAACCCAATTTCGATTAATCGAAATTGCCAGATTCAGCCCCTTTCTGGCTGTTCTTCTCAATCTTTTTCCACTCTTTTTCCTCTATTTTTATAAACCATCATCCTACAATCTAAACCAATTTTCAACTAAAATTAACCTCTACAATCTATGCATTTTATTCACCAAAAATTTACCTTTAATCAATCTCAAATTGATTTCAAATCAAGTGGTTGGAAGGCTAGGGTTCCAGCTTTGGCTTGAACGGATTCCTTGCGCAGAATCGGCCTCTTTAATACTTGAATCCCCCTTCCAATCACCCACAATAACTCCTTGCTTGATCACTCTCTTTACTCCTCTCTCTCTCTTCTTTACTTCTCTCTCAACAACCAAACTATTGATTTTAGGGTTATTAAACCCTTTTATCTCCCCCCCTTAGCTTGTGTGTTGAGCACATGCACCTCGATAGGTGTATGTGACCTTAGATTTACAACACACACCACATAGCCACACAATTTATCACATCTCATCCATTCATCACACCCCATGCTAACCATTAGACTTCTATTTGGTCAGAGTTTAGTGTGACCGATCGGGCACGGATCCCTAGGTCAGAGTTTAGTGTAATTTTTTTTTCGGCTATTACATCATGCTTCTAAGGAAAGAAACCAAACTTTCGCCTTCTCTCTCAAAGAGAAATAAAAAAGTCTTAACTTTTCTATCTCGTCAAACACATTATCGACTCTAAACATTTTACACACTGCAATAAAATCTGTTAGATGAATGTATGGATTTTCGTTGCTCAACCCATTAAAAATTAGTAACATTTGAATCATTGCCGATTTAAATTTCAAATAATTTCCTGGAATGGGATCATGCATGATACTATCTTGATCCTCGTAAGGACCAGGATCATTGTATTGCTCCAATGTTTGTGGGCCTTCTGGAGGCACCTCGAAATGATTTTCTTCTTCTCCTCCATTGTTATTATTATTATTAGTATTCCGCCCTTGTCTCTAATCTGCCATGCTTTCGGTATGATTATGCTGAAGCCTACGATTCCTACGATTCACTCTACAAGATTTTTCAATAACTTGATTCAACGGTTGTAGATTTGGGTGATAAGATCGGGTAAAGCTCATACACCGACACACCTAAGACAAGGATTACTGAACTAAAATAACTCAAATATTACTATAATTCAGAATCAATCGATTGATTTTCTAAAGTTGATCGATTAATATTGAAAAAAGAACAAAATCTCAGATAGACAACTTCTCAGTCAATCGATTGAAATAGATAAATCAATTGATTGAGCTTTGTGCAACCATGGATCTCATTGAACTGTTGCAATGATGCGCTCAAAAAAATGGAGTTGCCACCCAGAGCTTTTGGTGTCCCAGGATACCCAAAATCAAGATCATGTGCATCAAAGTGCTTGATTTGACTCCAATCTGGTCTACGCCAAAGGCTCTTGGATAGGGGCTTCGGTTATCAATCGGGAAGGTGTTAGGCACCCGATTGACCCACTCATAAGTAGTTTCTACTATGGAAAAATATAAATATGAAAATGAGTGGCACTCCCTTTTGCCCAAAGGCACACTGATCCTATGGGGCTCTCCGCAAACACCAAAATTTCGGTGACGTAACAGCCCTAATCCTAGGATATAGGAAAAGCAAATAAAGAATGTAAAGGAATAGAGGGGAGAGCTGGAGCTCTCGGGCCCTTGTAGCACCGTGGTCGAATCTTCGCATGGATGCGGCACTTGTGAGCTTCCGATAGAAAATGGGTTAGAGATGGACTTTTTTTAACTAGCTAGGGCTTGGGAACTAGAGGGTTTGAGATGATGGTGTGAGATAGTTGGCCAAGGTTCTAAAGCTTGAGAATGATGGAGATGGAAAAGCAATGGCAAGGGAGGAACTAAGGTTCTAAGACTTGTATGGATTTTTACTTGAAAATAGGGAGGAGATTTATGTAGAGTATCTTCTCTTAGATTTCAAAAGTCCTTCAACAAAGGGGGATTTTTCTATTTATAGAGAAAGGGAGGATTAGAGAGTGATTAGGTCACTAATGGGTTTAGAAATTAGGTAATCCTAAATCTAAGGTTTTTGAAGTTTTTAATAGCTTGGAGAAGAGAGAGTTGGGTTTAAATGGTGGATGATGGGGTGATAACTTAAATGACAAAAGGTGATACCTAAGGTTGGGAAGGGCATATGTGTCCTAAATAAACAAACCCCAAGATTTGGGATGGTACACAAGTCAAACCCCCAATTTCCAAATCAATCATTTTTTAAAATGGGTTTTTTGAGTTTTGAGAAGTTAGGGCCCGACTTTACAATTTTCTGAATAATTTCAAGTTTTTTAAATTGCCATAACTTTTTATGTACAACTCCAAATTAGGCGATTATTGGCTCGTTGGAAAGCTGGAAACCTCTACTTTCCAATAGTATAGGCCTTAAGTTGGGAATCTATCTATGCAAACTTTAGCATTCCTTTTTTCATCAGCTATTTTGATTGGTTTGAAACGGGTTCTATGGGTCTGTTTGAGGCCTTCTTATGGTTTGGGAAGGTTAGGGTTGCTTCCTAAGGGTTTGAGAATGGCTCTAAAGGTTAGATTAAGTTCTAAGGGTTTGGGAGGTGCTTTCGAAAGCTTGAGAGTGCGTCGTTCTAAATTTGGGTCGATAAGGCCTTGGGCTAAATTTGGGTGTCTACAGATTTGATATCCGATCAGTAGCGATCGTATGCCAAAGAAAGAGACATCTGAAGAGGCCCAAGGCATGCTAACGGGTCCGTCATATTCAAAACAAATTCAAACATTAAAAAATAAAAAAATAAATAAATAAAATAAAATAAAATCAAGAGTGATGTAAGCCTAACACTTGGAAAAACTTCGGCTCATCGAGATCATCGGTCCCTAAGCGCTTAGTGACATTATTGGGCATAACCGAGATGTTTGAGTTTCATTCTGAATAAAATAGCCCCGTGAGCGGAAGGATGATCGATTCATACTTAAAGATTGACGTAAAGTAAAGACGCGAAGATCCACTATTTGTGTCCAATCTCATGAAGCATTGATTGCCCTACTTGATCGGTCACGGGTGCCCTACGCGAGGTAGGTTCGAGATCTTTGAGCGAACCCATTGATGCGAAGTTAATTTAGCACAACTACCCGAACAGAGCAAATATTGATGTCGCAGTGCTTTTTGGGAGAATGTGCCACCATAATAAGCCACATATTTTTTATTTTCTGTATTTTTTTGTTCGAGGTACTTTTTTTGAGCATGTTCATCGACCCGAATTTTATTTTAGCACAACCGCCCGAGCGGGTCGAATATTGATATCGAACCGCTTTTTGGGAGTGTGTCACTTACCTTTTTTATTTTTCTTTTCCTCTCTTCTTTTTCTTCTCCTTTTTTGTTGTTTTTACTTTTTACATGAGCAGGAGCACTTGGAACAAGTACGAGCTGCGACTTTGGAATTCGAGAAACCTCGTCGGAGCGCTTTTTGAGTGTCATGAGGGCCCTCTTGATTGAAGTGGCCGTAATGCTCATGAAAAACGTGTTCCTTTTTTGGATGCATGTCTTATGGGCTTGAGCTGCATATACTTTACAAACAGATCAAATACAAAGGAAGAAGGGTTTCAAAAACACCCTAACAAAAAAAAATTTGGATTTTGAATGCATTTCCTTTTATCTCTTTTTTGGTTTTCAAGTGCCATGGCTGAGAGTATTTACAAGGTTTCTACAAAGCGCAAAACCAAAAAATTTTGTGTTGTTCTTTTTCTCTTTTTTGCATTATGTGATTTTTTTTTTCAAGTGCAAAGGTTTATATAAAACAAGATTTTTTGTTGTTTTTTTTTTATATATTTTTTATTTTATTGATGCCTTAATCGCGAGAGGAGGCAATTGGGTCCTATTTTGAGAATAGTCGAACCCGACTCACGCGGTTGGGTTTGGAGTGAATCCGAATTTTACTAAGGCTGGAATGTCCATCCCTTCGGATAGAGTTAACCATTTATCCTTGCCTCAGATCATACATTTGACGGTGCAACCTGAAACTCTATCTAATCAAGACCCGACTTAAGCTAACACAAGCAGCTGGATTTGAAGACCAAATTGCCCAGAAATGTGTAACCGAAGAAGTAACCGATTTATCTTTTCTTTTTCTTTCTCTCTTTTTTGTTTTCCTTTTTTTTCTTTAAGCATTTTTACTCACAACGCCTGAAATAGGTTTTCGTCGTGCCCGCTATCGCCCTTTTTCTACCCGTAGCGCCCTTTTGTCTTTTCACTACGTTCAAGGGTTTTGCATTTTTACCCCAAGTGCCTTTTCAGGTTTTCACCTGGTCTCCACAAGCTCGCTCTTTTTACCCATGGCGCCCTTGTGAGTTTTCACCACGTCCTCCTTGCTTTGAGCTCGTATATTTTTTTCTTTTTCTTTTCTTTAAAGGCCACAACATGGACATTGATTCCGTCATAATCGGCTGGATAGGATTCTTTTGTCGTCTCTCAGCTTAGCTCGTACTGACTCAAAGAAAATTATGACTGCTCGTAGACCTTAAACAGGGCTTTCTTCATGGTCATATCGTGGCCATGGGCTAAAAAGAGATAGGTTAGGAATTTTGAAGGTATTTTTGGGTTTAAAGGTTTTCCTTGATCAGGTTCCAGATGCCATAATACACTTCTTCCTTGGGAGATTTTTCACTATACACGTGTCATTATTTTTCTATTTCTTTTTCCTTTTTCTTTCTTTTCAGACCTCCAATTTTTTGGAGTTTTGCTTTTCTAATTTTTTTGAAATTTGATGGTAACTCTTTTTTCTATTTTGTATATACAATTTCACTTGTTCTTTGGGGAGGGGTTACGAAAGAAAGGTTAATGGCTTAACGGGTGTAGAAAAGGGTGTGACCATTTAGGGATGCTTTTCAACTATTTGACTTTGAAATGATGTCCTCTTTTAAGGGGTCCTTAAGCAGTCACTTATCCATCTTATCAATACATACCTTGTTGCGAGAGACTAAGAGTAGAATTGATGCACATATCAAGTGTTGATCAGCTCGGGAAAGTGATTTTCGTCTATTATGGAGAGACGAAGCGCATACCCAGGGAGTACTTATCTGATAACATAGGGTCCTTCCCAGTTAGGTTTGAATTTTCCTCTCGGATCAGTGTGGAGAGAGGGGAAGATCTTCTTGAATACTGTATCACCTACCTTCAAATCTCCAACGTGAACGCGTTTGTTGTAAGCACGTGCAATCCTTCCTTGGTAGACCTGAGTGTGGCATAAAGCAAGGAGCCTTTGTGTAGCCCATACGAGATCCAGACATGCTTTCTCCAGATAAGAATAGTGCGTATCATAATCAATGAACTTCTTGCTCAGGCAGTAGATGGCCTGCTCTTTTCTACCGGTTTCATTGTGTTGCCCGAGGACACACCCCATCAAAAATTTCATCATTGAGAGGTGCATTAGGAGAGGTCTCCTTATACAGGTGGTACCAACACTGGAGGGTTGAGGAGATAACTTTTGATTTTATCGAATGCGGCTTGACAGTCATCATTCCATTCGACGAGCAAATCTTTTCTGAGTAGCTTAAAAATTAGTGTGCAGATAGGAGTTAACTGTGCAATGAACAGACTAATATACTCTATTCTACCTAAGAATCCTCTAACTTCTTTCTCGGTAGAAAGCGGTGGCATTTCGACGATGACTTTTACTTTGACTGGATCGACTTCAATGCCTCTTCTGCTGACGATGAATCCCAACAACTTTCCTGACATAACGCCGAATGAGCATTTTTGAGGGTTCAGACGCAGCCTATATTTCCTTAGTCTTTCAAACAACTTTTAGAGGTTCACCAGATGATCACCTCTTTCCTGAGACTTGGCTATCATGTCATCAACGTATACCTCAATTTCTCAGTACATCATGTCGTAAAATAGTGCAGTCATCGCTCTTTGATATGTCGCCCCAGCATTTTTTAATCCAAATGGCATGACTCTATAGCAGAAAGTGCCCCATGAAGTGATGAACGTTGTCTTTTCTCGGTCTACCTCTGCCATCTTGATATGATTATGCCCAGAAAATCCATCCATGAGCGAGAGCATCCCGTGCCTGGTAGTGTTGTCGACCAAGATGTCGATGTATGTCAAAGGGAAGTCATCTTTTGGGCTTGCCTTATTGAGGTTTCTGAAGTCAATGCACATGCGAACCTTTGGATCTTTCTTTGGTACAGGCATGATATTGGCTAGCCACTGCGGGTATTTGGAGACCATGAGGAAGCCTGCATTTTATTGCTTGATGACTTCGTCTTTCACTTTTAGCATCCACTCTGGCCTGAGGTGCCTCAACTTTTACTTAACTAGCTTGACATCTAGATATAACGGCAACTCATACTCGACCAAATCAGTGTCCAAACCAGGCATATCTTCATATGACCTTGCAAAGACGTCTCGGTATGACCGAAGGAATCCAATCATGCTTTGTCTTTCCTCAGGAGATAGCGACGTTCCGATCTTAGTGATTTTAGGATCCTCCTTAGTGCCCAGATTGACCTCTTTGGTCTCTTCAATTATTGGGATAGGACCATTCTCAAAATTGGCATATTGGTCAAGGAGTTCATTGGGAAGCTCGTCACTTTGAACCTCCTTGTCCATACTCGTGAATCCTACCTCTTCTTGTATTTCTACAGAAAAGGGGTCGATTTCACGTGGGACGGGTTTTCAATTAAGACATCATTTTTATTTTTATTGAAAATTTTGAAAGACAATATTGTTGGATTATTTTGAGTTTTTTTATATTTTTTACTTTTTCTTTTTCTATTTTTTTAGTTATTTCTTTTTCTTCGAGGATCGGCCCTTGGCAAGGTGGGTCTCCATACACACAGGGAATTGCTTGCTAGGGGCTAACCCCTCTTTTTATAGGTTTTTTTTTTTTTGAAAGCCAGTGCCGTATTTATGACCATTTGATGCTTCTAAGGTTAGGAGCATTGAAGCCCAATTCCTCACCTGAGGTGTCGCACCTTTACCTGGTCTAATGGAGGAGGTCGATTGAGATGACTTTTGAGGGTCAACCCCTAAAATGTTAACCATGGGTTCATCTTGAACCTGATCATCAAATATCAGTACAGGCTTGGGATGGGTAGGTGATTGTACAAGCAAGGTACCTCCTCTTCGAAAAGTGACAACGAGGCCAGGTCTATTTCAATCTCGAGAGGGATGATTTGGGGATTAGTTTCATGGACAACTGCTCTTTTGTACGGGGTTAACCGAGTTACCCCATTCTTATCAATCTTGATGACCCCTGCACTTTTGAAAGTGCTCCTGATGTGAGGTCGCGAAGGGGGCTCATCTTTCAGGTTTATCCCCCTAGCTTTAGCTGTTGCAATGGTTCGGGCTTTCTCCTTGGCCTCCTGGATTTCCTCCTTGGTAGGCCTGTACCCTAAGCCAAATTTTACTCGTTGTCCGTCCTTGGCTCTGGCTGGTTCTTTTCTGCCTTATAGGCAAGGACCCAACCCTTTGCCTCTTTTATAGCCCCACTTCTGGAGCATGGCTACCACTGCAACCATTCCTCTAGTTTTCTCAGTAATCTTCTTGGGAGATTCTAGCGCTACTAGGGTTGACACATCATACTGAAAGCTGTGAAGTTCAGTATCCTCTATTGTATGCGGCACATCCAATACCTTGAGATTCTCAATGTTGTAGGCCCTTTTTCCTTTTTCCTCTCGCCCTTCTCCCATGACGGATATAACAGTCCCTTCTGAGATGAACTTGAGTTGCTAATGCAGGGTGGAGGGTACTGCCCCTATTTCAAGCAGCCACGGGCGTCCTAACAATAGGTTAAAGGAGGACTTGATGTCTATGACTTGGAATGAGATTGAGAAGGTCATCGGTTTTCAATGGTGAGCTCGAGATTGACTTCTCCTATCACTTCCCTCCTTGTGTTATCAAACTTTCTTGCGCTTGTCCGGTCTGGTCGAAACATAGACGGGTCGGCCCCAACCTTGGTCACGGTCCGCAGCGGGCATACATTCAATGTCGAACCATTGTCTATCAATACAAGCGGTATCATTAAGTTCCCAGTTTTGATCGTGCCATTGAGGGGTCTGAAGTGGTTCCCTCCTGCTGGGAGGTCAGCGTCTGAAAATGAGATGGTGTTAGGGGCCAAATCTGTCCGATCATTTGCCCTACTTCATCTGGTAAAACCTTATCGGACACATGAGCGTCTTTAAGTGCCCCCATTAGAGCTTGGAAATGGGGCGGAGACGTCATCAATAGGTCTCAAATGGTGATGTGGGTCGGAGGTCGCGTCAATTGAGTTTCTATCGTGTGCTCTCGGTGCATGCGCTCCATGGGATGTATTGCTGCCGGTTTCCTTCTCTCTTCTGGTTGGGCTGGTACCAATGTCTCGAGTTGTTTGAAAATTTTGTCTGACCGGGTTACAAATTTGATTGCTCCTTCTTTGTTACCGCCTGCATTGGCGTCTATTTGACTGTAGTTGAGTGGGACCTGATGGGGGTTATAGGTAGGTCCGGGGATTTTGAATGGAATGGATGGTGGAGCCGAGTATGGTTAAACTGGCGGGGCTGGTGTGGCGAAGCTGGGCCAAACATGGTTGACTAGTGCTGCAAGCGGTTGGGCCAATAGTGTGGTAAAATGGGGCCAACTATATTGGGTTGGTGTTGGAGATGGATTGATTGAGGGTGGTGTTGCAGTACTGGGCCATTTGTACTGGGTTGGTGCTGGAGGTGAAGGTGGATGGGCTGATAATGGTGTGGCGAAACGGGGCCAAGTGTGGTTGATGGGAGTTGACTCAGAATGCAAGGTAAAATTGGGTACCATGTAGTTGACAAGGGTTGGTGCCGAATATGGTTGGTACATCGTGGGTGAGGTCCAGCTGGGTTGGACTTGCTTAACGGGAGTCGGTGTGGGAAAGTATAGATTTAAGTCTAAAGGTGCCATTAGGATGTTGGATTGGGAAAATAGTCGGCCAAATTTAGAGGCTCAACTACCCCAATGGTTTCATTTTCCTGATCCCACTGTCATGAGTTATCGAAACTTTCTCCTATATCGATATATTCCGAGGGGTCGACCTCTTCTATTTCTTCTTCCAGCATGTTGATGGTGGCTCTTGGGCCCATTCCTCCCTGCGGGTGGGGCCGCAATGGCACCTGAAGAATGTTGGTGTGCTAATTAGCTTGGGGCGGTGCTGGAGGGATAATCTTGTATGCTTCAATTAGGTCTTGTATCGCGTGCTTTAATGGAAAGTAGCGATCAATTGGATGTCTCGGCTCTTGATAGAAATTACAGTGTACGCTGGGATCATAGTTTTTCCAGATTGGATTTGGTGGAAGTCGCGGTTGAAGCTGAGTAACCAAACCCTTTTCGATTAGTAAAGGCAGGAGGATATTTAGGGATTGTCCTAAGGGTTTAAACACTTAGTTATATCGAGCTCTTTTCTGCTCAGGGGAAAGAGAAGTGAACCATTTTAGTGCGGGCCCTGTGAGACTCTTTTCGAACACTTTGATGAGTAGTCGTTCATCTCCGCCGTATTGGCACATATCCCCACAATAGGATTTTAGATGGGCAATTGGGTTGTCGGTGTCATTATATTTATCAAACGACGGTACTTTGAACTTAGGTGGCAAAGGCACCTCGACAAAAATGCAAAGATTCAAAAAATCTATGGCATAGTTTTAGGCTCTCGCTAGCTTCATCAACTGCTTTTGGATTTTATCCATTTACTCTTTCAGCAGCTCTGATTCTCTAGACTGTAGGGTTGGGGCTGGTCCCCCATTGAGCTGCCACCATTCATTTTGGACGACCTGTTGGTTGGTGAGTGTGGGTGGTGGGGGATTGAAACTGGAAACCGCCCCTACATAGGCCCCAATATTTTTGATCTCATTCTCTTCATATTGAGGATCAAGATATGGGATGAGATTTTCAGATGAATTAGGGATGGTTTGAGTGGGTGTTTGATGGGGCCACTATGGTTGATGAGAATCTGGGTGAGTGGTGAGAGGAAGGGTGAATGGTGGATTTTGGGTGGATTGAGTAGGTGCTTGATGGGGCCATTGGAAGTGGGGGAAACTTTGATAATGGGTTCGTGGGGTGAATCGTGGATGGGTGAACTGTGGATCTTAGGCGAGTGCCTAATGAGGCTATGGTATGCTTTGGTGATTGGGATTTGGTTGGGGAATGAGTGGATGGGTAAATTAGGGATGGTTGATAGTATGGGATAGATCCCCAAATTGGGTTGGGTGTGAGAGATGTGGATAAATGGGGCCCATGCCAGGTTGAGAGATTTGATGAGATGGATTCACTATTTGAGGGGAAATGGGGACCTGTTGGGTATAGGTGATTGTGGGATATTGGGGGAATGATGAAGGGTTTGCAAATGGGGTTCTCGGGTTTTGGCCTTGATGAGCCTGGGCATAGGGCATTGGGCCATGATAGGCTTGGGCTTGGGGTATTAGACCTTGATGAACTTGGGTTTGGGGTATTGGGCCTTGATGGGCTTAGTCCTAGGCTATTGGGCCTTGATGGGCTTGTGTCTGGGCTATTGGGCCTTGATGGGATTGGGTTTGGGTATTGGGCCTTGATGGACTTGGGCCTGGGATATTAGGCCTTGATGGGCTTGGTCTTAGGCTATTAGGCCTTCTTGGGCCTGGGCTATTGGGCTTGGGCATGGAGTATTGGGCCTTGATGGTCTTGGGGTTGGACATAGGGCCTTTGAGGCCCACTTGGGTGGTTCCATGATTGATGATTGGAGCCTCGAGTGGTGTGTATTATGGGCGGTTGATCGGGATTGACATTTTGGGTGAAGGAGGAATGGAGGTTTTGGAGAGTTTGTTGGAGATTTGAGGATGTTTGGGGTGGATTATGGTGGCTTTGTGAAGCCTTCCATGCTATGAATATGCTCATCATCTCCTCCATTATGGCCATGGGATTGGTTATAAGGGTGGATGTGGATGGTTCATTTGATAGGGGGAGTGTATGAGGTAGTAATGGTAATGCTTGGGTTGATGTAGGGGGGAATTGGGTGTATTTTGAGTGGATGGAAATGTGGAGAAAACTTGAATGGAAGTAAGGCGAAAATTGGGTGTATCTTGAGTGGATGGAAATGTGGGGAAAGCTCAGGTATATGTAGGGGAGAAATTGGGTGTATTTTGAGCGAATGGAGAGGGAAAAGTGGATGTATTTTGAACGGATGCATAGGGAAAGCCGGGTGGAAAGTTGGGTGTATGTTTGATTGATGAATGGGAAAAGTTGGGTGGTTGATTGGGTGCATGTTGGATTGATGCGGAGGGGAAAATGGGGGAACTGAAGGGTCCGGTGATGTTAAATTGGGATTGGGTGGAGGGATTGGAGATGAGAATCTCCTCTATGTGGGAATGTGTTGGGGAATGTGGTGAGAATAAATTCTGATCAAAGACGGTCGGATCAACCACCCAAGACATGGTTTGTTGGCAGATAGGGTATGGATTTCTCAGGTATGGCCCAAAGATTTTATTTTTTCTTTCCCTATGGGATGGCGGGTATGGTGATCCCGTTGTTACAGCACTACAAGCTCTCTTTTTAGATCTTTTTAGTTTTTTGACTTTTTTTTATTTTTTGGTGATTTTGATGATGATAGTTCCCTTTTCGGATGGCTTTTAGCACTCCCCAAAATTTTCTATGGCGGGGCCTAAATGCCCTTTTTAAGAATCAAAGTAAAAATATCTCTTGATCTTTAAAAGCACAGATTTCTACGCGATACCCCAATCTCTCGGAAGAATCAATAAGAGGGTGACCTCTCTTGACTAGCGAGGGCGTTTGGGTATTTTAGAGTGCAGGAAATATCAGGAATCTCAAATCCAACGTACAGGGAGTCGGGGCAATGCCCCTTGGGACCATTTTTTCACTTTTTGGGTCCATCCTTTCTGTGCCTAAGGGATACAAGGCTTTTTCGGGGTACTCTAACGCACTCCCTAAGGGTTTTAAGGATTTTGAAAGTTCGATCACCCACCCGATATACTTCCGACACGAATGTCTTCTCAGATACTGGATGGGGTGGTTCTTTTCGGGATCATCACCACTAGAGTTGCTGCCCTACTTGGAAGCGGGACGGTTGTATCGTTGCCTAATTTCTCAACCCTTTTGTAAAATCTACCCACGTAAAAATGAATTAATTAAGTCCCTTTGTTCAATTTTAGAGTTCAATTTTAAGAGAGTTTTTCTTAGTTCAAAAATGGGTGGTGAAATCCCGTGCCTCCACTATAGGCCGGCGTCCACTATTAGAATATAATTCTAAGTTAGTAAGTAACCCGCCAATCAACTAAGGTACGTAAAATGATAAAAAAGAAAAAAAGAAAAAAAATACTCAAGTAAGCCCGCCGATCGGCTAAGGCGTGTAAATGACTAAAACATAAATACTCAAGTAAGCCCTCCAAACGGCTAAGGCGTGTAAATAACGGAAATGTAGGGGTTTAGTATAAAAAATGCCGAATCGTAAGGGTAAGTATAAAAAAGTGCAGAATCGTAGGGGTAAGTATGAAAAACTGAAAAGTTAGTAAAAAAGAAAGGAAAATAAAAAAACACATGCAAAATAAGGGCTAACACTTCAAGGAGAAGCTCTACAAGCTATCCCTAGTGGAGTCACCATCTGTGCAACCATAGATCTCATCGATCCATCGCGACGATGCGCTCAAAAAAATAGAGTCGCCACCCGGAGCTTTTGGTGTCCCAGGATACCCAAAATCAAGATCGTGTGCACTGAAGTGCTCGATTTGACTTCGATCCGATTTATGCCAAAGGCTCTTGGGTAGGAGCTTTGGTTATCAATCGGGAAGGTGTTAGGCACCCGATTGGCCCACTCGTAAGCGGTCTCTACTATGGCCAAAAATAAATATGAAAATGAGCAGCACTTCCTGTTGCCCGAAGGCACACCGATCCTATTGGGCTCTCCACAAATATCGAAATTTCGGTGGCTTAACGGCTCAAATCTTAGGATAGAGAAAAAGAAAATAAATAAGGTAGAGGAATAAAGGGGAGGGCTGGAGCTCTCGGGCCCTTGTAGCACCGTAGTCGAATCTTCACGTGGATGAGGCACCAATGAGCTTCCGATAGCAAATGGGTTAGAGGTGGGTTTTTTTTAACTAGCTAGGGCTTGGGAACTAGAGGGTGATAGATGATGGTGTGAGATAGTTGGCCAAGGTTCTAAAGCTTAGGAATGATGGAGATGGAAAAGCAATGACAAAGGAAGAACTAAAGTTCTAAGGCTTGGATGGGTTTTTGCTTGAAAATGGAAGGAGATTTATGTAGAGTTTCTTCTCTTAGATTTCAAAAGTTCTTCAATAAGGGGGGGTGGCTCTCTATTTATAGAGAAAGGGCTTAAGTCACTAATGGGTTTAGAAATTAGGTAATCCTAAATCTAAGGTTTTTAGAGTTTTTAAGAGCTTGGAGAAGAGAGAGTTGGGTGTTAATGGTGGATGATGGGGTGATAACTTAAATAGCAAAAGGGTGGCACCTAAGGTTGGGAAGGGCATATGGGTCCTAAAAAAACAAACCTCAAGCTTTAGGATGGTTCACAAGTCAAACCCCCAATTTTCAAATCAACCATTTTTTAAAAATGGGTTTTTTGAGTTTTGAGAAGTTAGGGCCCCGATTTTATAATTTCCTGCACAAATTTGCGTTTTTCAAATTGCCGTAACTTTTGATGTACAAATCCAAATTAGGCGATTCTTGGCTCGTTAGAAAGCTGGGAACCTCTATATTCTAATAATATAAGCCTTAGATTAGGAAACTATCTATAAAAATTTTAGCACTCCTCTTTTCATAAGCTGTTTCGATTGATTTTAAACGGGTTCTATGGGTCCGTTTTAGGCTTTCTAATGGTTTGGGAAGTTAGAGGTGCTTCCTAAGGGTTTGAGAATGATTCTAAAGGTTAGATTAAGTTTTAAGGGTTTGGGAGGTGCTTTCCGAAGCTCGAGAGTGTGCCGTTCTAAATTTGGGTTGATCGGGCCTTGGGCCAAATTTGGGTGTCTACAAGCTCAAATACTCCATGTGGATAAAACAAGAAGCACTACTGGACTATAACAGTTAGGATTCTGCCAATCGATTGATTCAGATTAATCGATTGAAATGAAACTGTAATTAACTCACTTCTATGCTTAGTCAATCGATTGAAATTAATAACTCAATCGATTGAACTGGAACAGAGGAAGAGTTAAAAATTTCAGGAAAAATCAAAATCAATCGACTGAATTCACAGAAAACAGTAATAGTCTTAGATTCCACACAGAATTAATTATTATTTTTTTAAGGAGTGAAATAGGGAACATGTCACAGTTTTAAATCGATCGATTGATTTTTACAAATCAATCGATTGATGGACAACAAAGAGCCGATCTCCACTTCTCAATCAATCGATTGAATATGGAAACTCAATCGATTGAATGACAAAATAGAAAACAAAAATCTCCTAAAAATCAATAAAATTGCGTCGCCTCCCCAATAGCGGCGCCAAAAACTTGATCAATTTTAAAAGGTACTCTTGTAAGTGCACAAGATCTATTATAGCAAGGTAAGAATAAGAGTATCGTACCCACAGGGAAGCGCATAATCAAATTAATTTTAAAGAAATAATAATGACCCAAGGAAGTACTAAGGGTAAGAAATTTGATTGTTAAGATTAATCACTCCGCAACCCAATAATAAGAGAAATTAAATCAAACTATGCAAGGTTGAACTAAGACAAAGAAAGTAACAATGATGAGATGATCAAGGAGTTTGCTATCCCTAGATTTATAACTTTTCTATAATCAACCTTGCAATTTCATTTCAAATCATTATGCCATCATTTAACTACAAGAAAAATGAATCGTTGAAAATACAATTATTAACTCGGCATACCCTATCCTGACACTATGACTCACCCAATCATGGCATGAATCATGCGAAAGGTACAATGTATCACAAATGCGAAATCACAACAATAAATTTCAATCGCACAACATCCTAAATTAGTCTACAAGATCAGATTTAGGTAGAATACCCCTTTTATTATCGCCGATAACCAAGATCGACGGCTATAAATGATCATTTGATAATAAACAATAGGCACACACTGAAATTCGTACGATTAAATAATTATAACAAGAAATTATAAGATTAAATGTAAATCAGTTATTCATCTAGGGGTTGCTTCCTCTTTGAATGAGAGGTTTAGCCGCTTATCCTCGATTCACACGCACGACGCAAATCCAAAGCCATCACAAAAATTATTCTTTTATTTATCAAAAGATTGAAGCCTTACACAACTCTCTTCTCAAATACAAACTACAACTCTATCACAGATGAAAAACTCCCAAAAATCCAAGAAAAATCTGCCAAGAAGAAGCCCCTAAACCCTAAACATGGCTCTGTTTATATAGGGTGCAGATAAGAAACTTCCATAAAAAGCTCAATCGATTGAATTTCCAATTTCAATCGATTGACTTTAAATTTGAATTTTGGTGAATTAATTGGAATTTGAAGTCAATCGATTGAGTAAGTTTGAATACAAATTCAAAGAGAGAAAAAGTTGCCATCAAGTCACTCGATTGAATCCTGAATCTCAATCGATTGATTTTAAATTCAGATTTTGGGCGCCAGAATAGTTGTCATAACCTCAATCGATTGATTTTCATAATTCAATCGATTGAGTTAGACTTGTGACATCTTTAATTCTCTTAGCAGTGGTTGGATCAATCGATTCTTCCACGAATTTCAGTGTTTTCGTTGGCTTTATAGTTCAATGCTCCCATGTTGTCCTTAATTATACTCTTTTATGCTTCTGAAAGATCCAACGGACAAAAATACCTGAAACCACTAAAACTTCACAACAGCCGTCAGATAACCTTCATTGGATGGCTAAGTGTCGGTATTTGGGTACAAAATATAGTGATATTTCGGCACAGATTAGCTCGCGAAACAAGGCTGGCGACTCTTCTCTCAGGGAAATTTTATGTTGGCTTTTATCCTTAAAGCAAAGTACTTCTCGGATTGCAGGTTTGATAGTGCTACGCCAAGGCGGAATCAATCCTTTACCTGGTCTAGCATACTCAATTCAAAAGATTTCCTCTTGAAAGTGACTATTTAGAGGGTGGGCGATGGTAGATCTATCCGAATCTGGGGTAGTAGGTGGATTCCAAAGCCTACGACTTACCAGATTGTTACTCCTAAACCAGCCACGGGTATCTCGATGGTAGTTGATCTATTTATTATTCCTAGCTCTCGGAGGTGGAATGAAGTGCTCATTAAAGAGCTTTTTTGGGAGGATGATGCAAAGGCAATTCTCATTATTCCGCTGAGCAGCTATAATCATAAGGATAAAATAAGTTGGGTTCTCACTAGCAAAGGAAACTTCTCGATTCGTAGCGCTTATCATCTGATACATTCAGAGATGGTGAATGGTGTAGGTACAAGTGGGGGTGATGCAAAAGTCTTATGGAAATCTATCTGGAGATGTAACGTACCAAACAAGATCAAATTATTTACCTGGAAGGCCTGCCATAATATCCTCCCCACCAATCGGAACCTCAGATCTAGATTTCATTTTATGAGTAACAATTGTGCCATCTGCCATGCTGATTCAGAGACTGTTATACATGTGCTAAAGGATTGTGAGTGAGCTAATCGAACTTGATTCCTCTCGGCCTTAGGAGTACGCTATTTTCTTCCTTGGGTTGCTTCCTTCAAAGAATGGTTTCTTATGGTGCTTAAGGAGATTGGTGAAGAAAGTTTATATCTATTTTTATTCACTAAGTGGGCAATTTGAACCCAACGGAACACTTACATACATGAAGGTATTAATCCTAATCCGAAGAAGATTGCGCTCATGGCTAATAATTTAGCATCAGAGTTCCAGAGGGCAATCTCTAGACCAATTTCTACCATGGTCACTAGGCATATTCCTAGATGGCAAGCACCGGTGGAGTCTGTGGCCAAAATCAATGCGGATGGGGCATGGTGCCACAATTCTATGAATATCAGGGTTGGTGTAGTGATTAGAGATTGGAAGGGGGAAGTATTGGGAGCTAAAGCTGTTGCTGACAAAGGTGGAGATTCCACTTTTTTTAGTGAAGCTTTGATTACCTTCCATGGAGTTACATTGGCACTTGATCTCGGGCTCTCTAGAGTTCTGTTAGAACCTAATTCACAAAGTTTAATATCCGCACTTTCCAATGAGAAGGAGCGTTCTGATATTAGCTATTTGTTGAAGGACATTAAAGTTATTGTCAGGCTGTTCTCTTTGTCGGTATGCCAACACGTTAAACGCGAAGCCAATTTTGTTGTAGATTCGTTAGCCAAATTTGACAGTCATTGTATTTCATATATAGTTTGGGTGGAGGAGATTTCATCTCCTATCGTTGATAATGTATCTCTGAAATTGATTATTTAAATGTTTCTTTTCTTATAAAAAAAAGTTAATATAATCTTATATACACTATTATTTTATGTTTGTGTGTAAGTTTTTATATTATCCTATAAAGTTTATAAAAATAGAAAATTAGCCAATTCTTTTCTACCTTTTTGCATTAAAAACGTAAGAAGAGAGATATTTTTAAGAAGGCATTAAAGATTTTTTAAATTTTCTCGAGGATTTGAGAGTGTAGATGGCTAATTAATCAGGGATTTTATTCTCTTCAAAAGTATGTATTAATGTTTTTTTTCTTTTAAATTTATTTAAAAGGACTAAATTCAAATCTTATTAGGTTTAAATAAATAAAAATTTATTTTGATAAGATTAAAATCTATTTTTGGTTTAAATCATTATTAAAAGTATGTTATTAAGAAAAAAAAGAGTCGAATATCCTTAATGTGTTAATGATATTTTTGTTTTGATTTAATTAAAGAGGATCAATCTAAAATCTATTATAGATTTAAATAAAAATTAATTCTATTTTTTATTCAATAAAGGAGACTTTATTATTGATTTATAAGAGAATTAATAGAAATAAGTATATATGTATAAAAGGTTTTAACATATTTTTGAGATATGATGGTGACACTACAAAAAATAAGATTATTAGCGGCAAAGCTATTAACAAAAAAACTATTAAGACTATTAGCGGCAAGAGTATTCGCAGCAGTTTTTTTGTTAATAGTGGCATTTTATGGCTGCCACTAATGGTCTTTGTTTTTGTAGTGTGATAATTACATAGGTAGTTGGTGTATTTTATTTATTCTAAACTCTTACTAAATCTATGTCGGTTGTGATTAAGGATTGGATTGTGAACCTTCAATCACAATGTTACGGACATGATTCTCTTGAGATATAGGTATGATAAAATCATGTTTTCCTTGCTTTAATATTTGAAATATCAAAAAATCATAGTTAATGTACCAATAATGGACAAGTAATGATCGTGATGTGATGCTCTATTACTATCATGTTTATAAGTTTGAGTGATTACTTGTACCATGTCAATTTCTATACATATAGTTTAAATGCAATTTTAGTTGAACATGTTGAACGTTAAACTATGAAGTAAACTTTATAAATAAAGAAAGATTTAAGATTTAATAATTGCATGTGATTGATTTGCATCGTAAGAGTGCCCATGTCATTGCATGCCATACAAGTGAAGGATGTACGAACGCAAGATACCGGCCAAAATGGCCAAGACATGTTTATTATTAATTATAAACGCCATGATATGAACAAGTTAATGCTACGTCAAGCCATGATTATGATTCCATGAAGATTTTTGTCTTCATGCAGGCCATGGTGATGAGCTCTTTTGTGGACCCTTGAATCATTGAAGTATATGTCATGCAGGATGAATAAGATGAACACGCGTGATTTAAGAGATATGAATGCATGCATCACGAGCATACAAGAACAAGAACTCATGTGGTGAATCACTGCATGCCGTAACCAGCTCGGATCCAGTGAATATAGAGATGTCAGCCTTGAGGAAAAGATCTTATGATACATACGTACATGTAGGTCATAGTGTATATACTTGAACATGTATTGCATTGAAATATGAACAATACACAAAAAAAATGAATGATAAACTATGAACATGGTTCTTGTTTCATGATTAGTATATTATCAAAATACTTCAATGGATTAGAATTGCATAATTTTTCACGTTATATCTTGTGTTATGATATTGTATGCACACGCATGAACTTTTCACATACATGTATATGCATTGTTGAATATATGTAGAATGTTGAGCATGGATTGCATATTTGGTTCATACAAGATTATTACTCACACCGTTGACTTTGAGTGGTCATACAAGACAGGGTAATAGAGATGGTGGAGTTTAGATACACAATGATGTCGCTATCGATGATCAGGCGAAGGATGACAGAGATGATGGCTTTGAACTATAAGCTTATGAAAATGTTATAAATTTATATTTTGGACATTAAGTTGCTTAATTAGATTTTTTCTTTGAACTTTTATTATTGAAAACATGATTGTTAATTTCTTGATAATTATGGATTTAATTGATGAATTATTGGACTTAAGTATTATTTAATATTTTTTTATATTTGGGCCTATATATGGAATAAAATAATTAATGATGTTTTCATATTATTTACTAAATTGATGGATAGAATTGATAGGTTTTCGTAGTAATAACACGTTATGGTATAACGCTCATTTATGATTTATGTAGGTGATGACCTAAGATCTTATGATTCAGTCAACACATGTGTCATGTGAAATTAATGTGTATCGTCTGATAAGCATGCAATGATTTAAAAATCTTTGATACAAAAATGATCTCCATCATCTTATTCAAAATTGTCAACACATTTACATATATATCATTACATAAAACACATGATGATCCATATGAGGGCTGTCTAATTCCAGCAGTCGGCGTAGATTGTAGTTTTGTGCGGGTGATAAACGCCGCCAGCAATAGTTGGGCAATCCACGAGATCCAACCCGGTGACCCGGCCTCTATATATGTCTGTTCTCTCTCAACCCATTTTCTCTCTCAATCGGGACCCTCGCGCAAATCCTCACTCAAACCCTAAATCCCTCTCTCATAACCCAACCTCCTTTAGTCATTTTCTCTATCTAGATGGATCGACGTAACACCATCGAAGTGATGGATTTCTTCTCTGAAGATCGAAGACGAGTCGACGCTCCAAGATCCAAAGGCGTTCGCGAAATCAAAGACAAGCCTAAGCGAGATTCCAGTGTTAACATAAGAAATTGAATCACGTATTTTTAATTTTTCAATTTTATTTTTGGTGGATTTGTTTATTCAATTACACAGAGCTTTTAGAGATCATTTGATTTTACTTTGGTTTTGGCAGATCGGGTTGCATCTTTTAACTGTGGATCCTGGAAGCAGTAGAGCCATATTTAAAGAGAAATCGATTAGGTTTCCATCAATTTCAATCGATGAGAGTGGTTGGCGCTCTCTCATACTATAAAAAATCATATATGTTTTCCCTATTTTTTGTCATATTTTCTAACATTTGTCTTTCTTTTGAAGATTGGAGAACTCAAGAAACTAGTTGAAGAAGGCAAGATAAAATACATCGGACCTGTGCTTCGAAACCTAATTAGTTGCAGAGAGCGCGAGTGGTTTGCGCTCTTTCCCCGATCGGAATCGCCTCGTATCTGCCTCAATCTCCTATTGTAAGTTTCTATTTGATATCTAGGGTTTTTTTGAGGTTTCAGAAATTTTAATTTGAGGGTTTACTAGGTTCAAGATTCATCTTCAATTTTGATAATTTTTTTTCTAAGTTAGAAAGCTTATTTATTTGTTTGATTTATTTTTATTTTCTATACTCTTGTGCTAAGCATCATCTGATCAATTTGGGTTAAATTTGATGTTTAGTTTGTTAATTAAGATTAATGGTTGATATAAGAAATAATATTTATCATTTTTGGATGAAGTCTTCTTATGGACCGATAGCCTGCATATAATATGTTTGCTAAAATAACTCAATGAATTTTTCATGAAGTTGTGGTTATTCTAAGGTAAAGGAGTATGATTAGAGGTGAGTGGTAACTAAAGGAAGAGTAGAAGTTACCCTAGACCTAAAGTTGTAGCTCAAGAATTATTTTATTGAAAAGATGGACTTAAAGTTTGACAAAACTCTGATCTAGCAAAAGCCATTAAAGTTTTTTTTCGAAAGTAAATTGCTGCTGAACTGGTCAAGTGAAAACCTTATAAAATGGTCAACTCCTAGAAAGGGCATTGAATTGGCTGGTCTGTTAAGAGCTATTTATATGGTTCTGGGTATTGGGATTGGCTTCTCTGTAAGTTGTACCAGTTTAACTGGATCAAACTGGTCAATCTGGTTATGCCATACAAATAATTTTATTTATTTTCAGTAAATGTTTCCTGTTAGATGTATTTTCTTGCTCCTAGACAGTTAGTTATATGTTGCCCGTGTCCTTGATTTTACAGGAAAAACAACCCTTTGAGCGCATTGAAGTATCGAGAGAACAAGCTCTCAAGATGTTTGCTGAGAATAATTTTAAGGTAAATGGTGTTGGATATTGCATCTTATAAATCCCCAATATATGTAGCATTCCTTTTGTGACATCACTGCCTTTTGACATAATCTTTCCCCCATGGGCATTTACCTTTATAATTGATTGCAAATTAAATGTTCTTTTTTTGAACAACCTTCTAGGATTTCAAAGAATTTCACTCTTTTAATATTTATAAAAGGAGTGGCAGCATATATAATATATTACATTGTATATTTCACAACTTTTTTGTGCAGGTTGAAAGAATTAATGAGTTGCTTGAAGACAAGACCATCACTGTTTACAGATGTGGGCCTTTAATCGATCTTTGTCGCGGACCACAGATACCAAATACATCTTTTGTAAAAGCATTTGCTTGTTTAAAGGTAAGGTCATATGGGACAATTAGGCTAGATTTGAGCTATTTATATGTATGTGCCATTAATATTACTAGTTGAAATCTCCAGGCTTCATCGTCCTATTGGAGAGGGAAATCAGACCGTGAAAGTCTGTAAAGAGTTTACGGGGGTTTCTTTTCTAGAGTTAAAGAGGTTGAAGGTACAATTTCTTGATTTTCGTTTGTCCTAGCTAACATTTTTGTCTATTTCTTCCCGCTTCCCTTAGATCACAATTTGTTGTTTTTCTCTGCTGTGGGCCTCTTATGCTTAAATAATGTGTTAACTTGAAAGCTCATTGGTTTATTTAAAGCTTGTAACATGACCCCTCTGGATGAAAATTCATAAGGTGGATAATTCAAGCCACAAAACCATATAATAGTGTTAAATGTTTCCCAGGTGGATTAGATTGATGTCCAAGCCATCAAATAGTGTTTGAGTCTATCTCAATCCATAGTTTATCCTATGGAGTAAGGATAGGCTTGTCCACAGAGCCTTAACTTCTGCATTGTTATAGTTAGCCAGTTCAATTCGTCGCCATAAGAATTATATATCTTCCTCTGCTATCATATAGTGAGCCCCTCCCACGCTCACTTAGCCTGGATTTCAGATGGTTGATATGGCTGGTGAATGCTATTCTTTTGTTTGTAATCTTTTATAGATATATACTTAATTTATGCTTGTTAATAATTTTTTTTTAATGTTCATCTTTATGTTACGATTCCCCGTAAACTAAATTCCTTCTTCTTTCAATGGTTTCATTATGGTTTAGCAATCCATGATAATCACTTTTTGACTATTTGTAAAAAAGAATCCCCTTGAATAAAATTAAGTGTGTGACCGAGGATAACACTTCATTATACATATTTTTCAAGAAGCTAATGGTTTGGCCGATTGATGAGATGGCCGAATCCAACCCTTTGCTGGCCTTTTGCAACTACTGAATGGTACATGTGATGTGGGGTGTTGTGCGTACTCAGGGACTTAGTCGGGTGCTCTAAGAAAAATTCAGTTAGGAGCACATAAGACCAAAGAATTGCATTTCATCCCATAGAAAAAGGATATGCATGAATTCAGTTAAAAGTATAGAAGACCAAAGAATTGCATTTCATCCATAACTTTCTTCAATCACCACATTTGACTATAAAAAATTCATGGAATTCATATGGTAAAAGAAAATTTTATTTTCTCGGCCCACAGAGAATTTGAACTTTACAGTTGTCTGCGAACAACACTCAGTTATCATACCCAAAACTATCCAAAAGCCCAATAAAAACCTCTAAAAACAAAATTCACCCTACTTTCTCAATACACAAGTCCATTTTCACTGGTCTTCCTATACTTTCAAAGCAAGACTATAGAAGAGAACGAAAACCTATTCAAAAATATTTCCAGACAGGTAAGTAGAATCCACAATGATATATATAGAGAGAATTTCAATAAAATAAATACATGTGAAAGCAGTATGTAGCAGCATTTCAAGCAGGCCATGACTGTGCACAATAGACAACCAAAAGTTCATCGTACCATTAACACCATTTGGAATTTTTCGGAAGTCATCAACACCCAAAGCTTTGGGAGTTGAATCCACAATGATCCATTCCTACAAGCTGCACATCAGAAAAAGTGTAAATCAAAAGGAAGATGTGAGCCACAATATATATAAAATATTACCCAACATCCCGGATTTAGTAGAACTTGATATACAAAAAACAGTTAATATATGAAGGGCTCTATTATATATTTGTGTAGAGCATATGAGATATAAACCAAATCTAGTCTAAAGAGAGAAACCTGCAAAACTCCTCCTGAGAGGGCACCTTGAAGGGATCTATTGTGTCTTGCTTTCCTTATTGGGGGATTCATCATGACATACCTATAACATGCAATGGTCACATTATGCTTGGCATAAACTTTTAATTATTGAACAAGTGCAAAGAAAATAACTCAAAAATGTATAAGGATTCTTGCTTTGCTGCAGTGGCGAAGACAGGGTCCCAAATTCCAGAATCATCAAGGACCAACCCAGAAACTAAGGCTTCTCCAATAACTCTCTGACCTGCCACTACAAAAATAAGGTGTTTTAGCAGCACTTGCTGTTAAGGCAATTTTTGGTAGCGGCAATACTAATAGGATTTACATTCAGGTTCATTCCACCATTCACATGTTAAGGCAATTCTCAATATGTATCTTGCTTCCATCATTTGGTTTGATTGCTATACCTCTATACTTGCTAGGCAGTTCATTGTAGAATTAATGCTAATAATTATATATAATGTGTGTGGAATAGGGGAAAACTTGGAGAAAGAACCTCGCATTTTGGAGCTTAGAAACTAGGTGAGCTTTTGAAGTCTTTCTCCTCTTAATGCATGTCAAGCTCAAAAGTTGATGATTGACGGAAACCTTCCTGCTCCATTTGACTTTACAGTGCAGAATTATCCGAACAACCGAGCTGGCTGCTGCTCAGGAGAAACTACATGAAATCAGAGGCAAAAGGATGAAACCCTAAGGTTTTATGCTCCTTCAACGCTCCTCCAGAAGATGGAAGGCAAGTACATATGCTCTTTCAACACTCCTCCAGAGGATGGAAGGCAACTATATATGTATACATTAATTGTCATATGTTGTTTGTTAACACACAATCAAATGATTTACACAACCATGATTTGAAAGTTTTAACATGGCCATTTCAGCACAGTTGTTCACTAGATGCATTCAGACACGAAACATGCATGCTTATACATACATTTGTAAAAGGTAAAATATGCTTTGTGATTTTAATTTACTACGAATTAAGCATAAAATTTACATCCAACACCATTGCAGAATGTGGCTGCACCGTTAGCATCATGAGTAGGGCTATTAACTAGTGGGGTCATTATATCGGCTGGGGCAAATAAACTTGACCCGTTAGGTCAGTTCAGGCTCAAAGTATTGGACCGAGCTTGGTTGGGGTCTGGTTGGGCAGATTTTTTGGGATTTAGGGTGTTTTGATCTGTGGCCTGTTTCTGCTCTAATCTACCCAACCTGACCTAGTTTTTGCGTTCAGGATGCTTGACCCATCATGTCTGGTCGGGGTGACTGGTTTATCTTTGATGAGCACAAAGGGCCAGGCAAACCTAAATTTTAGCTCAACCTGACGCGCCCATTCCTTCAACAGCCCTTCTGCTCATTACTCAAGTATGCCATTTGAACTGATTGATATAAAATTGTAATGAGTAAGAGGAATCTGTTTACATTGTAAGGACGTTTGGTTTACAAATGTGATGAATATGGTAGAAGAAGAATCTAACACTACAAAAAAACTAGGTTTGTTGGATTAGATTTTGTTCTTGTACTCTATTTCCTTATGCAAGAACCAAATAATTCTCTGTGGTGGAACAAATATCTCTCATTTCACCCTCAAATAGATTCTTCTTTTTGATTTCCAAAGTTTTTACCTCTTGTATTTCATTTCATTTTATTTGATTTAATAGAAGGGTGAGTACCCGTCAACCTCAAGCGGTTTTATCGAAAAAAAAAAAAGAAACAAAAAAGGGAGCTGGCATGCCTAGAACCTAAGGGCCTACTTGTTAAACATAAGATTCCAAACAACAATAATTTCTAGTGTCTTAATATAAGTTGTTAATCAAAGTGTGGGCTAAACCTGTTATCTGCATCATTTGTACAAATAGGATTGCCATGTTTGCAATCCAACAGACTGATGCCTGTTGGGTCACTCTATGCTGTTGTCAATAGAAATGTCACTGTCTTCCTTTTGCCTATGCTTGAAATTGTGTTCAACCCTCCACCGAAAGATTACAGAAGCATAGAATCTATAAGTGCTCTTCCAAATTCCTAAAGATTACAATCATTTTTTTTTCAAAAAAATCATGGTTTCAGTATCGGCAGAAATTGTATCGGTCCAAGATTGGACCATTACCCAGTACCGATTCCGAGTTTGACACCTTGTTCAGTTCTATTGGAGTTGTGCAAAAAGATTTTGGTGTTTACACAAGGTAAATATAAGTTGCAGACGAGTTGTGAACTTAGGGGGGATGTTTATTTGCTTGTCCGGGATATGCGCTACTTTGTAAATACTCATTCCTTTATGTTCTTCTTGCCATTATGTACTTTCATGTAAAGGAACAAAATGGACCTTCTTCCCAATTCATGAATGCAGCTTGAAGTTCAAATAATTATACATGATTCAAGAAAATGTTTTCGGACTCCACCATAATCAGTTGCTTAAGCTTACACAAATGGTTGCATAAATTGTATCGGCATTGCTAGGTCGAGACTGTTGCATGATGTTTTTCTTAAGCTAGAAATTTGAGTTCTAATTTATGCAAAAGCATGTAAATTGGACAATCCTTAACGGAAGATTTAATAAAATCCATGGTTCAGGGGATATGATTTCTCATAAATTTGCCTGTGCTAAGACTGATGCACATCATATTTGTGCAGGGGTATGGAAGGTCACTCTGGTTGATGCATGGCATGTTCGAAGCTAATGGTGGGTGTGGTTATGTGAAAAAACCTGATTTTCTTATGAAGTGCGGTCCACATAATGAGGTCTTTGATCCTAAAGCAAAATTACCAGTGAAGATAACATTGAAGGTAAATTTTGCCCACACAACCAACTCTATCGGGTACGTAATTATTTTGTTTAGCTTATCTAATTTACATGGGTTGTCATGTCACTAAATAGGCGAAAGTATATATGGGCGATGGATGGTGTTTTGATTTCGGTAAGACACACTTCGATGCATACTCCCCCACCAGACTTCTATACAAGGGTAAGATGATAAGAAATCACTGTTGGTCTGAACAAGTTTTGGTCTTTGACTCATCATTTTTCCCTTAATGAACCATAGGCTTGTACATCCGGTTACCCAATACCATGCATCCCCCTTGCGTAAATTGATTTTATTTGCATGATTTGGAAAAGTTATACCAACAATAACCTCCCAGTAAATTGAATGGGGGAAGTCTGCAAGGAAAGGAAATATACAAATCATGGTACGAAATCTCGGCCGATACTGATACGCATCAGTTTTGTCAAGAACCAATATCGATTCCAACCCGATAAAGGCATCGGATGGTATCGATATCTGTACACAGTATAGGGTTAATTATTGGCGATACTGACCAATACAATTTTTTGTATTTTTTAAAGGGACCAATTCGTTATTGGTGATACTGTATCCATATTGGCTGATACTAATATTGATATCTTGATATAAATTACTTAGGGGCCCTTGCTAAGTGTCGATACTAATAAATCTTATACAAGTTGGGATTGCTGAAGTGCTAGCTGACTCCATCATGAAGAGAACAAGGGCAATTGAGGATGACTGGGCGCCGGCCGTTTGGGAAGAAGAGTTCCGGAATTGACTTTGCTTCGGATTGAAGTGCATGAATATGACATGTCTGAGAAGGACGATTTTGGCGGCCAGACATGTCTACCCTTATTAGAGTTGAGATCAAGGATTCAAACAGTCCCACTCTTCTCCCGTAAGGGAGAGAAGTTCAAGTCGGTAAAGCATCTTATGGGTGCAACCAGTCCATCACTCCAACCTCCAAAATGTGACACTATTGAATGGACTGGTTGCACCCATGTTCATGGCTACCATGTCATACTACTGTATTTGGACATGTACATTTAAATAATAATTATTATTATTAATTAATTTTTTTTTAATTAATATTTTTTTTTAATTAAAAAACACCTACGCCGACGGCTTCAACCGTCGGCGTAAGTGGGGAAAATTATATATATATATATATATATATATATATATATATATATATATATATATATATATATATATATATATATATATATATATTATTTTATTTTTAAATTGAAAACACCTATGCTAACGGCTTTAGCCGTCGGCATAGGTGAGGAAATTAAAAAAAAAAAAAACTATTATTATTATTATTATTATTATTATTATTTAAATTAAAAACACCTACGCCAACTGCTGCAGCCGTTGGCATAGGACCCTCTTACCCTATGCCGACGGAATTATCATCGATGGTTGGAAAACTCTACGCCTGATGCTGGAAGCCACCGGCGTAAGCTACACCGACGGTTGGGGAAATAAGCTACATCCGTCGACGTAGGTCCCTTTTTTTGTAGTGTTGACTGATGAATTTACAGACAAATTATAACTGCTAGTAAGTAATTTATTATTATTTTTACTAACAAAATTAAGGATTTGCATATCCTCTCAATTTTTTGAATTCTTTTTTAAATAAAAAGAAGAATTGATCCACCGTTAACTCATGGTGGTATATGTTATTACAAATTTACAATCTTACAACTTATCTAATTTTTTGGGCATTGCAATTTGGTCAGTGAGAGTGATCCAATTCGCGTCACATATACTCTCCTTCCACTAAATCCTTGCCTACAATTCGTGGGGGTTCCTTCAGTCCAAACCATTGGATCGTGTGGATCATCTCTTTGATCCCCCCAAAACTTGCATCGTTCATCTGATTTCAAACCGTTTCTCATTTATTTACTTGCACACTAATCAAAGTAGAATAACGCCAACCCAGTACGGATGGAGATTCGGTTTACCAAACAGAAACCGACTCAGAATTTTATTTATTTCTTGTTTTTTTATAAATCAAACCGTATTGAAACTCGAATATGTCAGTTTTCTCATCTTACCTCTTCGATTATGGTTTTGGCCAATTTTCGAGCAGGCTCGGATTTTGGCCCACACTTGGTCCGGAAAAAATAGTATATTTTACGAAGCTAACCCGGCCGGGCTAAGCATGTGGTGACTCGAGTTGATCCGAGTACGCTTGAGTTATATATATATATATATTAGGTTAAAAGTATTTTGCTTAAATGCCTCAAGAATCAAGGGAATTTTAGGGTGAGTTTGGGATCCAGTCATTTGATTTGGATTTGGAATAATCCCAGTCATTTGCAAAATTCTGAGCATACCGAAAAGAGGGCATTTGAAATAACGTTTTTAAAGGGTTGTTATTTCGGCTGTTTTTGCTAAATAAAATTTGATTAAAAAAATTTTAATTAATTTTTTTTGTATGGAGATTTTAGGCGCTGGGGAGAATACACCCGGGCGCACCGGATGACTTGTGCGCCCAGTGACCACACATGCCACGTGGCATTGTCAACCCAAAACAAATCTCATTTTAGGTTGATCAGTCATAGGACATGTGATTTAAAAGAAATATTATATTTTTTACGATTTTGCCCTCCATTTGATGGGTCAAAGATAAGATAACATCCCAAAACTGTGATTTATTGATTTCTCCCAACTTTCATCACATTTTTTACTGGATCTGATCGACCTTGCCTAATTTGCCGTGGCACCCTCGCGATGGACACCACTTAATGGCCAACTGATGGTGGGTGTAGAGATTTCAAATCTCTACACCCGGGGAAATTGTCCCGGGCCTCTAGATTTTATAGACTTTTAGGATGTCTTTTCCCAATTAATTTTAAATAATTTTTTTATAAATATTTGAAGAAAATGAAACTTTGCATGTGTATTTTAGCGATTGAAACTTTGGCAAAGCAAATACCGATTGACGATTACGACTTTGCATGCGCATTTTCACTTAAGGGAGTGCTTGGATATATGGAAAATGATAGAAAACGAAGAGTCTGATTAACAAATCTATCATTTGGGTTGTATATATGGGGAGGAAAATATAATTCTAACTTCCCATATTTTTCAAACAAATATTTCGAGGGGGACGAGCGCCCTAATTTTTTTGAGTGGCTCTCTTTTAAATTGGGTATCATTGTTTGACACCGGTAAAACATTTACGTCACCTATCTCCACCAGTAGACATATATTGACTACTTTGAATCAAACGATAGAGATCATTTTTCATCGTATTCTATTTGATAATTGGTCTTGAGCTCATGGGCATACCATCAAATGGTCAGTTTTTTATTCCATGTAGAAAACAACCTAAAAAATGACTCTAAAATCACATGGCACATATCACAATAATATATAATTTTTGGAGGTCACATTTTGAGATGTGGTCCGTATGGAATTAAACATTGACCATCTCACAATACTCTCATGATTTAGAGATTATTTGAAAGCTTAGAATGTAAGAAACGATCTCTATTGTCTAATTCAAAGCGATCAATGCATGTAAAACTCGATGAGATGGGGTGAGACCACAGTTTAATAGTAGTGATTAATGGTACTTATATTTTTTATTTTTTTCTCTCTACATCTCTCCCTCTCTCCACTCTCTCTCTTCTATTTTATATTTCCCACTATTTCTATGAGCCTATTCCTTATTCCAATATGCCTCAACTAGGAAAATCGCTCCTTATACGTGGTTGTAGGGTTTGAACCTTACAACATGGTCCATTTAGACTGCCACGCGACACCTATTTCCTAAAATGACATCCATTCCCTAAAATGACACCCATTCCCCTTCGGATTCACCCAATAATTTTCTACCATTCAACTGGCAAGTCAAAAATCTTGATTCGCATAACAAACTTGATGCATTAAATTTTTTCCAACTTTTGAAATAAATAAAAATTCTAGATACCTGATGACGCGGATGGCAAGTTGCTGCAGCACCTGACCTTTGAATTGGTTGCAACGTGGCACCCAACTGCCCACGTCTACGTCCTAGCGAACCGGCTTCCGAATTTCTTCAATGGCCCATACCAATCATGGTGTACGTTAGCATGCATCTCACTTTCTCTCATCCTCTTAGTCCTTTGTTGCACGGTTGATCACCAAACCCACATCTTTATCTCTCCAATCGAGGCCGTCGTTTTCAACCAATCCCTCGCAAGAAAAATGACCCATATCCCGGAATTCCTCACGTATTATGTCTCCAATGGCAGTTTGGTAAATCTTGGAATGTGTCAGAGATCAATAGCTGAGATTGAATGTGTTTTTAAACAGTTTGGTTAAAGTTGTTGAGCTCTTCCCTCCCGCGGGGGTTCGATACACCAAAATGTATCGAACATATTTTCAAGGATTTCACAGTTCCATCAGATCCATTGGATCAATCTCATACTCTGATTCTACCAATTCAGTCCATATCATCTCTACCGTAGATTTTATGCCCCTTCTCCAATGCGTACAACCCCAACCAACACACAGCAACATAAACATAGGCCACACACCGGATTCCCAACGTGCCACATTTCCGATCTCTACATCCAACAAGCTTTTGGCAATCATACTAACAAACGAAAATATAATCAGAAGAGCCACAACTTCCAGATCAAAAATCGACGGCTGGAAATGATACCATCTTTTCAAGATCGCCCAACTGTTGTCTCTACCATCAAAGATCATGATCCAACAATCCATCTTGAATGCAAACCACAAAAAAATGTCCAAACGGATCCACGGGATCATAGCCCAACCCAAGTCTTAATCAAAATTTGAGGTCAGCCAAATAGCGTTCAACCGTAGGATTGTTTTCCAGAGCAATCCGCTACCGTCCATGTAATAATACATGGCCCCGAACAAGTTAATCTAAACCCATCTAATAAAAAATCTAACGGTCATAAGATATCAAAGCTTTGGGATACCTAATATAGCACCTTTAAATAACACATCTACTACCAACCAGCGGTCCATAACAAGCATAAACCACAGGTCCATAGCAAGCCCATTTATTACTCGGGTTGTGCCGATCGGGCTAGAAAATAACCTAGCTCATACCCGGCCTGAGAAATACTCTCGCTCGGTTTGGGTTGGGCCTGGCAGGGCGGGGTCATGTCCTGAGCCAAATTCTATTTTTTTAATGCCGAATTTGGGACGAAAATTAGCCCATCCGGTCCTTGAGGGCAAATGTAGTTGAGATAAATTACCAAATTTATCCTTATTTGGAACATGGAATAGAAAATTGCCCGATACCGATATGTATTGGCGATATGTATCAATTTTTTGGCAAACCAATATATATCGGTATCCCAACTCGGGTATCCGATACTGTATCAACCGATACATTTCCTTCTTTTTTTTTTCTTTTAAGTAGGCCTATACGTATCAGTATCAGCCGATACGTATCGGTCGAGTCGTATCAGTCTTGGGCAAACTAATTCCCGAGACCGATACCGATTTTGATACCTTGATTTTAAATGATTATAAATTTCTAGCCAATTAAAAATAGGGGAATGTAGTAGTTTGGTTCATAATGACTAATACATATAATAAATATGTAGTTTTATTTGAGTTGGGTTGGACCAACCAAAACACCTCTATGATATATGGGCCAATGGGCTTGAGTCTAAATGCCCAAGTCAGGACATTTATATATATTAGTGGACCCTGCATGTGTGATGCACGTGAGAGCCATTTATTTGGAGAATGAATTGTTACAATGTAAATTTTGAAAATATTTTTTGCATTTAAAAAAAAAAATCATTGGGCAAGGAAATTTCGCTTTGGTTGGGACTGAAATCAAATTCGGTATGTTCACCGAAATTTCGGGATTTCGGCTGAACATCCCAGACGAAATTCCGGTTGAAATGTGGTGGGTCAGGCCAAAGTTTCGGTGCTCATACTTTTTTTTTTTTTTTTTAAATAAAAAATTATCGGCCTTCAAAAAATTGGCCAATATGTTGGCCAACAAACTGAATCCGATATGTTCACCGAAATTTCGAAATTTCGGCTAAGCATCCCAAACGATATTTCGGCCGAAATGTGGTGGGCCAGGCCGAAGTTTCAGTGCTCATATATATATATATATATATATATATATATATATATATATATATATATATATATATATTAAACAAAAAATTATCAGCCTTCAAAATATTGGCTAATAATTTGGTGATTAGAAAACTATCAACTGATAACTTCAAAGTATCGGCTGAGGATTTGAAGGCCGCAAATTTTGACCAAAAATTTCGGGATTTTGTTTCGGTGGAGTTCGAAACTGATTTGTTTCAACCGAAATTTTGATTATTGACCTCAACTAAAATGAAGTCTTTATCGTTTTGGATGAAGGTGGCAAACTCGGTATCGGTATCGGGCATCGATCCATAGAGGACCAATACGAATTGGCCGATATGTATTGACCCTTTAAAAAAAAACGTAAGGTCTCGACGCAAACCGATATGTATCGGCCGATACGGACGCGTATTAGCCAATACCGATCGATAATTTGAAGTTATTGGCCGGTAATTTGCTAATTATCAAATTATTGGCTGATAATTTCAAATTATCGGCCGATAACTGTAGGTTTTTGTTTTAAAAAAATTGGGCATCAAAATTTCGGCTTAGACCACAATATTTCGACTGACATATCGTTCGAGATTTTCAGTCGAAATCCCGACATTTCGGTGGGGTTGAAAACCGATTCGTTTCGGCCAAAATTTTGATCCATGTTGTATGGTATGACATCCTGAGTGATATTGATACATAACAGCGATATGTAGCGGTTTTTCAGCAAACCGATACGTATCGCACTATGTGAAAATCGATAAAAAATAACGGCCCAAAACCGTTGTAAATGTCATAAGCAACGGTTTTAAACTGTTGTTTATAAAGTTGTGATTTTCATAAACAACGGCCCAAAACCATTATTTATTTATCAAAGAAACTACGATTCATGTCCGTTGCAAAATAACAATAGTTTTAAACCGTTGTTTTAACGAAAAAAAAGGTTGTTATTTTTCTTCAGAAACCACGGTCTAAATCAGTGGTATATGTAAACAATGCCGACAAGCCGTTGTTAATTTCTTCCAAGAAACAACAGTTATGGACCGTTGTTTGTGACTGTTGCAAAATAACAACAATATTGAGCCATTTTTCTAAATGGGAAAAAGGTTATTATTTTTATTCCAAAATCACGACCTAAATCAGTGGTATATGAAAACAACTGTTATGGACCATTGTTTATATATATATATATATATATATATATATATATATATATATATATATAAATGCACAGCTTCCAATTTTTTTACTGTAATAAGAGCCATTTTACCTATTACAAATATTGTATCAACCACATCACTCTACGAGGGAAAAAAATCTAATCCATTCAACTAAATGGAAAAATAATAAGCCAAAAATAAAATTATTCTGCAATATCGTATTAACACATTCAACACCATCTCATTAAAATCTTCAAATATATTATATTAATATATTCAACAACATCCTATAAACACACTCAACAGCGACCTATTCGAGCATGACTTGGGTTGCCAATAAATCCAATGACATAAAATTTTAATGTCTCCTTCTTTGACACCTTTGATTAAGCACCTTTTAATTCATTGTCGAGATAACTTTTCTTTTATGATTTATCCGCCCACTTTTGATATGGGTCTTGTGTGTTTTTAGCTTGCACCCAGCTCCCATACTACGAGTTTTCCTATCATAAAAATAAACTCAGTCACATCAACAAATTTCATAATAAAATGATACTTAAAGTTTGCATGTGTGTTTAAAAAAAAAAGAGACATTAAAATTCAAATAGATATTTCAGATCTATTTTTTAGGTCTATTTTTTACAATGAGCTCTCTGTCATGACATTTTCATGACCTGATGTCATTTTGACAATTTTTAATTTGATAATTGCTGTATTTTTGAGTGCCTTTAATTAGGGTCGGGTATTAAAAGTTGTGCTCTAGTACCAAGTCTAATACTTACATAATGATACCTCCGATTATTATTAAATTTTTTATACTTACCCATAATATGAGCTAGATTTGGCTACTTGCATCTCTTAAAGTGGATTAATTTTTTTTTTGTACCACTTTTGTGACCATCTGAAATATTATTAAACTCAAATAAAAAATATGGCTTAAAAAGATTCTTGTGCCCAACGGTGATGATCTTTGCTAATGCCGTGATTTTTATAGTGAGGTTTATTTTTGTCAAAGACTGTGTTATAAATTCAATGAAAGTGTATAGTAAATGTTGATATCATAACTTAAGGGATTACTTCTATCCAATAGTGATGAATCACTTACTATTGTGTGATGATTGTATTTTTACTATTCATTATTTTGTGTGTGAGTACTACTAGAGTGTTGTGACTTGACCCAACGGAGAGTCATAATGATACAAATTATTTCTCAATAAAATTATATTAGTTTTAATTTCTATTATATTCCTTAACATATTTAAACTCTTACGTCACATACTATAATTATAATCTTGTGGAATTGATAGTTACTACAATTGTATATGGACATAATAAAGTCCTTAATTATTGTGCAGTATTGAACCCGTCTTCTATTACTAATATGATGGGTGGAATTGAACTTTTGAGTGGCTTGAATTATGAAAAATGGAAGGAACAAGTTACAATTATTCTAGGTTGCATGGATCTTGACTATGCTATATGATTTGATAAACCCAAGCTGCTCACCGTGGATGCCTCAGCTGAGGATCTGACAGTAAATAATACAAATTTGGAAAAATAGGATAGATCAAATCGTATGAGCCTCATGATCATAAAGAGTTCCATTACTGATGCGATTCGGAAAGGGATTCCTAACTCACACAATACAAAGGAATACATGCAAGCCATTCAGAAATAATTTCAGAGGACTTCTAAGGCACTTGCCAGTAGTCTTATTGTTAAAATGAGAACCATAAAATATGATAATCATAATAGCATACTGGAGCATATTATGAGAGTGAGTGGCATGACAATTTAATTGAAATAAATAGATATGGGTTTTTCTGAGGATTATTTTGTTCACTTTATTATGATTTCTCTTCCTGCACAATTTGGCCTATTCAAGATTAATTATAATACATAGAAAGATAAATGAAAGATGAACGAGCTAATCACTCATTGTGTCCAAGAAGAAGAAAGACTTCAGATTGAAAAACCTGAAAGTATTTATTACGTCGCTCTTCGACCATCAAAAGAAAATTTTAAGAGAAAGAATGGATCATATAAAAGAAAAAACGTGGAAGTTGCTCCATCGGAAACTAAACAAAGAGAATCTAGCAGATCTACTTCTGACATCAAGTACCACTTCTGTAAGAAGAAGGGACGCATTAAGAAGAATTATTAAAAATATAGAGATTGACTAATTAAGAAAGGTAATGACCTAGTGTTAGTATGATTTGAATCACTTTATGTTGAAGCACCACACAATACTTGGTAGATAGATTCTAGTGTAATTATTCACATAAGTAATTCAATGCAGGGATTTCGATCCAGCAGGAAGCTAAGTAAAGGCAAATGAACTATCAAACTCGGAAATGAAGTAGAAGCTGACGTAGAGGCCATTGGGACTCTCCATCTTATTTTAGATAGTGATTACATTTTGGATTAAGCTGATACTATTTATACTCCGAGTATTACTAGAAACCTTATCTCAATTTCTAAATTGGATTCATTAAGTTTGAATTTAAATTTGGACATAATATTTATACTTTATTACTTGATTTCGATATTATGGGTGGTGACTCATTAGTGTGTAATCTTCATCAGTTAAATTTGGATTTATCTTACGCTCAAACTTTAGTTTCTGTACATGTGGATGATAAAGTTAGTACGAAACGAAAATGAGCAATCAACAACTCTTCCATTTTATGACATAAATGTTTAGGCCATATTTCTAAAGCTAGAATGGAGAGGTTAATTAAAGATAATATAATCGATGAACTTGATTTATCTGATTTTAATACTTGTGTTGATTGCGTTAAAGGAAAACTCACAAAGACTAATAAGAAAGGAGCTACCAGGGGCACGAGTTTGATGGAAATAGTCCACACTGATATTTGTGGATTATTTTCAACTCCTGCTATTGGAGGCCAAAAGTATTTTATTACCTTTACTGATGATTATTCTCTTTTCGGTTATATATTTCTCATTCATGAGAAATCTGAAGCTCTGGATATATTTAAAATCTATAAAGCCGAAGTTGAGTTACAACTCAATTCAAAGATTAAAATTATGAGATCTGATAGAGGTGGAGAGTACTATGGTAGATACTCTGAAACAGGTTGCAATCCAAGACCATTCACTCTGTATCTATAAGAGCATGGCATTGTTGCTCAATACACCATGCTGGGAATACCTGAACAGAACGGTGTAGCTGAGCGATGAAATAGTACTCTTATGGATATGGTGAGAAGCATGTTGTGCAACTCTAAGTTGCCTCTGTTCTTGTGGGGAGAAGCCTTAAAAACAGCGGTGTATATCCTGAATTGGATTCCTAGTAAGATTATTAACAAAACTTTTTATGAGCTATGAGTCGGAAGAAAACCGACTCTAGAATATTTACACATTTGGGGTTGTTTAGCTGAAGTAAAGGTGTATAATCCATTATTAGAAAAATTGGATCCTAAAATTATAAATTGTCATTTCATTGGTTACCCTGAGAGGTCAAAAGGCTACAGATTTTATTGCCCCACTCATAGTACTTGAATTGTTGAGACTAGATATATAAAATTCTTTGAGGATGTGAGAACAGTGGGAGTGTTAAGCTCAGAAAAATTACTTTTGAGGAGAATCGGGTTATAATTCCTATCCTTTTTATCTAAGAAAAGGTGGCACCAACACCTGTTATTTAAGATAGTGTTGATGCACCTGCGACTATACCTATTGAAATACCCCACATTGAGGATGCTCTTGCTCCTCCCATGGTGATCGCCAATGATCATCCATTACGTAGATCAGAGAGAGCAAAGAAGTCAGTCATTTTTTATGACTATATCATCTACCTCAATGAGAGTGAGAATAATTTTGGAAAGGAATCAGATTTTGTTTCCTTTAACCAAGCTATGAAGAACGACATATCCACTCAATGACTCGAAGATATGAAAGATGAGTTAGAATCAATGAAACATAACTCGATCTAGGAATTTTGCGAGTTACCTGAAGGAGTTAAGTCTGTAAACTGTAAATGAGTATATAAAACTAAACAAGACTCCAAAAGTAATGTAGAAAGACATAAGATCAGGTAAGTCGCTAAAGGGTTCACTCAAAAGAATGGAATAGACTATAAAGAGATATTTTCTCCTGTCTCTAGAAAGGAATCCTTCCGGATAGTCATGACATTAGTAGCTAATTTTGACTTAAAATTGCATTAAATGGATGTAAAAATTGCTTTTCTGAATGGTGACTTGCATGAAGATGTCTTTATGATACAACCTAAAGGTTTCAGGTTGTGGGGGAGAGTCATTTAGTTTATAGACTCAAAAGATCTATATATGATTTAAAACAGGCATCTCGACAATGGTACTTAAAATTTTACAAAGTCATTTCAAACTTTGATTTTAAAAAAAATATTGTGGATCAATACATATATTTTAAAATCAGTGGGAGAAAATTTATCATTCTTGTTTTGTATGCTGATGATATATTACTTGCGAGTAGTAATTTGAGCATGTTATATGAGACAAAAACTTTTTATCAAAGAGTTTTGATATAAAAGATCTTGGTGAAGCTTCCTACGTGATAGGAATTGAGATTCATCGAGATAGAGCCCGTGGCATATTGAGATTGTCTCAAAGAGCTTATATTGATAAAGTTCTTAAAATGTTTAACATTCATAAGTGTTCCGCTACTGTTGCCCCTGTGATTAAGGGTGATAAATTTAATATACTTCAGAGTCCCAGGATCGATCTGGAGAGAAAGCAGATGGAGATAATTCTTTATGCATCAGCAGTTGGGAGTCTCATATATGCACAAGTCTATACTCGTCTAGACATAGCATATATAGTTAGCATGCTTGGTCGGTATCAATGTAATCCTAATTTGGACCATTGGAAAGCAGTCAAAAAGGTTTTTTGCTATTTACAAGAGACAAAAGGACACATACTCACGTACAAAAGGTCGAATAACCTTGAAGTTATTGGTTACTCAAATGCCGACTATATTGGGTGTCAAGACACCTGTAGGTCTACATCGGGTTATATATTTATGCTTGCAGGTGGACCTGCATCTTGGAAGAGCTTTAAACAAATACTGACTACTTTGTCTACTATGGAAGTAGAGTTCGTTGCATATTTTGAGGCAATATGTGAGGCGATATGGTTGAAGAAATTTATCTCAGGATTTCAAATTATTGATAATATTTCAAGGCCACTAAGAATCTTATGTGACAATTTCGCTGAAATAGTTATCTCTAATAACAACAAGACTAGTGGAGGTTCCAAATATATTAATATCAAATATCTTGTTATAAGGTAAAAAGTTTATAACCAAATTATATTTATTGAAAAAATTAGTACGACACTCATGTTGGCTGACCCTCTCACTAAAGATTACCTCCTAAGCTCTTTTCGGAGCACGTTGCGTGCATGAGATTAAAGGATACTTTTGATAGTCTTTGAGAGTGGATATATAAAAGTGAATACATTTGTTTAAATTGATTCGGAAATAAGGATTATTTATTTGTTTTTTCATTTTCTTGCAAATAAAATTTTGAAACATATGGTGCTAGTAGATGGCAATAAAGTAGGACCAATAATAGATTGAGTTTATATGTAATCACCATTTAGTTTATAAACTTGAAATCTATGTGAAATCATACTAGTTGAAATCCATATCGGTGATAAATTCTAATACGGTAACTAATGAACGATCATGTATCAATGACATGATGTGTAAGAACCCCAAATGTTTGAGAACCGTGTAAGTCAAGCGTGCGATTTTGTGAACCGTGTAAGTCACATGTGTGATTTTGTTAACCGTGTAAGTCACGTGTATGTAAAATGTTGTGTGGGTGGTTCGCAAAGGGAACCTCGCTACATAACACTTGCAATGTATATATGCTTCACCCCATGTGTGAAATAGTGGATAAGTTAATATATGTGAGTTAGTTGCATATGGGTAACATAGTAGGATAAGTTATGTGCTAAAAGAGGTAAGGGGTCTCACACGTGGGTTTCCTCTTGTTTGCTTAGGTTGTAGAGAGAGAGAGAGAGGGTTTCTTAAAGAAAGAGAAGATTTTGGATCCGTGAGATTGGATCCGAGAAAGTACAAGGGAAGTTGAGCAAGGGTGTGTGAGGATTAGGGATGCACGATCGTGATGATCTCGTGTGAATTGATGAGTTTAATGTGAAGGTGTGGAGTAGTTTTTGGGTTTTTGCAACTTTGTGGTTTCCTAAGGGATAGAGATCCGATCCATCAGAGAATCAGGGTACAAAAGGTAAGAAACCAATGCCATTTATATTTTAAAACACTTATTGTGTGTTATAAATGGGGTGGAATGTGGTTGAGTTTTGATGAGGATCGAGTCTTGGAAATAACACAGATCTGAATGTCTCTGATCCTCGAGCGCACGAGCATAGGAGCTCGCTCGCGTGAGCATCAGAGAAAGAACTTAGGGAACCTCGCGAGAACTCAAGTAAGGCTGTGAGACTCCTGTGCCTCGCTCGCGCGAGAACTTAAGTGTAATAGTGCTCGCTCGAGCGAGGCCTCCCACAACACACTCCAGATAACTAAATGTCAGTTCGGTCGCGCGAGGTTTGTGCCAGTTTGGACTCGCGCGCCCAAGCCTTAGGGACTCGCTCGCGCGAGGAACAGGTTACTTCACCTTGTTCTTTTCTTCTAAATTCTTCAGTAGCATATGCCTCGTGTTCTTCTAAGCATTCTCAAAGGATGTTTGGACACTCTTGACTATAGGGTTGACATGTGGAGATGGATGTATGTGAACTCGTGTGGAATGCAAATGGTGTAATCTTGGTGTGACTTAATTGAGGTAGGAAAATCACTATAGCATATTTATTCGATGTCAATAATGTGCATGTTATGATATGATAGATTTTGTTAGTATCTTAGTATAAATGGTTTAAGACCATGCGAATGTATTAGTGTGTGCGTGTAATTTGAAATCCTTCATGGGAATGCGTTGTGATGAGGAAAATTTTTAAACCTTATTTTAGCCATATGCTACTATGTGGAATCCTTCGTGATTCATTTTGATAAGTATGAAAATTTGTATTTTATTTTGCTTCTAAATCTAATTATAATTAGCACATCACACGGTGATAAACTATAAGTTATGCACGATGGTTTGAGGTTTATATGTGAATCCCAAACCGACGCGGTGGTATAACCGCGATCGACGCGGTGGTATAACCGCGATCGACGCGGCGGTATAATCACGACCGACGCGGTAGGATATCCGTGACCAGTACGACGAGATATTCGTACACCTTTCATAATCTTGTGCGATCTTGTGAAATCATACCGGTCAAAGATAAAATATGTATTCGGCACAAGCGTCCATCTTTGTTGGGACCTTGGGCACCTTATACAAATGGTTTATATGAGCGACAATGGTGGGTATTCCATCGGGGACTCGAGGCTATAGCTACTTGAGTACTGATTTAAGTAAAACACTTTAAGTTCCTCCCTGCGTATGTAATTCAGTAGATGTGCACCTGACAAGCTTTCTTAATCACGAAAAATGTTCGCCCCATTTGATCACCTTGACATGTGTGCCAATAACACCATTTTCTCAAGCCATTGTTTTTGTATTTGTTTTACTTTCAATAAATAATTCATGTTTTCATCATTGTCATGAGATATTTGTCTTTGATAAGAAATATATGCTATTAGCTTTTCCCTACTGAGCTTAGATGAAGCTCATTCCTCGACTATACGTCATAGTTATAGTTGAAGATATAGGCACAGAGGACCAAGACAAGGAGGACTCCGATTACGTGCCACTCGAGGAGGAGCAGGAACCTCATCCCGAGAACTGCATTATTTGTGCAAGGCCCGGATAGGTCCGGGCTTGTTATGTGTTTTGGATGACGGTTTAGAAAGTTTTATAAAAGAGCATAAGTAATTTTAGAGATTCCTTGCATCATTGTTTTGTAAACCATGTTTCGGTAAGGGATGGCCCTTACCAGTGATTCTTTTATGTTCTTTTGCCATATGTATTCGTATGATGTTATAATCATTATTTTGAGCTTTTAAAGATATAGATTGGGAGATGTCTTTTCTTTTACATGATAGTTAGTTAGTTATGTTTTCGCTTTATTTTCACTTTGCATGTGTTGATGCTAAGTGTTCTGTACGGGGATCGGCCTTAGCGTCGACCTGACAGCCTGGGTTTCGTGATTAGAAAATTTGAGCTGTCACATGATGTAATTGACTACATTGATTCAGTGTTAGTATTCTCACTGGACCGGACTGATTATAAAGACTTTGATTAAGATTGATTGGAGTTTACCATTTAAAGAAAGTTATCTAACATTTGGTAATCGGAGTTTATTGATATAGTATAGCCAAGTGAGAGACAGTTAGAAGTTTCTATTTTTGTGGCCGTCACTACGTTCAGTTGACTAGTGAATGGTGTAAGATCAATCTTAAGATGTGTAGTTGTAATTCGGTGAGTTTGAAGAGAATAAGCAACTAATAATAATTAAGTCTTTTAGTTATGGTATGATTGTAATTTCTAATCACAATATAATTAGTAATTTAAGTCCTTAATGGGAAATGACTCTTTGGCTATAAATATAAGGGGTGCTTGGTCCCAACGATTGCTCGACACACTTCAACCCTCCCTACTGGCAAAAGCATCTCCATTGTGCTAGGAGGTATTAAGAGCGAGGAGATCGTTAAAGATTGGCAACTCACTTTTCATGGCTCACACATATATTTTGATTTATGGATTGTTATTTTATTGTTTTGGTTGATCATGTGCCTAGATTCTAGGGCTATTTGGATGGTCGGATCAATAGATCCATATAGATCCATCATGTATTTCTTTTTTAACTTTTATTTGTAAATGTATTTTGATTATTATTATTATTATTTTAATGTTATATTTTGAGTTACATAAAAATAAAGAATTAATATTAGAATGTATGAGTTGGTTTTATTATTTGGAGTCGCCATCCGATTTCCGATTTCTTCTCTTTTTTAGTTTTTTTGCATATACCCTGAGTTATACCGATATTCTAAGAAAACCATGATATTTACATTATACCGATAGTCTAAGAAAACCCCTGATATTTACGTTGTAGCCCTTATTTTTATGTTTTCTAAACTTCCTCTAATGGGACTTATTATCTTTTTGTAATTAGGTAAATTTGTGTTTTTTTTTTTTTTTAATTAATTTCAAAGATACTATCAATAAAATTCAAAATTAATATGACATTTTTTTGTCAACTTACATACAGGTTCAAGGTGCCAGGCGAAAAAGAAGTTTTCATTTTAACCCAAAGGATTGGTTCAGTCAAAAGGATAAAATGAACAGTAAAAGGTGAAACTAGCCGCTGGAAGTTAACTGGCTCAGAAACACCAATTATAGATGACGATGGCCAAGTAGTTGGGAAAAAAGGTTCCTCGTGTATTTTATAATGGCAAAGCAAAAAATGAAGAGAAAACTAATTATACCATGCATGAATTAAAAAACGAACATGGAGCCTAATCAGGTAAATATTATTTTAATTTATAATATATTTTAATTCTGTATTACCTTACATTAACTGATGACTATTATTAATGATACTTCAAATATGTAGAAAGAACCAGCATGGGTCGTTTGCAAAATACATGACAACACCAAAATTAAGGAGCAAAACCAAGTGAGGAGCAACACCGTCCCTCCTTTGCTGGAGAAATCACGTCCATTTAATCACAATAGGCTCCGCCTAAACCCAAATATTCAATATTCTGAAATCAATACTTGCTCTCTAACCCCTGTTATTAGATCAAATATGTATTGAGGCAATTCATTTCAATCAAGATAATTTGTTGCAAGGTTAGAACATACCTTGCTGCCGAAGAGAATGATCTGCCGGTTATGATTCCGATAAGCCGCTTGCTAGAAATTAAGGACAATACTACTTTGCTTCTATCTCCCTCTATACGATGGGCGTGATTTCATTGAGTGGAGATAAAGACGGGACGTTGTCCTCTTTATATAGCATGCCCTTGAATCCAAACCCATCAAGGATTCAAGGGAGATGTGTATCACTAAAAGATAGGGATTGACTTACTACAAACCAATCAAGTTGGAACAAACTCCTAAAGTTGCGTGGATTGGAATCACGTTACAATGAAATCTCAAAGTCTTTAGTCAATCATATTTTAATTAAAATAAGAAAGGATAAAGTTATTGTATGGGTCACAAATATCCAACAATCTCCCAGTTGAACTACACATTAACTTTAATAAATATATATATATATATATATATATATATTGATAAAACAAAATAGAAAATAAGGAAAAACATTATCATTGACTTAGTTAAAAAATTGATGGGCATCATTTAAAGTTTTGTAAAAACATTGACTTTCAAGGCTTCGATGTAACATACATTCTCCCAAGTTCGATAACAATCTTAACGTCGAATCATGAATGTCAATAATGTATCATTTCTTCAAATCTCATTATGACAGTTTCATGGTTAAGACACTAATATCATTAATAAACTTAAAAGCTCACTGTGGTTTTAGTGATACCAAGAAATATACACTTTAATATAATTTCTTGTGTATATCCCCTCATTCGTCATATTTCATATCCTAAGGTATGTTATCCTGATATATTACGACATGCGCTATGTGAAAATCATCACCCACCTATAAGGACAAAAGCTACACAAACCATAGTGCCTAATCACGATAACTCAAGCAACCTTATTTGAACACTTATGCTCTTAGCCAATAGCATTACATATGCACAAATAATAATAATAATGATGGTACCAAAATAAATACATTAATTAAATAAAGCATAATGTATGCAATAAATATATCATTAAAGAAGATAAAGCATTGTGAAAAAAGAAGCTCCCACTTAAATAAGGTCCTCAAAAGACTCTAATATCTCAAATATGGTTACCTCAATTTAAATGAATATATTGATCATTAGTGAATTTGATATTATCCTTTATTCCTGACTCCCACTAAATGTTTCATCTCCAAGAAAATTTATATAACTAGTTTCAACGGTTGTAATTAAAATAAATTATTTACTAGAGAATCATATCCAACACTAATAAAATCCAAAGTAATAATCAAATTATCACCTAGAAGAGTAAAACTATAAACAACTCTAATAAGTCTAACATTAGCAATAAAACTTATCCTTAATAAATAAAATTTATCCAGAATTTCTCCTCATTGCCAAAGAATAACTTTTCATTCAACCTAGGGCTCCTCCTACTGATTAGCCCCTCCTTGCTGCTTATTCTTCATAATATTTTTTCATAAGCAACAATCTTTTTTGATATGACCTTTCTTCTTACAGAAGTGGCAACCATCATCGTTGTCAGTCTTTACAATATTCAGATTGGAGTCTTCATTTATTCTCTTATCATTGTGGTAGTTCTGCTTCTACCCTTCTTCCTGAATTTTTTCTTATGAGCTGTCTTATATGTCGGATTATAGCTAAAATTAGTAGACTCGATTTGATTTCCTCGAAGCCTCTCTTCTTCAATCACGCACGTCGAGATCAATTGTTTCAAATCTCATTTATCTTTCTGAGCATTGTAATTCACTTTAAAGGTATTAAATTGCTTAGAAAGAAAAGCAACAGCTAAATGCACCACGACATCTTCTTCGATTGTAATTCCTTGTTCTTTAAGCTTCATAGCCAACATGGACATTTTAAGAATAAATTTTCGCACACTCTCGTTTCCATCATATTGCATATTGACCAATTACACTAAATAGTCGTACTATAGGGATTTTATTATTCCAACGAACTGGTCTTAGATGATCTTTAATAATTCTTTGGCTATTTCGGTAGTTTTAATACTACCTCTAATGGGTTTAGTAATAGAAGCGCGTATGATTATCATCGTCATACGATTTTCCTTGTCCCATCAAGCGTATTAGGTCTTTTGAATTTCAGTGGTGTTGAATGATAAAGTTGGCTTGTCCTCTGTGAGAACAAAGCCATAATCCACATATCCAAGAGTCAAATCAAGACCCATTCGCCAAGTGTTATAATTGGTGTTATTAAGTTTTTCAATACTGGCCATCTGCTGATGTAAAACTGATCCGTCCATAGCTGATATGAAAAGGAATAACTATTGGCACATTGTTCAATTAGAACTTTATAAAATAATAAAAAAGTTCATACCCGAGATCAAGGTTGAATTAATCAGAGGGTAAACAAGCATGTGCAAAGGAACATTCACTCTGAGGGACAGACTTCACTCATTGTCTTAGCTTCACCTTTAGGCAGAAGCTTTGACTTATTATAAGTCTCCTTAAGTTGTGCTTAGGAACATACATAGACCTAGTTAGATGTGTTTTCGGTTTGATTGAAGCTATCCATCAGCCTAGGTCAGAAGTGTCGTTCTTCTCTCACCTAGACACACATGACTATTCTACTCATTCCATCTATATGAATTTTTTAAATTAGCTTTGGCCAGAAATAGTAGGTCACACAGATGAATGCACATGCAATCTTAATGAAAAAGAATTTCAAAATTTAAGGATAACGTGTACTTCATAGGTCGGTCACCTTTGGGCAGACTACAAACTTACTTTGGCTACGCATCCCGAAACGATTGTTTTACCGTTCTACCTAAACTCCTTTATAGATAGAACTAAAGCTTAGACATTCTATCATGTCAAAGGTTCATATTTCCATTCTAAAAGAATGTTCACATACTAATTTGGTTAAATTTAATTTCATGAAAAAAGTTCATGGTAAAAGATATTATTTGTGTTATATTTATATATGATATGTTCATTAATAAAAATTACATATAATTTTATTATGAACAATAACATGATAGTATAAGAGCAGCAAGAAGAAAAGATTCAATAATTATTATATAATATAATGAAAATATATATAATTGTATAAAATAAATTTAATGAACTTTGACTGAAAATTTAAGCTCCAAAATAGTCTCAAAAAGTCCAAATAAAGAGTCCAACATGTAAAACTCATTGAGTAGACCAAAATAAATATGTCATATGTGTAAATCGGAGCTATAAATCTCTTGATATTGTGTACCAAAGATTGAACCTAAAATAAGTTAATGCGGTGGTGAAAACAGATTTATGGAATTAAAATGATATTTGCAGCAAAAAACAAATAGAACACAAATTAAGCTAATTTAAGGTTGTGAGAGATTTGGGAAGAACGGTCCTTTAGTTCTTCTTTGGAGTAGGCACCTATTTCAATAAAATATAATTTTAATGGGATAGCCACCCATTAATTTCTGTAAATGTACTATTCTTGCAGAAAAAACAACAGCCCATTAATTTAAAACCGGCTGCTTTAGTCAGATTTAACATTATATACTATTACATAATATATATTATATTAGCAGTGAGTCTCTTTGAAAACGAGTTAGACACAGCAGAGAAAGCTGGAGCGATGGTGGTTCGGTGATCGCACGCCCGAAGACGATGATGAGATGCATTCTTAACGGAGTAAGCGCTACTAAATCGACGGTCCAACATGCCGGCCAAGTGCCGCCGATGCTATGAATCAACCGGTACAAGTCCGGTGGCCATCCGGTGAGCCTAGAATGCGTACCGGCGACGGTAAGGTGAGAGAACCTTTCCGTCACCTTCTCATGTTTCTGTTTGTTTTTTTATTTTTATTTTTATTTTTTCAATAACTATTGTTATGCGTGCTATCCGATGGCCCCGCAATGGGTATTATATATATCAGCATTCGGCGGCCGGAAATCACCCACCAAAGCCGCTGGCGAACTCCCTGAGTCGGCAAACCAGCCATTTTTTTCTTTTTTTTTTTGTATTAAAAATAAATTGGCCTTAACCGACTCTGATACCAATTGTTAGATGAAATATGTATTGAGGCAATTCATTTCAATCAAGATACTTTGATGGAATATGTATTGAGGCAATTTGATGGAAGGTTAGAGGATAGCTTGCCGCCAAAGAGAATGATCCGCCAGCTATGATTCCGATAAGGAGCTCGCTAGAAATTGAGGAGAATAATAGCTCGCTTCTATCTCCCTCTATACGAAAGGGGTGATTTCCTAACCCATCAAGGATTCAATTCAAGAGAGAGGTGTATCACTGAAAGATAGAGATTGACTTATCACAAACCAATCAAGTTGTAACCTAACTCCTAGAGTTGTGGGGAGTGGAATCACGTTACAATGAAATCCCAAAGTCTTTAGTCAATCACGCTTTAATTAAAATAAAAAAAGATAAAGTTATTATGTGGGTCTCAAATACCCAACAACTCCATCCCAATCTTCTGCATTCTCCTTTTCACCTCCTATTGAACAGCCTCTTTTGCCTTTACTTGTATGAGAATCCATTTTGATAGAACAAAGTCAAATCTTGGGCTATCCAATTCTGATTCTTTTGCTCCTACCACAGCTCACCCTTCTTCCTCCCATAGTATGATCATAAACCCTTCAATACCATCTAATTCCATTAGCATTCTCCCAAGCACCGACTTTGACATGCCTAATTTGGAGTCTATCAATGCTATCGATTATGCCATGGATTCTTCTTTTTTAGAGTATGCTAAAGGGCAATGGGGGACAGTCGATTCCAAGGAATTCCCTCCCCTTGCACTGATGAAGAAGATCTCCTTTTTACAGCCAATGTTGACCTGTGGTGACCAGGTATACAGGGGAGTTCTCTACTTATAATGTTGGGGGTGATGGCAAGGCCGAAGCTTCCTCCTCCTAAGTCCTTATTCCAATTGAATTTTTTTTAGTTTTATAGTAGTTGTAAGTAACTTTTTCATCAAATTTTAGTGATTGTTATATTTTTTAATAGTGAATAAATTCCTTTAGTTATAAAACGATACATAAATATTTCGAAAATTTTTGAGAAAATAAATAGAATAAATTAAAAAAGATTACAACGTATAAAATTTTAAAAGTTATTAAAAATAACAACTTATCAAAAAATTCATGAATTACTCATCAATTATTTGCAAACTTTAGGACTTTTTTAGAAACATATGAATTTTGAAAAAATTCACTAATAATTCATAATTAATTTGAAGAACATCATATTTGCAAATTTTTCAAAAAAATGGGATAATTTGGTGAGTATGATTATAATAAGTAGAAAATATTTTCTATATTAAATTGTTATTTTCATATAGTGAAGTGGAGCATACAGCTTATAGGGTACGCCATTTACATTTACTTTTGGTTCAGTAATCTGGATGTGAAGTCATCCATACTTTTGAATTTTGATTCGGTAATCTGGGGCTTCCAATGATTCATTAATATGCTGATGATCTTGTGTGTGTGTGTTTTGATTATAGGTAGCAAATAAGTCTTAGCCGGTCCTTGTGAACAAAGGCTTCCAATGAGTCCAGCGGGTAAAAATTGTCTGACCAATGGGAAATCTGCAAACGGCCTGATCCGACCCAATGGCCAAACTTTGACTTGTGAGTTTTAAAAAAAAAATTCGAATTTTTTTTAATATTGATTTAAACTGTCCACCTGTGCTCCACGTGACACCTAAAAAGTATTTTGGGTGCCACGTAGAGCTCCACATAGATCTTGGAGGACGGTCACCGTCCTCCATTGGAAGACCTATATATATGTGTGTGTGTGTTTTGAATCTCCAAGCCATATATGAGGTGCAAAGATTGGATGTTTCAATTTCACAAAATTTGTGATTTTTTGGCCCCTTTACTCCTCAATGTATAATCTATCATTTTGATGGTGTTGATTACCATATCTTAAACCCTTAATGGTGCTAGATCATTTAAGTACCATTTTAGTACTTAAACCGTGATATTATTTCCGCCAAGTCAAAGTATTACCATTCCGATTTTGGCCCCAGACCTGGCCCGGAAATAGTAGCATGATGTATTAAGCCAGACCCGGGAACCTATCTAGTCTAAGCATGATCCAATCGTGGTTAAACCGGAATGGACTTGGATTAAGTACCCAAATAATTGGGCTTGGCCCGACCCAATTTATATACAAACACTTAAAATTGAACCCTTTGATACAAGGATCAAAATATCGGGTAAAATGAACGAAACCGAAAATTTGGACCAAAATTTCGGCCGAAAATTAATAATTTGACCGAAATTTTGAGTCCCATATAAAATATGACCAAAATTTCGGTCAAAATTATCGTTTCGGTGAGGACCGAAACTGATAATTTGGACTAAAATTTCGGTCATTTCGGCCGAAATGTTGATCCTTGGTCTAATATATATACTCTAGTATGGACAGTTGTGCTTATTTTTTTCAATTGATATAAAATACACCTATCATATGATTCTAAAGATTTTATATGCCTGATTATTTGCTTGTGACATATGCCAATTATGGGCTGCTAGTTGAACTTCTTAGATTGACCAAAGATGTGCACTACATAGCGTCCATGGCCCTGATCAATGTACTTTCGGTTAGCAGAGTTGGTCTCTAACGACAAATTGAATTTGAAGGCGAAGACTTTTATAAATGAATACGAAGTATATCTCTTCAGATTATTTTGTTTTGTAACAATTACATAACATTAATTGCGTAGCGGCTAAACAGGAGGTCCTTGGATACTAAATTAACCATGCATCGTATTATAAGATGCTACTGGCGAACTTCGAGATTTTTCTCTCTTGTTTTTGAAACTCTTCCGAGCACTAGAATATACGGAAATGCTTGATGACGAGGTTCGGGAGAAGATTTGTCTTTCAAACTGAGATTGATGAAGAAGTGCTTGTGTCAGATATTATTCAAAATGGTGTTTGTCATCTTCCTGACCCTACTACATTGCGAATATAACAAGTTTGAGATCTTATTTGGTCACATGAATTACCTTTAATTCCTTATGATGATGAAGTTGTTTGGTCGGCTAGTGCCTTTGGGAAATTTTCAATTAAATCAGCTTGGAACTCTATCAGAAACTCAAACACTAAAATTAGGTGGGATAAATTTATTTATATGGAATAAAGTGACAATCTCTAGGCATAGTTTTATTGCTTAGATGGCTATGAACAATAAACTCATAACTATTGAAAATCTCAATAAAAGAGGGTTAAATATTATCTCTAGATGTGTTTTATGTTGGAAAGAAGCTAAAGATAATGATCACCTATTCTTCAAATTCACATTTACTAGTTGGATTTGGCGTTCAACTAGAGCTAGTATTTGATGTAGTAAAATTGAGTTGGGTAATTCCCAAGAGGAGGTCGAGGACCTTATGGAACGATGCAAGGGAGACAAACTATTGAGTTGCTCTGCTAAGGTTTTATTCTCTTCAGTTATGACACTGTTGGCAGGAACGAAATAACATGATCTTTGAAGGAACTTGCGCCACCCAAAAATCTTTACTCAGCAAGATTATGGAAGAGTTTCGATTAAGACTGAATGATGTTCTGCTCACCAAACCAATCAAGTCCATTTGTAAGAAATGGATACGTCCTACATCTGGGACGAAAAAGCTCAATGTTGCTTCTTCATATTGCTCTGGCCAAGGGGGCATTAGTAGTTTGTTTCGGGACCATGATGGCAAATTTCTTTGTGGTTTCTTTTCTCCTTTTAACAAAGAAAATGTGATCACAAGTGATCTTAATGCTATTTTACAAGACATTCTTTTTGCGATGGATTTGGTCTGCATAAGACTTCGGGTGGAGACGATTTCGGGAGTTGCTATACACTCTCTCAAGAGTGAATTTCTGATCCCTCCGCAACATTTGAGTCTGATCAGAGATATCAGAAGTTTATCTAAAGGTTTTCATCAAATCTCATTTTCTCTTATTAGTAAAGAATATAACAAGTATACTGATTTTATTTCTGTTTTAGGCATAGATGCTAGCAATGTTGTTAGATGGAATAGTATAGATGTCCTTCCTTCTTTTACCTCTCTCTTGAGAGATGATTCTTTGATTTCTAATTAGTTGTAATATCTAAGTTTTTTTTTTAATATAGAGTGAGGTCCCATCAATCTCAAGCTAACTTATCGAAAAAAAAAAAAGCTTGATGACACCACAAAAAAATTGACTATCAGTGGCATTTCTAAAACGCCGCAAATTCAATAGCCGCGTTATTTCAAATGCCTCTAATTGAGATGTCAGGAAAAGTATTGGGGTCATTAGCGGCATTTCAAAACACCACTAATAGTTTCACAAATGCGACACTCCAGAAAAACGCAGAAAAAAGGTAAAATATATTTTGGGTTTTATAAACGCCGCTAATAGTTATGAGGAAATTCAAAAACACTGCTAATAATTTCTTATAAATGCCGCTAATAGGTTCATAATCGCCGCTAATAGTCATCTTATAATAGTAACCCAAACACGGCCAATATTTTTCTTCTTAAGAAATTTGGATGATTGACCTTCAATCAAATCATGTAGCAAAGATGGTGTTTCCATACATTCATGGCATATGTCTCAAAAAATACAAAGCCTACTTTGTGAGTACAAAGCCCAAAGTTTCAAATGAGCCATAGAATTTGAAGTAATTCTTAAAAGTAATTAAATCTTTACACACCGTGATATATTCTCTAATTACAATACACACAACTAAGGTGTTTATGATTTACTTGAAATATTTCTTTTTACTATTTTGAATAATTAGTTAGTTATCACGTGAGTAGTTATTAATTGATAGTGAGCTTAGTGTTTGCATTTAGTGGAGAGTTATAATGATTGCTAGTGGTAGGAGTGCCTATGTTTATGGGTGTTGGTAGTTATTTTGTAGTCTATAAGGTTGCGTATGACATAACTTTTTGCTAACCCTTGTTATAGCAGAGCTCACCTGCTTTAGTAGGTTCTCATTCTCTTTGCTAACATTATGCTACCTGTTTTAGCAGGTACTCCTTCTCTTTGATAACTCCTTGCATAACAAGATTTGCTGCAAGATTTACCTGTTCAACAATTCTATCATCTTCTCTTCTCACTCCTTGTCAGAGCAGATTTTATTTGCTTTGGTAGGGAGTTAGTAGAGAGTAGAAAGGTTGTTGCTAGAGCAGGTAAATCCTCTTTTACAGGGAGTTAGACAAGAGAATAGGAACCAACTAAAAAAGGTGAACTCTGCTATGACAGGGGCTAGCAGAGAGCTGTCATACGCAGCCTAAATATCTAGGTTGTAATCAAGTTAAGGAAAATTGAAAAGTATTATCCCAAACCTTGTGGTCTATTCTCACTCGAAAAGAGCAATTATCATTATTTCAGCAGTTTTTACTGGGACCTATCATTGGTATCAAAGTTGTGTTTACAATGGCGTCCAACAAAGAGCGCATCAATCGGTAGAGTTCAAGATAGAATGCAACGATTAAAGGACACCATCAACAAATTATCATAAACTTTCTTTTCAACCAGAGAGGCCTCTAACAACAACTGTGGGCGAGAAGGATCTTTCCGTCCGCATCGAGAGGAGAATGATAGTAATAGAAAGATTCTCTTTCAAGATGGTGAAGTTGAAATTTTCAAAATACTCTGGTGAGGATCCGAAGATGGAGGGAAGTCAAGTTATTTCTTCAATTACGGAATGGGAAGCCATAGATCAAATTTGCCTTGTAACTAATGACAAGGTTATAACTCCCGTCTCAGAAGAATCCATGAGACCCTTTGAAATTTTGACCGTAATTTACACAAAAGGAATGGTCGAGATTTCAGAAAGAGAACACGTGATTGAGATTTCCAAGATCGTGAACATAGATTGTCTTTTCTCTGCGACAATCACACCAATAGGAATGATTCATTTGAACGTTATTTTAATTAAGTAATAAAAACAACCAAGTGTTTTGAAGGATGACACATTAAAGATGAGAATATTTTACTGACAAACAATGGGGATAATTCCTCAACCACATATCGCATGCGCATTACGTATCCAGATGGGACTTCTAGAATGCAAAGACCCTGGTGGAACATTATCTAATTTTTAAATTTTCAACATTGTGGACAAGATTGATTTCAAGAAGGGTGGAATGATACGTTCTCTAATTGTAATACACCCAACTAAGGTGCTCATGATTTATGTGGAATATTTTTTTTTACTATTTTGAATAATTAGTTAGTTATCAAGTGAGTAATTATTTTCAATATGGGAAGTTATTAATTGGTATTGGGCTTAGTGTTTACATTTAGTGGGGAGTTATTATGATTGTTAGTGGTAAGAGTGTTTATATTTATGGGTGTTGGTAGTTATTTTGTGGTCTATAAATATTTAGGTTGTAATCAAGTTAAGAAAAATTGAAAATTATTATCCCAAACCTTGTGGTTTGTTCTCATACGAAGAGAGCAATTATCAATATTTCAGCAATTTTGACTGGGGCCTGTCACACCAATCTACCAAAAAATACTTCAATTGCAACAGAGAGATCCTAAAAGCAAACACAATTGCTTTAAAACTTCAACCAGAGGGAATTCACAATTCAAAATAGAACAATAGCATTCGCTACACAGATATGCACATTCCATCCCAATTGATCCTGCAACGAAACACACAAAATTACAAACATCATCAATTTTTTGTTCTTTCATGAAACCAATCTATCATACAATTTTAAAGGAACAAAATCCCCAAAAAGCAAAGATTATGCAACAATTTCTCATCACATCTTACGAAATAATTGAAGCAAACAGATAACTTTGAAGATGAGCCCTGTGGTAGAGGAGAAAATGAACAAAACACCATGAAACTATAAAATTTATGCAATGGTTTCTCAGACATGAAATTAGCAAATCAGTCCGAGAAGTTTAAAGTTTAAAGTAAACTATTAAGTTTCGTTCCTTCATAATCATAACGTTGCTATGGGTTATATTTCGCCTGATAGGTAATCTACAAGTTCTTTTTTTTGTTCAACAAGGAAAAAAATTCTTCCCATTACAACACGGTGAATCAGATGTTGGTTTTTTCAGTTCATGGCTTCGAGCCATAGTGACTAAGTTTAAGTACGGGAATAAAATGGCTCTGAAAGTAAATAAGTAAATTTAAGCAATTTAGGGGGAAAAAGGAAAATTTTAAAAAACTTAATAAAAATTAATAATTACAAAAAATATATAAAAATATATATATGATCCTATAATCAAAATCGTGTTTATTTTGTGAAGAAAATGCATTTAAAACATATGTTTTGAAAAATACACGATTTTTCGTTTTAAACAGTGTTTCATACGTTATTTTCAAAAAAATACATTTTTTTACCAAAATGCATTTTAAAAGAATAAATCATTTTTCGAAAAGAAAAACACATTTTTGGCCACTATGCTTCAAACCAATCATCAAAACTAGGCATTTAAACTAAATGACTGTTGACAGGAGTTTCCATGAGTGAAGCACTCTTATTCATCCACAGATTTAAGTACTTTTTGCCCATGCAGTACTATAGCACCTTGATACCTATTTTCCCGATATGTCCTTTCAACTACACTTAAAGTTGCAAGGGGCTATATGGTGCACGATACAGAATCTACAAGTTTTTATTTTTTATTTTATCAAAGAGATGCAAAAAATTCTCATCAAAGAGAGCATATGGCAAGCATGAAAAAGGGAGAAATAAAAAGATAGCTGGAAGTGCATCTCAAGGCATCATATAAGGAGAAATCTGAGTGTTGTGGAAAAAGGGGAGGGACTCCCAACATCAATATCCTCTTCAACCCTACAGAGACCATGTGCTCATCTTAACCCCACAACTCTTTAACCTTATAAATCAAGAATCGATCTCTTATAAGGCTGGAAACTTCAAAGCAAAATTTTCAAGATCATCAATTTCCTTTACTTTTTGAGGAATGGGTAACACATAAGATGGTGGGCATGTTGCAAACCGATATTCATTTGAGTTGAGAAATGGACCTGTCACTTATCTATTGCCAAGGGAGAACACACCACTACTCTCGATCATTCCAGCATCTAAAGAGCCGACAAGATAACTGTACAAGAGACAACAAGATGCATGTCAGCTCTGATTTTACATACATGCAGGTGTGAAGAGAGACTATAATCTCATAGAGAGTTGTTTTAAGTGATAAAACTACTCTCTGTCTGCTATCTGCCAGAGCAAAGTTTATCTACTCTGAAGGAGAGTTGCTTCTGCTCTTATATGAGTTAACCCAAACACAGCCAATATTTTCCTTCTTAAGAAATTTTCCAAAAAAAAATTGAGAGTTTGGTAATGCATGCCATATCCTAAATCTGAACTACCCCAAAAAAAATCATCTGCTACTTCTACAACAGCAGATATCAAAATCAAACAATTAACATAAAAACTGAGGACTCGTTTATCACATTGGCGATAGGGACTGTGAATGGTTTCTTCGATTGATAGTAGGCCTTGATGCTAAAGTCGTCCAAAGGCACAGCTTCAGCACTATGACACTAATTAAATGGCCTTGAAAACACAGTAAGAATGTCTCTGTTTGAATTCTGAACTGCAACAATACAAAATGAGAGTTTGGTAATTTTAAAATTCTGAACAGCAACAGCCCAACCCGATTCAGACTGTAGTAGGGTCTCAACGGGCCAGGTTTTGACCTGGCCTTAAACAGGTCGATTGTAATCCAACAGTTTATTGATTATATTTTACTCAGCAGTTTAAAATCTGTTGAGGCAGAGTTAACAATATATATATAGAGGGTGCCATATGAAGACAACAAGTGGTCAGTCGCATAAGGTCTGAAGATCACACCTAATGTCTTCTTTATACATGGTCTCTACTGCTGCTAGCCTGCCATTTAAAAAAAAAAAAAAACTTCATCTACGTCACAATTGACTATAAAAATCATGCAAATTAATTGTGACTATAAAAATAATGCAAATTAAAGGAAGGTCGACGCTTTATTTACGAAATGAATCAATAAATACAACAAAAGAAAATAAAGAATAATTGCATATACCTGTGTTAAACTTTGCATCATCTTCATAAATTTTTGCATCTTGGCCTTCATTGCAGCAGTTTTTTCTGCCAACTTTTCTTCTATTTGGGCCTCTAATATGGCCGTTCTTTTTGCCACTTTTTTCTCTATTTGAGCGTCCATCATGGCTGGTTTTTCAGCTAGCTGGGTCTGGATTTCTTGCACTTGCCCCTTCATTGTAGCAAGCTCACTCCGCAACAACGATGGCTGGAGCTTGATCGGAAATAACTCGAAGGGGTTGCCCATAATCCATGGCCCCGGACACGATCGGGTTTTTCATCTCCCATCGCGTAAGTAAACACATCTATTTAGGAGGTTGAACCATCAGAGCTCACAGGTGGGTTCTGTATAAAGTTTTGCAACATTGCCTACATAGTAGCTTGTATTTAAATTTTGGCCCACTTATAATTATCAAAATCTTATAATTTAAACATACAATATTAGCAAGAAGATTGGTAAACTTACCATCTTAGTCTTAGCCTCTAGGAAGCACAGATACGGCGAATAGGGCGCCGCACCCATATCCCATACGTATGGGATACGGGTGGGATACGCTTGCATGCGTATCCCACGAGTTTCCCAAAAATAAAAATAAAAATAAAAATCGGGTACTGTCGGGATACGGTTGGGATACAGTCGGGGTACGGAGTTCAAAAATTTAATTTATTTATTTTAATTATTTAATCCCTATTTTTTAGGGTTGCTTTATTAGGGGCTGAAATTGGTATACGACTGATTTGATAGATTGATTTGATCCGACTCTTTTTTAGGGTTGCAAAAGTAAGGGAAAAAATACGAAGAAGAAGAAGAAGATTAAAAGAACAAGAGCAAAAACTCTAGCTCTTTTTCAGGGTTGCAAAAGTAGGAAAAAAAAAATAGAAGAAGAAGATTAGAAGGAGAAGTAGCAAGGGTGTACCTCTGCGCTCCTTGGGAAGGTCTGCTCTGTTGCTTCTCAGATCTACTAGCTGCTCTGCTGCTTCTCAGATCTGGAAGAACGTCTTGAGGTATTTATTTTTCCTTTTCTTTCCTCTTCTTCTTTCCTGCGTAGTTTTTTTTTTCCTTGATTTTCTTAGATCTGGTAGCTGGTAGAGAGAGAGAGAGAGAGAGAGAGAGAGAGAGAGAGAGAGAGAGAGAAGAGAGGAGGGTCAAATGAAGATGATGCGTTACAGTGTTAGTCATATGTATGTATAATTATATATTTAGAGGAGTGAAACTGTGAAACACGTGGAAAAATCTGAACCTTGCAATTGGAGATCGCCACAGACTATGAATTAAAAAAGAAGCACCGGTGGCCCATAGTTTACCTATGTTGACTATGTCGACTGTGGAACCAAATTTGTTTATTAGGCATTTGCCTATTAGGTACATGGCCCGAGTAAAAATTTTGGCGCTTGTGTCAACGCCCCTTTCAAGATTTTTAATTTAAAGCGTGATTTTTTATGGTTGATATGGTTTAATGGTTCTTAATTTAAATGATTGCCGATCTTAAAGCGGATTTTTTGATGGCTGATATGGTTCTTAATTTAAATGATCGCCGATCTTAAATATCCTTAATTTTGATGGTGTTCAATATCAGCCATCAAAAATTAAGAACCACCGTTCCAAGATCATAAGCCAATAAATGGTATAAGATCATTTAAATATCATTTGGTGCTTAAATGACGGTCAAGATAGTCCGTCGCATAAAACTTGATGTGTGATTGGTCCGACTTACGTGACCAGATTTTTGACTGACTCACGTGACCATCATGTATACCCAAAAAATGTGTTTAAATGATCTTATAGACTTATACCAAAAAAATGTGTTTAAGATGTGATTTGTACCGTTAAGGAGATTTAAGTCATTTAATTTCAGTCACAATGGGCCCAAAAATGGCATTGTAGGGTGATTTAAGCCATCTGATTGTGGACTTTAATATTAACCATTGTTTACACTTTACAATATTCATGGCTGATATTAAAGATTATCGATCAACATTTTACGATGTAGTGATCTGTACTGTTAGGGACTTTAAATCATTTGACATCAATCATAATGGGCCAGAAATGGCATTGTAGCGAGATTTAAGCCATCTGATTTATGGACTTTAATATCAACCATTGTTTTCACTATTAATGGCTGATATTAAATATCATCAATCAGATGGTTCACAACTTTACATATATGCATATTTATAAGTATAATTTTCTTTTATGGACATATTTTTTCAACTTTGCATCGCCAATGAGCGTTTCTCGTAGTTTTAGCACCGGTGTGAGTGACGATACTCGTCCTCTATGGAGATACGTTACCAAATTAGGGGCATCTGATGGTGGCAGTAGTATCTAAAGATGGACTTGCAATTACTGCAATGAGACGTATACTGGGTCGTATTCTAAAGTAAAAGACACATTTACTCAAAGTTAGGGGTGTGGGAGTTGCTGTTTGCAGTAAAGTTTTACTCGAACATATAAGGGAGATGAGAAATTTAGAGGATGAAGCGGAAAAAATGAAGAGACTAAAGCAAGGCCCTCTACCTGTTCGATCCATTGCAAGTAGTCATGATAGCTCAACTCTGATTAGTGATACTGGTAGTATTGTTGAACCTCCCGCCCTTAGGAAAAGAAGACAGGTTGGGGATTCTCCCTTGAAAAAAATATGGAACAATGAGGAGCACGAACAATTGACTATGATTATTGCTAGGATGTTTTATTCTGGTGGCCTACCATTCCATTTTGCAAGAAACCCATATTATGTTTCGGCCTTCAAGTTTGCAGCAAATAAAAATCTTAATGGCTATATTCCTCCTAACTACAATTCTCTACGAACCACATTATTGCAGAGAGAGAAGGGTCAGATAGAGAGGTTGTTGGAGCCAATTAGAGGGACATGGAAAGAGAAATGGGTTAACATAATATCTGATGGATGGATCGATGCACAGAAGAAGCCACTTATCAATTTCATGGCTGCATCGGATGGAGGGCCAGTTTTTTTGAAAGTAGTTGATGGCACGAAAGAATATAAGGATAGACATTATATTGCTACACTGCTTCTAGATGTTATTAAGGAGGCTGGACCTTATAACATGGTCCAAATCATAACAGATAATGCGCCTGTGATGAAAGCAGCTGGGTCTCTTGTTGAGCCGAATATCCTCATATTTTTTGGACTCCTTGTGTACAGTCCACACCTTTAATCTGGCTCTGAAGAATATTTGCGCAGCAAAGAACACAGAGAGGAATGAGATCGCATACAATGAATGCAATTGGATCACTCAAATAGCCGATGACGCTTCATTCATACAGATTTTTATCGTTAATCACTCAAGGAGGCTAGCACTGATTAATGAATTTAGCCCTTTGAAGTTTTTAGCTGTTGCTGAGACAACATTTGCTTCAGTCATAGTCATGTTAAAAAGATTGAAGCTTGTAAGAAGGGGTCTTCAAAGTATGGTGATTAGTGAGGAATGGTCTTCGTATAGAGAAGAGGATCCAGGGAAAGCTGCAACTGTGAAAGAGCTAGTATTAAGTGATACTTGGTGGGATAAGGTCGATTACATTGCTTCCTTCATCAATCCTATATATGAAATGCTTAGGCGTGCTGACACAGATAAGCCTATTCTTCACATAGTGTATGATATGTGAGATACGATGATTGAAAATGTGAAGAAGACAATCTTTACATTTGAAGGCAAGGAAGAGAGTCAAACATCGATTTTCTATGATGTGGTTTATAGTATACTTGTCGATCGATGGACTAAGAGTTGTACTCCACTCCATTGCTTGGCCATGTCGTTGAATCCTAGGTATTTTTGTTTACTTAATATATTGTACCAATTTTTTATTTCAGACTTTTTGAATGCTAATAATCTTTTTTGTATTTTATAACCAGTAACTATAGTGTGAAATGGATCAATGAGGCTCCAAATCGTGTTCCTCCCCACATTGATGCAGAAATATGTGCAGAGAAGAACGAATGCCTGAAAAGATTTTTTCCCAATTCTCCAAAAAGAGCAAGGGTGAATGTCAGAGTATGCAAAGTTTTCCAGAAGTCTAGATCAATTTAGTGAATTTGATTGTTTGGAAGACAGGTGGACATTAGAATCAAAAGTTTGGTGGTATACTCATGGAGCTTTGTTGTCATTACTCCAAGGCTTACCCTTCAAGATTCGTGGACAACCATGTTCATCATCGTGCTGTGAGAGGAACTGGAGTACATACTCCTTAAATCATTCCTTAAAGAGAAATAAAATTTTGCCAAAACGTACTGAAGATTTAGTTTATGTTCATACTAATCTTCGACTTCTATCGAGAAAGAATGAAGGGTATGCCAATGGAGCAAACAAGATGTGGGATATTACAGGAGACATTTGGAATGAATCATTTGGAGGTGCTGGGGTACTTGAGATTGCAAGTCTCTCATTAGATGAACCGGATTTGGAGTCTATTACATTCGCTGACGTGGATGCGCTGAGATGGATACTGACATCGTTTGATGTTGTTTCTAAATAGTTTATATATTTGTTTTTTATTTTGACATTTAATTCATGACAAGTTGAGGTTGAAGTGTTGTTGGGATTTTGCATAGTAACACTCATGTTACATTTTAATTTGAGCCGTCAACTCTAAATATATCTTTCGGAATGAATTTGTCTCTTGAATTATTATTTTTTGTGTTGTTTTATGGTTAATTATTTATTAACTATTTTTTATATTTAAAAATTATTATATATATATATTTATATATATTTTAGGCTAAAATATATATAAATATAAATAAAATAATTTTTTAATATAAGTACCCCGCCACACCCATACCTTGATTTTTTAAAAATTGTCGTATCACTGTACCCGTATGTTGTACCCGCACTGGTGCTTCCTAGCTCAGCCTCAACATTGACAGGCTTACCATCTTTACGGGAATGTGTCTTCATAAACACATCTACTCGGCTAGGTGCAGTTTGTGGCTCACTCTTCATTCACTGTGTCAAAAAAAGTCATTCACTTTGGTGCAGACTTAAATAATATCATAAACGACATGCAACTAATTAAAAGTGAATATATTAAATAAAATGCATACCGCCTCGTAGTGAACTCTAGCAAAGCTTTTTGGTTGCATTTGGCGTTTTCGAATATCCTTATTTCTTTTGCTTATTTGCTATATTATAAAGTTGATCGCTAATGAGATTGTAATACTTATTTTTTCTACTTAAAATATTACATAATTAAAATTTACCTTTCCATCTTCTGATCGCCACTAGTGAACGAGGGTTTTCCATTGTTTCTGATGTACATTAGGAGGGCAAGGTGACAATCGAATACCATAATTTGCATGTTTGTTGTAGTATTTGGTCTTCAAATGAAACTTGTGGTCTCTCCATTTTTTTCCAACTGACTTCATTACATAGCCTCGTAGGCTCTCATCAATTTCAGATCTGGTTTGCATAGAGAGGGTAAAACTTATATTATAACTATTTTACTCCCTTATGTGTTGAAAAAGTAAATATTATATTACACATCTTAACAGAATTGTGTCTCATACACGTGCTTCGACCTTTTATCCACCGTACGCCAAGACTTTTTATCAATACGCAATAACTTTCATCCTTTGCTAATGTACCGCAATAATTTGCTAATAAAGTAGCATTTTCTGTTGGTTGACAAAAATCGATATCGATGACAACCTCTATTTTGACACCGTCTTCCAAGTCATTCAAATACTTGCATATGGTTGGACCTCGTTCAGTCCGCTCTTCCAAATTATTCATGGGCAAGTTGTCAAATAAGGAAGCTACTTTATCAGCCTCACCTGTCAGAAAGCAACACTCTACTTTATCAGTACTAAGAATTCATTAACGGAAAAATAAAACATAAAGAGTCAGATGGCAATACTCTAGTTCAAAGAATGAAAGGGCAAACATTTACTCTAGAAAACCATGAGAGAATTAAAATCAAGATGCTGTATACATTTTTCCAATAAAATGTTGTATACTTGTTTGTACAGCAGTTGTTATGCACATAAATATTACAACATCAACAACCATTTAAAATGGTTTGACCAGTGGAGTCCAATTAAAGAAAAATCGGCCACTTTGAGGTTTGAATCGGCGGAATAGTGGAGTATTCATTGGGCAATGATAAGGTACAACTGGTTGAACCTGGTGTTCAACCAGTTTTGCAGCCATTTGATAAAGATTCTGAATTTTCACATTTTCCTTTTTTACAAGATAATAACATTCAATCAAAAATCTCAATAAAAAATCTCATCTAGCGAAGGCTGCAAAATTGGTTGAACACAAAATCAGGTTCAACCAGTTGGACCTGACCATTGCTCGATGAGGTGGCCACATGATGGATGGATAATGTTGATACTTGATACTTAGATGTGCAGATAGGTAAGAAATTTAGGCCCCCACTTTCTCTTAAATGATTGGGTTGTGGACCGAGTGAAGTCTATGGCCCTGCTCCAACTTTTCCACAAGAGTCACTACAAAAAATAAGACTTTTGGATACAGATTTTAGAGACGGCTTTGGATGTTGTCTCCAATAATGAGGTTATTGAAGACGACCTTTCTAAAAATTGTCTCTATTGTTATTATTAGAGACTATTGGAGACGGCTTTGACCTATGGAGCTGTCTCCATAAGTTTTCGTGATCCATCTATGGGTCAAAACTTCTGAGACCACACACATAACTGTCTCTAAAAGTCCCTTTTCACACCAATAGAGACGGGTTAAGCCGTCTCAAAGATGTTGCAAATGCGACCTCATCTGGCCAACATCTCGCACAAAGTTAAAAAAAATCTATTTATTCTGATGTACGCTGTGAAGACTTCAAAAATAAGAAAAGTTTCGAGACGATGGCTGGGTTTGAGATGATGGAAATGGTTGGAGCTAGGGTTTGAGACGATCGAAATCGGTTTGTCCTAGGGTTTGAGACGATCGAAATCGGTTTGAGCTAGGGTTTGAGACGAAGCGGTTTGAGCGAGGGATTGAGACGATCAAAATTGGTGAGCTAGGGTTTGAGACGAAGTGTTTGAGCTAGGGTTTGAGACGATCAAAATCGATTTGAGCTGAATTGATTAGGTTTGCGATGAAGCGGTTTGTTTTCTGCCGAGGTCGTAAATCTCTAATGGCGTCTTCTATTTTTATTGTCGACTTCTGATCAGAGCTGTGGATTTTAGGTTTTTTTCCCCACATGAGAAGATGCTGTTTTTGAGAGGTGTGCGCCAGCAGCAGCCGCAGATCTTCAGATCGAGTAGTAATAGCACTGGATTTTCTAGGTCCAACGTGGATCATGATGCCTCGTTCGTTTTACAGTTGAATCTCAAAGCTTAACGAGCTTTGGATTCCAATGAAGGTTTTCTGTGATTCGAATTATATGAATAGTTGTTTGTTTTGCTTCATGAATTTTTAGCTATTCAGTTCTAGGCAATCGAATTCATAGTTTGGGGGTATTTTTCTGTTATTATATGCTATTTTAGTTAGCAACATTTGTCCATGAAGTTTGTGGAACATAATATTTCATGGTCTACAATTTTTTGGTGTTAATGAAACCGCTGCAAAGCACATATTTGTTTGCAATCAGAACTCTTTAATCCCTTGGCATGGAACAACCCCTGAAATAGGACCCAGACGCTAAACCGTTCTCAGGTTCACAACAGTTTTCCTTAATAACTAACATTGCCTATTGGAATCGTTGGAAAGGTTTGGAAAGCCATCTTTTTTCATTTGGTTTCCCCAGAGTTACCAATGCAACTTTGTCTACCATCTCAAACATTATACTTGTTTGGGTTGTATTTTGACCTCTTTGGAGGTGCTAATGCAACTTTTTCCTACACCTATTAAGCTTACGCTTATTTGAGTTTTATTTTGAGCTCTACAGAATTATTACTGCCAATTTTGCCTAATAGGTAATTAAGTTTATTTTGGTCGTTTACTCAGTTTTCTTGTTTTGCACTCGTACAATCATGCTTGTCATAACTAAGAAGTGAGAGAATCCGAATGCCTAAAGTGCCATCAAGAAGTGTCAACAGTTTGTGAACTCATTGGCAGTTCCAAGTTAATATTGAGAAGAAATGATTTGTGAATTGTTCTTGGTTGTTGTCTTGGTCCATTTTGGTGGATTCTTCTATTGTCTGTTTAAAAGTCCAATTTCCTGAGGTCATTGTGTCTAGAACTTTAGTGTTGTTGTTTGCTACAATTGATACTTCAATGCATTGCAGTATCAGCAGTCACATTTATCTGAAACTTGAGTTATTTTAGGCACTTCAATGTTAGTATACCATATATCTAGTTTTAAGGAAACCACCTATTGATTGGGTCCTCAGTCCCTAGGGCTCTGACTCTTCCCGTAGAATATAACAATGATTTCGGCAAATAGATACATAGCAAGACCGGAATATGGCAAAGGTTTAGTCTTGAGCGTAGGGTTTCAAATCTCTGATTTGTCTGGTGGCTGCATGCATACAACCTAGTATGAGAATGGTTTTACCACTTTGTGTTCTCTAGACTGAGATCTTGCTCTGTACAAAGCATGGAGTTTGCTTTTTTTCACTCTTTTTGCTCTTTTAACACATTTAGATGCCTAAATTGTGTAATAGAATGTATTCCTGATTTGTATGTACTTGGGACTATCAATGGGTCGGATCAGGTAAAAAATTTGGCTGCCCAATAAGAAAACTGCAAATGCTCTACCCCACCTAGTATTGCACCCGACCTGACCCAAAAAACCTACTTGAACCGGAGAATCCAACCCGACTCGGTAAAAAACCCCTATTTTTGTGTACATTTTTTACAAAAAAAACCTAATCTTTGGGTTGGGTCGACCTAACCCGACCGAGCAAATACCCGACCCGACAAAACATTTTGGTCGACCCGACTCGGAGATTAGGTAGGGTGTCTCATGCCCGACCCCGACCCAGTAAAATATTGGGTTGGATCAGGTATGGGGCCGACCCAACTCGTTGATAGGCCTATATGTACTTGTTCATTTTTTATATCTAGTTAGAACTCAAGATAGCTAATAACAGTATGGATTATTTGGTTCTAAATTGTTGGCAAATGAAATAGGGGTTTCTCCACGCGAAGGCACAGGCTTCCCATTGCACATTTTCATAATCGTTTGCAAGGTACAGGTTCCCATTGCAAATTTTCAGAGGGTCCATACATTATACAAGCATTGCCCCCAATATGTCATATACTACAACTCTTATGCATGCCAACCTCAAATACATTTTAATTATACTATCTAATCATAAAGAAATGTCATCGTCACCACCTGACCAACACCATCAATCACTTGGGAGTCTAGCGCCATCAATCATATGTCAGTGGGGACTATATTAATGGCAGTGGGACTATTATGGGGCAGTGGAACATGGTTGGGGACAGAAGATATATGGTTGAGAGCATAATTGGATTCAGAACCAAGGGTAGGGTGTCTGGATATCTGGGCAACAGTGGTTCAAGACCTGGGATAAAGGGTGTGGATTTTGAGGCAGCAGTAGATTGAGGAACAGGGTTAGTGTGTTCAAATGTTGGGCTTGTCCTTAAGGACTGATTCACAGGCTGGGTAGGGGAGGTATGATTGACAACAGTTTAGGCATTTGGGGTGTGACCCGTAGCAGTCTGGGTTGGGGATTGAGGAATCATTACAAGAGGGTCATACAAAATTTTGGGGTTGTTTCTAAAAGCTTGGGTGGGGATGATGAATTTTGGGAGTCCTTCATTATGGTTGCCTAATGGACCTGTTTTAGCTCTGGTGTACACTTTGTTTATTCTTCGTTTTTTTTTCCATATTGTTATCAGCTAAATTATGGGTTGAATTATTCTTTCTCATTCGAAAAATTTAGTTCATCCATGCAGAGGATCCAAATTTAGAAAAATACTAAAATACTGTTCCTACCTATCATTATGAGGAAATCAAGGTATTTGCCTCTGATTAGGTACTTGTAGCTGCTTCATGTTAAGAGCTCCTCTCTGTTTTTTTGTCGTTTCCAGCTGCGAATGTTGTGCAGCATGGCTTCAACTCTTATCCTTAATTTTGAATTTGTTGTTTATGAGTGGAGGTTGTTTTGCTGATTCTTAGGTGTTGTGGTTGGAGCCAAAAAAAATTATGCATTTTGTTTGGGTGAAGGTAGAGGCATCAATGTTGAGGATTGCTAGTTATTTCAATGAGCTTTTAGGCTTCCTGTAACTGTTTCAGTTTATTTTATGTATTTTGGATTCTTTACTAGTCATTGGAACCCTATGGTTGTATATATGAAATGTGCCTGATGCCTTGACTTGGATGCTCTGTTACCCATATGTTTCAAAATAATAATCCCGACTTTTGCATTTACTTTATTTTTATTATTTGTTTTTAACTTTCAAAAGTCAGGGATGCCATATTTACTAATTTGCATATCATGGCTCTAATCTTTTAGTCCTTTTTATTTCTTTGCATTTTCTTTTATATTATTCAGGACCTTCTACATATGGACTTTTCCTGGCCTTGTGTTTGGTCTTAAAATGCTATTTTCACCTGTTTTGTCAACAACTCCGTCTCCCGTGCCCTGTTCTATTAAATGCCACAATATTTCACATGTGGATACTTGCTCTGTATTCTTCTGTCTGATTTAACAATCTGATGGTTTTGTGGGGGTGTCATTAATATGCATCTTTTGTGGTCCATTTCAGGGTTTTACATACCCAGGTCAAACTCATTTTTTAGAGAATGTTCTGCAAATAACTTGATATAGGTTGACTCCACACAATCAAATTGATGATTATGGGTAAGAAAAGACGTGGAAAATGCAGAAACAAGGTCTCAGAAAGAGGAAGAGCCAAATTGCCTCTATTGTGGAGGTATTCAATTCTTGAGTGACTGCATATCCTTTTCTTTCTTACATATTTTTGTTATAAATTTCCTCTGATTTTCCCTTCGTTTGAACAGGATGCCTTAGAAGCTGCTGATTTGAAGGATTATAGCCTGAAGATTCGTGAGTCATTGTCTTGTTAGAATCCTGAGTCAATTGGTTTTAACCTCATAGAAAATGTTCTATGCCATATTTGTAGGAAAGAAAGGCCTAGTGTTGTTTTGGTGTTTATGACCGGGTGGGATAACATTAATTCTCTGAAGGATAAGCTCCAATCACATCCTCTATTGGGAGATCCAAGCAAAGTTCTGTTGCTTACATGCTGTGGTTCTATGGCTAGCTCGGAGCAGGTAACTTCTTAGTTTACTCTTGGAGGAACTGCATGAGTACATCATGAATCTATTTGTATTCATCGACCTTGTGTGTGTTCAAACGTACTTTGTTTTTCAGTGTCTGTATAATATGACAAACACATGCATACATATTTAGTTGTATTGCCTTCCAGAAAGAAAGGTTCACCAAGTGGTTGAAGACATAATTAATAGTTACCACTTACCACATTCCGGAAGTTCACCAAGTTGCTGAAGACATAATTTGCATTGCTATAGTAATTTTTCACTTCCTTTCTTTCCCAAAGATGGTTTTTGTTTGCATCATATGGATGTGTCATATTGAACATTATTAAAGTGGTTTATCTAGAAGCTATTTTAGTCTTTTGAACTTGAGTTAAATTTATGACGAGCTTTAGATGTGAATTTTGTATAAATTCGAATATCCGAATCCAAAAGGAGAAAAAGTTAACTTTTTTAGTTTTAGGTATGAATTTGAATTTTCATGACAGGTCAATTGTTAATCTTCGGTTCCAGTCATTTTTTGCCAAATCTAGAGGCTCCAATTTTCTTTATTTTTTTATTCAAATTCTTGCTGAACACAAACGTACAGGTCACATTTCCTATTTGTGTACTTATGTAAAAATAAGTTGTTAAATTTCTACCAGATTAGCCTCCAAGCAGGGTACAAAGCTATCATATTAGAGGTCATGACCTCTGTCACTAATTTGACTTCATGGATCCTCATTAGTCAGTAGTTTAAGTATTTAAATTAAAATTTAAAATTTAAGTAAATAATTCAACCATATAAGGGCAATTGGGTAATTTCTCACTTGTAGGGCCAAGGCTGGAATATAAAAATTCAGGTTATCATAGTGACCACTTTTCTACTTTGTGAAGCTCATGTGTATGTACCTTTGGAACATTTTGTTCTAGTCGGTCATTTTCTTGGTATTCCATTGCAGCTGGAATTGGCTTTTACAATTTAAACAATCTCTTGCTTTCTTAAAACCCTGAGTCAATGTTTTTCAGGATTTATCTTCTCCATTTGTTCAGTTTTATTTATTTAAGTTAGTTAGAATATGCTGGAAAAGATGCAAGTTATTTCACATAAAACCAAAATAACTGTAGTTCTGAGCATTTTATTAAAAAAATTCTTACTTGGGGCTGATCAATCAACATTTCATTTAATAGCTCTATCAATAGGGCTGTCAACTGGTTTGGCCTGTTACGCGAACCACATGACCCAATTTTTAACCGGGTTTAAAATAACTGTGTAATAGCTCTTCATAATGTAGCATCTGAGCTGATTTTCCAGTCTAGTCGGGTTACCCTCGACCAGTCGAGTGCGGTCGGGTTGGGGTCAACCAAAGGGGTCATTTTGGGAAAGGAGAGTTCGACCAAACCCGTTGATAGTCCTTTAGATATTTGAATACTTTGACCCAGATGATGGAGATTGTTTTCCAGCCCAATATATTGGACCAATTATTTAGATCATGACACACCGATTAGATGATGGTATACATGATTATTTGATGTGGCACACATCCCAAACAAGTGAAGTTGAGTGCCAAGTCACTCAGCTGACCTAATACTTAATCATTAAGAAAAGCAGGTTAACCTGCTATTCTAATTTAATTGCATAATCAGGTTTGGACCGGACCTGTTAACCGCTTTCAGAACTGACTGGTCCTGTTAAAATAATACCATATATGTATGTCTTATACGAAACACATAACAGGTTATATGAAACACATAACAGGTCATGTTTGGGGCTTAACCTGAACCCAACCTGTTTGTGTAACAGATCGAGATTTTTGACTGGACCTGACCCAACAGGTGAGTTTTTAAAACCCAAGCCCAACCTATAGCAGGTCTGGTCTGAAAAAAAATTCCAGGTTGACCCAACCCGCTTGCACCTACTAGAAGCTAAATATTGAAACTCAATTGTTATGGGCTGTCATCCCACACGTTTTTGCTATTTTTGCTTCTGAATATCTTTAATTGAAGCTAGTTTTGCTTCTGAATATGAGGTTTCGTGTTTCATTTCTCATTGGCCAGTGTATCTCCCACAGGCCATATGCCCGATCTGCAGGCACGAGCTGTAGACAGATGATCATGCATATGAGAGTTGGAAAGAACGGGAAAAGGAGGAGGAAGAAGACAGGAAGGGTGCTGCTAATGCTGTGCGTCGTGGGGAATACATGTATGTTTGAACATTAGCTTATGCTCTTTTGATTTCTGTCTCTGTATGGTATGGTAGACACTATTTTTATTTGTTATAATATATTTTTTCTATGACAACATGTTAGCGGCTGGCGGCGGGCTAAATAATATCTGGTGCTTCAAAACTTTCTAGCCAAATTGAGTTTACAGAATTTACAACTTCCCATGGGTCTGGCGCTTCAAAACTTTCTAGCCAAACTGAGTTTAGAAAATTTTCAACTTCCCATGGGTTGGGCCCGGGTCTTGCCTCTTCAAGGCAGTGGTGGGCTTGGTCCTACATTTATTAAGGAAGTAGGCAGTGGTGGGCTCTCACAGGTCTGATTTAATTCAGCATTTGTTCCTACTGTATTATTAGAAGAAGTAGAGCCAAAGGTAACTGCCAAAATTCCAAGTCACGAGCAACAAAATGTAAGGATGCAGTACCTTGATTTTATTACCATGCTTTGTAAGTTTATTTTTAATGTTGTGACAGTAGAGTCGTTATCTACTTAGTAAAAAAATGGTACTGTTATCATGCTAGAAAGGAATCTAACATACCCATTGCAACAACTAATGCACATTGTGTTACATGTGAATCTCCAGGTGAAGGAAATAGAGACGCAAATGGACAAGATCACAACACAAATACATAAGCTGCAGGTATCAATTCCCTAGTGTTAATAGTAGGGAATCTTTAACAAAATGTGTGTAAGTTTTCAACAGCACTATAGCAGCAATGCCCCCTAGTGTTAATAGTAGGCCTCACTCACACCATTAAATTTTCAATAGTACTATGACAGCACATTGATTGAAACCCGACTAGTGTTAATAGTAGACCTCACTCACACCATTAAATTTCTGCATAAATTGACTATCAACAATTTTGATTTCTGTGATACCTATTATATAGGCAGTAGTAACAGCCCGATGACAACAAAACAATGACAACAACACTATGGCAGCAATACCCCCTCACCATTTTTCATCTAACAAAAACATCGACAACAAATAGAACTTTCTTCTTGCAGGCTCAATAACAAAGTTTAAGAAGACCAGGGCACCACAAAATCAAATATACTCAAATTATTTACTGCGGACACTTCAATAAATTCCAACAAGCATTTATTTGCACACAGAACTCTCCCATATCTCATTGGTCATGTTGAGGTAAATGCGTGAAATCATCACTACTCATTAGTTTTTCCTTGCAATATATATTCATGAAGTATTTTTTTGTGGTTATTAGTAAATTTAGAAGGTGTTTTCAAATCTATCTGCCATCCTCTTTTGTTTTCAATGGTCCTTACCATGCAGGAAATAACCTGTTCTAAAGAAACTAGCAGTTGCAGGAGAAGCAGGAAAGCTCTAGAGATAGAAAATGAGTAATCATCAGTGCCTGCTACAGTTCAAGTGGAAGTGGAAACAGTGAAGGCTTTTGGAGTGGATTAGACACGTTGATAAAACTATTTTGAGGTCAACACCAGGCTGCACCTTCTTGCAGACATAATGTGATTCACCAGCTTGCCATTGTCACATATTCAGCTTTTTGTATCCAAAAGGAGTTTTTATTTACTGACCACCGCTTACCGTGAATAATATCGGTCCCTTACTTGTATATAAATAATATGGCAGAATGAATGATTTTTCTGTAATATGAAAATAAAAATAGTTTCAATCAATTAAAGGAGTTCGATCCAGAGAAGGATCTCTCAATTGTGTATTCATTCTGTTTTAGTAGCTGGAGGATTATTATATCCACTTACCCATGTTCATTCACACTTCTACGTAACTATCCACTTACCCATGCATCCACTAATTCACATTGCACTACTTAGTGTATTATAAAAAGAGAACTCTAGCTCTTTTGTATTCATCAAAGGAAAATATAATAAAGGTTATTTTTTCTATTTTGTCATCTTTTTATCTCTTTTTTTATGGTATCAAAACCTTTCCATTAAAGCTCCTGCGAGCTCTCTTTGATCTAACTGTAGTTATATATCTATGACTTCTTTACTTTCTTTACCTTATAACCTTCAATTTCTGTTGTCTAATATTCACTCTTTAGTTACTGTGAAACTAGATGCCTCTAGCCATAGAACCTGGAAATCTCAAACTAGAAATATCCTTGAGGCTATTGGCTTTGTTCAATACATAGATGATCCAAATTCTTGTCCTTCATCATCTATTATTGATTTAGATGGCAAACATATTTCTAATCCAAAACACACTGAATGGAAACAAGTTTACCAGTTACTAGTTTCTGCCATCTATGCCACCATCACATCCTCTGTTCTTGCATATGTTATTTCCATTAAAAGTTCTCATGAACTGTTTGTTGCCCTTGATACCAGACTTAATAATCCCTCTAGATCTCATATTATGCAAAAAAAATCTCAACTCCAGCAACTTCAAAAAGGAAAACTAACAATGCAAGAGTATGTTGATTCGATTCAAAAAATCGTTAGCGATCTCGCTGCTATATCGTCACCATTAGATGACGAAGATGTTATTCTCTACACATTAAATGGTCTTCCCCGGACTTACGGCGCAGTCAAGACGTCAATCCGAACACGTCCTGTTCCTATGACTCTTGATGAGTTTTTCTCTCTACTATCCAGTGAAGACCTGAATCTGGAGCTCGCAGCGGATGATGATGGAAAGTCGGACACAACGATAGCCATGGCTGCTACTCAAACTCCAACCTCTGAATCTCGATCATTCTTTCGTGGTGGTCGTAATGGCGGGCGACAAGGCCGCGCCAATGGCGGATTTCAGGACCGCTCTGGAGGAAATCCCTCGGGTGGTCGGATTCTCTGGAATTACTATCAAACATCTAACCCACCCTATCAATCTTCAGCACCTCGATTCTTTTGTCACATTTGTGGCCGCTCCACCCATAATGCCGACCGTTGTTGGTACCGCAATGACCAGAGTCAACCGCCCCTTGTTTTCATACCAAATCAAGCTTTTGTTGCTACCCAACACAATCCTCCTGATTCTAATTGGTATATTGATAGTGGGGCTTCTAACCACATCACATCAGATCTATTACAACTCTTCGTTCACATCCCATACTATGGGTCTGATCGTGTAACCATCGGTAATGGTAAAGTGCTTTCTATCTCTAATACAAGTTCTGGTATCACATCGGTAATGGTAAAGTGCTTTCTATCTCTAATCGTGTAACCATCGGTAATGGTAAAGTGCTTTTTATCTCTAATACAAGTTCTGGTATCGTCTCTACTTCTCATAAAAAATTTACTCTCACCAATGTCTTACATGTGCCTCATATGTCTACTAATTTATTATCTGTGCACATATTTGCAAAGGATAATAACTATGTTCTTTCCTTTGATTCTTCTGGGTTTGTGATTTAGGACAAAGAAATGGGGAGGATTCTCACAAAGGGCAGTATCCAACATGAACTTTATCCCATCCGATCCTTATTAGCATTCTCAAACTCCACTACAGCCTTTGTTTCCTTTCTGCAGCCTGCAACAATATGACATAATCGGCTCGGTCATCCCTCATCAAATACTCTTCGATTTTTAACTGTTAAATTTTATCTTCCCCTTTCTACTAAAACTCATTTATGTTGTGAGCATTGTAACATTGGGAAAACCCATAAACTTTCATTTGAATTGTCTTCATCTCAAACTCAAGCACCCTTAGAACTTATCCATGCAGATGTTTGGGGTCCATCCCCCTTGACTTCTTTTCGAGGATATAAATATTATGTTATCTACATTGATGATTTTTCTCGATATTGTTGGTTATATCCTCTCATTCAAAAATTAGATGTTTATTGTTCTTTTATTCATTTTAAAAATTTAGTTGAAAATCAATTTTTTCGCAAAATAAAAGTTTTTCGGAGTGACAATAGGGGAGAATTTGTTAATAAACAAATACTCCATCTATGCACCACTAATGGCATCATCCATAAAAAATCATGCCCACATACGCCCGAGCAAAATGGGCTTGTAGAGAGGAAACACCGACATCTTATAGAAACCACCATTACTCTAATGCACACTGCATCTATGCCTTTCACATATTGGTTGGATGCCCTGTGCACCATTGTTTTCCTCATTAATCGATTGCCTAGTAACACCATTGGCAACAAAACTCCTTATGAAAAACTTTACAATGCTGCTCTAGAGTTTTCACTTCTAAAGACATTTGGCTACTGCTGTTATCCTTGGTTGAAACCCTACTACGTTCATAAATTAGAACTCCGGTCTACTCAATGTTGCTTTCTTGGTTACTCCTCTGAACATAAAGACTACCGATGTCTCGATATTAATACAGGTAAAGTATACATTTCGAGAAATGTTAACTTCCTTGAAAAATCCTTTCCTTTCAAAGGCCTGTACCCAACTTCTTCAGACTCCACAAGTTGTCCCATTGCTATAAATACGCTACTTGCTTCAATACCCGCCCAAACAATCTCTCCACTAGCTATTCCTACTCCTAACCATTTATCAATTTCTCACTCCACATCACCTACTACCATCAACCCCTATACTACACCGGTCCACATCATTCCACCAATTTCCCCACAAAACACTAATCAATTACCTCCTATTCCCATCCCGTCCTCTATTAGTACAGTCCTTGATCAACACTCTCATTCCACCCATACAATCAATAATACTCATCCAATGCAAACCCGGTCCAAATCAGGGGTGTTTAAGAAGAAACAGATACTTTCTCTCCATACCCGATCCTCTCCCACTCTTCATGAACTGTGAACTTACCTTCAAGCTTCTAAACTTTCCGAATGGAGATCCACTATGTCTGATGAATTCAATGCCCTCCTTCAACAGGGAATATGGACCCTAGTCCCAATGCCTCACAATAGAAAAATTATTGGGTGCAAATGAATTTTTAAAATCAAAACTTATGCAGATGGTACCATAGCGCGACACAAAGCCCGACTCGTCGCCAAAGGCTATGATCAAGAATATGGCCTTGATTACACATAAACATTTAGCCCTGTTGCCAAACATCCAACAATTCGTGTTATAATTTCAATGGCTATTAATTACAATTGGGCAATTAGACAATTAGATGTGTCTAATGCTTTTCTCTATGGACATTTAAAAGATGACATTTACATGTGTCAACCACCTGGATTTGAGGATCCCTCATTTCCGAAACACGTTTGCAAGCTTCGCAAAGCCATTTACGGCTTGAAACAAGCTCCACGCGCTTGGTTTTCAATGTTGTCAAAATTTTTAGTCGGCCAAGGCTTCTAATCTAGTACTGCCGATAGCTCCTTATTCGTGCAACACAGTGCATGTCGCATAACTATTGTACTTATTTATATGGATGATATTTTGGTTTCCGGCAACGACAACACTTATATCACAGAATTTGTACGCACTCTTGGTCAACAATTTTGTATCAAAGATTTGAGGCTTCTCAACTATTTTCTTGGCGTTGAGGTTACAAAAACTGCAACATCGGTCAATCTTACCCAAACCAAATATGCTCATGAAATCCTAGCTCGAGCCTCCATGACTGATTGCAAGCCATACAAAAGCCCACTCTCCACAAAGCCATCCACCTATCCAAATGGAGACAGAATTCTCTGATGTTACCTTGTATCGCAGCTTGGTTGGAGCTCTATAATACATCACGATTACTCGCCCAGATATACCATTTGCGATAAATAAAGTGTGTCAATATATGTATAAGCCTCTTAATAAGCATTTTTATGAGGCCAAAAGGATTCTACGGTTTATCAAAGGTACAATCAATCATGGCTTAACTTTCACACCTGATTCTTTGGATATTCTAGCCTACTCAGATGCCGATTGGGCAGACAATATTATAGATCGACGATCTACTACAGGATTTTGTTTCTTCTTAGGACAAAACATTATTTCGTGGTGTGCAAAGAAGCAACCCACCGTTGCTCGCTCATCAACTGAAGCCGAATACTATGCATTGGCCCATACTGCAGCTGAGGTATCATGGCTAAAATAGTTACTTCATGATCTACACATTCCTAAACGATCGAAGCTAATCATTTGGTGTGACAATATCTCTGCAATAGCTTTGGCCTCAAATCCCGTATTTCACGCCTGCACCAAGCATATTGAGGTTGATTATCACTTCATCCGCGAAAAGGTAATCAACAATGAGCTTCAAGTTTTCCACATATCCTCCGTTGATCAGATTGCTGATATATTCACCATACCTCTGTCAACTCCTCGGTTTGCTTATCTCAAAGACAAGCTGATGATCAAAGAATGCCCATCATCTTGATGGGGGGTAATAAGCGCTCAACACCGTATCATTCTCACTTCTAGATAACTATCCACTTACTCATGTTCATTCCTACTTCTACATCACTATCAACTTACCCATGTCTAGATAACTATCCACTTACCCATGTTCATTCTCACTTCTACGTAACTATCCACTTACCCATGTATCCACTAACCCACATTGTCACTACTTAGTGTATTATAAAAAGAGATCTCTAGCTCTTTTGTATTCATCAAAGGAAAATATAATAAAGGTTACTTTTTCTATTTTGTCATCTTCTTAAACTCTTTCTTTACCCTTTCATCCCGCGCGTTTGTATATATTTAGGCCTCGTGTTTCTGGTTCCTTACAAATTTTTAAGAGACTCAGATTCCCGACTTTTCCTATATGCGCTCTTAAATTATTTAGATTTTTGACTTTTTTTTTATAAAAGATGAAAATATTTTGTTTTTAAGTTTCCTCTCCATCTCAAAAAAATAAAAAAAAATTTCCTCTAAAAAAATCTTTAGAATCGATTCAATCAGTGATTATGTTATGATCGTAGAAACGTGATCTAATCATCGATTTATGTGTCATACTTGGATTTGTTTCAAAATTTACAGACAATCAATCGAGATGGGGCTAAACATATTTGATGGAGTATTTTTCGATTCTGATTTAATGATCATTACTTTCGAAATGACCCATTAATATCCAACCGAAATGTTTGTGAAATAATCGTTTACATAGATTGTTTTAGAGTATAAATATCTCACGACACTTACTATATATAAAAACCAAAATAAGAAAATACATCTCGATTAAGCCAGTAAGACAAAATTGACTTAATTTATATATATATAACCTAAATTGTATTACAACTATATATATATATATATATATATATATATATATATATATATATATATATATATATATATCGATTAGGCCGTGAATATAAATTTAAACTAATTTTTATTATAAAATATAATTTTTATTAAAATTACATAAAAAAAAAAACTTTTAACAAAATGACTAAGAATACCGATACTAATACCAAGTTAGATACCTTGCTTAGAATACATAAGCTTCACTAAAGGCTAATATGTAAGTAAAGAATGTTTTCAATAGGGACTTACCGAGTCTTGATACATTTGTTCTAAACAGATCTAAAACAATTAAATGAAGTCGCGTAAATATTCCATTAAAGATGGTAACATTTGAAGGAATGCAATGCATTAGTCACTATATGATAAAATCGGGGGTGTATATAACCGATACAATCCGATATGCAACGGATATTTGACCATGCTGACCTGATTTAGATCCCTTGAAGAAATCGAAGGTGTATATCGTATCGTCGTCTGGGAGCCTAAGCTGATATGATACCTATCAGCCGGTATGTATCGGATACCACAATTCGCTATTGTCACATGAACCCAATTCACTAGGGGTAGGATGACTTTCAATTTATATTTTATTAATATATTTTTTTTAATAAACGTCACAGTATTATATACTGAATATTTTTAAGTTTTAAATAAAACACATAAGTATACAAAGCTCTACTAGTTAGGTGATAAGCATTATTCATTGAGGTCATGGAATCAAGCATGCTTGACAACCTGTATTGTTTTAATTTTTTAATACACTATAACTTTAATACAAAACATCAATTAAAATTGGCGCCTGAATTATAGGGAGGTATCTGTATGGCGCAGAGAAGGAATCCCATGCATATCTTAGGAGGTGTATGCAACACAAAGTCTCATATTCTGATGATTTTCTGATAAAAAACCTCCGCATCAGTGTCTCTTTCAATGGAAAAGGCGCAGAAAACACTACTCCCAAAAAAACTCTTGAACAAAAGAAACCCTAAAAAAGTAGGCAGATATGGGCATTTTCTGGAAAAGTCTCAGATTCTGAGTTTTTCCCAACTTGCGAACGAGGCCTCAGGGATCCCACGTGTTTCTATACATTTATTTAGGGAAACGAGTTTAATATTATGCTGTAAATTATTTAAGCATAGCCGTGCATATATGTTGCAAATTCTTTGGAGAAACCATTGCAAATATTAGGCGGGAAACCAACGATTTCCCACATTTTGCGACGCTTTATCCTAAAATGACGATAATAATTTGTTTTTCCAATAATTCTCATCAAATGCCTCAAAAAGTGTGCAGCTAAAAGTCTATTTATTTGTAGTGTGATGGTCTTATATAAAAGGCGTTTGTTGTCGCTTTTGAAGAAAACAACCCGCTAAATTGACTCTGCTACTGGCTAGTGATCCTTCGGGGGTGACGCTTCTACATAAAAGAGTTCCATCATCCCTTTGTGATCCAGTGGAATCACGACACGCTATTGGAGTGTGTTGGAGAGAAATCTTCTACACCACTAACTGTTTCCTCATCCATTATGCATTTTTAGCCGCTCCCCATATTATAGCAAATGAGAACAGTAGAATCGTAGTTCAAAAAATAAATGAGCTGAAAACATTAAAATTAGAACAGTGGAATCTAATAGTTTTAGGTCATCAGCAGTTAGTGATGCTACTAGGGATTCCCAACTGTTACGTTTTCGAGTTATTTTTCTCCACTGATTGATCATATTTTTGTTTTCTTCTCTTTAGATTTTTTAAAGAGAAATCTCTCATTTAACGAGTTGTTTTCTTATTGTCAAGCTCTTGCAACTTAGTTATTTACAGTGTTACTTAGACATATAGCATGGGTGTCAAGGTGTTACAAATGTTTGGCATACCATTTTTTTTTATAACCTTGGTGTCTGAGTCTTTTAGAGCACCCGACTAATTCAAGGGGCACATGCGCACCCGAATTAGTCCATGTGTCAGCACAAGATATAAATCCCTATGGTGGCCTCAAAGGGGAACTCGAACTCTGGTCTCCCACTTTATGAGGCGGATACTGGAAATACCAATTTCTAATGATTCCAACATGGCATTACATCCTTAAGAATGTTTCTCTAAATTTCTCTAATATCAATGGGATAAGAGTAATATCAATGTAGAGAAAAATCTTAATCTTGGATTATATGTGATTGTGGACGCTACATGTCATGATGCGTTTTGGGTGGGGACTTAAGCCCGTGCCGAAAACAAAATCAGGGCAGGGACCTGAGCCCAGAACCGGACAATATCGTGGCATGTGGGTATGAGTAGTCACAAAATGGTATCAGAGTCAAAGACGACTCTTCAATAAGGTGGGAGGGTTGTAATAGTCCCACATTGGATAGAGAAAAATCCTGACCCTGGGCTATATGTGATTGCAGACTCTACGTGCACTACAAAAAATAAGACTATTAGCGGCAACCAAAAACTGCCACTATTAACAAAAAACTGCTGCTAATACACTTGCCGCTAATAGTCTTTAATAGTTTTTTGTTAATAGCGACAGCTTTTTGCTCTAAAAAACTGCCGCTAATAATCTATTTTTTTGTAGTGATGTCATGACGCGTTTTCGGCGGTGACTTATTAAGCCCATGCCAGAAACAAAACCAGGGTGGAGACCTAGGCCCAAAATCAAATAATATTGTAGCATGTGGGTTTGAGTCGTCACAAATATTGTGATATTATTAATTCTTGTCCTATAGACTTATTCTTTCATTTTCTTCACTACAAAATTTCAGGGGTTTTACCGGCGGTTAGGAACTATCGGCAAAACTGCATAAGCCATCGGGAATACTATTCCCAGTGGCTCCAAGTCCACCACTAATACCTTGGTCGGGATAGTATTGCCGACAGCTGTATTTTTTTTGCTGGTGGTCTGAGCCGTTGGCAAAACTTTTGTAACGGTCACTAAGTATTTTCAACACCGATAACTGTATTTGCCTTGCCAGCGGCTTGAGACCACCACCAATAATTTTTAAATTTTTTTTGTCAGCAGCTGTAATTTTTTTGCCGACGGATCTGAACCTCTGACAAAACTTTTTTAATGGTCACTAAGTGGCTTCAACACCGACAGCTGTATTTGCTTTGCCGACGGCTTCGGACCGGTGCGAATAATTTTTAAATTTTTTTTGCTGGCAGCTGTAATTTTTTTGCTGGCGGCTTGAGACCGCTGCGATTATTCTTTTAAATTTTTGTCGGCGGCTTGGGACCGCCATGGATATATCTTTAAATTGTTTTGTCGGTAGCTCAGAATTTTTACCCGGCGGCTTGGGACCGCCACGAATAGTTCTTTAAATTCTTTTGCCGGCAGCTTAGATTTCTTTGCTAAAGGCCTTGGGACCGCCGTGGATAATTCTTTTAATTTTTTGTTAGTAGCTCAAATTTTTTTGCCGGCGGCTTGGGACCATCGCGGATAGTTTTTTAAATTTTTTTATTGACAGCTCAAATCCGCCAGTAATGTTTTCTTCCGCTGACAATATTTTAGCAATTGTCTCTAATCGTCCTCATCACCGGCGGCCATATTTTCATTGCTGGCAGGTATGGTCTGCCGGCAATGTTTTCTTACTGGTTTTGCCGGCGGCTTTTGACTGCCACGGCTGGCTATATTTTTGGTGTATTAGGAAAAATATTATTGCTGGTAGATATGATTGCCAGTAATTATCCTTAATATTTTCATGAAAAAAATTAGTTTAAGACTATAAAATCATTAAGTAAGAAAGACATATTTGCAATATAAATCGTAGCGGTATATCACTTGCAGGGAACCTTACGTCCCCAAGTAGAAACTAGACACCAATCCCAAACACAGCCAAAACACAATTCTTGTAGGAGCAGTTACAATATACATTTGGAAGTGGCTTTTCCCAGAAATGGCAAATATATTTTCTAGATAGTTAGGGTGAATTAATTTGGTCCATTAAGTCAAAATTAAACCCATCTTAGTCATTAGACCATTACATCCACATAAATCACCTCTTCCAATGCATTACTCTGTTTTCGCACATGACAATAACATATGCTAGGATATGATGCAGAATTGCACTAAGAACAAGTTATATTCATCAACATTTTCAATCATTCTTAACAGCACAAACGATCTTCACTCAATATCGAATTTGATATATCAGGACAATATTCAAATTCTGCAATCAAATGGAAAATATTGTAATAAATTAATTAATCTGAGAGAGTTGGTGCATGAAGATCACCCACTAAAATAATACTTACATTAGTACAAGCAAAAATTTATAGAAACTATGATGATACATTGAGTAATCCGGTACACTTGTATGAAGATTAGGCAATAGATGCCATGCAGTCTAGGAACGTTGCAAACAAAAATGCTTGGGAACCTTGCAAACAATGGCATTTAACACCATACATTATGTTTCTTGGACATTATCATTTTACAACCAAATACCCTCTAATAGAGCACTATTGACCTTTTTTATAAATGAAAATTTATTAAAATGAAAGTAGAGTAAGTATACCCTTACTCAATGCACTATAAAATTTTAAAAAATAAAAGGAAAGATACAAGAAATAGAAATACCATCCACTGAAAGAGGTCTGCATATGAGCAATGGAGCTGCCTTCAATACACCTGAACAAAGGAAAACGGAAGTTTCCTACAAAAATTTCTAGTTTATACAACCCAACTCGCAAGTCTCAAAGTGTAGTCTGCATACTCAGCCACCCAATAGTACTTGACAAATCGCATAACACTTTCAATAAATCGAAATAACCATAGATCTACAACATCAAAAGAACATAAAAATAAAATAAAACGCAGTGCTGGTCTTGTATGGACAGGGTGGACGAGATAATGACCTAAACTCTGGACTTTTACGCACAAAGTGGTTCTCTCGACCCAAACTCAGGTTTTCACGCTTGACAGCCCAAGCCTTTTACCATCTCACCAAGCAAGCTAGTACAAGTATAATCTAATTGCATTTCCAATATGGGTAAGAAACTCTTGATACAAGAAACTCTACATCATGGTCACCAGAAACTCTTGATACAAAAAACTCTATCTCACTTGGGGACGTAAGGTTCCTTGCTCTGTGTTTGGGATTGGTGTCTACTTGACATGATCCGTCCGTTCGATTAGTCTATTTGTGTTACCACTTGCAGGTACAAAATCAGGATTACCAAAGGGAGCTAAATAAGAATTAAATCAATTCTCCATAGCAGCTGAAGGGTCAAAAAAGGGTCACATCAGAAGACATTGTCCACAATTACAAATAAAAATAGATGGTGATCAAGATAAAAGCAGAAATGGGTCGTTGATGAGGCTGGTATAGCCGAACAAATTTCGGATGATGATGGGAACGTATTGTCAATGAATTCAGATAGATACTCGCAGAATGTATGGATATTTGATTCAGGGTCCTCCTACCACATGTGTCCAAATAGGGACTGATTCACGTCTTATAAAGAGGTGGATGGTGGAACGATTTTGATGGGTAATAATATGACCTGTAAAATAGTTGGAAAGGGGAGTATCAAAATAAAGATGCACGATAGGGTTGTGAGAACATTGACTGATGTACGTCATATATATTCCGGAACTGAAGAAGAACCTTATATCGCTTGGTACATTAGACTCCAATGGGCTAAAGTTTACAGCTTAAGGTGGAGTTTTAAAGGTGACAAAGGGATCTCTGATTGTGATGAAAGCGAAAGAGGTTGAGAACCTTTACTTTCTATCAGGGAGTACAGTGACAGGTGAAGCAGCAGTATCTACGTCAGATAATAGTGGTTTGTCCTCTATACAGTTATAACATATGCGCATGGGATACATGCCAGAAAGAGGGATGATAGAGTTGAGCAAGCATGGCTTACTGAAAGGTGCAAAGGCCGAAAAAGTTAAATTTTGTGAGCATTGTATCTTCAGAAAACAGTACAGGGTTAAGTTCAACACAACGGTTCAAACTATAAAAGGCACTCTGGACTATATACATTATGGGGGCCGTCAAGGTTCCTTATAAAGGTGGTGTCAGGTACTCCGTCTCTTTCATCAATGATTACTCTCAGTATGTATGGATCTACATGATAAAGAGTAAAGATGAAGTGCTGAAAATCTTCAAAAGGTGAAAGATACTGCTTGAGAACTAGACAAGAAGGAAGGTCAAGCGGTTGAGAACCGATAATGGTGGTGAGTACACCAGTGGACAGTTCCAAGAGTTTTGTGAAGAGAACGGTATTATTAGGCACTTCACAGTGAAAAATACACCGCAGCAGAATAGGGTAGCAGAGTGTATGAATAGAACTCTACTTGAAAATGTAAGATGTATATTATCCAATGCGGGATTGGATAAAGAGTTATAAGTAGAGGTAGTCAGTACAATATACTATCTAGTGAATAAATCACCGTCTACAATAATAGAGTGCAAGACTCCGATTGAGATGTGGTCAGGAAAGCCTGCAGATTACAGTGCATTGAGGATCTTTGGTTGCACAACTTACTATCATGTCAGAGATAGTAAAATGACCCAAGGGCTAAGAAAATGATTTTCTTAGGTTATACAAATAGTGTGAAAGGATACAGGTTATGGTGTTCTGAGCAGAATAAGATTGTGATCAACAGAGATGTGACCTTTGATAAATCTGTTATACGAACTTCTAACAAATAGATCATGAAAATTGAAAAAGAGGTGGCAAAAGATCAGTTTGAGGTGGAGTTAGAAACTCTTATAGTAATAATCAGAGAACAGTGTAGAAACAGTTGAGAGAGAGTCAGAACAATCTTTAGCAGGTGAAAGACTCAAAAGAAATGTTAGAGTACCAATTCACTATGGTTACGAGGATATGATCGCCTACGCGTTGACGTTGGATGGTAATGAGCCATCTTTATTCAAGGAAGCAATCAGTGGTAGATGTGCACGGGAATGGAAGACATTGATTACAGTTGGACTTAAAGTTAGAGCAATCTGGTGTAAGTGGGTTTATAAGAAGAAAGAAGGTTTTTCAGAAAGTAGTGGTGCAAGATACAAAATATGGTTGGTAGCAAAGGATTATGTGTAAAAGGAAGGCATTGATTACAATGAGGTGTTCTCATCGATTGTGAAATACACTTTAATTCAGATTTTGTTATCAATTGTAACACAGTTGGACTTAGAGTTGGAGTAACTTGATGTGAAAATAGTTTTTCTACACGATGATCTGGAGGAGGAGGTCTATATGAACCAACTTGAAGGATTCAAGTCTCCTGGAGAAGAGAGGTTAGTGTGTAAACCGAAGAAATCTTTATACAGGTTGAAACAATAGTCGAGACAGTGATACAAGAGGTTTGACACGTTCATGGTGGACCAAAATTATATTTGATGTGACAGCCAGACTTTTTCCCTTCTCGTAAATGGGAAAGGTCGCACCGTCGGATCACCTAACATGTTCCTGTCATACAAGGGCATCGTATACAAAGTGTTACATTTGCAGAAGCGAATTTAATTAACTTTGATACGAAGAAATATGACAACAACTGATATCCATTCCTTTATCTAAAGTAGTAAATTGAACAGAAAATATAAACAGACACTTATTCCTGAAGTAGTAAACTATCTTAAATCACATTACTGTTTATACATATTTAATGTTTAAAAACAAATCTCTCTCTCTCTCAAACCTCTCAAGGAAAGAAGTCCTCAGCAGAACCTTACTCCTCGTCCTCCTCCTGATGGTAGGTAGGAACAGTCTCGTGCTCAGGGTCTTGAGCAATATCTGCAGCTAAGACATAAAGTCGTAGGATGAGCTATCATCAAAGCTCAGCAGGGAAAATTAAAATGCTAATTTATATGTTAGATTATCCATTCATTGCTAGATGTAAAATAAAACGAAACACATGTCATCTTATATTAGATCTATTCTAGCATTCATATATCCTAGTAGTATATAACAGAACAAGCACTAAATCATGTAATTATTGTATCATGCTAACAATACTGACATATATTCATGTTGACAAGGAATCATGCGAGATCAATGAATCATGCTGAAACAAGACATGTACAAGAACAAGAAATAAGAAAATCAAGCTCTCGAGTTAGCGGGATCACTTGTCAAGCTCCCGAGTTAGCGGGATCACTTGGACCGAGAAAATCAAGCTCCCGAGTTAGCGGGATCACTTGGACCGAGAAAATCAAGCTCCCAAGTTAGCGGGATCACTTGGACGGGATATCAAGCTTCCGAGTTAGCGGGATCACTTGGACCGAGAAAATCAAGCTCCCGAGTTAGCGGGATCACTTGGACGAGATATCAAGCTCTCGAGTTAGCAGAATCACTTGTTTCAAGATGAATTAAAGACGTGTACATGATATCAAGGATAACAGAATATGAACAATGCATGCACGCTAACATATATGCAAGAACATCATGAACAGATATTATATAGCAAAACTGAACTAGTATCACTGAGTTAGCATAACTATTCATATTCATGCGTTGAAACTGATCTTATCATCATTCGTACATAACTGATCGTATCATCATTTATAATCACACATCTAACTGAATTAGCCTAATAGTCCTACGGCACACTGCTTGAATCCTTATCATGCATATTTATTCATCAAAATTTAACACGAGCATAGTCATGCAAAGGCATTCATTTAAACTGAAATGAGCATAATCATTAATATTCATCTATTGAACTGAGCTAACTATTCATCAAAATTGGTCTAACATCTTCATTCATTAATCATACGTCAAATCTGACTTATATTTTTATCATGATTCATAAATTCATCTATCTCTATCCATGATTATTATACATGAGTATACATGAGCAATACATGATCATTATTAATTAGAACCATTCCTCTGAACTGATAGAGTATTATCCCGTTATCACTATATATTTGAGCATCATCCTTTAATCATAAATCAACACTGAATTCATTAGTATCATATCCATTCCAACTGACATGAGTTCATTATACAAATTGACATTATCATATGCGTTTGTCATCAACAAAATTAATTGGCATCCTTATAAATCTCTAATTATCATTTAAAATTTTCTTTATATTTAAAGATTATTATGCTGACATATATTCATAGAATAATCCTATGTCGAGCTGAACTAGCATGGTTCGAGCATCAAAATTCATGGTATAAATATATATGACTTTGATCTTACTATCATCATAGCTTAGTATTCCTCAGCAGAACTAGCACAACTAGCATATGGATTAAACTAACATAGGCATAATTATAATTTGCTAATCAGGAATGAATTCAAAAATAAAATATAAATTAACAATGTAAACTCCCTACCTTATACCATGCTTACGTGTAACTGATTACCCGTGCACGCATGTCTTCAAGCAAATGCGTCATGTGCACCACGTGGCACCTAGAAATGTCGTTCATAGGTTTAATATTTTTAATGGTTTATTGGGTCAACATAGACCTAAAATATGGACCATTTATGGTCCCAAGTCTTATGGTCAAACTCGGCAAGTCAATCCAGCACAAACCCCTGACAGAGGTGTCGCCAAGTGTGTCAGATGCAGGGTTGCCGCGGCAAGCAACATAGGTTGCCGCGGCAAGCTTTGCAATTGCATATTTCGGTAACTTGTGACTACTTTTTGACCCCTTAAACGTTAGATTCTGAAATTTATTCCTTCATAAAAGTTGTAGGGCTCGTTGTTCCCTTTCCAACGCATCAAGAATCGTGTCCATCAGAGTTCGGAATCAAAAGAGATGATTAAAATATCACACAGTGGTCTGAATATACTGTTGCCGCGGCAAGCTTTGCAGTTGCATGTTTTCGCTACTTGTCACTAATTTTTGACCATTTAAACGTCGGATTTTGAGCTTGATTACTTCATAAAAGTTGTAGGTCTCGTTGTCTACTTTTCAACGCATTAAGAATCGTGCCATTTGGAGTTCGGGGTTAAACGATATGACCAAAATACCACACTGTAGTCTGAGCATAGGGTTGCCGCGGCAAGCACCTTGCCACAGCAACCCTTTGAGGTTGCCGCGGCAAGAACCTTGCCGGGCTTCAAGTAGGTCTTCTTCTTGTCTTTGTTTGCTGCGATTCTTCTTTTCTTTTGCTCATATATATATATATATATATTTATTTATATTCTACCTTTGTGTATTTATTTGCTTTTATAGAAGTATAACCCGCATCATATATATATATATATATATATATATATATATATATATATATATATATAACCTGCATCTTCATTTACAGATTTCTGTTGATGAAACCAGAAATGCAAGAAATTGAAATTTTGTATAATCTAAGTAAACAAGTAACTAACCGGTTTGCTGAATTCATGGTATATGATCACGTGGAAGATTAATGATGCTTTGCCTACGAATCTCGACGACGAATCAAAACTGCAAGGAATTGACTAATAGTTTTCACTGTTTGTTGATCTTTATAGAATTTATTTTGGTACTTGAACGAAAATTCGAAGAACGAAGAGAAGTTGTGACGTATAAGAACGGTTGTTGACCTTGCGTGCATGTGAGTCGCTAGTGACTCATTGGAGTCGTGTTTTAACAATCGCATGCAAGTAGCTTACAAGCTACTGAAGCTAAGCTTCCATGTAAACCAGTATACTTAGATACTAATATTACATATAAAACAAAGCAGCAATGAAAACAAAATAGTAACTAAAATAAAACAGGGAGGATTGCTTGTATATATTTGCAAACACTTATATAAGTGTTTAGTGTGTTTGATAAAAACAAAATAGGCTTTCTTTAGTTTATATAGAAAACAATAACAAAAAATGACAATCGTTTAAATATTAGCCTTCCCCCCCCCCCCCCCCCTTTTCTTGGTTATATAGTAAAGCCAAATGGCTTAGATTGAGTATATAGCATATATACCATTTATGGTATATAGGAGTAAAATTTTGTATACTATAGTTTATATCTTTTATTTTAATAACTTTGTATGTATCTAGCTTGAAGTCCCATTTCTAAGATTTATGGACTCTCCTAGTGAGGTCTTCACGCATGACCTGACCAGACACTTACCACTGCAGTGTCAATTCTGGGGGTCGTTACATTTGAAGTGAATACAATAGCTGTGTTTACTTCAAAAGACTAGCAGATGTCTCATTTATTTATCTTCTCTTGTATGTTGATGACTTGCTCATAGCTGCAAAGAGCATGCTAGAAATCAACAAGTTGAGATATCAACTTAGCATGGAGTTTAAGATGAAGGATCTTGACGCAGCAAGAAAGATTCTTGAGATAGAGATTTAGAGAGATAGAAAGAAAGGGCAGTTGTGTCTGACACAAAAGAGTTATCTGGAGAAGGTAGTCTCACGGTTTGGGATGGAGAACTCAAAGGCTTTGAGTACTCCATTAGCAGCTTACTTTCGTCTTTTGACTAGCATGTCTCCTCCGGAGGAGGAACGCGAGTCCATGACTTGTGTTCCCTACGCGAGTTTGATTAGTAGTTTGATGTATGTTCGCTACTTATATGTGTATCTAATAAAGTCTTAACCTATTTCAAGCGCATAATGGAAATTGCAGAGCTAGTATAGGATTGTTCCCACGAGGAAGTGTTGATTCTTTATATTAATTTTATGCAGAAAACTTATATCTATCTTTAAGGTTCTAAACTACTTGAGAAATATGGATAAAAGAAAGGTTTTTTAAACTAATTTACAGAAAGTAAATCTAAATCCTCATCTTTCCAGATTATAGTCGTCAATCACAATCCTTCAAGCCTCGAATATTTATGAAATTAAAATGCCGTTACACTATATATCAAGTTTCCTAGAATTGGACGTCAATCAAAACTAGAATCCTATCAATACAGATTTAATCTAATCAACTATCTACCATAAATTTGAGCGTCAATCAAACTCTAGAAAATTGAAGGTGAGAAATAAAAACCATTACACTAATCTATAAATTCCAACCTGAGTCGTCAATTCAAATTAAAATTCGAAGATATTTACAAAGCAGTAAATTGCATAATAATAGATCTAAACTAGAAAGCAAATAAAATTATATCTTTCACCCCTCAGTCGTAGGCGTCAATTGCTTCTAAGAAACTACAAATATCTACACTAATCTTCTAGCTCATAATTTCAGTCGTCAATTGTGATCGAGGAACCTTGGATATCTAAAATACTCTAAACTAATGACTGAAGAAAACCTAACCTCAGTTGTCAATTGATTTTGAGAATTCTTTTGATGATGAATTCCTATGCCGAACCTCTTATTTATAGATCATAAGGGTCGATTTATATTGATCTAATTCTAATAAAAGAAACTACTAAAAATAAAAGTATCTTATTATAACTCTAATTGCTAATTTTATCTTCTTTACTTTGAATAGTTGATGCGCTTCTGGATTGTTCTCCTTAATTTCAGCAACAGAGTCCTTCTAAGAGTCTTCTTCTCAATCTTCTCAGATCTATGATCTGCCAATCTTCTAATTCAAAAATTCTTCTAAGTTGGTTCATGGCGGTGTAGATTCACAATCAGCAGCAACAATAAAAGCTTTCATTATGTAAAATCCTAAATCATGATTTTCTATTCTCTACAGCTTATTCTCAGTGGACGATTCTCTAGACGATTTTTCATAACGATCAGTCGTATTCTTCTTTGTATAGTTTTTCGCTGGAATGTTTTCTAAAGAATCATAAATTATGATTTCTCATTTCTTTTGTCTTACTGTGTTCCATCGTCTTTTACAATTTTTGACTTTCAAATATACGTTGAATCGTCTTTCTCGCTGAATTGTCTTTCTTACTGTTTTTTGAGTTCATTTTGATGAAGATTAATACTTTGATGCTCTTTTATTGATTTTCCTTAATATCTGTATATCATTAACTTATTAGTAGTAAACTAAGGTTTAGCATCACAAAATTAAAGGTGATAAAATGATAAATTATGTGACTGATCACACCCCCAAACTTAAGCTTTACTAGTCCCTAGCAAACAAGGAAAAATAAAATATTCTAAACTAAGAATTAAATGACACTTTCATAGGGAGCATGATTACATTTAGCAGATACAACAAGTCTTTAAACCCTTAGGTGATCCCCAGTGGAGGAGTTATAGTCTTCTGAAGGTTTTCAGTAAAGTTACCTACAAACTTCAAATATTTTTAAATTTTTCAAAAAAATTTAAAATTAAAAGAAAGGTTAAAAATCTAAACTAATTTTGTATACTAACTAATTTAATCATCACATGGTTGTTACGATTTTTCGAAAATACGATTTCATTAACCACCACTTTCCATCCTAACAGTTATCCTTGATCAGAGCTCAACAATTTCGATTTTGTAAAGCGTCAGTGTGTGCTTATCAGTGAATAATTTATTCTTCATAAAATTTTCTAAACTACAGGTTTAAAATATATTTTAATCCAAAAACTCTCACTATTGGCATACTCTCAAAAATATTAAAATTTTGGGCTCTCACAATATGATATATCTTGAAGAATTATTCAAAGGATAAATGAAAAAAATTAAATATCATGGAGAAATAATCAATTCTATTCATGTGATTCCCTATGTAACCCATAGTATCTATTATTCACATCTCTACTAGGCTTATGCTTTTACAAATCATAAATCAAAAAGGTGTTTCCGGTGTTTCCTTCGGCTTGTAATAGGGCTTTGGGTTTAAGAGGTTTCAAAGAAAGGTAGATAGGATTTAAAAGTATTTCTGAGAATTTAGTTATTTCTTCTTTATCTTCTTCTCTTCTTTTCTACTTCAGTAAATATCTAAAAAGTTGGATAACTTCTTCTCATTTACTAATTCTTGTTTTTATAAAATCTCATTTTTAATCCCTTAATCTATAATCGTTTTTTTATGATTTTCCTTCTTTTCGAAAGCTTTTTGCTTTAGAATCGTTCTTTTCTTTCAGAAATTATCTTTTTATGATTTTCATTCTTTTCCCATATTCTCTTCTTATTTCTTCAGCTGTACCCTTTTTCAGCATTCCCCTTTATCTGTTGACTTTTAATCCTTTCACTCTCTCTTCCTTCCTCTTTTCCATTATAAACTTCTCAGAAATTGTAAGGGTTAAAGGTTGAAAGCTTTGGGTGGTGCATATGGTTACGAGTTTATAAAATTTTGGTATAATTTTTTTTTTGATTTAGGCTTCTAATATGGGTTTAAAGGATAAAATTTTATGAGATTTTGACTTTTTGACTCTAATTAACAAAAGATGGCCTTTGATCATTTTCACGATTTACTAGTATAAATGTCTTATTGTTTTGATGTTTCTAACAGATAGTTATAGACAAAAAAATAGGTTATCATAATCATAAAATATTTTGATTCTAATTTCAGTAATATGAGATTTTTCAGAAAAATCAGTAGACAAGTTCAAAGAATTTGAATTGAATAGATGCCAGTCTCTATCTCAGAAAGAAAGGAAAAATTAGTCTCTAAAGCTCACTGGTTATATAATTTTGAAACCATATTCTAAATATTACAGTTTAAATCAACCTATAGTTTCAAACATTCATTTTGATACAATGTTCAAAGAGCTAAAACATGAATTGAAACTGTTATATTTCTGATTGTTAAACTTCTACTACGATGGATTGTTAGATTTCTGATTTCGTATTTTTGGCTATCTTAACTCATTTGTGATGGTTAAATCAGAGAAAAAATTCTAAATTGAAAAAATTTTAAGCTAAGAACTACTTAAAACAGAAAAAAAATTTCTCTGTAAAAATTCTAAAAGTTATAAGATATTATTTACAAATTTAAACTAATATATACAAGTGTATATCCCCCTAAACTTAGATTCGATAATCCCCTCATTGGCACAAAAAATAGGAGATACTAAAATTTTTTTTACCAAAAATTATTGATTGGGTTGTAAATGTATCGGGAAAAATTTATTACCAGATGTATACTCTCCACCAAACTTGAGAGAAAATACCCTCGACTTATTCTCAAAGTATCAATAATCAAAAATAAGAAAGAAAAGTTAGAAACAGTAATTACGCTAGAAAGTTAGTCAAAGGAGAATTTCATATATTCATGGAATATTTACAATGTTAAGGAAAAGAAAACTATGGAAATTGCTGTAAAATTAAAACCTAATTACATGAAGATTAAAACCTAGGAAAAATCTAGACACACACTATCTATGACATTGGCAGCAATGTTCGAGGCAAAGGGTGTCTTCGATAAAGATCGTTCCTTGGCTTCTAACCAAAAGTTGCCACCACTAAAAGAATATCTCCTCTCTTTAGATAGGCGCGTCTAATAGAAGAGGAAAAAGAAAAGGGTTAAGAAGACGGAGGGGGTGATGATGGAGAAGGTTTTTGACGTTTGGGAGATGGAGGTGGAATGTCCTCAGCGGGTTCTGGTTGGGAGAGGAGGGATATAAATTCTTCAATTAGTCATTTCCTCTCCTCTCAGAGTGCAGAGAGCTTCAGCCTCCCGCCAAAGGAGTCTCTCGAATGCCTCAGAAATCCCTGACCAACTCGGTGGTTTAGCCATGGCAAGAGTGTTGGAGATGAAATGGAAAAGGAATGTATATTTATAGCCAGGGGATATGAAGAGTCACCATAAATATGTGTTATGACTGGCGTTGAAGAAGGCGGTTCATTTGGTGGCATCCTTACTTCTTGATTAGACGGGGTTGCGCAACAGAATCGAGGCGACGCTTTGGTTATCAACGATTATGTCTTTTGGATAACTCATTTTCATCAATCGTAATCCCTATGATTTCTAATAGAAGCACATATTTGGTAAAAGAACTCGTACTTACTACGATTCTAGGTACCGACAAAATAACCAGTTGATACATCTAATTAATTTACACAAAATTGCTATGGATGAGTCGGTAGCTCGGCATTGCCCTAGAGTATATCAGAGATACTCCGAGTCTTTTAATGACAATGTGGTCATTGTCCCTTTTTCTTCTAATGATACTATCAGTTTGAGTCTCTGCCCATTAACTTTAAACGTGTGGTTGTCCTTGGGATCCTTGATAGTGACAGTCCCGTGAGGGAATGTTTCTACAACATTATATTGTTCATCCCATTGAATCCATAACTTTTCTGAGAATAGCTTTAACCTTAAATTATATGGTCAAACTTGTTGGCCCAACTCAAAAACTTTTCTCAGAATATGTTTATCATGGAATGCTTTGATTTTGGCCTTATAAATCCGAGCGTTGTGATAGGCATCATTGTGAATTTCCTCAAGTTCGTTAAGCTCAAGCTTCTGTTGTTCGCCAGATGCATCCAACTCTAAGTTCAATGCTTTAGTGGGCCATAGAGCTCTATGTTTTAGTTCCACGGGTAAATGGAAAGCTCTCCCGTATATCAGTCGGAAAGGAGACATGCTAATAGGTATTTTATAGGTCGTTCTATATGCCCACAGGGCATTATGTAATCTCAGGGACCAGTCTTTCCTATCAGGTCATACAGTTTTTTCCAAAATTTTCTTTATTTCTCGGTTGGAAACCTCAACTTGCTCACTTGTTTGCGGGTGATAGGGAGTTGCGATTTTATGAGTAGCACAGTATTTCTTAAGCAATAAATTAGAGCTTAAGTGTTAATCTTTGTCGAAATGAACTCAAAAAATAATAAGAAAAATGATTGAGCGAAAAAGACAATTTACGACTATTAAAAGCCAGAGAATCGTAATTTATGATTCTTTTAAAAGAGAAAAAGAGAAAAGTGATAAAGCGTAATTCAGAGAATTGTCAACTATAAGGAAGCTATGAAAGATAGAAAATCGTGATTAACGATATTCTAAGAAAGAGAAGAAAATGAGAAATTGCAATTTAAGATTTCCCAGAATAGAAGCTTTCCTAATATTGTTGGTGTTGCTGATCACGTGAGAACTATCACCGCCATACCTAAAATTAGAAGACTCATACAATTAGAAGTCTGATGAACCATGGATCTGAGAAGATTGATAAAGATCTAAATTCAAAGGACTCTGCTGCTGCTCAATAAAGAACACTGTAGAAGTGAATCAATTAAATAAATCAAGGAAAGATAAAATTAGGAATTAGAGTTATATTAGGATACTTTTAGTAGCTTTTTTTTTATTAGAATTAGATCTTTGTAAACCGACCCCTTATGATCTATAAATAAGAGGGCTCAGCATAGAAATAAGCATCGAAGAATTTCAATATCAATTGATGACTGAGGTTAGATTTTCTTCGGATTAGTAGTGTATACTGGTTAGAGTAGTTTAGATATCAGAGGTTTCTCAAGAGCAATTGATGACTGCGATTGAGTATTGAAGATTAGTGTAGATATCTGTAATTTCTCAGGAGCAATTAACGACTGCGGCTGAGGGTGAAGGATATATTTATTTTCTTCCTAGTTTAGATTTATTTGCTTTGTAAACATCTTCAAGTTTTTAATTTGAATTGACGACTCAGGTTAGAATTTGCAGATTAGTTTAATGGTTTTTACTTTTCCATATTCCGTTTGCTAGAGTTTGATGGACGCCTAAATTTCTGGTTGATTGTTGATTAGATTAAACCTGTAGTGTTAGGATCTTAGACTTGATTGATGACCAATGCTAGAAAACTTGATATATGGTGCAACGGTACTGTTTATTTTTATAAATATCCGATAGCTGAAGATTAAGATTGATGACCTTAATCTAAAGAAGGAGGATTATGATTTATTTTTATGCACTTTAGTTTAAATAACCGTTCTTTTATTCATATTTCTCTAGTAGATTAGAAAATCTTAAAGATAAATAAAAGTTTTTAAAATAAGGATTTAGATAAAGATAAAAATAAAAGGAATTAATAAGATAATAAACTTCCTCATGGGAACGATCCTAATGCTAGTACTATAATTTCCATTGTGCGCTTGTAATATGTTAAGACTTGAATTTAATATAATTATAATATATAGAAAAAGACAAGTCATGTTTTTGGCGCCGCTGGCGGGGAAGCAGAATTTATCTAATTTTTTTCTTTCAATTTTTCATCTAATATTTTTATCCTTTTAGAAACCAATATTTGTCTTTCTCTTTTTATATTTCTTTATATTTTATTTTTTCTTTGATCTCTTTTTAATCTTTTGTAAGTTTATTTGGAGCAATGAATTAAATGTTTCCAACTTCTCCTGATCACAGAAGCTAGAGACTTAGATTTATTTTCTCTCCCTGCTCTTCTAAAATAAAAATTATATAAATATTAAATACAAGAAGGTTTACTTTCTGGTGTATGCATTATACCTGGTCTAGAAGACTAGACTCTTTCGAATATGACCCAAAAATTGAGCATACTTTCTTGCGCAGACTAGCATTAAACCGATCCTCTACAAGAAACTCACACCCCATGGCTGACAAACTTTCAATCGAAGCATATTTCAGCCCAATAGCCTTGACCGAGCCGTCTTGTATAGTTATACCAGAGGCGGTTGAAGATCAAAACTATGACATCAAGCCCCACATACTCCAAACTCTACCAACTTTTCATGGGCTTGATAGAGAAGATCCCTACCAGCACTTGAGGGACTTCATAGAAATCTGCACAATGCTACAGACTACGACCAGTAAAAAAGCTATAAGACTGCGTCTGTTTCCTTTCTCTCTTAAAGATAGGGTGAAGGCATGGTTAGTTTCGCTACCTGCCAGGAGTATTACCACTTAGGAGGACTTACTGTCTAAATTTTTGGCTGAATACTTTCCAATTGGTAGAATAAACCAAATTCGCCAAGCGATTCAAGGCTTCAGGCAAAGACCTTGAGAATTTTTTCATGAGAGTTAGCAACGAATAAAGGATTTGCTATGAAAATGCCCTCATCACGAGGTACCGAATTGGTCTATAGCACAGAGTTTTTACCAGGGGTTGACTGAGACTAACCAGTCCACATTCGATGCCGTAAGCGGAGGAGCCTTCATGGCCCAAAATGGACAGCAAACCTGGAATTTATTTGAGAAAATGGCCAATACTTTAAAGCAAAAATAGGTTTTGTTGCAGACTGACCCAGAGATTGCTCGTCATACCCCGCTCACAAGAGGTGGGGTATATGAAATCAATAAAGAAAAAGTAAAAACTGAGGACGACATGAGTGCCAAAGTTTTAGCTCTTGAGCATAAAATTGCCGCACTCATGAATTCCAACCCAAATACTCTGGATAGGCCTACAACAAACCCTCAAATTTTCCTGACTCACACATATACGGAGAACCCTGCTACGCCACAATACGAAGAATTGGTGGAAACAGAACAAGCAATGGCCTTTTAGAGGGGAAACTACGGGAACACATACAATCCAGCATGGAGGAATCACCCGAGATTTAATTATGGTTCTACCACTAGAGCGCAACCAGCACCAACAACTGCGTTGGCTCGATTTCCCCAGACTCAAGTGTTTCACCAAAGACCCCAATTATAGGCAGCATAGCCCCAAATTAGACCACGGAGAAGTATGCTTGATGCGACGATTGTTCAAATCTTTTAGGATTTACAACAACAGTTGCACCAGCATTCACGAGATTTGCACCAACTAGCTTAATTCTCTCAGATCCTTCATTCACATACACATTCCATAATGAAGTTGGAATGTCAAATTAGACAACTAGCTTCTCAAGTGGCAACGAGAGAGAATGGCCAATTACCTACACAGCCGATAAGCAATCCTAGAGGACAAGCTTTCCTAGGGGAGACAGTTGCTCCCCAAATTCCGATTTAAAAAACCTCATAGATCATCGTGCTACCGACTCATCCGTAGCACAATGTGTAAATTATGTAAACTATTTCATTTCATTTTTTCCTGTTAGGTATTATAATACGACCTGTTTCACAAAACGATGAATCGTAATTTGTACCTACTATATAGTATAAGTGGACAATCATATGGATTTATGATTGCTCGTAGATAGAAGCGCAGCGATTTTGATTTTTCTAAGGCTAGAATCGACTTATAATTCTAGGTTAACATTCAGTAATGACTGGCTTAGCAAGTCATCACTGAAGGCGGGACCTACATATTCGTGAAAAGGAACCTTCCAAGTTCTCCTCCTACCTTCCCTCTCTTTTTTAAATCGTCCGTAACCTTAACTGTTCTTCCACCAAATCTAATCATTTATTTTCTTATAACCCCTTACTCTCGTTGTTTAAATATGAAGACCCCTACGCACGTTCTATTTTACAATTATGAATTAGGGTTTCAATCTTTAAGAAGGTAAGGGATGATTTTAATTGATAAATGAAAAGGTTTCTGCAAGAGACTTTATTCAACACATGGACTTTAAATTTAATTAATAGTGTTGATATTAATCTTTGCAGAAAAATGAGTGGAGGTATGACGAATGAAACAAGCAAACGATAAAGGGAAGATGGGGAAGAAGAAGAAGGTAACAATTCCGATAACACCCCAATCATTCATCGAATTGCACAGTCTGTTACCACTAAAGCTAAAACAAAAGCAACAGACCCTCCCAAGAAGAAAATCAAATCCTTAGGGGCAGTTATCAAAAAAGGCACTACAAACACAACCGGGACAGAGTCTATGTCTTTCCCTAAAAAAGGCTTAAAATTAGATTAAAGAAATAAGCCAGCATCCTCTGCTATAACAACAGATGTGGTTCCTACTTCAATGAAACATCATATTGTGAGTGCTGAAACTATAGTGGATGTTGAATCCTTAGAAAAATTAGAATTGGGTGGGGAAGCTATTAAATACTTCAAGGATGCCGGGTTGACCTATTTCCTAGAGCTCGGAGTCACACTAGTCTATCCCAGATTGGTGAGGCTGTTTTATAAAAATATGACTAAAAGTAGTAAAGGATTACCCCTACCCTCTCCACCAGCATTGATGGGCTTCCAATCGAAATTTTGAAAGAAATTGTGACAGCTCGGATTTCGGCACCCCGAAACCCGTGCCATCAGCACGATCATCTTGACCGTGCCCCTTCGCTAAGCACGAAACATTGGCATATCAAGCATAAATGAAATAATAAATGAGCTGCGGAATTTAAATCTATATTAAGAAATTCTCCAAAAGATAGTTCTACCCTCATGCCTCTGCATGAATGGAGAACCGACCCGAACCATCGATGATAGCAATCATCACGGATGGTTCGCCCCAACAGAATAATCTCAAACTCAATATATACATGGTTTAACCAAACAAGGCTTGACATACCAAGCCGTACCAATCTCTCTCAAAAAGCCCTCAAAGTGGCACAACGGAGTCCTCTAGAAGAAGTCCTCAGGAGGTGGCTCCAACTCGTCTCCGGCCGCAAGGTCCGACTCACCGGGGTCAGCGTCTCCTGAAGCCTTGGCAGCTGCTAGTAGGGGACCTGCGACGTATAGTCTATAGGGTGAGCTACATCCTAGCTCAATAGGGAATAAAACACAGTTGAACATATAAATTATTACTCACATATATTCCATGATATGACATGCATGATGTGTCTATGCAATTACTGATAAAACAGTTAAAAAGTATTACATTTTACTGGTAGTTTACTCGTGTCTTTTATTTACTCATGAATGATGCTGAAAAGGCCTAAAGCAAAACTTAAACTTTCAACTTAAGTAATTCCCGAGCAATATAGCATCGAGCCCCGATGAGATACCCTTCATCGTCATCTATATAGACACTTTTAACGTATTCCCTGGGAATACAAATAGTACCCAAGCCCCTTTCCCCTGGGGATTGGTGGCGGGGTTTCACTTGTCTCAAATCAACACCCCTGGGGTGTGCTTACTGTGTACGGATAAGCCTCCGCACTGGCCTACGGTTTCGCCGCCGTATCGGTCACGGATATCCTACCGTGTCAGTCGTGGATATCCCGCCACGTCGGTGGGGTACCCTATCAAATCTCAAATAACAAAAATATCGGTGCCTTACATATAGTTATTCACCGTATAAGTGTGCTATCTTATATCAGTTAGGCCCTATCAAACATGATTCAATCTTGGATACATCCCTGGGATGTATCCATTTACTTGCATCACACCTGATGCTCTTATCTCTTTACTTCTTCATCCCCTGGGGATGGCTCATTATACTTCCTCTTATGGGTGTCACTCACACACACTTTTCACAATTCTTAAGTAATAAACATTTGAATTTGAATTCTATATCACTACATACATGCTCTTGTAAAAATAAAGTACATGTTCAAGGTGTTCCCTATCTCAAGTCTTTGTTTGATCAACGCATCAAGGTCCCACGTGGCTCCTTGTGCACTAGCCCACACGTACCACCTATGGTACCACATAACATGTGAAACACATCACTAAGGATGCAATAAAGGAGGTCCAAGACCCTCCATGAAGCTTAAAGTCAAACTCAAAAGTCAACAAAATTTAGCCCAGTCGATTAATCGAACTCCAAAATCAATTAATCGAAAGTCAACATCGATTAATCGAAAGTCAACATCGATTAATCAATTCTCAAATCGATTAATCGAGATTTTCATTCGATTAATCGAATCCTAATTCGATTAATCGAACTTCTCTATTAAGCTAAATCGATTCTCAAATCGAGTAATCGAGTTCCCAAAATCGATTAATCGATCCCAAATCGATTAATCGAAATTTGAAATCGATTAATCAAAATCCCATTTCGATTAGTCGATTTTCCCCAAGTCATTTCCTCCAGCCCCTGGGGTCCACTGGAGGTTCCCAGTCGATTAATCGATACCCAAATCGATTAATCGAAATTCAAAGTCGATTAATCGAAATTCAATTCGATTAATCGAGATCGGGGTCCTCTGACTTTTCAACTTCTTGGCCAATTTTGATTAATCGAAACCCAATTTCGATTAATCGAAATTGCCAGATTCAGCCCCTTTCGAGCTGTTCTTCCCAACCTTTTTCCACTCTTTTTCCTCTATTTTTCTACACTTTTTATCCTACATTTTACACTATTTCTAACCACTATTTACCCTTACAATCCATGCATTTAAACTACATAACTCTTACCTTCAATCAATCTCAAATTGATTTCAAATCCATGGTTGGAAAGGCTAGGGTTCCAGCTTTAGCTTGTATGGATTCTCCTCGCTAAATCGGCCTCTTTAATGCTAGAGTCCCCCTTCCAATCCCTCACAATAATGCTTGCTTAACCTTTCACTCCTCTCTCTCTCTTCTTTACTCCTTCAACAACCAATTTCCAGGATTTTAGGGTTATTAAACCCTTTTATCCCTCCCCCAGCTTGTGTGTTGAGCACATGCACCTCGATAGGTGTATGTGACTTCAGATTTACAACACACCCCACATAGCTACGCAAACTATCACATCACATCCGCTCATTACACTCTATGCTAACTATTGAACTTCTATTTGGTCAAACCTATGACCGATCGGGCACGGATCCCGAGGTCATAGTTTAGCATGATTTTTTGGGCTATTACATCCTCCCCACCTTGGGAATTTTCGTCCTCGAAAATAACCCAAGGTTTGTCGGTCGGGGTCTCTCCCCCCCCCACACTCAGGTGAGGTGGTCCAGTTGACTCAGACGTATTTAGATAGTTACATATATGAGCACAGAATTTAAATTTGATGAAATGTAAATGTACACAAAATTTTTGCTTTATATTATAATTGGAATCTTTTTACAATGCCAGAGAAGTTGGCGTACAAAACAATCTACAAGTATATATAACCATGACTCAAACAAAATAAATACATGGTCTCAGGAGTCGGGCGGATGTGGTGGTGGCGATCACTGGCTGGGTAGTCGGGTCACTGGCTGCTGCTGCCTGGCGTCAAGTGAGCGGAGGTAGATGTGGAAGGAGCCGCGTCGGTAGTGGCTGTGGTAGGATGGAAGACGGGTCCTCTGTGGAAGGTCAGGCTCTGCTCCTCCTCCCGGGCGCAGGTAGCGCGGTAGTCGGTCGGGTAGATGTGGCGGAGGGTGTGAAAGAGGAGGAAGTCCATCCTCCGGTTCATCCGTTCATTGTTGGCCTCCATACGGGCCAACACCTCCTCTATGGTAGGCCCTGATGAAGCGGCGCGCCGGCGGTAGGATGAGGTGGGTGTCGCGGGCGCGGAGTGGGCTGGCGGGGTCGGTGAGGTCAGGTGAGAGGTGGCCTTCCACGGATGGCTCGGCTGGTGTGCCCACCCACGGTGGGTCCCGTGTGGTGGTGGGGGTGGCGGTGGTGCTACTGCTGGGGCTACTGGAGCGGGACCCGGAGCCGGTAGGGTCCGCTTTAGCAAGTTGTAGCTACGGGCCCATGAAGACATGGAGAATGTCTTCACGCAGTCCGTAGCCCTCTCTTCATGCGGAGAGACGGCGTAAGATGAATCGTTGGAGTAGCACTCCAACATGCTCGATATGAGCGTGAGGGCATCTTCTCTGGGCCGAGGGTTTCCCTTCATCGCCTTCCTTTATGTACCTCATCCCTCGAGGATGAGCATGGTGGCTCAAACCACCGCCATGAAGGTCGCATAGAGTGCTCACTTTTTCCACGCTCGTGTCGGGCGCATAGGGTATAGATTACACTTGACCACCGAGTCAAGCATCCACATGTAGTGGGAAGGTCAACCTCTTGATGGAGGAGCCCACCCTTTTGCCATTGGTCATGCGAGTCATGACCTCCTCAAAGCGCAGGTTCCTCCTCAAAGGGTGGGAATAGGGTGGTCTCGGGGTGAAATCGAGGTAGCACTCGAGCACCTCGTGTATGTGGCGGCGATGTGATCGTGTAGTCGCGACCCTCGATAGTGGTCTTGATCACATCGCCGGTCCAGCCCTTGGTAAAATAGTCTCACCAATCTAGGGTAGTAAGAACCCCGGATTGGTTTGAGAAGGTTGCCGAGACCGGCATTGTTAAGGTAGTTTCGAGCCCATTGGGTCTCGCCCGGTACATCGGGATTGGTGAATAGGGTTGGGTCAATGATGTATTCGACCTCGAAGGTCTTGGCTACCCACCATTCATTTGGTTGCACCACATTTGTGGGTGGTGGTGGCATGGGTGTGGACTCGCGGGATGACTCACGCGTAGACGCGCTCGTCAAACCGGAGGTGGTCTCCGATGTCGACGGTGACGGAGTCCTCACCGACGATGGGGTAGGTGGTGGTGGTGCGGCGTTCTTACGCCTAACCGGCAACTTAGAGGTTGCCTTCTTCGAAGACAACCGAGTCTTTGGCGGCATTTTTGGTGAAATAGGAAGAATCTAGGGTTTTAACTAGCTCAAATTGAAAGAAGACTTTGATTTTAGGGTTTACCGTAGGTATTGATGGCGATGCGATGTGAAAGCGAGCCGAAAACCGTCGGAAAAAGGAACCCTAGGGCGCCGGATGGTCGGAGAAGAAGAAGAAGATGAAGCGCCAACAATCCGAGAGCTCAAAAGATTTCGAATGGCAAAGAAAATCCCTAAATTTCAATATATAGGCCCCGGCTCGATTAATCAAAATTTAGAATCGATTAATCGAGATTCAAAACTAGGTTAAGCCGCGCAAAATCGATTAATCGATTTTCCAAATCGATCAATCGAAAGTTAAATTTGATTAATTGAAAACATTTCGATTAATCGAAATCGTATCCGTTTAAAAATTCAAGTTTTAGAGCTCACTGGCGCGAGCCAGTCGATTAATCGAAATCCATTTCGATTAATCGAAATTTCAAAATCGATTAATCGAATTTCACTTCGATTAATCAAAATCGTGCAGTAACTTCCAAAATTCCAGAATTCCTTAAGTTATTCGATTAATCGAAACCCATTTCGATTAATCGAAATTTCAAAATCGATTAATCGAAATTCACTTCGATTAATCAAAATCGTCTATCTGACTTCAATTTCTTCCAAGTCCCTTTAGTAAATCGATTAATCGAGGTTCCAGTTCGATTAATCAAAATCTCAAATCGATTAATCGAATTTCCAAAATCGATTAATCGATCCCAAATCGATTAATCGAAATTATAACTCGATCAATCGAAATTGCATTCTATGTCTGTTCTAACTCTCATTTTAATTTCCAGTCACTGGCACATGCCAGTCGACTAATCGAACAAAATCGATTAATCGAAATTCCAAATCGATTAATCGATTTGAAATTCGATTAATCGGTTTTGCCCAATTTCCTTAGATTTTCAAGTTCTTTGGTTCTTTGATTATTTTTGACAATTTATAACATCAAGTGGTTCGTAGATCCATAAAAACACATTCACTTGGTCATGTACATACAAAAAAATCTGTTCCTTTAGTCATACTTTTGAGCAAAATTTCCATCAAATTACAAGTCTTTACGGAGATTTCCACAAACACGTTTGTGGTTTACATTGAATTCTCACGTCGTTGGAAACAAGGCTGGATATTGTTCTTTCACATCGGCCTCTCGTTCCCAAGTAGCCTCTTCTTTTGGATGATTGTTCCACCGAACAAGCACTAAGGGAATCACTTTAGTCTGTGATGCTTGTTCTTTTCGATCCAAGATTTCCACTGGTTCCTCTATCATGCTCATGTCCTCACACATCTCCATAGGTTGTTTTCCTAACACATGAGACGGATCATTCACATACTTTCTGAGCATCGATATGTGGAAAACGTTATGTACTCGATCAAACAACGGTGGTGGTAAACCCGATGCGTCAACTTCACCCCTCATTCCCAAAATTTCAAATGGTCCAACATAATGTGGACTTAACTTCCCTCTCTTGCCAAATCTCATTACGCCTTTCATAGGTGTCACCTTCACAAATACATGCTCACCCACTTTATAGTCGACACTAGTCCGCTTCATGTCGGCGTAACTTTTCTGTCTACTCGTCGACTTTGACCTTTCTCTGATAATTTGAACAACGGTGGCGTTATCTTCAAGTAGTCTTGGCCCTAACACAAATTTCTCACCTGTTTTCTCCCAATTGAGGGGTGATTTGCATCTTCGTCCATACAGAGCTTCATACGGTGCCATGCCAATGCTCGTTTGGAAACTGTTGTTGTATGCGAACTCGAGCAACGGTAGATACTCATCCCAGTATCCTTGCATATCAAGCATGCACGCTCTGAGCATGTCTTCTATTACTTGATTCACTCGCTCTGTCTGCCCATCAGTTTGAGGATGGAAAGCTGAACTAAAGTCTAGTCGTGTTCCCATTCCTTCTTGAAATTTCTTCCAAAACTTGGATGTATATAGTGGATCACGATCTGAAACTATGCTGCTTGGAATCCCATGTAATCTTACAATCTCCTTCATGTATAAGTCTGCCAGTCTTCCTGCTGTATATGTAGTATTGTATGGCAAAAAGTGCGCTGATTTGGTCAATCGGTCTACGACGACCCAAATGGCATTGTGTCTCTTGGCAGTACGGGGTAATCCAACAATGAAGTCCATTGAGATTGATTCCCACTTCCATTCTGGGATTGGTAAAGGTTGCAATAGTCCAGCAGGATGTCTATGATCAACCTTCACTTGCTGACAAGTCAAACACCGTGACACGTACTCGGCCACGTCTTGCTTCAGTCCTCTCCACCAGTAGTTCTTTTTCAAATCTTGGTACATTTTGGTGCTACCAGGGTGGATAGCATAATTTGACTTATAGGCTTCATCAAGAATCGTTCGTCTTAGATCAGCATTGTCCGGAATGCATAGACGGCCCTTAAACAATAAAGAACCATCTTCTTTAACCGAATAGTCCGACCTGATGCCTTCACTCACGTCTTGATGAATCTTTGTTAATGCCGGATCTTTCATCTGTAGATCGTGGATATGTTCAAATATCACTGGCTTTACTGATATGTTAGCCAAAAAGGATCCGGTGGCTTTTGACTCAATGTTCGCATCGTAGAATGCCAGGTCTTCCAATAATTTCCATCGGTGCATACCCAAAATCAAACAAACTAACTGAGCTGAACCTTTCCGACTCAATGCATCGGCTACTATATTCGCCTTGCCTTTCCGACTCAATGCATCGGCAATCATAATCCTTGAGGAATTCCATCCACTTGCGCTGTCTCATATTGAGCTCTTTCTGTGTAAAGAGATATCAGAGGCTCTTATGATCGGTGAAAATTTCAAAAGTCTCACCATACAAGTAATGTCTCCAAATCTTCAGCGCAAAAATGACTGCTGTTAGTTCCAAGTCATGAGTCGGGTAATTTTTCTCGTGTTCTTTCAGCTGTCTTGATCCGTAAGCTATCACCTTCTTGTGTTGGTTGAGCACGTAACCAAGGCCATTGTATGACGCGTCGCTGTACACGGCGTATCCTCCACTGCCTGAAGGAATCGCTAGCACTGGAGCCGAAGTGAGTCTCGTTTTAGGTTCTTGAAAACTCTTCTCGCATGCCTCAATCCACTCAAACCTTGAATCTTTTCGTGTCAGCTTTGTGAGAGGTCCCGTTATCTTTGAAAACCCCTCGACGAACTGTCGATAATAGCCTGCTAAGCCCAAAAAACTTCGGACATCGGTCACTGTCTTTGGTTGCTCCCATTTAACCACTGCTTCTATCTTTGCTGGATCTATAGTGACACCATGTTTTGAGATAACATGTCCCAAAAAGCTAACCTCTTCCAACCAAAATTTACACTTGCTGAGTTTGGCGTACAATTGGTGTTCACGTAGCGTCTGTAGAGCAATCCTCAAATGTTCTTCGTGTTTCGTCTTGGATTTGGAGTATATTAGTATGTCATCAACAAACACTACGACGCAAGAGTCCAAGTGTGGTTTAAACACTCGGTTCATCAGATCCATAAACGACGCCGGAGCATTCGTCAATCCAAACGGCATCACAAGGAATTCATAGTGTCCATACCGTGTCCGAAAGTCGTCTTCTTCGAATGTCCTCGGCCTTGACTCATGGCAATCGATGATACCTACCCGATCTTGGAAAAATACCTTGCTCCTTGCAGTTGGTCGAATAGATCGTCAATTCTAGGCAAAGGGTAGTGGTTCTTCACAGTGAGTTTGTTCAATTGTCGATAGTCAATGCATAGCCGCATTGACCCATCCTTCTTCTTGACAAACAAGATCGGTGCTCCCCATGGAGACACGCTCGGTCTAACAAACCCCTTGTCCATAAGTTCTTGTAGTTGTTCCTTCAACTCCTTTAACTCAGCAGGAGCCATTCTATAAGGCGCTTTCGAAATAGGCTCCGTTCCTGGTGCTAAGTCAATGGCGAATTCTACTTCTCTTTACGAGGTAATCCGGGCAATTCCTCTGAAACACGTCGTAAAATCTCGCTGGCGCTATCTCGTAAATGACGTTCTTTTCTTCCTTGTCCTCCTTTAAGAAAGCTAAGTATCCACTGCAACCCTTTCTGATCATTTTCTCGGCCCTCATCGAGATCGGTAGCAGATGATAGCCTCACTCCTTGAAACCGAAATGATCTTCTTGTGTTGGGTATGAAAATGACTACCTTGTTCTTGCAATCGACGGTTGCACAATGCTGCGCCAACCAGTCCATGCCAAGGATCACATCAAACCCCTGCATGTCTAACAGTATCAACTTTGCTTCCAATTCATGCACCTCTAAGTCTCGGACTGCTACAATGATGGATATGCAAGCTAACTCCGTGTCTACTAAATCTCCAAATGAATAGACACGAGATAGGACGAAATCCGACGCCTCTGGAACAATCTTCACCTTCTTGGCGAAAGGTGGAGTGACGGAGGAGTGGGTAGACCCTGGGTCGATCAACACTCGAGCGTCATATCCACCGAAGCACCCTTTTTCATATATATTTAAAGTACCTATAGTATACATACATACATACAATAATTTACACATCAATTTACACCCTTAATTCATATGACTTTTGTATTGAGAAAAGAATCTATACAATTTCTAATGCATGCTCCTTCTCTATATAAAATTTTAATGAAATGAAAATTTTCTTTAATTTTAACGAGTCTCACCTTGGATGACATCATGCACGTTCCACCTTCTGACGGATCGATAGGCTCTCCCCTGAACGATCGGCTTCCTTGCTTGAATGGGTCGTGGTGCTGCAACTGAATCCGTCTTTCTTTTATCCGTCTCGGGGCAATCCTTGATCAAGTGGCCCACCTTGCCACATCGGAAACAACCCTTAGTTCCCAATCTACAATCCACTGTCCTATGAGGCTTGCCACACTTTGCCCAAGTCTCCCGAGGTGCGGAAGAAACAGTACGAGAACCCTGTGTGATAGTGGCTCCAGTAGACATGGCAGGGCTCTCATAGCAAAAAGGTCTCCCCGACGCAAGTAATGGAAACCTCTGTTGGTGTTGTTGTTGCGCCGGCCTTCCGAAATCCCCTTGGAACTGTGGTTTCTGAGTTTGGGCCATGAACCTCGGCTTTTTGTTCACCGATTCATAGATCCCCGTCCTTCCTTGTTCATTTCCTCCTCTCTACTGCTCTCTCTGTCGATATCTATTTGTATTCTCCTCTTCAACCACTAGTGCTTTACTCATGACCTCTTCATAGGTCCTCAGCTGAAATGGAGCTACGCCTCCCCTAACCTCAGGCTTCAAACCTTGCTGAAACCTCTTGGACTTCACTTCAGTAGGGACGTAATCCGGAGCAAAACGGGCAAGTCGTAGAAACTCCACCCCATATTCTCTCACTGTCATTCTCCCTTGCACTAGTTGTAGAAATTGTATCTCGAGCTGGTTCCTCACCACTTCCGGAAAATATTGTTTGTTGAACTCCTCAACAAACTCCTCCCAAGTCCAAGGCAACTCTGGGGTCTCCTGAGCCCGAGTCCGTATCACGGACTTCCACCAAGGCCCAGCCTCCCCGTCCAACATATAAGCTGCCCATCTCACACTCTCATCTTCCGTGCATGTCAGCACGCTAAAGACTTTCTCCATCTCCATAAGCCAGTTCTCAGTGGCCATTGTATGAAAAAATGAAGGAGGTCTCATCCTCCTAAACTCTGTAATAGATGAGGGCACAGGCAGTGCAGGTCCTACAGGTGGTGTAGGTGGCTGCTGTTCTCTTGACACGTGAGCTGCAAAGGATGCGGCTTGTTGTGCCATGGCAGCTGCCATAGTGTGCCATGGCAGCTGCCATAGTCTCCATAGTGTGCATCATCCTTTGTCGCTCCTCTCTATCTTCTTGTCTTTCTCTCACTCTTTCTTGTTCTCTTAGATCTTGATCCTGTGATCTCGATCCTCTTCATCATGCTGTCTACTACTACTGCCCCCTGGGGCCTCAGTACCTCCTAAAGGCACTCTATTAGTAGGAGAGATGCAATCATCTCCACTACGTAGACTCCTCTGCTGGCCTCCCCTTGGTCGGTCTCTTCCTCTAGATGACATTTGCGGCTGCATTTGAAATTAGAGTTTCGTTAGCAGAAGCCCCTATGTTCTGACCAAAAGGACGATTGTCAGAATTGCTAAAAGAAATAGCTCTGATGCCAACTGTGACAGCTCGAATTTCGACACCCCGAAACCCGTGCCATCAGCACGATCATCTTGACCGTGCCCCTTCGCTAAGCACGGAACATTAGCATATCAAGCATAAATGAAATAATAAATGAGCTGCGGAATTTAAATCTATATTAAGAAATTCTCCAAAAGACAGTTCTACCCTCATGCCTCTGCATGAATGGAGAACCGACCCGAACCATTGATGATAGCAATCATCACGGATGGTTCGCCCCAACAGAATAATCTCAAACTCAATATATACATGGTTTAACCAAACAAGGCTTGACATACCAAGCCGTACCAATCTCTCTTAAAAAGCCCTCAAAGTGGCACAACGGAGTCCTCTAGAAGAAGTCCTCAGGAGGTGGCTCCAACTCGTCTCTCCGGCCGAGTCCCAGGCTCACCGGTCGTCTCCTGAAGCCTCTGCTGCTGCTAGTAGGGGACCTGCGACGTATAGTCTATAGGGTGAGCTACATCCTAGCTCAATAGGGAACAAAACACAGTTGAACATATAAATTATTACTCACATATATTCCATGATATGACATGCATGATGTGTCTATGCAATTACTGATAAAACAGTTAAAAAGTATTACATTTCTTGGTAGTTTACTCGTGTCTTTTATTTACTCATGAATGATCTTTGAAAAGGCCTAAAGCAAAACTTAAACTTTCAACTTAAGTAGTCCCGAGCAATATAGCATCGAGCCCGATGAGATACCTTCATCGTCATCTATATAGACACTTTTAACGTATTCCCCAGGAATACAAATAGTACCAAGCCCCTTTCCTCGGGATTGGTGGCGGGTTTCACTTGTCTCAAATCAACACCCAGGGTGTGCTTACTATGTCGGATAAGCCTCACGACCGACCTACGGTTTGCCGCCGATATCGGTCACGTGGATATCCACGTCGGTACCCTATCAAATCTCAAATAACAAAAATATCGGTGCCTTACATATAGTTATTCACCGTGTAAGTGTGCTATCTTATATCAGTTAGGCCCTATCAAACATGATTCAATCTTGGATACATCCCTGGGATGTATCCATTTACTTGCATCACACCTGATGCTCTTATCTCTTTACTTCTTCATCCCCTGGGGATGGCTCATTATACTTCCTCTTATGGGTGTCACTCACACACACTTTTCACAATTCTTAAGTAATAAACATTTGAATTTGAATTCTATATCACTACATACATGCTCTTATAAAAATAAAGTACATGTTCAAGGTGTTCCCTACCTCAAGTCTTTGTTTGATCAACGCATCAAGGTCCCACGTGGCTCCTTGTGCACTAGCCCACACGTACCACCTATGGTACCACATAACATGTGAAACACATCACTAAGGATGCAATAAAGGAGGTCCAAGACCCTCCATGAAGCTTAAAGTCAAACTCAAAAGTCAACAAAATTTAGCCCAGTCGATTAATCGAACTCCAAAATCGATTAATCGAATCCCATTCGATTAATAGATTTCCAAAATAGATTAATCGAAAGTCAACATCGATTAATCGATTCTCAAATCGATTAATCGAGATTTTCATTCGATTAATCAAATCCTAATTCGATTAATCGAACTTCTCTGTTCAGCTAAATCGATTCTCAAATCGAGTAATCGAGTTCCCAAAATCGATTAATCGATCCCAAATCGATTAATCGAAATTTGAAATCGATTAATCGAAATCCCATTTCGATTAGTCGATTTTCCCCAAGTCATTTCCTCCAGCCCCTGGGGTCCACTAGAGGTTCCCAGTCGATTAATCGATACCCAAATCGATTAATCGAAATCCAAAGTCGATTAATAGAAATTCAATTCGATTAATCGAGATCGAGGTCCTCTGACTTTTCAACTTCTTGGCCAATTTCGATTAATCGAAACCCAATTTCGATTAATCGAAATTGCCAGATTCAGCCCCTTTCGAGCTGTTCTTCCCAACCTTTTTCCACTCTTTTTCCTCTATTTTTCTACACTTTTTATCCTACATTTTACACTATTTCTAACCACTATTTACCCTTACAATCCATGCATTTAAACTACATAACTCTTACCTTCAATCAATCTCAAATTGATTTCAAATCCATGGTTGGAAAGGCTAGGGTTCCAGCTTTAGCTTGTATGGATTCTCCTCGCTAAATCGGCCTCTTTAATGCTAGAGTCCCCCCTTCCAATCCCTCACAATAATACTTGCTTAACCTCTCACTCCTCTCTCTCTCTTCTTTACTCCTTCAACAACCAATTTCCAGGATTTTAGGGTTATTAAACCCTTTTATTCCTCCCCCAGCTTGTGTGTTGAGCACATGCACCTCGATAGGTGTATGTGACTTCAGATTTACAACACACCCCACATAGCTACGCAAACTATCACATCACATCCGCTCATTACACTCTATGCTAACTATTGAACTTCTATTTGGTCAAACCTATGACCAATCGGGCACGGATCCCGAGGTCATAGTTTAGCGTGATTTTTTGGGCTATTACAGAAATGGTCGCCAGGGTTGTGAATGCACCACTAGAAATACCACAGTTGTCCAAGGATAACCCCGAGGCCAACCTTCTGAGTTTGACATCAAATATCCTTCCCTATTTTCCCCAAATGGCAATTGAATTATTAGGAAAAGCTCCACGAGATAGGTCCTTTTTCCTTAGAAAGGATCTAGAAATAAGAAGTTTATCACTCCACTTTTTCAATGTGCTTATCCATAAAACTATTCACCCCACGGGCCATAGAACACAGAGAAGAGCCTTATTTGCTAAGGTATTGTACTTAATTGCAAATCGCTATTGGTTCAATGTGTCATCTTACCTTTTTGAGGTAATATTTGCCGTGAGAGAGAAGTTGAGTCAAGAAAAATACCAGAAGAAGAAGTTGACCCTGCCATTTGGAGGACTTATTACTAATCTGTTGATGAATGTGGGGTATAGTATAGACCCCAAAGAAAAAACTCTACCTATACCAGAGGAAGGCTTAACGGTTTTAGCCTATAGGAGAACTTTAGGTGCTGACAATAAGAAGAGAATCCCCTTAGCTCCTTGCACCAAAAGCACCTCCTCTGTACCACAAGTCTCTCAATTTCCTAAGGAAAAAGAGGAGATTGAGATAGTACAAACAACATAAATTGTGAGGCCCGACAATGCAGTTTTAGAAGAAGGCGTGATTACTCTACCACATGAGAGAACAAGAACAACACCCTTGATAACCAAATTAAGAACCCCGATCGCAGACCAAGTCAGTTTGTACGACCCTACTTTGGACTCACCTGTAGGGCCTGCTATGCCCCCTTCAATCGAGGTAGGCAAGTTGTCGATCACTACAGAAGCAGACCTTGTGAGCCCAATTTTAGTAAGATTAGAAGAAACTCCTTCTGCAATTGATCAACAGGCTATGGAAATGGCTACTTCTAGCCATGTCCTCGTACCAATAGAATTTGTTTCTCAACCTACAACTAATACAGAACGAACCCTCACAACTCAAGTAGTAGATGCAGATGAAAGCTTAGAGTTATCAAGAGAGAGCTTTACAAAATTGCTACATGAAGAAGAAGCACCCACTGAGGGCCCTCCAGTCCCTACCACATCAATTCACGAATTAGAAAGGAAATTAAGAGCAGTAGAGCAATGGCAACTCATACATGAACCAAACCTATTACCGTTACTATAAGTAAATAGAAAAGTGAGAGAACTAGAGCACTGGATTACCACAAATGCTCCACCTTTGATACAACTGCCAGGAATAGTAAGAAAGTGGATGAGAGAATTCCAAGGATTAAAAAAGAGAGTTCACAATACCATCATGACTGCTCAAGAACGGGCAAAGATCATGGACAACTTGAGAAGGAAAGCTTTAAAAGAACAAGGTGTGAGATGGGCAGCAGAGACAGAAAAGAAAATTTAGGACGCTACCTCATCCCTTCAAACCCAACTAGTGCATCAAACTAAAGAAATGAGTGAAAAACAACAGGTTTGGGGAGAAGAGAAGAGAGTATATGAAGAGAGAATCGCCAGTATCCTTGAATAGTTTGGCGATTTTTGGTAGTTCCTGATGATATAGAAACTATGCGAGAAAAAGCTCTTAAGGACTACCAAAAATCCCTCCATCAACAGCTGAAAGAAAAGACTCACTTACTGACGGTAGAACAAGGGAAAGTAAGACTATTTCTAGAAGACAGAGATTTCGTATGCTTAGTCAATGACAATTAAGTAAAGATTACCTTATTGCATTAGCAAAAGAAAAAGTCAAAGCAGAAAAGCTGAGAACTGAAAATCAACTCAAACCTGCCATCATCAAGAAGCTTACTTCAGACCTGAAAGAAAAGGGTGATAAAGAAAAATAGTGCCCGGAAGGTACTTCTTGTCTAAGAATTGCAGGTGAAGGACATATACATCAGAAGCTGAATTGGCAGCACAGAGAGATTCAACTGCAGAGAAGGATGGTTATTCTATAGCAGAGATATCTGAAGGGGAAGGTGAATCCAATAATGCCACCCTTGTGTAATATTCTACCAGTGAGTAAAAGCCTTATAGAACATTACAAACTTCACAGGTATAATTCCAATAGATTTTTTTTTTTTTTGCAGATCATTGTAAATATCCAATTGTATAAATTATTTTTTTACTAACAGTATATGTTACTAACATTACTAACAATTTTTTACTAACATCTAACATTTAGTTCTATAAATTAGAATTATCTTTCTCCTAAGTTTTGGGGGAAAGATTTTGATTTATTTTTACAGATTATATACTCGGTTACTAACATAGCAGTAAAGTAATAGGTAAAAAATTTTCTGTATGTCTCGTATTTTTCCCAGTGAGGACATTGTCCTATTTAAGTTTGGAGGGGATACAAACTTTTGTTAGTTAACTTTTTGTTAGTTTAAAATTTTCATTTAGTTTATTTATTTTATAAATTTTTTTTTATAGTTAATCATTATATGCAAATTATGGGAAAAAAATATAAAAATCCGAATTTCTTAGCAAACCATTATAGTAGTAGTTCAAAAATCAAAATAAAAATCGTTACAATTCAAAGTAAAGCATCTTTAGAATACTGTATCAGAGAATGTTTGAAACTATACGATTAATCTGAACTGCAAAAATTTTAGATTATAGTTTCAAAATTATATATCTAGTGAGCTATAGAGCCTATTTCCTCTTTTATTCTAAGAGAAAGAGAGACTATTTTTATTCATGCTTAATTTCCTTGAACTTCTCGACTATCTGAAATCTCATAATGCTGAATTTAAAAATAATATATTCTATGATTATAATAATTTATTTATTTAGAATTGTCTATTAAATATATCAAAATAATAAAACATCTATATTAGTAAATCGGGAAAATGACCGAAGGCCATTTTTTTTCTAACCAGAGCCAAAAAGCCAAAATCCTATAATATTTTACCGTTTGAACCCATATTAGAAACCTAAAGACTAAATTTCTTTGTACCAGAATTTTATAAGCTCTTAACCATATTGTTGGTGCGCGCTTTTTCTGGGTTCCTCTCGGTCCCTGTTGAATCAGTGGCTCAAATTCTATTCAAGCGGACTCTAGCGATGCGGTGTTTGGAATGTTAGAAATAAAGGGTTTTTTAGGAAGGTTCCTAGTTTATTGCGATCGTCAGTTGTAAATATTTAACGATACTGTAACACGTCAATGATCATGCTTTAGAGCGGGTGTGGGTTACTTCTTTACTAAATCGTCCACCTGCTAACGTCAGCAGCTATGTCTTTTCTTATAATTTAGATAGTTTAGTTTTTCTTCCCTTCCCCTATTATCAATGTAGTTCTAATCAGTTTAGGTTCCCTGAATCTATTGCGAGTTTAGTTATGTAAGTTTATTCTAATCCTATTAAGAGTCTGGTTAATTTTTACTATTTTTATTCTTATTGAAAGTCTAATTAATTAGGTGTCCTAATCCCATTAGAAGTCTAATTAATATAGTGTCCTAATACTACTAAGTGTGATAGCCCAGATTTCGGTACCCCGAAACCTGTGCCATCAGCACGATCCTCCAGACCGTGCCCCAAAGCTATACACAGAACATTGGTATATCAAGCACAAATTAAATAATTAAATAATTAATCTCATAAAGCAGAAATAGTTAATATGCCCAACTGGCATATGCAAAAGACAGTTCTACTTTCATGCCACTGCATGAACAGAGAGCCGACCCTAACCATCAGTGATAAATAGATCACCCCAGATGGTTCACCAAAAGAATAATTCAATTTAATTACATGTTCAACAAAATAAAGGCTTGACATACCAAGCCGTAAAATCGGCTCTCAAAACTGACTCTCTATCAAAGTACACAGCAGAGTCCTCTAGAAGAAGTCCTCGGGTGGAGGCTCCAACTCGTCTCCAGGCACGTAATCCGAATCACCCGGATCTACGTCTCCCGAAGCCTCTACAGCTGCTATCAATGGACCTGCGACGTATAGTCTAAAGGGGTGAGCTACATCCTAGCTCAATAGGGAACAAACACAAGAAACATATAAGTTAAAACTCACATATATTCCATGATACTCTAAGCATAATGTGTCTATGCTTTTGCTAGAAAAATAGTTTAAATTTGATGAATTGCATTCAAGTTTATTGGTAGTTAGCATGTCTTACTTTACTGTTGATTTATCATGAATGATACTGAACAGGCCTAAAGCAAAACTTAATCTTCAACTTAAGTAATCCCTGAGCAATATAGCATCGAGCCCCGATGAGATACCCTTCATCGTCATCTAATTAGACAGTTGTAAAAATGTATTCCCTGGGAATACGACCTAAGCCCCTTTCTCACTAGGCGGCGGGGTTAAATATCACTTAACATCCCTGGGATGTGCTTACGGTTACGGATAAACCTCCGTACTAGTGTACGAATTCACCGTCGTACCGGTCACGGATATCTTGCCGTGCCAGTCGTGGGTATCCCGCCACGTCGGTGGGGTATCCTATCAAACCTCAGATAATAAAAATAACATGTGCTTTATATATAATTGTTCACCGTGTAAGTGCGCTATCATATATCAGTTAGGCCTCAACAGTAATTATTCAATCATATATATACATCCTTGGGATGTATACATACCTGCATCACACCTGATGCCTTTATTACTTTCTCATCCCCTGGGGATGTCTCAATCTCATTAGATTACTTGTTCTTATTTACTTGCATCACACAGATGCCTTTATCACATTCTTGGCATCACACATGCACCCATTTTCACAAAGCTTTTCATAGTTAAAACAACTTTAAATCGGATAATTATATCACTACATACATGCTCTTGAAATTAAAGTATATGTTCAAGGTGTTCCCTACCTCAATTCTCTGATGGTCCAAGAATCAAGGTCCCACGCGGCTCCTTGTGCTCGCTTTCACACGTACCACCTATGGTACATCACAATACATGCAATACATCATTAAAGATGTAATGAAGAAGGTCCTGGACCCTCCATGAATCTCAAAGAAAACTTAAAAAGTTAAGCAAAACTGTCAAAGTCGATTAATCGATTCCTAAAATCGATTAATCGAAATACAATTCGATTAATCGATTCCCAAAATTGATTAATTGAAACCCAAATCGATTAATCGATTCTCAAAATTGATTAATCGAGATTCAAATTTGATTAATCGATCCCAAATCGATTAATCGAAATCTCCAACATAAAGCAGTCGATTCTTAAATCGAGTGGTCGAAATTTTGAAATCGATTAGTCGATCCCAAATCGATTAATCGAAATCCAAAATCGATTAATCGATTTCCAAACTCGATTAGTCGATTTCTCCAGGTCTCTTTTCTCCAGCCACTGGAGGTACCCAGTCGATCAGTCGATTTCCAAATCGACTAATCGAAATTCAAATCGATTAATCGAAATACAATTCGATTAATCGAAATCGGGCTTTCATGACTTTTCAACTTTTGGGCCAAAATTGATTAATCGAACTCTAATTTCGATTAATCGATTTGGCCAGATTTAGCCCCCCTCTCGGGCTGATCTTCCAAATCTTCTTCAACCTATTTTTCTTTCTTTTTCTAAGCCTTTATCTTATGATTTTAAGTATTCTTGACTACAATTAAACTTCTACAATCTATGCTTTTAATTCAACAAAATTTACCTCAATCAAATCTCAATTTGATTGGATCTAGAGGTTGGAAAGGCTAGGGTTCCAGCTTTGACTCTAACGGATCCTTGCCGCGTCGAATCTGGCTTTTGTTGTCCAATCTCCCTTCCAACAAGCCACAATAACTCCCTTACATTAACTAGCTTCTCCCTCTCTCTCTCTCTCTCTCTCTCTCTTCTTTACTCTCCTTAATAATTCAATAAATGACTTTAGGGTTCTTTAATCCTTATATCCCTACTCTCTTTGTGTTGAGTGCATACACCCAAGATAAGCATATGTGATTCTCATTTAACCTCACACTCCACACACTTACATCATTTTCACATCACATCCGTTCATCACCTCTCCAGTCAATTAGCGAACTCCCTCTTGGTCAAACCTATGATCAGTCGGGCACGGATCTCGAGGTCACTGTTCAACACAAATTTCAAGATATTACATTCTCCTCACCTTGAGAATTTTTGTCCTCGAAAATAACCCAAAGGTGCTGGCTTGGGAACCTCGCACACTGGGGTGTCGCGTACCCACACACAAAACAACGAACACATTAAACAATAGAAGAAGACCAAATAACATAAGTACACAAAATTTGGTTATGTATTTCATTATAATTTTGTAAAAATTACGTCGTTGAGCATTTACAGTGTTTGAATTTACAATAAAAAAGAAATATCCCCCATTGAAACTCACGCGGCCCCCTCGCCTGGTAGAACTGGTGCTGGAGCGGGCTACTTGCGATTGCTAGGGCGTCGCCATAGGCTGATCCGGCTACTGTGGGGCTGAGCTCAATGCGTCGTTAGCCGATGTGCTCGCACGGAACACCGGACCTGCATGGAACGCGGTCCGACCTGCCGTCCACTCCTCCTCCTGAGCTAGGCGCTGGTGGTAGTCCAACGGATAGATGTACCACATAGTGTGGTATATCAGAAAATCCATCCGCCGGTTCATCCGCTCGTTGTTGGCCTCCATCCTGACCAACACGTCCTCGATCGTCAGAGCTTGGCGAGTTGCTCACCGACGATATGAAGAAGTGGGTGTAGCTGCCGCGGATTGCTCTGGCGGCGTAGGTGAAGCGGTGGTATGGGAGGGTGGCCCCTCCACTGGTGGATCAACCGGGTGTACCCCACCCACGGGTGGGTCCTGATGTGGTGGTGGTGGTGGTGCTACTGGTACTGCTAGTGCGGGACCCGAAGCCGGTAGGGTCCGTTTGAGTAAATTATAGCTACAGCTCCATGAAGACTTTGAGAACGTCTTCACTTGGTCTGTAGCCCTCACCTCATGGGGTGATTCCGCGTACTCGGGAGCGTTGGAGTAACACTCCAACATGCTAGAGATGAGCCGAGCATAGGGCATCTTCTCCTTGGGCCTCAAGTTGCCCTTCATCAACTTGCCCTTGATGTATCTCATCCCCTCTAGGATGAGCATCGTCGCGTCAAACCAATGGCCACAGAAGGCCGTGTAAACTGCTTGTTGCACTTTCTCTATGCACTCAGTGTTGTGTTGTAGAGGGTAGAGGTTACACTTGATTATCGAATCAAGCATCCACACATACTGGGGAAGGTCGACCCTCCTGATGGAGGATCCCGACCCCGTCTTCCCGTTGGTCATGCGGGTCACGATCTCTTCAAATTTCACCTCTTCCTCGAAGGGTGGAAGGAGGGTGGTCTCGGGTGTAAAGTCGAGGTAACACTCAAGGACCTCGTGTATGTGGTGACGGGTGAAGGTATAGTCGCGACCCTCAATGGTGGTCTTGACTATGGCATCAGTAGGGCCGTCCACGAGCCCTTGGTAGAACAGTCTAACCAACCTAGGGTAGTAGGAACCATGGATTGGTTTCAAAATGTTGTTGAGACCGACATTTTGGAGGTAATTACGAGCCCATTGGGTCTCGCCTGGTACATCGAGGTTTGTGAATAGGGTTGGATCGATAATGTACTCGATCTCAAAGGTCTTAGCCTCCCACCACTCATTGGGTTGAAGTACGTTAGTGGGTGGTGGCGGCATGGGGGTAGACTCGCGTGAAGACTCACACGAAGACGCGCTCGTCGAGCCGGAGGTGGTCTCCGATGTCGACGGTGATGGAGTCATCATCGGTGATGGGGTAGGTGGTGGCAGTGCGGTGTTTTTACGTCAGACCGGGAGTTTAGAGGTTGCCTTCTTCGAAGACAACCAAGTTTTAGGTGGCATTTTGGTGAAAAGTTTAAGAAACTAGGGTTTTTTTACTCAATTTGAAATAAAAGACTCGAATCTAGGGTTTAATAGCTCAAACTTAACAAAACTAGGGTTTACCTTAGGTTTTTGATCCGATGTAACACGATTTCGATCCGAAATCGACTCGAAATGCTCAAAACCCTAGCTTGCTTGGTCGGTCAGAGAGAAGAAGAAGAAGGCGCGTAAGGAAATGAATTTGAATGGAAAGAAAATCCCTTCGATTTATATATATAGGCTCCGGCTCGATTAATCGATTTCCAAAGTCGATTAATCGAGATTCAAAACTAGGTTAAGCCACGTAAAATCGATTAATCGATTTTTAAAATCAATTAGTCGAAACTCAAAATCGATTGATCGAAATCATTTCGATTAATCGAAATCATTTCGATTAATCGAAATCGTATTCGTTTAAATTTTTAAGTTTTGGAGCTCACTGGCGTGAGCCAGTCGATTAATCGAAATTCATTTCGATTAATCGAAATCCTAAAATCGATTAATCGAGATTCACTTCGATTAATCGAAATCGTGCAGTCCTTCAATAATTCTCTAAGATCCTTAAGTTACTCGATTAGTCGAACTCCAGTTCGATTAATCGAAATCCCAAATCGATTAATCAAACTTTACTTCGATTAATCAAAATCGTAAAATTTCTTCAAGTTTCTCTAAAATTCTCTAGTTATTCGATTAATCGAATCCTCAATTTGATTAATCAAAATCATAAATCAATTAATCGAAACCAAAATCGATTAATCGAAATCTAACTTTGTCATTTTTCTGAATCTTGTTCCAATTTCCACTCACTGGCGCATGCCAATCGACCAATCGACCAAAATCGATTAATCGAATCCCCAAATTGATTAATCGATTTGAAAATCAATTAATTGATTTTGATCAGATTCTTCAGATTTAAAAGTTTTCATGTCTATTTGATTTCTCTTGGTAAACCATGATACCAATTGGTCGTGGGATCTACAAAATACATCATTACGGCCATGTTGAATTTCCAATATCGTGTCCAACACTGTATTCGAGACTCCATGTGGATAATAATGTCCTTTAAAATAAATTGATCATAAGATCTATATTAAATTACAACACATGATTTAAATCCACAACATGCTTGCGGGGGTACAATTGATTCTCAAGTTGTTGGAAACAAGGACGGATATTGTTCTTTTACATCGGCCTCTCTTTCCTATGTAGCTTCCTCGGCCGGATGGTGTTTCCATCGAACAAGTACTAATGGAATTACTTTTGTTTGCAACACTTGTTCCTTTCGATCCAAAATCTCCACCGGCTCTTCGATCATCGTCATGTCCTCATGCATCTCAAATGATTGACCGCTCACTACGTGATCAGGGCCATTAAGGTACTTCCTGAGCATAGAAACATGGAAGACATTGTGTACTGAATCGAATAACGGTGGCAATCCAATGCGGTAAGCAACTTCCCCTACTCGACCCAAAACTTCAAAAGGTCCTAGGTAGCGGGGACTTAGCTTCCCTCTCTTTCCAAACCTCATCACCCCTTTCATAGGTGACACTTTCACAAACACGTGTTCACCCACTTTGAAGTCTACACTCGTCCGCTTGATATCGGCCTAGCTCTTTTGTCTGCTCTGAGCTGCTTTGAGTTTTTTACTTATCATCCGAACATAGGTGGCATTATCTTCAAGTATTTCGAGTCCCAAAACAAATTTCTCACCCGTTTCTTCCCAGTTGATAGGCGATCTACATCACCGTCCGTAAAGAGCTTCATATGGTGCCATCCCAATGCTCGTCTGAAAGCTGTTGTTATACGTGAACTCAATCAGGGGTAGGTGCTGATCCCATGATCCTTGTAACTCCAACATACATGCCCTAGCATGTCCTCAATGATCTGATTAACCCTCTCAGTCTGTCCGTCAGTTTGCGGATGGAATGCCGTACTAAAATCTAGTCGCGTTCTCATTCCTTCTTGAAATTTCTTCCAAAACTTTGATGTATACAATGGGTCACGGTCTGAAATAATGCTACTCGGAATCCCATGCAAACGGACAATCTTTTTTATATAAAGCTCTGCCAGTTTTCCCGTCGTGTATATCGTGTTGTAAGGTAAGAAGTGCGCTGACTTGGTCAATCGATCGACCACTACCCAAATGGCATTATACTTCTTTGCAGTACGCGATAGTCCAACGATGAAGTCCATAGAGATTGCTTCCCACTTCCATTCCGGTATCGGTAGAGGCTGCAATAAGCCTGCGGGATGTTTATGATCGATCTTAACTTGCTGACACGTCAAACACCGCGATACGTGCTCTGCCACATCTTGTTTCAAGCCTCTCCACCAGTAATTCTTTTTCAAATCTTGATACATCTTTGTGCTTCCCGGGTGGATAGCATAGCTTGACTTGTGCGATTCATCCAGAATTGTTCGTCGTAAATCGACATTGTCCGGAATACAGAGACGACCCTTAAACAATAAGGAACCATCCTCCTTAATCGAAAACTCAGATGTAATGACTTCAGTTACATCTTGACGAATCTTGGTTAGCGCCGAGTCTTTCATCTGTAGCTCATGGATATGCTCAAATATCATCGGTCTCACTGATATGTTAGCCAAGAAGGCTCTTGTAGCTTGTGACTTAATGTTCGCATCGTATAGTGCCAGATCTTCAAACAGTTTCCATCTGTGCATACCCAAAATTAAACTAGCCAATTGAGCTAAACTCTTTCGACTCAAGGCGTCGGCTACTACATTAGCCTTGCCTGGAAGGTACTGTATAGAACAGTCATAGTCCTTGAGAAACTCCATTCATTTGCGTTGCCTCATATTTAGTTTCTTCTATGTAAACAGATATCTGAGGCTCTTATGATCGGTGAAAATCTCAAACGTCTCACCGTACATGTAATGTCTCCAAATCTTGAGCACAAAAATGACCGCTGCTAATTCTAGGTCATGTGTCGGGTAATTCTTTTCATGCTCTTTCAACTGTCTCGACCCATATGCTCTTTCAACTGTCTCTTCTTAAATTCTTGGAAACTCTTCTTGCATGCCTCACTCCATTCAAACATTGCATCTTTCCGTGTAAGTCTCGTGAGTGGTCCTGATATCTTTGAAAAACCCTCAATGAAATGTTGGTAGTAACCTGCCAATCTAAGAAAACTACGGATGTCGGTCACTGTCTTTAGTTGCTCCCAATTCACTACTGCTTCGATCTTTGCTGGGTCTACAGTGACACTAAGCTTTGAGACGACATGTCCTAAAAAGCTAACTTCTTCTAACCAAAACTCACATTTGCTGAGCTTGGCATATAACTGGTGTTCACGTAGAGTCTGTAGGGCTATTTTCAAGTGATCTTCATGCTCTTCTTTTGAATAGATCAGGATGTCGTCAACAAACACTACAACACAAGAGTCTAGGTGTGGTTTGAACACATTCATTAGATCCATGAATGACGCCGGGGCATTTGTCAACCCATACGGCATCACTAGGAATTCATAATGTCCGTATCGAGTCCTGAATACAGTCTTCTGAATATCCTCTGCCTTGACTCTCAGCTGATGGTATCCCGATCTCAGATCGATCTTATAGAAATACTTCGCTCCTTGCAGTTGATCAAACAAGTCATCTATCCTAGGCAAAGGGTATCAATTCTTGATGGTCAGTTTGTTCAATTGTCGATAGTCAATGCACAGACGCATTGTCCCATCTTTCTTCTTTACAAACAGACCGGTGCTCCCCATGGAGATACGCTCCGTCTAATAAACCCTTTGTCCATTAGCTCTTGTAGCTGCTCTTTCAACTCCTTCAACTCAGCAAGAGCCATTCTGTATGGTGCTTTAGAACAGGCTCCGTTCCTGGTGCTAAGTCGATGGTGAATTCTATTCTCTCTCTAGAGGCAATTCGGGTAACTCCTCCGGAAATACATCGGCGAAGTCTCGCACAACTGCTATTTCAGAGATCACATTCTTCTCCTCTTTTTGCTCCTTAAAAAATGCCAAGTATCCACTACACCCTTTTCTGATCAATCGCTCGGCCTTGACTGCCGAGATAAGTGGTAGGTGTGTCGACCTCTCTCCTCGAAATCTAAACGATCTCCTCGTGTTAGGTTTGAAGATGACGACTTTGTTCTTACAATCTACCATCACACAATGGGTCGATAACTAATCCATGCCAAGGATCACATCGAATCCTTGCATGTCTAATAGAATTAGGTTTGCTTGTAGCTCAAAGACATCTCCATCCATGACCCTCACGATCACGGAGTTGTAACCCTTCTCGGTAACAACCGATTTCCCAGTAGGAACAGTCACGGTTAAAACGAAGTCTAACTCCTCTGGGTCAACTTTCATCCTCTTTGTGAAGCGAGGTGTAACAAATGAGTGAGTAGACCTCGGGTCTATCAACACTCAAGCTTCGTATGTCACGTCGCTTCCCTTCTTATATATTTGTAACGTACCTAATCATACATACACATATATATATTATTTATTATCATACCATTTATTACATGCGAATTCTCTTATATTTTCTATATGGATGCACCTTCTCTATCTAAAAATTTCAAGAATTGAAATTCTTTATTTAAAAGAAAGCTCACCTTGAATGACATCGTTTGTGTTCTGAGCCTCTTAAGCTGTGACTGCGTAGGCTCTCCCTTGGACGATCGACTTCCTCGCCTGTATAGGTCGTGGAATAGGTACTGAAGCCGTCTTCCCTTTGTTTATCTCAGGGCATTCCTTGATCAAGTGGCCCACCTTGTCACATCGAAAGCAACCCCGAGTGCCTACCCTATAGTCCGCTGTCGAGAAGCCTCCTGTGTGACTGTAGCGCCGGTAGTAATAGCAGGGCTCTCGTAGCGTATCGGTCTCCCCGACGCGAGCAATGGAAATCTCTGCTGGTTACTCTGCTGCGCCGGTCTTCCATAGCCTCCTTAAAGTGGTGGTTTCTGATTATTTGGTATGAATCTCGGCTTTTTGTTCACCGATTCATAATTCCCCGTTCTGCTCTGATCAGTGTTCCACTTTCCTTGTTGCTCTCTTTGATGGTATTTATTATTATTCTCTTCCTCTACTACGAGTGCTTTGCTCATGACCTCCCCATAGGTCCTTAGTTGGAATGGCGCTACTCCTCCCCTCACGTCTGATCTCAACCCTTGTTGAAACCTTTTTGCTCTCATCATCTCCCTGATGACTTAGTCAGGCACAAAGCGAGCGAGTCACATGAACTCCACTCCATATTCTCTCACTCATCTTCCCTTGCACCAATTGTAAAAACTAAATTTTCATCTGGTTCCTCAGCACCTCTGGAAAGTACTACTTGTTGAATTCCTCGACGAACTCATCCCAAGTCCAAGGAAATCCGGAGTCTCCTGAGCCCTAGTCCGTGAAACGGACTTCCACCAAGGCCCAGCCTCTCCGTCTAACATGTAGGCTGCCCAACAGATGCTCTTGTCCTCCGTGCACATCAGTACACTGAATACTTTCTCCATCTCACTCAACCAATGCTCTGCCACTATGGGCTCTCCTTGTCCAGAAAAGCTAGGAGGTCACATCCTCCTAAACTCAGTAAAAGCAGATGATGCTGGTGGTGTCGGAGCCACTGGAGGTGTCGGTGGCTGATGCTGCTCATGAGCGGTGTGAGCTGCCAAAGATGCTGCCTGTTGTGCCATGGCAGCCGCCATGGTCTCCATGGTGTGCATCATCCTCTAACGCTCTTCTCTGTCCTCATTTCTTTCTCTAACTCTTTCTTGTTCTCTCTGATCTTGATCCTGACGATCTTGATCTTGATTCTCTCCCTGATCTTGGCTCCCTTGGCCACCATTGCCAAAAGCCCCTCCATCTCCTATGGCTACTCTATTGGTATCCGAGATAAAATCATATTGACTACGCAAACTTCTACTATGGCCGCCCCTGGGTCAGCCCCTTCCTCTAGAAGACATAATGGTCTACACGTGAAAACAAAGTTTTCATTAGTAGAAGTCCTTATGTTCTGACAAAAGAATGATTGTCAGAGTTTCTAAAAGAAAGGCTCTGATACCAACTGTGACAGCCCGGATTTTGGCACCCCGAAAAGCATGCCATTAGCACAATCCTCCAGACCGTGCCCCGAAGCTATGTACGGAACATTGGTATATCAAGCACAAATTAAATAATTAAGCAATTAATCTCATAAAGCGGAAACAGTTAATATGTCCAACTGGCATATGCAAAAGACAGTTCTACTTTCATGTTCTGACGAACCATCGGTGATAAACAGATCACCCCAGATGGTTCGTCAAAAGAATAATTCAATTTAATTGCATGTTCAACAAAATAAAGGCTTGACATACCAAGCCGTACAATCTACTCTCAAAACTGACTCTATCAAAGTACATAATAGAGTCCTCTAGAAGAAGTCCTCGGGTGGAGGCTCCAACTCGTCTCCAGGCACGTAATCCGAATCACCTGGATCTACGTCTCCCAAAGCCTCTACAGCTGCTATCAATGGACCTGCGACGTAGAGTCTAAAGGGGTGAGCTACATCCTAGCTCAATAGGGAACAAACACAAGAAACATATAAGTTAAAACTCACATATATTCCATGATACTCTAAGCATGATGTGTCTATGCTTTTCCTAGAAAATAGTTTAAATCTGATGAATTGCATTCAAGTTTACTGTAGTTAGCATGTCTTACTTTACTGTTGATTTATCATGAATGATACTGAACAGGCCTAAAGCAAAACTTAAATCTTCAACTTAAGTAATCCCTGAGCAATATAGCATCGAGCCCCGATGAGATACCCTTCATCGTCATCTAATTAGACAGTTGTAAAAATGTATTCCCTGGGAATACGACCTAAGCCCCTTTCTCACTAGGCGGCAGGGTTAAATATCACTCAACATCCCTGGGATGTGCTTACGGTTACGGATAAACCTCCGTACTGGTATACGGATTCACCGCCGTACTAATCACGGATATCTTGCCGCGTCAGTCGTGGGTATCCCTCCATGTCGGTGGGGTATCCTATCAAACCTCAGATAACAAAAATAACATATGCTTTACATATAGTTGGTCACCGTGTAAGTGTGCTATCATATATCAGTTAGGCCTCAATAGTAATTATTCAATCATATATATACATCCCTTGGATTTATACATACCCGCATCACACCTGATGCCTTTATTACTTTCTCATCCCTTGGGGATGCCTCAATCTCATTAGATTACTTGTTCTTATTTACTTGCATCACACAGATGCCTTTATCACATTCTTGGCATCACACACGCACCCATTTTCATAAAGCTTTTCATAGTTAAAACAACTTTAAATCAGATAATTATATCACTACATACATGCTCTTGAAATTAAAGTATATGTTCAAGGTGTTCCCTACCTCAATTCTCTGATGGTCCAAGCATCAAGGTCCCACGCGGCTCCTTGTGCTCGCTTTCACACGTACCACCTATGGTACATCACAATACATGCAATACATCATTAAAGATGTAATGAAGAAGGTCCTGGACCCTCCATGAATCTCAAAGAAAACTTAGAAAGTTAAGCAAAACTGTCAAAGTCGATTAATCGATTCCTAAAATTGATTAATCAAAATATAATTCGATTAATCGATTCCCAAAATTGATTAATCGAAACCCAAATCGATTAATCGATTCTCAAAATCGATTAATCGAGATTCAAATTCGATTAATCGATCCCAAATCGATTAATCAAAATCTCCAACATAAAGCAGTCGATTCTTAAATCGAGTGGTCGAAATTCTGAAATCGATTAGTCGATCCCAAATCGATTAGTCGAAATCCAAAATCGATTAATCGATTTCCAAACTCGATTAGTCGATTTCTCCAGGTATCTTTTCTCTAGCCACTGGAGGTACCCAGTCGATTTCCAAATCGACTAATCAAAATCCAAATCGATTAATCGAAATACAATTCGATTAATCGAAATCGGGCTTTCATGACTTTTCAACTTCTGGGCCAAAATCGATTAATCGAACTCCAATTTCGATTAATCGATTTGGCCATATTCAGCCCCCCCTCTCGGGCTGATCTTCCAAATCTTCTTCAACCTATTTTTCTTTCTTTTTCTAAGCCTTTATCCTATGATTTTAAGTATTCTTGACTACAATTAAACTTCTACAATCTATGCTTTTAATTCAACAAAATTTACCTCAATCAAATCTCAATTTGATTGGATCTAGAGGTTGGAAAGGCTAGGGTTCCAGCTTTGGCTCTAACGGATCCTTGTCGCGTCGAATTTGACTTTTGTTGCCCAATCTCCCTTCCAACAAGCCACAAAAACTCCCTTGCATTAACTAGCTTCTCCCTCTCTCTCTCTCTCTTCTTTACTCTCCTTAATAATTCAATAAATGACTTTAGGGTTCTTTAACCCTTATAACCCTACTCTCTTTGTGTTGAGCGCATACACCCAAGATAAGCGTATGTGATTCTCATTTAACCTCATACTCCACAGACTTACATCATTTTCACATCACATCCGTTCATCACCTCTCCAGTCAATTAGCGAACTCCCTCTTGGTCAAACCTATGACCAGTCGGGCACGGATCTTGAGGTCACTGTTCAACGTAAATTTTTCGGGATATTACATTCTCCCCACCTTGGGAATTTTCGTCCTCGAAAATAACCCAAAGGTACTGGCTTGGGTACCGCGCACACTGGGGTGTCGCGTACGCACACACAAAACAACGAACACATTAAACAATAGAAGAAGACCAAATAACATAAGTACACAAAATTTGGTTATGTATTTCATTATAATTTTGCAAAAATTACATCGTTGAGCATTTATAGTGTTTGAATTTACAATAAAAAAGAAATATCCTCCATCGAACTCATGCGCCTCGCCTGGCCGAATCAGGCCGGAGCGGCCGCTCCGATCGAATCGGTGGTTCGGGCGGTGATCAAGGCCACCATAGGTCGCTCGGCCGTCATTGGGCCGAGCCGCGCGCGACGATGTACTCGCATGGAACACTGGACCCGCATGGAATGCGATCCGACCTGTCGTCCACTCCTCTTCCTGAGCTAGGCGCTGGTGGTAGTCCAACGGATAGATGTACTGCATAGTGTGGTACATCAGAAAATCCATTCGCCGGTTCATCCACTCTTTATTGGCCTCCATCCTGGCCAACACGTCCTCGATCATCGGAGCCTGGCGAGCCGCTCGCCGGCGATATGAAGAAGTAGGTGTAGCTACCGCGGACTGCGCTGGCAGCGTAGGTGAAGCGGTGGTATGGGAGGGTGGCCCCTCCACTGGTGGATCAACCGGGTGTACCCCACCCACGGGTGGGTCCTGATGTGGTGGTGGTGGGGGTGGTGGTGGTGCTGGTACTGCTGGTGCGGGACTCGGAGCCGGTAGGGTCCATTTGAGTAAATTATAGCTACGGCTCCATGAAGACTTTGAGAATGTCTTCACTTGGTCTGTAGCCCTCACCTCATGGGGCGATACCGCGTACTCAGGAGCGTCGGAGTAACACTTCAACATGCTTGAGATGAGCCGAGCATAGGGCATCTTCTCCTTGGGCCTCAAGTTGCCCTTCATCAACTTGCCCTTGATGTATCTCATCCCCTATAGGATGAGCATCGTCGCGTCAAACCAACGGCCACAGAAGGCCGTGTAAAGTGCCTATTGCACTTTCTCTACGCCCTCAGTGTCGTGTCGTAGAGGGTAGAGGTTGCACTTGATTATCGAATCAAGCATCCACATGTAGTGGGGAAGGTCGACCCTCCTGATGGAGGATCCCGACCCCGTCTTCCCGTTGGTCATGCGGGTCACGATCTCTTCAAATTTCACCTCTTCCTCGAAGGGTGGAAGGAGGGTGGTCTCGGGTGTAAAGTCGAGGTAACACTCAAGGACCTCGTGTATGTGGTGACGGGTGAAGGTGTAGTCGCGACCCTCAATGGTGGTCTTGACTATGGCATCGGTAGGGCCGTCCACGAGCCCTTGGTAGAATAATCTAACCAACCTAGGGTAGTAGGAACCCCGGATTGGTTTCAAAATGTTGCTGAGACCAGCATTTTGGAGGTAATTACGAGCCCATTGGGTCTCGCTCGGTACATCGGGGTTTGTGAATAGGATTGGATCGATAATGTACTCGATCTCGAAGGTCTTAGCCTCCCACCACTCATTGGGTTGAAGTACGTTAGTGGGTGGTGGCGGCATGGGGGTAGACTCGCGTGAAGACTCGCGCGAAGACGCGCTCATCGAGCCGGAGGTGGTCTCCGATGCCGACGGTGATGGAGTCCTCACCGGTGATGGGGTAGGTGGTGGCGGTGCGACGTTTTTACGCCGGATCGGGAGTTTAGAGGTTGCCTTCTTCGAAGACAACCAAGTTTTAGGTGGCATTTTGGTGAAAAGTTTAAGAAACTAGGGTTTTTCAACTCAATTTGAAACAAAAGACTGGAATCTAGGGTTTAATAGCTCAAACTTAACAAAACTAGGGTTTACCTTAGGTTTTTGATCCGATGTAACGCGATTTCGATCCGAAATCGACTCAAAATGCTCAAAACCCTAGCTTGCTCGGTCGGTCGGAGAGAAGAAGAAGAAGGCGCGCAAGGAAATGAATTCGAATGGAAAGAAAATTCCTTCGATTTATATATATAGGCTCCAGCTCGATTAATCGATTTCCAAAGTCGATTAATCGAGATTCAAAATTAGGTTAAGCCGTGCAAAATCGATTAATTGATTTTCAAAATCGATTAGTCGAAACTCAAAATCGATTGATCGAAATCATTACGATTAATCGAATTCATATTCGTTTAAATTTTTAAGTTTTGGAGTTCATTGGCGTGAGCCAGTCGATTAATCGAAATTCATTTTGATTAATCGAAATCCTAAAATCGATTAATCGAGATTCACTTTGATTAATCGAAATCGTTCAATCCTTCAATAATTTTCTAAGATCCTTAAGTTACTCGATTAGTCGAACTCCAGTTCGATTAATCGAAATCCCAAATCGATTAATCGAACTTTACTTCGATTAATCGAAATCGTAAAATTTCTTCAAGTTTCTCTAAAATTCTCTAGTTATTCGATTAATCGAAATCATAAATCGATTAATCGAAACCAAATTCGATTAATCAAAATCTGACTTTGTCATTTTTCTGAATCTTGTTCCAATTTCCACTCACTGGCGCATGCCAGTCGACCAAACGACCAAAATTGATTAATCGAATCCCCAAATCAATTAATCGGTTTTGATCAGATTCTTCAGATTTAAAAGTTTTCATGTCTGTTTGATTTCTCTTGGTAAACTATGATACCAATTGATCATGGGATCTACAAAATACATCATTACGGCCATGTTGAATTTCCAATATCGTGTCCAACACTGTATTCGAGACTCCATGTGGATAATATTGTCCTTTAAAATAAATTGATCATAAGATCTATATTAAATTACAACACATGATTTAAATCCACAATATGCTTGCGGGGGTACAATTGATTCTCAAGTTGTTGGAAACAAGGTCGGATATTGTTCTTTTACATCGACCTCTCTTTCCCATATAGCTTCCTCGGCCGGATGGTGTTTCCATCGAACAAGTACTAATGGAATTACCTTTGTTCGCAACACTTGTTCCTTTCGATCCAAAATCTCCACCAGCTCTTCGATCATCATCATGTCCTCATGCATCTCAAATGATTGACCGCTCAACACGTGATCAGGGTCATTAAGGTACTTCCTGGGCATAGACACATGGAAGATATTGTGTACTGAATCGAATAACGGTGGCAATCCAATGCAGTAAGCAACTTCCCCTACACGACCCAAAACTTCAAAAGGTCCTAGGTAGCGGGGACTTAGCTTCCCTCTCTTTCCAAACCTCATCACCCCTTTCATAGGTGACACTTTCACAAACACGTGTTCACCCACTTTGAAGTCTACACTCGTCCGCTTGATATCGGCGTAGCTCCTGTCTGCTCTGAGCTGCTTTGAGTTTTGCCCTTATCATCCGAACATAGGTGGCATTATCTTCAAGTATTTCGGGTCCCAAAATGAATTTCTCACCCGTTTCTTCCCAATTGATGGGTGATCTACATCGCCGTCGGTAAAGAGCTTCATATGGTGCCATCCCAATGCTCGTCTAAAAGCTGTTGTTATACGCGAACTCAATCAGGGGTAGGTGCTGATCTCATGATCCTTGTAACTCCAACATACATGCCCTAAGCATGTCCTCAATGATCTGATTGACCCTCTCAGTCTGTCCGTCAGTTTGCGGATGGAATGTCGTACTAAAATCTAGTCGCGTTCCCATTCCTTCTTGAAATTTCTTCCAAAACTTTGATGTATACAATGGGTCACGGTCTGAAACAATGCTACTCAGAATCCCATGCATACGGACAATCTCTATCATATAAATCTCTGCCAGTTTTCCCGCTGTGTACATCGTGTTGTAAGGCAAGAAGTGCGTTGACTTTGTCAATCGATCGACCACTACCCAAATGGCATTGTACTTCTTTGCAGTACACGGTAGTCCAACAATGTAGTCTATAGAGATTGCTTCTCACTTCCATTCCGGTATCGGTAGAGGTTGCAATAAGCCTGCGAGATGTCTATGATCGATCTTGACTTGCTGACACATCAAACACCGCGATACGTACTCTGTCACATCTTGTTTCAAGCCTCTCCACCAGTAATTCTTTTTCAAATCTTGATACATCTTTGTGCTTCTCGGGTGGATAGCATAGCTTGACTTGTGTGATTCATCCAGAATTGTTCGTCGTAAATCGGCATTGTCCGGAATACAGAGACGACCCTTGAATAATAAGGAACCATCCTCCTTAATCAAAAACTCAGATGTAATGCCTTCAGTTACATCTTGACGAATCTTGGTTAGCGCCGGGTCTTTCATCTGTAGCTCATGGATATTCTCAAATATCATCGGTCTCACTGATATGTTAGCCAAGAAGGCTCCTGTAGCTTGTGATTTAATGTTCGCATCGTATAGTGCCAGATCTTCAAATAGTTTTCATCTGTGCATACCTAAAATTAAACTAGCCAATTGAGCTGAACTCTTCCGACTCAAGGCGACGGCTACTACATTAGCCTTGCCTAGATGGTACTGTATAGAACAGTCATAGTCCTTGAGAAACTCCATCCATCTACGTTGCCTCATATTTAGTTTCTTCTGTGTAAACAAATATATGAGGCTCTTATGATCGGTGAAAATCTCAAACGTCTCACCGTACAAGTAATGTCTCCAAATCTTGAGCGCAAAAATGACCGCTGCTAATTCCAGGTCATGTGTCGGGTAATTCTTTTCATGCTCTTTCAACTGTCTCGACCCATACGCTATCACCTGTTTGTGCTGATTAAGCACACAACCCAAACCAGTATACGAAGCATCGCTATACACTGCAAACCCTCCACTGCCTGGAGGTATAGCTAACACTGGAGCTGAAGTGAGTCTCTTCTTAAGTTCTTGGAAACTCTTCTTGCATGCCTCACTCCATTCAAACCTTGCATCTTTCCGTGTAAGTCTCGTGAGTGGTCCTGATATCTTTGAAAAACCCTCAACGAAACGTCGGTAGTAACCCGCCAATCCAAGGAAACTGAGGATGTCTGTCACTGTCTTTGGTTGCTCCCAATTCACTACTGCTTCGATCTTTGCTAGGTCTACAGTGACACCAAGCTTTGAGACGACATATCCCAAAAAGCTAACTTTTTCTAACCAAAACTCACATTTGCTGAGCTTGGTCTGTAGGGCACACATACTACCTATGGTATACCATAGCACAAGCAAAGCATCAAGAAGGATGAATAAAAGAAGGCACAAGACCCTCCCCGAACCTCAAAGTGTAAAACAAAGTCCAATAGAAACTGTCCAAATTGATTAATCGATCTCTAAAGTCGATTAATTGATCCCGATTCGATTAATCGAATTTTCAAAATCGATTGATCGATTTTCCCCAGCTCTCATTTTCCAGTCACTGAAAGTGCTCAGATGATTAATCGATTTTCAATCAATTAATCGAATTTCAAAAATTGATTGATCGATTTTCAAATTGATCAATCAGTTTCGGGTCACTTTGCCCAATGACTTCCAGGCCAAAATCGATCGATCGATTTTACAATCGATTTGGTCAGAAGTTTAGCCCTTTGCGGGCATTTCTTCCAAATTTATTCCTTATCATCTTTCCTTCATTTCCATTCTTTAATTCATCATTTAAACCATAATTTAACGCACTACAACATGTTTAAAACAATTTCAATATAACTAACCTCAATTTAACCAAGGGTTGATACAATGCTTGGCTCACAGGCTAGGGCTCTTAGCTTTGACTCCAATGATTCCCAACGCGTTGAATCTAGCGTTAATTCCTCAAACCTGCCTTCACTTTGTAATTCACATTAACTCCCCAGCAATTACTCCTTCCTTTCTCTCTCTCTTCTTAACTCTTCTCACCAACCAAACTAAGAGAAATAACTTCTCTTTAGTTATTAATCTCTTTTAACCTTTCCCTAGCTTCGGTGTTAGGCACATACACCCAAGACCCGTGTATATGGTCTTTAAACTGGTTCTAATACTTAGCACACGTGTTTGCTCACATCAAACTCAATTGAGTCATAGTCAACGATTCGTGCTGACCTTCACTTTGTTAAACTACGACCAGTCGGGCATGTATCTCGAGGTCATTATTCAACCCCCAAAATTCGGGGATGTTACATTCTCCCCACCTTGGGAATTTTCATCCTCGAAAATGCACCCGACGGTGTCCTCTATGGAATCCCACACACATAAATAGATGTAGGTTTATTTAATAGTAAAGACCACACATTTGGCATGAAAACTAATTACAATTTCAACCATTTCGAGGAACAAGTACAAGCCAAAACAATTTGTCAGACTGAAACTTGATTCGCTTACTAAACAACGGTTACTCGCAGCCAAAAACAAAGACATCAAAAGTAAAATGGAATCCATGCCAGATAGTTTGATACATAACCTGTCAAAATACTTATAATTCCTAAAAATTGACAATCCTTCAAAACTAAGTATAATCCAAAAAGTAATTACACATCCAAAAGATTTACAATTCGATGGCAAAAAGATAATTACAACATAAAAGAAAAATCAACAGCACATGCTCACGTCGTCCCCTCTCCTGGCGGATCCACTATGTCTGGCTGCTGTGGCACCGAAGTTGACGTACCCGCAGCAGAAGCATCCCTAGTAGGAGTGTCAGGAGTCCAAGTCTGCTCCTCCGTAATGCGTCGCTGGTAGTCCTCCGAATAGATGTACCGCTTAGTGTGGTATAGGAGGAAATCGAGGTGGCGGTTCATCTATTAGTTGTTGGCCTCCATCCTGGCTAACACGTCCTTGATAGTAGGTGCGGGGCAGGTCGCTCGTCGATGGTGGGGTGGTGTAGAAGTAGCTGGAGGTGATCGTGACGAAGCAGTAGGTGGCTCGATAGGCTGCCCCTCTAGATGTATAGGGTGAGCAGGCTACTCCCCACCAACTAGTGGAATAACAGGTGGCTCCCCCCTACTGGTGGGTCCTGATGTGGTGGTGGTGGGACATCGCTAGCCTGGGCAAGTGCTGGTCCCTCAACTGATGGAGCTCAGACTAACATCCGATAACTACGGCCCCACGAAGCAATGGTGTAATGCTTCACGTGGTCGGTGGCCTTCCGCTCAGTAGGTGAAATGGCATACTCTGGAGCGTCAAAGTAGCACTCTAGCATACTTGAGATCAGGTGAGCGTAAGGCATACACTCCTTAGGCCTCAACGGACCTTTCAACGTCTTTCCTTTTATGTAAACCATCCCCTTGGTGACCAATTTGGTCGCGTCAAACCATCGGCCTCGGTACGCTACGTATAGGGCCTGTTGGACCAACTCTACACACTCAGTACCATGGCGCATAGGGTAGAGATTATACTTGATTATTGAATCAAGCATCCACATGTAGGGAGGTAAATCTACCCTCCATATAGATTGGCCAGAACCCTTACTGCCTCCGGTCATCTCAGCCATAATTTCTTCAAAAGGAACCTCCTCATCGAATGGAGGGTAAAGGGTGGTCTTGGGTACGTGGTTTAGCTAACATTCAAGGGGCTCGTGGATGTGATATCGGGTAAAAAGGTAATGTCGATCGCCAATCTCCGTAGTGATGGTATCGTCCACTCGACCCGCCTTAAGGTTTTGATAGAATAGTCGCACGAGTTGCGGGTAAAAATACTCGTGCAAAGGCTTTAAAAGATTGCCGAGGCCGGCCTTGAAGAGGTAGTGTCGGGCCCATTGGGTTTCGCCCGCAACGTCAGGATCGGTAAATAGGGCCTCGTCAATGATATACTTATTTTCAAACTCCTTTTCCACCCAGGTTGGGGCAAGTTTTCGGGTGGTGGTTGGGGTAATGGCGAGGACTCGCGTGATGACGCTCCCGTCGAATCAGATATCAAATCTGATGAAGATGATGGTGATGGTGGAGGTGATGGTGAAGGTTGTGGTGGCGCGGCGTTCTTGCGCCGAACCAGTAGCTTAGAGGTAGCTTGCTTAGAAGCTAACCTTGTTTTAGGGGGCATTATGGTCCAAAAGTAAGAAAACTCCAAGAATCTAGGTCTGTACTAACTCAAATTGAAGGGAAAAATGAAGAACTAGGGTTTACCGTGAGCGATCGATCCGTACTGGTGAGGTTCGATGCGAAAATGATCCTCCCAAAGCCCCAAAATCGTTGTAGGTTTGCTAGTCAAGAGAGGAGAAAAAATGGCGCCCAAAGACAAAAAAACAAACTGAATTTCAAATGAGAAAAAAAATTCCAAAACTGGCTTATATAGGCAAAAATCAATTGATTGATTTTCCGAACTTAAACTCAGTCTCACGAAATTGATTGATCAATTTAAAAATCGATTGATCAATTTCCCAAAATCGATTAATCGAAATTTAATGCCATTAAAATTTCAAATTCCCACTTCATTGGCGTGTGCCAATCGTTCAATTGAACAAAATCGATTAATCGGTTTTGACAGATTTTTCCAAAAAAATTTGTGCTTCATTTTTCTTCATTTCTTTGGTGTTTCTTGGCCATTGGTCTTTGGCTTTGTGAAGTACGTAGTGATTACCCATTTCATGACGTGGTTACTATTAAGTCACACGTTTCTAAGTGTACGATTCATCCATTTTTCAATCCACGTTCGTTCTTCTCATTCGTGAATATGTTGGCATAAACACCCAAAATTTGATTACATAGATGATTGAAATCTGCAAACATGCTTGCGATGATACAATCAAACTCTCAACTCATCACAAACAAGTTTGGATGCTGCTCTCTCACATCCGTCTCTCTTTCCCATGTAGCTTCTTCGGCCGGATGATTCTTCCATTAAACAAGTACTAAAGGAATCACTTTGGTGCATAACACTTGCTCCTTTCTATCCAGTATCTCCGTCGGTTCCTTTATAATGCTCATGTCCTTGTGCATTTCGAATGGCTGACCTCCCAAGATATGAGAAGGGTCATTCACGTACTTCCTAAGCATAGATACATGGAAGACATTATGTTCCGATCAAATAACGACGGTAATCCAACACGATAAGCAACTTCTCCAACTCGACCCAAAACTTCAAAGGGTCCAAGATAGCGGGGACTTAGCTTGCCTCTCTTTCCAAACCTCATCATGCCTTTCATAGGCGACACTTTCACAAATACATACTCACCCACGGTGTAGTCTACACTCATTCTCTTGATATCGGCATAGCTTTTCTGTCTGCTCTGAGCTGCTTTGAGTTTCTCCCTTATCATACGAACATAAGTGGCATTATCTTCAAGTAACTCTAGCCCCAAAACAAATTTCTTGCCGGTCTCTTCCCAATTGATAGGCTATCTACACTGCCGTCCATAGAGAGCTTCATACGATGCCATGCCAATGCTCGTCTGATAGCTATTATTGTATGCAAATTCGATCAACGGTAGATGTTGATCCCATGATCCCTGTAGTTCAAGCATACACACTCTGAGCATGTCTTCTATGACTTGATTTACCTTCTCAATTTGCTCATCGGTTTGCGGATGGAATGCTAAACTGAAGTCCAATCGTATTCCCATGCCTTCCTGAAACGTCTTCTAAAACTTTGAAGTGTATAATGGATCACGATAAGAAACAATGCTGCTTGGAATCCCGTGTAGTCGCACGATCTCCTTCATATGTAACTCGGCAAGTTTTCCTGTCGTGTACATTGTGTTGTAAGGTAAGAAGTGTGCTGACTTGGTCAATTGGTCTACGACTACCCAAATGGCGTTATATCTCTTAGCTGTACGCAGTAGTCCCAGGATGAAGTCCATAGAGATTGACTCCCATTTCCACTATGGTATGGGTAGAGGCTGTAATAACCCAACAGGTGTCTATGATCGACCTTCACCTGCTGACACGTCAAACACCGTGACACGTACTTGGCCATGTCTTGGTTCAAACCTCTCCACCAGTAATTCTTCCTCAAGTCTTGGTATATTTTAGTCCTACCAGGGTGGATAGCATACTTTGACTTGTGTGCTTCATCAAGGATAGTTTACCGTAGATCAGTATCATCTGGAATAAAAAGACGACCCTTGAATAATAAGGAACCATCTTTTTTTACTGAAAATTCTAGTTTTATGCCTTCAATCACATCTTGGCGAATCTTGGTCAACTCAGGGTCTTTCATCTATAGCTCGTGAATGTGCTCAAAGATCATCGGTCTCACTGATATGTTAGCTAAGAAGGCTCCTGTAGCTTGTACCTCGATATTTGCGTCATATAGTGAGATGTCTTTAAATAATTTCCATCTATGCATCCCCATAATCAAACTAGCCAACTGAGCTGAACCCTTTCGACTTAAGGCATTGGCTACCACATTAGCCTTGCTTGGATGATATTGTATGGAGCAATTATAGTCTTTAAGAAACTCCATCCATCTGCGCTGCCTCATATTCAACTCTTTCTGTGTAAATAGATATCTGAGGCTCTTATGGTCGGTGATGATCTCAAAGGTGTCAGTGTACAAATAATGTCTCTAGATCTTTAACGCAAATATGACCGTTGCTAGTTCCAGGTCATGTGTCAGGTAGTTCTTCTCATGCTCTTTCAGCTGTCTTGACCCGTAAGTTATCACCTTCTTGTGTTGGTTGAGCACGTAGCCCGAACCATTATGTGAGGTATCACTGTATACCGCAAACCCTCCGCTGCCTGAAGGAAGTACCAACACTGGAGCTGAAGTGAGTCTCTTTTTGAGTTCTTGAAAACTCTTTTCACACTCAAATCTCGCATCCTTCCGTGCAAGTCTCGTAAGAGGTTCTGATATTTTTGAAAATCCTTCTACGAAAAGTCGATAATAGCCAGCTAGACCAAGAAAACTATGGACATCTGTTACTGTCTTTGGTTGTTCCTAATTCACCATTGCTTCGATCTTAGCCAAATCTACTATGACACCTTCCTTTGAGATGACATGTCCCAAAAAGCTAACTTCTTCCAACCAAAACTCATACTTACTGAGCTTGGCGTATAGTTGGTGTTCACGTAGGATTTGTAGAGCAACTCTCAAGTGTTCTTTATGCTCCTCCTTTGACTTGGAATATATCAGAATATCATCAACGAATACCACGACGTAGGAGTCCAAGTGTGGTTTAAACACCTGATTCATCAAATCCATAAATGACATTGGTGTATTCGTCAACCCAAATGACATCACTAAGAACTCGTAGCGTCCATAAATGCCTTCTGAATGTCCTCTGCCTTGACCCTTAGCTGATGGTATTCAGATCTTAGATCGATCTTAGAAAAATACCTTGCTCCTTACAGCTGATCGAATAAGTCATCAATCCTAGGCAATGGATATCGATTCTCTATAGTGACTTTGTTTAACTGGCAGTAGTCAATGCACAGTCATAGTGACCCATCCTTCTTCTTTACAAATAAGATCGGTTCTCCCCATGGAGATACACTCGGTCTCACAAACCCCTTGTCCATGAGCTCTTGCAATTATTCTTTCAACTCCTTCAACTCAGCAGGAGCCATCCTGTATGGTGCTTTCGAAACAGGCTCCATTATCGGTGCTAAGTCGATAGTGAACTCTACCTCTCTATCTGGAGGTAATCCTGGTAACTCCTCAGGAAACACATCCTCATATTCTAGCATAACTGCTATCTCTAAAATAATATTCTTCCCTTCCTTATCCTCCTTCAAGAATGCCAAATAACCGCTGCACCCCTTTCTGATCAAGTGCTCGGCCCTGACTGCAGAGATAAGTGGCATATATGTCGATCTCTCCCCTCGAAATTGAAACGATCTCCTTGTGTTAGGTCTAAAAATGATGACCTTGTTTTTACAATCTACCGTAGCACAATGCTGTGACAACCAGTCTATGCCAAAGATCACGTCGAATCCTTGCATGTCTAACAGTATTAATTGTGCTACCAATTCATAAACATCTCCATCCTGAATACCTACTACTACTGACTTACAAACTAGTTCTGTGTTAACTAATTCCCCAGTCGGAATAGACACTGCTAGAATAAAATCCAATGTCTCCGGAATAATCTTCATTTTCTTTGCAAACCTCAGAGTGAGAAAGGAGTGGGTAGACCCTGGGTCTATCAACACTCTAGCTTCACATGCTACGGAGCATCTTTTTTCTTATACTCGTAACATACCTATAACATACGTACATATAGATATAGTGCATATTTATTTATCCAACTTTAATGTACAAGAACGAGTCTACACTATTTTCTAAATACATGCACCTTCTCTATCTAAAATTTTTAAAAAATAAAATTTTTTATTTAAAAGGAATCTCACCTTGGATAACATCGTGAACATTCCTTGCTTCCTGGGTAGTGACTGCATAGACTCTTCCTTGCATGACCGGCTTCCTTGATCGTATAGGTCGTGACATTGAAGTAGAAACCACCATCTCTTTAACCATATTTGGACAGTCTTGGATGATGTGACCTATCTTCCCACATCTATAGCAACCTCGCGTGCCTTTCTTGCAATCTATCATTTTGTGAGACTTGCCACACTTGGTGCAAGTCTCCCCTATAGTCGACGCTGCTCATGAGAAACCCTATGTAACTGCTGCTCCTGTGGTGATAGCAGGACTCTCATATCTCATCGGCCTCCCCGACACAAGCATTGGGAATCTCTGGTAGTTCGTTTGCTAAACCAGTCTCACATTCCCTGGTTAGAACGGTTGCCTTTGAATAGGCGCTACGAACCTTAGCTTTTTGTTCACCGGCTCGTAGTTCCCAACTCTATTCTGATCCGTTCTCCCTTTGCTTGACTGGTCCCTTCTTCTGTATATGTCTTCATTATCCTCTTCAATTACCAAGGCCTTGCTCATGACCTCTCCATATGTCTTCAACTCAAAAGCCGCTACATGTCCCCTGATGTCCGGCCTCAAGCCACGTTGTAGTCGTTTTGCTTTCATCAAGTCCGTGACTACGTACTTAGGAGCAAAGCGAGCAAGTCGCATAAATTCAATCCCGTACTCTCTAACTGTCATCTTCCCTTGTTCAAGCTATAAAATTTTTACTTCCATCTGATTTCTTACAACTTCAGGGAAGTATTGTTTATTGAATTCCTCTACAAATTCATCCCATGTCCAGGGCAATCCTGGGGTCTCCTGAGCCCTAGTCCTAGAAACGAACTTCCACCAAGGCCCAGCCTCCCCATCAAGTATATAAGTTGCCCAACGAATACTCTCATCTTCCATGCATGTAAGCAGGCTAAACACCTTCTCTATTTTGCTCAGCCAATTTTTAGCAGTTATTAGCTCAGCTTGCCCTAAAAAGTTAGGAGGACGCATCCTCCTAAACTCTATAAATGCAGAGGGCACTGGCGCTGTAGGACCCACTAGAAGGATAGGTGGTTGTTGCTGATCGCTGACATTGTGAGTTGCCAGAGATGTTGCCTATTGAGCCATGGCTGTCGCCGTGGTTTCCATGGTGTGCATCATCCTCTGACGCTCCTCTCTCTCTTCATTCCTTTCCCTTATTCTTTCTTATTCTCTTTGCTCTCTTTCTTGTCGATATCATTCTCGGCTCTCTTTATGGTCTTGGCTCTCTTCGCCACTACTTCCTGAAGCCCCTCTATCTCCCATTGGCACTCTGTTCGTAGCCGAGTTGAAGTCATCTCTACTATGCAAATTTCTATCATGACCGCCCCTGGGTCGACCTCTTCCCCTAGAAGACATAACGGCCTGCAAGTGAAACCAAAGTCTCATTAGCAGAAGTCCCTATGCTCTGGCAAAAATAAGAGTTATCAGAATTTCTAAAAGAAACTGCTTTGATACTAACTATGATAGCCCGGATTTTGGCACCACGAAATCCTTGCCATCAGCACGATCCTCGAGGCCATGCCCCATCAATCTGCACGGAACATTAGTATAACCAAGCACAATAAAGCATAAGAATTGAATTTAACTAAATCTCCATGCATTAATGATATATTATAGTGAAAGCTACCAAGGTAGTTCAAATCCCATGCCTCTGCATGAGCAGAAGAACCGACCCAAACCATCGGTGATATAACAAGGTCACCTCAGATGGTTCGCCAAAAGAATATAAATATCATAGCTTAATTACAATTCTAAAAAGGGCTTGACATATCAAGCCGTACAATCATGCTCTCAAAATAAATCAACGTACGTAGGGGTCCTCTAGCAGAAGTCCTCTGGAGGAGGCTCCTGATCCTCCCCCGACACGTAATCCGAGTCTCCCGGATCAAAGTCTCCAGAAGTAATAGAAGCAGCAGTCGCAAGTATGAGACCTGCGACGTATAGTCTAAAGGGTGAGCTACATCATAGCTCAATAGGGAAACAAACTGAATTGAACATAAGTTAGTCTCTCACATATATGCCATGATAATTAACAGAATGATGTATCAATAAGTTTTCTTGGAAAAGTAATTTAAATAACTGAAAAGATGCATTTGAATGTCATTATTACTTTACATGTTTCATTTGTTCTCATCTTGTTCATTAACCGCAATGATTCAGCCTAAAGACTTAAATCATAACTTAAATATTCCCCGACTTACTATAGCGTCGGGTGCCCGATGGAATACCCACCATCATCGTCTAATCAGACATTTTTATATCTTTCAATTTCTACCCAGGTCCCTTTCTCATAGGCGATGGGGTTCATATCTCATATATAAACAACAACATCCCTGGGATGTCCAACTGGTGTACGGATTGGCCATCATATCGGTCACGGATATCTTGTCGCATCAGTCGTGAGTATACCACCACGTCGGTGGGGTATTCTCGAAACCTTAAATATCAAGCGCATTACATATAGTTATTCACCTTGTGATTGTGCTAAATATAGTAAATTAGGCCTTATCATTCTCATTCTCTTTACTTTACATGATCACTTACATCCCTGGGATGTCCAAGTCAATGCATCGTACAGATGCCTTTATCATTTTCATATCCCCTAGGGACGTCATACTTATTTACTTGGTGTTCACACACACACACTCATACTTCGAATTCACATTTTCAATGTATAATTACTCTTTCTTTTTCACTACATACATGATCTTGCAATTAAAGTACATGTTCAAGGTGTTCCCTACCTCACGTGTCCGGATGTCCAAGCATCAAGATCTCACGCAGTTCCCCATGCTTGTCTTCACACGTACTACCTATGGTATACCATAACATAAGTAAAGCATCAAGAAGGATGCAGAAACTGTCTAAATCGATTGATTGATCTCCAAAATCGATCAATCGAAATCCCAAAATCGATTTATCGATCCCAAATCGATTAATCAAATTTCCAAAATCGATTGATCAATTTCTCAAATCGATCAATCTATTTTCCTCAGCTCTCATTTTCCAGTCATTGGAAGTGCTCAGACGATTAATCGATTTTCAATCGATTAATCGAATTTCAAAAATCGATTGATCGATTTGAGAAATTGATTGATCGATTTGAGAAATCGATCAATCGATTTCGGGTCACTTTGCCCAACTGACTTCCAGGCCAAAATTGATCAATCGATTTGGTCAGAATTTCAGCCCTTTGCGGGTATTTCTTTCAAATTTCTTCCTTATCATTTTTCCTTCATTTCCATTCTTTAATTCATCATTTAAACCACAATTTAATGCACTACAACATGTTTAAAACAATTTCAATATAACTAACCTCAATTTAACCAAGGGTTGATACAATGGTTGGCTCAAAGTCTAGGGCTCTTAGCTTTGACTCCAATGGTTTCCAACGCATTGAATCCGGCGTTAATTGCTCAAACCTGTCTTCACTTTGGAATCCACATTAACTCCCCATCAATTACTCCTTCCTTACTCTCTCTTTCTCTCTTCTTAACTCTTCTCACCAACCAAACCAAGAGAAATAACTTCTCTTTAGTTATTAATCTCTTTTAACCTTTCTCTAGCTTCGGTGTTAGGCACATACACCCAAGACCCGTGTATATGGTCTCTAAACTGGTTCTAATACTTAGCACATGTGTTTGCTCACATCAAACTCAATTGAGTCATAGTCAACGATTCGTGCTGACCTTCACTTGGTTAAACTACGACCAGTCGAGTACATATCTCGAGGTCACTTTTTAACATTCAAAATTTGGGGATGTTACATCCCATGTCCCATCGCTTCCCACTAATGTCAAGCCACAGCACGAGCATACTGTCAAAAACTATCCAAGTCCCATCGCGGTATCACCACAATACCACTTGTCCCATCGCGACATCACCTTCCCCAAGACGCTACATCACACCGGCAACCACCAACCGCCACAGCAGACAAAGCAAAAAAAAAAGAAGAAAGTAAAGATAACTTCAAAGCTCCATCGCAATAGCAACCCGCTACAATATGACAAGTTCCATCGCACAACCCAGGTAAGTATTACTCATTTTTCAATTACTTGATATTTCTTATAAATATAGTTATTTATGATTAAGTCAAAATATTTCTAAAACCCATTTCTCTTGACTCGCGAGTACTGTAGTCCTCCCATAAGAGACAATCATCAATATTCGTCGAGAAGGTTATATGGAGTATCTGACATGCCAAGTGTCGTCTTGATAACCTCATAAACGATCGGGTTCACAAATCTCGTACCGGTGGATTTGCTCAGCGACGTCTCGGTAGCCACATTTTCTACCGTTTTACCACCGAATTGATCTTAAGTTAAAATAACTAAAATTTCAAAATCTCATGATCCTCTTACTTGCTTCAAAAAAAAAAATCTTTTACTATAAAAAAAAAATAAACAAAGAAAGAAAACAAAAAAAAATCAGAAAGAAAATAATACTAAAAAAAAGCAACAAAGTAAATAGGCCCAATTCACTCCTCTAAATACAAAAAAAAAATCGATTAAGTGCCTCATTACCCATATACCATAAAGCTGACTTTTAACTCCTGAGACTTCCTGAACTCACGATCAAGCGCATCTCCCACTACACAGAATTGGAACAAGCGCATATGCCACTTCGCAGAATCACTTGTTCAGATATCTTAGGATCAGAATTCTCCAACTTAAACACCCCCTGAACTCACAATGAAGCGCATATCCCACTACACATAATTGGATCGAGCACATACGTCACTGCACAGAATCATTTGTTCAGATACATTAAGACTAGAATTCCCTACTTAAAAGACTGACTCGAGCTGAATCAAGCGCACACGTCACTGCGTAGAATTCAACTGATCACACCTCACAAAATTCACCTTAATTACCAGCCCAAACCGGCCCCTTTCCCCTGGAAAACTAAACAACAAATATACTCAATCTAAGAACTTACAAATGCCTATTGGAAAAGAAACGCCTATTGGAAAAAGAACGCCTGACGCGCATTGGTGTGAGCAATGACGCACCCAGTCTGACATGACTTGTTAAAGCCTTCGATATTATATTACACTCTCACTTTTGTATTACCGGTCCCTGGACCTTATGGACATTTGTATGATGCCCTCTGGTACCTCGATCGCGCCATATCCCTTTGTTATCTCGCGCCATGCGACGGGATGTGCCATACACCCACAGATCCGAAAGTGCCTTTCGTCAGCTATCACTGGGCCCTCGAATGCTCTATTTAAGCTTGTGCTAATAGATAAGAAAGCCAAGCATGTCATGTCAGCATCCCTAATTTACATTTGTGAATTCCTAAGTGAAACGAGAAAGCACCTCGAATGAGGGGTGTCTACTTCTTCGACGCATTCTACTTCGCAAGAGCGCACCGAAGAGGGGCATCTATAGACACCCCCATTTTACCTTCTCGGAGTATACAAACTTGTTCGGTCAACCTTTGATCCTTTTAACCCGTGGTGTGGGACCATGCAATAGTACATGGCTGAACGCAGGCTGAAATAATAGCTCTGTGGCTCAGATCCCAGCGTAGGGAGACTATATATATATATATATATATACTGAAATAAAAGTATATAGCTAGAATGCAGACTGAAACAATAGTCTTGTATTTCATTCTAGAGACCATACCCGAACAATGTCGGATAACCTCGCGCACAATTAGATCGCACGCAAAACCACAAGCGCATGATCAGTCCACCTTTCATACCAAACTTCCTTTCCCAGACCGATTCGAGACTCTATTACACGCTTGAAATAGGACGCGTGATCGGATTGAGCGCTTCACCACTAGCGTGCAATTGGCCTACACCCAACCTAGTCTTACTACCCTTGACCCCTATGTTTCCATGATTAAATGCTTCAGGTTAAACGCTTAATCAGATTGAGTGCATAATAACATGCGCGCAATTAGCCCTAATTTGTTAGGACTAGGAGACTCGCTAAGCAAGTCAGCTTGTCGCTCACTGAGTCAGTGACCGACTCAAAGCGATTAAGCGCTGGAATCCAGGTGCGCAATTCAATTAAATGCCCATAAACAGACATGTAATTGAAGAAAAACCTATAAAAGCTTTTTTTCTCGAAGAGAGAAGAAGAGGCTACAAATTTTGAGAGAGGAGACGATAAATTTTGAAACCAGAGAACTCCGAGCACAAACCCACAGAACCTAACCATGATTTCGAGATTCAAACGCCCGAACTTTCGAGGATTCTCTCTGCAATCCCAACCCCCCTTAGGTAAGGATTTAATATTTTAGTTTCTGACCGTAGCTTATAATCTCTAGATCTATTAATTTTTTAATTTTATTTTCAGTCATAGACTGTAGCACCCTTTTCAGACCGAATCTTCTATTTCTGGTTCTAATTCCCTGCTTTTAAAACCAATCCTTGATTCGTCGGTCCGATATATCGACCCTTAAGACCGAATTCTACTCTAAAATCATGGTTTACAGTCCTATCATTAATTTTTGGTTCTAACCCTCAGAGTTCAGAACCAATCCTTAATCATACGGGCTGATTTTCTGATTTCGGACCTGAATTCAGTCCTAAAAGGTTTTTTTAATTTCAATTTCTTAGTTTAATACCTCAAAAACTCCAAAAATATTAATTTTAGTTTTCATAATTCTAGTTTATAATTCAATTTGCCCCTATTGTTCTGAAATCACCTCTGAAAAGCCTAAAAGTATTACTTTACCATCCAAAATTCAATTTTTTCTCTTTAATCTCAGCCACCCGATTTGCTCAAGGGAGCTTACAGAGGGTACTCGGGAACGAGGCCAATCCTCTTTAGCATAGCGGGCCCAAACCCTTCTTTGTTTAGAGTTTTTATAATTAATAAATTGCTTTAATTAGTTTATATCTAGACATAATTGATTATTCCAAATTCGAATTCTAGGAAATTTAGTTTATTCATGATTAGTTATATTTTGTCACAATAAATCCGTCAATAATTAGGATCGTAGATAAATCAGTGATTTTGTTTCTGTTGATATTATAATAGAAAATTAAATTTATTGCTTTAATTAGACCCGTAGAAAAATTAGTCTTTTTATTTCAATTAGAATTGTAGTAAAATTATTACGAGTTCTTTAATTAGAATTATAGTAGAATTACTACAATTGCTTTAATTAGAATCCCAGAATAATTAGCATGCTTAATTTTAGTTAGAATATTATTGGAACTGATACATATGTACTCCTAGTACTAATAGGAGATTGAAATCGATTGGACTTTTAGTAATACCAGAACCTTGATGCTCACTGGACTCTTGATAGCATCAGAACACTAAAATAACTCACCTTAATAAGCCCATACAACCAGAACATAATAATAATAGAATTGGGAAATCTAAACTCATCGGAATTATAATTATAAAGGAAAATAAGAGAAGAATTAAACTAACTAAACTAAAAAGAAGCACTGCTATTGACGTTCGCAAGCGGAAGATTCAGTATAGAAGTAATCCACACTCGCTTCACAGTGTGATTACTGACGTGTTGCAACGTCGTTAAATATCTGTAGCTGGCAATCGCAATCAAACTAAGAACCTTCCTAGAAAAATCCCCTCTTTAATTTATTTTTGTCATTCCAAACACCGCATCGCTAGAGTCCACCTGGACAGAATTGGAGCCACTGATTCAACAAGTGCTGAGAGGAACTCAGAAAAAGCATGCACCAACAAGAACACGTCAAAGAAGTAGACACCTCTCATTCGAGGTGTCTTCTTGTTTCTCTTGAGAAATCACAAATGTGAACTGGGGATGCTGACATAACATGCTTGGCTTTTTTATCTATTAGTGCAAGCTAAAATGGAGCATTTGAAGTGTAAATGGTAGCTGTCGAAGGACACATTTCGAGTCTGTGGGTGCATGGCGCATCCTGTCCCATGGCGGGGGCTAACAGAGGGATTTTATGTAATCGAGGTACCAAGGCGTTAATCAAATGTCCAAAATAAGGTCTAGGGACCGATAATAATAAAATAAAGTATCATGTAATATTGAAGGCTTTTGTAAGTCATGTCAGACCGGACGCGTCATTGCTTATACCGATGCATATCAGGCGTTCCTTTTCTAATAGGCATTTATAAGTTCTTAGATTAAATATACTCAATGTTCAGTTTCCCAGGAAAATGGCCGGTTTGGGCTGGTAATTGAGGTGGGTGTCTAATGAGGTGTGCTCAATTGAATTCTACGCAGTGGCGCGTGTGCTTGATTCATCTGGAGTCGGCCTCTAAGTTGGGGATTCTAGTGCTAATATATCTGAACAAACGATTCTCGCAGTGGTGTGTGCGCTTGATCCAATTTTGCGCAGTGGGATATGCGCTTGATTGCGAGTTCAGGGGTCGACCTATAAGTTGAGAATTCTAGTCCTAATGTATCTGAACAAACAATTATGCATAGTAAATGATTATGCGCAGTGGCGTGCACGCTTGATCCAATTCTGCGCAGTGGGATATGCGCTTGATTGCGAGTTTAGGGGTCTTAGGAGCTAAAGGTCAGGTTTAAGTCTAATTTATTATGCGCGGGTGATGGGGCGCTTAATCAGTTTTTTTTTTATATTTAAAGAAAGGTGAGTCAGGTCTATTTATCTTGTTGCTTTTTTCTTTTTTTCTTCTCTTTTTTTCTTTTTTAATAGTAAGGGGATTTTGAAAATTCGAGAGTTTTAAAATTTTAAAATTTTAGAGATTTTAACTTAAGTTCAATTCGGTGATAAAACGGCAGAAAATATGACTTCCGAGACATCGCTGAGTAGATCCACCAGTACGGGATTTGTGGACCCGACTGTTATTATGGTTGTCAAGACGACACTTGGCATGTCAGATACTCTATCTAACCTTCTCAACAAGTACTGATGATTGTATCTTATGGAAGAACTACAGTGATTCGCGAGTCGAGAGAGACGAGTTTTGAAAACATTTGACTTAATCATAGGTAACTATATATTTACGAGGAATATTGAGTAAAATAAAAAAGTGGGTAGTACTTACCTGGGGGTGATACTTATCTGGATTGCGCGTAGCTTGTATGGTCTGGTGGCGCCGTAGTGCCGCGACAGGACTTTGGAGATTTCTTCTCTTCAAGTCTGCTGTGGCGGGTTTGGCGATTGTGATGTGATGTCTTGGGAGAAATGATGTCGCGATGGGACCTGGGGATTCTCCCTTTCTTTAGCTGCGTGCTAGGTGAGCCCTGGTGGGACGTGGGGATCAATTCGGGAGACAGAGTGCTCTTTGCCTTAGCGATGGGACATGCTCAAGCTTTCCCTCTTTTCATCATACTGCATGGCATGTGCTGTCTGAGCTTTTTTTGTTCAAGTAGTGATGTTCGCAATGGGATGTCGACTGAGTGTAATTAGCAGTGGCGTGCTCATTTTCTCAGGAGATTTGCTTTCGACTTCTCGCGATGGGACATGAGGGTATGGTTAATTTATTATGATGGGACTGGATATTAAAGTTATATCGCATGTGTACATGTTATCGCGATGGGGATGGGTGCTATCGGTGCTTCCTTCTCATGAAAGGGCACGCGATAGGACGGGTGAGCAGGTCTTTCTTTTCTGTCTGAATAGCCTGTGAAGCTACGTGATGGGACAAAAGAATTTTGATCAACGTGTGATACAAAGTTAGGCATTGTGCGCCTATTTTAGGTTGCTTAAAATGATTGCGCCCCTATTTTTGGGCGTGCGATCTCATACTTGAGGGGCCATTTATGCGCGTGTGAGTATGCATGTGATTGCATTATGCGCTATAACCGTAGCGCGTGATCGAGGCATCATCAGGTCAGTGTATGAGTGACCTTTTAGGTCGCGTGATGGAAGTGTGTCGTTTGATAAATTTGCGCGATTCATGGAGTGTGCGTGATCGGAGCGTTGCACGGTGGGCGCGGGCGATGGCTTATTTGCGCGCTTTGGTTAGGGCGCGTGTTTTGGATTGTGCGCATCGTGTGTGACGCGTGATTTGGTTAAACGCCTGTGATCTGGCACGTGATTGAGTTCGTACTTTATATAAGCGAGGGAGCTTTTATTTAATTTTCATTCTCTAGTTTAGTCTCGAGTTTTGACCTATTTCTGGATATCTTGTATTCTGAAATTCATATTTTAACAATATTGGGTGATCTAATCGTCCGATTGGGATGTTGTTTCTTCCTATATTTGTTATTTCGCGTGATCTCCGTCCCAAGGTGCTGCTCATGGACGACATTATTCTGGGAATGGGCGGTATTGGGAATGCGCTAGTCTTCACATCGATCCTTTTTAGGGAGCAGTGAAGGCAACGTTGAGGAGGCGACGGCGGTAGAGGAGGTGAAGATAGTAGAAGAAAAGGAGTAAAAAGTAGAGGGATGTGTTTCTCAACCAATTCTCCCTGAAGTCTCCGATTGGATGCTCCGAGCGGAATCTGCTTCTCGCTTTGTCTCAGTTTTGAACCCAGTCTTCGTTTTGGGTTGTAGGTTAAAGTTTTAGGTTTTTGTTTTTTGTTGTGAATTCAAGAGGTATGCCCCCGATGATACTTGTAAAACTTTTGAATTATAAATAAAGAGGCATTTTTTTTTATTTTGTCATGCTTGTTTATTCGTTTAAACTTATTAGCGGATTAGTTAGATTTATCTGATTTGTTTGACTTATTTCAGGTTTTAGTTTAGCTTGGAGTTCAGTTTATTTTTATGGGGCTTGTTTGAAGGGTTTATTGGGTTCCAATGGGTTTGGTTGGGGCATTTTTCTCGGTGGGGTCCCTAACAATTTAGGGTTTCATTTTTTTTAGAGTGAAGTTTAAGGTATTTTGTTTTAGTCTTTCATTTGACTTGAAGTGACACTGGTTAAAAGGTGTAAGTTTTCAAAAGTTTTGGATGGGTGTTAAGTGTTCAAATCTTATCGGCTTGTTTACTTTGCTTTGAGATTTGTGTTTCCTTGAAGGGGTAAGTGTTTTGTGATTATTGATTCATCTGAGTTTGTCATGGATTATGGTCTTTCAAGGGGGTATGTGTTTGGTTTAGATTTAATTAGATTACAAGGGTTTAAAGGTGTGACACTTGTCATTTGGTAATTCAGGAGGTATAGTTTATAAATGTGTGAGCTAAAAGTTTTTGGTTCTTGTTGTTTTGAATTTTATTCCAAGTTTGGGATTAAAAGTTTTGGGGCATTTTTTTTTGTTTATTTTCTTGTCCATTAATGTCTTTTCTTCCTTTCTTTTTTGTATCTCGGGTGTTGGGCCCGAAGAGTTGTGTTTATTGAGTGGATTATTGAGAATAGACGGGATTGAAAATGTAAGGTAGCAGTCGAATTGCTGTCATGCTAAGGGAAGAGATGGAGGAGAGAAAGTAGTTTCCCGAATAAATTCGGATTCGGGCATTGCCTGAACGTGTGGATTTTAAGTTATATATTCAAAGGGTATGCCCTCGGTGTATTTTGTAATTATTTTATTTATTTATGAAGTAATTATATTTTTTACTTCATTTGTGGCAGTTTCTGCTTAGTAAATTTTGATTTATTTGGTAGCTTACTTCAACTTGTTTTGAGTGTGATGCTTATTTATTTAAATTTGGTCTGTTCTTTTTTATTTTGATCTGGGGTGTTTTGGGAGCAGTTTTTGGTTTAATTTAGTTTAGGTTCAAGTGAATGAATGAAGGGGGCATTTTTTGTTTTTTGTTTAGTCTTGGTCTTAGTTGGAGTGTGTAGGTGATGTTGGGGGGCATTTTTTTTCTTCATTTTTGGTTTGGTTTAGTCTTAGTCGAAGTGTATAAATGATTGGCCTTAACAAGGACGTAGTTTAGGTTAATAATCAGTGTTGGAAGTTTCCTAATTTAGGCCTATGAATGTGTTGTCCTAGGCATTTTTTTCTTTGTGTTTTCAGAGATTTGTGCTCTTCACTCCGAGTGCATAAATTAATTGCGCACCACAGGGTGGACACGCGTTTGAAGCGTCAGAATGTTATTAAGAGCCAGTTTTCGGTCGTTTGACCGAGTTAACCGCATGGAACCGGGCACGTGATTAGGGCTGTGGCTGGTCACTGTACGGGTGACCATTGGCGTTCGCGCGCCACTTTGTGGGCGCTTGAAGTGATTACGCGCTTAGTAGGCTGCGCGCAACCAGATGGTCGGGTTGGTTTGAGTGAGCGACGATTAGGTTACATGCTCATCACCGGTCGTGTGATTCAAATTAAGCACAATGAGAGTGGTGTGTGATTGGTTTGAGCGTATGAATTTATGCGCGTGATTTTGGCGTGCCTTATAAATAGTTCAAAACTTTTCATTTTTTGTCGCGCGATCCATGTTAGTCTTCAATTCTCTGTTTTCTTATTTCTTTATGCTCTAATTTTTGTGTTTTTGTGATATTTTGCTATCCGGCCATCCATTTCGAGCGTTGTTTCCTTTGTTCTCTTTAGTTTTTTGAGCTCTTTGTTTTAGGATGGAGGGTGAGGGTATTGGTGGGTGCGATCTTACTATTTTTGAGTTGGAGAGGATGTTAGGGGAGGAGATAGGTGAGACTTCCGAGGCTCGGACCAACGTTGTAGAGGAGGTGGATGTTGGGGAGGTGGTTAGAGAGGAGGTACTGGAGATTGACTAGTCGGGGGTCAAGGAGGAGGTGCTCGAAATTGAGCAAGGGATCACTGAGGAGAGTGAGAGGGTTGAGGGTGAGATACCTGAGGGTGAGAGAGCTGAGGGCGCAGCTAAGGAACACTAGGGTTACAGGGGCGCGTGACAAGGCGGATGCCCGAGAGTATGTGCAGTGGTTTAGTGGGTTGGGTGGCGGGCGTCTCTTCACACGTCCCTTCCATGGGAGTGGCTCTTTTGCGATTGGTGGGCCAGAGTCGGCGTCAGCTTTGAGGGAGAGGTTGGCTGTATTGGAGCATGGGAATCTTACCGCGAGCGTGCGGGGGCATTAGACGCCCTCAATAGGGCGATGGAGTGGATGAGGTGTGCTCCTCGTTCGGATGAGGAGATGCTGCACTCCTTAGCCTCCTTGGTCGCTCAGGCTAGGGCGGCAGAGGATGGGTTAGGGGCTCGGCTAGCGGAGACTTGGCGGCTCCTGGTGAGTTAATTTATATTTTTTGGTATTATATGGATTCGGTCTTCTGGTCGTTCTGACATGGCTGTGGTGTCTCGTTTTATTTTATTTTGGACAGTCTACGAGGGAGGGTGGGGTTGCTCGTCAGACGGTGATGATAGAGTTGTCACGCGGTCAGCAGCAGGCGGGCCGAGAGGTAGAGGCCAACTTAAGATCTGAGATTGATCGATTGGTAGGTGTCTTTATAAATATAATTTAGCATTGTTAGCATTGTGAGCTTGCCAACTGATGTGTTTATTATTATTCGTAGAGAGCTGAGCTCACTGTCGGAGGTCCCGTTCTGACATTTGATCCATCTTCAGTTGCTTCCTCTAGTCGGAAGGATTCAACGATGGCTCAGCTTCGGGCCGAGCTAGATCATTGGGTAAGTTCCATTCAATCTTTTATCTTGTTTGTGTCATTGCATTAGTTTGTCGGGTGTCGTTGTTTTGCTTTCTTAATAGTTTGCTAACATTACGTTGTATTTCAGTGTCGGGTTGTCGAGGATCTTCAAATGAGGGAGGCGACTGCTTCCTCTCTACGCCCGGAGAGTCAGGTATAGTTTCTGGTGTGGTGTAATTCTGTTTAGGTTATTTCGTCTTTATTTTGTTTTGACATATCTTTTTTTGGTTTGTTTGGTTCTTTGTGCAGGCTGTTCCGGACTCTGCTTCCAAGGCTCCCCCTCAACAGTCTGTTCCTATCCCTAGTCAGGTATGTTTTAGTTATTGTGTTCGTGATTTATTTGTCATTATAGTATTTTTTTGATGTATTTGTTTGGTCTTGTTATAGCCGCCTACGTTCGCTGTTCCTTTCGTGCCTCCTGCTGATCCAGCGACCGCTGAGATGGTTGGGCGACTCCTAGAGGAGAGGCTGGATCTGGTATGGTTCTTTTCTTTTCAAAGCCTTTTCTATATTCATATATATATATATGTTAGTTTTCTTTGACTTTGTGTGGTTATGCAGGTTCGTTAGCTTGAGGAGGTGCGTCTAGAGGCGGCGCTAGCGCGCGTCACTCCTGAGGCGAGACGGACTCTTAGGGAGACGCAGAGTCGCGAGGACCTGCTTGTTGAGATGATGTGGCACAGAGGACTCAGACTAAGGCGTTGGAGGCAGCGCGTCTTACAACACGGGCAGAGATGTAGGCGTCCCTAGATAGACTGGGTGTTGTTGCCAGGGGAAGCGATGCAATTTTGATCATTCGGAAAGAGATTTTGTGTGACAGTCAATCGATTGAGATTTCTTCTTCAATCGATCGACTGAGTTCTGTGTTTTTGCGGGCTGACTAGTCAATCGATTGATTCGAAACTATCAATCGATCGACTGTTCTGGATTTTAATTTTAAAATTCCAACAAGTTAAAAATCCGAAGTTCGAATTTTAAATTTTGAATATTTGAATTTTGAAATTTTGAATTGTGGATCTTTAAAATTTGAATGATGAAATTTTTGAAATTGTTGAAATTTGGAATTTCGATTTTTGAAAATTGAAATTTGGAGCGTGAAATTTGAATTTCAAAATTTGAAATTTGAAATTTAAAATTTGATTTTTAATATTTTTTTTAAGATTGCAAGTTTAGGATCTTTAAGATTTTTATCTTTTTTTGGTTAGGATCTTTAGTTATTGTCTTTTGTAGGATTTCTTTTTTTTAGGCTTTATAGGATTCTCTTTTCTTTCCTTTCTTCTCTTAGATAAGATTTTGTAGGATTTTGTGGAACTTCTTTTAGATTTTAAAATTTGAAATTCGATTTTTAAATTTTAAATTTTAAATTTGAATTCGAATTTGAAAATTAAAATTTTAACATTTGGATTTTGAATTTAAATTTCAAATCTTGATTTTGATTTTGAATTTTAAAATTTTAATTTTGAAATTTTAATTTTAAATTTTGAAATTTGAAATTTTAATTTTAAAATTTGAAATTTAATTTTAATTTTAATTTAAAATTTGAATTTGAATTTATATTTTGAATTTTAATATTAAAAAAAAAAATGAATTTTATCTGTTCGAATTCTGATTACTGTTATCAATCGATTGATATTTTACTATCAATCGATTGAGTTTTGGGATTTTTGGTGTTTGCTTGTCATTATGAATTTCTTTTGGGATTCTATCAATCGATTGACTCTTCTACTTCAATCGATTGACTACACCTCTGCTAATTGCTATTCAGTTGTATTACCTATTCTGATCAGTCCAAATTTTGAATCTCAATCGATCGATTTTAACACATCAATCGATTGACTGATAAAGTCTTCTGCTGGAACCTTGTTGCGTATTCTTCAATCGATTGAGTCCAAAAATTCAATCAATTGAATCTTAAGCTTTTACATTATCGAGTTTATTGTGGACTTTATAGTCTTTGTCTTGGGTGTTGGTGCATGAGCTTTACTCGATCTCATCACCCACATCTACAGCCGTTGAATCTTAAGATTGAAATGTCTTGCAGAGAGAATCGTAGGACCCAAAGGATTCAGTATCACCATACTGAAGCCATGGCAGATCAAAGACAAAGATGATAAGAGAATAATCATAATAACAATGGAAATAATAATGAGAATCATGATGAGGGCCTAAAAACATTGGAGCATTACAATGATCCTGGTTTTTACGAGGATCAGGATAGTATCATGCATGCCCCCATTCTAGGAAACCATTATGAATTTAAATCGGCAATGATTCAAATGCTACCGATTTTTCATGGATTGTCCAATGAAAATCCACATGTTCACTTAAATGAGTTTACTAGTGTGTATAAAATGTTCAAAGTTCATAATGTCCTCGGCGAGATAGCTAAGTTGAAACTTTTTCCCTTTGCTTTAAGGGATAAGGCAAAAACTTGGTTCTATTCCTTAGAACCACAATCTATCCGGAGTTAGGTAGAGTTACACCATCAATTCCTAAAAAAGTATTTTCCCATGAGCAAAACCAATGAGTTGCGTCAGAATATTCAGTTCTTTACCTAACAACCTACATAAACATTTCATGAATGTTGGGAACGCTTTAAGGAATTGATCAGAAGTTGCCCTAATCATCAAATTCCAAGGTGGCAACAGGTCTAAAGTTTTTACAATGGACTGATTTTATAAGAGAGACACATGGTTGATGCATCCTGTGGAGGATCATGTGCCACAAAAGAGGCGGAAGAAATATGGGCATTGTTTGAGAAGTTATACCAAACGTCAATACAATATGAGACATTGGGGCGAACTAATCTAGATATGGCAACTAAATCTCATGTGTTGACAAAAGGTAGACTTTATGATGTCAACAATAATAGTTCAGATCTATCCACAAAAGTTGATATGTTATCCAAACAGATGAACATGTTGTTAGCTGCAACCAAGCAAGCTAAAATTCCCACCACCCCCATTACTTGTTCAATTTGTGAACACTCAGGTCACATGGCCAATAAATGTCCAACTACCCTGTCATTTTTTCCTGATGAACCTACTCCTCAAGAGCAGGTGAATGTGACTCAATCTTATCAGCGACAGGCTAAAAGCATGTACTCCAACGCCTACAGTCCAAAATGGAAAAATCACCCCAACTTAGGTTGGGGAGGATCAAACCAAATTGGACAGGTGAACCAGCAGTACAGATCTAACACAACGAGTGGATAAGAGAACTTTCGTCCATAATAGAATTCTAACTTTCAATAGAATTCTTATTGTCATCATCCAAATTCCGAGTACCGAAAAACTCAGAATTTCAATCAATCTCAGATCCCCATTTCGAAAGATTCTTATTTGGAAGAGAAGATTATGCGAAATATGCAAGCTTTTCAGCAGATGGTGATGGACTAATTTAGCCAATTGACCAATCAATTGAGTCAAAGAGACGAAGGTAGGCTTCTTAGCTAACCCCTCAATAATCCTCGAGGTCAAGCACCACCTGATGAAGGCCCATCGAATAGTCAATAGTTGAAAGTTGTTACTGTGTTGAGAAGTGGACGAGTGATTGATAATCAAGTGACAATGCCAATGGAATTGGAAAAAGAAGAAAAAGCAGCTAAAAAAAAAAGAGTCTGAAATAGAAGAGAAAGAGTCTCCTCAAATTTTCCAACAAGAACCTAAAGAAGAACCAGAACTTGAATCCAAACCCCATACCCCAAAGGCATCATTCCCTGAGTGCCCGACACCTCCTAAAATGAGGAAGGGACCATTAAAAATGAAGGAAATCTTTGAAACATTCAAGCAAGTAAAGATAAATCTTCCATTGCTTGAAATAATTAAACAAGTTCCTGAGTACGCTAAAATTTTCAAAGATCTCTACACCCGTAAGAGAAGGGCACATACTCAAGTGTCAAAGAAGGTGTTCCTGACTAATCAAGTCAATTCAATATTATGATTGGATGCACCAAAAAAACTTAAGGACCCCAGAGTTCCAACTGTTCCATGTGTTATAGGTGAGCAACCAATTGGTAAGGCGTTACTGGGTTTGGGAGCAAGCGTCAACCTGATCCCATACTCAGTATATGAGAAATTAGGACTAGAAAAATTGAAACCCACGACAGTTACACTCCAACTTGCTAATAGGTCAGAAAGATGACCTAAGGATATTATTGAAGATGTTTTGGTTGGAATAGATAAATTTATCTTTCCAGTGGACTTTGTTATTTTGGATATAGAACTGCCTGTTAAATTAACAAATCAAGTCCCAATCATTCTTGGACGTCCGTTTCTCGCAACCGCTAATGTGTGCATTAATTGTTGAACTGGAGTTATGGATGTTTCTTTTGGAAACATGAAAGTCAGGCTCAATATATTTCATGCGATGAATCATTTCCCCAATAAAGATGAGATTGACTGTTTCTACATTGATCAAGTAGACGAAGTAGTGGATGAAGCTTTGCCGTTAATGCTGACCAAAGAAAAATTTGAAACTGCTTTATAGGCCATCTATGAGGAAAAAGGAATTGAAAAGAAATAACTAGAAGAGAAGAGGACGAATTTATCAAGTCAAGATGATAAGTCATGCGAGACTGAGACTAAGATGGAACCGTTACCCGTCAAGTAAAGGATGAGCTGACACCATCAATCAGGCAGCCACCAACTGTTGAATTAAAGCAGCTATCTGAGTCACTCAAATATGCTTTCTTGGGACCTCAAGAAATATTTTCGGTAATAATTTTATCAATATTGTCGAAAAAGCAAGAGCATGATTTGTTGAAAGTGCTTAAGGACCACAAAGAAGCTATTAGATAGACCTTCGTTGATCTTAAAGGGATTGACCCATTAGTATGTATGCACAAAATATATCTGAAAGATGATAGTACACCATTGAGGGAACCACAAAGATGACTTAATCCAAACATGAAAGAAGTCATTTTAAAAGAGATTATCAAGTTACTCGATGCTGAAATCATCTATGCGATCCCTGATAGTGAATGGGTAAGCCCAGTTCAAATTGTTTCCAAAAATTCAGGAATTACAGTGAAGGAGACTACTGAAGGAGAATTGGTGCCTACACGTGAGACCACTGGATGGCGTGTATGTATCGATTATCGGAAATTGAACACTGCCACGAGAAAGGACCATTTTATCTTGCCATTTATTGATCGAATTCTAGAAAAGTTGGCAGGTCAAGAATATTATTGTTTTCTTGATGGTTACTCGGGATATAATCAAGTGCTTATATTTCCATCAGACCAAGAAAAGACAACATTTACTTTCCCTTATGGTACCTTTGCATATCGAAGGATGCCTTTCGGACTTTACAATGTGCTGGCCACTTTTCAACGTTGTATGTTAGCGATATTCTCGGATATGGTTGACAAATTCATCGAAGTATTCATGGATGATTTCTCAGTTTTTGGAAGGACCTTTGAAACGTGTCTTAACCATTTGACAGAGGTATTACAACATTGAATAGAATCCAATCTTGTCTTAAGTTGGAAAAAGAGCCATTTTATGGTTAAACAAGCAATTGTGTTGGGGCATATCATTTCCAAGAAAGGAATTGAAGTCAACAAGGCAAAAGCTGACTTAATTGCTAATTTACTACCACCAAAGAGTGTTCGACAAATTCGATCATTTCGGGGGCATGCGAGATTTTATAGAAGATTTATCAAGGATTTTAGCAAGGTGACTAAACCATTATGTACCTTACTTGGGAAGGACGTCCCTTTCATCTTTAATGATGATTGCATGAAGGCAATTTTGAAAATGAGAGAATTGTTATCCACTGCCCCCATAATCCAACCTCCGGATTACTCAATTCCCTTCGAACTAATGTGCGACGCATCAGATTATGCCATTGGAGCAGTTCTAGGCCAAAGAGTGAATAAGTTACCTTATGTAATTTATTACGCAAGTAAAACATTGATCGATACACAAATAAACTACACCACAACAGAGAAAGAATTATTGGTTGTAGTTTATGCATTAGACAAGTTTCGGTTATACTTGCTCGGGTCTAAGATCGTGATCTTTTCAGATCATTCTGCGCTTAAGTAGTTGTTGGCAAAGAAGGATACAAAGCCAAAATTGATCCGATGGATCCTGCTGCTGCAAGAATTCAATTTTGAGATACGAGACAAAAAGGGAGTTGAAAATGAGGTTGCAAACCACCTGTCTCGTATACTTCCCGAGGCAATATCTTCTGCAGAACCTATTCAGGACACTTTTCCCGATGAGCAATTGATGGTTATCCATACGGCTCTAAATGGAACTCCTTGGTATGCTAACATTATCAACTACCTGGTTACGGGTCGAATCCTGTTGCAGTGGGGCAAAAACGATAAAAATTTATTTTTCTCCCAAGTGAAGTACTACTTCTGGGATGAACCAGACTTGTTTAAATTTTGCTCTGATTAGGTGATTCGACGATGTGTGCCCGAAGAAGAACAATTAAGCGTGATGAATTTTTGTCATAATGGGGCTTGTGGAGGTCACTTTGGGGGGTAAAAAATGGCATTAAAAATTTTACAAAGTGGATTCTACTGGCCCATGATCTTCTGTGATGCAATGAATTATTGCATGAGGTGTTTAAACTGCCAATAAATATACAACTTAAAACAAAAACTTGAAAATCAGCACGTTCAGGCAGTGCATGCCTGAAACTGAATTTTCCGGAGGAGAAATGATGGAGAAGCCTGAAGAGGAATCACACGCTAAACGAATTGTAATAAAAAATCTTATCTTCACCTCCTTTTCCCCCTAAGATGCTGCTTATGACGAAATCTTCTAGATCACTCAATAAAATGATAGCATCGCAGAGCCCTTAGTTGGCAGGAAAGAGTGGTTTACAGAGAGCCACCCAGGACCTGAGGCATACACCTATGGAAGGCCGATCTTGGAAACCAAGGGAAAACCGACCAAAGGTCAATCCACAAAGCCTACAAAGGAGCAATTGGCGCCGACAACGAGAACTCTGGCACAGCTCTTTCCTTTGGTTTCCTTTCAGCCTCCTCTAACTCTTCCATCTCTTCCCTCAATGGAGTGGTGCCCCGGACACTACTCCATATTCCCAACACTGCCCATTCTCAATAAAAATAATAATTATAAACCCCTTAGGATTTAATACCCGGGATACAAAATAAAAAGGGAGAAAAGACGTTAAAATATACTAAAATCCTAAATGCCAAAAATTATTACAAGCTCATCTAAAATAAAATCCAAAATAAAACCCAACCCTTTAGGTACCTATTTATGGGCAAAGCCCCCTTCACCACAAAATGACAAGTGCCACATTTCTAGGCACCCTCCATCTAATTAAATCTAAACAAGGCACATGCCCCCTAAAAAGAACCACAATTCATGGAAAACTTAGATAAACCAATAATCACACAATACTTACCTTCAAGAAACACAAATCTACCACAGGTTAAATAAACCAATAGGATTAAAACATCTAACACCCATCTAAAACTCTAGAAACTAAATTCACACACCTTTGACATGTGTCACTCCCAACTAAACATAAGACCAAAACAAACAAAACTCTTACCTTAAACAAAATATATGCCTAAAAATTTCCTTAAAACTCCATTAATAATAATAGAATACAATCCTAACCCATCTGGACCACAAAAAATAACCTTAAAATTCCCCAAGATTCAAATAAAATCCAAATAAAAATCCAAAAATGAATAAAAGAAAATAGAACCAAATAAAATCATACGAAATAACAAAAGGGAAACACTGCCCCACACGTAGTCCCATCGTAACCAAGTCACCTACTGCGAAATTAACGCTCTACTGCGATCGGAACTATTCCCCTAGTGTAATACACAAAGAATCTAAACCCTGTACATCGTGTTAATACTCGGTATCAGGTGTTGGTACATAGTATCGCATTTCGTATATAGTGAAGGGGTCAATTAACCGATTCCATTGAAAGTCGAATACACATGCGATATTGCATACACAAGTAGATTACAACCTTGGACCGCACACACATACTCCTGTGAAGACCGTACACTTGGAACAATGTCATGTATCGAACCTAATCCTTGATCGACCCATCGCATAGCTGACACCAGGGAGCCACACATAACTGTTTGAGTATATAAGCCTCACACTGAAGCAATCAACTTTATGGTAATAAGCCCTTTTGGTATTCGGGTCTGACCCATGAAAGACCCTTTGAATCAGTTAAGACCCGTGCATTCAAGACCCAATAAGAGAGAACCACATGATGGCCCATACACCCTCTTTAGTGTGTGCAGCCTACACACCAAATCAAAAACCAAGACTATAAACCCAAATTTACACACATGGCCATGCATTTCCGTTGAAAACAAGAGAGAATAGAAGCCAACCCTCCTTCATTCCTCTGAAACCTAGTCTTCGAATCTTGTGCTGGCCATTGCTCTGTGGAGGTGATGACAATCGGAACTCAAACGAGGTGAACCTGGCAAGAAGGGTAAGTACCGAGCCGAACACACACACTCTCACCTTAGCATTCAATTATTTTGATGACGGTCCTATAAACTGCATGCTAAAAGGTACGTACCACGTTACTAACTTGAAAAACATAAGTTCTAAGAGTTAGATTCAAAAAACGGCATTTCGATGGTCGCATGCAATGAATTCGACGGTTGAACTCGGGAAAAGTGTGAAAATACAATGATCTCCGATGGTCGATGGCCAAAATGCGTTGCATGCGTGAAAAATCAAAGACGAAAGTATAAATCGAATAGAAAATCGGCGAATTTATACTTATTTGGTGATGAGAATCGGAACGCATGCATAAAACCTGAGGGATTTTGAGGAGTTTCAACATGAGGATGAAGGCAACCAAGCATAGAGGTGATCAGGTTTGCCCGGGCTAATCCTGAGCCAGCTCGGGCGAGTGAACTGCTAGGCATAGAAAGCAAAGGCATTAAGGACTCGCCCGGGCGAGTTTTATAGGAAAAATAGTTCGGGCATAACTCGCTCGGGCGACTAATAATGTTGAGTTAGTGAGGGCGACACTCTAACTCGCTGGGGTGAACTGCCTTTAAGGTGCGGGGCTTAACTTCTTTAGTGAGCTCACCTGGGTGAGTTTCAAAAGCCAAAATTTTCGAGCGAAAATCACCCAGGCGACTTTAAGTACACTTTGAGGCTTTAAAGAGGAAGCCACTGGGCGACTTTCCACGCTAGCCCGGGCGACTTTAGCTGCCATTTGAAAGGGGCGACTTAAAGGGGCCAATTTGGGAGGGCGACTTTAGGTGCCCCTTGAAGGGGGCAACTTTGTGTGCCACTTGAAATCTGTAAAGTCAACCGGACGACTTTTCCTTAGCCAGAACTAGTTGGGTAACAACCGGATTCTTGAGAAATAGACCCAGGTGGGTTTGACAGCTTAATTGTGCATAGAAACTCATGAGTATATTATGAATTAGGTGGAGCATGGGATTCTCATACACATGATTTTGGCGGGTATTATCGACATTGAGGTAGGGAAAACACCTTGCCAACTTATATGTTCTCCCGAAATCATGCTCATGATGCGATTTTTATATAAATTATATTCTCGCTATGATTTACAATTATGCATTTTCGCCATGATTTATCTTTATGTCTCTTGGAGGATATTTGATGTACATTTGCACTCACGTATTACATGGTCTCTTGTATATGCCTCCTGATATTCATGTGTACTTGTCTCGTAGTATCTCGTTCATAAAATTGTTCAATTCCATGTGTATTCGACCTATGCTTACGTGTTATGAATTGCGAGCATGTGCAATGAAGAGTGGAGCCTCCATGAGAGGGGTGGAGTCCCCGGGGTCACAACCCTGTGTCCACTACGAACTGCTCAATTCCCTAATACGGGATGCCTTTCCATGTGACTTGAGTTCTGAATGTATTAATGTAAGGGGAGTGGAGTCTCCATGAGAGGGGTGGAGTCCCCGGGGGTACGACCCTGTGTCCGCTACGGACTACTCAGTTTCCTAATGTGGGATACTTACTATAATACAATATGATATGCCTTGTCTCGAACCGTGCTATGTGATCCATTATATTTAAATCCATGCCATGTATCGTGAATAGTCTCGAATTTCGACCTTGTGTTTTCTTGCTCATTTCATTTATATGTTTCAATTTTGTCTTCGATTTTTTTGTTTCGATATGTATAGTGTAAGCATTGTTTATCCACCTTTATGTTTTGACCTACTAAGATTTAATGAATGTTTTACTCGAAATCGATATATTTTGAATACAATATGCAATAAGAATATGAATTAGAATGATGAGGTGTGATTTAGCATGGTATTTTCTCTAGTGAGCTTGGATGAAGCTCACTCCTCGACTATACGGCATAGCTGCAGGTGTGGACTCTGAATGTGATCCTGGTGGAGAGGATGACTTGGGTTACATTCCTGGAGAGGAGGACCCGCCTGAGAGGCAATTTTCGTAGTGTTGGGATAACTTTGAGAAGGTATATGGATGTGTTATTTTGGCTTTTTGATAAACTCTGCAGTGAGATACTTAATCAAATATACTAAAAATTTTGTTCCACTATTTAGATGAAGGTCGGCCTTCATCGGTGGATGGATAATTTTGATGTATAGTTTTGGATAGGTTATTTTGTGGGTCTATGTTGTTATTGCATTTACTCTTATAGCTTTGTATCTTTACGCATGCGCACTTTCCTTCCATTTCATATGCTTACCTTCAATGTATGGTCCAATCCTTTCGAGTTATTATACGAGAAGGATCGAGCTGTCAGGGAGTGATGCTCGCACTTCGATACCATAGCATCACTATAATTCAGATCATGACCAATCTTATGGCATAGATTTTTAGGTAAGGAAATACGGGCTGTCACAGGTGGTATCAAAGCCCTTGGCTATACTTATCATGGGCGTTCAGAGCTATGACATAGTAGAAGCAATGATGTTAGAATCTATAAACGTTAAGTTAGGTTCTTAGAGTTGACTAGGTTGATCTAATGTACTACTCATGTGACCCTCGTAGGTCAACATGCCTCCGAGAAGAGGAAGACCGAGAATAGTGAACACCGCTGGCGTGAACAATAATCAGGGATTTGTCACAGAACCAAATAACACCCACTCGGTAATAATAACAATGCCTCTGGAGTGGACAACAATTTCGGAAATGCCCCCGAAGTTGAAAGGACTGCTGGAAACAACTAGCAGCTACTGGAGAACGTTGTGAATGTCGTGACCATGCTCACGGAAAGGCGTCATCCATCCGGATTTTAGGAGTTTAGGAGATTGAGACCTCTAAGATTCTATGGTCAAACAGCCCGTTTGAGGTGAACAATGGTTGCAAGTAGAAAAGATCCTTCAGAGGATTAGGTGCACCGAAGAGGAGAAGCTGAGTTGGGCCTCATTCCAACTCAAGGGAGAAGTGGACCCCTAGTTAAAGTCCGTGGAGAGAACTCGGGCACCGGGAAACCCGTGGCCATGGGCTGCATTTAAGAAAGTTTTTAACGAGAAATATTTTCCGTCAACGGAAAGACGAAAAATGGAGATACAATTTGCAAAGTTAGTGCAAGGTGAGATGACAATTCAGGAGTATGAAGCAGAGTTCACTAGGGTCTCTCATTTTGCACCGGCATTGGTGGCCACCGAATTAATGAAAATGCAGAAGTTTGAGTACGGGTTGAAGCCGACCATTAAGGAAAGGATATCCCTCTTTGAAGCAGTGACTTATGATCGGGTTGTGAGACTGGCACTAATTGCGGAGAAGGATGTTAATAGCATGATCCAGAGATGGGAAGAGCATACCAGCAATAGAAGAAGCTAGTAGCAAACACTTAGTGTCGATCAAGCCAACAAGTGACCAATGTATTCAATGCCGCTGCCGACTCAATCTACCACCACGGTAGCATCTCGACCACTCTATTCGGCAGCTTTGCCACCCTTACCTCCGAGGCCTCCAAGGCCTTTCACTACGTCCAACACCACGACAACAGGAGTACCAAAAGCCCAATCAATGGCTTCTCACACTACATCTTTTGCACCCCAGACTCCATGCGCAAAGTGTGGGAATCCACACCAAACTGAGGAGTGCAGAAGATTTACTAGGGCCTATTTTAAGTGTGGCCAAATGGGTCACCGCATCTGAGTGTGCTCAAAGATGAAGGGTGTTGCAAGCACTACCACTCCAAATAAGCGAGCTATGAGATCCACGATGCAAGGTTGGGCATATGCAGTCTCCGCACAGGATGCTCAAGCCGACAAAGAAGTCATACAAGGTATGATCTTTACTTGCAATGTCAAATTTAGTATTTCGCATTTTAGATGAAGAAGGTGTATCATTACTAGAATTATTATGCTAGGTACTATAGCGCGTTATACACACAACTAATAATTTTTTTTATATACTTAATCTGCTATCATTCGCTTGAGTAAACAAAATGACATATGTGCCTATAGGGCCCTAGTGTTGATAGACCCGTGGTCTACGCACTCTTTTATCATGCTGACTTTTGCTAGAGAGATTGGCTACACACCTGAACCCCTAGATTTTGTCTTAGCAATCTCTACACCAACGGTAAGTGCAGTAAATACAGATACAGTATGTCGATCAGTGGTTTTCACCATGGCACATCGTCAAACCATAGCTGACCTAATCCTACTTGAAATGCAAGGATTTGACGCAATACTCGATATGGATTGGCTAACCAAGTTGCGAGCCAAAGTGGATTGCTTAGAGAAAACAATCACTCTCTACCCCAAAAGAGAGAGGCCATTTATATTTATTGGCATTCAATCAACCACCGCACCCTTTATATCAGCAATACGAGCCGAAAGACTAATTAGTAAGGGATTTCAAGGATACCTTGCCTTCATTCAAGGACAAAAGGATGAGAAGGTTGACATTTCCAACATCCTGATTGTCTGTGAGTTCCCCGACGTATTCCCTGATGAATTACTGGGTTTTCCACCAGAAAGAGAAGTCAAATTTACCATCGATTTAGCTCCTGGCACAGAACCAGTGTTGAAGGCTCTATACCGTATGGCACAGGCTGAGTTAAGAGAATTAAAGGAGCTGTTTCAAGAACTACTCGATAAAGGATTCATTCGGCCGAGTGTGTCTCCATGGGGAGCACCGGCCTTATTTGTCAAAAAGAATGATGGTTTGTTACAACTATGCATAGGTTACCTGTAATTAAACAAGTTGACCATAAAGAACCAATATCCATCCTCGAGAATAGATGACCTCTTCGATCAATTGTAAGGAGCGAGATTCTTCTCTAAGATAGACCTACGGTCAGGTTACCATCAGATGAAGGTGAGAGCTAAGGATGTTCCCAAAATAGCCTTTCGCACAAGGTATGGTCATTACGAGTATCTCGTGATGCCATTTGGGCTGACAAATGCACCTGCATCCTTTATGGATCTTATGAATCTGGTATTCAAACCCCATCTGGATAAGTTTGTGGTGGTTTTTATAGATGATATACTTATCTATTCTAAGACGCGAGAAGAACACGAGCAACATCTGCGATTAGCACTCCAGACACTCTGAGATCATCAATTATATGCTAAGCTCAGTAAATGTCAATTCTGGTTGGAGCGTGAGCTTTCTAGGACACATAATCTCAGAGGCAGGTGTAACAATATCCAAAATTAAAGTAGTAGTGAGTTGGGAACAACCCAAGACCATCATTGAGATTCGTAATTTTCTCAAACTTGTCGGCTATTATCGCAGATTTGTGGAAGGATTCTCAAAGATCGCTAGACGGTCAAACAGAGAGAGTAAATCAAGTCATTGAGGATATGTTGAGAGCCTGTATGCTAGAGCTCCAGGGATCATGGGACAAACACTTTCCCTTGATCAAATTCGCATACAACAATAGTTTTCAAACAAGTATCGGTATGGCTCCGTTCGAAGCACTCTATAGCTGCCGATGTAAGTCTCCACTTAACTGGGAAGAAGTTAGAGAGCATGTGTTGTTGATCCCGGAGTTAATCGAAAGAGCGAATGAAATGGTCTGAGTCATTCGTGAACGATTGAAGGTTGCTCAAAGCCGACAGAAAAGTTACGCCGACCTCAAGAGAACCAATGTCGACTTTCAGGTAGGGCAAATCTTTAAGTATTTGAAGTGGTCACTTCACTGGGTATGGTACTAACACTCGAGTTATTTTCAGGTGGGGGATCATGTATTCCTAAAAATCTCACCAACTAAAGGGGTCATGCGCTTTGGAAAGTGCAGAAAATTAAGTCCTCGCTACATCAGACCATTTCAAATCTTAGGCCATGTTGGCAAAGTCGCCTATCGACTTGCTTTACCACCAAAACTGTCAAGCGTACACAACGTCTTTTATGTGTCAATGTTACGCAAGTACATACGCGATCTGACATACGTACTAGACTACTCGTCGATCAAAGTTCAAAAGGACCTGACACTGCCTGAAGAGCTGACCCAGATATTGGATCGCAAAGAGCAAGTGTTGAGGACAAAGCGCATCCCTCTGGTCCTAGTGCAATGGTGTCACCACTCCACCGCCGAAGCGACATTGGAGCGCAAATCTGACATTCACGAGTACTACCCCCACCTCTTTTGATGAAATGACTACCACAAAGAACTACTAGAACTCATTTTTTTATCAGTTTTAAATTTTTCATCACATGTATCTGTTGCATTTCCATTCACTAGCATATCTAATTGCACAAGTGTGACTCTTTAAACTAGGAACAGTACAGTACTGTCAATCTTCATGAAATGGTTATAACTATTGGTCATCAAATCAAAACCATTTATGCTAAGGAGAAGTGGTGTTGCTTGTGTATTGAATCAGCATTACTTGTATTTTACGCCAAAATTGTGCACTAGTCCAAAATGGTGTGAATTACACGGAATTTAAAGCTCAAAATATGTGAACTATAGTGTTAGGAATTTTGGATGGACAAGATTCAATGCAGGTTGGTACGAGGACTCGGGATAAAAACCTAAGAAAAGAAGGAAACAAACCAAAGCCACCTGGAGGGCCTCACAGCTCGCCCGGGCGACAGCTCCAGCAACCTCTTGAGGCGAAACAGCACCTCAACTTCTCGTCGGGTGACTTTTTAGGCGCTTTAAGCTAAAAGCAACCACCCGAGCAACTTTTATGTCTCGTCAGGCAAACCGCTGACCTATTTAACGGTTTCAAAACCCTTTCTCACCCATTTTCAACACAAATCAAGTGTGGGTTTTGGGGTTTTTGGGATTTTTGGGGTTTTCTCCTCGTCTTCTTTGGCGGATCTCTTCCCCATTGTCGGTGATAGACATTGCAGCCATCGAAACCGCCTTGCTTGTGCATTTTCTTCCTTAAGGATTTCCTTCCTCCTGTGAATGCAACAAGGGTAACTCCTGCCACTCCACTTGCACACATTTTGATTTTTTCTACGCACATGCACCTTTCTTGCATGGCTTCAAGGAAGCAATCTACCTCACGATCCCCACGCGAGAAAGCACCTACCTCCAAGGCCAAGGCCTCGGCCTCGAAACGCCCTCTGGACGACCCACCACCACCAAACCCAAAGGAATAACCTTCTGAGTGGTGGGCAGGCAAAATTTTTTAGCCCGAATGGTCTTTCGAGGGTAATCTGTTTAACGACCAACCCACTACTATGTGGGCGAAAAACTACATAATCAAAGCCTGCCTGAAGATCCTCCTCCGACCATTTCATGATCACTATTATCCCCGACTAGTTAGAATATTCTACCAAAATTTTAGTGTCCATGCCGAAGAACAAAAGCTTTGCATGAAAATTGACGAGCACAGTTTTCAGTTCGATGTCAACCACATCACCATGGCGATGCGTGCCTTTAACGATTTTCTTCTGACTGAGGGTTTAGCACCACCCATCGGTGACATACCACTCCACAATGTTGTGGCAAATTTAACCGAAGGGGAGCAAGGCACGAGACAGTCAATTAGGGCAACAACACACTTACCCCCTGATATGTGGATATTGGATATCATTTCCCGAGCTAACCTCTACCCGGTCGGCCATACCTGTGAAAGAAGGGGAAGAATCCTACAAGCACTATACTCAACATTTGGCAACCACTGGTTTGATGCACCCACAGTTGTATATGAAGGGATCCAAAAAGGCCGCAAACAAATGCTACCAACCAAAAAGAAACCATCAAAGGCCATACCCTACGCCCACCTCATATTGCGAATGATAGAACAATATGATCACCTTGATAACGAATTCGAGAATCCCTCGGATGAAGTGCGCCTAATGGTAATATTAAGTGATACAATCTAGATGATTGGAGCTTAAGCTATAAGAGTTTGAAGAGGAGTCTAATTGCAAGAAACCAACAAGGAGTAGCCCAGCAACAACAGTAACAACCACCTTTGGCTCAGCAAGCCCCTAATCAACTTGAACAGCCTCCAGCCCAGCTCGAAGACATGCTTACCTTGTCCAAGTTCGTCCGATTGGCAGAGATCCAGCACCAACAAAATCTTAACCAACTCATCGCCCTACATTAGGATAACCAACCAATACATCTACGGCTTGATTATCAAGATCAGATCCTGGCGCGCCTTATAGAGGTGTACCCGACCAGCGCACCTTACACTCCGAGGTTCACGGGAGAAGCCTCGGGTTCACGAGCTGCACCATCCCCCTCGGGACCTCCGCACAGTGAGGAGCCACCCACTGATCCTCCGGGTCAGCAACTGGGTCACTGACTATTCGAAGAAAAGGGGTAACCATTCTAACTCCTTTTGTTTGACTACTACATAAATTATAGCTGCTTGTGTTTCCTACAGCTTTAAATAAAATGTGAGTACAACAAAATATTAGGATTGGACACCCTTAGGCCCTTGAAACAAAGTTAGACTCACCTTCCTCAAAAAGTCTTGACACTCAATTCCGTCGGACTATGTATTAACGCAGATATCTTCTTCACTGACTGGCAACAAAGAGGATAGATAGTAGTGATCCCACATAATGATTTTACGTTAGCCAGATTTTGTATACCTTTGCAATGCTTCAACTAATTCAACAACTGGGTTAAATTTATACTTTACCCACATTTTGTATGCCCTTGCAATGTCATAAATAACTCAAATGACCGTATGAATTCTTACACTAGCAAGAGGTTTTGTATACCTTTGCAATGCTTTAATAGCCCAACCACAGTTGGTAGCCACCCACCCTTAGTTGCTCTGATTTTGTTTAGACAATACACGTGTCAGAAATTGGATCAATTTTCGAGGAAGGAAATCTTCTTAAGGGGGGGAGGATGTAATAACTCGAGAATCTGAACCCTGTACGTCGTGTTAATACTCGGTATCGGGTGTTGGTACATAGTCTCGCATTCTGTATACAGTGAAGGGGTCAATTAACTGATTCCATTGAAAGTCGAATACACGTGCGATATTGCACACACAAGTAGATTACAACCTTAGATGGACCGCACACACATACTCCTGTGAAGACCGTACACTTAGAACAATGTCATGCATCGGACCTGATCCTTGATTGCCCCAGTGCATAGCCGATACCGGGGAGCCGCAAATAACTGTTTGAGTGTATAAGCCTCACACTAAAGAAATCACCTTTATGGTAATAACCCCTTTTGGTATTCGGGTCTGACCTTGAATCAGTTAAGACCCATGCATTCAAGACCCAATAAGAGAGAGCAACATGATGGCCCATACACCCTCTTTAGTGTGTGCAGCATACACACCAAATCAAAAACCAAGACTATAAACCCAAGTTTACAAGCATAGCCATGCATTTCCCTTGAAAACAAGAGAGAATAGAAACCACCCTCCTTCGTTCCTCTAAAAATCAGCCTACAGATCTTGTACTGGCCATTGCTCTTTGGAGGCGATGACAACCGGAACTCAAAGGAGGTGTACCTGGCAAGAGGGGTAATTACCAAGCCGGACACACACTCTCACCTTAGCATTCAATTGTTTCGATGTCGGTCCTATAAATTGCATGTTAAAAGGTACATACCGTGTTACTAACTTGAAAAATGTAAGTTCTAAGAGTTAGGATTCGAAAAACGGCACTTCGATGGTTGCATGCAATGAATTCAATGGTCGAACTTGGGAGAAGTGTGAAAATACGATGATCTCCGATGGTCGATGGCCAAAATTTGTTGCATGCATGAAAAATCAAAGACGAAAGTATAAATCGAATAGAAAACCGGCAAATTTATACTTATTTGGTGATGAGAATCGGATCACATGCATAAAACCTGAGGGTTTTGAGGAGTTTTAGCGTGAGGATTAAGGCAACCAAGCACAGAGGTGATCAAGTTTGCCCGGGCTAATCCTGAGCCAGCTCGGGCGAGTGAACTGCTAGGCATAGAAAGCATAGGCATTAAGGACTCGCCCGGGCAAGTTTTATAGGAAAAATAGTTCGATCATAACTCTCCCGAGCGACTAATAATGCTGAGGAGTAAGTGAGGGCGACACTCTAACTTGCCGAGGCGAACTGCCTTTAAGGAGTGGGGCTTAACTTCTTTAGTGAGCTAGCCCGGGCGAGTTTCATAAGCCAAAATTTTCGGGCTAAAATTGCCTGGGCGACTTTAAGTACACTTTGAGGCTTTAAAGAGGAAGTCATCAGGCAACTTTCCACTCTAGCCCGGGCGACTTTAGGAGCCATTTGAAAGGGGCAACTTAAAGGGGCCAATTTGGGAGGACGACTTTAGGTGTCACTTGAAGGGGGGAACTTTGTGTGTCACTTGAAATCGGTAAAGTCAACTGAACGACTTTTCCTTCGCCAGAACTAGTTGGGTAACAACCGGATTCTTGAGAAATCGACCCAGGTGGGTTTGACGGCCTGATTGTGCATTGAAACTCATGAGTATATTATGAATTAGGTGGAGCGTGGGATTCTCGTACACATGATTTTGACAGGTATTATTGACATAGAGGTAGGGAAAACACCTTGCCAACTTATATGTTCTCCTGAAATCATGTTCATGATGCGATTTTTATATAAATTATATTCTCGCTATGATTTACAATTATGCATTTTTGCCATGATTTATCATTATGTCTCTTGGAGGATATTTGATGTACATTTGCACTCACGTATTGCATGGTCTCTTTTATATGCCTCCTGATATTCATGTGTACTTGTCTCGTAGTATCTCGTTCATAAAATTGTTCAATTCCATGTGTATTCGACCTATGCTTATGTGTTATGAATTGCAAGCATGTGTAATGAGGAGTGGAGCCTCCATGAGAGGGGTGGAGTCCCCGGGGTCACACCTCTATGTCCGCTACGGACTGTTCAGTTCCCTAATATGGGATGCCTTGCCATGAGACTTGAGTTTTGAATGTATTATTGTAAGGGGAGTGGAGTCTCCATGAGAAGGGTGGAGTCCCCGGGGGTACGACCCTGTGTCTACTACGAACTGCTCAGTTCCCTAATGCAGGATACTTACTATAATACAATATGATATGCCTTGTCTCGAATAGTGCTATGTGATCCGTTATATTTTCAATCCATGCCATGTATCGTAAATAGTCTCGAATTTCGACCTTGTGTTTTCTTGCTCGTTTCATTTATATGTTTTGATTTTGTCTTCGACTCTTTTGTTTCAATATGTATAGTGTAAGCATGTTTTATCCGCCGTTATGTTTTGACCTACTGAGATTTAATGAATGTTTCACTCGGAATCAATATATTTTGAATGCAAAATGCATCAAGAATATGAATTAGAATGATGAGGTGTGATTTAGCATGGTATTTTCTCTACTGAGCTTGGAAGAAGCTCACTCCTCAACTATACGTCACAGCTGCAGGTGTGGACTTGGAACGTGATCCTAGTGGAGAGGAGGACTTGGGTTACATTCCTGGAGAGGAGGAGGACCCCGCCTAAGAGGCATTTTCCGTAGCGTTGGGATAACTTTGAGCGGCTATATGGACGTGTTATTTTGGGTTTTTGATAAAGTCTCTAGTAAGATACTTAATCAAATATACTAAAAATTTTGTTCCACTATTTAGATGAAGGTCGGCCTTCATCGGTGGATGGATAATTTTGATGTATAGTTTTGGATAGGTTATTTTGTGGGTCTATGTTGTTATTGCATTTACTCTTATAGCTATGTTGCTTTACGCATGCACACTTTGCTTCCGTTTCATATGCTTACCTTCAATGTATGGCCCGATCCTTCCGAGTTATTATACGGGAAGGATCGAGCTGTCAGGGAGTGATGCTCACACTTCGATACCATAGCATAACTATAATTCAGATCATGATCAATCTGATGACACGGATTTTTAGGTAAGGAAATCTGGGCTGTCACACCCAGAGTCTCATCTCTCACCCATAAGTGCACATGACAGCGCATCCCATCGCAACTAAACCACTCCCCAACATCCACTGTAGTAAATAAACTAACAAAATAAAATAAAATTATTGCTCACAATCCTATCGCCAAGCCCCATCGCAGCAAAAAGTGTAAAGTAACGGCGATAAGTAGCTAATCACGTTACTCATCCCATCCCGATCAAAATCACTCTCCCTTAGCCCATCGCGTAACCTTACACATCGATCAGAGAGAGAGAGCTGCTAATGCCTCATCACATGCCCCCATGTCCCATAGTGACGCTAAAGCCCCGCCACTCCACCAAGGCCAATGGCAAGTCTCGTCATGATCTCAAGACACCATCATACAATCAAGACCTGCCAAGGAAAGACACCATCATTGTCCCATCACGATGTCAAAACAGCCAAGGAGTCATCAGCCTGACACCTCATCGCACACTCATAAACATGTCCCATCCATAGATACCCCCATTTTGCCCCCTTGGAGTATATAAATCTATTTGGTCAACCTTTGACCTTTCCCACAATCTCCAAAAAAGGACTAACCTTCTTCGAAGACCTTAAAACCCTAATACAGGGACCATGCACTGAAATAATAGTACATGGTTGAGATCCAGGCTGAAACAATAGCTCTGTGGCTCGGACCCAGCTCAAACCTAGGAAAATCCTAGATTATGCGCCCTATATAGCACGCATAACTTGATTGCACGCCCCATAGTTAGCGCGCAATTAGTCCCCCTTGGATCAGGCTTGCACTTCCTGTCGACCGTCTTAGGTCTTGATTATGCACCCTATCAAAAGGCAGTAATCATATTGCACGCCAAGAATCACCCATTTTGACCGCCTTCTACCCTTCTAGAAACCGCCTCGAGACTAGATTATGCGCCCTAGTCAGTGCGCACAATCTATTTATGTGCCCCAGCACATGTGCATAATCGGTTCCCAAGCGAACCTAGCCTCTAACTCCCTAGACCGCCAAAACTCCCCTATTAGACGTTGTTAACATAGCGTTCAATTGGATTGTGCGTATTACAAATGACGCGCAATCAGTATAATTAGACTATGACTGGGACACCCGGCTGAGTCAGTCAGCCGGTCACTTACTGAGGCAGTCACTGACTCAAAGTGATTAAGCACCTAAACCAGGCGCATAATTCAATTAAGCGCACCAGACTGGGCGCGTAATTGAAATTCACCGACCAATTGAGCGCACCCCACAGGGCGCAAAATTGGCCAAATACCTATAAATAGACCCCACCACCACAACCCAAAACATAACAATTTTCGACACAATTTTCTCTCTCGAGTTCTTCGCTTTCAAGCCTAGGATTTCGAGATTCCTCTCTACGGCCCTGGCCTCAGGTATACTTTTCTACTAGTTTTTTAATTCTTTTAGTTCTTAGTTCTAGTTTTTAGTTTTAGATCTTAGGTTTTAGATTATAGGCCCTTAATTTCTAGTTCTAAACTTTTTTTCTTTCAATTCATAATTTTTTTACTTTTACTTTTTCCTCTGGTTCTAGTTCTTAGGTTCTAGAACCACTTCCTCTTTTTTTAATTCCACTTCTAGATTTAGGTTCTAACCCTCTAGTTCTTAAATTCTAGATCTTAGATCCTAGGTTTTAATCTAATTTTCTGACTCTAGTTCTTAGTTTCTAGAACCAATCCTTAATTTCAGTCCTTAATTATCTTAAATTCAGTCTTGATATTTCAATTTTATTTCTAAATCCTTAGTTTTAGATCTTAGGTTCTTATTCTTAGATCAATTTTGATGTTCTAGTTCCTAAATTGTAGTTCTTAACTTCATTCTCAATATCCTCGATTTTCGATCCATAAATCCATAATTTATAAATTCAAAATTTATTTTTCAATCCATATTATTTTCAAAGTAAACCCTAACCAACCGATTTGCCCAAGGGAGCTTATGAAGGGTACTCGAGAACGGGACCGATCCTCCTCAGCATAGTGGGCTCAAACCCCCTTTTTTTTAGAATTCTAGTGGAATTAGTATATTTTGATTAATTAGAGTTTTGATAGAATTAATTTATTTAATCGAATTTGAGTATTTTATTTAATTAGAGTTTTAGTAGAATTAGTATACTGGCACTCCTAGTAGAATTAGAAAATTAATTAGACTTCAAATTAGATTAAGCTTTTTTATTAGAATTAGAATATCAATTAGATTTATTTTCATTAAGTTAGAATATTAAGTTGTTCAAACTTCTAGTTAGATTAGGAGACCTAGTCGAATAAGAATTCCTCGATTAATTATATTTCTAATAGGATTAAAATTAATCAGATTCCCGATGACATTAGAAAATTAAAGTAGTCAAATATCATAATAAGTGCAAGAAAGATAAAGCAGTTAGAAGAGAATTAGGAAAACTAGCTTGACTAAACTTTTAGGCAACCCAGTGCTGCTGACATCGGCCAGTCGATGATTCAGTAAAGAGAACAGCACATACCTCCATCTCGGAAAGCATGATCAGTGACGTGTTGTAGCGTCGAAAAACATCTGCAGCTGATGATCGTAACGAACTAGGTATTTTCCTAGGATTTACTGCTTTATTTTTAGTGCTTAATTACCTCTAAAAACACAGCCTTTCCCAGAGTCCACTTGGACCGAATTGGGCCACTCTTTTTGGAGACCAAAAGGGACCCAGAAAAAGTGTGTACCAACACCACCGTCGTGATGCAACTACAACCTGATCTCTTCATATAACCTAAGATCTACCAAAGAAAGACACCAACATAGCTCTCCCATCACATGACCACCAATTTCCCATCGCCGATTACACTTCCCCAAAGTCCCGTCGCAACCCACTACGACACACAATCAGAAAGGAGAGGCCCAACTAATGTCCCATCGCGAAAAGCAAAGAGTCGAACCCCCCAAATATTTCATCACGCAACAGTCACCAGACTCCACCGAAGTAGAAACATACACTCATCGACAGAAAAAGAAAGGAACTACTTCGATGTCCCATCACACCCAACAAATGTCAACTCCCATCTCAAACCACAACTCTCCAAAATGTCCCATTGCACTGGCAATTATCAGGCCCCACTATAGCATAAATGAAGGAAAGGGAACTGTCTAATGTCCCATCGCGACACCACCACAGCAGCGGCCCAGTCTTGTCGCAAGCAAAAGCCTCCCGCCATAATAAATCAGGTAACTAAATACCTCCTTCACTCAATATTCTGCGTAAAATATAATTATCTAATATTAAGTCAAATGTTTTCAAAACCCGTCTCTCCTGACACATGAATCACTGTAGTCCTCCCATAAGATACAATAATCAGTATTCACGAAAAAAATAGATGGAGTATCTGACATACTAATTGTCGTCTTAACAACCATGCAAAAGGGCGGGTTTCCAAATCCCTCTCTGGTGGATCTGCTCAACGATGTCTTGGAAGCCACGTTTTCCACAGTTTTACAACCAAATTGATCTTAAGTTAAAAATCCAAAACTTTCTAAAAAAATAAAATATTGAATAAACCCCTATCTATTAAACTTCGCTTCTCATCACCCTAATCCGTTCCTCCCCCTGGGAAACTGAATACTAAGTATACTCAACTCTGAGAAATCATAAATGTCCACTGGAAAGAGACCCCCAACGCACCATTGGTTTGAGCAATGACGCGCCCGATCTGACATGACTTGTGAAAGCCTTCACTATTACATGATATTACATCTTATTATCCGCTCACTTGACCTTATCTCTGGACATTCGTATGACGTCTCTCGGTACCTCGATTGTGTCAAATATCCCTCTGATTAACTATCACTCACAGCAAGTTGTGGCATGCGACGGGATGCCCCTTGCACCCACAGATCAGGACATTTTGACTTTCCTCTCATTTGACTACCTCTTGCAGTAACTCGCGACACCCCTTGCACCCGCGAATCAGGATATGCCAATTTCCCACCGTTTGACTGTCACTTTCAGCAGGTTGCGACACCCCTTGCACTCGCGAATCAAGATATGTCAATTTCCCGCCGTTTGACTGTCACTTACAGCAGGTTGCGACATGCGATGGGATACCACTTGCACCCGTGATTGTGGATACGTATTTCGACAGCTACCATTGGGCCCCCGAATGCTCCATCTTTAGCTTGCACTGATAAATAAAAAAGCCAAATATTTCATGTCAGCTCCCCAATTCACACTTGTGATTTTTGAAAAGAAACGAGAAAGCACCCTTGAAGGAGGGGTGTCTACTTCTTCGACGCATCCTTACTCCGCAAGGACGCACCGAAGAGGGGCATATGTAGACACTCCAATTTTGCCCTCTCAGAGCATATGAACCCGTTCAATTAACCTTTGACCTTGCCCATGACTTCCAGAAAGAGACTCACACTTTTCGAAAGCTTTAAACCTTAAACAGATGACTATATACTGAAACAACAGTATATGGTCGAAGCACAGGCTGAAACAATAGCCATGCAGCTCGAACCCGACTCAACCCAGGAAGGTTCCGAATTTTGTGCCCTCATAGTGGTGCACAATTCAATTGCATGCCTCATAGCTAGCGCGCAATTGGTCCCACTTGGGCTAGGCCTATCCTTCTCGCGGACCGCCATAGGAGTGGATTACACACCGTACACAACGTGCGCAATCAATTGCACGCCCCACCACCAGCGAGCAATTGATCCTGCTTGGACTAATCCTCTATTTTCCCAAGACCTCCTTGAGACCTGATTTTGCACCCTTACCAGTGCGTGCAATCGATTATGCGCCCCCTGACTCGCAGGTAATTGGTCCCCAGTTGGACCTGGTTTCTAATTCTTATGACTGCCCAAATTCCACTATTAAGCACATGTAAACAGGCGCTTAATTGGATTGCGAGCACAAAACAGGGCCCACAATTGGTTCCATGGCATATTGGAACTAGGATACCTGGCTGAGCCAGTCAGGCGGTCACTCACTGAGTCGGTCACCGACTCAGAGTAATTAAGCACCTGGTACATGGTGCATAATTCAATTAAGCGCACCAGACAAAGGGCGTAATTAGATCTGACCGGCTAATTACGCACCTCCCATAGGGCGCGTAATTACTCGTACACCTACAAATAGATCCCCTTACCTTGACCAATTATCACAATAATTTTTAGAGATAACACACAATTTTTCATAGAGATCTCCTCTCTCGAGCTCAGGCTTCTCCCAGGGAGTTCGAGTTCTTACTCTGCGGCGCTTAGCGTCAGGTAATTTTTAGTTCTAGTTCTTAAATTTTTTAGTTTTAAGTTCTAGTTCTTAAGTTCTAGCTTTTAGTTCTTAATTTCTAGTTCTAGATCTTAGTTTTAAATTCGTAGTTCTTAATTTCAAGTTTTTGATTCTTAGTTTTAAATTCAAAGTTCTCAATTTCAAGTTCTTAATTCTTATTTCTAGGTTCTAGTTTTTAAATTCTAGTTCTTAATTTTTAGATCTTAGATTTTAATTCTTAATTTCTAAATTCAAGTTCTTAGTTCTTAATCTCTTGTTCTAGTTCTTAATTCCTAGAACCAATTCTTAATTTTAGTCTTTAAATTCCAGTTCTAGTTCTTAGTCTCTAGTTTTATATCTTAAGTTCTAGTTCTTAATTCCCAATTTCTAGTTTTCAACATTCAAGTTCTTAACATTAAGTTCAAGTTCTAGTACTTAGTTTTAAAACTCACAAATTTGATACTTAAATCATCAATTTTTAAACTAAAAATCAAATTTTCAATTTATACTACTTACAAAACAATCCTTAGCCAACCGATTTGCCTAAGGGAGCTTACAGATGGTACCTAGGAACGGGGTCAATCCTCCTTAGCATAACGGGCCACAACCTCCTTTTTTTTATATTTCCAGTAGAATTAAGATACTTAAATTAATTAGACATCCAATAGAATTAGGATATTTACGTTAATAAAATTCCTAGTTGAATTAGGAGATTAGATTAACTAGCCTTTCAGTAGAATTAGCATATTTAGATTAATTAGATTCCTAGTAGAATTAGAAGACTAAGACCAATTAGACTTCTGATAGGATTAGGATATTTAAAATAATCAAATTCTTAGTAGAATCAAAAGAACTAAATTAATCAGAGTTATAATAGTATAAATTAAAGTTAAGATACAATTAGGAAATCAGACCAATTAGGCTTAGAGTAAGAATAGGAAAACTAGGTAAGCTAAACATCCAGGTGACCCAGAGCTGCTGATATTGGTCGACCAACGATTCAGTAAAGAGAACAACCCATATCTCCATCGGCGTAATCAGTGACGTGTTGTAACGTCAATAAACATCTGCAGCTGGCGATCGCATCGAATCAGGTATTTTCCTCTTCGAATTTACCTTTTATTTCATAAATTTAATATTTCCTAATTTACCATTCATCGCTTTTGCCAGAGTCCACTTGGACAGAATTGGGCCACTCTTTTCGGGGATCGAAAGGAAACCAAAAAAAGCGCGTACCAACAAAGGGTCAACAGCCTCCTGAACGCAGTCATCAAGTTTTGTATTGGGAAAAATGCCTAGAATTTTGGGGAGGGCCCTATGAGATTTTGCCCACTTGATTTTTGCTTAATAACTGGTCTTTGAATGACTGACCCCCGTCGTTACCCCCCTCTAAGCCCCTTCTTGAAGACCACACAACCTGAAATAAGTATTTCATGGGTATTAACCCTATAAAGAGTGGACACATCCTAAATGCCATTAATGGCGTAGCTGAGGGTCTTGACGAGGACTTCCTGAAGCTTTGTTTATTGTTCATCCACACCACCGTCCTCTTCCCAAACACAAAATACATCCTCGACGACCCCTACCTCGTTCTTATTGATAATCTCCCAAATTTCAATGAATATCCATGGGGTGATGTGGTGCACAAGCACCTGCTGCATTGTGTGGACAAAGGGAAGAGGAACCGAGAAATAGTATAGAAGGCAAAGGCTGTGTAAGAATATAATATTTATGATTGCAGGATTGCCCTGCAGGTGACGTCGTCTGCTCTAATTATGAGGGTAATATGTTTGCTTTAATTTTGGGTTTTATTTCCTATGAAGCCCATGAAAATCTCATCAATATGTTGTTCCTTGGATATGGGCGTACAAGATCAACAGTAAGAGCGCTCTAGCAAGGGTTGAAGGCCCCACCCACTTCCCAAGGCTGCTGAAATGAGAGGCAAATCAAAGTACGAGGAATTTCTACATCAAAGATTTCGAGAATAAGGTAATTTCTAAATGAAGCGATATCGCCTTCCATCCGAGGCGCAGATGTTGTCAGACCCTAGTGTGCTTTGCTTATTGTGTGGTGGAAACCAATTAAAAGTAAAGTAAAATAAAAGAATGGATTCAGCATAACTAAAGTAATCCTAGACCTACAAGATACAAGGCCTATTGTAGTAAGTTTTGATAAGTAAGAGTTTATCCCACAAAGAAATTGATCTAGAACCTAAAATGGGCTATAATAGTAGGTCTCCAGATCTGGCTACAGATGTGGCAATCCTAAAGAAAGGGAGTTAGGTGTCACGACTATACTAAATTAATCCTAACAACAGAAAAATAAAATATAAAGGGTTAAGAAGAAGATAGTGATGGTGTGTACCAAAATAAAATATAAAAATTGGTGAGAAGTAAGCAGGTTAAGTTCAGAGTTAAAGCAGTAATGTAACTCAGATTTAGTCTGTCTCTGCAGTGCTCCTTGCTGAGACGCTATCAAAAGCCTCAATAAGGTAGAAATATCTAGTTTAACCCATGCCATTTGGGGCGCTCTTAAGGCTATAAGCTGTCCACTCAAATGGTCACAGCCTATCCTATAGAGTCTGTCAAATCCCATTAGTTAAACCAAAAATTGCCAATCTAGTCCAGAGGAGCGGACTGATCATTTCCCCAGCCACTGGACCATATCAAGCCATGAATACTATTGTAGCACTATATAATGCCAGTGCTACAAGCTCCCCAGATCTGCGCACAGATCTGGCTGACATCCATCGGTATTCTAACCCATAAGATCCCAAGTGTTTTACCAAGGCCAACAGCTCACTGGTGCCCACAAAAAGGACCATGCAACAGGTTGAATAGGGCTTTAGATTCAGCTGGTCATTACTACAAATGGCCTGCAATGACTCAGCCTCAAGCTGCAATTACTACAGAGATATTAGATCTAACATCTGATGTCAGCTAGGTAAAATAGAGGGGAGACAATTCCTGTACAAACCTCCTCACAAGGCTCTAGAAGCCCATGTGCAGGGGAGAAGAATCATTCTCAGACCTATGAATGGAAAACACCTTAGAGCTATACTTTGTCCCCTCGAATGGTCACAGGGTATTCCATTGGTCTGTCCATACCATAGAGATCTAAGAAAGAACATGTAAACTGCTGCAATCACCATGGTCCACAGGCCTCCGAGCTCCCCAGATCTCACTACAGATCCAACATTGCTTTCCATGGGGCTATCAAACTAAGGGAAATCATAAGGTAAATAATAGATCTACTAGAAACTGAATGGGCGGGCTAGTCCCAAATACATGGATCCTATAGACATCTAAAGAAACCATAAGATTTTTAAATTCAATTAGGCATTAAAATAATAATCCATTGATAAACATAAAACATACAATGAACTGTCTCCAGGATGCAGCCTGTACAGAACTGCTTATCCAAAATCTCAATGTATACAAAGCCTACTACAAAACTAAAATAAAACTCAACCTAACTCCTTACAGGGGGATTAGCCAGCAAGTGTTGGGCTAAGAGAGAAGAAAAAGGGGAAAAGAGGTGACCAAACCCTAACCCTAGCCTGCTGGAGCTCTTAACCGACAGAGGATGAAAAGAAGGATCGATGCAAAACTAAACTCTAAGTGTAGCTTATATACTCTGTCCATACGGCCTTGGCTCTGAAGAGATTAACCCTAATAGTTTTCCAGCAGACGTGGTACTGTTACATCCCTTGAATGCCTTGAAACATATGCCTCAAAATCTGTGCCTCGAGATGTGTGCCTTAGCCTTGGGAAATTCCTAAAAGGTCCTTGAGTTAAAACTAAGAAGTGGGGAGCTCATGCTTTGCAGGGCTGACATATGCATTCATTCATTCGCACAGTTGCAGGGCCTTCGCAGAGTAGCTTTTGGTTGGTGGGAAGTGCACACTCGCGCAGTGAATCTTCAGTTAATTGCACAGTTCCTTTACGTTGTAATGCTATCGCGGAGATGACTGGAGTGCCTAGACTTCTCGCGTAGTAGAGATTCAGAAGCTCTCTCTCTCGTTGGTTACTCACACAGTTATGCTCCTGCACTCGCGTAGTAATTAGTAAGGCTTCAGAGTGCGCAAAATCTGCACGAGGAGAATTATTAGCGTCTCTCTTCCAAGACCACGCACGAACTCCGCGAGGTAAAATTTTGTTCAGTACACACATGGACTCGTTATGTTCTTCGTGCGGCTGCGTTAAGTTTTGATCTCTTGAGAGCTTCGTGACCACAAAATTTGAGGATTTTAATTTGCGAGATCTTTGCGATATCTTTACAACTCTCCTCTTAACTGCGCGTCTTATCTGTGCGAGAACATCTTCCACTGTATCCTTATCTTCACGAGGGAGCTTCTCAACTCTGCGAGATCTATCTTTCTATGCTCTGATGCATTGCACTTGCTAATTTTGTAGTTTCTCCATTCTCAGCCAACTTCATTCATCTGCTAGGCTTTTGGTCAATGATGACTAGCAAATGAGTCACCATGGTAGGCACTACTAGGGTGTTCCATTAGGCTTTGGTTTAGCTGTCATCTTTGCATGTCTTCTTCCTCTTCTTTAGGCCAATAAGGATGGATTTTGTGTTAAGCTGCACAGATTATTGCTAACTACAAAACACATTTAACAAATGATTATTAGTCTGCTTCAAGGTCTATCAAAGGCTAGGTTAAGAGGTGAAAAGTGATACTTTTCAGTGAATAACACACCCCCAAACCTGATCTTTGCTAGTCTCTGAGCAAAGAAAAATTTAAAACAATTATTCTAAGAATTTAAATGCCACTTTCGTAGGGAGCACGGATACATTTAGCATATGTACCAAGCCTTTTAAATCCCTAGGTGATCCCTAGTGGAGGAGTGAAGTCTCCTGAGGTTTTTCAGTGAAGATACCCACAAACTTCTCAATAAAAAAATTAACAGAAGTACAAAATTATCAAGTTAGCTGTCAAGAAATAGAGCATTAGTTCACCTTGGATTCAACAAAAGAAAATATATGAGGAATTTGAATATATGATTATGCACAAACATTTTCTCATCACAGCTTCTATATCGATGCACATCATTTCCAATTAGCTCACAGCAAGGGAAAACATCACATGTAGGTCAGTACTGAGTTCATCATTAATTTAAAAATTAGGTTCTAGGTCATGCCCAATACATTCAACATCAGACCCAATGCTTACCAAGGCATACTTCTCACAAGGAACTTTGAGGGTTTCCATTTTCTCTCAAGCTCAAGAGCAGTTACAGACCCCAAATGGGTCTGTAAGCATGAGCATAGGCATAACATCTAAGTTTTGGCATCATTGGCTAATCCTTACCATAGATTGGACAACTTTTTGTCTCTGCATGACAGCTCATTCAACTTTGGATCACAGGGACTTTTAACTAGGTTGTAATGTGGCTTATGGGATAGGTTATAAAGAATGGGTGGTTGAAAAGGGATTCAAAATTGAGAAATCAGTAGGTGAAGGAGGTGATTCATGACTTCACATTCTTTAGTTCAACACCTTTCCTTGTCTTTAAAATTATTCAGACTTGAAGTGGCCAACTTCTCCTCTTATTTTTGATTTTTCAAGGAAATTTTCCTCTTATTTCTTCTCTTATTCCTCTTCATTATTCTTTTTCTTTCTTTTTGAATATATTTTTATTTTTATTTTTATTTTTTTGACTTGCCACCTCTCTCCTTAGCTGTTACACTGCTAAGTTTTAAGTATCTCTTCTCCATTCACCCAATGTTGACCTTATCTTGTCCATCTTCAACTCTTTCTCCTTTTTACCTTCTGATTTCTCAGAGTGAGGGTAGGTTTGAATCAGGTCCATAGGTTCAGCTACAAGTACTCAGGTATATTTTGAAGAAAATTAGAGGTTAAGGCTCAAAATGTGTGCACAAGGGCAGTTAATTAAGGTTTGGTCTGTTTAAGCTCAAACTGTCCAAGAGAAGGCCTTGATCCTTTCCTAAGTGTCATGAGTGCTGTCAGTTATTTCAACTTGGAGGTGCCTAACTTTTAGTGAGGGAACAGACTCATCCAGTTCTTAGGGCTAGAAGAATTGCCTCAGTTACTCCTCAAAGAAAAGAAAAAATTTTGTAGGCCAAAATCTCACTAGTTATGGTCTTCCATTGAGCTCTTAGGCATGTTTTTACCTTTTTCTCTCTTTAATGATTCACTAAGTACTGATACAAGTGAGTTTTCTTGGTGTTCACATCATGAAAATACTAAAATTTAAAAGCTTGTGATGCCTCAAGGTCTGTAAAATAAATTTTTTTTTATGATTCTTAAGCGAACATGGATCCATTTCCATCTTACTTACTTGATTCTGCTGCACTTAGGTTAACTGCTTCATTGGCAGAGCCTACCACACCCCCAAATCTAGGAGGAGCAGTGTCCTCACTGATTCAAAGGTGGATGTGAATATGCAGCAGGCTCAAGATATAGACATTAACAGAACAGAGACTACAAGAGAGAAAAACACATAACAAACAACTTAAAAACAAACACACAGAAATAAAGAAAGACAGATTGGAAACTAAATAAAATAAAATAAAGAGGAATGCTATTATAATAGCTAAAGTATGTATAAAGTAGGTGGAAGTAAACTACACAAAAAAAATGACACACTACTTCCTAACTAAATACATGTGCAAAAATTAGTAGCCACCTAAGACTGTGGCTAAATATCTGCTGGGTTATCTTTAATTTAGACTCCTTTCCCTTTCTCGGACTTCCCAACAGTAGGTGGAGGTGTTCTCCTAGTTGCTAGAGCTAATTGCCTTTCCAGGACTTCTGCTTTTTGTTCCGCCAATTCAGCTCGGGATATAAGGAGCTCCCTGATCTCCTTTGAAGCAGTCAACCTCTTCTCTAATCTATCAGCTCTCAGCTTTTCAGTTGGAGCATCCATTTTCTCTTGTTCAGTATTCATCTTCTCTTGGGCAGCTATATTTTCTTAGGCTTTTTATAAACGCAATAGTTGTCTCCACCCTTTTACGATGTTCTTGAGCTACATCTCGTTATCTAATTTTATGTGATGGATCCTTTCTTCATAGAGTATCCTGATGGACGTTCTGATAGTAGCCATCCCTCGAATGACTTCCTTTTTGAGGTAAGAATTGGATTTTATTGCATGAAGGAGGGTGGAGTAGGGGGGATTGAAAAAGAAGAGGCAAGAATCAAAGGCTGGTCCTCACTTAAAGAAGGGCCAGCCAGGAATGAAAAAGGAGTGGGTTGGGGAATTTCAAATTGAGGTTCAAGTTGGGGTTCCAGATCTGGTTCTCTTTGAATTGACTTGGAAGAGGTGGATATTAGGTCATCCACATCTGTTGCAGCATCGGAGGTGGCTACAACAGGGGGAATATCTGGGTCAGTTAATGTGGAGGCTTCAGTGTAAGTAGGAGGGGGTGTGGTGGCTGCTAAGGATAAGGGTTGGGGTAAGGTAGCTAAAGTTGATTGGATGGCTTGGAGGCAGGTTTCTAGGTAGGCCTGTTTTAGAGAGTGGAGGTTAGGGATTGAATGTATGTCTCAATGGAGGCTTGGTTTTAGGTGTTAGCCAGCATTTGGGATTGTAGGGAGAGTAAGAGGTGTAGGATTTGGAGTAAGAGGTTTGGTATGGTATTGGGTGTGGGTTGGATAGGTGAAACTGGTTGGAAGGGAGATGTGAGTCTATGAGTGAAGGTAGTGGCCTGTGGTGGTGTCTGATGTGGTTGTGGAGGGTGAGGTGAGTCTGGGAGAGGTGTATACTCAAGGTTGATGTCTCCTAGGATAGTGGACATCATAGTGAAAATTTTCTCTCCTGAAAATGGCTCACGATCATGGGGGAAGGGAATGGATGGGTCTACAGGCTCACCAGTGATAGGTACAAAAGGTGGGAAAGTCTCAATGGAATAATGTGGGACTTCGAAGGTATGGGTTTCAGGTTCATAAGGTGTGGGTATGGGGTCTAGAATGGTTGTGGTTTCAGGGATTGGAATTGTTTAGGTGATATAGGTGGGATGGGGTGCAATAGGGGTTTTGGTAGTTTTCCTTTTCTTCTGGTATGGGGTCTTGACAGGTGGGCTAAGGTGGGCTGGAAAAATAGGTAAGGGTACAGAAATAGGTAGGGTGACTGTGGCTATGGTGGTTAGTGATGTAGGGTCAGGTAAGGATAGTGGGCTTGTGATGGGTTGTGATGTCTGGGTTGAAGGTGGAGCTGGCATGGAGGTGGAGGTAATGGATGAGGTGGTGAGTGTGGTGCTGGCTGGCACAAGTGAGGTGGAGGTTGTAGCAACATCAGCAGTAGCAGCTACTTCATGAATGGTGGGGGCTGCTTCTCTCAGTAACTCATCCCTCCTCTTCTCCTTCTTCTTCATGATGGTGCCACTGATTCACCATTGTTTCTTCCTACTCTATTTGGAATTCAGTGCCACAGTCTCCTCCTCCCTTTGAAATGGGTAATCAATCCGCAGTAGGAAAGGGCATGAGATTTCTTCATTATTTTCACCTTCTCGCATAAATCTATAATTCCCTTAAAAACTAACTTGGCAGCATCCAAGTAGTGGTTTCTGTGAAATGAGAAGAGGGCGTCAGCTATGGGGTACCTCCTCTCCTGCTCATGTCCAAAGCAATACACATTTTTCCGTAGCACAACATCCATTAGCCTGAGGTTGGGGTGCATATCCATCTTTTTAATTGAGTCACCTGAGGCAGTGATCCCTCTAGTTAACTCCCTGGCTATCTCAGTAATGGTGGCAGTCAAAGGACGATCCAAGCCCCACTCAGGGTTATACATGGCCGGTATCCCTAGTATCCTTGTAATATCTGCCTGGTTGAACCACATCTCGAAATCATCAATTAAAACCAGCAGTGCTGGGTTCCCATCATCGCCAATTTTTAACTTCATATTCTGATAAAAAAATCTTACCAATCTTGGGAACACCAGCTGCATTGAGGGCCTCAACAAGGGCAACAGAAATGCCTTTTTCAGATATTCAATGGAGGCAGAAGTCTCAGGTAGCTCCTCAAAATAGGCTTTGTCGAAAATGGTTTCAGCCTCCAGCTGGATTACTTGTACAAAGTCAGAAGGGACCCTGAGGCAATCAGTAATTGCTTCCTCCTCAACCTCAGAGACCTCAAGAGCCACAACTTTGCCCTTTTTCTATTTCTTCTTTGATATTTCAGGGCTCTTAGGCAGTGGATGCTCTCGGCTCCTCTTCCTTGGGGCAGATTTCTTCTTTTCTTTTGAAATGGTGGGCTCAACAATAGGTGAGGGTGCCTCAGAGGTCTCCAATATGGAGGCCTCTGCAATCCTTGAGGATTTTCTAGTGGCCACAGGGTTGCCACCGACAGACGGGTTTAGCATCGCAGCGAGGGTATCTAAAAATTTTGAATCTATGGCCATAGGTGATCAGATTATCAAAATTTTGGCTCACAACTTTGAGAAAATACCAATCACACTGAGTAAGCATAAAAGCTTCCAATTTTTCCCTTCTTCTCTTCTTTTAAATAAATTAAACATAGGGCAGAGAAAGAAATGGAGATCGTACCAGTTGAGAGCTAGAGTTCCACTTGAAATTGTGCACAGTGGCTCAAATCTCCCAAACCTTGCTCGAAGTTATCAGGAGTAGCTGGGAAATAATATGATAAGAGGAAAATGCCTGAGGTGATGTGGATTACAAAGTAGAGAAGAAAGGAAAGGAAAGGGACGTCGGTTCTTATGCTGGGAAACTAGGGTAGACAGAGGAAATAAAGAAAATGAGGGGCTTCGTTGAGTTTATAGAGCAAATCCCGTGGTTCGTGGAGTTGGCAATAGGAGCTCGCAGAGTAAAATTCTCGCACAGTTGGCGTTTAAAACCGCGAGACGTTCTGTCGCACAGAAGAACAAACTTCCTCACATTGAAACTCGTGGAGTTGAATCATTGACCTTAGTGCGCGGGGCCTTGTGTTGCCTCAGAAATTTATCTCGCGTGGTACTCGCACAGAACAACACTGAGGCCATACTTCTCTTACAGCTTGAGCTCACAGAGTAGAAAGGCAGCTCCGTGAGGCATTTTTACAGCTATTGCTCAGGCTTTTACTGCCCGAGGAAGCCAAGTGATGGTTCGCGCAGCAAATTTAAGCCTTCTAGCTCTGCGGGACAACATTTATTCTCAACCTTTACTCAGTTAGCTCAGTGCAGTACATTGGTTAGTGCATTCATAATGTTGTGCACTCAACCACTATGCATGAGCACCAACTCTCAGACAGGTAATTCGTTTCAATCATGAAACACATATGCCCATTTTCAATCAACAATTCATCAATATTGCAGAATTCTAAAAATAGCTTTTCAGCTCAACTTTATGCAGATTATTATAAGGGCACCTCAACCATTCATCAATAAATACACACAGCAAATTCAACGGAAAAATATGCATATGTATTCAATAACGAAATACAAACACAGACAAAGTAACATAATCAATTCAACATCACACTAAAAACTCAACTGACAGAAGTCTAAAGAACACAAATCAACACAGAAATTTTATACATATGATACACTTATTACCAATGTTTGGATCACTGGGCACTAGCTTCCTCCTGAGTAAAAGATGCATCACCAATTATATATTGACCTTTCAGATTTGTCAGGGGCTGACTAGGCAATTTTCCTTCTTCTCTCCTATTCAGAGTATTATAAATCTGGCCCAACTGGTCCTCAATTTTCTTGATGCTCTATTCATGAGAATTGACAGTCTGCACCAAGCTCCCCAAGTTTTGCATTGAAGCTAGCATCTACTCTTCAAATAAAGAGGATCTGGGCTATTATGGAGGCAGGGCCAACTGGTTGGATGGTGGGGCAGGTAACAGAAAATTTTACCTTAGTGGATAACCTTAATTAAACTAGTGTTGGGGTCTGTAAGGAGCTACCATTTGCTGTTGCTGGAGTTGAAGATATGAATCTTATCTCCACCTCATATTTGAGTGGTTCCTCCAAGAATACCCAGGAGGCTGTTGCCCAAAAGTTTGAGTAGCATTGGCTTGCTCCATAATAAAATCTGGAAATTGGGTGACAGATGGACAATCATGAATAAAATATGTGGAAGATTGGCATATCAGACATGCTTCTTCCACCTGTGCAACCACCCAGGGCTGCATCATATTCATTAGTTTGTCAAATTTCAAGCTCAGGTTGTCCACCTTCCTCTCCAGATCATCTTGCACCTTCACTTCAAATATTCCACCTCTAGGGGTGGCCTCATTTACCATCTTAGCTGGAGTCTAGCTATCATTGCGTGACAAAGACTCCTGTTGTATAGAATTTTCTCCTATTATGTCAAACAGCTCCCAAGCTTTCTCAACTATCTTGTGGAGGAAACTACCACCACAGGAAGCATCCACCATATCCCTGATCTTGGAATTAATTCCTTGATAAAATACTTGGACAAGCTTCCACATTGGGATTTAGTGGTGGGGGCATTGTTTTAACATCTCCTGGAATCTTTTCCAAGCTTCATGAAAATCCTCAGTTGAGGACTGAGTGAATGACAGAATATTTATCCTCATCTGGTGGGTTTTGTTCATGGGAAAGAATTTGGCCAAGAATTTGGTTTGAAGGTCACTCAATGACTGTATACTATTGGCTGGGAGTTTTGATAGCCATGTGCTGGATTTGTCCTTTAGTGAGAAAGGAAAAAGCCCCAGTTTGGTGGCCTTAGGTCCCAAGCCGGCAATATTGAAGATAGTGCAAAGTGCTAAAAATTAGTCTATATGCTTGTAGGGATCTTCTTTACTAAACTCATGAAACGGAGGCAGCATATTGATGGTGGAGGATTTAATCTCATAATTTTCTTCAATAGAGGAAAATTGAATGAAGAAGGGAGAGGTGTACTCCCCAGGTGTATTGTACTCCTTTAATATTCTCTGCCTCTCAGCCATGATAGCTGGTTCAGTTTCAATAGTAGGGCCCTGTGGGGTGCGTCTAGGTTTAAGGATCCTTTCAACCTCTAGATTTGGAGGTTCTAGCTCAGGGTTTAAAGACCTACCATAATAGCGGCGCCAAAAACTTGTTGTCAGACCCTAGTGTGCTTTGCTTATTATGTGGTGGAAACCAATTAAAAATAAAGTAAAATAAAAGAATGGATTCAACACAACTAAAGTAATCCTAAACCTACAAGATACAGGGCCTATTGTAGCAAGTTTTGATAAGTAAGAGTTTATCCCACAGAGAAATTGATCTAAAATCTAAAATGGGCTATAATAGTAGGCCTCCAGATCTAGCTAGAGATCTGACAATCCTAAAGAAAGGGAGTTGGGTGTCACGACTACACTAAATTAATCCTAATAATAGAGAAATAAAATGTAGCCCTATCCTAAAAAAATGGTTAAGAAGAAGATGGTGATGGCGTATACCAAAATAAAATATATAAATTAGTGAGAAGTAACCAGGTTAAGTTCAGAGTTAAAGCAGTAATGTAACTCAGATTTAGTATGTCTTTGTAGTGCTCCTTGCTGAGACGCTATCAAAAGTCTCAACAAGGTAAAAATATCTAGTTTAATCCATGCCATTTGGGGCGCTCTTAAGGTTATAGGTTGTCCATTCAAATGGTCACAGCCTATCTTATAGAGTCTATCAAATCCCATTAGTTAAACCAGAAATTGCCAATCTAGTCCAGAGGAGTGGACTGATCACTTTCCCAGCCACTGGACCAGATCAAGCCATGAATACTATTGCAGTACTATATAATGTTAGTGCTACAAGCTCCTCAGATTTACGCACAGATCTGGCTGACATCCATAGGTACTCCAACCCGTAAGATCCTAAGTGCTTTGCCGAGGCCAACGGCTTATTGGTGCCCACAAAAAGGACCATGCAACAGGTTGAATAGGGCTTTAGATTCAGCTGGTCATTGCTACAAACGGCATGTAATGACTCAGCCTCAAGCTGCAATTACTACAGAAAGATCAGATCTAACATCTAATGTCGGCTAAGAAAAATAGAGGGGAGCCAGTTTTTGTACAAACCTCCTCACAAGGCTCTAAGAGCTCATGTGCAGGGGAGAAGAATCCTTCTCAGACATGTGAATGGATAACACCTTAGGGCTATACTCTTTCCACTCGAATGCTCATAGGGTATCCCATTAGTCTGTCCATACCACAAAGATCTGAGAAAGAACATGTAAACTGTTGTAACCACCATGCTCCACAGGCCTCTAAACTCCCTAGATCTCACTATAGATCTACCATTACTTTCCATGGGGCTATCAAACCAAGGGAAATTAGATGGTAAATAATAGATCTACTGGAAACTGAATGGGCTAGTCCCATATACATGGATTCTATAGACATCTAAAGAAACCATAAGATCTTTAGATTCAATTAGGCATTAAAACAACAATCCATTGATAAACATAAAACTTACAATAAACTGACTCCAGGCTATAGCCTATACACAATTGCTCATCCAAAATCCTAATGTATATAAAGCCTACTATAAAACTTAAATAAAACTCAACCTAACTGCTTATAGGGGGATTAGCCAGCAAGTGCTGGGCTAAGAGAGAAGAAAAAGGGAAAAGAGGTGATCAAACTCTAACCCTAGCTTGCTGGAGCTCTCAGCCGACAGAGGATGAAAAGAAGGGTCGATGTAAAACTAAACTCTAAGTGTAGCTTATATACTCTGTCCATACGACCTTGGCTCCAAAGAGATTAACCCTAATTTTTTCAGCAGACGTGGCACTGTTACATCCCTTGAATGCCTTGAGACGTGCACCTCAAAATTTGTGCCTCGAGATGTGTGCCTAGCCTTAGGAAATTCCTAAAAGGTCCTTGAGCTAAAACTAAGAAGTGGAGAGCTCGTGCTTTGCGAGGCTGGCATATGCATTCATTCGCGCAATTGCAGGGCCTTCGCGGAATAGCTTTTGGTTGGTGGGAAGTGCTCACTCACACAGTAAATCTTTAATTAATCATGATGTTCCTTTGCGCTGCAATGCTATCGCAGAGATGATCTAGAGTGCCTAGACTTCTCGCGTAGTAGAGCTTCAGAAGCTCTCTCTCTTGATGGGCACTCGCACAGTTATGCTCCAGCGCTCACGTAGTAATTGGTAAGGCTTTAGAATATGCGAGATCTACGCGAGGAGAATTATGGGCGTCTCTCTCTTTCAAGGCCACGCACGAACTTCGCAAGGTGAAATTTTATTCAGTACACACATGGACTTGCTATGTTCTTCGCGCGGCTGGGTTAAGGCGTTATCTCCGCGAGAGCTTTGCGACCACAAAATTTGAGGATTTTAATCCACGAGATCTTTGAGATGTCTTTACAACTCTCCTCTTAACTGTGCATCCTATCTACGTGAGGGCATCTTCCACTGCATCCTTAGCTTCACGAGGGAGCTTCTCAATTCTGCGAGATCTGTCTTTCTATGCTCTGATGCATTGCACTTGCTGCTTTTGCAATTTCTCCATTCTCAGCCAACTTCATTCATCTGCTAAGCTTTTAGTCAATGATGACCAGTAAATGAGTCACCATGATGAGCACTATCAGGGTGTTCCATTAGGCTTTGGTTCAACTATCATCTTTGTATGTCTTCTTCCTCTTCTTTGGGCCAATAAGGATGGATTTTGTGTTAAGCTGCGCAATCGCTTCACATAAGAAGTGATCACGCTGTTATTCTAAGGCGCAATCACTTCACATAAGAAGTGATGGCACGACTATACTGAGGTGCAATCGCTTCCTAACAAAGCGATGTTGATATTCTTAATTCTTTATCATTTGTCAATAATATGGAAAATCAATCTTCTTATAAGCCTTCTAGAAACCCGAGTGCACACTCTATGAGCAGAGCCGGTCTGTGATAGACGACTTTCTGTGAGCATGACCAAGATCTGTAGAAGCGGGTGAAGGACCTCCAGTCCCTCCCATTATCGTGCGAAGGAAGAGGTCAGACATTGACGTTGTTGACCTAGAGGAAGAGAAGAGGGAGAAGAAGAAGATTAAGACGAGGAATAAGAGGCTCCCAAAGCCCAAAAGTCTGAAAAACCGCTCGTAGTTTTCGTTAAGCACGTGCCATGGTCGAGGTCGCGGATTGTTGAAAAATAGATGCAGTTTTCTGATACATGAATAGCAGACTATGAGAGGTCAGTCAGAGAGCAGAGCACGAGCTTCCACTACCTCAGACTACAAGTTCTCAAGGTAGAACAAGAGATCCAGAAACTGAAGGAACAAAATGCCCAGATCTTGAAGGACCAGGGCTATCTAAGGTTACGAAATAGCCTGATCCTAAAGGATCAGGCGTCACTGAAGGAGGCCTTAACCAAAACATCAGAGGTATGCTATTTGACTAATGCTTACAAGACAAATATAAAGCGTCAGCACTTCCAAAAGAAAGTGTTAATGCTTCGATTATGAAGCGCTGACGTGTCACCTATGAAGCGCTACCGCTTCTAAATGAAAGCATCGACACTTCTCAATTTTCTATTTTGTCACTAATTAATATGTCTCTTTTCTCATATTACAGGATAACACTATGGCAAGAAGTATGTTAGGGCTCGCTGGGGAACATCTGACAGTTATCCCCCAATGGAAAGCGTCTGCCACCACCTCCTCCTTTGCCATTGTGCATTAGACCGCCTCCTCTAAACGCCAACCTTAACCTCCTACCCAGCCACAACCTCAACCCCAACCTCCTACCCAAAATAGACCCCAACCCCAATCCCACCCAAAGCAAACCCACACCCCAGTCACAACCTCCTACCCAGCCCCAACCTCCTACCCAAAGCAAACCCCAACTGCAACCTCCTACCCAACCCCAACCACATCCTCAATCTCCTACCCATAGCAAACCCCAACCTCCTACTCCCTCCAAACCCTAGTCCCAATCTCCTACCCAAAGTAAACCCCAACGTCCTACTCCCTCCAAACCCCAACCCCATCCCCAACCTCCTACTCCCTCCAAACCCCATCCCAGTCGCAACCTCCTACTCAGCCCCAATCTCCTACCCAAAGCAAACACCAACCTCCTACAAAGATCAAGCCCCAACCTCCTACTCCTTCTAAACCCCAACCCAAGCCCCAACCTCCAGCTCAACCTCCACCACCAACACCACCGCCACCGCTAACTGCATCTTATGACTTTAGTCCTGAGCTGCCCCTTACATAACCATGCACCGAGGAAAAGTCTTTAGTGAAAGCTAAAGAAGACGATGATGAAGATGGTCTAGTCGTTTTCAGGAGAAGTGAGAAGAACCAGGGTAAAGCCCCTACCGTGATTCCTCCCTCTCAAACTCGCCCTAAAATAAAGGGAGAGCTGATCTCTCAACCCCGCAAAAATAAGGTCAAAATGGGAGAGGGGGGAGGGGCATCAGCGACGACCTATATGAAGGCTACTTGGGAAAAGCCCAACAGTGAGAACGAGTAAGTATATCCCCTCACCACATTTATCATGGACGTAAGTATATCCCCTTATATTTTAACTTATTTTTGAATCTAAACATAGGACTGTCATCTCGACTGTTGAGGGCCGGTAGATTACCGTGTAGTTGCTGCGCAAACTAAAAGACCAAGAGGAAATAGACGACCCAGTAACTTTTAATCGCCCAACTTCTATGTTCCAGTGCCAGCGCTTCAACATAGAAGCATCAGGACTTCAACATAGCAGCGTCAACACTTTTACAAAGAGCGCCACCATTGCAACAGTGTTGTGTCATTGCTTCCATATGGAAGAGCCGACACAATGACACGGAAGCACTAGCTCTCCCCATTAAAATGCATTGCTTCCCTTATTCCATATTGATATTCTTACCCTCACATGCAAATAATGTCCATGTATTTTAAGGTCATCGACAAGAGGGAGGACATGGAACCTAAAAATTTTCAGAAGGCGTTCCAGATGTCCTCGCTGGAGCTCAAATGCATGATCACTGACTTTAACGCATTTGAGCTAAATAATAAAGAGAACATAGATTTCCTCCCAGCCAACTTAGGGAGGCTATGTAAAGCTTATACAGAATATTTTAAAGCGCAACATGGATCTAAGCCGATGCGGCGTTTTCTCTTCAATAGGAATTGTGCCTTGTTAGCTTTGGATGCTAAATCAATATTTATTCCATTTCATATCGACAATCCACTCCACTGGGCGCTTGCTTGGGCCACCCCCTCAACCCATACGGTTGTTGTCATGGACCTGTGCCCGAATAGGCCTCCGCTATCCAAATTTCGCGAGGAGATCAGAACCCTGGTAAAATTGAAGACCCTGTGGATAGCTTCTCAAACAAAGTGACAACGCCCTTCGAAGCATCGACGCTTCATTACTGAGCGTCGGTCGTTCATTACAGAGTGGCAACGCTTCTTCGTAAGGGCATCAATGCTCCCAACACATCTTTTTTGGAGCATCAGCGCCCCTAGTATTTTTTAAATGTATGTGTAACCTCTATCCATTTGATTTTTTTATAAACGGAGTATTTGTCAACATTGTTATATATATATATACAGAACAACCGATGCAATTTCTAGGGAATATCCTTGGAAGTGTATTGGTATAAAAAATGTGCCACGCCAAAAAAATGAATATGATTGTCGGTGTCTTCGTGATAAAGTACGTTGAGTGTTTCAGCAAGGACCTCCAGCTCACATTTACATAGGATGAAATGCTTCATTTCAGGGCTGAGATTGGGCACGCCATCACTACAAACGTCGAAGAGAAATGGGATGCGGGTGACGAGGTTGAAGCGTTGTCTTAAATTTATTGTTATACAATGTATACTTAAAATTTGTTGTTATACCTCTTTCTGTAACATTTATACAATTTATCTTTGTACAATTAGAAATTTGTTGTTGTTGTAAACTTTTAAACTTAACATTTGTTGTACAATTTATCTTTGTAGACATTTATACAATGTAAATGACCCTATATAATGTAAATGACACTTTTACAAAAATGTAAATGATACTTTACAATTTATCCTTGTAAGATTCATACAATTTATCTGACTTCATTTGTCTAAGTCAAAGCATCGACGCTCCAATAATTCCTAATGAAGCGTCGGCTCTCTTCCTTCGTATCACTAGTGCTTCTTGATAGAAGCGCTAGCCCCCCTTGGCAGGAGCGCAATGAAGCTCCAACGCTCCTTATTGCTATCGCTGGCGCTTTTGGTTGAAGCGCCATAGCTTCTTATTACTATCGCTGATGCTTTTGATTGAAGTGCCATCGCTCCATCAACCGTCAACACTCCTTTGGGCAGTGCACAATAATGACCATAGCTGTAGAGCTTGCTACTTAAAAGGTTGCAATCTGGAATTTTTTTCAAGCCACGTCTCTCCTTATCTTTTCGTCTCCTCTCCTCTCATCTACCTCAAACCCTATGATCGAAATGTAAAGCAACGGTTTACGGAGGAGCCACCGACAGGCGGGCTAGCATTTCATATGTTCCTACGATGGTTCGGTTATCGACATTCCTAATGACAATGAGTTGGTTATTGTTACCGACCACAACGAGCATGTGGTTTCCTCTCCCCTTGCTGAGATGGTTGTCATTTCGGACGACAACGACCTTGTTATAATGCCGGTGGAAGCTCCACCGACTCTAGAGCCCCAACGCCAACCTAAGGAGGAGGAGTCCCTTCTTCTCCCAACTTTAGAGCTGGTGTTTCTTCTCTAGGCTCCTGAACCAGTGTTGCGTCTCAAGACGGCTAACCCATGAGCCTCTTTTCCTGGCTCAACAGTCGCAACTATATTTTTTATAGACATTTTTTGTCGACAATGTATAGAAATCATTTTAAGGTTATAATGAAATCATTTTGTGGCTTATAATTGTAATTGTAGTCCAACTATATCAAAAAATGGAATCATTCAAATTAAGAATGAACACATATCAAATCGCCTTTATGCCTTCTAATCATTCAAATTAAGAATGAACACGTACCAAAAAAAGAAAAAATAATCAACACAGAAAAGAATTACCAGTTCATTAAATTTCAAAATACCGCTTGGACAAATAGGTGCCCAGGCTTTGTTTCAAAAGTGACCATGAACCGCCCACGCTTCACAAATGAAACGCCAACACTTCATAAATGAAGTGACCACGAAGTCCCCGTGCTTTACCGAGGCATTATATTGGAAGTGTTTGTATGAAGCGTCGTCACTTCAAAAATGAGGCGTCGATGCTTCCAAGCCGAAGTGCCAATGTACTAAGAGTCGTCACTTCCAAAATGAAGAGATTGCGCTATTCATAAAATTGAGGTAATGTGTCTCTATGATACTACACTTTCCATCGTCTACTTTTCTATTTGGCTATGTCTAACACTAGCATCCATCATCCTGACTCTCTTTACTGGAGAGGTTGTGATTTTATGATCCAACTCACCACAAAACACTTCCTTCTATGCTTCTTTGATTGTTCAACACTAACCTCCATTCCAGACTTAATTCTATCATTGTTGCTTCTCCTACCTTCGGTGACACTTCATACTGGATCTTACACTGTAATGTTGGTATGCTCTTGCAATGATATTCCTTGGCTCGCCTGGGGGGAGCCGCCCTGATCGTCTGTGATGCTAGCAATTCTTTCAATCTCCCCTTCCCTTCTAATGGCCTCTATGCCTTAAACAGTACTGTTATATTATTATGCAACCATGTGATTTTTTACGATCCCGTCATGACGATGTGCTCACTAATAAAAATATAAAGTTACCACCCAGAGCTTTTGGTGTCTCGGGAAACGTAGATCAATTTTATAAGAACTGAAGTATCACAAATATATCTCTGAATCCGGTCCACACCAAAGGCTCTTGGGTAGGGCCTTCGGTTATCAATTGGAAAGGTGTTAGGCACCCAATCAACCCGCTAAATGCGGTCTCCACTTATGTCTAAAAAAAGAATAGTAAAAAAGAAATGAAAAAGGCTTCCTCTTGCCCAAAGGGCTTTAAAATCCTACTTGTGCCCCTTCGTTCCTATTAAAAATTCAGCAACGTAACGGCACAAATGAAAGGATAGAGGAGAAACTGAGAAGGTAGAGGAATAGAGGGGAGATCCAGAGCTCTCAGGCCCTTGTTGCACCATTATGGAGCCTTGCGTTGGCTTGCTTCGGTGAGTATTTGAAGGCTTATATGATGAGAAATGGGGTTCTAACTCCTATGGCTTGATACCTAAAAGGTAGAGAGGGAAGGCCAGGGGTAGCACACACCTAACTTAGAGTTGTTGGGTGAAATGCTAAGGTCTAAAGGGATTTTTAAAGTTCTGAAATTTGTATGGAAATGGTGCACTAGAGGAGAGAGAGAGAAGGGATTCCTTAATCTCTTAATTGCAAATTTTTTGAAGCCATTTGTAAGGGGGGGTGCCTCTCTATTTATAGGAAAAAGAGAGGTTAGGAGGGTGCTTATAGGCTAATTGGGTTTAGCAATTAGGTAATGGGACATCTAAGGTTTCCTAGGATTTTTGGAGCCTTGAAAAATGTGAAGAGTTGCTCCAATGGTGGATGATAGGGTGAGGCTTTAAACCACATAAGAGGTTACACATAGATAGTAAATGGATGTAATAAAACTAGTAAAACACACCCCAAAGGTCAAGATGGTCAACAAGTCAAACCCCATTCTTAAAATTCGTGGCAAAAACTCTGGGTTACTGTTCATATGTCTGGCACAACTATTAGTTGCACCAAGCATATGTACAGTAAAATAGTTCTTAAACAGTGCTTTGGAAGTTGGCTGCCAGCGAGGGGACCCACATTAATGCTAGTGCAACTATTAGTTGCGCCAAATCCCTAGGGGGGTCTCCACACTATTTACCATTTTGCCCTTGCTCTTCGAAACGCGATATCTTCTTGTATACAGCTCTAATTGGGGTGATTCTTGGCCCGTTGAAAAGCTGAGGACTTTTATTTTTCAATGGTATGAGATTTGATCATAGTAAAAGGTTACATATAGTCTTGGTTCACCACTCTCCATCCATTGCTTAGGAAAGTTAGGTTTAGGTCTGGAATGAGTTCTAAGGGTCAGGATGGATTTCTAAGGTTCGGGATGGGTTTCTAAGGGTTCGAGAAGGTTCCTAAGGGATCTAAGGTAATTACTAAGGGTTTGAGATGGCTCCTAAGGTTCCGAAAAGGTTCCTAAGGGTTTCATACATGCCATCAAAACTTCAGAGATGCGCCTCTTTCGAAATGTGTCTCGATCAGGCCTTGGGCCAAATTTGGGTGTCTACAGATGCCCCTCTTTGGTATTCGATCACTAATGATCGAATGCCAAAGAAAAGAGACATCCAAAGAGGCCCAAGGCATTACTGATGGGTCCACTGTATTCAGAATGAACTTCAAACATCAAATGAGTAACATGGTGAGAAAATGAAAGCCATGTATGTCAGGAAAAATGGTCGTTTATCAAGGTAATCGGTCCTCAAGCACGTAGCGACATTACTGGGCATAACCGACATGGAAAATGAGTTGCAAAAGCCTAATAGCTAAGAAAAATGGTCGCTTCTTGAGATGATTTGAAGGAGTTTAACGTTTAAGGTGCATTCTGAATACAACGGCTTCATAAGTACGCAAGTACGCAAGGCTCCACAGTTTGTGTCCAATCATAGAGGCATTGACCGCCTCATCTGACTGGTCACGGGTGCCCCAGCTTGAAGCAGGGTTCGAGGTCTTTGGGCGAATAGATGAGGGTGATAAGTAATAAAAATGCACCCATTAGGGGTGATAAGCAATAAAGGCGATGGAAGTCTCGACCCAGATCCCGTCTGAGTATAATTTACGAGAACAAACGACCATCCTATGGACACCCAGACGCAAGGCGTACACTTTACAGGGATACCGTGCCAATATAGGTTTTAAGCCTACGAAAATAAGGGAAATGAACCCTTCTGCATTCATGTTTATACATAGTTGATTGATATGTAGTTTTATTTTTAATAGGTTGGTCTCAACCAACGATTGACTTTTTTCATAACGGAGTTACCCAGAACTCAAACCCCATAGGGCACACTCCCGGACAGCGCAGACCAAGAGTCCACACCTCTGAAATAGCTCGTGATGACTCCAAATTTAGACACTCGTGCTCCTATGAATCCGAAGACAGAGCGCTCAGCTCAAAAATTTAGGAGTGGCATCAATCTGATTGAACCATTGCCCGCTTGATCGGGATCGACACTGTTGCTCCTACTTTGAAGTAGAATCCAAAGATCCAAGGCACACTTAGACTTAAGACATTGATATAGCACAATTACATTCAATCATACGAGGCATAGACCGCCTTATTTAACTGACCACAGGTGTCCCTACTTGGACAGGATTCGAGGTCCTAGGGTGAACCCATTGACCTCGAAATTAATTAGCACGACTACCCGAGCGGAGCGAATAGATGTCGTAACGCTTTTTGAGAGTATGTGCTGTCATATTTTTTGTTTATTTTATATGGGATATTTTTTACCTTTTTTGTGTTTATCATTTAATGTGATTTTTAGATTTTGAACTATCATTTTATGTGATTTTTTCTGATTTTAAGTTATCATTACTTTACTACTTCTATTATTTTATGCGAATTATTTTTTGAGATTTTCTTTATCTTCTTTTTGTTGGGATTTTTAGATTTTTAAGTTATCATTTTATGTGATTTTTTTATTTTTTAAAGCTAGCATTTTATGTGGATTATGCTATCATTTTATGTGAATTATTCTATCATTTTATGTGAATTCTTCTATCATTTTATGTAAATTATTTTTGAGATTTTCTTTTTTTTTTGTGAACTTTTTCACGTTTTTCTGTGTAGGATTGGGATGCCTATTGATCTCGACCCATTTTATTCTAGCACGGCTTCCCAGGTAAATCGAATGAGGATCGACATGTCATTTGGGAGCATGTGCATCAGCCGGGAGTAACAAAACGAAGAGAAGCGGGGTACCGGGTTATGCATCTGACCCATCCCAAGCCCAAAACCCGACCCCTCAGTGGCTGGCGCAACTATTAGTTGCGCCAAGCATGGCTGGGGAACCAATTTAAACAGCCCGAGTTCGGGCAGCAAAGGCTAATTTTAGTCCCCTAGGGTTCCTTTACATTGCCTCTACGTGTGCCTTATTGCTGGCATTCGCTCGCGCCAATTGATCGTCTGCATTACAATAGATCTACGACCTTATTTCCTTTACAAGGTAACCATTTAAAACCCATTTTCTTGCTTTTTCTTGTAAATATCATCATGATCTTGCATTCTTAGATGAATAATGGTTTATTTTTGTTGTGAATATGTTTATTGATGATGTGCTGATGATATTTTGTGAGTAATGCCCTCTTTTTGTTATTTTATGGGTTTTATTGTGCCTAGCATATATATTTTTTTGTTTTTATTTGTGCATTTAGAAGGGATTCTATTTTGTTTTTTTTTTGTTTTGTGTTTTTATTTTGAAAAAAGTAAGGATTTTTGGTCGTTTTTATAATGATTGTTTTTTAACATTAATTAGGAAAAGGGGATTTTTGGTTTCTTTTTTGAAAATTAATTAAGAAAATGATTTTTGACTTCTATTTCTTTTGAAAATTAATTTAGGAAAATGATTTTTGGTTTTTTTGTATATATTTTTTGAAAATTAACTAGGGCATTATTATTTATTATTTTTGTGTTGGTTTTTTTTTTTTTTTTTATAAAAAGTTTTTTATTTTTGGAGTTTTTGTTTTTATAAAAGAAAGGCTTTTTTTGGTTTTTGATTTTAGGAGCATAAAAGGAGGGATTTTTGTTTTTTTAGCTTTGTTATTCTTGTTTTTGGTTTTTCTAAAGGGAGGGACTCTCTTTTTGTTGGGTTTTGATTTTAGAAAAAGGATTTCTTTTCTGTTTTGTTTTGTTTTTTTTTTTTTTTTTTTACTTTTGTTTTTCTAAAGCATAAAAGAAGGACTTTTTTTGTTTTTGGTTTTAGAAGCATAAAAGGATCTTTTGGTTTTTAACTTTTGTTTTTCTAAAGTATAAAAGGAGGATTTCTTTTTTATTTTCTGATTTTATAAGCATAAAAAAAAATTATTTTAGCTTGCTTTATTTTTAAACACAGAAAAGGGAAATTTGTTTTATTTTTATTTACTTTTGAAGATAAAAAGGAAGGAATTTTCTTCTGCATTTTCAATCTAAAAGGGATTTTTTTTTTATGTATGTGTGTATCTTTATTTCTGAATATAAATAGAAAAGGGTGAGCATACTTACCTTCCCTTGGTGTGTAGTGCATAAATGGTTCTTTATCACTAATCTGCTTTAATGTGATTGCTTGTTTTTGCCCTAGAATATCCGGCGACGAAGAGTATGTACCTGAGGAAGGCCATGAGGAAGGGCCCAATATAGTCTACAGTCCCCGTGGGGAGCAGTTTTTTGTGATAGAGCGCAAGGCGGGTCCCTGGCTGGAGATGCAGGGCGAGGCTGTCCGAGTTGGCCTCCTTTATTAGCAGTATGTTCATATCTCCAATTTCGGCATAGCAGGCAAGGTAAGAGATGAGTTCAGTTCTTTCTTTTTGTGCAGCTTTGCTTTATTTCCATGATCTGATGCATTTCTCTTTTCTGACGCAGGACCTGCCCCCTATCGTGTTCCACTGGGGCTGGTTAGACTTTCACGATTTCTATCACTATGTTCCCCCTGTGGTGAAGTTTTTACTGGGGCAGGTGGGTTTTAGAGAGTTTCTATCCTGCTCCCCCCCCCAATGAGGGCCGATGATGCGTACCTGAAGGCCCTGATAGAGCAGTTCCGTCCTGAGACCATGTCCTTCCATATGCCCTATGCCGAGATGACCCTGACGCCTATCGATTGGGCGATGATTACTGGCATCTGGGTAGGGGGCATACCGATAGCCAAACTTACGGTGCCTAGCAGAGAGGACATTGTTAGATTGATAGGGGATTATCCCCCTCGTGGGCAGATGCATGGCACTGAGGTCAAGATGACCTGGTTATCTAGTCTCTATGGGGTTGATGAGTTGGTAGATCTGGGCCAGCCAGATAGGGAGCTTTACATTACGCCCGAGCGGGCGATCATACTGGCCCGTATCACGCTTCTGCTCCTTCTAAGCAAGACCCTCTTTACGAACGCGAGCGGTGGACGAGTCAGCTTAGCACTGCTAAGCATTATGGATAATTGGCTTGAAGTCCATAGGTATGACTAGGGCGGGGCCGGATATGCATGGCTGATGTATGGCATAGCCCAACTATCTATCGGGGAGGCTAAGCCCATTGTCGGTTTCTGGGTGGCTCTGGAGGTAATCTCTAACTCTTTTGCTTTCATCAGTTTTACTTGGATGGTCTTTGTATGCTACTAACTTGTTCTTTGCGCATTGCCCCTCTCAGGTATGGGGGTACCATCACTTTTAGCTTGGGTGCCCGCTTCTCCACTTAGAGGCATACACCTACCCTCTCCTCAGCAATTGGAACCAAGCCCAGCACTGCAATATGGGAATGAAGCATTTAGAGATGGGCTTGAGGTCCCAATTGAACCTGTTGGTCCCAGAGCAGGTAAGGCCTAGTCAACTCTATTTATTCCAGTTCGGAAATTGTCCTTTGTTATTATATTGCAATTTTGACTGATTGGCCACCTCTTGACTTGGATAGATTCTCCATGACTCATACCTCACCTTCATTTTTTGAGACCGGGCTGCCGTAGGTCCGTCACGCCTATTCAACAACCACCGCATTATTTTCTACTACGGGGCGTGGGCCAGGGCTTACTATCTAGAGGAGCGGGTAGTGCACTAGTATCAGGGCTATCCTGCCATACCTATGGACGCTCCTACAGATGTTTTGGATCTTGTTGGTAGCATTGAGGAGCTCACAGCAGTCTTGCTTCATAATGGGATTCCCATTAATGCCCTTCTTGTTCCTAGAGAATATCAGCTATGGTACGAGTCTCTGTCGTATCGGTTCCTTTTGCCCCGCTTTGTCCCTAGCGCTAACTTTCTTGCTTTGGACGGCCCGCATACTCAGGTAATTCTCCTTTCTCATTTAGTTTAGTCCCCTTTTTAGTTTCAATTGAGCTTGGTTTCCTATTGAACAAATCTTTTTTATTATAGTTTGTGGAGGGAGGCGACTCAGATGATGAAGGCAGGGCGGCGGCGGGTGCTGCAGATGCTTTGGGGGTGGGTCCCTCAGGTGTTAGCCCTTTCGGTGTGAGTCCCTCTTTAGGTGTGTAACCATCGGGTACTTCGCATGCGGATGCCCTTGGTGGTGCTCCGCCCGTGGTCTATGGGACCTTCCGACGCCTCGATGATAGCTTCCTCTCAGGTCTATGTGCAAACGTGGATAAGCAGGCACACATCTCAGTCAAAGCAGCCCGGGTTCCTCCTCCTGAGGTGGTTCCAGGGGTAAGCCCTCTTACGACCACCCTTCTTTCATCTTGGCCCCTTTGATAAATGCATGTGTTTGTTATCATTCCTTGCAACTTACATCTCTTCTTTCTGAATGTAGAATTTTGACTCGGCCATGGAACATGCTGCGTATTACTGCAATCTTGCTGAGCTTTGGGCCATGGAGGGGGTGAGTATCCTATTGACCTACTGTTCTCACTGATTTCCTATCTTTTATTCCTCAACTAATCTTCATCTCTAATTTTGACTATGACCTGCAGCATGCACGCGCCAAGGAGTCGCGCTCTTTGCTTAGCTAGATTTCACAGGCGTGGTCTCGGGTAGAAGATATGCGGACCTTCCAAAGCTCCTCGCGTCTGTGGAAGAAGTCAAAGGGCGCAAACAAGGATTAGGCCTTGGTTTCTGCATTTTGAATAATTAAAACATTTAGCAAATTTTGGGACAATTTTGGGATGTTTAAATAGTTTGTGATGGATAATTGTGGCATTTTTTTTTTGGATGATTCTATTGCTTGGAAATATTTAGCGTTGTTCCTTTGTTTGCATGTTATCCCTTCCTTGCACATATCTGACTGCTTGCAGGATGGTTTTGACGATTGCTCATAAAAGTGGCCCTCGAGGTCGTGGCCTTGGTGCGGGTTTCTCCTGCACAAAAAGCCAAATTATTTCAATGTTAGGTGCCCTTTTAGTTTTCACTTTTGAATATCTTCATAGTATAAAGCAGGTGAATCAGGCCGGCTGGCTAAGGGGGGCCAGCATGGGCCCACAAATATCCCCAAAAAAGCTCAAAAAGGCATAAAAGGGGGCAGGTTTGAACTGGCGCAACTATTAGTTGCACCAGTTTTAACCTAGGGGGCTGTGGGCCCTTATATGCCCGAGACAGCCCAATTTCTCTCTTTTCTTTTTTACTTGGCCTTTTCAACAGATTTTTCTTCTCCTTGCTTTCCCAAGGGTGGGTCCATTGACATACATTGAATTTTATATTTTTGAAAGATCTTGTATGTCCATGGACCCGCTTTCCAACCCTCTCTTACATGGAGGACTTGGAACCAATTTACTCCCTTTGGGCTTGGAGCCTGGAGCCCAATTTTTTAAAAAGTTGGCTTGGGAGCTTGAATAAGAGCAAGCTCGTTGAACTGGAGCAGCTTGGGCTATCACGTCTTCCTCTCTTCCTAGAGGTTCCTCTACGGTGGGACCTACTTCACGCGGTTACCTCGCTTTGGGACACAAATGCCCATGTGTTCCGTTTTGGGAAGCGGGAGCTGACTCCCACTCTTGAGGAGCTATCCAATTTGTCTGACTTGAAGCTTCACAGAGGCCTCACAAGAGTCACGCCAAAGTCGGGCTACTCCAAATCCATTCACCTTACCCTCGGTTTGAAGAAATTTGAGTATGAGAAAATTCTCATTGGGGGGCCCACAAGGTGTTCGATCAAATTCCTCAGAGAACTTTTGGGTGATGAAAGTCTTCGAAAATTGCCAATTAGTTCGAAAATTGCCAATTAGGAATATCTTCAATGTGAAAGCCTTTGCTCTCAGTCTCATTTCGGAAGTCCTTTTCTTCACTGGGGGAGAGAGCTTCTCTCTGACTCTTTGTGATGTTTTGACCGAGTTGGTAGAGGGCTAATCAGTGATGCACCTGGTCCTTGCCGAACTATACCGATGCCTTGATGCATTTGCTCTGGGAAAAGTGGAGAGCCTCAGGGGATCTCCTTTGTTACTTCAGGTCTAGTTAGGTGAGCATCTCGCTATCTTGGGACCCATTCCACGCTTTTATATTGCTCGATGTGAGGCGGCTCGATGCTTTCTGGGTAAGTGTCACTTGCTTCCGCAGGGCGATTTGTCAGCTTTGAAGCTTTGGTTGATCGATGCAGAGCTGATATGGAGACTTCCTTGGTTGGATCGAACCTTCCCAGTAGTTCGTTCCAGAGATCATGAGGGCATCACCCTCCTCGGATTGACTGGCACCACCTACTATTTCCCATTTTAGGTGTTGCGTCAGTTCGGTTGCTCTCAGCAGGTGTCTTGCAAGGCAAAACCCCCTCTATGTGACTTGATTTTTTCTAAGGGGTCCTCTAGGGATGTGGATTGGATTGCTGCTCTTTGAGAAATGTATCTGTCGACACTGATGTGTGATATGGAGCAGGGAGATTCAGTTCAGCCTTCCCCTGAGTAGGAGGCTGGGCTATTAGCTGAGCAGCCTGCTGCTGATCATCTAGATCAGACGGAGATCATTGATATGGGAGGCCCCTGGCCGAAGAAGGAGACGGCGCTTCGAGCTCGCATTGAGTTGTTGGTTAATGAGAAGAGGGCCCTGCAAGAGCTTTTAGCATAAGAGAAAGTTAAGGCAGAGGTAGCAGAGACTAGAACTGGTGTTGCTGAGGGCGAGGTCCTTCGTCTGGAAGGATCCTTGAATGTTACTCTTGGGGCTACTGATGCTTCTCAGAAGAGGTACAAGAGCTTGCACGGACGTTGGTTAACCAAGCGGCATATTCGGGAGGATGGTTTCTCGCTGAGATTAGAGCCTTGAAGCGCGAGCTGGGCCGTTGATTCCCTCCTACATATACATCTTTTTGCACAGATCAGATATACAGAAAAGGGGCGTAAGAAACCCCTTTACAGATACACACTTTTTTTGGTATACATATTTTCTTTTTGTTTTTATTTTTTCCTGCTTTTGTAAAAAGAAAGAAAGAAAGAAAGAAAGTTAGGCATCACACCGACTATTTTTTGGGATGTGGTATAAGCGGTGCATTTGTAAATGGAAAAGTAAAAATCTATTATATTTACAAAGACTTTCGTTTTTGTTTTTTCATCTTCTCTTTTTTTTTATTAATGGATCCCTTTAACAAAGAGAGCTTTCCGCCCTGCTCTTTATTCTCTTTTTGTTTGGTTTGATGCCTCAATCATAGGGTGAGATCTCGAGTCCCCTTTTGAGCATGGTCGAGCCCCCTTTAACTGGTCGGATTTGGGCGAACCCCAACAGCTTTACCAAGACTGGAACATCAATCCCCTTGGGTTGAGTCAAACCTTTCTCCTTACCTTGAGTCATATGTTTGACGAAATAGTTTCACAAAGACAATTCTGGTCAGAGCCCGATTTGAACTAATATGAGCAGCCCAACCGAAAAAAGGGGATCAAGGAGAGCAACCAAGAGGGTTCCTCCAACATCAAATTCATCAATCAATTCAAACCTTTCTTCTTTTTAATTTTTTTCTTTTAAAACTCTTTTGCTCACAATGCCCAAGGTGGGTTCGTTATGCCCGTCTTTGCAGTCTTTTTACCCGCGGCGTCCTTTCGGGTTTTCACCACGTCCATGGGTTTAGGTCTCTTACCCCAAGCGCCCTTTCGAGTTTTCACCTGGTCTGCACAAACTTGTTGTTTTTACCCATAGCGCCCTTTCGAGTTTTCACTACGTCCATCTTGCTTTGAGCTTGTATTTTTATTTTATTTTTATTTCTTTCATCATTTTTTTTGAAAAGTTATGACATAGACGTCGATTCCGTCACAACTGGCTGGATAGGGTTCTGGTGTCGTCTCACAACTCGGCTCACGTTGACTTAACAGATATTATGACTGCTTGTGAACCTTCAAGAGGGCTTCTTTCAGGGTGTAGTTTGGCCACGGGTCAGGTTTAGGATTTGAAGGTATGCTGGGCTAAAAATGTTTCCTTGATATGGCTTCAGTTTTTCACAACATACTTTCTTCCTTGGGGGATTTTACTGTACACGCCCCATGATTCTTTTACTTTTTTCTTTTTTCTTTATCTTATTTCAACCAATCTCTTTTTGAGATTTTGCTTTTTCAATTTTTTTAGATTTTGATGGTAACTTTACTTCCCTTTTTTGTATATGTACACACATTTTTTTGGGGGAAGGGGTTCATTGAAAAAAAGGCTCAGGCTCAAATGGGATAGCAAAGGATATCATCATTTTTAGGGATGCTTTTTTGGCTACTATGCTTGGAATGATGGCCTCTTTTGGGTGGTTCTTAAGCAGTCACGTATCTGTTTCATCAATATTTACCTTACAGCGATAGACTAAGAGTAGAACCGTCGAATGTATCCAGCATTGATGGGCTCAGGAAGATGATATCCGTCCATGGTGATGAGGTGGATGGCGTATCCCGGTCGCACTTCTCAGACGATGTAAGGTCCTTCCCAGTTCGGCTTGAACTTCCCTCTCATATAGGCGTGGAGGGATGGGAATATCTTCTTCAACACAATGTCTCCTACCTTCAAATCTCAACCGCGGACACTTTTATTATAAGCGCGTGCGATTCACCCTTAATAAACTTAGGGTATGACACAAGGCTAGGAGTCTTTTCTCGTCCAAGAAGTTCAATTATTCAAAGCGAGATCTCTCCCTCTCTGCCTCGGGTAAGCCTGATTCCATAAGGATTTGGAGCGAGGGTACTTCAAATTCTACTGGTAGGACGGCCTCGATTCCATACACAAGAGAGATTGGTGTTGCCCTTATAGCGGTATGGAACAACATTCTGTAGGCCCATAAAGCAAATGGTTGCATTTCGCTCTAATCTAGGTAAGTGACGACCATCTTCTCAAGGATGCGGACGGTCTTGTTAGCAGCTTCTACGGCTCCATTGGTCTGAGGCTGATAAGGTGATGAGAGATGGTGCTTGATCTTGTACTGTTCGCAGGAGGTTCGGATACACTTATTTGCAAAGTTTGTGTCATTGTCTGTAATGATATCCTTGACTCCAAATCGGCACACAATATTATTCTTGAGAAACTTTTCGACGTGAATGGTCGTGATGTTGGCATATGATGCCGCTTCTATCCACTTGGTGAAGTATTCAATGGCAACGAGGATGAACCAATGTCCATTTGATACTTTCGAATTAATCATTTTGATGGCGTCAAGGCCTCAGGTAGCAAATGGCCAAGGAGTGGTCATGCAGTGAAGATCGATGGCAGGAGCGTGTATCAGACTGGAGTGTTCCTAACACTTGTAGCATTTCTAAACATATTTACAGTAATCTAATTCCATAGTGGTCCAAAAGTATCCTTGCCGTAGAATTTTCATAGCAAGCATGTGACCACTGACGTGGGCTCCGCATACCCCCTCATGGATCTCCTTCATAATATTAATCGTTTCACTTTCTGTAAGGCACCTGAGCAAGATGTTATAAGAGCACTTGTAAAGGCATTCCCCACAAATGACGTAGCCTGCCGCTAAACATTGAATGGTTCAGCGGTCCGTCTTGGATGTGCCCTCAGGGAAAGCCACTGTCTAGAGAAAATTTTTGATATCTGAGAACCAAGGTGGCTCATCATCAGGCTTTGTAGGTTCCTTAATCTAGAGGTAGAAGGCCAGCCCATTCCTTTGCTCGATTATGATCAGCTTCATCTTAGCATTATACAGGATTTCTATCATTGATGCCAACGTTGCTAGTGCATTGGCGAAGCGGTTCCTTATCCGGGGGACATATGAGAATGTCATGTCTTGGAAGGAAGCTATCAGATCCTAGAGGTGCTCATGGTAGGGGATCAGTTTCTTGTCTTTTGTCTTCCAATCTCCATTAGTCCGACATATGATCAACTAAGAATCACCAAATACTCGAAGGTGAGTTATGCTTAGATCGAGAGCCACCTCCAAACCAGCGGCATAAGCTTCGTACTCAACCATGTTGTTAGTTCAAGGGAAGTTTAGTTTGATGGAGATGGAGATGGGTACGTGGCATCCTTTCGACAAAATCAGAATGGCACCAACTCCCTGACCCTCGGCATTGGCTGCCCCGTCAAAGTGCATTACCCAAGATTCTTCTGCTTCTTCCGTATCGTCTTCCGTCATGAACAGGATGTCTTCATCGGGGAACTCAATTCTCACAGGTTCATAATCTGGCATAGGATTGTCGGCAAGAAGATCAGCGAGTGTTTGCCCATTGATCAACTTCTGAGTGATGTACGTGATGTTAAACTCAGACAATAAAAGTTGCTATCGTGTGGTTAATCCAGTTAGAGCCGACTTCTCAAACAGGTATTTCAACGGGTACATTCAGGCCAAAAGTAGAATGACTTGGGATAGCAAGTAATAGCGGAGCCTCTGAGTAGCCCATACAAGAGTCAGGCATGCTTTCTACAGATGAGAATAGCACGTCTCATAATCAGGAAACTTCTTGCTTAGATAGTAGATGGTCTGCTCTCTTTTTCCTGTCTCATCATGCTGCCCTAAGACACATCCCATCGAAACTTTCGTCGTGGAGAGATACATTAGGAGTGGTCTCCTTGGCTCAGGTGGTACCAAAACAGGTGGGTTAAGGAGGTAGGTCTTGATTTTATTGAACGCTGCCTGGCAGTCGTCGTTCCATTCAATAGGTGAGTTCTTTCGAAGTAGCTTGAAGATCGGCATGCAAATTGGGGTTAGCAGTGCAATGAACTGACTGATATATTATATTCTACTTAAGAACCCTCTAAGTTCTTTCTCAATAGATTGTGGTGGTATTTTTGTGATAGCTTTGACTGGGTCGACCTCGATCCCTCTCCTGCTAACGATGAATCCCAACAATTTTTTGGACATGGCACCAAATGCACACTTCTGTGAATTCAGACGTAACCTGTACTTTCTCAACCTCTCGAACAACTTTTAGAGGTTTACCAAGTGATCGCTTCGCTCCAGTGACTTGGCTATCATGCCATCGAACACTTCACTTTCTCAGTGTATCATGTCGTGAAACAGTGCAGTCATAGCTCTCTAATATATTGCACCTGCATTCTTCAGCCCAAATGGCATGACTCTATGGCAAAAGGTTCCCCAAGGAGTGATGAACGCAGTCTTCTCTCAATCTGCTTCTGCCATCCTAATATGATTGTATCTTGAGAATCCTTTCATAAAAGAAAGCATCCCGTGCTTAGCAATATTATCGACCAAGATGTCGATGTGCAGTAATAAGAAATCGTCCTTCGGGCTCGCCCTGTTCAAATTACAAAAATCAATACACATGGGACTTTTCCATCCTTCTTCGACACAGGCACAATATTAGCTAACCACTGCGGGTACTTGGATACCATGAGAAGCCCCGCGTCATACTGCTTGATGACCTCGTCCTTGACTTTCAGCATCCACTCGGGTCAGAGACGTCTCAGCTTCTGCTAAACTAGCTTCATATCAGGGTAGAGAGGCAACTCATGCTCGACCAAATCAGTGTCTAGACTAGGCATGTCCTCGTATGACTAGGTAAAAATGTATTGGTATGATCGAAGGAAATCGATCATGCTTTTTCTTTCTTCGGGAGATAGCGACGTTTCAATTTTGGTAATTCAAGGAATCTCCTCAGTCCCTAGATTAACGTCCTCATTTTCGTGGACAATGGGGGTAGGGCCTTGCTCAAATTTGACAAACCAGTCAAGGAGCTCATTGGGGAGCTCCTCCGAGAGGATATCCTTGTCCAGACTCTTAACTCCTATCTCTTCTTGTATTTCTAGAAGAAAGGGGTTGATTTTATGTGGGACGGGTATTTCAATTAAGGCATCTTTTTATGTGATTTTATTTAGAATTTTAAATGACAATATTTTTAGACTTTGTATTTTTTTCAATGTTTTTGTGATTTTTATTTTTTTCGAAGACGGACCCTTGGCATTACGAGTCTGCGTATATACAAGGTATTGCCTGCCAAGGGCTTATCTCACTTTTTATAGGTTATTTTTTTAGGAAATGGGTGCCAAATGTTAGGTCACTCCTTGCTTTTAGAGTTTGCGATAAATATGCCTAGTTGCGTACCTAAGAGGTTGCTTCTTTACCTGTTTGGATGGAGGGTGCTGACTGATATGGCTCTTCGGAGTCAGCCTCCATCATGTTGATCCCCATTTCCTTTGAGATAATATCCTCAAATGTGAACACATTTTTGTGGTGATTCACCACAAGGAGAGTTTGTTCAGGTATGGGCCAGCATTCCTCAAAGAGGGATAACACGACCAAGTCTATCTCTAGGCTGAGAATGGTGATGTGGGGGTTGGTGGGGTGAACCGATGTTGAGGGCTTATGTGGGATCAATTGGATTACCCCATTTTGGTCAATCTTCACAACCTCGGCACTCACGAATAAATTTCTGATATGAGGCCTGGGATGAGGTTTCTCCTCTATGTGGATCCCCCAAGCTTTTGCAGCTGTCATGGTGAGGGCTTTCACCTTTTTTATAGCCCCACTTTTGGAGCATGGCCACTATTGCTACCATTCTACCTTTGGTCCTTGGAATGATGCCCTCGATGGGCTCTGAGAGTGTCGTCGATACCTCGTATTCGAAACTGTGGAGGTCGACGTCCTCAGTGGTGTGCGGCACATCTAGCACTTTGGGCTTTTCGACGCTATTGGTGGCTTTTTCTTTCTCACTGTGCCCTTCACCAATGATCATGATGATCTTATTTACCGAGATGATAGTCACACAGAAGACTCCTACTGAGGCGTTAGAGGCAGCTCGTCAGACAATACGGGGGAAGATGCAAGTGTCCCTAGATCAGCCGTAGTATCGCCTGCTGAGGAGTGCGCGAGGGATATATAGGCTAGCGCATCAGCTTGGTGGATCGGATTAGAGGGCTACGGGCTCCTCAACCAGGCAGTCTCGTCACACGTCACATGATCGTGCCACGGGTGATGCTCGTGAGGATCCCGTGGTTCGTGAGGTTCTGGAGAGGTATCATCCTCGTACTCGATCGAGGAGGTCTGTTAGCCAAACGAGGGAGGGAGGATCTATGGCGGGGCCTACATGTGTGTGTTTTTGTATCCATAGCATGTGTATATTTTTATATCCATAGTGTGTGTTGTATATATGGAGGGATGCCCCTGATGATAAGTGTAAAAAGAACAAAAGATTTTGACATATGTATGTAAGAGATTTTTGGTTTAGATGTACCTGATTGGCTCCTTTCTTTTAGTTACCTCTTATGTCTACTCTTGCTTTTTTTAGTTGCTTTAGCGCAATCAATCGTCATTGGGACTTGGTTGCTTCCTGAGTTGGCCCGATGATAGTTGAAGGTTACTTCATATCTGTACATGTGAGAGTAATGCTATCAGTAGTTTTGTTCTCTCCCGTGCTAGTTGTCAAGGGGGTGAGTGTCTCAGACCGAAGTCTGGTAGTAAAAGATGGATATGTACTCTTTTTTTTCTTCTTTTCCTTTTTTCTTTTTTTCTTTTTGAAATGAAAATAATATAATAGGGAAAATAAATAGCTAAGATAGAAATAATAACAAAACAATAAAAATAAAAATACCCCAGTGTAGGAGTGTGATAGGATTGGCAGTATGGTATGTTTGGTAGCACTTTTCAAATGGTAACTTCATCGTTCCTCTCTTCTTTGGTGACAAGTCGGCGCTTCTGACATGATTCTTCTTCTAATCCAAGAAAAAATAAATGCCCCAGCATTAAGATGCAATAGAGTTTTTTTAGGTTTCGAGATGAGCACTTTGGGTCTATAAGCTGTCATGGGTATTTGGTGAGTTAGTTTTGAAGAAAAAGTTGATCGGTACTGTCACCAAATCGGGGAGGTCTCTTTGCTTAGGTCAGTTGTATACGGGGTCTATTCTATGGTGGTGGTCATCCTATCTCGTGGCTATTAGGGAGAAGTATGGTAGGTATAGTAGGTAATTGCGTCAATCGTCATTCATCAGTTTTCGATTTCATTTCTTGGAATATCCTACAAGGCTTCTAATTTATCGTCCAAAAGGAAAAATAACAGAGGGGGGGGAGGGGGGGTAAGGCTCAGTGATGCAGGGAGTAGTTTGTATCTAATGCTTTCCAAAAGGGATGAGTAATAATCTTTTTCTCATAGGGGATATGGGATGCCATGATCGAGCTCTTCGTCATATTTTGGTACCATCAAGATCTCACATTTTATGGTTAGCAGGAGTTTGTCCTCCTCCCGCCACCTTACGACGACATCTTATAGTATGGGGACATCAGGGATGCCCTCGCAGCTTGCTTATACACTTCTAGTAACGTTACCAGGGGTGTTCTCACGGTCTGCTTATGCTTCCCTGAGCTCATTGACTTGTTGATTCGTCGTAATGCTCTCACTCGATTTTTTTGATATATGTATTTTGAACGATTGAACCTAACATCTTTATTTTTTTTGCTCTAACGTCTCCTCCAATGGCTGGGGAAGGGAAATGAGGATCGAGTATTACTTATGCTTTTGAAAGAGGTTAGATAGGTCACTAGTTCGTTAATCAGATTGCCTGAACGAGAAAAGGCGAGAGATAAATCGGAGGTCTTAAGGATATTCTAAGAATTGAAGGCGTACGACCAATGAATGGGTCATGACGACTACGAGGGTGATAAGTATAAGTATTTAACCACAGGATGCAATGATCACGAGGCTAAGGGTAATAGTTTCTAAGGTGCATGGCGTTCCAAGGGCTAGGGAGTTCTTCCCTATCTTGGATCGTCAGTTTTTAGGCATTTCTAGGGTATGCGGCTGTTATGACGTATGGGCCTTTCCAGTTCGGTTTAAGTTTTTCTTTCGGATGGGTGTGCTTGAAATACATGATTTTCTTTAAGACTAATTTTCCAATATTAAAGGTGCATTTGAGGACTTTCTTATTATAAGCCCTGGCCACTCTCCTTTGATATACCTGACCATGATCAGGTACCCTTAGACGTGTTTCATCGAGCCACTCTAACTAGGTGAGTAGGGTAATTCTCCTTTCGTCTAAGGATAGCTCACCATCGATTTGAATACATAAAGACGGTACTTGTATTTCATATGGTAGGACTGCCTCCACCCATAGGTGAGGAGGTAGGGAGTTTGGCCAGTTGTCGTACAAACAGAGCTCTTATAGGCTCAGAGTGCTTCTGGTAGTCGTTCAGGCCAGTCGAATCCATTGCTTATTTCTACTATGCATTTTAAGATTCAAATTAGTATTTTGTTCATAGCTTTCGCTTGTCCATTGCCTTGAGGGTAGAACGGTGATGAGTAACGTAAATCGATGTCGTACTTCTTGCATAACTTCTTCATCTTCTCCGCGATGAACTATGGTTTATTGTCAGTGACAAACATCCTAGGTACTCCAAACCTGGTGATGATATTCTGAACAATAAACCTTACAAGTATTGAAGCGGTAATTTTGACATAGGATTCATCTTCTGCCCATTTGGTGTAGTATTCGGTCGTGTAAGAATGAATGTGTGCTTGTGAGTATTCCCAACAGTGTCTGTGAAAGGTCCAATGACATCGAAAGCCCACATCGAAAACGGCCATGGCGAGGTCATAGTATTCAATGCAACTAATGGAGCTTTAACGAGTGCGGCGTGTTCTTGTCATTGCTTATAGGATTGGACGTAGAGGTGGCAATCTCTGATCATGGTCGGCCAGAAGTAACCCTATCGTGTAACTTGATCGGCGAGTATCTGTCTCTAGAGTGGGCGTCGCAGGCACTGGCATGCACTTCTTGGATGATGTATTATCCTTCGGCGGTCGTAACGCATCATAGTAGTACTCCTTTGGTGAAGGCTTCTTAGAATAATGTCTCACCGAGTAAACAGAATCTGGCGCTTCGGTTCCTTATAGTCTTCCATTCGATCTTCATGGCGTATGGGGGAACATGTTGATATTTCAAGAAGTTCCAGATGTCGAAATACTATGGTTGTCCATCGTCAGTCAATGATTTTTTAAATCTGAACATAGCAACTTCGATTTCTATCTTGACATGCTTTTTTGGGGTGGTTGCTTATTTTGGTCCTGTACTTTTGGGAAGAATGGGTAATTCTCTCTTGACAGTCCATGCTACCTCGTGAGCAGGTACTGTCAACTTTTCGATGAAGAAGGTGTTGGTATTTTGTCTTATGGATATTTGGATAACCGAGGCTAGCGTGGCTAAGGAATCTGTGAGCTCGTTTTCTAATCTAGGGATATGCGTAAAAGAGATTCGTTCAAATTTCTTTACTACATAATGAGCGGTTTTTAAGTATGCCATTAGTCTCCTTTCCTTAGTTTTCCATTCTCCTATGACTTGTAAAATTACTAGCTTGGAATCACCAATGGTTTTTAACTGTTTAATACCTAATTGAACTGTCGCTTGTAGTCTAGCTATAAAGGCTTCATACTCTGCGATATTATTAGTGACAGGGAAATCTAACTTAAAAGCTTTAGGTATGACAGCTCCTTTCGGGCTTAGGAGGACTATCTAGATGCCCTTTCTTTTGTGATTTAGAGCGTCGTCGAAATAAAGGTTCTATTAGGTCATATCGGGCTTCTCCTTACGAATCGTGAATAGTTCTTCATCGGGGAAATCTGTGTGTATAGGTTTATCACCCGAGAGTGGGAGGTCTGCGAGATAATCAACGATTGTCTGCCCTTTGATCGACTTCTGCGTGACATAAGTGATATCAAATTCTTGCAATAGCATATGCCAGCGAGCAATCTTTCCTAATGTTGCGGGCTTTTCAAATACATATATTAGAGGGTCCATTCGGGCTAGTACTAGTATTTTATGTGCTCCAAAATAGTGTCGTAATTTGGTAGAGGCCCACACCAATGTGAGGCAAGTCTTCTCCATCGACGTGTACTTTCATTCGTATTCGACCATCGTCTTACTAAGGTAGTAGATAGCCTTCTCTCTCTTGTCGTCCTCTTCATATTGTCCGAGGATTACTCCAATTGATTTGTCATTTACTGAGAGGTATAGAATTAGGGATTTTTTGGAGACAGGTGGCGATAGTATTGGCAGGTTAAGGAGGTACTTCTTGATATTATCAAAGGCTTGCTGACACTGGTCATCCCATTTGTACTCAGCTCCTCCTTTAAGTAGTCTGTAGAAAGGATCACATCTGTCTGAAAGCTGAGAGATAAATATTCTAATGAATTACAATCTTTCTATCATGCCTCGTAATTCTTTGATATTACTGAGAGGTGGCATCAAGGATGGCTCTGACTTTTGCAGGGTCAACCTCAATCCCTCGCTTGCTAACTATAAAACCAAGTAATTTTTCTGAGGTGACTCCGAAGACACATTTCTTTAGGTTTATTTTTAGCTGGTATTTCTTAGCTCTTTGTAAAACTAGTCGGAGCACTTCAATATATCCTACTCACATTTGAGACTTCACTAATATTTCATCGATGTAGACTTCTATACACTTATGCATCATGTCGTGAAAGATAGCCATCATGGCGCGTTGATACGTGGCTCCTGCGTTCTTAAGCCCAAAAGGCATGGCGACATAACAGTAAGTCCCCTATGATATGGTGAAGGAAGTCTTCTCTTGGTCGGACTCTGCTAATTTAATCTGATTATATCCAGAGAAACCGTTCATAAAGGATAGCATCTCATGTCCAGCGGTGCTGTCAACTAGAGTGTCAATGTGTGAGAGTGGGAAGTCATCTTTTGGGCATGCCTGGTTGAGATTTCGGAAGTCGATGCAAACCCGTACTCTGTCGTCTTTCTTAGCGATAGGTATTATGTTGGCGACCCACTTAGGGTAAAGAACGACTCAAATAAATTTAGCTTTGTGTAACCTGTCAACTTGCTCTTTAACTTGAAGGATTGTTTGTGGGTGCATCCTACGGAGCTTCTGTTTAATAGGCTTCGCATCGGGTTCTAAGATGAGGCGATGTTCTACTAAACTTGGGTCTCAATCGGGCATGTCCTCGTAGGACCATCCGAAGAAATCGAGGTGTTCTTGCAAAACTTGTGTAATTTGTTGGTGTTCGTTTGAGCTAAGCATTGTGTTAAACAATAAATTCTTAGGTTTCTCTTCAGTGCCAAAGTTAAGCTCTTCCGTGGGTTCTGCGGCAGCGTGGGTTTGCTCATCAAAATGCTTGATAACCCGTTGGAAGTCCAGTGCCTCCTCGGAAATTGGTGTTCTTTCTTCATCCTCAATAAGTTCGTATACTATGAAATTACTATACTGAGGATTTGAATTTGCGAAAGGTAACTCTTCATCCATACAATTTATAGTTGAGAGATCTTCAGTAAGGTAAAGGTCAAGGCTATTGATTCTTCTCTCAAAGTCACAAAGTATCTCATCCGGTATGATCACTGGCTTGTTGTTTAGCCTGGATGCTTTACATCCTCATGCGGGGAATGGGATATAAATCTTAGGAGAAAAGTCTCCTTATTAGCCACAAATTTGGTTCTGGATGGAGAGTTCCCTTTCTTTTATAAGTTTTTTTGATTTTTTTAGATTTTGTATTTCAGAATTTTTAGGATTTTCTATTTTTTCTATTTTTTTAATTTTTGATAATAAATATGATACAAGGTCGATCGCCTCAAGGGGCGCCGAGAGAATTGCTTCCTTTAGTTGAGGTAGCGAGACGGCTGCTAGAGCCATTCGGGCGGTTTTTTGGGAAATGTGGACTTATTGTGAATTTGACATTTTTTTTTAGAGTCCTTTGCTAATGAGACCTTTTGAATGAGTGACGCAAGCGATAGTGGCACTGATGTTTAGCTTTCCTCTATCACGTTAATGGCCTCTTCATCGAAGAAACTCTGGAGATCATAGTCGATCGAACTATCCACTTCTGAGTCGTAATATGGTTGTTTTTCCCACTGAGGAGGATCTCTCATAGGATCCTCAGGGGTAGCAAGTTCTTTTCCTTGATCTTCATGATATATTAGGATGAGGGTGCATGCTCGGCAGCGAGGTTGATAATGGTGAAGAATGCAGGGAGATTCCCAAGGGCATTCCCATCCTTCTAAGTTAGAGTCAAAGAGAGTATCGAACTCACTTTCTTGATCTAATAATGCTTGAAGTCCTAAATTGGTTTGCTTCGCTAACTCGAGTGTTGGGAGATCTATCCAGTAGTCTTCGTCATCACTCAGGGGAGGTTGTCATTCTTCGTTGAGAGATTTCTAAAATATTTGGAGTTACGATGAATCCGGGGATGTAGAAGTGTCTAGTTCGAGTTCCTCCTCAAACTCTATGAGGGCAGTGTGAGTGTTTCCTTCTAGATCAACAGGATAACCGTCGGGATTTTCTGCTTCTTGTGCGGGTAGCTGAGCTGGTATGTCATTGCCGATTTCTGTCGTCGTGGGGTTGGAATGGTCCGATTCCTTTGTTATAGGACGTAGGGTCCACTTGGTGAAATGTTCTAATATACTAGTGCAGGCCTCACTGCGGGGCTGGTAAGGGTGAACGATACAAGGGGACTCCCATGGGCATTCCCACCCTCCAAGGCCAAGGTCGAGGCAGATGCTATACGGGTTAAGATTCTCTTGCGGGGTGTCATCCTCTTCCCATGTTAAGGGCAGGTGCCCTTCGTCATCCTGCAAGGTTGCTATGTGAAAGTCTTCCTTGTCAGTGGATTTCCAATCTTCTAATTATGGCTCGGTTCTTGGAGGTTCTTCTCTCCTCTCTTCTGTAAACTCCTTGGTGTCAAACATGGGCATGACTCCTTCGAGCGATTCATCAGCGTCGTCGTTGAGACTTGTCAAATCGTTGAATGCTTTGCCCATTCGTTCAATTTCTGTTTCCTAGGATATAGCAAAGGACACTTCCTTCTGCCTCAGTACATTTGCTCTCTCAGTGGTCCCATAGACAAAGTGGTCATATAGAGACCATTTCGGTGAGGTAGGGCATAAGTCGGCTTGTGGGCCGTCTGATTGATATCCTAACCCTATGTGTTTGCATATTTTTGTTGGAACGACAGGTCCTATGCGACCTTGCTTATTCTTACCGAGTCCGGTGTGGGGGACATATCCAAGTTCATACATAAGATCCCACCCTTTCGTCACGATGGGATTAATGTCTTAAAGTTTGGCGAGGTCTGGACCGACCTCTCTCCTCACTAAGTTTTGTTGACGCATTAGGGGAGAACTAGGACGGGCAGGGGGATGAATTTCTGCAATGGTTGTCTTGTCAGGGATTTGGGTCTTTTGAATGTGACCTGTGTTCAATACATAGTCGTGAGCGGTTGGTATGCTTGCCGTGTAATCAGTGTCTATCTCCTGGAGGGGTGCATCAGCATATATACGAATAATAGAGTCCTTGTATGAGAATTTGACGTATTGATAGTATGTAGATGCGACGGCCTTCATTGACTCTAGCCATTTTCTTCCTAAGATAAGATTATACGTACTAGCCAAATCAGGAATATGGAAAGTAACGTCTTTCGTCACGGGTCTAAGGCGAACCTGTAGCTTGATAGTTCCTTTCATGAAGCGACGCGAGTCATCATAAGCTATGAGTGACAGTGCGGAAGGCCTGACATCTTGCTCTGTGTATTCGACAGTCTTTAATATAGTGAGAGGCCAAATATTGAGTCCCACTCCTGTATCAACCAATGCATGGGGTACAGAGAATCCTCTAATTATGACCGTGAGATATATGGGAGTTGCACTTTTATCGAGTGACTCTTTAGGCATGTCTGTGTCTGTGAACGTAAGCACTAGAGGTTGCGCCATGACCAAGGCAATTTGATAAAGCTCATCTAAGGTCGTATCCTCATCCACATGCGTATCTTCAAGTACCTTTATCAACAACCGGCGATGGTCAGGCAATTTCTTGATGAGTTCTAGTATGGATATCTAGGCCGGGATCTTCTGGAGGTGTCGCAGAAGGTCATATTCTTGTCCTGGCTTGAGTGTCACTTCTTTGCCTAGTCGGTGAGCCTTGGGTGTAAGTGGTTGGAGTGTTTGAGGTGCAGGGATTGGTGGAGGAATGATATGAGGGGGGGAGGCAAGTTAACTTCTCTTTCTCTCATATTTCCCTCTGGTGGTTGTGCGCTCGTGAAATCCTTACCCCAAGGGAAGGGAGGAGGTGGATAATTGGCTCCTAATTTGAGAATCGGGCAACTCGATTGTTGACCAAACTCGAGATGACTGGGCATTGATGTATTTATGGAGTGAAATTGGAGGTCGAAGCTGGTGCTTGCACGGTACTGTTCCAAGGTGAGAGATACTATGTGTAATCCTCCTCTTCTATGAAAGCAGAGACCAGCATCTCGCACGAGTCAGGATGTTCTTCTGGCTCACTTTTTTCTTGATTCAGTAAATGCTCGGTGGTCGTTTCATTGTCTTGGCTTGGAGTCTTACGGGTGACACTTTCTACCGATGCGGCAACTTGGGTTGTAGTCTGGAGAACGTGATCTCTATACTCAGGTTCAGAATTAGACGAAGGGAGTGCTAAGGGCGTTGATTCAGGATTTGGAGGGGTTGAAGGTTCCGGTGGGTGGCGATGGAGGAATGGTCTCCTGGCCCTAAAGGAATGGACTCGTATCTGAGTGAACTTTGGATATGGAAGGAGGCTCGGTGGGGTAATGTGAGGGATCAGGGCCGAGGGATGTAGGGGTGAGGAAGTTCTTGCTGGTGTGGCGGAAGCGATAGAGGATTGGATACAAGTGATTAAAGTAGAGGGCTGGAAAGAAGGTTGACTAGGGAGAGTCACGGTAGTGACCTGGGCTGGTGTTGCTCGGTTGTGGTTGGGCATGGCGTTGTTTATGATCCTTAAATTTTGTTGGGGTTGGTTATTATTAGGGTTAGGATTTCTAAGCGTTTCCCTATCAATTTAATTTCAGTCGTTCATATCATAGATCACGTCGCTAAGGACCCAGCAATCTTCTAAGTCATGTCCTGCATATCGATGAAAGGCACAGTATTTACTATAGTCTAGACTTGCAGGCCATGGGCGAGGTTTTTCTTGCGAGAATCGGAGGAGATTCTGAGTGTTAAGAAGATAAAAAATATTGAGAACCATATCCAGTAAAGGGGGATAGTATTCTCACCTCGGTTGGTAAGGGCCTCTGGCTGGGTTGAAGTTTGACAATGGGGGTGCGTTATTATAATTCGGCTCATGCGCCGGTTGACTCCGTGTCATGTTTTGAATCTGATAGGTGTTATGGTACTGGTTTCTATTTTGGTATTGGCCTTGATTTTGATTTTAGCGTTGGTTTTGGTTTGTGTATCTCTGCTGACTCGCACCTTGATTTTTGTTGGTATACCGTTGTTGGTTTTGATTTTGTCTGAAGTTCCACAGTTGGAAGTTTCTGTTACCAGATTTTTGTCCTTGGTTGACAACGGTGTTAACTTGCTTAGTTCCTGAGGCTTTCTTATTATTTTTTTATTTTAATTCGCTGGAAGAGCCTATTTTGGACGTGACTATGGATAATGCGAAATCTCCGTCTTTAATGTGCCACGCTAGTCGGGATGCCCGAGAGTGGAGTGCAGTGAAGTCGGGGCAATCACTTATGACGAGTGCGCTTTTTAACGGTTCCCTAGTGTTGACGATTATAATGTCTACTGAATCCTTCTCTTTCATAGAAGTGTCGGTCCTATATGTGAGTTTTCTCCATCTAGCGATGAAGTCGGTAAATTCTTCATCAAGTCCTTGCTTGCCTGTCATTAGGTCGCTGAGACTAACTGTCTCTTGGATCAAATGTTTGTACTGGTCTAGGAATCGACCGACTAATTCATCGAAGGTTTCGATCTTATAAAGCGGGAGTCCCACAAATAAATCTAAATCTTCTCCTTCTAATGAGCATTGAAAATAGTGAATGAGAAGTCCTTGATTATTACGTATGGGTCGGCAATCATTACAGAAGAGAGCCAAGTGGTGATTCAGATTTTCGGTGCCATTATATTTGGTAAACTTTGGTGGCTTAAATCCTATTGGCAAATTAAACTCGACATTTTGGAAAATTTTGTCAAATCCGAATGAGTGGCCAGGATGCTTTCTCTTGGCCATGTACTCATCGAGCATTTTAGGGAGATCTTCGATTTTAACGGTGATGTCTTTAGGAACTGCCCGTGAGCAAACCTTGTCTAGAGGGTCATCATTGAAAAATGTGTGGGCAGGTTGTCTCATTGAGGTGGCACGGGCTGACACCATGCCCGGGTAGGCGGTGGCCTCTCTTGTCGCTCTTGTTCTTCTAAAAATTGTCGTGACCTAATGGTTTTGTATGCGGCGGCCAACCCTCAAAGCAATTCTTCGGAGCCATCGTCTCCTCTCTGTATTCTTTGAATACTGAGTTCTACGATTTGTTGAGTGGTAAGGTTTTGTCTTATGCCACCATCTCTGTCATCATGATTGTTCCCAATGTATGGGGTAGAGAAGGGGCTCTCATACTCACCAGCCATATTAATCTCAGGTTGCCGTAGGCTAGAATTGTGAAGTGGTTCTTCTCCGTACATGGGGTTGTCATCATATCACTACAATGGTGGGTCTCCTAAACTCACTTTTCGTATACCAAACATCTTGAATCTTTGACGAAGACTCATATATATATAAAAGGTGATCTAAATGACACAATGGGAAGAACAATAGGGAAATAGGATGGGAAACTAACTATCTAGAAAAAAATAGTTTGCAAAAGTATCCCCTCGCGATCGCCAGTCTGTTGGTGCACGCTTTTTCTAGGTTCCTCTCGGTTCCCATTGAATCAGTGGCTTCCAATTCTGTCCTGGTGGACTCTAGCGATGCGGTGTTTGGAATATTAAAAACAAAGGAGTTTCTAGGAGGATTTCTAGTTTGTTGCGATCGCCAGTTGCAGTTATTTATCGACGTTGTAACACGTCAATGATCACGCTTAAGAGCGAGTATGGGTTACTTCTATACTGAATCGTCTGTCTGCAAACGTTAGCAGCAGTCTTTTCCTTAATTTAGATAGTTTAATTTCCTTTTTATTTCCCTTTATGGTTATAATTCTGGTCTGTTTAGACTTCTTTGATACTATTGTGATTTTGTTTATGAATTTGTCCGAACGAGTAGATCTATTCTAATACTATAATACTATCAGGAGTTTGATTAATTTAGCTTCCTAGTCTTATTAGGATTCTAATTAATTTAGTGTTCTAATACTACTAAGAGTCTAGTCAATTTTAGTCTCCTAATCCATTAGAAGTCTGACTATGATCAAGTTTCCTAATTAGACTAGGAGTGCACATGTAATAGTTCTAGTGAAATTCTAATTAGTTCGAGCATACCAATTGTATTAGGATTCTAATTAAATCAGGTATAACGATTCTATTGAAATTCTAATTAAAGGAATTATAACAGTCCTATTAGAATTCTAATTGGAATAAAAGACTGATTTTACTGAAACTCTAATTTAAGCAGAAGAATTAATGCTACTGAAATCTAATTAAGACGAATAAACTGATTTTTATCAAAATCTAATTAAAATAGATAAACTAATTTTATAAAAATTCTAAAAAAAGCAATGAATTAACTATGCTAAAAGTCCAATTAAGGTAATGAAATTAATCATGCTAAATTCTAATTAAAGCAAGGAATTGATCAATTAAATTCAGATTTTAAAGAGATTAATCAGTCATACTAAGATTTAAGACACTTAATTAATTAAACATGTTGAAATAAAATAAACCTACTCATCAATTATGTTGAAAGGATAAAACTAAAGCAATTGATTAACTCTAAAATTCCTAAAAAAAAGGGGGTTTGGGTCTGCTATGCTAAGGAGGATTGGCATCGTTCCCGAGTACCCTCCGTAAGCTCCCTTGGGCAAATCGGGTGGCTGAGATTAAAGGTAAATTAGATTTTAGACCATGAAATAATATTTTTAGGCTTTTCAGAATTGATTTCAGAATAATAATTATGAATCAAATTGTGAACTAAAATTATGAAAACTAGAATTAATATTAGGATTTTTGGGGTTATTGAACTAAGAAATTGAAAATAAAACTAAATTTTTAAGATAAATTCGGGTCCAAAATCAAGAAAATCAAGCCGTATGATTAAGGACTGGTTCTGAATTGAAGGATTAGAACCAAAAATTAATAATAAGACTGTAAATCGAGATTTTAGAACAGAATTAGAGCCTAGGGTTAGTGTATCGGACGGTCAGATTAAGGACTGGTTCTAGAAACAGAGAACTAGAACCATATATAGAGAATTACGGTCTGAAAAGAGTGCTATTGTCTAAGACTAAAGATAAATTCCTAAACCTAGAGATTATAAGCTATGGTAGGAAACTAAAAATTAAATTATTACCTAAGGGTCGGGGCTGCGGAGAGAAATCTCGAAGATTAGAAGCTTGAATCTTGAAACCATGATTAGGGTGCTCTATGGGTTTGTGCTCGAAATTCTCTGGCTTCGAAATTCGTTCTCTCGAAAATTCTAGCCTTTTTCGTCCAACCTCTTGGGTGAATTAAGAAAAAAATCTTTTATAGGATTTTCTTCAATTACGCACCATTTTTCAGGCGTTTAACTGAATTACGCGCTAGTTTACCAACACTTAATGGCTTTGAGTCGGTCACCGACTCAGTGAGCGACCGACTGACTTACTCAGTGAGTTTCCCAGTTCTAATAGCATTAGGGCTAATTGCGCGCTTGGTAGGATGTGAACAATTTGATTAAACGATTCTTCAGAAGTGCTCAATCAAGGAAACTTAGGGGTCAAGGACAGTGAGGTTAGGTCGGGCGTAGGCCAATTGCGCACTGGTTCTGTGGCACTTAATCCGATCGCGCGTCTGATTTCAGGCATGTGATCGAATCTTGAATAAGTCTGGGACAGGAAGTTTGGTCTAAAGGGGGACTGATTGCACGTTTGTGGTCTGGTGTGCAATCGAATTATTCGAGGTTTCGGTAGCTTAATTCAGGGTTGACTATTGTTTTAGTCTATATTTCAACTATATACTATTATTTCAGCATACAGTCTCCCCATGTCGGGATCTGAGCCACAGAGCTATTGTTTCAGCCTGTGTTTAGTCATGTACTATTATTTCAGTGCATGGTTTCCATATCAAAGTTTAAAAGGTCAAAGGTTGACCGAACAAAAAGTATATTCCGAGAAGGCAAAATGGGAGTCTCTACACTAATCCTACTAGGAGTCTAATTGGTTTAGGTGTTATGGTCTTATTAGAAGTCTAATTTATTTAATTTCTTAATTTTACTAGAAGTCTAATTAATATTAGTCGCCGAATTATACTAGGAGTGCAAATATATTATTCTAATGAAACTCTAATTGAATCAAGCATGCGAATTTACTGAAACTCTAATTTAAGCAAGTATCCTAATTTGACTGAAATTCTAATTAAGCAAATATATTGGTTCTACTGAGATTCTAATTGAAGCAAAGAATTAATTCTACCGCAATTCTAATTGAAATAGAAGACTGATTTTACTAAAACTCTAATTAAAGCAAATGAATTGATTATTTCAAAAAAAATCTAATTAAAATAAGGGAACTAATTTTATTAGAATTATGATCAGAGCAATAAATTAATTATATCAAGAATTCAAATTAAAGCGATAAATTATGCTATACTAAAATTCTAATTAAAGCGATAAATTAATTTTGCTAGATTTCTGATCAAAGCAATTATACTAAGAATCTGATTAAAATTCTAATTAAAGCAATTAATTAGTTATACTAAGAATCTAATTAAAATAATTAAAGGAGCTAATTCTACTAAAATTCTAGGAAAAGTAACGGAACTGATTTTACTAATTCTAATTAAAGCAATAAATTAGTTTTATTAAAAAAGGGGTTTTGGGCCCGCTATGCTCAGGAGGATTGGCCTCGTTCCAGAGTATTCTCCATAAGCTCCCTTGGGCAAATCAAGTGGCTGAGATTAAAGCAAATTAAATTTTTGGATTATAATATTATATTTTTGGATATTTTAGAGTCGATTTTGGATTATGATTATGGATTAAATTATGAAACTAGAATTATAGAAAAACTAAATTAAGAATTGAGATTTTTAAAATCTTAAATTAAGGAGTTAAAACTGGAATTTAAAATCTAGGGACTAAATTCGGGTCCGAAATCAAAAAATTAGACCGTATGATTTAGGACTGGTTCTAGAAACTGAGACCTAGAACCAGAGATTAACGATGGGACTGGAGATTAAGATTTCAGAAGAAAATTAAGGTTTACGGTCGATGAATTAGGCTGTCAAATTAAGGACTAGTTCTAGAACCTAAGAACTAAAACCAGATATTAAAAATTACGGTCTAAAAAGGGTGCTACGGTCTAAGACTAAAAATTTAATATTAATAATTAAGAAAACCTATATCTAAGAACTAAAAAAAACTAAGGGTCGAGAACTAAAGACTAAATTTTTACCTAGCGCCGGGGCTGTGGAGAGGAATTTTAAAAATTCGAAGCTTGAATCACAAAATCATGGCTATGTTTCTCTATGCGTTCGTTCTCGAAACTCTCTGTATTTTTCCTGTTCTCTCTCTGTGTAATTTTTCAGCCTCTCCTGGTGTGTGTTGGGTCGAATTTAAAAAAAAATTTATAAGTTTTTCTCCAATTAAACACCTTCTTTCAGGCGTTTAACTGGATTGCACGCCAGTTTTTCGATGCTTAATCGCTTTGAGTCGGTCACCGACTCAGTGAGCGACCAGCTGAGCCAGTCAGTCGAGTTCCTAGTTCTAACAATATTAGGACTAATTGTGTGCCTCCTGTGGAGTGCGCAATCCAATTAAGCATCTCGTTAGGAGCACTTAATCGTGGAATCTTAGGGGTCAAAGATAGTGAGGCTAGCTCGGGAGTAGGCCAATTGTGCGCCGGTGGTAGGGCGCTCAATCCGATTGCATGTCTCATGTGGGCGAGTAATCAAGTCTCGAGATGGTCTGGGGAAAGGAAATCTGATCTGAAAAGGGACTGATCGCATGTTTGTGGTTTTGCATACAATCGAATTGCGTGCATAGTTTTAGGTGCATAATTTAGGGTTGTTCGGGTCAAGTCTGAAATGCCAGACTACTGTTTCAGTCTGCATTTTGACTATATACTAGTGTTTTAGCATATAGTCTCCCTACGCTGGGATCTGAGCCACAGAGCTATTATTTCAGTCTGCGTTCAGCCATACGTTATTGTTTCAATGTATAGTCCCACATTAGGGTTAAGAGGGCTGAAATGTCAGACTATTGTTTCAGTCTGCATTTTAACTATATATTATTGTTTCAGTATATAGTCTCCCTACATTGGGATCTGAGCCACAGAGCTATTGTTTCAGCCTGTGTTCAACCATGTACTATTATTTTAATGCATGGTTCCCATGTCAAGGTCATGAGGCCTGAGCCACAGAGCTATTGTTTTAGCCTATGTTCAACCATTTATTATTATTTCAGCATATGGTCCCATGTTAGGGTAAAGGGATCTGAACTATAGTGCTATTATTTTAGCCTATGTTCAGCCACATACTATTGTTTCAGTATATGGTCCCTACGTCGGGATGTGAAACTTTCAGAGAAAGTAAGTCCTTTCCGAAAAGTCACGGGTGAGATCAAAGGTTGACCGAACAGATTCGTATATTTCGGGAGAGCAAAATGAGGGTATCTATAGATGCCCCTCTTCGGTGCGCTCTTGCAAAGTAAGAATGTTTTGAAGAAGTAGACACCCCTTATTCGAGGTGTCTTCTCGTTTCTCTTAGGAATTCATAAATGTGAACTGGGGATGCTGACATGACATGCTTGGCTTTCTTATCTATCAGTGCAAGCTAAAATAGAGCATTCAAGGGCCCAGTGGTAGCTGTCGAAAGGCGTATTCCATGTCGTGGATGCCCAGGGGCATTCCCGTCACTTATTGCGACCCGCTGTCATAGACAGTTGATGGGGAAAGTGAGGGTCGCAATAAGTGACGGGAATGCCCCTGGGAAACCAAACAATCAATATATTTAATCTAAGAACTTACAAACGCCTATTAGAAAAGGAACGCTTGACGCACATTGTGTGAGCAATGACGCGCCCGGTCTGGCATGACTTGCATAAGCCTTCGATATTATATTATATTTTATTATCGATCCTTAGACCTTACTTGTGGATATTTGTATGACTCCCCTCGGTACCTCGACTGCGTCATATCCCTCTGTTTGACTGCCCCTTGCAGCAGGTCACGACATGCGGCGAGATGCTACTTGTTAGGATTTCATTTTAATCTTTTATTTGATCTGAGATGCTACTTGTTAAAAGGTGTGAGTTTTCAAAAGTTCTAGATGGTTGTTGGGTGTTTTAATTCTATTGGTTGATCTAGGCTTGGGGGGATTTGTACTTCCTAGGAGTAAGTGTTGTGTGATTATTGGTTCATCTAAGTTTTTCATGGATTGTGGTTTTTCGAAGGGGGAATGTGTTTGGTTTGGATTTAATTAGATTGGAAGGTTTTTTTTTTAAATGTGACACTTGTCACTCTGTGGTTTAGGAGGGTATAGTTTATAAATGTAAGCCAAAGGCTTTGAATTTTTGTTTTGAATCTTATTATTTTCTACTTCAAGCCTAGGATTAAAAGTTTTGGGGTATATTTTTGTTTGTGATCTAGGGCATTTTTTTTGTTCATTAATATCTTTTGTTCCTTTCTATTTTGTATCCCGGGTATTGAACCGGAAGAGTTGTTTCTATTAAGGGGGATTATTGGGAATGAACGGGATTGAGAATGTAAGGTAGCAGTCGAATTGCTACCATGCTAAGGGAAGAGGTGGAAGAGAAAAAGGTGGTAGAAAGGAAACCTAAGGATAAGGCATGGTCAGAGTTCTCGGGACCGACTCCTATTTTTCCTCGATAGGCTCTGCGAATTTAGTGTTAGTTGCTCCTCCTTGCTATGCTTTCCAAGGTGAGCTTCCAAAGGTGGATCCTGCAAACCCTGGGTGGCTTTCCATGAGCCACTCTTTCCTTTCTGCCGACTCGGATTGGGGAAAGGTTGTCATTGTTAGTGTTCGTTCAGGGTGCGTTCCTCCTCTGCGCTTCTCCAAGATTTCTTGTTTCCCGAATAAATCCGAATTCTGGTATTGTCTAAATGTGCGGATTTTAAATTTCTTGTTTTAAGTTGTATATTCCGAGGGTATGCCCTCCGTGTATTGTGCAATGATTTTATCTATTTATGAAGTGATTGCATTTTCAATTCCATCTATGATTATTTTTGGTTTGGCTTATTTTGTAGCTTGCTTGATTTGTTTTGAGTGTGAGTTTTATTTATTTAATATTTCTTTGAGTTTGGTTCGATTGGGTTTACTTATTTTGATTTGGGGTGTGTTGGGGGTGGTTTTTTTTGTTTTAGCTTAGTTTGGTCTTAATCGGAGCGTGTAAGCAATGGGGGGATTTTTTTTTTTAGCTTTCGGGGTGTATGTTTTCTAGCTTAGGAGTGTTTTTAGACTAGTCTTAACAAGGGCGTAGTTTGGATTAATAATTAGTGTCGGAGATCTGCTAATTTGAGGCCTGGGCACACTATTTTGGACAGATATTTTTTATGTTTTCCTAGGACATTAGGCACTTCACTCCAGGCGCATAAACAAATTACGCGTTGGAATGAACACGTGCATTTCAGGGAGTCGGAGGATGATCACGCGTCAGTGATCGGTCGTTTAACTGAATTAAACTCGTTTCAAGATGCGCAGGATCTGGGCGGCGCCTGGTCACTGTAGAGGTGACATTTGGCATTCACGCGTCAAGGTTCAGGCGCTTGAGATGATTACGCGTGTGGTAGGCTGCGCGAAACCAGCTCATCGGGTTAGTTTGAGCGGGCGATGATCTGTTTACGCGCTCAAAGATTGGCGTTTGATCTGAATTAAGCGCGGGGAGTATGGTACGTGATTCAATTGAGCATGTCGGTTTAAGCGCACAATTTGGCTGCGTTTTATATATAGTTCAAAATTCTTTATTTTTCTCGCGCTATCCATTTTGGTCTTCGATTCTTGGTTTTCTTGTTTCCTTGCATCCTAGTTTTCGTGTTTTCGTGATATCTCGCGATCCGGTCATCTATTTTAGGTGTCATTTCTTCTGTTCTTTCTAGTTTTTTGAGCACTTTCTTCTAGGATGGAGTCCAGAGATAGTGATCGGTTCAATTCGTTCGTACCATAGATGGAGCGAATGTTAGCGACAGAGATCGGCGAGTCTTCTGAGGCTCGGACCTGTGCCGTTGTCGTGGAGGAGGATGTCAAGGAGATAGTCAGAGGGGAGGTACCCCAAGGTGACCAGGTGGTGGTCAGGGAGGAGGTACTCGAGATTGAGCAGGGTGTAGCTGAGGACGAGGGTGAGAGGGTTGAGGGTGAGAGAGTTGAGGCTGAGGCTGAGAGGGCCGAGGATGAGGCTGGGGAGCATCAAGGTGAGGAGCGTCGGGCTCGCACACACTTCCCGTTGGAGGATTTTTTCGCACTAGGCCAGGTAGGTACCCGTGAGCAAGAGTTCCTTCATTTTTCTAGGCATTTAGGTCATGACATAGACTTATTAGGATCTGGAAATCCTTTTAATTTATGTCAAACCTGCATTGATTATCGATTGTGTGCTCACTCATGCATCATGACCGCATCTAGAGATAGGTCATGTTTTTATTTTATTGTTCTTATCATATTTTGTGTGTTTGTTATTTTCTTATCATATTTTGTGTGTGTGTCTTAATATACCTTTTTCACTTTTTAGCTCTAGGTCTGCTTGTCTTTCGTCATAGGTGTGTGTTAGTCTTTTTTTTCGCTTATATTTCGTTCGGTAGGAGCCCCCGCAGCTGGCTATCAGCTCGGCATGGACTGAGTCTCATAGTTGGTACTGTGCCTTGCCGGAGTTTCATCGGACGCATTTGGTGTCTTTCGGCTTTGGGCCGATCCTGTAGTTGGAGCCTTTTCAGGTTGATCGTGGCCTGATCACAGCGATTCTGGAGAGGTGGAGGGAGGAGCATCAGGCACTTCTCTTTCCAGTTGGTATATTGTTGCCGACTTCGGAGGACTCCGCATCATCGGTCTTCGTTTCGAGGGTGGGCCAATCATGGGGCAGATGGAAGGAGAGTATTTGGAGGTGTGTGAGGAGATTTTGGGTGTACCGTATAGGTCAAGTGGATCGGGGCCGGGTGTAGTTCGGGTCACTTGGTTCTTCGATACAGTCGTCAGTGGCTTCGTCCCTCTGAGGCATCATTCAGAGCCGAGGATGCCTTAAGAGGCATGTTGCGTTGCGTTGGTGGGGTCCGGAGCCCATGGTTGAGCCGGGGTTGGCTGCAAAGAGGGTACTTCGAGCATTCTTGATGCACTTCCTTGTTGTGGTATTCTTCTTCGACTCAGGGATGCATCACCGAGTTATTTTTGCTGGTTCTCAGGGACTTAGATCAGGTCCCTACCTATTCTTGGGGTGCGGCCGCATTAGCACATCTCTATGAGCAGCTTCATCGTCGGGGACGGGGCGTCGTGACAATTGGAGGTTTCCTTCCCTTCCTCCAGGTGATTTTTAGTTAATTAGTGTCATGATGTCTTCAAATTTTTTTTGTCATAGCAGTTTTTTATTGTTTTTTTTAGTTCTGGGTGTATGATCACTTCGTCTTTCTTCGCTCGAGGGTCCCGACGGAGATTAGGTTCACGTTTTCGCGGATGCACGTGTGGAGGATAGCGTTGAGGGGTCATCGCTAGTCCTCGAATCTTCAGACCACATGAGGTCTTTTTGAGGATATGCACGCGGGGTAGGTAGGTGTAGTCTGTATTGTCATTATTTTTTTCTCGGTTCAGTTCTTTCATTTCTCAGGTTTCAGCATTTATCAACTGATTTGTTGATTGGTTTATAGGTAATTTGGAGGCCCTACGCGGATGGGGAGGATGCTGATGTGCCAGTGATACAGTTTGGTCAACCTTTCTTTGACGCGAACATATGGGTCCATTGTTTTAAGAAGGTGGAGAGGATCCACCTATCTCGAGTGGTGCGGTAGCTGGGGCTTGTTTAGGGAGTCCCTCAAGAGATTCTCCATAGAGTGGCGAAGAGGATGACTGGCCCCCTTGGTTCAAACTTCACAGAGTGGACGGCGCTTCAGATGGTCGATTTTAGAGCTGGGGGGACCAGGGTGACAGGGCCACGTGATTAGGCGGATGTGTGAGAGTTTGTGAGATGGCTTGAGGCATTGGGTGGTGGGCGCCTTTTCACACATCCCTTCCATGAGAGTTGTTCTTTCTCGGTCGGTGGGCCTGAGTCAGCGTCAGCATTGAGGGAGAGATTGGCCACATTGGAGCGAGGCCATCTCACAGCGAGTGTGTGGGGGGCATTAGATGCCCTTCATAGGGTGATGGAGCAGATGGGGTGTGCTCCTCATCCTGATGATGAGATGTTGCGTTCCCTAGCCACCTCGGTTGCCCAACCTAGGGAAGCGGAGGATGATATGGGGGCTCGGCTAGTGGAGATTTGACGGCTCCTGGTGAGTTAATTTATTGGTTTAATTGCTTATGTATCATGTTGACTTAGTCTTTTAGTCGTTCTGATATAGTTGTTGTTTCTCATTTTATTTTGGCCAGTCCGAGAGGGAGGCCGAGGTCGCTAGTCATACAGCGAGAGTCGAGTTGTTACGTGGTTAGCAGCAGGTTGGCCGGGAGGTGGAGGCCAATCTACGATCTGAGATTGATTGATTGGTAAGTCTCTTCCTAGGTTTTGTTAATTGTTAGCGTCGTGAGCTTGCCAACTAATGTGTCTATTGTTATTCGTAGAGAGCCGAGCTTGCTACTGGAGGCCCCGCTCCGGCATTTGATCCCTCTTCAGTTGCCTCTTCTAGTCAGGAGGATCCAGCGATGGCTCAGCTTCGGGCCGAGCTGGAGCACTGGGTAAGTTCCATTCAATCTTTTGACTTGTTTGCATAATTATATTAGTGCTTTGGGTGTTATTATTTTTACTATTTCTAATAGTTCACTAATATCATGTGGTATTTTAGCATCAAGTCGTCGAGGACTTTCAAAAGAGGGAGGTGACTGTTGCCTCTCTACACCCCGAGAGTCAAGTATAGTTTCTGGTTTGGTGTAATTCAGCTTAGGTCATTTCATTTTATTTTGATGTATCTTATGTTGGGTTGTTTGGTTCTTTGTGCATGTTATTCCGGACTCCGCTCCTGAGGCTCCCCCTCAGGGATCTGCTCTTATTCCTTCTCAGGTATGTTTTAGTTATTATGTTCGTAGTTTATTTGTCATTGTAGTGTTATCTGATGTATTTGTTTATTCTCGTTACAGCCGCCTACGTTTATTATTCCTTTTGTGCTTCCTGCTGATCCAATGACCACTACGGCGGTTGAGCAACTCCTGGAGGAGAGGTTGGATCTGGTATGGTTCTTTTCTTTTCAAAGCTTTTTCTATATTCATATATATATATATATATTAGTTTTCTTTGACTTGGTCTGGTTACACAGGTTCGTCTGCTTGAGGAGGCGCGTCTAGAGGCGGTGCGAGCGCGTGCCACTCTTGAGGCAAGACGGATCCTTGGGGAGACGCAGAGTTGCGAGGACCTGTTCGTTGAGATGATGATCACGCAGAGGACTCATACTGAGGCATTGGAGGCGGCGCGTTGGATGATGCGGGCCGAGATGTAGGTGTCCCTGGATCGGCTGTAGTATCATCTAACGAGCAGCGAGCAGAGAGTGTGCAGGTTGGTTGGTCAGCTTGATGGATCGGAGTAGAGGGCTATGGGTTCCTCGGCCGATTCAGTCTCATCGCACGTCACATGATCGTGTCAAGGATGATGCTCGTGGGGATTCTATCATTCGCGAGATTCTTGGGGGGTACCCTCCTCATTCTCGATAGAGGCGGTCTATTAGTTAGACGAGCGAGGGGGATTCTGTAGCAGGGGCCTCGTCGTCTAGAGGTTCCACAGACTCCGGGTGTTGGGATTGTGTTTTCAGAGGATCAGTCCACAGACCTCCGAGCAGATGATACTGGTGACAGCAATGATCGACCATCCTAGCGGCAGCGTAGGGAGTAGGGGTGTGTGTTTTTTTTTTTTGTCCATTGTGTGTGCGCATTGTATATACAGGGGGGATGCCCCCGGTGACAAATGTAAAAAAGAAAAGAAATTTTTAATATATATATATATATATATATGGAGATTTTTGGTTTAGATGTACCTGATTGGCTCCTTTTCATTTGATTACCTCTTGCATTTGCTTTTTGCTTCTTTTTTTTTAACACCGTCAACCGTCATTAAGACTTGGATGCTTCCTGAGCTGGCCTGGTGATGGTTGAAGGTTACCTTGTATCTACACATGTAAAGGCAAGGCTATCAATAATTTTTGTTCTCCCAATTGCTAGTTGTCAAGAGGGGTAAGTGTCTCAGACCGGGGTCTGGTAGAAAAAAGATGGATATGTGGTCTCTCTTTTTATTATTTTTTTTGTTTTTCTCTTTTTTTTCTCTTTTTGTCCTTTCTTTTTTTTTGTTTTCTTCTTTTTTTTTGATATAAATGCGACAAGAAAAGCAAATAGCTAAGATAGGAATAATAAAAAAAATAAATAAAAATGCTCCAGTGTAGGAGTGTGGTAGGATTGACAGTATAGTATCTTCGATAGTATTCTCCGGATGGTAACTTCGTTATTCCTCATCTTCTTCGTAGACGAGTCGGCACTTCTAATGTTCTGATAAAAAAAAGTGTCCCAGTGTGTAGACGCAATAGAGCTTTTCTGGGTTTGAGATGAGCACTTTGAGTCTATAAGCAGTCATGGGTATTTGGTGAGTTAGTTTTAAATAAAAGTTTATCCCTACTGTCCTCGAACTAGGGGAGGTCATTAGGTCAATTGTATACGGGGGTCTATCTTAGCGTGGTGGTCATCCTATCCTGTGGTTATTAGGGAGAAGTACGGTAGATATAGTAAGTGATTGTATCAGTCATCATTCATCAGTTTTTGACTTCATTCCTAGGAGTATCCTATAAGGCTTTTGATTTATCGTCCGAAAATGAAATAAAAAGTAAAAGAGGGGATAAGGCTCAGTGATATGAGGAATAGTTTGTATCTAACGCTTTCCAAGAGGGATGAGTAACAATCTTTTTCTCAGAGGGATACGGGGTATCATGATTGAGCTCTTCTTCATCTTTCAGTGCCATCAAAATCTCACATTCTATGGTTAGCAGGAGTTTTTCCTCCTCCTGCCACCTTACGACGATATCTAGTAGTATGGGGACATTAGGGATGCCCTCGTAGCTTGCTTATATATTTCTAATAGAGTTATCGGAGATGTCCTCATGGCTTGCTTATGCTTCCCTGAGCTCATTGACTTCTTCATTCGTCGTAATGCTCTCACTCAATTTTTTTCGATATATATATATATATATATATATATATATATATATTTAAAAGCATCCTGCTAGCGCAAGAATAATGAGTTTTGATTGAACCTAGCATCTTCATTTTTTTTTGCTCTAACATCTCCTCTAATGGAAAGAAAAGGGAAATGAGGATCGGGTGTTACTTATGCTTTTGAAAAAGGTTAGGTAGGTCACTAGTCCTTTGATTAGATTGCTCGAATGAGAAAGTGGGCAATAAATTGGAGGTCTTAGGGATGTTATAAGACTTGATTGCGTACGACCGATGAATGGGTCGTGACCATGGATCAAAATTTCATCCGATACCGATACATATCAAACGATACGTATCGGTATCGGAGGTCACCGATACGGTACATTGCATGTACCGTATCGACCAACTGTATGTAAAGTATCGAACGATACATTCAATGTATCGTCCGATATTGTCCGATATCGATACGTATCGTCCGATACATACCGGTTTTAAGCTCGGACAATACGTATTGGTTTTTTGGCATTTTGATCCATGGTCGTGACAACTACATGGGTGATAAGTACAAGTATTTAATCACGGGATGTGATGATTACAGGGCTAAGGATAGTATTTTCTAAGGTACATGGCGTTCCAAGGGCTAGGTAGCTCTTTCCAGTCTTAGTTTGCCAGTTTGTATGTATTTTCAAGGTATGCGGCTGTTATAACATAAGGGCCTTCCGAGTTTGATTTCAGTTTTCCTTTCAGATGAGTGTGCTTAGAAGGCATGATTTTCTTTAAGACTAATTCTCCAATATTAAAGGTTCATTCGAGGACTTTCTTATCGTAAGCCCTTACCACTCTCCTCTGATATACTTAAGCGTGATCAATTGCCCTTAGACTGTCTCATTAAGCTGCTCTACCTATATGAGTAGGGCAATTCTCCTCTCGTCTAAGGATAGCTCATTATCGAGTTGAATCCGTAGGGATGGTACTTGTATCTCATATGGTAAGACCACCTCCATCCCGTAGGTAAGGAGGTAGGGAGTTTGGCCAGTGGTAATACGAATAGAGGTCCTATAGGCCTAGAGTGCTTTTGGTAGTCGTTCAGGCCAATCGGCTCCATTGCTTCTTTCTACCGTGCATTTCAGAATTCGAATTAGTGTTTTGTTTATAGCTTCTGCTTGTCCATTTCCTTGAGGATAGAATGGTGATGAGTGGCGTAGATCGATATCAAATTTCTTGCATAACTTCTTCGTCTTCTCTGCGATGAACTGTGGTCCGTTGTCAGTGACAAACATCCTGGGTACTCCAAATCTGATGATGATATTCCTAACAATAAACCTCACGAGTGTTGAAGCGGTGATTCTGACATAGAATTCAGCTTCTGCCCATTTGGTATAGTATTCGATTGCCATAAGTATGAACACATGCTTGTGAGTGTTCCCAATTGTGTCTATGAAAGGTCTAATGACATCGATGGCCCACATCGAAAATGGCCACGACGAGATCATAGTGGTCAATGCAACGGATGGAGCTTTGATAAGTGCAATGTGTTCTTGGCTTTACTTGCAGAATTGGCATAGAGGTGGCAATCTTTTATCATTGTCAACCAAAAATAGCCCTGTCATGTGATTTTATCGACGAGTCTTTGTCTACCGGAGTGGGCGCTGCAAGCACTGGCATGTGCTTCTAGAATGATGTATTATCCTTCGGCGGTTGTGACGCATCGTAGTAGTACTCCTTTAGTGAAAGCTTCTTTATATAATATTTCACTGAGTACGCAGAATTGGGCGCATCGATTCCTTATAGTCTTTTGTTCGATCTTCGTGGTGTATGGAGGGACGTGTTGATGCTTCAGGAAATTCCAGATGTCGAAATACCATGACTGTCCACCATCGGTTGGTGATTTTTCAAATCTTAATATAGCGACTTTGATTTCTATCTTGACATGATTTTCTGGAGCAATTACTTCATTTGGTCCCGTGTTTGTGGGGAGGATTGGTAATTCTCTCTTAACGGTCTATGTTACCTCGGGTGCGGGTACTATCAGCTTTTTGATGAAGGTCTTAGTACTTTGTCTGATGGGTATTTGGATGACCAAGGCTAGTGTGGCTAGGGAGTCTGCGAGCTTATTTTCTAATCTAGGGATGTGTGTGTAAGAGATTCTTTCAAATTTCTTTACCAAATACTAAGTGATTTCTAGGTATGCCATTAGTCTCTTTCCTTGGTTTTCCATTCTCCTATTACTTGTGAGATTACGAGCTTAGAGTCACTGATGGGTTTCAACTATTTAACGCCTAATTGTAGCGCCACTCATAATCCAGCTATGAAAGCTTCGTATTCTGCGACATTATTAGTGACAGGGAAGTCTAATTGAAAAGTCTTGGATATAACAACTCCTTCTGGGCTTAGCAGGACTATCCTGATGCCTTCTCCTTCGTGATTTAGAGGACCATCAAAATAAAGGGTCCATGAGGTCTTATCGAGCTCTTCGTTATGAATCGAGAGTAAGTCTTCATCGAAAAAATCTGCATGTATGGGCTCATCACTCAGGAGGAGTGGGAGATCTGCTAGGTAATCGGCAATTACTTGTCCTTTGAGACTTCTATGTGACATATGTGATATAGAATTCTTGCAATAGCATATGCCAGCGAGTGATCTTTTCGAATGTTGTAAGCTTTTCGAATACGTACTTTAGAGGATCCATTAGGGCTAACACTAGTATCTTATGTGCTTCGAAGTAGTGTCATAATTTGGTTGAGGCCCATACCAATGTGAGGCAGGTCTTTTTCATTGAAGTATATTTTCATTCATACTCGACCATCGTCCTACTAAGATAGTAGATAGCCTTCTCTCTTTTGCCGTCTTCTTCATACTGTCTCAAAATTACTCCCATTGCTTTATCGTTCGCTGAGAGGTATAGGATTAGGGATCTTCTGAGAGCTGATGGCGATAGTATTGGCAAGTTTAGGAGGTACTTCTTGATATTATCGAAGGCTAGCTGAACCGGTCATCCCATTTATACTCAATTCCTCCTTTAAGTAGTCTGTAGAAAGGATCACATATGTCTGAATGTTTGGAGATAAATCTCCTGATGAATTACAATCTTCCTATCAGGTCTCGTAATTCTTTGATATTACTGGGAGGTGGCATCTCAAGGATGACTCTGACTTTTGCAGGGTCAACTTCGATTCCTCGCTTGCTAACTATGAAACTAAGTAATTTTCTTAAAGTGACTCTGAAGATACATTTCTTTGGGTTCATTTTTAACTGATATTTCTTATCTCTTTGTAGCACCAGTCGAAGTGCTTCAATATGTCATGCCCGCATTTGGGGCTTCATTAATATGTCATCAATGTAGACTTCTACACATTTATGTATTATGTCATGAAAAATAGCCATCATGGAGCATTGATATATGGCTCCTGTGTTCTTAAGCCCAAAAGGCATGACGATGTAGCAGTAAGTTTCCCATGGTGTGGTGAAAGAAGTCTTCTCTTGGCCAGACTCTGCTAATTTGATCTGATTATATCCAGAGAAACAGTCCATAAAGGATAGCATCCTATGTCCAACAGTGTTGTCGACTAGAGTTTCAATGTGCGGAAGTGGGAAGTCGTCTTTTGGGCATGCCTGGTTGAGGTTTTGAAAGTCAATGCAAACCCGTACTCTATCGCCTTTCTTAACGACAGATACTATATTGGTGACCCACTTGGAGTAGAGGACGAATCGGATGAATTTGGCTTTGTATAAGTTGTCAACTTCCTCTTTAACTTAAAGGGCTATTTGTGGGTACATCCTACGGAGTTTCTGCTTAACAAGCCTGGCATTGGGTTCCAAGATAAGGCGATATTCTACTAAACTCGAGTCTAACTCAGGCATATCTTAAAAGGACCATGCAAAGGAGTCAAGGTGTTCTTATAAGACTTGTACAATTTGTTGACGTTCCTTGGAGTTGAGCGTTGCGCTAATTAATAGCTTCTTGGGTTTCTCTTCAGTGCCAAAGTTGATTTCTTAGGTAGGTTCCACAGCGGCTTGGGTTTGCTCGTCAAAACACTTGATGACCCATTGGAAGTCTTGCACCTCCTGGATGACTGGTGTTCCTTCTTCATCTTCGACAAGCTCATATATTGCTAAATTGCTACACTGAGAATTCGACTTTGTGAAAGGTAGCCCTTCATCGGCAGAATTTATGACTAAGAGATCTTTGATAAGGTGAAGGTTAAGGCTATTGATCTTTTTCTTAAAGTTGCGAAGTATCTCGTCTGGTATGATCACTAGCTTGTTGTTTAGCCTGGATGCTTTGCATTTTTGTGCAGGAGAGGGGATAGAAGACTTAAGAGAAAAGTCTCCTTGTTGATCGCAAACTTGACTCGGGACGAAGGGTTCCCTTTCTTTTCTGGGGTTTTCTAATTTTTTTAGATTTTATATTTCTGAATTTTTTGGGTTCTTCTTTTTCTATTTTTTTATTTTTGATAATAGATATGGTACAGGGTCGGTCGCCTCAAGAGGCGCTGGGAGGGTTGCCTCCTCTAACTCAGGGAGGGAGAGGGCTGTCGGAGCCGTTAGGGCAATTCTTTAAGAAATGTGGACTTGTTCTAAATTTGGCATTTTTTTTTAGAGTCCTCATCTAATGAGTGAATAATTGACGCAGGTGACAGCGGCATTAACATTCGAATTTCCTCTATCACATTGATCGCCTCGTCTTCGAAGAAGCTCTGGAGATCGTAATCGATCGAACTATCATCCTCTGAATTATAATATGGTTGCTCTTCATGTCGAGGGTGACCTCCTAAGGGATCCTCAAGGGTAGTGAGCTATTTCCCTTGAAATTCATAGTATATTAGGATAAGCACGCATGCTCGGCAGTGAGACTGGTAATAGTGAGAAATGCACGGAGATCCTCAAGGACATTCCCATCCTTCTGAGTTAGAGTCGAGGCTGGTATCGAACTCATATTCTTGATCTAATAGTGCTTGAAGTCCTAGGTTAGCCTGCTCTGCTAACTCGAGTACAGGGAGGTCTATCCAGTAGTCCTCGTCATAACTCGGTGGAGGTTGCCACTCTTTCTCGAGAGATTTCTATAATACTTAAAGTTGTGGCGCGTCTAGGAATGGAGGAGTGTCTAATTTGAATTCCTCTTCAAACTCTATGAGGGCGATGTGGGTGTTTTCTCCTGGGGTCAACCAAATGATTGTTGGGATTTTCTGCTTCTTGTGTCGGTGGTCGAATTAGTGGGTCATCACTCGCTTCTATTGCAAATAGGTCAAAATCATTCGATCTTACTATTATGGAATGTCAGATCCAGCTAGCGAAGCATTCCAATATACTGGTGCACGCCCTGCAGTGGGATTGGTATGGGTGAGCGATACAAGGGGAGTCCCACGAGCATTCCCATCCCCCAAGGCCAAGGGCGAGGCGGATGCCATGTGAGTTAAGATTTTCTTATAGGGTGTCATCTTCTTCCCATGTTTAGTATAAGTGCTTTTCATCATCTTGCAAAGCTGCTATGTGAAAATCTTCATCGTCAATGGATTCCTAATCTTCTACTCGTGGCTCGAGTTCTAGAGGTTCTTCCTTTCTCTCTTCTGTAAGCTCCTTAGTATCAAACAAGGGTTTGACTCCCTTGAGTGGTTTATCAATATCGTCATTCAGATTCATTAAATCGTTGAATGCTTTATCCATTCGTTTGATCTCCGCTTCTTGAGATTTAGTGAAGGACACTTCCTTCTGCCTTAGTACATATGCTTTCTTAGTGATCCCGTAGACGAAGTGGTCATATAGAGAACATTTTGGTGAGGTAGGGAACAAGTCAGCTTGTGGGCCATCCGATTGGTAACCTAACCCTATGTGTTTGCATATTTTCCTTGGGACGACAAGCCCTATACGACCTTACTTATTTTTTCCAAGTCTGGTGTGGGGAATGTACCCGAGCTGATACATAAGGTCCCAACCTTTAGTCGCGATTGGGTTGATGTCGTAGAGTTTGGTGAGGTCTGAGCCAACCTCTCTTCTCATTAATTTTTTGTTGAAGCGTTAGGGGAGAAATAGGAGGGATAAGGGGATGGACTTCTGCAACGGTTGCCTCATTGGGGATTTGAGTCTTTTGAATATGGCATGTGTTCAACACAAAATCATGGGCTGTCAAAATACTTGTCGCGTAATCAGTGTCCATCTCCTAGAGGGGTGCATCGGTATATATACGAACAATAGAATCCTCGTATGAGAATTTAACGCATTGGTAGTATGTAGATGCGATGGCCTTCATTGACTCTAACCATTTTCTTCCTAAGATAAGATTGTATGTACTAGCGAAAATAGAAACATGAAAGGTGGCGTCTTTTGTTACAGGTCCGAGGCGAATCTGGAGTTTGATAGTTCCTTTAATAAAATGATGCGAGCCGTCATACGCTATTAATGATAGTGCTGAGGGCTTGATATCCTTATCCGTGTATTTGAACGTTTTTAGCATTGTGATAGGGCAGATATTAACTCCTGCTCTTGTATCGACCAACGCATAGGATATGGAGAATCCTCTAATTATGACTGTAAGGTATATGGGAGCTGCACTTCCACGAAAGTGAGCATCGGAGATTGCGTCATGACCAAGGTGATTTGATGTAACTCATCTAATGTTGTGTCATCATCCACTTGGGTGTCTTCAAGTGTCCTTATCAACAGTCGGTGATGGTCAGGCAATTTTTTGATGAGTTCTAGTATAGATATCTGAGCCGGGATCTTTTGGAGATGCCATAGAAGGTCATATTCTTGCCCTGACTCAAATACAATTTCTTTATCGAGCCAATAAGTCTTGAGTGCAAGTGATTGGAGTGGTTGAGGTGCAGGGATTGGTAGAGGGATGATGTGAGGTGGGGGCGACAAGTTAGCTTCTCTTTCTCTCACGTTCCCCTCTGGTGCTTGTGCATTCGTAAAATTCTTATTTTGAGGGAAAGGTGAAGGTGGATAATTAATTTCTGACTTAAGAATTAGGCAAGTCGGTTGTTGACTAAACCCGGTGTAGCTCGACATTGATGTATCTATGAAGTGAGTGAAATTTGAGGTCGGAGTGCGTAGTTGCACTATGCCGCCCCAAGGTGGGAGGCACTGTGTGTAATCCTCTTCTTCTAAGAAAGCAGAGACTAGTATCTCACATGGGTTAGGATATCTTTCTCGTTCACTTTCTTCTGCATTTAGCAAACACTCGACTGTTTTTGTTTTCTTTGTTCTGGTTCTTCCGGGTGACACTGTCTACCCATGCGGCGATTTGGGCTACAGTTTGAAGCACATGATCTTCATACTCGAGTTCAGAATAGAACAAGGGGAGTGGTAATAGTGTTGGCTTAGGATTTGGAGGAGTTGAAGGTTCTAGTGGGTGACTATGGAGGAATGGTCTTCTGACCCTAAAGGAGTGGACTCATATCTAAGTAAATTTTGGGTAAGGAGGTGAGCTCGGCGGGGTGATACGAGTGATCAGGGCCAAGGGGTGCAGGGATAAAGGAGCACTCATAGGGGTAGCAAAAGTGTTGGAGGGTTGGATGCAAGTGATTAAGGTGGAGGGCTGGAAGGAGGATTGACCGGGAAGATCCACGGTAGTGACCTGGGCCGGTGTTCCTTGGTTGTGGTTAGACAGGGGGCTATTAATGATTCTGAAATTCTATTGGGATTGACTGTTGTTAGGGTTAGGATTCCTAAGCGCCTCCCAGTCGATTTGCTTTCAGTCATTCATCTCATAGATCACATCTCGGAGTACCTAGCAATCTTTTAGGTTGTGTCCCTCGTATCGATGGAATATGCAGTATTTGCTATAGTCTAGATTTTGCGGTCATGGTCGGGGTCTTTCTTGTAAGAATTGGAGGAGATTCTGAGTGTTAAGGAGATAAAAGATGTTGGGGATCGTATCAGGTAAAGGGGGATAGTGTTCCCGCCTTAGCTGGTAAGGGCCTCTAGCTGGGTTGAAATTTTACGGTGGGGGTACGTTATTGTAGTTCTGCTATGGGTCGATCGATTTTGTGTGGTATTCTAGTTCTGGTAAGTGTTAAGATATTAGTTTCTATTCTAGTATTGGCCCTGATTCTGGTTCTAACCTTGATTTTGGTTTTCATATCTTTATTAATTAGTGCCTTAGTTTTGGTTTGTGTACCATTGTTGATTTTGATTTTGCCCAAAATTTTACGGTTGAAAGTTTTCATTGCCAGAGTTTTGTCCTTGGTTGACAACGGTATTGACTTGCTCGATTCCTGAGGCTTTCTTGTTATTTTTCGACTTTGATTCACTAGAAGAGTCTACTTTCGATATAACTATGGATAGGGCGAGGTCTCCGCCTCTAATGTATCACGCTAGTCGGGATGCCCGGGAGTGGAGTGCAGTGAAGTCAGGGCAATCACTTATGATAAGTGCGCTCCTACGTTTCTCTAGTGTTGTCGATGATAATGTCAACCAAGTCTTTCTCTTTCATTGAAGTGCCAGTCCTGGTAGCGAGATTCCTCCATATGGCGATAAAGTTGGTGAATTCTTCATCGGGTCCTTGCTTCGCCGCCATCAAATCGCTGAGACTGATTGTCTCTTGGATGAGATGCTTATATTGGTCCAGGAACTGACCGACTAAATCATCAAATGTTTCTATCTTATACAGCGGGAGTCCCACAAACCAATCTAGAGCTTCTCCTTCTAATGAGCGTTGGAAATAATGAATGAGAAGTCCTTGATTATGGTGTATGGGTCGACAATCGCTGAAAAAGAGGGCCATGTGATGGTTCAAATTTTTAGTGCCGTTATATTTGATAAATTTTAGTGGTTTGAATCCTATTAGTAAGTTAAATTCGGCGTCCCGACAAAATTCATCAAATCCGAGTGAGTGACCAGGGCGCTCTCTCTTTGCCATGTATTCATCGAGTATCTTGGGGAGATCTTCGATCTTGATAGTATTGTCCTTTGGAGTAACTCGTGAGCAAACCTTGTCTAGAGAATCCTCGTTAAAGAATGTGTGAGTGAGTTGTCTCAATGGTGAAGCATGGGCTGACACTATGCTCGGGGTAGGAGGCGGCCTCTCCTGCCGTTCTTGTTCGTCTAAATATCGTCGTGCCCTAATGGTCTGGTATGCAGTGGCCAATCCTTGAAGCAATTCTTCGACGTTATCGTCTCCTCTTTGTATTCTCTGAACACTAAGTTCTACAATTTATTGAGTAGTGAGATTTTGTCCAATGTTACTATCTCTCTCGTTATAATTATTATCGGTGTGCGGCGTAGAGAATGGATTTTCCTTATCACCAACCATGTTAATCTCAGGTTGTCGTAGGTTGGGATCGTAAAGTTATTCTTCTTCGTATATGGGGTTGTCATGATATCCCCACAATGGTGGGTCTCCTAAACTCACTCTTCGTATATCGGACATCTCCAGTCTTTAATGAAAACTCATATATTTAAAGGGATTCGAAATGATGCGATGGAAAGAAAAATAGGAAAATAAAATAAAAACTAATTATCTAAGAAAGAAAGAGTTTGCAAAAGTGTCCCACCGCAACCACTAGTCTGTTGGTGCGCGCTTTTTCTGAGTTTCTCTCGGTCCTCGGTGAATCAGTGGCCCAATTTTATCCAAATGGACTTTGGTAATGCAGTGTTTGAATGTTGAAAATAAAATAAAAAAAGAGATTCTAGGAAGATTCCTAGTTTGTTGCGATCGCCAACTGCAGATACTTAACGACACTACAACACGTCAGTGATCACACTTTAGAGCGGGTGTGGATTACTTCTTTACTGAATCGTTCGCCTGCGAACGTCAGCAGCTATGGCTCTTCTTTATGGTTTAGATAGTTTAGTTTTCTTTTTCTTGTTATTGTGGTAGTTCTACTTGGTTTAGGTTAACTAATCCTACTATGAGTCTAACTGTGTGAATTTATTATAGTGACCTAATCTAATATTCTAATCCTATTAGGAGTATAATTAGTTTTAACGTTTTTAATCCAATTAGAAGTCTAATTAATTGATCTTCCTAATCCTACTACGAGTCTAATTGGTTTAGGTGTTATGGTCTTATTAGAAGTCTAATTAATTTAATTTCCTAATTTTACTAGAAGTCTAATTAATATTAGTCTCCTAATTATACTAGGAGTGCAAATATATTATTCTAATGAAACTCTAATTGAATCAAGTATGCTAATTATACTGGAATTCTAATTGAAGCAAATATACTAATTTTACTGAAACTCTAATTAAAGCAAGTATCCTAATTTGACTGAAATTCTAATTAAGCAAATATATTAGTTCTACTGAGATTCTAATTGAAGCAATGAATTAATTCTACCGCAATTCTAATTAAAATAGAAGACTGATTTTACTAAAACTCTAATTAAAGCAAATGAATTAATTATTTTAAAAAAAATCTAATCAAAATAAGGGACCTAATTTTATTAGAATTATGATTAGAGCAATAAATTAATTATACTAAGAATTCTAATTAAAGTGATAAATTATGCTATACTAAAATTCTAATTAAAGTGATAAATTAATTTTGCTAGAATTCTGATCAAAGCAATTATACTAAGAATCTGATTAAAATTATAATTAAAGCAATTAATTAATTATACTAAGAATCTAATTAAAATAAAAGAGCTAATTCTACTAAAATTCTAGGAAAAGTAACGGAACTGATTTTACTAATTCTAATTAAAGCAATTAATTAGTTCTATTAAAAAATTAGGTTTTGGGCCCGCTATGCTCAAGAGGATTGGCCTCGTTCCCGAGTACCCTCCGTAAGCTCCCTTGGACAAATCAGGTGGCTGAGATTAAAGCAAATTAGATTTTTGGATTATAATATTATATTTTTGGATTTCTTATAATCAATTTTGGATTATGATTATGGATTAAATTATGAAACTAGAATTATAGAAAAATAAATTAAGAATCAAGATTTTAAAAATCTTAAATTAAGGAGTTAAAACTAGAATTTAAAATTTAGGGACTGAATTCGGGTCCGAAATCAGAAAATCAGACCGTATGATTAAGGACTGGTTCTAGAAACTGAGAACTAGAACCAGAGATTAACGATAGGACTGGAAATTAAGATTTCAGAATAAAATTAAGGTTTAAGGTCGGTGAATTAGGCCGTCAGATTAAGAACTGATTCTAGAACCTAAAAACTAGAACCAGATATTAAAAATTACGGTCTAAAAAGGGTGCTACGGTCTAAGACTGAAAATTTAATATTAATAATTAAGAAAACCTAAATCTAAGAACTAAAAAAAAAACTAAGGGTTGAGAACTAAAGACTAAATTTTTACCTAGGGTCGGGGCTGTGGAGGGGAATCTCAAAAATTCGAAGCTTGAATCTCGAAATTATGGCTATGTTTCTCTATGCGTTCGTTCTCGAAACTCTCTGTATTTTTCCCGTTCTCTCACTGTGTAATTTTTCAGCCTCCTCGTGTGTGTTGGGTTGAATTAAAAAAAATATTTTATAGGTTTTCCTCCAATTAAACTCCCTATTTCAGGCATTTAACTGGATTGCGCATCGATTTTTCGATACTTAATCGCTTTGAGTCGATCACCGACTCAGTGAGGGACCGGCTGAGCCAGTCAACCGAGTTCCTAGTTCTAACAATATCATGACTTATTACGCGCCTGGTGTAGAGTGCGCAATCCAATTAAGCATCTCGTTAGGAGCGCTTAATCGTGGAATCTTGGGGGTCAAGGATAGTGAGGCTAAGTCGAACGTAGGCCAATTGCGCACCGGTGGTGGGGCGCTCAATCCGATTGTGCGTCTCATGTGGGGCGCATAATCGAGTCTCGAGGTAGTCTAGGGAAAGGAAGTCTGGTCTGAAAAAAGACTGATCGTACATTTGTGGTTTTGCTTACAATCGAATTACGCGCATGGTTTTAGGTTTGCAATTCGAGGTTGTTCGAGTTCAGGTCGAGTCTAAAATGCCAAACTATTATTTCAGTCTGTATTTTAACTATATACTATTATTTCAGCATATAGTCTCCCTACATTGGGATCTGAGCCACAGAGCTATTGTTTCAGTCTACGTTCAGCCATATACTATTATTTTAATGTATGGTCCCACATTAGGGCTAAGGGGGCTGAAATGTCAGACTATTGCTTCAGTTTGCATTTCGACTAGATACTATTGTTTCAGTATATAGTCCCCCTACGTTGCGATCTGAGCCACAGAGCTATTGTTTCAACCTATGTTCAGCCATGTATTATTATTTCAGTGTATGGTTCCCACATCAGGGTCCTGGGGCCTGAGCCACAGAGCTATTATTTTAGCCTGTGTCCAGCCATATACTATTGTTTCATCATATGGTCCCACTTTAGGGTAAAGGGATCTGAACTACAATGCTATTATTTTAGCCTGTGTTTAGCCACATACTATTGTTTCAGTATATGGTCCCTATGTCGGGATGTGAAACTTCTAGAGAAGGTAAGTCCTTTTCGAAAAGTCACAAGCGAGGTCAAAGGTTGACCAAACAGATTTGTATATTCCAGAAGAGCAAAATGGGAGTGTCTACATGATTGCATTTTCTGCTAAATTTGCATACCTTAGCTTCAGCTGATAGTGATGGTTTAGTTCATTCCTCTCAATGTGTCATATGCAGAGGAGAAGTGTGGTTTTCGAAAAGACTTCGGAAATGGCCTTGCTCATCCCATTGCATTGATCGGTGATAATTTCATTACGTTGCTTATTACCCATGCACTTCAGCCACATTTTAAACAACCAAATGAATGTTTCCTCCGTCTCATTCTAGAGCAACGCACATTCAAAAAGCGGTGTATGATGATTGACCCCCGTAAATGGAGCGAAAGGTAGCAACAATTTATTTATTTTGTAAGTGGAGTCGAATACCACCACATCACCGAACTGTTGGTACGCAATCCGTGACCTATGATCATCCCAAAATATATTTTGTATACGATATTCTTCATCTAGTTTGGCTTCAAAGAAGAAATCATCTTTTTTATTTTGCTTATTAATGAAGGTTTTAATGACAGTCATGCACATCGGATGAATGTTACTCTCTTTTCTTATCTTCTTTAGGTAATCCCGAGTTTGTTGAGGGTTTATCGTCAAGCTAGCTTCTCCATCGAAACTCGACAAAACAGTAGAAATCTTTGAGGGAGGAATGATGTCGTCAAATACTCCTATCAATGATTTATTTGTCCCACTCATCTTATTATGAGATCATAATTCCTTCACTTTCGTAAGGGTAAACAACTGATGATTATGCGACTCTCTAAATTTCATTTCCTCCCACAAATTTTATTCGTCAATCCTCATCTTCAAACTTGCCTCACATCCACATTTATTGTCTCTTGAACACTTTATATCAGCATGTAATTTTTGCTTGTATTGCTACTTGAAACCTTCGAATCAACATACTAATTTTCTTTTTATACTTTCTCCCTTTGTCGATTTGTAAGTGTTACTTTTCCTGTCACTGAAACCAACTTTTTTCGTGTATGAATTGTAAAAGTTATATGCCTCATCTTCAGTTTGGAATTAATATGTGACTTTCATTCCTCACAGATATTCTCGGACCCTCCTCAACAATCCTATATTTCAATATCCCTATCACAACCAAGTGAATCTCATTCTAAAGAAATAATGTTGTGAGTGAGATTTAAATCAACACCACCTCCAATCGAGTCCATTACAACTCCTGCATTAGAAGAAAAGATCGATCAACAACAGACAAATACGACAATCGCTTCACAGAAGAAGCAATGGTGTGGCTATGCTGAGGCGCAGTCGCTTCACATAAGAAGTGATCGCGTGGCTATACTAAGGCGCAATTCGCTTCATAGAAGGAGCGATGGCACTGCTATTCTTACACGCCATCACTTCACAGAAGAAGCGATGCGCGGCTATGTTGAGCCCCAATCTCTTCATAGAAGATGCGTCTGCGTCGACGCTGATTTATATATTTTGAATGCTTATAATTTTATGATCTATACCTTGTAAAGTTATCACCTATATGCGCCCATGAAACAAGTCATTTTATAGACGCTCTTATAAAAAGAACGTTTTTCTATAGGTCTTGAATTTTAACATTATAGATCATAAAATTATAAGCAAAGTTATACCGCATAGGGTATAAGCGAACGAAGCGATATCGACTCAACGCTTACCTCTTGTGTCACTGTTCTACGCTTCTATCGACTTAGAGCTCCAGAGAGAGAGTTGTCTTAAAAATGGAGCAAGAGTTTTTCCATAGAGAGTACTGCAACGAAGAGATAGAGAGAGAGAGAGAGAGAGAGCCTTTTTTGAATTCCTTTACCGCCCTAAAAAGTCTCGCCATCATATTTGACTTTTCTTTTACCATATGCGCTACCTACCTCTGTCAAGTGTAGTCGTCTGCGCTACCTACCTCTGTCAACAAGATATCATCGAGAAATCTCTGTTGTGCCTAACTCAGGTTAGTGCCAAAGCACTTTCCACATGTCCGCTTCTCATTGGACGGGCTCGGAGAAACCTCTATGCACGGGCGCATTATCCCCTTATATATATATATATATATATATATATATATATATATATATATATATATATATACGGACCGACTCTTGACCGTCCCACCAGTTTGGTGTTTAAATGATCTCACACCATTATTAATGATTGACTATGTGGGTAATCAACACCGTCAAAGTGATAGATCATACATCAAAGGGCAATGGGTCCAAAAATCAAGCTTTTTGAGCGATTTGAATCATCCGATCCGTTGATTATAATAACAACCATTGTTTTTAGTTTAAATGGTTGATGTCAAAGTTTATCAATCGGATGGTCTATATCGACTTATAGGCGTGGTTTTATGGGCTAAGATATGCTACAAGGATGGATTTCCATTTGGACAATTTAGATATGTCAAGATGTGTGCCACACAAGGTATAGGCCGATACCGATGTGTATCGGCGATACGTATCGGTTTTTCGGCAAACCGATACCTATCGGTCCTCCAACTCGGTATCAGCCGATACATGTATTTTTTATTTTTTTTAAGTGCCGATCTGTATCAGTATCGGCCGATCCGTATCAGTATTGGCCGGTTCGTATCGATCCTCCATGGACCAATACTGATACCGAGTTTGACACCTTAGCGCCACATGGCATAATGATAAATCACACCCCAATGTTGTGAGATAAAAGTAACAATTTTAATGGTGCTAGATCATTTAAACAAGACTTTGGTATATATATATATATATATATATATATATATATATATATATATATATATATATATATATGGGACCGTCTCTCCCTACCATCAATTAAACACCAAATGGTGTTGAAATGATCTTACACCATTTATTGGCTTATGATCTTGGAAATATATACCGGAAAAGTGATATGTCATCAATTGAAGGGATATGTGTCAAAAAATAAACTTTTTGGGAGATTTCAACCATCCGATCTATAAACTCTAATATTAACGGTTGTTCTTAATTTTGATGGCTGATATTAAAGTTCGCCGACCGGATGGTTTACATCCATTTATAAGTATGATACTTTTGCTGGGACATATTAATTCGAGCGATGGATTGCTATTTGGGAAATTTAGATTGATCGTAGATGTGTGTCACATGGCACAATGATAAATCACACTTCAATGGTGTGAGATAAAAAGTGATATTTTAATGGTGTAAGATCATTTAAACACCAAATCGGTCAGGAGTCATTATCCCTATGTATATATATATATATATATGAGCACGACACGTAGTGCCTATTTTGTGAAGTGATGGGTTTAAAAGGAATATAACTTTTAAAATATTTTAAAAGTTATATTCCTTTTTAGTCATCATGCTTGACCTTTTAAGAAATCTTTTTCTATTCTCTCTCTTCTCTGCCTTTTTTTTAAGAAAGCGTCAGACTTACTTTTTCAGGTATATTTTACTCAAAAAATGTGAGCACATCATACCAAAGTGTTAGCACCCCGGTAAAGAGGCGTCGGCACTTGATACAGAGGCGCCGGCACCCGGCGCTAAAGCGCCAGTGCTGGGGTGTGGGTGCCTCGTTCTAGGAGTGACGGAGCCTCTATATTGAGGTGTCGAGGCTTCGCTAAAAACAAAATTCAAGGTGTTGATGGCTCGTTTTAGGGGCATCGACGCCTCTATATTAAGGTGTCGGCGCTTCTATAAAATAATAATAATAATTAAAAACTATATCTTGCTTTTTAGAGAAGCGCCGACGCCCCTAAAATGAGGTGCCGGCACCCAAATTTTTTTATTTTTTTAGCGAAGCGCCGACACCGCGATATAAGGGCGTCGGCACCCCAGCGCCAGGGATGCCAACGCCTCGTTTAGGATTGCTGACACCTCTATATCGAGGTTTTAATGCCTTTCTACCGGACTGTCAGCGCTTCGATACCGTGTTGCTAGTGCTTCGCTACATGGCACCTACATTTTTTGAATAAAATATATTTGAAAATTTAAGTATGACACTTTCTTTGAAAAAGGGAGAGAGAGAGAGAGAAGAAGAAGAAAGAAACTTTAAAAAAGTAAAGAATGGCGGCTATTTTAAAAGTTTAACTCTAGTTTGTAAAGTACATGCCACTCATCACTTCACAAAAAGACACTATGTGTCGTGCCCATATCAATAGGCGCAAAGATATCTCTATGCCTAAGGGCATATCCCCGGCCCTCTCTCTCTCTCTCTCTCTCTCTCTCTCTATATATATATATATATATATATATATATATGAAAATTTATCGGATCGACCCTGTCAGATACATCTTTTCCGTAAAAGACTCTAAGTTGGTTTTAAATAGATTGATGTGTTGTTATTTATTATTAAGAGGAATGGTAAAAATATGGTAGTAGAAACAAATCAAAGATGGTGTAGCAATCAGTGAAATCAGCACAAACAGTAATCTAAATCACATAATCTTGCAAGATACATAGGCTATTATAGCAAGTTTTGATAAGAAAGGGGGAAAGGGTTGTGCCACGAGAAAATTTGATCTAGAGCCACAGAGGTTGTATAATAGACCTCCAGATCTAGCTACAAATCTGGCAGTCCTAACCTATCCTAGAAAGCAAATATAAAGAAAGGGAGTTTTGGGTACATTTTCACAATCTAAAATACTTTTAAAAAAATATAAAATAAAACTAAAGCTAAAGAAAGGGGGATAGAAAAGGATGAAAATGGATTTAGAAAATAAAATGAAAAATATGTGAGAAGTAATAAAATATGGACTGATATTCTTGCTGAAACAAGGGTTGATTGAGCATAGCAAAGGCTAGATCCACATCAGTCCTTCATTTGGCTACAAGCTCAAATGCAAGGAGAAAGAATCTAATCCAACTTAGAGATATGGACTAGTTTTAAGGCTATGATCTATTCACTAAATGGTCATAGATCATCTCCCAAAGATATACTCCATTCCAGGGGTTAAAATTAGAGTATTAAACATTACTATAGCTACCATGTATGCAAGGCTACATGCACATGCATCAATGGGTGCATTCAATCTATAGCATCTTAATGGAAACCACAAGAGCATTACAGAGTTAATGAATCAATAAAAAAAACTTTCATTGCATATGAAAATACTTCAATGATCAACTCTCCAAGCTGCAGTCAATGTAGACTCCAGATCTTTACAAACTTTATTAGACTTATTACAGCATAAAAATCAGTCCTATCTACTACAAGAGGACTTAGTCAACAAATGTTGAGCTAAGGAGAGAAGAAAAAGATGAAAAGATGACCTAACCTTAACCCTAGAATGACCTAAGCAAGAGCCATAATTAGGTTAAAGACTCGATAGTTTTCTGCTAAACACTACAGCTTATATACAATCCACCCCAAAAAATATCTTGTTCTGGCCAATCAGAAAATATAAGAGAAAATATCATAATTTTAGCTATTGTCGTGGCCCATTTGTGCCCAATTGTTGCCTCGGGGAGTGGGAAACAACTTGGCACCTCGGGATGTGTGCCCTAACTGTTATGAAATCTCATAAATGTCCATGTGCATTGGCTGAGAAGTTGGGAGTCTGTGCCTCGTGAGGTTGAATTTGCTTGTTTTGCCTCTCGCGTGGTTTTCTAGCTGCTGAAGGAAACTCGCTAGATTCAACTTGTTGTCAATAGTACATCTCTCACAGATGAGGCTCCAGGTGGTTCAGGTCTCGAAGATCTCGCCAAGATGGTTTTGCGGCTCGCCAAGATAAATTGAGTTTCTCGCATGGCTAGATTTGTCTCTGAAGTGCGCGAGAGCTTCGCGAGATCTATGCAAGGTGATGTTCTGAAGTTGTTCCGCGCGAGAGCTTCGTGAGCCATTTCAAATCTGGGGTATATGAACGTCGGGAAAACTACGCAAGCAAATATTCTGAAGCTCTGATCCTCGTGAGCACTGCGCGAGGTGCAAATCGGAAGCCTTTCCTTCAGTGAACTACGCAAGATCTGCGCAAGCTATTTAAATGGTGCAGGTTTGAGCTTCGCGAGATCTGCGTGAGAGGATCTTCACAACAAATTAAACTGCGCGAGGGTTCCTCTGTGCTTGTCTGCTACTATGCAAAACCTACTGCAGTAGTCTCCTCTGCTTGGGTCACTCTTCCTTTCATCTTTTGGACTTCCAGGGCCCCTTTAGGCAAGCCAAATGGTTCCAATGGTGGGGGGGCACCAAGGTATACTCGATGTTCTTCAATCAGCTGCATCACCCTTGGCTTCAAAACTCTCTCTTATGGGCCTCCAAAGTGCGGACTATTGCACTAAGCTGCAGCTTTATTCCTAACTATAAAGCATGCTCAAAAGATAATTATTAGATGGCTCCAAGGTTTAGTAAAGGCTAGGTTAGGAGGTGAAAAATGATATTTTTCAGTGACTAACACCCTATATTTTCACCTTTAACCAAATCGACCAGCTCCAAGCCAAGGCGGTTCCAGCTAGCACAAAAAGTCATAAATACCCCTTCTTACACTTTTTTTCGTTCTACATAGTTTTAAATTTTAAATATTTGCACTTTTTTATATTTACGCGATGTGAAACGGGATCTATGCTATCTGATTTGAAGGTCACAATATAAAATTGATGGTGCCAAAGATAGAGACGAAAAAGAAGGCGATATTGCCTCTTAAAATAAAATAAAAAATAAAACAATTAAACAGTCGATGCCAACTCTTTAATCAGTCAATGATGACTCTTAAAACAGTCAGTACCGACTGCTTAAAGAGGCGACATCAACTGTTTACACAATCGGTACCGACTGTCTAAACAGTCGATAGCGACTGTGTAAACAGTCGATATTGCCTCTTTAAGCAGTCGATGCCGACTATTTTAAGAGTCATCATCGACTAATTAAAGAGTTGACATCGACTATTTCAAAAAAAAAAAAAATGAGGCAATATCACCTTTTTTCGTGTTTATCTTTGGCGCCATCAAGTTTATATTGTGGCCTTCAAATTAGACAGCATAGATCCCGTTTCACATTGCGTAGATATAGAAAAGTGCAAATATTTAAAATTTTAAACTATGTAGAACGAAAAAAAGTGTAAGAAGGGGTATTTATGATTTTTTGTGCTAGCTGAAAATGATTTGGCTAAAAGCTTGTCGGTATGGATAAAGGTGAAATTATAGGGTCTCCGACGGAAAAAGTTTATCTAGCAGAGTCGATTCGGTAAATTTCTCATATATATATATATATATATATGAGACTTTTAAAATGTCAAGAATGACAACTATTTAAAAAGTTTAACTCTAATTTATAAAGTGGGCCTCATGCCACCCATTACTTCACAAAAACAAGCTACATGTCGCGCCCATATCAATAGAGTCAAAAATATCTCTATGCTCAAGCACATATCACCGGCCCTCTCTCTCTCTCTCTCTCTCTCTCTCTCTCTCTCTATATATATATATATATATATATATATATATATATATATGATGTGAGATATTACAGTGGCTCCATTAAGCTGTCTGATATGTCGAGGTGTCGGCGCTTTTTTACCGGAGCGTTGACACTTCAATACAGTGGTATTAGTGCTTCGCTACTGGGCGCCTACTTAAAGAACCTCTTATTTCTGTTAAGCCATCTCACATTATTAAAATGAGATTCTTTAAGTGATCTATGGAGTGTGATTTATCATAATGTCATATAGCACGTATATGAGGTCAATTTAAATTGTTAAAGTGGCAATCTATCCTCGAATAAACGTCAATATAAATAAACATGCTCATAAGTAGTTGTGAGCCATCAATTGATCAACTTTAGAAGCAACCATTAAAATTAAAAATGACAATTGATATTGTAGTCAACGGCTTTGATCAACCCGATCCGAGCCGACCAAAACCGACCTTATCGTAGGCTCAACTCAAAGATGGCCAGATGCGTGATGCCTAACCCAAGCTAACAAGGTCAAGTTTATGTCCCCATCATGCATGCTTAGATGTGACCATTGAAAACAAAATAAAGACCTCCATATGATAACACCTGATGCCTAGATGTGTTCATTGATGATCAGATATGCCACGTGTATGCTTGATCAAGTCCCAACACAAATAACTTAAATGAAAAATAAGAAAACCAAAATGCATTGTACTTATATTCACGGATTTCACAGTTACATCTGATGATTCTGATCCATTGGATCAATTTTGTAGTATGATTCTAGGATATTCAATCTCTATCATCTCCACTGTAGAAATAAACCAAAATGTAGTGAACAAATTTCACGGATTTCACAGTTACATCTGATCCATTGAATCAATCTCGATCTCGGATTCTACCAATTCAATCATTATCACCTCCACCGTAGATTTTTTGCCCCCTCTCCAGTTTGTACAACCTGTACCAACACACCATAACGTAAACCTCGGCCACACACCGGATCCCCAACGCAGCTACACTTCCAAACACTACATCCATCAAGCTTTTGGTAATCATACTAATAAGCGGAAATATAATCAGAAGGGCCACAAGCTCCAGATTAAAAATCGACGGCTTCAAATGATACCATCGTTTCAAGATCATGAGACCCTTGTTTCCGCAATTAAAGATCTTGATCCAACAGTCCATATTAAATGCGAACCACATAAAAGAGTCCAAAAGGATCCATGGGATCAAAACCCAAACCAAGTCATAATCAAAACTCGATGTCAATGAAATAGCGCTCAACCGTACGATCATTTTCAAGAGCGATCCACCACCGTCCATGTAGTAATGCACTGCTCCGAGCAAGTTAATCGAAACCCATCTGCTAGCAAATCTAACGGTCATAAGAAACCAAAGCTTTGGGACACCCAATATAACGCCGTTGAATAAATCATCAACGAACGAACGGTTCCCAATGATCCGATTACAGAAGGCGCAGCAAATGATGCCGTACACAGAACAATACACGAGCACATACACCAGAACAACAGTAAGGAAAAAGGTCACCCACTTTACCAAATAGAACCCGAAATTAAATCTCAGCGGTTGATTTTCTCCATTTTCTTGATCGTCAAGAAACCCGAATGTCGTGACCTGGGTAGAATATTTGAGGGGTCTAGGGATTCTCAGCCGTCGATTTCCTCCATCTCGAAACCCGAATCTTGTGGCCCGGGTAGAAACTCTTCCAGGATGTACAGAGCTACCATTGATTAAAGAATTTTTGAGGGGTTTAGGCATTGCCCGCCGTTGGTCTCCAAGAAACCCGAATTTCGTGGCCTGAGTTGAAATTTTTCCAAGATTTCCAGAACTGCCATTGGCTTCTTCAGGCATATGGGTCAATTTTGCGGCGATAAATTGGTTGGAATCGACGGTGCTGATTGAAGAGATAAAGAGGTCCGTTTGGTGATCAACGGCGCAATGGAGGAGTAGGAGGATGAGTGAGAGGAATAAGAAGGTGAAGTGTGGACTAAGTTGCGCCATGATGGGCCTTGGTTCTCGGCTTTATTCTTTCTCTCACTCTAGTTTCTCTCTCTAGTTTCTTTCTTTCTCTCTCTCTCGCTCTCTCTCTCTAGTTTCTTTCTTTCTCTCGCACTTTCTTTTTTGTCTTGGTGAAGGACGGAGGGAAATATGCTTGTTTAAATAGATGTACGGGCGGTGGGAGAGGCATGAAATTTCTAAAGTGCCACTTACGTCAAATGAGTGGTTAGATGTTATTTGCTGTTTGTCACAACCAATGCCATTGGGAATTTCTCACATTTAGGCCATGTTTGGCCGCACAAGTTTTGCCATTTTTTTTTTTTCAAAGGGATTTTAGATATTTTCCATCGTTTGAGAACAAAGTGGGTCCCACTTGCTTGGGAAAAAAATAAAAATAATTGATAAAAAAAATTTTGGAGAAAAATCCTTGAAACATTTTTTAGCCCACGTTGTTGGCAAAAACAAAGATCCTTTTATGCACCAATTAAAATTTTGGTCTTTGCATGTTGAGGTTTTCGTCATTAAAACATTGATTCTATTGAATTAGATAACGGAATTTTCATTCATTCGTCAACGCAATAAATTTTGAGATTATGGCCCACCCATCAAACGGTCATGATCTAACAATTATAAGTGAAATGATTGACACCAAACATGATCTTTATCATATATGATTCAATGCACTCCAAAGTCATTTTCCTATTCAACAGTTGATTGTATTAAATTATATGAGAGAGATTGAGTTTGCACCACTCTTTTCCATCGTAAATCTTTAGATTATAGCTTGAATCCTCGCCTCATAATCGTGCCATTATTTACACTTCATAACATCGCTCCATCTCCTCCAGCCAACATGCATTCACCGCTTTGATTCAGACAACAGAGATTGATTTTTATCCTAATCTTCCATGTGATGCATCTTGAGATCATGGGTATATCATCAGACAATTTTTTTATATCATGTGGCGCACATTCCAAAAGATGGCCTGTGATTTGTATTTGAGCTTGGTGTATATTTCGTGCGCTTAGATTTACTGTTTGGGATGTATATCATGGGGAATAAAAAACTAACCGTATGAGGGTATGCCCATGATCTCAACCCATCTTATAAAAAATTGGGACAAAAAACAATTGGGTAACTCTAAACGCGCCCACGTGTTCTCTAAAAGCACCAAAGGATCTTAAGATCACGTCGCACCTATCAGACGGTAAGTTTTTTATTCCACATGTCACAGATCCCCAAAATATGACCCTAAAATCAAATTTGAGCATGATGTGCGCCATTGCACACAAAAGGCATTTTTTGGGGATCTAAGACATGTTGAATCAAAAAATGATTGTCTGATAGGTGAGACATAATCTCAAGATCCATTTTGTGGATGATCAGGTTGAAACACAATCTCAATCATCAGATCTAAAGCAATCAACGGATTGTAAGGGGTTGCACATGTGGGCGCGAACATAGCTTCCTAAAACAGTTTTCATCGTCTTATTCAAAGCGATTACTATCTTTTCACTCGAGGAGATGAGGTGGGGTTACAGGTTTACATGGTGTGAATAATAATACCTTAAGAAAATAATTTTAAACTTTTTCATGAGTTTTGTCAAACAAGGCCTAAACAAAGCATTGGCCCGCGTTCTTTTTGATAGACTCTTTACATAGGGGCTCATAATGGAGAGTTCAGCCTGACATGATTGAGGCATAGAATTACTCAGCCCAATCTTTGCCCCAGCAAGCCGCGCCGGGTCCCTGTTGGGTTGCGGGCTCTTATCTAGCTGAAAGGTATTTTTACCTCATTTGTTTCTTAAAATCAAATCTTTTATATAGATCAAAGGTTCCTGAACAATTTCCAAAAGTTTAACGTTACGGGCATTTTATAGAAATTCCTTTTAATTAAAAATTATTTTAAATAAATAATTACTATATATAATTTTCAGTTTTTATATATAAATGGGTTATTTGCAAATAGCTCCCTGTGTTATGCTTAAATTGCATAAAACGCCCCAATTACACTACGTCAAAACAGTGAAAAAACCACTTTGGTGGTATCTAAAATAACCACTTCCGTAGCAGTATTATAATGATCAACCGACAATAACAGCGGTTTATTAGATTAAGAGAGTGGTTTAAGTGATTAACTCTCATCCCACGCTATAAAAGATAGCGCCAAACCAAACGAGATTAATTTTATTTTTACTATTCTGAAACTGGCTCTCTCCTTCTTCGAAACCCCATCTCCTTCGTCGAAACCCTAGCCTCCATCTCCCTCTTCTTCTCTCTAATGAAATCCTCTTTGAAACCCTAGCTTTCCAATGGTTTCCACACCCTCTTCTTCGTCTCTTCTTCTTCTTCTTCTTCTTCTTCTTCTTCTTCTTCCTCTTCAACCCTCATTTTCAGTTCCTCTGCTCCACACAAATTCCATAAATTAAACCATGTCTTCATTTCCAACAGAAACCCTAGCTTTCCTCTCAGTTTCTCATTTTCTAAATCGAGTGAGATTCCGACACCGAGATCTTGAAATTTTTAGTGCTCGAAGAAGCCGATCTGGAGAGCGGCGTGGTTGCCGCGACAACGAGAGTGTCGTCAAGGCCGTTGGAGGTTCCGTTTTCATCGGAAAAGGGTTGAAAATTGACATCTGCCTACGACGGGGTACGATTGGGGATCTATGAAGGAATTTTCTGGCAAGTTAGGGTTTCGAGTTCGGCGAGGGCGGAGAAAGCAAGGGATCGGTGCCGGAGACGGGTGATGGGTTTCAGAGAGCGTTGACATAATGCGTTAATAATGTACTGAGTATTGCCAATCTAAATAAAGGTGAGAAATCCTCTGAATCAAATGTGATTTTCACTGCTGAGATCCCCGTAAGTTCATCTCGTCAATGTGAATTCTAGAATTCCCATCGTTCTTTGCTCTTTTGAATTTGTATGGATTTGGTTTTTAGGGTTCTTGTTGTTTTTTTTCGTTGCAATTGATTCAATTTTAATTTTTGTTTGGAATCTGGTATGGTTTTTTTCTATGGACTTTGTAAAATTGAGGATCTTAACAATTAGGTTCCAATTTCGTGAAGCTTAGAGATCAGGGGTTCACTCTGCATAAGTCACCAAGTCGAGTTCGGCGATAATTCGGCAAGTTAGGGGAAAAATACATAAATAATGTTAAAAAGTATAATTTTTTTTTAAGTTATGATTTATTGAAAAACTTGTTAGTTATTCGTGAATTATATGTGAAATTTTAAAAAACGGACAAAATTTTCAAATACTTGCGAATCATTTGTGGTTAGTTCGTAGAACATTAAATTCATGAATTATTCGCAAATTTTTCAATCGTGAATTATTTGTGAATTGTTTGTGAATTTTGCATTCTTTATAAATACTTGCGTAGCATTCGTGATTAATTTGTAGAACCTTGAATTACTGAATAATTTGTGAATTTTTCAAAAAATTGGTGAATTTGGTGACTATGCAGTCCGACCACAAAAAAAAAAGCTTTGCTTTATTGATCAAGCTGTTTACTATCTGATTAAACATTCATCTCACATTAGGTGGATTGAGGCTAATCTCACATTCAGACTTGCTCAATAGTGCACACCAATCTCATAAGACCCTCACCATCAAATCGAGGAAGATCCATCTCGATGGTTTAAACCTGGATGGATGTTGCTACGATTTTCGTTATCATAATTTGTAGAGTGTATTTGATTTGTGTCCCATCTTCCGTAATTGGATGAATCACATGTTGTTCGTCCATAGACGGTTTAGTCACCTGCGTCCCTTGTACCATGCACTCGATCAGAGCTACGATCCATTCGATCTTGTTCTGACAAAGCTTTGATTTCATGAATCATGTGTGCAAACTTACTCTAAGACCATATGTAGCAATACTACAGAATCATTGTGTAATAAAAAAGAAATTGGTTAAAAGAGAAGATGGTCAGTTCAAGGAGGGCGGGTTTCCTTGTTGATCAAATCCAAAGTGATCACCCTCCCAAACTTTAAATCCAAATAAAAAACACTACGTCAAAATGAAAGAAAAACCACTTAAGCAAAATAAAATTAACTACTGCTTAAACTAATGGTATAATTTTCCACTTCCTAAACCAGTAGTATTTTAACTTAAAACTGTGGTTAATAACTAATCTCCCATCACGCGCTATCAATCATGTGCAATCCATCGTCTCTTTTCTCTCTTAATCTCTATTTATCTATAAAACAAAACTCCTCTCTCATTCCTTCCTTTTTTTCTCTCAAAGAGATAGGGGCCTCTCTCTCTCTTCTTCCTCTCTCTCCCTCGAAAATCCCTAGATTTTTGCACGATTTCCTGCTTGTTTTGGCTGGAAATCGAGATTCGAGAGGTTCGATTCCTCAATGGATCGGAAACTTCTCTGGTGAGCTACGAAAGCTAGATCTTCGATCGAAAACTTCTCTGGCGAAGCTAGGTTTTTCTCTTCGTTTTATTATTGTGTTGGGGAAATCGAATTTATCTTCTTCTCTGAATTCCTTTGGAGAACCACCAGCGAGTGATTTTTAGGGTTCTAGATTTGTAGATCTCAGATCCGGCTCAAATCGATCCGCATTCTCCAGTCGGTTTCTTCCCATTTCTTTCTACTTTATTCGCTTTTTTTAACTTTTTTGAGATATTAATATGTGGATCCCAAGATTTGAAGCTAAATTAGGTGGTTCATTGGTTTTTTCGTTGCTTAGTGTTATTGATGATTTTAATGATTTATTAGGTCTTCTTAGGTGTTTGACGATTTTGAATATGATAGAAGCATGCAGAAAATTTTATTTCATTTCATGTTGTAGGAGGTGGAGTGGAACCGACTCATGGTATATGCAAAAGATATTTGTTGGAAGACGCCATAGGAGGCAAGTTACGAAGATCTCTGACGATGCTGCTTTAGCGATTTATTGTATCTTAGATGTGTATGTACCCAAGGTAAAATTTTATTCTAATTTCCCACCATTGAGGTCAATCCAAAGTGTTCCAATTTCGGACATGGCTTGTTTCACTTGATCGGGATCCAAAGAGAAGGCGGCCATAGGGGATTTGGTTTTGTAACATTTGTTGAGGAAGGAGTGGCGATCGTGTATCTCAAGATCACATGAAATCCTTGGAGAGGTATTGGATTAGAATCTCAAGCTTATTAAATTTCCTCGGTTTTTCGTGGCAATTTCAAATAAAAACTAAACTGATTCTTTTTCTCCTCCGATGTTTACATGAATTATTTCTTTCTATCAGTAGATTCTAGTATCCTGGCCATTTTAGTCTAAGTAACATTTTGGTATATAAATATTGAAGGATATTATTTCCTTTCTGTGTGTCAGATTCATAGTGTAGTAGCATTTTGCTTAGTTATCTATATTTCTAAGTGGTTTTATTCTTATTCTTATTTTTTTATTCGAAGATTTGTGGATTCTGAGGTCCCCTCTCCACTCATTTAAATTTCTGAAAATTACGAAGTGAAAGCTCGACAACTATGTGTCTCATATTTGTGGGAGATCTGCCATTCCACGAAGTGCTAAAGTAACAAGCAAATGGTCTCCACAATGTGTCTCATATTCAAGGGGGCATCACACGGTCCCAACAGTCAAGCTCAACCGTTTACAATTGGTCTTGTGAAAGATTTGTCATTCAGTCAGTCTCATATGACACTGATTGATCTCACTCAAAAACAAATGAACACGTGCTTTAAGTTAAATGCTAGCCTATAACAAGTGTCTACATGTTCTTTATGACTGAATGACTTACACACATCTAATGCTTGAAAATTCATGCAAATTTCTTCGTCATAGACACATGGACTGGGATGCCACTCATTGTCAGTGAACACCCATTGTAGACTAACTCCCAAGTTAAAAGAACAATTTCTCCCTTAAAAGTGAACAAAACATATATATATATATATATATATATATATATATATATATATATATATATATATATATATATATATATTTGTTTTTAAAAAATAGAAGGTTCGATACCCTGCTAAGCAAAAGTTTGGACCCTATGAGTTAATTATTTACTAGTTTGGACCTTCTCAGATTAAAAAATTCTTGCTTTTTCCCCTTGCCAATTTTGCATACTCTAATGTTAATTTTTTTCCCCTTTGCCAATTTTAGCCACAGATCGTGGGGTTGATAAGCCTGACAGCCACTGAGGATTTTATTCGGTAGCCGCTGCCTGGAGCTTTGCCTTTTTATTTCAGGTAGACGTCCATTTGTATCTCGCAAGTGGGCATACCTCATCTTTTTTGTTCCTCTTCGTTTCAGTTAATGGAATCCCTTTTAACAGTCAAAGATGACAGTGATAAATAATTATAAGAATATCAATAAGAACAAAAAGACAAAGAATACATAACAGTTATAATAACAATAATTATAATAATAGTATAATATTAGTAATCAATGAGGATGGTCTTGTATATTTCCAATATATGGTGGAGCATCTATACCCAACAAGAATTCTCTGTTCTCAGTTTTTTTTATTACTGATTATGTAATTGGGTCATTCCAACCATGGTGTTGTGATATTCTGTTTTGACTGTCATGACAACACTCTGGAATAGTCATCGACTTCAACCTCCCAGAAATTATAAAACCATGTTAAAACGCCAACAAAAGAATCTATCAAGACAATTCAGACTATTAATTTATTTTTAAAGGTACCTTGCACAAATATTTCACTTTAAATAGATTTCGTATGCCAGGAATAAGATTCTCTTGTTCATTAAAATATGCAAGCTGCAAGTGAATTAATCTAACAAGTAAATGAATATATGTATTTTAGTGTAGGTCCGTTAGAAGTTAATAATATTTGTGCAAGGTATTCATATTAGGGCCTCAAATGTGCGAGTCATCTAGTTATGGAATTGGTGCCTCAAAAGTTGTATCACCTGAATGATGAAGTGAAGGAGAGCCAATCTTTTTGCCTCTACTTTGCTATTCCTTGTTTCCCATAACATTTAGTATAGGAATTTGTGTGCATTTTTTGCCGTAACATTGTTTCTACAAAATTTTATCATAATTGATACAAAATATAATGTCTTCCTCTGCTAAAGCTATGACTTTTTGGTACATCTTTTGTTTCCCCTTCCCCTTATCAAATCTGAGATTTGGTTTCCTTTATGGTTAGAGTAGATTTCCTTGTGGGTATCGGCATGCCTTTATTTTTTGTTCCTTCTTATTTTTGCCTCAAAACTTTCCTCCATTTCTTCATCATTCCCTATACCATTATGGCTTCTTTTTTTTTCCCTTGGCTTTTTTCTTTCTCCAGTGATCTGTGCTGGTATTTATTGTAGAGAGAGCTGGAGTTGAGATCCTTGAAATATGTTCTCATGTCTCTTTCTTTGCAGAATTGCAAAATTCACCATTCAGTAGTTGGGATGGATCTAAGCATTGGCCACCTATCCCTTGGGTTCGATAACCCTACTTAGTAAGCATTGGCCACCCATCCTAGAGATTTTGTCCTAGTGCTCTGAATGTGTGAAGCTCTATTTAGCACTAGGGTTATATCTTATAGCTATCCCCCGTTACTTAGTTCCCCTAATATGAATATCTGTTTGTTGCTAAAATGTTAATAACCTTCGTTTCTGAACTTTAAACTTCATCTCTAATAGATCTCGTCAGAAATCCCATCATGTTCTTGTTTTACAAAAGAATGTTTTAAAAAATTCGATCATACGCTTGTTTTATTTCTTATTTAAAACTTTTATAGTTAGTTTGCTAGTAATGCCTTCCAAGCTCCGTTTAATCCAAAGTTTTATAATATGATGATTCTAGATCTGCTCTAATATTTGGCTATTTTGATCCACTTTTGTAAGATTCCTGTGAAAATTGTTTTGTTTAATCTTCTCTATAGAATAAGCCTTGCTTCTTCTTTAGTATCACAGATCTGTGATTCTTCTTCATAAGTTGATGTTAGAGTATGATGCAAAAGCAATCTCTGTTAATTATAGAACATAGACAACTGTACAAGATCTTTTGGTGGTTGTTGAGTAAAAGGTTACCATGTTGGGTATACCTCAAAGTTTAAGGCTATTTTGTGAGAAGGTGCTTGTCAGAGAGGGCGAGGGCAGTTATATTGAGTATATATAGCCCTATAGAATCATGCATGTTCCTTCATACGTCAAGTGAGATGAGAAAGTAGAAGGAAGGGAGCCTTCGAACATGCATGATTCTAGAGGGTGTGAGAGAGCGAGAGAGAAAGGTGGAGGCATTTATTACTTAAAGTAAATCTACCCTCAGAATTATGGAAGCATGAATATCCATCTATTCAATTTTAAAGGGTATATTAGAGTTTTAGAGTGCAGGAAAAAGTCAACGAGGGGGGAAAACATAGACATCATTTTTGTGTTTTGTCCCTTTGCAAATCAGTTTTTCATATTTATTTTGTTTACTTTTTCACTTCAAAATGTAGGAATTTTTTCTCTCATTTTCTTGCAGTGTCTATACTGTTGGGATTTATGTCTTTCAAACTGGATTCTTCAAAATGAGTTACCCAAACAACACCCCAGCTGTCTTATCTATATGATCCATGCAACGAGGCCAGTTGAAAAGACCTGACCATGCTGATCTGCGTGGTACAAATGTAGGACTTATGCACGCCTTCTCCAACACTTGAAGGTTTCAGGGGGATGACAATAAAATTTAAATTTGGAGGCTGTAAAACTTGGGAGTCTTGGATTTTTTAGTTATGCTATGCTTGCCAATCAAGACGTTTCAAATCTTGGATAATTATATCCATTCTTATTCATTAATCTGTGTGGGTGAATTACATACAACTTTTTCCACTTTTCTTGTCCATGCTCAAAGTGAACTATCAGATAGAAAATATATACAGATTGGAAGTGCAAGAAAATTCATATGTTCAATATTTTCTTCTTCAAATTTCTGATTTCATCTCTTAGGGATAACTTAATAAGATGATAGGCTGGAGAATTTGTCTGCATATGTTTGATGGTTTTGGGATCCATTTAATTGTTAGAGTCATATAAATGTTATGACATCACAGTTGATAAATTGATATAAAAATTTAAATATTTCTGAGGATAATTATGTCATCTGCAAACTTAACAGCATGCCATGGTGCAACTTAATCTATCACTTCTGGAGACATCTCAAAATAACAAACTACCATCTTTTGAAGTTTTGGCCTGCTAAGCCTCTAACCTCTTGTAGGAATGCAACTCCTTCTTGATCATCTGTGTCCAAAATTGTAATATCTTTGTCTTGAGTGGTGGTTCTATTTGAATTGCTTTAATATTATTTACCCGCCAGAATTGGTGCATCTCCTCCTCTTGTGCTTGGCTCACGACTATTTTTTCCCTTCCTATGGAGAAATGAACTAGTAAAATTTTACTCTATTTTCTTTCAAGGATTATGTAAAACGCCAAACTCGTTTCATCTCATGCCAACCAGAAAAATCATTACATCAACCATTGAAGTCACAATCCATGCATCTCAAGGTCCATTCCCATAACTACAAGGTAATCCTTTCAAACTTTTATCCAATCGTTTATCTATCATTTTATAACACACTGAAAATTTCCAACTCTGAAACTGACATGATTTTACATTATAATATTCTCATTGGATACATGTCGTATGGGGATTTTTCTTTGTCAAGAAACCCATTTGAGACTTTTGGAGTGTGTATATGGGCAAACATGGTTTGTTAAATTATCTGCCATCGAACTCTTTTGTCGGGAATCGTTGTCCTTTTATCTACATTAACTCTGTTTTTTTAAACCAAAATTTCAGAGTCTTAATAAGAATTGCTTGTGATTGATACACTACACAAGTGTATCAATCAAGACCATGGATTGCAGCCATATTCAAAATATCAACAACAGTCCATATTCAACTCATGTGGGTTGTGTTGGATTCTGAGGTTTTTTGCATTTGTAGTATGAAAATCCAGGAAGAACAAAATAACAGAGTGGGATTAGCTTTCAGTCATGCTTATATACACAAAATACAATTAACTTTAAGAAGCTAAGCTCTTCTTCAATTCATGTGGGTGCAGATAATTTAGCTGCAAACTTTAGCAGAGAGTTGGCAGATTATATCATCTACATAATTGATGTCTCTGGAGGTGATAAAATACCCCGAAAAGGCGGCCCGGGAATTACCCAAGCTGATCTCCTAGTAAGTGAAAATTCCATCCCTAGTACTGTCTGGCTTCTTATCTCACATGCCCATTGTTTATCTCGGTGCACTAAATTTTGTGAAAGAATATATGTAACTACAACTTTTTTGTGATACATCTGATTTGTATGTTCGGAGTCTCAAGTAATAAACAAGACTGACCTTGCAACGGCGGTTGGAGCTGACTTGAAAGTTATGGAGCGAGATGCACTTCGAATGCGGGATGGAGGACCCTTTGTTTTTGCCCAGGTTTTTTGAATAGACCATATGCAGAGATTAAGATTTAGAGAATAGTGCAAATGGGACAGGTGAGCCTGATGCTTCCAGACTGAGCCCTCATGGGCCGAATCTCGGCTAGAGTATTAGGCCTAATGCCCAAATTCATGCCTAATTAATAAATGAGTGAGCACAGTAAGTAATCATGTCGTTTTCAAGCATGGCCTAGGGCCCACCCCTAGCCCATCTAAGTCTAAATGTTCTTCTTTGGTCTAATATCTAGGATCATGTAATAAATTGGTCGGGCTGAATTTAAATCAGCCCATCTAAGACCTACTTGAATCCGGTCTGTCCGCCCCATCGTATTAATTAAATACATCATTCACGCATGTTATTTTATTTTAATTTTGTTTCGTGGGTGAAAGGCGCATGCATCCAAGATTTTTCTGAAGGATTAATGGGGTATCACCAGCATCATAAGAATATTGAGCTTATGAAGAGCCTTTTAACCTCATCAATCCTGTCAAAAATGAACTTCCACAGCTGTGTGGACTCCTGAAAAAAATTTAGGGACAACTTTTGACATGATTTGGTTTACCTCATTATTGCTGGTTCCAAGCCTACATGAAAGAGGTGGGGTTTAGAATCGGTTGTGTCGGCTCATGATCTTTCTCATCCAATGTCATGCATTATTCAATGTCAAGGACTCAAACAAGGTACTTATTATTGCAGTATATTTTTGGGATCATTATTTTAGAGCTTTGGATTTTTCATATATGGCTTGATATTTGTACAGGATGACAGGGAGAGAATGATCGTACGCAGATTTAAATTTGAGGAGCCACGACCTGAGCAGATTCAAGATCTCGAGGTTTGTATTTTAAATGCTCATAAGGTGATTTCTTAATTTCTAATATATCCTAAAACTTGGTATCAATTTCCTTAATCTTAATTTTATCTAGAGTGATTTTGTGAAGTATTTGCGAGAAGACTTACACAGGAGGCTTCTAAGCACAGAATTTTGGAAACAAGTAGACGGGGTTGAATTATTACAAAAGGTGGTTTTACTATTTCAATTCTCGTATGTAAGAGACACTTCAAATTTCTGAAGGCCATTCTTAACTTAGATTTTTTTTGTTTATGCAGCTCTTCCATCAGTATAAAGGAAATAATTGAAGTTGTTGATGTTCTTCTAAGATGGTTTGTTTTATGTTCTCATGAAGTCAAACACAACATGCTTGTTGAAGGTACAATTTCATTTAGGAAATTTATTATTATTTTTTAAGGTATAATTAGATTCAATCTTGATTGGAATTTTTCAACCATGGATTTGAATCAGTTGCATTTAAATTTTTTTTGCTGTAGATTCTTTTGAAGTGTGGTCCTTATGGAACTACATCCAGCTGGGAGAAGATAGGAGGGGACAATCACCAAAAAGAGCCTCTGTTTCCCAGGTTTACTTCAACTCTTTTTTAACCTAGATGAATATCTCAATGTACGGATGGTTCCCATATTAGAGTTCATAGATATACACCATTTGTCTCAGCCAACCATTGAAACATGTCTCAGCCAACCATTGAAACATGTCTCAGCCAAAGATATACACCACTTCCCATATTAGAGTTCATAGATCAGATGGTTCAAGTCCTCCGATGAGTTGACTTTTGGGCCTACCCGAGTTCCGTATATGAGCTGCAATTTTGAATTCGGAGCATGTGAGAGCGTTATTGTCGTGCAGTCATCAAATAGCTTTATAAAATAAACTACTTTTTAAACAGATTGCAGAGCATGTGGCATAGGTCCCTTTTTTTGTAGTGAGAAGTCATCAATATCTCAATTTAATTGCTTAATATCATAAATATTTAATTACGTTCTCCTTTTGATTTCAGGCAAAACTTTTCGATTTGAAGCCCACCTCAAACGGATCACTAGGGGACGGGGATATTTGGCAGGAGAGGCGAAGCATATATATATATTTTTAATTATGAAACTAGGTCATGGGGTCCTTAGATTGTTAACTCTTTTTTTTTTTTGGAATAAAAGGATTGAGCATGTAAAGTTTAAAATATTTGATTGATTTGAAAGGTTGGATCATAGGTTGAAATGCAATATTTTGTTTGAATAAAAGAATTTGGCATCTATTTTATTTATGGATGTGCTTGAATATGAGATTAATAGCTTTTTTTCTTTATATAATTTTTTTTAAAGCATTAAAAATTACATTAAAAAAAAGTATTACAAAAAGCATAAAAAATATTGCATTAAAAAAATATTATTTTAAAAAAATTTGCATAAAAAATTGTCGACGTAATTTTTTTTTTTTAAAAATTTTGTATAAAAAAGCCACTGCCCTAAACAGTTGTAAAAAAAGGAGTGGTTTTATTTTACCACTATACAAGACAGTGGTTTATGAACTTCATAAACCACTGTCTTGTATAGTGGTAAAAAAAAATCACTCCTTTTTTTACAATTGTTTAGGGCAGTGGTTTTTTGAAAAAAAATCACTGTCAAAGACAGTAGTTTTTTGAAAAAACCACTATTTAAGGCAATGGTTTTTTGGGCCTTTTCACGTAGTGTTATGTCTATTTACACTACACCACTTACTTTTATGCTTCTTTTACATATACCCCTAGTGTTAAACCGCAGTGAACTAGACATCATTTCTTCGATTAAATGACACATTTGCTCTTAGTGAACATGATTTACAAAATTATCATTGTATGTTTTCCAACTTTGACTGCCTTTGTATCGATGGGTAAGCATCGGATCTTGTCCAACTTTTTTGGGTGAAACATGACTGATCTCGTCTAATTTGTCGTGTCACCACATTTTCGAGGTGGGTGCCACATGGCCTCACTTGGCTCATGAGTAGCGTGTCACCCAATTGGTTATGGATCGGGTCTCAGCCGGGTCGGTGTAGACTTTAAAAGGAAAAGACATGTCACTTGATTTTCAATTTTTATAGATCACATGTCATGTGGTATGAAATCTCAAAATATGATTTTTTTTTATCACATATCATGTGGCATGTGATCGATGCCCTTACATAACATTTAATATTGTGGCATTGATGGAGGGACTCCTTACCAATGGGATAGCATTTTAGAGCTACTCACGAGTCAAGTGAGCATTATATTGCACGCAACCCAAAAATTGGGTGACACACCTCCCATGAATCAAGTGAGCGTCATATGGCTCTCAACCCGAAAATCTGCTTATGCGACAACTTATAGGAGATCAATCATGTTCCACCGAAGAAATTTGGACAAGATTTAATATTTATCCACCATTAAAAATGAGTCTAAATTAGAAAAAATATAATGAAAATTTCGTAAATAACGTTCACTAAGAACAAAAGCGTCATTCAATAAAAGAAATGACACCTAATTAATTGCCGTTTAACGATTAGAGAGTATATATAAAGGAAACATAAAAATAAGAAATGTGTAAAGAGACATAATTGGGAGGTTTTTATGCAATTTCAGCATAACACGGGGGTATTTACAAACAAACCCCTATATAAATTGGGTCAGGCCTAGCCGAAATATTGGGGCACCTAGTCCAAGTCTGTTCTGATTTATCCTAGATCAGTAGACTAGGATGGTCCCGAGTCATGCTCAACTCATTAGCCAACTATTTTCGATGGGACTAAAATCCGGAATGGTTCTACTTTGACTTGAGGAAATAGCAACATTGGCATTGCTGAGAACCATGAGAAAATGGCAAACAAGTGCGGTCGTATTAGCCGTTGACTTAACTCTCGTAATAGTCATTTAAACATTAAAATAATATTTAAATAATTTTACACCATTAATAATTTAAGATATGATACTTTACACATTCAAAATGACACATCATACATTGAATTACAAATTTTGAAACATCTAATCTGTGCACCCAGTGGCCAAAAGATGTTATAATACATATCTTGGATCTATGGTAGCCGCAACAAAGCAAAATTTATTATTAATTTTTTTTTATTAATAATAGATCTACATATCATTAGTGACAAATTTCATATTTGGTAAAATTTCGATAGGTGTAAGTTCAGTTCATTTCGGATTATTTTTGGGAAAAATTTGAAAAAAAATGGAAAATTTCACGGATTAGTAAAAATATAATTTTTATAAAAAACTTTTTAATTATTTAAAAATGACTATAATTAATTAAAATTTATTAATTTTGGTAAACTTTCGTTAATTTCATCGAAATTAATGAAAATTTCGCAATTTAAATCATCAAAAATTTGTCAGACCCCTATTTTGGAGACTTTTAGAGAAATTTGTTACCATGCCGACCAAGCCTTAGCAAGCCTAGAACATTTGTTTCCAAAGGTTTGAGGGGCAACTTCCCTCTAAGCTAGCACATGTATAGGCACAAAATTCAAATTTTCTAAAATTGTGTTTGAGGTTTTACATATTAATTTTGAATAATTTGTGATTTTTTTTTAAATTCATGTGTTTTAAAAATTTCCAAATAATTTCATAAGATTTGCAAAGAGTGATTTGGATGTCAGGTGTACCTCCACGTAGACCTTAGAGGATGGTGATCGTCCTCCTCCACCTATGGAGGACGGAACCGTCCTCCAAGGTTCAAGGTGGAAGTTCACGTGGCATCCAAAACATTATTTCAATACTACATGGATTTCAGGTACATTCCTTAGATTATTTTTCAAATTTTTTTTTTTTGAAAACTCATCTCCATTATGTGTTTTTTGAGCCGTAAAATGTAGACCATAGAAACTAGACAAACATCGACTTATGATTTTAAAAAGTTTTTGTCAAAATTTCTTTTTTCTAAAATTAATCTAAACCATCGACTCGTGCTCCATGTGGCAACCAAAGAGTGTTTTGAGTGCCACGTGTGCCTCATCGCAGATTTTGGAGGACGGAACCGACTCCCTATATATATATATATATATATATATATATATATATATATAGAGAGAGAGAGAGAGAGAGAGAGAGAGAGAGAGAGAGAGAGAGAAAGAGGGCTGGGGATAGTGGTGTATTCGGTTCGATTTGGTCAGTTTTGGATCAAAACCACAAACCAAACTAGTCCTAATCGATTTTTAGATTTTCAAACCAAACCAAACCAAATAGTCCAACTCTTAAACCAAACCAACCGGATTCAATTCGGTAAGTTTTGTTTGGTCGGTTTCGGTTTTCTTATAAGTTCTACTTGCACGTCAAATTTTTCTCTAACTTTTCAACCGATTTTCCTATAAGTTCTACTTTACTGCTTTAGGATTTAGGAATAGGCTAAAGACAAGGGTAGGGTTTTATATAAAAATATATATTTTACTTAAATGCCCTTTAAAATTATTCAAAATCTCTGCTTATATATATATATATATATATATATATATATATATATATATATATATATATATATATATATATTTACTTACAAACTACATTCAGTTTACTAACTAGGGTTATACTTTTCAAATATTTTAAAAGTTAAATACCCTTCCAACCATCATTCTTGGCTTTTTTAAAGTCTATTTCTTCTGTCTATTTTTTCAAGAAAGTTCAAACTTACTTTTTTTCGGTATATTTTACTCAAAAATTATGATCGTCCTGTAGCGAAGCACTAGCACATCGGCACCGAAGCGCTGACACTACGATAGCGAGACATTGACACCCCGGTGGCGAAGCGCTGACACCCCAATGCCAGGATGCAAACGCCTTGAGGTACCGGTGCTTCGTTGAAAAAAAAAAAAAAAGATGTCCATACTTCAATTTGAAAAAACAAAAAAAAAAAAAAAACAAAAAATGAGTGTCGACGCCTCGTTTTAGGAGTGTCGATGCTTCTATATCGAGGTGTCGGCGCTTCACTAATTTATTTATATTTTTTTTTATCGAAGTGCTGACACCTCGTTATAGAGACGTCGGCGTCCCTGAAACGAGGCGTCAACGCCTCGTTTTTCTTTTTTGGTGAAGCGTCGACACCCCGATAGCGAGGCGCTGGCACCCTGGCGCCGAAGTGCCAGCGCGAGATGCCAACGTCTCTCTATCGAGGTGTCGGCACTTCGCTGTCGAGGTACAAGGGCTTCACTAGCGTGCGCTAACAATTTTTGAGTAAAATATATCTGAAAAAATAAGTCTGATACTTTCTTAGAAAAAAAGAAAGAAAAGAAAAAAATTTAAAAAAGACTTCTAAAAAAATCAAAAATGACAGCTAAAAGAATATATAACTTTTAAAATATTTTAAAAGTTTAACCCTAATTAGTAAAGTGAGACTTATGCCACCATCATTTTTAAAAAAAGGAGTTACGTGTCGCGCCCATATCAAATTGGCACGGATATATATATATACTGTTTAATCTTATTTTTTAGTTTTTTCTGATTGAATATTTCCTCAACCTTGCAAATTATGCCAGATTTTAACCTTCTAAAGTATTGCCCGACTAGTAAATATTGGTACGTGGCTCTTCAAGGGCAAGGGCTATCTACCTGTCCAGTTGGATCGAACAGTGTCCTAAAGGATCCACAGCCACATAACAGTGTCCTAAGGGATCCACAGGATCAAAACTCAAAGCAAGTCTTAATAAAAAATTGGGGACAACAAGATTGAATTAAAAAACCAAGCTCATTCCGACCCTATTAATAATTCGAGCATAGGCCCCATTATTAATTGGGCCACAATACCTTAGCTTCAACTTGACCCATGGACAAAAGAAGAATAAAGGCTGGGGGCGGGGGATGGTCGAGAGTAGGGGTGCAAATGGGTTGGATCGGATCCGGGTTAGTGGTGTACCAGACCTGACCCACTTGGAATAGGGTCAGGTCCGGGGACCCATTTCGATTATGGGTCCGGGTTAAACCATATCCAAACCTGACCCAACAAAAGATGGGTCGAGTCTAGGTCGGGTCCTAATCGGGTTTGCGATCGGGTCTAATCACTTATATAATTTTCTATTTTTTCATAAGAATGTACCCGTAAGAGTTCCTTTCATAAAAATATTAATCCAATGAACTGCGATAAGAAGCTCCTAAAGCTAATTTTCAATGATTTTAGAGATGTGAAGTATGTGAAAGATATTTTTCAACTGAATTAATCACTATTTGGTTAAAATTTTGGAATTTTGATGAAAAAGTTTCCCTTCAGCTGCCTATTTTAAATTGAGTTACCTCTAGGTGGGGTCTCGCGGATCCATTATTTATCAATTGCTAATTATATACTTATTCTAGTTATGTTATTTCTTTTTTAAGTGTATAATTTGTATTCTATAATAATCCCAAAAAATCAGCACCGAAATATAAGAAAAAAAAATTATATTTATATTTGGCTCTTGGTCGGGTTTGAGTCCGAGTTCGGGTCTAAAATTTAAAGACCCAGACTCGACCCAACTCTATGTTGAGCATGGGTCGAGTCTTTATAAGTAACATACCCAAACTTAAATTGAGTCCAAATTTTTGGCTCTGGGTCAACCGAACCCATTTGCCCCCTTAGTCGAGAGAAAAATTAAATTAGTATTAAATATAAGTTACTATTAGTATTTGGTCACTTTTCGAGATATGTTGTAAAGACTTTTTTTCACTTATATATAATAATTAGTTTTTGCATAATTTGTAGTAAATATTTTGTAATATTAATTTATGATACTTAATAAGGAATTAAGTTATTTAATGAGTTTTATACAAATTCATATATTAATAATAGATATTATATAATTTTAGCACAATTGTGTGGCAAATCTAGTGGTTAGAAGCTTGGCTACTAGAATAAGAGGATAGAGGTTCAAACCTTAATAGGAGCATTTGATTTAGTTTTGTCTATCGGTGTCTTCCAACATTATGCTACTCTTGTGGTAGAATTGGGCATAACGATTGGGACTGTGATTCCTCTGTGGGTGGTTTGTCTGAACAATATGGGCGTTGGCTCCGGGTGGCTATGAGGAGCTCTAGATTTCTTCTATTTACTATAATTCATGGAGGGGCAAAAAACATCAGAGTAATGGTGGGGAGTGGAAAGCTTGGGACCAATCTGGTGGCTCGATTTCTCTAAGGGGGACGAAGATGGTAACTCACCCTAAGATCCGTGAAAATCCAAATGAAGGATATGACACGACTCCTAGGGATGACGATGTAGAACAGTTATCGATTGACACAATTATTGGCCATACTACCATGATCCCAAAGAAGTTGCCCACAGGTGGTGAGCGGGAGGACGCTGAGGAGATGGCAGTTTCACAGGATTTTTCTTCCTTGGATGGCGAACCACTTGAAAACTCATGCACGGAGTTTCCTAAGAAAGTGGAAAGTGGGCAATCAAGCCTGTTGGATTACACCAATTAGGATTGGAAGAAGATGGCACTCTAAAGAGAAGAAAGTTGTTCTCTTGTGTAGAAAAAATACCAAAAATGATGACTAAAATGATATACTACTTAGAACCTCTCAAATTTCATTCATATAACTTGATAACATGAAGATACATGAGTGATATATATAGCCCAAAATACAAAATCGGGAATAAATAAAATACATTTCCAAAGCAACTACCTAGCCTAGAAAAAGATAGAAAATTACATTCTCAAAGTTTTTCAATATTCTCAAGACACTACATTAATTACACCAATTTTCTATGACAAAAAAGAATTCCAAGATTGACCAATATAATTGCAAATGGGCCAATGACCCAAAAATGGGCCAGATGGGCCGGTCTAGCTTATAATTCTAACAGCCCCCCTTGAGTTAGACCGATCGAACGCCGAGCTTTTCTTTGATTTTGATAAATGTTTCTTTCTTCAATGCCTTGGTAAAAATATCCGCTATTTGATCTTGTGATTTGCAAGGTTTCACATTAATTTCACCATCATTGATCAAGTCACGGATGAAATGATACTTAATTCGAATGTGCTTGCTTTTGTAGTGAAAAACGGGATTCTTGGTTAGTTCAATGGCGGATCGATTATCACAAAATAAATTTGTAGCTTCAATTGATGGATGCTTAAGTTCTTCTAATACCCATCGTAACCAAAGTGCTTGACAACCCGCCAATGCTAAAGAAATGTACTCCGCTTCGGTTGTAGAGAGCAACAACTTGTTGTTTCTTTGAAGTCAATTGAACCCGAACCAATATTAAAATTGTAACCGAAAGTGCTTTTGCCATCATCTACACTTCCACCCCAATCACTATCACAATATCCAACCAAACATGAATTTTGAACCCTTTTGTAATGTATACCATCATTAATGGTACCACATACATATCGCAAAATTCTCTTTCCGCATTCAATGACTTCTTTTAGGTGATTCCATGAAACGGCTAATCATGCTAACCGCAAATATAATATCCGGTCTTGTGGCGGTTAAGTACATGAGGCTACCAACAAGACTCCGATAAAGAGTTTCATTAACTCTTTTTTCATTATCATTTTTGCTAAGTTTCAAACCAACCTCCATTGGAGTGCAAATTGGATTGGCACATTTCATTCTAAACTTTTTCAACAAATCTTTTGCATACTTCTTTTGAGATATAAAAATCTCATTTTCATTTTGCTTTACTTCAATGCCAAGAAAGAAGTGTAGGAGACCCATATCGGTCATCTCAAATTCAAGCATCATGAATTTTTTAAATTCATCACATATGCATGAATTATTGCCGGTAAAGATTAAATCATCAACATATAAACAAACAACTAAGAACTCACCTTGGGTGTTTTCTTTGATGTAGAGAGAGTGTTCAAAAGGACACCTTTTGAAACCATTCTTCATGAAGTACCCATCAATACGGCTATACCACGCCTTTGGTGCTTGCTTTAAACCATAAAGTGCTTTCTTCAATCTACAAACTTTGTGCTCTTTACCCTTTTCCACATAACCGGGAGGTTGATCAACATAAACTTCTTCTTCAAGAATACCATTTAAGAATGCCGATTTGACATCCATTTGATAAACCTTCCAATTTCTTTGAGCCGCCAATGCTAAGACCATTCTAATAGTCTCAAGCCGAGCAACGGGAGCAAAAACTTCATTGAAGTCTATGCCATGTCTTTGCTTGTAGCCTTTCACCACTAACCGAGCTTTGTGCCTTTCGACTTCACCATTTGCATTTAACTTGGTTTTATATATCCATTTTACACCAATGGATTTGTGCCCATTTGGAAGTTCCGTTAACTCCCAAGTCTCATTTCTTTTGATGGAATCAATTTCTTGATTCATTGCATGGTTCCACTTTTCTTCTTGAGATGCTTCTTCAAAAGAAATTGGATCGGCATCGGCATATAGTGCAAAGTTAACCTCATCTTCATCAAAAAGTCTTCTTGATGTTTCATAAATTTCATTGAAGCTTTTGGTCTTCTTTGGAGGAGAATTAGAACTCGTTGATGATGATGATGATGATGAAGATGATGAAGATGAAGAAGATGAAGAGGAGGGTAGAGACCTATCCTCTTCATGCTCACAATTTTGAACATCTTTCAATTCTTCTTCATTGACACAAATAGACTTTTGTGTCTTTTCTTGAAAATCCCAATCCCAAGCTTCTTCTTCATTAAATTTTACATCTCTACTTATGATAGTTTTCTTGGTGATGGGATTAAACAATTTGTATGCTTTGAAGTTTCACTATAACCAATAAGAATGCATTTTTCGGATTTATCATCCAATTTTTTTCTTCTTTCATCCGGCACATGAGAATATGCAATGCTACCAAATATCCTCAAATGAGCAACACATGGTTTGTGTCCATTCCATGCTTCTTGTGGTGTTATGCCTTCAACACTTTTGGATAAGGCACGATTCAAAAGATAGTTGGCACATGCAATGGCTTCGGCCTAAAATATATTTGGCATCCCTTTGGCTTTTAACATACTTCTAGCCAATTCCATAAGTGTTCTATTTTTTCTTTCGGCAACACCATTTTGTTGAGGTGCGTACCGAGTGGTTAATTGATGCCAAATGCCATTATTTTTTAAGAAATTTTTAAAATCATGAGAACATATTCACCACCTTGATCGGTACGCAAAGTTTTCAACATGAAACTACTTTGCTTTTCAATCAAGGCCTTAAATATTTTAAAGTGACCGAATACCTCCGATTTTTCTTTGAGAAAATAAACCCATGATTTTTGACTATAATCGTCAATAAAAGTGAGGAAATAACGATTACCGCCAATAGAAGTTGTGTGCATAGGCCCGCATAGGTCCGAATGAACAAGCTCAAGAGGGTTTGATGCCCTCCAAGCTTTCCCAACCGGAAATGAATTTCTTTGATGTTTTCCGAGTGCGTATCCTTCACAAACTTGGTCCTTGCGATCAATATTTGTCATGCCTCTCACCATGTGATTTTTACACATGAGAGTCAAAGAACTAAAACTCAAGTGGCCATACTGAAGATGCCATAGCCATGATTTGTCTTGGATGATGGAGTTGAAGCAAGGAAGAACTTCATTTTGAAATTTAAGCGGAAACATCTTATTTGAAGTCATCTTTACTTTAACAATGAGGGCATTGTTCATATCCTTGATTTCACATGCATCTCCTTTGAAATAAACATTGTGTCTTTTCAAAAGGAGTTGACCAATGCTTAAAAGATTGTGCTTGAGGCCGGGTACATAGAAAACATTTGAGATGCGTTTGACGCTTTTCTTTGATTGAACAAGAATATCACCTTTTCCTTTTACGGAAAGTCGTTTATCATCGCCGGTCCTTACTTCACTTTGAATAGATTCATCCAAAGTGACAAATACGCCTTTGTTTCCCATCATGTGGTTACTACAACCACTATCAAGATACCAATCTTCATTGAATGCAACTTCTTGAACATTGCAAGCAAGAAAGAGAGTGTCATCTTCCTTACTTTGAATGTTCTCTTGAACAAAATTTGATTCCTTTTTTTCTTCTTCCGCCAATCTTTTTCTACAAAATTTTATGGTGTGACCATATTTTTGACAATGATAACATTGAACATTAGAAAGAGAAGATCGGCCTCTTCCTCTTCCTCTTCCTCTTGATGAAGTAGATGACTCATCTTCATCTTTTTCTTTTGTTTGATATCTTCCTCCATTATGCTTTCCTCGTCCACGATTAGAATGCTTTCCTCTTCCACCTCTAGAGCTTTCTTTAAAAGAAATTTGAGTTTGAAAAGCTTGCTTTAGAGGAGAAGAATCAAATTGTTTCATGCGAAGTTCATGGGATAGAAGTGATCCCAACAAACTTTCCAAAGACAAAGTATATAAATCCTTAGATTCTTCAATTGCAACGACAATATATTCAAACTTACGAGTCAAGCTTCTAAGAATTTTTTCTACAATTCTTTGATCTTGAAGATTTTCACCATTAATCCTTAATTGATTAACAAGAGAAATTACCCGATTGAAATAATCTTCAACCGCTTCCGAATCTTTCATTCTTATAGAATCAAACTCACTTCGAAGAGTTTGGAGCCGCACCAATTTGACTTTATCTTCGCCTTTGTATGAAGCATAGAGAGTATCCCATGCTTGCTTTGCCGATGACACCGATGAAATTCTTTCAAAAATAACTTCATCCACAGCTTGATAGATGAAGAACAAAGCCTTCTTGTCCTTCTTGCGATTTTCTTTCAACTCATTGAGTTGGGCTTGTGAGAGCCGCTTGATCTTCCGGTTCTACATATCCGGTCTCAACAATATCCCACAAATCTTGAGACCCATATAGAACCTTCATTTGAATACTCCATTGATTGTAGTTTTTACCGGTGAAACGAGGAAGTTGAGGTTGCAACATATTTGAAGCCATGAATCTCGAGCTCTGATACCACTTTGTTGGATTACACCAACTAGGATTGGAAGAAGATGGCACTCTAAAGAGAAGAAAGTTGTTCTCTTGTGTAGAAAAAATACCAAAAATGAAGACTAAAATGATATACTACTTAGAACCTCTCAAATTTCATTCATATAACTTGATAACATGAAGATACATGAGTGATATATATAGCCCAAAATACAAAACCGGGAATAAATAAAATACATTTCCAAAGCAACTACCTAGCCTAGAAAAAGATAGAAAATTACATTCTCAAAGTTTTTCAATATTCTCAAGACACTACATTAATTACACCAATTTTCTATGACAAAAAAGAATTCCAAGATTGACCAATATAATTGCAAATGGGCCAATGACCCAAAAATGGGCCGGATGGGCCGGTCTAGCTTATAATTCTAACAAAGCCTTCCCACTTTCTCCAATCCTGTTCCGATTAGTGGGAGATCTCCTCCACGTGTGAATATATTATTGGTGCCCATATTACTAGTGAAACAACTGCGGTTACTTGTCCAACTCGCAACAATACTCGGAATTGGAAGAGATTTGCCAGGATAGGTGGTGTCCCACCGTCGGTTCTAGAAGTTTTTGTTGTGAAGAAGGTTGATGCTCTTTCGACTTCTGATAAGAAGAGACATCGTCAAATAGATGTTGAAGATTTTGAGGTCACCAATGACAAGGAGAGGGTTCGTAAAGTTGCTAAGGTGCTTGAGCTGGTGGAAGGTGATGGTGTCGTGTTATCGACTGAGGTTGTTATGCAACCCTGCCGGTCAAAATGAAAATATTATGCTGAAACTATCAAGGGCTCCGGAGCCCTCGTACAGTTCGCAAACTTCGCCAACTCATGGCGAAGGAAGATCCCGACCTACTGTTCCTCGTAGAAACCAAATTGAGGTACAAGAAGATTTAAAAAATCAAATGGAAATTACATCTTTCTGGAGTGCTTGCAGTTGACTGAATCGACAGATCGGGGAGGTTGGCGCTGATGTGGAAATCTGAATTCAATGTGGTGCTTCAATCCACATCTAGCAACCACATTGACATTACCATATCGGGGTCAGATTTTTCTAAATGGAGATTTGCTGGTTTTTATGGAGAATCGGTTCTACAAAATAGGTCTATTAGTTGGAATCTACTGTGTTGGCTTCACCAACAGAACCTGTTAACATGGATTTGCATCGGCGACTTTATTGAAATTATTCACCAGGATGAGAAGGGAGGTGCACTTATTCGTAACCAAAGCCAGATGAATGCCTTTAGAATGACGCTTGATGATTGTAACCTTATGGATATTGGCTATTGTAGATCTCGTTTCACCTCTTATGGATATTAGCTACTGTGGATCTCGTTTCACCCGGGATAATGGCCGAGAGGGGGTTGATTTTGTTAGAGAACGCATCGACCGAGCGGTGGCTTCAATCAACTGGCTCTAATTTTTCCTTGATGCTCATCTAAATCACCTTTTCATGACCCAATCAGATCACATGCCAATTTGCCTCTCGACTTCCCGTCCTTCTCGGCTACCGGTACCTTCTCGGAGACTGTTTTATTTTGAAGCTATGTGGCTGAGATAGGAGGACTGTGAAGAGCTTATCCGAAATGAGTGGAATAACCATGAAGGGAGCAGTATTGTTGAAGATTTCTGTCGTACGTTAGAAAATATCTCTAAGGAGTTATCAATATAGAATCGTACCACAAGATTAAAGAGCTTTCAGCCGGTGCGTTTAAAGATCGATGTTCCAAATTGATCAAAAATACGAAATTGATGCTCAATGAGGCTTTAGATAGACAGGAAGTCATGTGGTTACAAAGAGGTAAATAGCTATGGTTAAAAGAGGGCGATCGCAATACTTCCTTCTTCCATGCGAAGGCCACTCATAGAAAAAGAACGAGCTACATTAAGGAGTTGAAGGATGCTAACTGACTAATGTGCACTACTATTACACACAAACATAAAATAATAGTGTATATAAGATTATATTTTTTTTTTATAAGAAAAGAAACATTTAAATAATCAATTCCAGAGATACAATATCAACTATAGGAGATGGAATCTCCTCCATCCAAACTATATTTGAAATACAATGACTGTCGAATTTGGCTAAAGAATCTGCAACAAAATTGGTTTCGCGCTTAACGTGTTGGCATACAAACAAAGAGAACAATCCGACGATAACTTTAATATCCTTCAGCATAAAGCTAATATTAGAACGTTCCTCCTCCTCATTTAAAAGTGTAGATATTAAACTTTGCGAAGCAAATTCTAATAGAACTCTAGAGAGCTCAAGATCAAGTGCCAATGAAACTCCACAGAAGGCAACCAGAGCTTCACTAAACAAAGCGGAATGTCCACCTTTGTTAGCAACAACTTTAGCTCCCAATACTTCCCCCTTCCAATCTCTAATCACCACACTAACTCTGATATTCATAGAATTGTGGCACCATGCCCCATCCACGTTGATTTGGGCCACATACTCCACCAGTGCTTGCCATCTAGGAATATGCCTAGTGATCATGGTAGAAATTGGTCTAGAGATTACCATCTGGAACTCTGATGCTAAATTAGTAGCCATGAGTGCAATCTTCTTCGGATTAGGATTAATACCTTCATGTATGTAATTATTTCGTTGGGTCCAAATTGCCTACATAGTGAATAAAAATTTTCTTCACCAATCTCCTCAAGCACCATAAGAAACTATTCTTTGAAGGAAGAAACCCGAGTAAGAAAAGAATATACTCCTAAGACCTAGAGGAACCAAGTTCGATTAGCCCACTCACAATCCTTTAGCGCATGAATAATAGTCTCTAAGTCGACATGACAGATGGCACACTTGTTACTCATAAAATGAAATTTAGATCTGAGGTTCCTATTGGTGGGGAGGATATTATGGCAGGCCTTCTAGGTAAATAATTTGATCTTGTTTGGTACATTACATCTCTAGATAGAATTCCATAAGGCTTTCACATCACTCCACTTGTACCTGTATCATCTGTCATATTTGAATGTATCAGATGATAGGCACTACAAACCAAGAAGTTGCCTTTTATTAGTGATAGCCCAAACTATTTTATCCTCGTGACTATGCTGCTTAGTGAAATACCGCGATAATCGCCTTTGTATCATCCTCCCAAAAAAGTTCTTTAATGAGCACTTCATTCCATCTCCGAGAGCCGGGAATAAACATAGCAGCTACCATCAAGATACCTGTGGCCGGTTTAGGAGTAACAATCTAGTAAGTCATAGGCTTTGGAATCCACCTACTACCCCATATTCGGATAGATCTACCGTCACCCACCGTCCAAATAGTCCATTTCAAGTGGAAATCTTTTGCATTGAGTATGCTAGACCAGGTAAAGGATTGATTCCACCTTGGCCTAGCACTGTCAAACCCACAATCCGATAAGTACTTTGCTTTAAGGATAGAAGCCAACATAGAATTTCCCTGAGTGAAGAGTCGCCAACCTTGTTTCGCGAGCATAGCAATGTTAAAAGCCTCCAATTCTCTGAACCCAAGACCACCATCTTTTTTAGATCTATAGATAGACTACTATGCCATCCAATGAATTATATTCTCCTTATTGTTGGGACCCCACTAAAATTTGGCCACCATCATAGAAATCTCCCTGAGAAATGTTATAGGTAATCGGAAACGACTCATCGCGTATGTTGAAATCGCCTGGGCAACTACTTTAATCAGAATCTCTTTCCCCGCCACAGATAGTAGGTTTTCCCTCCATCCTTGGAGCTTACGCCATACTCGATCTTTGATGAAGCCAAAAAACTATCTTTTCGATTTACCCGTGATAGATGGCAAGCCCAAATACTTCTCATGATTGGAAACTCTTCTAATGTTGAGGAATTACATGATCTCTCTTCCAAATGATTCAAAAATATTTATGCTAAAAGATATGGCTGACTTGTCGAGATTGATTTTGTAGTGACCCTAATTTCGGGGATGTTGAATTGTACTCGTACCTTTTTTAATACAATACATAAATTTTTGAGGACAAAAAATCTTTAAGGTGGGAAGAATGTAATATTCCGAAAATTTTTGAACTCGAACACGGTCTCCTCGGTGTATCTACCTGCGCAAGTCGCATGATGACATCTCGAATTTAGGAGTGATTAAATTGAAAGAATATTTTGGTGAAAGAAGTTGAATTAAATGTCGTTATAGCCGTTAATTAGAAACCCGTACACCGACTCGTGTTGTACGTGCCCAACAACTGGTTAGAACTTAAGTGGATAAGGCTAACACCCAAAGGGGTGTATGTGTTTTGTAAGGGAACCAGCCCCTTTAACCTATAAAAGGTAAAACTTCTCAAAGAAGCTTCACCGGTTTGCAAATTTACTTGGGATTTTGGGTTTCTAGAGAGAGAGAGAGAGAGAGGAAGAGAAAGCTTGAGGAAATCACAGTCGCGAACCATCCGAACGTCGAGCTCGACATGATTGCGATTCACAAGTAAGAGAGCTCCATCCCGATGAAACCTCTTGTGATTGTTAGAAATCGCTCTCGTGGAGAGTCCTATCGCGCGATCGTCATGGGATTGTCATGGAGGGTTGAAGGATTTGATCTTCAAACATTGACGTTGTTGGGAGCCGATAGAAGAGATCAGATCATCGGAGAAGCAAGAGGGTTTCACATGTGGGTTTCATGTCAATCTCGCACATAGACATTGTGTGCTCGTAGATCGAGGTAAGAATCATGATTTAATGGTATGTATTTAGTTTAAGTATCTTTTGTGTGTGATTTAGAGTGAGTGAGATGGGTTTTGAACGATTCAAAATTGGGGAAGAAAACAACAAATGAGGGCGAGTCGTAACACTCGCCGCGGCGAGGGTGATTCTGAAGCACTCGCCGCGGCGAGTGCTACATTGAAAAATAGGCCAAAATGGTGTTGTACAAACTCGCCGCGGTGAGCTTTGAGTGTTTGAAGACCTCGGCGTGGCGAGCTACTGTTCACAGAGCCAGCACCTATTCGGTATTTCGGTCATAACGTTTGACTTCGAACTTCAATTGGTGCGATTCTTGAGGCGTCGAAAAAAAGACAACGAGCTCTATAGCTCTTATAAATTAATGATTTTACAAATATAATGTTTTATAGGTCAAAATTAAGTGGCAAGTAGGGACAAATTTTACATGATCCAAAGTTAACGCGAACTTGTCCTTTTCGCCCTAATTTTGAGGAAACCTTAAAGAAACTTCGACATGTGGGATAATTTAGTTATTGACGTATATTGTATGGATGGAATGTGTTGTAGATTAAAGGTCGAAGCGGTCGTTAAGGGTTGTGGATCAGTACATTTGCAAGCGTACAACTTCAGAACTTAGGTAGGGGAAACTCAATGAAAAATTATATTTTATGAATTTGGTTCATAGTTCTTTGATGTATGCTTTGATCTGATGGTTTCGATTTGATGTTTGACTTGATGTCTTCTTTCTGTTTTGATATGTTATGTTTCCGTCCTGTTTCTGCATATAATCTGATTGTTTTATGTTTTCGCTTTTGATCAAATTCGTTCCGTTCATTTATGCTTTGATCTGATCTGTTTTGATCATTTGATTCGTTTTATTTTTGCTTATGATTCGATTTGCTCTATTTCAATATATGATGTGATTAGTTAAACTTGAATACAAACTTTGAATTCAAAATCTGACTGTATTTGAATCTTTGAAGACTTTGACCAGGAGTTTTAGAATTTGATTAGAAATTGAAAGGTGAATCATTAGTCGTAGCAAAATTTTAGAGTATGAATGATTGGACTCTGAACTTTAGAAACGAGATAGACTTGGTTTTGAGTCATTAAGTTAAGTATGAACCTTAAACTCTGTACCTAAATGTGAATGTGATCACTAAGAACACTGAGAATGTATTCCGAATAATAAGACATGGTGGGTGAACATTACATATGTGGACCGGTACGACGGTTATCCGTACACTATGTACAGTGCATAGGATACATATGTGGGCTGGTACAGTGGCTATCCGCACGTATTGCATAACATGCATAAGTGGACATGTACGACGGTTATCCATACAATGTGAACATAATGAGTGAATGATATGAACACAATGAGTGAAGTGAACATAGTGAGTGAAGTGAATATATTGTGAATAGTGGACATTTGACAGTGAATGATGGAATTTGAACTCTGATCTTTAGGTTATGAATAGCGTATGATGAATAAGACAATATGAGCTTTTGTCCTATCATTGAATATTTGCTCTGTTAGCGTTTCTGTTTCTGTCATTGGATCCGTACCTTTTTTCTATTTTGAACTCTGTCATTGATTCTATGTATTGACATGATAAGATGTAATTATTATTGATTTTCTCCTGTTGAGCTGAGACTGTTAGCTCACTTCGACTATACGTCACAGGTGTAGCTCTTGATCGGTACCTTGGACTTGAGGAGAATTCAAGTTACCTACTGGAGGGAGAAGCTCAATTGGATTTAGCACAGTAACTTTTGAGACTTAAGCTTGGTACATTATAAAGTTTCAGTTTTTGTACATAATTATGCTATAACTGCTTTGATTTCTGCAATATGTATGAATGTACCAAGTGTTCTGCGATCTGGTGGTCTGAGTTTTTCATTTGGTTTAAAGTTGAAAAAAAATATATGTCAGAAAACTGTGTTGGAAAAATTCGGACTGTCACAGATTTTCTGCCCAGAAGCACCTTCATAAAGACCCAACAAAGCCACAATCTCACGCATCTCAGCTAAATTAGCTTTAGCATAGACGAGACTACCATCTGCAAAAAGGAGATGTGAAACAACATGAGTATTTCTACAAATTTTAATACCGGTAATGGATCTATTTTCATTTACTTTTTTGATGAGGTAAGAGAACACTTCCTAGCAAATGATAAAGAGGTATGGTGAGAGAGGATCGCCTTGCCGAATACCTCTAGAAGGAACAACACAACCATTAGCACCCCCATTAATAAGAAAAAAAAAATGACATAGAAGACACACAATCAGGCCAACACATCTAGGACTAAAACCCATTTTAAGCATATATTTTTTCTCCAAAAAATCTCACTCAACCTGATCATATGCCTTGCTCATATCAAGCTTGAGCGCACAATTGCCAACCTGACTATTTCTTTTGTTTTTAAGATAGTGCCCAACCTCAAATGCCGTTAGGACATTGTCAATAATTAAACGGGCTGCGATAAAAGCTGATTGATTTTCTGAAATAAGGGAGGGTAAAATGGTTAGATATCACATTATAAATGCTAATTGGGCAGTATTCGGTGATACGCGTAGGGTGATTTGTTTTTGGGATTAAGGTAATGAAGGTTTTGTTTAATTCAATGACTTTAAGCAATTAAAGCAACATACTCACCAATAACTTGCCAAATTTTCTAATAGAAAAGAGGGGGCATACCATCTGACCCAGGGGCCTTAAGGGGGTGCATATGGAAAAGCACCGTATGCACCTTATCAACTGTGAATTGTTTGATGAGTTGCATATTCTGGTTATGAGTAATAAGACTATCAACAATATTAAGAGCCTCCTCCACCCGAACCGGAGCACTAGAGGAGAAAAGATTGTTATAGTAAATCTCAACTATATGCTAAATCTGCTCAGTATCTTTGTGTGTAATATTTTATATTATCCTATAAAGTTTATAAAAATAGAAAATTAGCCGAATTCTTTTCTACCTTTTAGCATTAAAAACTTAAGAAGAGAGATATTTTTAAGAAGATATTAAAGATTTTTAAAATTTTCTCGAGGATTTGAGAGTGTAGACGGCCAATTAATCGGGGATTTTATTCTCTTCAAAAGTTGTATTAATATTTTTTTCTTTTAAAATTATTAAAAAGGGCTGGATTCAAATTTGGTTAAATTTAAATAAATTAAATTTTATTTTGATTAAATATAAATCTATTTTTGGTTTAAATCATTATTAAAAGCTATGTTATTAAGGAAAAAAATAAATTAAATCTCCTTAATATTTGTTAATGATATTTTTGTTTTGATTTAATTAAAGAGGTTCAATCTAAAATCTATTATAGATTTAAATAAAAATTAATTTTATTTTTTATTTAATAAAGGAGATTTTATTATTGATTTAGAAGAGAATTAATAGAAATAAGTATTTATGTATAAAAGCTTTTAACATATTTTTGAGATCTAATAGTGATAATTACATATATAGTTAGTGTTAACTCTTACTAAATCTATGTAGGTTGTGATTAAGGATTGGATTGTGAACATTCGATCACAATGTCACAGACATGATTCTTTTGAGATATAGGTATGATAAAATCATACTTTCCTTGCTTTAATATTTGAAATATCAAGCAATCGTAATTAATGTATCAATAATGAATAAGGTATGATCATGATGTAATGCTCTATTACTCTCATGTTTATAAGTTTGAATGATTAGTTGTACCATGTTAATTTCTACACATAATTTATATGTAATTTTAGTTGAACATTAAACTATGAAGTAAACTTTATAAATAAAGAAAGATTTAAGTCTAACACTCTAAACTATCCTGACGTATATTTACAATTCTCAAAGGTCCGATTATTTGAATGAATATGTGCGTCGCCATCTACAAAAAAAAATAAAGTAAAATAAAATTTGTTGGGGTTTACATGGTTGGCCACAACTCACGACTCAGGACCCTTTAGTAATAAATATATGATCAATTAAATAAGTCAAAAAAGGAGGGTTGAGTTTCCCCAAAACTATGATTTGGTTCGGGATGGATCCAAGACGAATCCAGACATAGTTCCTTGTTAAATTTGGCAGGCTAGATTGGTCTAATAGACCAGCTCAGTTCAAATGGAAATAAAGCGGGTCCTGTGGGTTTAGTCTAGACTATATTGGTCGGGTCTGTAGCATATAAACTAAGTTGAACCAGTTTGATCAACAGTCCACTTGGGTCATGATAACTCTTAAATTGGTTAGACATTAATGAGTCTTTAGTTCTAACAATCTAAATCGTCATACACAAAGGATGAGACTTTAACCAAACCTATTAGATTTTCTAACTTCATCTCCAACCATTTAGAAGGTGTCAAACATGGACAATCCCAACCCAGGAACACACCTTAGATACTCTAAGACCATGGGTCAAAATCTCGTTAAACCGATACGTATCGTCCGAGCTCAAAACCGATACGATACGTATCGGAATAGTAAAATATTGGACGATATATTAAATGTATCATTTGACCAGATACATACAAATGAACAATACGGTACTTTCAATATACCGTATCGTTCGGGTCCGACACCGATACGTATCGTCCGGATCCGATACTGATACCTATCGTCTGATCCGTATTTGTTGTCGGTCCTTGTTTGACTGCAATAGAAGACAAATGAATTTTTAAAATGATACAGGGACTTAGACTCTAGCAGTTTTAGTGGTTGACGGTTGAGAAAAATTGAGAACAATGGCCGGAATGGTACCATCGCATGGAGGATGGGCATGAACCGATCCCCAAAGCAGCTCCAACCTCTTGTTTGAAGAAAGTGAAGAAGAAAGGTGGCTACACGGCACCGATTCATGGGCTGCATGCATCAGGTTTCAGGGGAGGAGCTATATAGTGAACCCACAAGCACTCACCCTCTCCTCACCTCTTCATTTAAACCCAGCTCCCTCCTCCAACCCCTGTCGATCTAAACCCTTGGAGCCAGATAAACTAGCGATTTGGAGCCCTCCTTCATCATCGCAGCAAACAATTCGTGTGAGAAAAAGCACCTTGAAGCGCTAGACGTCGCGGAGATTCCGAGAAAAACAGAGGTAGATACAACTAGCTCTACCAAAAATCTCACATATATGTCTATAAATTGTTTGAAACTTTTGCCAAAAACGAATGTGAAATCGTTAGTTTCCTAATCACCATATGATCGAATTCTTAATACATGTGATTGGATCTATAACATCATAGAATATTATTAGTGTAGTTTTGTGTTTTTAGCATTCCCTATGGGTTGCGTTTACCAACCACCCAAATTGATTGTTACCAAATCAAATTAAGAACAAGGTTACTAGTATGATGCCCATGACCTGTTTGTTGGAATTCCTGAACCAATTGCATGTATATACCCATGAATCTATACCAATTTCTGATCCTTCTAAAGTCTAGGTTTATACTAGTTATATAAAATTTATGGAGATTCAAGGAATATAGGCGTAAAGGCCTTGATGGATCTCGATGAACATTGTTGCGTGCATATTGTTCTAGCTAGTTAGTTCTTGGGAATGAGTATTTAGGTTAATTACAACAATTGTTTGTCAGCAAATGCAAAAATTTCTGATTTTCTATAACTTGGATTAATGGGTAATTAGATGCAACTTTCCTAAACTGTTTGAGATCTAGAATGTTGGAGTTGAGGTAAGTTTCGCCTTATAGTTGTGAATATTGCTTTAATTTGATGGTCTAACCGGGTGTTGGAGTGTTCAACCCAAGCTTGGCCCGAGTCAATCCGGGTCTCAACATGCTTAGCCCAGCCCGAGTACCAGGCCAGGTTAGCATCATAGAAAATACTGTTCTTTTTCGGAGTGGGTGCGGGCCAAAATCTGGACCAGCCCATTGAGAGCCCTACTATGAGTAGGGATCTCAATGGGCTGGGCTTGAGCCCCGCCCAGCCCGTCATGGACAGGTTTTGGGCTGCACTTTTGGCTTGGGAATTTAGAGTCAAGCCCGTTGGCCCCCTATACTATAGAGCTTTGGCCTGGCCCGGCCCGAATAAAAATATGTATGTGTATATATTAGTATACACGCATTTCTATATATATATATTAGCCAATATTTTTAGATCGTCACGATCAAAAAATTTCTGGCGTTTTAAGGGTGTTCTTGATCGAATGAAAATTTTGATGTAGATAGCTTGTGTCTTTCTCATATTGGGTTCTTTTATTAAATGGGTTGAAAATAAAAATAGTACAGCTAGATGGTGTAGGATCTAATTTTGGGCCGAGTTAAGAACATAAAGGTTAGGTCATATATGGCTGAGTCTATTGGCATCGGGTTTCATTGTGTTACTGGTTGGGTTAATGGGCTAGCTGAGTCCATTCCACTTTTGATGGGTCTAGATAGGTTGGTCTCATTTGTTTGGGCTATTTTAAAATTAAATGGGCAATAGGGTTGGAGCTGGTTAAGATCATTTGGGTGAGACATCTCTAGATATGCTCGGGCCGGGTTTGGCACAGATCAGCTTGAGCATGGTCAGGTTAATTCGAGTCAGATTTTGGGTAAACCAGGTTGGGTTTGCTTGGGTTAAGCTGGGTATGGTCGGGTCGGATTCAGTTTAAATTTCTGTTTATTGTGCAAACATACTGTGACCCAATATTTAGTTGAAACTATGATGAACCCAAATCAGTTTTAATGGCATATTACGTGGCCATTTTAGAGTTAACGCAACCCATACATCTATTTAATAAAATATAATAGGGCCTATCGGTTTTAGTACAACTCATTTAGTTACAATGTGAAAACATTGCAGCCCATTACTTTCATGTAGGTCACTTGTTAGAGTAGCCCATTGGTTTAGTGTTGCCCAAATCAGTTAGTTGAACCCACATCGGTTCAATGCAGCCCAAATCTATTTAGTGATGCCTAAATCAGTTTGTGCAACCACTTTAATTTGATGTACCCAAAATCTAATTAGTGTAGCTGATACCAAGGGACCAGTTTGGAGTCCAGACAAGCTATTGGTCTGTACTGCCAGTCTCAGATACCGAGATGTATTGGGCACTATGTTGATTACTCCCCATTGCCCAAGATTTCATGTGTTATGAAGTACGGTTATTGGCACCTTATGACGATATAGAGCATAAAACTATGAGGCATATAAATAATAAAAGTACTGCCCAAATGCAAGGTCTCAAGTATTAATGGACGTTAGCTGTATTCTAAGTTTGGCAGAGAGCATAATTTTGGTTTTGCATATACAATTGGTAGCACCTTTAGGATCTTTGTGAGACTGAGGATGCCATGATCTTGTGAATACCACTGTCGTTCCTTACTTTTGCTATAGTAGAAGATTGAGTTGGTTAGTTTATTAGTAGTGTCGATTGGATATGCCATCAAAATTTATTATAAGGTTACTTTAGTTAATAATAGTAGCATCAGATGCTTGGATGTGAACTATCAAAGGTTAAGACTGATGGAGGCGTAGTTATTTCTTTTGAAGTTGTTGAAGTCATTCGTTTGTAGATCATATGACACGTACTAGCATTAATCGGTCAATTCACAAGAGATAGGAATTTTATGTGTCTGAAGTTTCTGCCCTGCAGCCACTTAAACCTGAATTTGAATTTGAAACCCAGCTGATCCCTCTAAGCACTGTGCAGCCCACTTAAACCGGAATTTGAACTTGAGACCCAGCTGATCCATTTAGGTACCATACAGCCCGACTGAACTTGAAATCGAATCCGAATTCCAGCAAATTTCTTCAGCTACCTATTCTGAAATTAAATATGAATTCCAGCAATTTTCTTAGGTATGGTACAACCCACCTAAAACTGAAATCGAATCTAAAACACAGCCCTTCTCTTTAGGTAACATGCAGCCACCAAAGATTGAAGTCGAACCTAAAATTCCAGCAGTTTCTTAGGTACGGTACAACCCACCTAAAACTGAAGTCGAATCTAAAACACCGCCATTTTCTTTAGGTGATATGCAGCTACCAAAAATTGAAGTCAAACCTGAAACCCAACTGATCTTTTTAGGTACTGTACAGCCAACCAAACCTGAAGTTGAACTTGAAACTCAGTTGATCTTTTTTGGTACTACGCAGCCCACTTAAACCTGAAATTAAACCCGAAACTGTAAAGACCCGTATTTTGAACCTGAGTTAGACTGACCCTGTGTGTGTATTCGGCTCGGAAACCGACGTCACCATTTGTTTTGGATCTTTATCTAGATGTGATTGTGCGGACAGATTTTAATTTAGAGCCCATTTGGACCCTCGTGCGAAAGTTGTGCACCGACCTCGGTGTAGCCGCTCAACACCGGACTTAAGTTTTAAAATTAGAAGTGTATAATACATAAGATGTGTGTGTTTGTTTTACTTTGTGAGCAATCCTATTATAAGAAGGAATTGCATTCCCGTATTATACTAGGTTTTGTTAAGAGAGGATAGTTACCCAACCGTGTGAAACTCCGTCTTCTCTCTTCTTCAATCATCGTAGGAGATCGGTTTAGAAAACCTCCTTCTCTAGAACCCTCTTTGTTGAAAGCACTTAAACCTTAGAAAGAACTTGAATCAACCTTGGATTCGTAGTTGGCTATTGGGAGAGGTTGAGATCATTGGGGGCGTGTTGGAGTTGTCTCTGTGAACTCGTGGGATCGATCGCGGCGCGAATCGTTGAGGAAACCCGTCGGTTTCGTTCCGAAGCTCCATTCGCGTGACTCATTTCTAATCTAGGAATCCTTAGATTAAAGGTACGCTTTAATTAAACTTTTTGATTAAATCATTAGATTAGCCATGGGTTTTGCTTTTAGATGTATGGGTTTCGATTCGGGTGAAAACCAGCGAAATCGCGTCGCTGTAGCTCGCTCGAACGAGCTATTATCATCGCTCGAGCGAGGTATCACCGAACTCCGACATTGCCTTAATATTTTAGTCATAACTTTTTATCCCGAACTCCGATTGAGACGATTCTTTCTGCGTTGGAAAGCTAATAGAAAAATCTACAACTTTCATGTTTTGATCAACTCATGGATCAATCGTCTTGATGGTCAAAAATATATGAGAATGTTACGTCAAATCGCTCGAGCGAGCTATTATCATCGCTCGAGCGAGGTATTGTGGAACTTCGACATTTCCTTGGTATTTTAGTCATAACTTTTTGTTCCGAACTCCGATGGAGACGATTCTTTTTGCGTTAGAAAGCTAATAGAAAAATCTACAACTTTTATGTTTTGACCAACTCATGAATCAATCATCTTGATAGTCAAAAATATATGAGAATATTACGTCAAATTCTAGGATTGGCGCAACTTGTCTGTTTTGACTTGTTTTTGAGGAAACGCTTAAATAGGTCTATATTATTAGTAATTAGAGTTTATCTTAATGCATGAACGTATATTGTGATGTAGATTGAGGGCGAGAGGTCATCAATAGGACCTTGCTTGACTTCGCATAACTCCGAGTTTTAGGTAAGAGAATCTCATCTTTACAGTATTTTATTTTAATTTGCATGGATATTTTGAATTAAAATATTTAAACTTGCATATGCCATTGAAATCACATCTGTAAACTGAAATTAATATGAATGACTGAAAATCTAAATCTACCTGAATCCTGAAACACGAATACCTTAAGCTCTGAAAATGAAATCAAGAACACGAACTATGTATAAGAGACTTGCATCGATTTATATTAGTATACTGCATTTGTTTTATGATTGACTGAGCGACCCTCAAAATTCCTGAACAATTTCCTGGCACAAGTTTCCCTCATTACGTAGGGGCTTGTTGCATCCTGAAAAAGGGTTCATGAACGACGATGGTAGGTAGGGGTTCCCATCGGCTATATTCCTGCTCTCAAGATATAATTTACTCGGGAGATATTTTAAGTTGAGGATTAAGTCATGAATTACTGAACTTTGCATATAGAAGTTAGAGAAACTAAGACACTGAAACACTGCATTTGTTCTTGAAACTGTTTTCACACATTTAGAAATAAATCTTACATATGATTTCTGCACCTAAATTCAGTTTATTATCTGCTTATATGTTTGACAAGCTATATTCCGATATTTGTTTTGAAACCATATTAGTTAAAGTAAAATGTCGTAGATGTCTTTCTTCTACTGAGCTTTGTTGGTTAGCTCACTCACTATACGTCACGAGTTCGAATCTTGACGTGGCTATTCGTAAGGTGATCGACTCTGAGGAAGAGCTTGAGGTTCCTCCGAGGAGTTTTTCCCAAAGATATAGAACTCGATTTTCTTGTTTGTGGTGAGAGTTAGACTTGAATTTGTGGGCCCATTTTAGTTGGATACCATAGTTTTATATTTGACGTTGATTTACTATGAGCCATATTTCGATGATGGTCGGCCATCATCGGTGGTTCTTTACTTTTAATTGCTTCCGCATTTATTTTAGCTATAGATATTTAATACGCTTTACTCTAATATGTGCCCTGTTTGTCCGGCTTATCGTTTATTCGATAGGTTGGCGAACCGGCCTTTCCTATACCCAGGGATTGGAAAAGTCGGGTCGTTACAGTTGGTATCAGAGCCATGGTTTTTAGATTCTCTAAGGACCCATGAGAACCAACCGTGACCCGGTACAGTTCGCATCAGAGTCATGTCGTTAGGTCCAGAATCACTAGTATCGCTTTGTGATTGTCTTTACAATCAATGTTGGTGATATTGTGGTGTTCACAATGATGATCGATGTAAGCCCCAAGATTTAGAAGCGGAGGTAGGCGGTGCCTTTAGAGGACATTCTGAAGGTGTCGGTACATCAAGGGAGTTGCCTTCGCATCCGGTTCTAATGCATCCCTATAGGAGCCGGAGTTGATAGAGGTCGGTGAAAGAATGGAACAAGTGTTGGAAAGTCCGCCACCAACATTGCTCGCCAGATCGCATCTATGGCTCAAGAATCTGTAATCGCCCAAAGAAGCGTAGCTGATTTACCGGACAACAACAACAATCATCGATTTGCGAATTCAGGAGGATGAGACCTCCAAATTTTTCCGAGACAATTCGATGGAAGCCAAGGTTGGTTGGATGAGATGGAAAAGATCTTCGAGGTGCTTCAGTGCACCGATGTTCGAGAAGGTTAGATGGGCAACCTTCAAACTGGATGGACAGGCTGGACCATGGTGGAAGTCCGTGGCTAGACACCGGGAGCAAGAGTTTCCCAATACTCCTTGGACATGGGCTGAGTTTATCGAAGCGTTCAACGATCAGTACTTTCCCAAGATCGTTAGGCATCAGATGGAAGTTCAGTTCATCGAGCTGAAGCAGGGGACAATGTCAGTGCGTGAGTATGGAGATGAGTTCACGCCACTTTCAAGGTTTGCACCTCAACATGTGGCCACCGATATGATGAAGACCAGAAAATTTCAGCTGGGTCTTAGGCCGAGTATACAGGAGAGCGTGGCTATGTGGGAAATGAAAACATAAGGAGGAGAAGAAAAATATTGCAGATATTACGATTGCTTGCGAGTATTCAGATGTTTTTCCTGAAGATCTACCGGGATTACCACCTGACAGGGAGATTGAGTTTGCAATTGAGTTAGCGCCGGGTACTGAACCAGTATCAAAAGCTTCGTATCGAATGGCGCCTGCAGAATTGAAAGAGTTGAAGGAGCAGCTTCAGGAACTGCTAGATAAGGGCTTTATTAGACCGAGTGTGTCACCCTGGGGAGCACCGGTTCTATTTGTAAAGAAGAAAGACGGTTCAATGTGGCTTTGCATCGATTACCGCCAGCTAAATAAGTTGACAATTAAGAACCGTTATCCACTTCCAAGAATTGATGATCTGTTCGATCAGTTACAAGGAGCAAGGTTCTTCTCGAAGATCGACTTGAGGTCAGGCTACCATCAGTTGAAAGTTAAGTCTGAAGACATTCAGAAGACAGCGTTCAGAACCCGATATGGGCACTACGAGCTCTTGGTCATGCCATTTGGGTTGACAAACGCACCTCATTTATGGACTTGATGAACCGGATATTCAAGTCACATTTGGACAAGTCTAGTAGTTTTTGTAGATGACATCCTCATCTATTCAAAGACGCGAGAAGAACATGAGCAACATCTGCGGTGGCTCTACAAACCCTTAGAGACCATCGGTTATCGCAAAACTTAGTAAGTGTGAGTTTTGGCTTGAGCGGTCGATTTCTAGGCCATGTTATCTCCGAGACCGGTATTACATACTTGACCCAGAAAGATTGAGTCGGTGATGAATTGGGAGCGACCAAAGACCGTTACGGAGGTTCGTAGTTTCCTCGGTTTGGCGGGGATACTCTGAAGGTTTGTGGAGGGCTTCTCCAAGATATCGAGTCCTCTTACACAACTTACGAAGAAGAATACTAAATTTTATTGGGCCAGAGCGGGTGAGCAAAGTTTTGGGAACTCAAGAAACGATTGACTCTCGATTACTTGCTATACCATCAAGGTGGGAGGCTTTGCACTATACAAAGGATGCATCATATGGGGTTTATCTTGTGTGCTTAACCAATGAGAGAGTCATTGCTTATGGGTCTAGACAAACTAAAAGACCATGAGAAGAATTACCCACGCATGATCTTGAGTTGGCGTGATGATTTTTGCTCAAGATCCTGGAGGCATTACCTTTATGGGGAGACCTTCGATATATTTACCAATCATAAGAGCCTCAAGTATCTCTTCTCACAAAAGGAGTTGAATATGAGACAGCGTCGATGGATGGAGTTCTTGAAAGATTATGATTGTACCATCCAGTACCACCCCGGGAAAGCAAACGTAGTGGCAGATGCGTTAAGTCGGAAGTTCTCTGCTCAGTTATCACATCTCACCGCAAGGGTGCGAAGATGGCATCTATTGGAAGATATGGCTCTAAGTAGCATGAGATTTGACGTAAAAGGTTCAGGTGCGTTAATGGCTACACTGGTGATTCGTTCCACCCTCTATGAGAACATTCGCAGACTTCAAATGACGGATGATGAACTTATGGCTATCAGACGGGATGTGATTGGGGGAAGCAAAATAGATTTTTCTATCAAAGATGATGACACTTTGTTGTTTAGAAACCGGGTATGCGTACCAACTAGTACTGAGCTTCGGGACACTATTTTGGAAGAGGCTCATAAGTCTATGTACGCTATTCACCCTGGCAGTACCAAGATGTACCAGGACTTAAAGAAAAACACGGTGGAGAGGTTTAAAGAAAGATGTCGATGTGTATGTCTCGAGATGTCTTGTGTGTCAGCAAGTAAAGGTGGATCATCGAAATCCGGCATGACTGTTGCAACCACTACCGATACCTGAGTGGAAATGGGAGGCCATTTCTATGGACTTTATTTTGGGATTGCCAAGAATATTAAGAAAATACAATGCCATCTGGGTCATTGTGGATCGATTGACTAAGTCCGCACACTTCCTTCCTTATAATACGTCGTATACCGCCAACAAGCTCACAGAATTATATATCAAGGAGATAGTTAGGCTGCATGGTATACCGGTCAGTATCGTATCCGATAGAGACCCGATGTACACATCTCAGTTTTGACAACGATTTCAAGAAGGAATGGGCTCTAGGCTCGATTATAGTACAGCATTCCATCCTCAGATCGATGGGCGGAGAGGGTGAATCGATTATAGAAGATATGTTACGTGCTTGCATGTTGGATTTTCAGGTCATGGGACCAACATTTACACGATCGAGTTCGCCTACAATAATACATTGTGCTAGCATCGGCATGGCACCCTCTGAAGCTTTGTATGGGCGACGGAGTGCGGTCTCCGCTTAATTGGGAAGAAGTGGGTGAGAAACTCATTTTAGGTCCCGAGATCGTGGAGAATACAACCGAGACAGTTCGGTTAATCCGTGAGAGACTACGCATTGCTCAAAGTCGTCAGAAGAGCTACGCTGATCTGAAAAGAAACCATGTTGAGTTTAAGGTGGGAGATAACGTATTTGTCAAAATCTCTCCTACAAAAGGCGTGATGCGTTTTGGGAAGCGTGGGAAGCTGAGTCCGCGCTATGTTGGACCTTTCGAGGTATTGGGCCGAGTCGTGAGGTTGCCTATCGAGTAGCCTTGCCGCAGCCTATCGAAATGCACAACGTGTTTCATGTGTCCATGTTATGAAGATATGTTAAGGACCCGACACGCGTATTGGACTACTCCCATTGAGCTCCAAGAAGACCTATCCTTGGTTGAGGAACCGATCTGAATCTTGGATCGTAAAGAACAAATCTTACGGACAAAGAGCATTCCCTTAGTACTGTGAAGTGGCGAAACCATTCTTGAGAGGAAGCCACATGGGGCGTGAAGCGGAGATTCGCGAGCAATTTCCACAACTTTTTGAGTGAAGGTATATTATAAACTATAGTTATGTAAGAAAACCATACGTACCTTTAAATTCTTGAATTTGCTTCTTTAAAAAAAAAAAAAGGGGAGAATTTCTTCAAAATCTTCAATGTTAAATTGGTTCATAACATCGATGCTTTACATATATATCTATAACGATCACACAATAAAATCTTAAATGTCATATTTATTCATTCTCGGTTAGAACCGTATGTCTGTTGGAACCCGTGTCATCAGTTAGAACATGTTACCAGGCACGTGATCATGCTTTTGAATAAGTGTTCGATTCTGACATCTGAAATTTCTGCTCAAATAATTACCAAAAGGGTGAGGTAGGTGTGTGTGCTAGGTTTGTGTCATGGTGAAGTATATTTCCAGGCACGTGACACTTGGAAAGGTATGCATCCATGTACGGATGCAATCCTCTATGGCAATATGGGATGCCATACGCAGTACATCCCGGTTACTACGGATCCCGACCCATGAAAACGTGCTTAATGAAGCCTACTACATCGCGACCAAAGTTCTTTGACTTTAGACTGTTTCGATTTTGCTTTATACTGGTGTTAGGATAAGGACTTACCGCAGTTCGGTTTAGCTATCCGTACATTTTCGAGGACGAAAATTTCTAAGGAGGATAGAATGTAAAGTCCCGTATTTTGAACTCGAGTTAGGGACCTGACCTGTGTGTATTATTAAGCGTCACCATTTGTTTTGGATTTTTATCTAGATGTGATTGTGCGGACAGATTTTAATTTAGAGCCCATTTGGACCCTCGTGCGAAAGTTGTGCGCCGACCTCAGTATAGCCGCTCAACACCGGACTTAAGTTTTAAAATTAGAAGTGTATAATACATAAGATGTGTGTGTATGTTTTACTTTGTGAGCAATCCTATTATAAGAAGGAATTGCAGTCCCGGATTATACTAGGTTCTCCTAAGAGAGCATAGTTACCCAATCGTGTGAAACTCCGCCTTCTCTCTTCTTCAACCATCATAGGAGATCGGTCTAGAAACCCTCCTTCTCTAAAACCCTCTTTGTTGAAAGCACTTAAACCTTAGAAAGAACTTGAATCAACCTTGGATTCGTAGTTGGCTATTAGGAGAGGTTGAGATCATTGGGGCGTGTTGGAGTTGTCTCGTGAACTCGTGGGATCGATCGCGGCCGAATCGTTGAGGAAACCGTCGGTTTAGTTCAAGCTCCATTCGCGTGACTCATTTCTAATCTAGGAATCCTTAGATTAAAGTCGTTTTAATTAAACTTTTGATTAAATCATTAGATTAGCCATGGGTTTTGCTTTTAGATGTATGGGTTTCGATTCGGGTGAAAACCAGGTAATCGCGTCATATGCTTCGCTCGAACGAGCTATTATCATCGCTCGAGCGAGGTATCACCGAACTCCGACATTGCCTTAGTATTTTAGTCATAACTTTTTATCCCGAACTCCGATTGAGACGATTCTTTTTGCGTTGGAAAGCTAATAGAAAAATCTACAACTTTCATATTTTGACCAACTCATGGATCAATCGTCTTGATGGTCAAAAATATATGAGAATGTTACGTCAAATCGCTCGAGCGAGCTATTATCATCGCTCGAGCGAGGTATTGTGGAACTTCGACATTGCCTTGGTATTTTAGTCATAACTTTTTGTCCCGAACTTCGATGGAGATGATTCTTTTTGCGTTGGAAAGCTAATAGAAACATCTACAACTTTTATGTTTTGACCAACTCATGGATCAATCGTCTTGATAGTCACAAATATATGAGAATGTTACGTCAAATTCTAGGATTGGCGCAACTTGCCTGTTTTGACTTGTTTTTGAGGAAACGCTTAAATAGGTCTATATTATTAGTAATTAGAGTTTATCTTAATGCATGAACGTATATTGTGATGTAGATTGAGGACGAGAGGTCATCAATAGGACCTTGCTTGACTTCGCATAACTCCGAGTTTTAGGTAGGAGAATCTCATCTTTACAGTATTTTATTTTAATTTGTATGGATATTTTGAATTAAAATCTTTAAACTTGCATATGCCATTGAAATCACATCTGTAAATAAATTGATATGAATGATGAAAATCTAAATCTACGAATCTGAAACACGAATACTTAAGCTCTGAAAATCTGAAATCAAGAACCTGAACTATGTATAAGAGACTTGCATCTGATTTATATTAGTATCTGCATATGTTTTATGATTGACCTGAACGACCCCTCAAAAATTCCTGAACAATTTTCTGGCACAAGTTTCCCTCATTACGTATGGGCTTGTTGCATCCTGAAAAAGGGTTCATGAACAACGATGGTAGGTAGGGGTTCCCATCGGCTATATTCCTGCTCTCGAGATATAGTTTACTCGGGAGGTATTTTAAGTTGAGGATTAAGTCATGAATTACTGAACTTTGCATATAGAAGTTAGAGAAACTAAGACAATCAAACACCGTGATTCGTTTTGAAACTGTTTTCACACATTTAGAAATAAATCTTACATATGATTTCTGCACCTAAATTCAATTTATTATCTGCTTATATGTTTGACAAGTTATATTCCGATATTTATTTTAAAACCATATTAGTTAAAGTAAAATGCCGTAGATGTCTTTCTTCTACTAAGCTTTGTTGGTTAGCTCACTCCGACTATACGTCACAGGTTCAGGTACTGACGTGGCTATTCAGGGCTGTGAGACTGATCCTGACTACGTGCCTGAGGAAGAGCTTGAGGTTCCTCCTGAGGAGTTTTTCCCAGTATAGAACTTACTGATTTTCTTGTTTGTGGTGAGAGTTAGACTTGAATTTGTGGGCCCATTTTAGTTGGATACTATAGTTTTATATTTGACGTTGATTTCTGTTATGAGCCATGTTTCGATGATGGTCGGCCATCATCGGTGGTTCTTTACTTTTAATTGCTTCCGCATTTATTTTAGCTATGGATATTTATTATGCTTTACTCTGATATGTGCCATGTTTGTCCGGCTTATCGTTTATTCGATAGGTTGGCGAACCGGCCTTTCCTATACCTGAGGGATTGGAAAAGTCGGGTCGTCACAGAAACTCAGCTGATCTTTTTAGGTATTAAACAACGTAACTAAACTTGAATTTGAACTTGATTGGAATTCATCAGTTGCTCTTAATGAGAACCAACTAAACCTGAAATCGAACTCGAATTCCAGCAGTCTCCTTAGGTACTATACAACCCAACTGAACCTGAAATCGAATCCGAATTCCAACAGTCTTCTAGGAAACTATGCAGCCCAACTTAAACCTGAAGTTAAAACTGAAACGGAACCTGAAACCTCATAGCACCCTTTTGATATTTTGCCCACTTACACTTAAACCTGAAACGGGCTTTGAAATCTCATAGCAGCCTTATAATTCTATGCTGCCCACCCGAGAGTAAAACTGAAGCCGACCTTGAATTCCAATAGATTTCTTTAGCCAATATACAACCACCTTAAAACTGAAATTTAATCTGAATCCCAATAGATTCTCTAAGTAATACGCAACCACCTAAAGCTGAACTTGAATTTGAAACCGAGCCATGCATCTTCTCAGGTACTATGCAGTCCAATTAAACCTGAAATTGAATTTGAAACCCAACTGATCTCTTTAGGTATTTTGCAGCCCTCTTGCGCCTAAAAAAACTGAAATCTGGACCTGAAAAATCCGCAGCATATTTTAAGTATTTTGCAGCCCACTTGCGCCTAAAAACTGAAATTTGAACCTGAAAAATCAGCAGCATCCTTATAGGTATTTTGTGGCCCACTTGAGCCTAAAAACTGAAATCTGAACCTGAAAAACCAGCAGCATCCTTTTAGCATTTGCAGCTCACTTGCACCTTTATTTTACCCAATAAGACACCATCATTTTAAGGCATTGATTTCTTTAATTGATGTTTTACCCATATATTGCATACCCCAATTTGATTGATATATTGCCCAACACATGTAACCATACACTGCCCTATAACATGTTTATATGTTTTTATCATCATTTCTTTTGTCTCATATAACGATTGTAGAGCCCAAGAAAATATATTGTCCAACTAGTTATTACTTGCTTATGCCCGTCTCATTATTATTTGATTTATGTACTTTCTGGTCATTTCATTGGTTGAAAACACTTATTTGGTTAGGATAATAAATATTGACCATTGTGTAATTTCTAAATGTGCATTTGGATTTTGCCCAAGCCACCCAATATTAATTATTTTTTTGGCTGTCGTTGCGAAATTAGAAATGCTATTTTTAACCTTGAATCAAGTTCTTGATAGGGACTTGGATAAATTATATATTTAGCTGGAAAAAAAAAGCTTTCAGACGATAGATCATTTAAAGAACTCTCTCTAGAGACTCATAGTAAATTACAAACAAGTAAAAGAAGATACCAATTGTGACTTTTTGTGGAACAATTTGAGATGTACTGTGCACCGCCAAATAGCGGTCCAGTTTGGGATTGCCTAGTACGGGCCTTTGTAATACAGTGATAGCCCTAAGGGACATAAGGGGTCTAATGACTATTCGGGTGAGAAATGCCCAGGCCTCTACATTTGCGCTGGTAGAGGTACCTCCTTGGGATGCTAGGGACGGAATATTCGTTTGAGACCATGGTCAATGCTTGGTATCAGCATTAAAATAAAGTATGTAATAAAACTTAGGAAGTTGTGACATGATTTTACTGTTGGGCTAATGAAGTTTCTTCAAATCATTAAAACAGTATATAACCTTTGTATAGTAGCTGAATCTATTTCATTGACCTCTGCATGTATGAACCATCATGTTTAAGTTTCCTCTTTCTTTTTTTCATCAAATTAATTGATATGCTCGCTAAAAAGAACATTTTCACATGTGTTTAAGAAGCCAGATTTTCTTGCAAATTATGATATATATGTTATAAGCTTTTTGTAGAACTAGTTATTTTATCTATTGGGCTTCGTAGCTCATTTTATTAATAAGCTCTATAGTCTTAGTAGCTGATACAGTAGGCGGCAGTAGCTTGAAATCAACAGCAATCCCCTCTCTTGGGCATCAAAGGACCATTTTGCTCTTTTTGCCAAGGAATTGGATGGAGGCATCACTGGATGTTAGACGTTTTTCTTTTCTGTTATAGGTTTTTTTTTTTTGTTTCTTAGGAATCTTTTGGTTAGGTATGTAATCTAAATTTCCTTAAAAGGTCCAATATGGCCCAGGAGGATCTGTCTTTTTGGGAGTCTAGTGGTGACTCTAATCCTGGGGTGAACTTTTTGAGAGCTTGTCCTAAAAATTTATGATAAGAAAAATCTTGCCTTTTTATATGTGCTATGTTTTTAGGAGGAACACTGGACTTCGCACCTTTTTTGGATGTGCCACTACCTTCATGTGCATGGTAGAAATATGTTTATAAAAGATATCCTAAGGTTAAAGTTGTATTTTCGAATTGTTTATTAGGTTCGGTTAACCACCGCCCGCATATCGGAGTATTGCACATATGCAGGTGCCAAGATGAGGGCAGGGCGTTACATTAAGATTTAATAATTGCATGTGTGATTGATTTGCATCGTAAGAGTGCTTATGTCATTGCATGCCATACAAGTGAAGGATTTACGAACCTAAGATACGGGCCCAAATGACCAAGACATGTTTATTATGAATTATAAACGCCATGATATAAACAAGTTAATGCCACGTCAAGCCATGATTTTGATTCCATGAATATCTATGCCTTCATGTAGGCCATGGTGATGAGCTCTTTTGTGGACCCTTGAGTCCACAAAAGATGAGCATGCATGACTTAAGAGATATGAATGTATGCATCACGAGCATACAAGAACAAGAACTCATGCGGTGAATCACTACACGCCGTAACCAGCTCGGACCCAGTGAATATAGAGATCTCAGTCCCGAGAAAAATATCTTATGATACGTAGGTACATGTAGGTCATAGTGCATGCTTGAACATGCATTGCATTGAACCATGAACACTACACAGGAAAAAATACTGAATGATAAACTATGATCAATGAACACAAATCAGGGTAATGAACATGGTTCTAATTTCATGATTAGTATATTATCTAAATACTTCAATGGATTAGAATTGTATAATATTTCACTAAATATCTTGTGTTATGATATTGTATGCACACACATGCACTTTTCACATACATATATATGCATTGTTGAATATATGTAAGATGTTGAGCAATGATTGTATATCTGGTTCATACAAGATTATTACTCACACCCTACTCTTTGGGTGGTTATACAAGATAGGGTAATAGAGATGGAGTTTGGACACACAATGATGTCGCTATCGATGATCAGGTGAAGGATGACAGAGATGATGGCTTTGAGCTATAAGCTTATGAAATTGTTATAAATTTATATTTTAGACATTTAATTACTTAGATTTTTTCTTTGAACTTTTATTATTGAAAACATGATTGTTAATTTCTTAGTTAATTATGAATTTAGTTGATGAATTATTGGACTCAAGTATTATTTGATATTTGGGCTTATATACGGATTAGAATGATTAATGATGTTTTCATATTATTTACTAAATTGATGGATAGAATTAATAGGTTTTCGTAGTAATAGCACGTTACGGTATGATGCTCATTTATGATTTATGTAGGTGATGAGCTCAGATATTATGATTCAGTCATCACGTGTCTGATAGGAGTGGAATGATATAGAAAAGAGCTCCATCATTTTATTCAAAATTGTCAACATGACATTTACGTATATATCATTAATTTAAGCTAAATCATTTATGTTTCTAATATTTAAAAAATAAATCTTGAGATCATTAGTATCAAATTACATAAAACACATGATGATTCATATGGCACAAATCCGAAAAACAGAATATAGTAAGAGTGTTGATCGTGAGAAGGTGTGAAATTTTTTCGAAAAACTGAAAACTGTTGAAACCGAATTGAAATGGATACAAAAATGAAAAATCATTTTCTCATTGGGCAGCCAAAATTTTAGTCTGCCCCTACGGGCCTACCTGCTGCTAGCCCAAAATTGTTGGCTGATGAACTTACCGACAAATTATAACTGCCAGTAAATACTTCGTTTTTGTTTTACTAACAAAATTTATCAGACGATTGGATCAAGGATTTGCATATCTCCTCAATTTTTTGAATTCTTTTTTAAATGAAAAAGAGAATTGATCCACCATTAACTCATGGTGGTATAAGTCATTACAAATTTAAAATTTTACAGCTTATCTAATATTTTGGGCATTCCAATTTGGTCAGTAAGAGTGATCCAATTGGCATCACATACACTCTCTTTACACCAAATCTTTGCCTACAATTCGTGTGGGTTCTTTCAGTCCAAACCATTGGATCGTGTGGATCATCTATTTGATCCCCCCAAAACTTGCAGCGCTCACATGTTCCTGACTATCTGATTTCAAACAGTTTCTCATTTATTTACTCGCACACTAATCAAAGCAGAATAACGCCTACCAAGTACGGATGGAGATTCGGTTTACCAAACAGGAACCGACTCAGGGTTTTTTTTTTTTTTTTTTAAATAAAATCAAAACCGAATTGAAACCCGAATATGTCAGTTTTCTCAGCTTACCTCTTCAGTTATGGTTTTTGCCACCCAAAACTGAAACTGAACTGAACCAAAATCGATTCAGTTCATATAAGTTTTTGGACTAGCTCGGTTTGCTCAATTTTCTAGTTTCGGGTCAAAGCTTACATCCCTAGGACGTGTGACAAAAATAAAACGCCCAGCTAAACCAATATATGTTTTGTCGAGAGAAGAGTGAGGCAGCGATGAGAGAATACTCTCTCAATGGACCACGAGGTTGGATTTGAAATAACGGTGGGAGTAAGCTGTCAATGGTCCGGGCAGGCTCGGATTTTGGCCCACACTTGATCCAAAAAAAGTAATATATTTTACGAAGCTAACCCGGCCGGGCTAAGCATGTGGGGACCCGGGTTGATCCGAGCGCGCTTGAGTTGTATAATATATATATATACATTACAACATTGTCCATTTGGGCTGCCGCGTGGCACCTAATTCCTAATATGGCACCCATTCCTGTTAAGATTTCCACAAATCTTGATTTGCACAACAAACTTAATGCATTGAATTTTTTCAAACATTTGAAATAAATAAAAATTATAGATGATACCTGACCGACCTTAGGCAAGTTGCTATAGCACCTGACCTTTGAATTGGTTGCCATGTGGCGCAACTGCCCATGTCATAGGGTTCAACCCTACAACCACGTCCGAATTGCTTCAACAGCCCATACCCATCATGGCGTACGTTAGCATACATCTCACCTTCTCACTCTCTCTCATCCTCTTAGTCCTTTGTTGCACCGTTGATCACCAAACCGACCTCTTTATCTCTCCAATCGACGGTGTCCATTTCAACCAATTCCTCCCGCAGGTTATCGTGGCTCCATTCAGACACTGTTCTGTGTTTATCCTTCAAGATCGACTTTTGGATTAAGATTGTGGGTCACAGAGACAACCTGTTGGTATGATTTCCAAAAGCTTGTTGGAGGTAATGTTTGTAAGTTTTGCTGCGTTGGTGTGTGGCCGACCTTTATGTAAAGAGTGTGTGGGTTGAAGATGAACGTATGGGAGAAGACGCCTGTAATCTACGGTGGTGTTGATGATGCGGATGGAATCGGTAGAATCAGACTTCCGGATTGATCCTACGGATCAGATGTCACAGTAAAATACGTAAAAAGCATCTTCAATACTTTTTTTTGTTACTATTCTTATGTTGTTCGTGTTGAGACGGAGGATCAAAATCTTAGTTTCGGTATCGGCTTTGATCATGACTGAAACCGAGATCAACCTGAATTTCGGATGAAATTTTTATCCATAGACCGGACATCATCTAGCATACACGTGGCATATCTGATCATCATTGACCCATAAATCGGGCATCATCTGGCATACATATGGCAGGCTCTAATCATCAATGATGGGCTTATTTTCAATGATTGGTTATATAAAATATCGAGCCGGGTCAACCCTATCAGGGGCGACACGACCCTATCATCGACCCAACTCAAAACCGTGTCGGATGCCTGATGCCCAACCCAACCGGACGGCGTCCAATGTATGCCCCCATCATTATGCTAGATGTGATCATTGAGAACAAATTGATCTGTCATTAATAATCAAATATGCCACGTGTATGCTAGATCAAGTACCAATACAAATAATAAAGGAAAAATAACACCAAAATGTATCGGACATATTTTCATGGATTTCACAGTTACATCAGATCCATTGGATCAATCTCATACTCTGATTCTACCAACTCAGTCCATATCATCTCTACCGTTGGTTTTATGCCCCTTCTCCAATGCGTACAACCCCAACCAACACACCGCAACATAAACATCGACCACACACTGGATCCCCAACGTAGCCACACTACCGAACTCTACATCCAACCAGCTTTTCGCAATCATACTAACCAACGAAAATATAATCAGAAAAGCCACAACTTCCAGACAAAAAATCGACGGCTGTAAATGATACCATATTTTCAAGATCGCCCAACTGTTGTCTCTGCGATCAAGATCAGTCCATCTTGAATGCAAATCACAAAAAATGTCCAAACGGATCCACGGGATCATAGCCCAAACCAAGTCCTAATCAAAACTTGAGGTCAGCCAAATAGCGCTCAACCGTAGGATTGTTTTCGAGAGCGATCGGCTACCGTCCATGTAATAATAATAAAAAATCTAACGGTCATAAGATATCAAAGCTTTGGGACACCCAATATAGCACCCTTGAATAACACATCCACTACGAACCAGCAGTTCCGATGGACCCGATTACGAGAACATACACCAAAGGTCCATAACAAGCTAAGGAAAGAGGTTACCGGATAGAAACCGAATCCAAAACTCAGCCCATGATCTCTACAATAACTTGATCTTCAAAAAACCCAAATAGGTAGAATATTTGAGGGATTCTGGCATTCTCAGCCGTTGATCTCCTCCATCTTCAAGAAACCCGAATCTCGTAGTTCGGGTAAAAATTGGCCCAAGATTTGCAGAACTTCCATTGCCGACGAAAGAAGAATTGAGAGGTTCATACACTGTCCGCCGTTGATCTCCGAGAAGCCCGAATATCGTAGCGCGAGCTGAAATTTTTCCAAGATTTTGAGAACTTCCTCCGTTGCTACTTCAGGCGTTGGAATCGGAGGCGTCCATAAGAGATAAAGAAGTGGGTTCGATGATCAACCGTGAAACGGAGGAGTAGGAGGATGAGAGAGGAAAACGAAGGGGAGGTGTGTGCTAACGTGTGCCATTAAGGTCTTATTCTTGGCTCTACTCTCTCTCTCTCTCTCTGTCTAACTATAATCTATATAGTTTCTCTCTCTCTCTCTCTCTCTCTCTCTCTCTCTCTCTCTCTCTTTATATCTGTAATTTATATATTTTATCTCTCACTTGTTCTTTTGTCTTTTGCAAAGGTAGTCGTGCCACGTATATGGGGTGGGGTGGGGTGGGGTGGGGTGGGGTGGGGAGTGACTAGCAGCACACGGCCAAGCATCCAATCACGTCGTGCCACATACAATTTCTGCAAAATTATCCACCGTTTTCTTTTAACGTTCGGTGATTTGCTAAGTCGAGCCGGGTCCCTGTTGGGTTACGGTTCAGCTAATTCTTTTTTAAATATTTTTTTGAGTACTTTCAAATCCACTCACCGATTCTTTGATTTTACTCATAAAACACATTGACTGTATTGAATCAAGTGATGGAGATCGTTTATTGCATCTTGAGATCATGGGCATACCATAGGCAATCAATGTTTTAGCACTTCTCAAAAAAGTGACCTTAACATCATCCACACGCTTAAAATTGAGTTTAAGATCAATTTTTTTTTGGGTATCACATGAAATAAAAAACTAACCGTCTAATAGTACGCCCATAATCTCAAGATCCATTGTGTGAAAGATTGGGACGATAACAATCTCCATTGTTAGATTCAACGCAGCCAATGCGTTTCAGTGTGGGTGAACTCAAAGATTTGTTAGGTGAATTTAAGGGCATTCTATATAGATCAAACTTGAAAGGTACCTTAACAATTTCCAACCAAGGTATCAAGTATCCGCTGATATTGATACAGGTCGGTATTTTGGCCAACTAATACCGATACCAGTATCGGGGTGCTATCGGTATTAGGTATCAGTATCGGTCGACATGTATAGGGTATCGGTCAATATGTATGGAGTATCGGCCGATACAGCGCGGGTATCAACCGAGATCATACTCTTTTCAGCTCATATTTGACTTTGGTCAAAGTTTAAATTTTAATCAAGCTTTAATTGAATTTATAAGCTATATAAAGTTTTGATTTTTGATGAAACTTTGACTACTGAAACATGATAATAAGTTGTAAGTTAGTAATATATTATCAAAATTTTAAGGGTCAAAGGTTGACTTAAGGTCAAACTTTGACTTTTAATTAAAATTTATTTTTTATTAAACTTAGACTCTAATAATTTGATGATGAAAAAAGGATACTACTGTATTGATGTATAATTTGATACTAGATTCTCAATTATATTAGTCAATAGTTTGACCTTTAGTCAAACTTTAACTTTTGGTCAAGCTTTGACTTTTGCACAAATTTTATTTTTAGTCAAACTTGAAACCTGCTTATAGATAGAGTCTACTACTACATAAATTTATATCGTATCAGTACAATTTTTTCTTGGTCAAAGTTCGATTTTCCATAACATGTTATAAATTTTTATTAGTGAAATATTATAAATAAAAATATCTATCATTATTTTTATTTATAATTTAAAAATACATTGCCTCATTTTATTGGTCAAAGTTTGACTTTTAGTCAAAATTTGACTTTTATTCAAATATTGACTTTAGTCAAAAGTTGAGAAGTGCATCTTGACAGTAGATAGTGATTATTACTATTGTTATTTATATTTTGGTAATATAAATTTTAATCAGTCAAAGTTTGATCTTTGGTCAAACTTTGACTTTTTAACACAATTTGATTTTTTTGATCTTCTGTATCCCCAATGAGATTATCATTTTTTTAATTTATTACTTTTTAGTACATTACTAAATTTTATTTTACTTTTTTTATATTTGATCAAAGTTTGACTTTTTAAAAAGTTGATATTTAGTTAAAGTTTTTATTAGTGTAACCTAGCGATGAATACGAATACTGTTATGTTAATTTACAGGTTGGCCGTAGATTGTCAAATTTTTTATTGGTCAAAGTTAAAATATTTAGTCAAAATTTGACTTTTTAAAAAAATTGAATTTTCTTTCAAGTTTAAAATTTTAATTTTGTTTCAATATATAATACATACTAGCATTTACTATATAACTTTGTACTTTAGTCTTAAAAATTTTTATTAATCAAAGTTTTACGTTTAGTCAAAGTTTGACTTTTATTAAAAGTGAATATTTGATCAAATTTTGACTAGCGTAACCTGAAGATATATATGAATATTGTTATATTAATTTGCAATTGGACTTTTATAACTTGTTGATACATTGTAAAATTTTCTTTTAGTCAAAGTTTGACTTTTATAGAAATTTAATTTCATTTCAACGTATAAACTTATAGTAGATACTAGAATTTACAACTTTGTTATTTAGTTTTACATATTTTTTTTTATCAAAATTTTAAGTTTGGTCAAATTTTGACTTTTTATTTGAGTTTGACTTTTCAAACTCTAACTTATGAAACTTAGTAATAAATAGTGATTACGATAGTATTAATTTGTAACATAATAGAATATCATTAAAAAAATTATTGATTAATATTTGACTTTAATAATAAATGATCAAAATTTTAAAATTCATTTTCAAAGATACTAATCAAACAAGAGAAATCAATTTCCAATGAAATTCATTTCTCAAACACACTAATCAAACAGTGGAAAATCCATTTCTAGAGAAAATCATTTCCTAGGAAATCAACTAAGAAATTGATTTCATTTCCTCTTTGGAGTTTCATTGCTATCAAGCAGGGCCTAAGATTAAAGTTGAATGTTAGAGAAAGGGTGTTGCTGGATAAGGTATTATTATAACATTATAAAAGTACTTATTATAATATATACATATAGAACCCATAGCCATTAGTATAATATTATTATACTTACACAAGAATCGAGGAAACAATGGATACTCAAGTACCCTTTATTTTTTTAGTAATATAATTTAATTTTTATATCATTAAATATTTACAAAATCCCAGGTGTGCTCCATTCAACAGGACATCCTATTTACTTCTTAGCCGTCCCATAGAGCATCATTCTCTTCTACTCGTTTAATTTAGTGAGTTAGTATCAGGTGTTGATACCGTAAGTGTCGCTACTCATTTAATTTAGTGAGAAATCATTAGGTGCTCTCGTTATTTGTCTTATAAAAGTGGAACAACATATCATAGATAAGATATCAATCATCTGATTAGAGTACTTTCTGTGGCACTTAGTGGAGACTATCTTCGTACAAACTTTACTCTCCCCATTCTAATAATCTAGAATGCAGCCCATACTCTCTTAAATCTTGTAGTGGGCATACGAACACCATTGTTGGTGTCAGGCCCATGATTTAATCCCAACTCTTTTATTTTATGACATTAGACATAATAACAGTGTTAGTTCTGAACTCTTATATCTGATATTTAATATTCTATTATATATATATATATATATATATATATATATATATATATATATATATATATATATCATTTATTATATAATACTCTCAAATAAGTCACAATACTCTAGTGTATTATCCTATTTTGATCGTATAAATTGCTCTTAATATATACAAGAATGACATCATTCATGTTCCGAATTCATCAGTCTTATATTATAAAATATTTCAACTGAACGATCGATTATGGGTCAAACCGACTCTATACACCTTATTAAATCAGATCGATCTGTACTCAAAATTAAATTATTTATATAATATAATTAAGACCGATTGATTAATTCCAAAACTAATCAATCGATGCTCATCCGAACAGACGACCTTAATCACACTATAAATTCCACATTTATACGGCCAAAACTTACTGCGCATTAATCACTTGTACTTTTTGATCGATGGTCGTGATGCACTTAATTTTTTAAACACTAATATTTAATTTAGGTATTTCCTAATAATAAATTATATATATATATATATATATATATCACTTTTATCGCTTCAACGCGACCACTTCGATAACACGAAATGTTAGAAATTCGATACCTCGTTAATATTGAATTTCGACCTTCCCGTTATCGAGAATACACTTATAACTACCCTATTCTATATTGTATTGGGATGTGTGTAAATAAATATATATATGTAAATATAAGAAAATCTCATATGAATCTTTCTGTACGTCTGACTTTCTGTGTTTTCATCTTGAATTATATTATATGAGTTATGAGTAAGTTATGACATATGTACGAGAGTGTATAAGATCATGTCTACGCTTAGGCGTGGTGACTCACTGAGATGGTATCGAAGCGAGGAATACACCGTATTCACATGTCTTATAATTCATGGTGGAATGAGACCCATAACGAGTCAGGTGAGTGCAAATTTGGTATAACCTCGTATACGGTGGCATATACGGTAACCCGATCACCCGGAGTTCAAATTTGATAGTATAAGTTATGAGTTATGAGGTTCGACCATAAGCTTTAACTGTAGTGAGGTCCCTTTTACGATCATGTAAAACTCAGGATATTAGCGTCCATGTATAGATGCAACCCTCTATGGTTGTATGAGCTGCCACACGAAGTACATCCAGGTTACTACGAAATCTTTTCCTTGGAAAGCGTGATTTAGAGAAGTTATCTAACTATATTTTGTCTTAGAATTAAGTATAAGAGTATAATAATATATGAGTATGAGATAAGATAAGTTATGAATACGATAATAAGATATCGTTGTATAGGTCAGCAAAAGATTAAGAATATAAGTCTCTATACGTGGCGTTCCTTACGTAGCCACCATAAGGACAACAACGTCTTTCAGCCAAGACGGATCTTTGGGAGAGATTATGAGTATGAAAATGTTATGAGTGACTTCGGCCATTATGTCCCCCCATTGGCTGGATGGTAGAGTATGAGTATGACACGAGGATGTTATGATATAGTGGTATGATACTATGTTGACCCTCTCATGGTAGCTCGAGCAGCGACTCTGGCACAGGTCATTTAAGATTTTATGAGTATATTAGTTACGCTCATACAATGTACAGACGTATGTGCGAAAATGATAATAAGTGCCAGAATAATAATAAAACATGGTATGATATGTTATGAGATATAGTGAGGTACGTTAGGATATGAGTGTCTAGATAATGGCCTTGCATTTATGATATAATATGAGTTTTCAGTATGCATATAGTTTTGTCTTTCTTTTTCTATTTACTTTGAGATATTATATTTATCACTCACAAGATGCACTCACAATGCACCTGAGTAGAATATGGTGGATTTGTGGTATATCCCACTGAGTTTACATGACTGAGTAAACTCATCCCATGATAATCTAACAGTAGCAGGTAATTACCCTGGTGGAGTAGAGGCCAGCCATCCAGATCCCACCGACGCTGATTTCATTAATTCTGCGGGTGTTGAGTACCAGAAGTCTTGGGAGGGCGACAGTTCTGAGTACCCGTATGGCTACAGTGTTGATTTCGATCCGAGTGTCGAATATTGATCATTGCAGACTCGGTAGTGGGTTTGGTCATTATTATTGTTAACTTTATGATTTCTTTTATCGGATTTGTCTCCGACTTCTATTTACATTTTATTAGTGGATTTATCGATTTTATCATACTTATTCAGTATTTATGATTGCATTTATATTTACCCTATTTGTTAGATTTCACGGATTTCGTGAAATCATATTTGCGCGATAACTCTGATTAACTATATGTCCGCTTAGCATATCCGAGATATATGTAAGTAATAACTCGGAATTCTAAGCCCTCGGGATGGGGTAGAATTTCGGGTCGTGACAGTATGACAAAAATATAATACTTTCGTTGTCTAATATGTCTATGGCAAGGTATCAGTATCAATTTCAATATAGGGTATCGGCTCATTCTGGACCTATATGTATCGGCCGATACAGATACCATGTCGATGTATTTTTTCAGAAATTAAAAAAAAAAAAGCACAAAAAGATTTGTATTGGTCAGTATCAGCTAATACTGATATCGATATTTGTATCAGGTTGGTATCGGTATTTGTTTCTCGACGAAACCGATACATTTCTGTATCGGCCTAGTTCTGATACCATGGTCTATGGGCCTCACCCTTCAAAGATTTTTTAAAACAGGGGATGAAAAGGCCTGACTAATCTTTTATGGTTATGCAGTAAGCTACAGAAAGTGACAAGGTGGTGTTTCGGGTCCCCGTTTCCACTAGCAAACTTTGGTGCTTCGAAATTGATGGATGTGGAGACATCGGGATTATCAACAAAAATAATTAAAACTCAATCTGTGGGTGGTGCATGATTTCTTGGTTATGTACATTCTAGCTAGGTAACTTTCCAAATAATTCTAGTTTGTGGGGAACGGTTGATCCATCTATGTTTTGGTTATAAGGGAGGTTGGTTGAAACTTGAAAGGAGTTGGTTTAGCATACACGATGTGGTTGGTATGAGTTTAGTGGGACTCTTTTGGCAAGTGTGAATTGATTTGGTTGTGAACTGAATGGTGTTCGGTGCTGAGGGAACATTGTTTGTGGTCTGGTTATCATTGTTTGCAATTTCGCGGGAGTTGCTTGAATGAGAGTGTTTTGAGGGGATATGGTTTGTGGTTTACTTAGTATAGCCCGGAGATCATAGTTTGAGGCATGGTTTAAAATCCCGGTTTTCCAGTACGTATCGTCCAGCTCTAAAACCAGTATGTATTGTTTTATACATTACCGATATATAGGTGAAGCACTTGTATAACACATTCAAAGTATCGTACCAATTTCAGACGAGATTTTGAACCATGGTTTGAGAACAAGATTTCGAACCATGATTAGAGGAATCATGGCTTGTGACTGGGTTGATACTTTTTGAGGAATTATGGGTTGTGGTTGGAGGATCATCGCTTGATTGAGTTACGTTGGATGAGTGGCATTCAATATTGGTTAGAAGTTAAACAGGTTCAACATATTTTATAAGAAGCTAAGAAAAGAAGAAACTGCATGTTATTAACAAAAATGTAAGTTTTTCTTTGGTTATCAAATAAATGGGTTTTAGGGCTGCGTTGGTTTTAAGAGCGGGGGATTGGATTTGCGCTTCTTGCCAACTTCCGTCGGCGTTAGATTTGCCATCATCTTGGTTGCCAAGGTATTAGAGCGAGAGGATGCCTAGTTAAGCGGGATGTGTCTGGTGACCATAGGTATCTCTCTCCTGGTCAGGTGTTTATCAGTGAAGGGCAAGCCAAAGATTTAAGGCTAGGGTGGTCTTTGGCCGAAAAGCGATTTCGGGGAGCCTCGGTTTCGACGATGCAGCGAGTCAGTCAGAATCATTGGAATAATGGGAAACAGCGTCCGGGGTTTTCGTTTGTGGAGGCGGTTAAAGGTGGGCCACAGGGGACTTTTAAAGCCGACGACCAGCCTTTCATTGAAGACGTTCGATTTCATTTCCCGCATTGTGGTGTTAGTGGTTTTCCTGGTCCACATGACAAGGGCAAGAGCTTGGAGTTCTTTAATGGCCATTATGAGTCCCTTGCTAAGAACCTTCCTAGTTTTTGGATTATGAGTCCCTTGCTAAGAACCTTCCTAGTTTTTGGATTATGAGTCCCTTGCTAAGAACCTTCCTAGTTTTTGGGGTTCTACAGGGAATGAGCACCTTCTTCCATTCACATTGCTTAAGTGGTTACATTCTAGGTGGAGCTATTTTGAGTGCCCTACACTCACCCGTCTTTCTAGCATTAAGTTCCTGCTTCGTTGCCCGTCGGAGGTGGTGGCGACCGAGATCTGCGACCAAAATTCTTTTTCCATAGATGGAAAGTTGGTTCATTGCTGCCGGTGGTCTGCCCATGATGGCCATCTCAAGGTGCAAAATATGGCCGGGGGTGTCTGGATTCGTCTGTATGGGATTCCGCTACATTTTTGGTCGGTCGAAATCCTTCGCGGAATCAGAGAGAGGTGTGGTTCTCTCATTGCTATTGACATGAGTATGGATGATTATGGGAGGCTAGGTTTGCTCGAATTCTCGTCCGCAACGATCATTGGGAGTCCATTCCCAGGGTCTGTCAAGTTCGAATCAACGGCCTGGATGTTAGGGTCTTCGTTGAAGTGGAGCTGGGTGAGAATGCTAGCTTCCCGGGGCATGTGAAGACGGAACCGACGTGGCCCATCCATAGTGAGATAGATGTATTCGGTAGTTTCAATGATGATGTCCGGACAAACTTTGATTCACGTCTATTCGGGGTAGCTATGGTACGAGAGGTGGGGGCAGTTTCGAAGGGAAAAAGACCGGAAGGGGACGCGCCAATGCTGGTAGTGGAGCATTGCCGGTACCCTCGGCGGTTCCCAATCTCTCGACCTCCGTTGGCCCTAGAGTGGAGGAGGGTTTCGAAGCCAATAGGAGGAAGGTAAGTTCCAACCACAGGATGAGGAGTTAGTTGTCTCGCCGGCTTGCTCTGGATCTGGATCGGGGGCTCTCTATCGGACGATCTACAACGGCGACACCCAGTGGCCTTCGGTGGCTGCAAACCTCTTGTAGTCGGACCACCATCAATGTCTACAAATGGATCTCTCACTGTCGTTTGCTTCCAATGACTCGGGTTCGCATGATGTGAGATCGAACGGCTCAGCGTTGACAGATCTACCTTCGCCATCTGGTAACGCTTCAATCGTTGACGTGGCTTCTACAACGGGAGGATTTTCGAAACTCAAATGGGCTCTAGAAGCGTTGTTGGCAGGGACCTTTGGATTTACGGAGGAGTGGTACTTGTTTCGTACAGATCCTATGCTAGAAGAGGGGACACGTGGATGTTTGAGGCCACGTGGTAGGCGCAAGATTGGGGTCTGTGCTGGTGAAGTTGGGGTGGTATCTAGTTTTCCCACAAACTAGATGGTTTTTAATTCAACTTTGGTTTTTCAAAGTCAGAAGCCTATGCTCCCATGGACACGTGGAGGAAGCAACATGAGGGTCATTGTAAAGATGGGTGGTTTACTCTCCTAGCCCATGGTTTTAATGAGCGGCTCTTGGTTTTCCTTTTTGGGTTTTGCCTTGGGACTACCTAATAGGGCTATGAATTCAATTGGGCTTCGGAAAGATCCGGTGGCTAATATGGGTCCTTTTTGGGTCATTAGTTTTGATCCATGGATTGTGGGGCCGGAACGACTATTGGAGACAGCGGTGGACTGCAAAGTGGGTATGACGGTGGAGATGTGTAGTTCCTACGCTAAGGGGCTTTCAAAGGCATTCTCGCCCGTGGATATGGACTTGGATCCTCCTTCTATTTCTGATGCTCCCAAGGGTATATCGTTGGAGGTTTTGGCTGTGTATGGCATTGCTCTTTGGTAGCCCCTGTCATAGCAGCAGGTGACCATCCTCTTTGTTAATATCCCGCTACCTATTTTAGCATGTGCCCCTTCTCCTTGATAACTCCCTACATAGCAAGATTTTATGCATGATTTACTTATTTAGCAGTTCTACCCTCCTCTCTACTCACTCCTTGTCAGAATCGATTAATCCAACCATTGTTGAAGAGAGCTAAATTTTTCACATGTCTGTAGATACCCTCATTTTACCCTCTCGGAGTATATAAGTTTATTCAGTCAAACTTTGACCTCGACTGTGACTCTTTAGAAAGGACTTACCTTCTTCGAGGGTTTTCAGACCCTAACATGGGGACCATATACTGAAACAATAGTATATGACTGAACACAGGCTGAAACAATAGCTCTGTGGCTCAAGCCTCATGACCCTAATGTGGGACCATATACTGAAACAATAGTATATGGTTGAACACAGGCTGAAACAATAGCTCTGTGGCTCAAACCCCATAACCCTAGGGGCAGAAACTATATACTAAAACAATAGTATATAGCCACAATACAGGCTGAAACAACAACCTTGCGCTTCGAACCCGACCCAGACCCGGGACAACCCTGAATTATGCGCACAAAATCATGCACGCAATTCGATTGAACGCCACACCACCCGCGCTTAATCAGTCCTCTTCTGACCAAACTTTCCTTCCCTTTGACCGCCTTGAGACCCAATCATGCGCCCTAACCAGCACACACAATCGATAATGCACCCAAACGTTGGCGTGTAACTGGTATGTTTCAGACATGGTCTCTAACTCCCTAGACCGCCAAAACTCCACGATTAAATGCAGTTAGCAGGAAGTTTTAATTGGATTGTGCGCACCATACTGGGCGCGCAATTAGTCCAATCAGACTAGGACTAGGACACTCCAACTGAGTCAGTCAGTTGGTGACTCACTGAGACGATCGCTGACTCAAAGTGGTTAAGCGCCTGAGACATGGCACACAATTCAATGAAGCACCTAGGATAGGGCATGTAATTGAAGTTGACCGACTAGTTAAGCGCACCCCACAGGGCGCGTAATTAGTAAAATACTTATAAATACACCTCCTTACCTCAACCCAAGGAGACACAACAACGACTTCAAGATTTGAGCTTCGAGCTCCTCGCCCTCAAGCTTAGGACTTCGAGATTCCTCTTTGCAGCCCCGGCCTTAGGTATAATTTTCCTTCTAATTTTAACTCTAATTCTAGTTCTTAGTTCTTAGTCCTTAGATCTCTGGTTTTAACTATTAATTTTAATTTTCAGCCTTAGACCATAACACCTTTTCAATCTGATTGTTTAATTCACCATTTTAAACTTTGTTTTCACCCCGAAATCTCAACTTTCAGTCCTATCATTAATCTCTGGTTCTATTTCTTAGTTTTTATAACCAGTCCTTAATCATACGGTCTGATTTTTCTGATTTCGGTCCCGATTCCAGTCCTTAGATCTTAGGTTCCACTCCTAATTTATCAATTTTTTATAGTTCTAGATTTTTAAAAAATCTCGATTTATAGTTTAGCTTTCAATTTCTAGCCCCAAAATTTAATCCATAATTATAATAAAAAAAATTATTGACTTTTCAATCTAAAAATATCGTCTTACAATTCAAACTCATATTACTTTAATCTTAGCCACCCGATTTGCCCAAGGGAGCTTACGGAGAGTACCCAGAAACGGGGCCGATCCTCCTTAGCATAGCGGGCCAATACCCTTTTTTTTAGATTTTTAGTAAGATTAGTATATTTTTTAATTAATTAGAGTTTTAATCGAATTAGTATATTCCTCATTAGTTTCCGTAGAATTAACATATTTGCATTCCTAGTAGTATTAGGAGACTTAATTAACTAGATTTTCAATGCGCTTAAGATATTTAAATTAATTAGACTCCTAGTAGGATTAGGAGACCAAACTAATTAGTCCTCTAATAGGATCCAAAGACTTAATTAATTAGACTCCTAATAGAATTAGAACACTTAAAATAATTAGATTCTGGTAGAATTAAGACAGTAGAATAATTAGACTTCTAATAGAAATAGGAGAGTTAGTCAAACTAAAAGCAAAAGACCAAAAAAAAAATAGCTAAAGTTAGGATAATACCAGGAATCCTACGCATAATCAGACTCCCAATAGAATTAGGAGACCTAAACTCATAAGAACCAAAGCAACAAAAGAGAACAAATTATCTAGACACCCGAGCGACCTAGTGCTGCTGATGTTGGCCAACCGACGATTTAGTAAAGAAGGAACCCACACCTCTTCACAAGCGTGATCAGTGACGTAGCATCGATAAATATCTGCAGCTGGCGATCGCAACGAACCAGGTATTTTTAACACGAATTTATCCCTTTAATCTTAGCACTTATTATTTTCTAATGAATCACTCCACCACCCATCACCAGAGTTCACTTGGGACCGAATTGGGCCACTGATTCCAGGGATCGAAAGGAACCCAAAAAAAGCGCGTACCAACAGACTGGCGATCGTGATGGGACTTCTTATTGTCAAAGTCGCTCTTACCTAGATACTTAGTTTCATTTTGTTGTAGTTTACGTTATTTTTTCATAATCAGTCGCGAAAATATATATATATATATATATATATATATATATATAATAATATAAAAAAATGAAGAATATATAAACCACTTCCAAAGACTCGAGATGTCTGAAATATGAAAATTACGGTTAGGAGACCCTCCGCTATGAGGATACCACAATAATCCCATATACGAGGAAGAGTCACCCCACGATTCGAACCAGCAACCTGAGATTAACATGGCCGGTGACCAAGAAAACCCCTTTTCTACCCCGAACCCTAGTAGAGGGGAGAGCAGTAATGGACATAACCTCACGGCCCGATAAATCATAGAGCTTAGCATTCAGAGAATATAAAAAGGAGACGATGATGCTGAAGAACTGCTCCGAGGATTGGACGTTGCATATGAGACAGTCAAGGGACGAGAAGATTCAAATGAACGGGAATGATGAGAGAGGTCGCCACCTACGCCAAGCACGATATCGGCCCATGTGTCACCCCTAAGACCAGCTGTTCGCACCCTCTTCAACGACAATTCACAAGGCAGAGCTCACTTACGGACTACCCAAAGAGACGTCGCAACAAGAGTCGAAGATCTCCCTAAGATGCTTAACGAATACATGGTAAGAGGGAACACCCTGGCCTCTCATTCGGATTTGACAAGTTTTGTTGAGAACTCGAATTTAGCTAACCGACAGGATTCAAACCGCCGAAATTCAACAAGTACAATGGTATTGGGAATCCAAATCATCTGACCCTCTTCTGTAATGATTGTCGACCCATACGCCACAATCAAAGACTTCTCATCCATTATTTCCAACGGTCATTAGAAGGAGAAGCTCTGGACTGGTTCGCAGGACTACTACTACATAAGATAGATACGTTCGATGATCTGGTTGATCAATTCCTTGACTAATAAAAACATCTGATCCAGGAAACAATCAGCCTTAGCGATCTCATGGTTGCGAAGCAGGAAGTTGATGAAGAATTTGCTGATTTCGTTGCTAGATGGAGGAAGCATACTGCCAGGACTGACACTTCAATGAAAGAGAAAGACTCAATCGACATCATCATTGACAATACTAGAGAGTCCTTAAAAAGTGCACTTGTTATAACAGACTGCCCTGATTTTGTAGCACTTCATTTCTAAGCCTCTCGTTTGACGCGACACATTAAAGGCAAAGACCTCGCCCTATCCATAGTCACATCAAAAGAAGGATATTCATGTGAATCGAAGTTGAAGAATAATAAGAAAGCATCGGGAACCGAGCAGGTTAATACCGTCGCCAATCAAGGACAGAACTTCAAAAATGGAAACTTTCAGCCAAGGAACTTCAGGCAGAACCAAGGCCAGCAACGATACACAAATCAGAACCAGGGCCAAAATCAACAGCGATATCCGAATAAAAACCAAGGCCAGAATCAAAATCAAGGGCAATATCAGAACAAGAACTAATATCCCAACACTTACCAAAACCAAAATACGACGTAAATCGACCAAAGAAGAAACACTAATCTCCGCCTTCTTGGAGGAGGAGGATTACACTCAGTACCTCCCATCGTGGAGCAGCCTGGCACAAGTACACATTCCTTCATCAAATTTCACCCCTTTCGAGTCCAACACTAATACAGCGGCACCAAGCGCGGCCTGGTCTAATCAGCAACCAACCTTCCCAATCCTTAAATTGGGGACTAACTCCCCCCACCACCGTTTGCTCAGGATAAGGAACCTACAAATATACAACCACCAAAAAGAAATACAAGAGAGAAAGAGACTAACTTACCTCCCCCGCCTCACATCATTCCTCCACCAAATTCTGCACCTCAGCCTTCCCAACCACCTGTACACAAGGCCCACCGGTCAGGTAAAGAAGCTATACTTGAAGCAGGACAGGAGTATGATCTCCTACGACATCTCCAAAAGATCTCAGCCCAGATATCAATCCTGGAACTCATCAAGAAGTCCCCCGATCACTATCGACTACTAATAAAGACATTAGAAGACTCATAAGTAGATGAAGAAACTACCTTGGATGAACTGCATCAAATCACCTTAGTCATAGCACAACCTCCGGCACTTACCTTCACAGATGCAGACATGCCTAAAGAGTCACTCTGAGGAAGTTCAGCTCCTATATACTTAACAGTTATAATCAGAGGGTTCTCTGTACCCCATGCACTAGTCGATATCGGAGCAGGACTCAACATCTGTCCAATCACTACGCTAAAGATGCTCGAGTACACAAAGCAAGACATTAGGCCTTCAGCCCTATCCCTCATAGCTTACAACTGCTCGCGATTTTTCGTCAAGGGGACTATCAAGTTTCATGTCCGTCTCGGGCCCGTAACAAAGGATGTCACCTTTCATGTGTCAGACTCCTCTAGCACTTATAATTTCATCCTAGGCCAAAAATGATTAGAATCTATACAGGCTGTGGCATCGACGTACCATCAATGCGTCAAGTTTCTATATGAAGATTCCATTGTCCGCATATACGCCGACACACCTCTCCAGGAGATAGATACTGATTACACGACAAGTATGCCTACAGCCCATGACTCCGTGTTGAACACCAGCCACATCTAAAAGACACAGCTCCTCAACGAGACAACTATCAAAAAAATTAGCCCTCCTCCGGCACATCAACCCAAGCTAACCTAAAAAGAGGCCAGCCCTGACCTCGCCAAACTCTACGACATCAATCCTATCGCGACAAAAGGGTGGGACCTCATGTACCAGCTAGGGTACATCCCTCACATCGAACTCGGCAAGAACAAGCAAGGCCGTGTAGGGCCTGTTGTCCCAAAGAAACTTCGTAAGCATAAAGGACTAGGCTACGAGTCAGAAAACCAGCAAACTGATATACTGCCTACCTCCCTGAAATGGTCTCTATACGACCACTTCGTCTACGGGACTACCGAGAAAGCTGACATACCAAAACGGAAAGAAGTACCCCTTTCCAAGTCACAAGAAGCCGAGATTGAGCATATGGCTAGGGCATTTACGGATCTGACAAACCTAAATGATGTCATTGACAAACCACTCGAAGGAGTTGGGCCCCTATTCGATACTGAGCGATTTACGGAAGAAAGAATGGAAGAATCCCAAAGCTTAGGCCACACATAGAAGGCTGGGACTCAGTCGACGAGGAAGACTTCCACATTGCAACACTAGAGGATGAGGGAGGATCGAAATCAACCACCCCCTAGTCTCACCAATTACTCCAGCCTCATAAATTTGTAGAAGAAGATTGGCTCTCGATGGCGAGCAAAGAAGAAGACCACTAGAGGAACCTTACTTACATCAAATTAGGAGATCTCCTGAGGGTAGAACGCTTGAAATTGCTTGAGGAAACAAACCGCCCCTGGGACGAAGAATTAGGATCTGACGATGAATTCGACTACCAACCCATACTTCATCATTGGCGGTGCCCACGCCGTTGTCCTTACCCAGAAACATCGTATTGTAACTTGTGCGCATCTGTCTTAATACGGTGTGAAAGAGGCATCCTGCGAGAGATTCAGCGGACAACCACGGAAGAAGAAACTCTCGTCGCCCTCATAAAATTCGAGGAGGAACTCGAACTAGATACTCCCCAGTCCTCAGACGCGCCACAACTTTAGATATTTTGGAAGTCCATTGAGGAAGAATGGCAACCGCCACCAAGCGACAATGAAGACTATTGGATAGATCTCCCTGCACTCGAATTACAATAACAGATCAACCAAGGTCTCCTCACACTATCAGACCAAGAAGATGAGCCTGACACCAGTCCTAAAGGATGGGAATGCCGTTGGGGATCTCCCTGCATCTCTTACCCATACCAACCTCCCTGCCGTGTATGCGCACTCATCCTAGTGTACTATGAAGTTCAGGGAAGAGAGCCTACCGGCCCCGGGGATCATCAAGAAGACGAGCTCTGATAGGAAGGACAACCTCACTCTAGCTCAGAGGATAAAAGCCTAGCCGACTATGATCTCCAAAGCCTTTTCGAAGATGAAGTTGTCAATATGTTAGGAGAAGCCAAGACATCAGCAGCACCACCGCCAGCATCGCTCATCCAGAGGATTGCGCCCGATGAGGAGTATAAAAAAAAAATGCCAAACTCAGAATCAATCCACATTATCAGAAGAATTACACAAACGGCTCTAGCAGCCGTCTCGCCCCCTCAACTAGAGGAAATAACTCAGCCGGTTCCTTTTCAGACAACCGATCTTATACCATACTTATTATCAAAAATCAAAAAAATAGAAAACTTGAAAGACCATAAAAATCTAAAAATACAAAAGCCTAAAAAAGTAAAAAATTTCATAAAAGAGAGGGAGCCCTTCATCCCAAGACCATCCGATGGCCCACCAAGGGACCTTTCCCTTAAGGCTATAGGCATCAATCGCGCCGACAAAGAAGTAATAACATATATACATAATCACCCTATGGAGCCTCACACCAACTCCGACCGACGCAACCCTACTACCTCTTCCTCACGAAGCTGTCAAGCGTCCCAACAAAGCAATAAGCTAGTAATCATACCCGACGAGATCTCTACGACTTTGGGAAGAGAATCAATAGCCTCGATTTACACCTGACTAAGGACATGGTGGTCATATGTTGCCCTGATGAAGGGTTACCTCTCACAAAACTAACTCCCCAGTGTAGCCATTTTGCAGTCTATAAACTCACAGATGATGAAGAAGGAGCACCAGCCGTTGAAGAAACACAAGACTTTCAACGGGTCATCAAATGCTTCGACGAGTATACCCAAGCCACCATGGAACTCACTAAAGAAATCAACTTTGGCACCGAGGGGAAGCCCAAGAAGCTGTTAATTAGGGAAACACTCAACCCCAAGGAATGACAACAGATTATCCAAGTCCTACAAGACCACCTCAGTTCTTTTGCATAGTCCTAGGAAGACATGCCTGGACTGGACCCAAGTCTAGTGGAACATCGTCTAGTCCTGGAACCCGATGCGAAACCTATTAAGCAGAAACTCAGAATGATGCACCCACAAGTAGAACTGCAAGTCAAAGAGAAAGTTAACAAATTACACAAAGAAAAATTCATCTGAGTCGTCCTCTATCCCAAATGGGTCGCCAACATAGTACTTGTCGCCAAGAAAGATGGCAGAGTTCGGGTATGCATCGACTTCCGGAACCTCAACCAGGCTGCCTAGAAGATGACTTCCCACTCTCATACATTGACACTTTGATCGACAACACCGTCGGACATGAGATGTTATCCTTTATGGATGGCTTCTCGGGGTATAATTAGATTAGATTAGCAGAGATCGATCAAGAGAAGACTTCTTTTACTACGCCATGGGAAACTTACTACTACATCGTCATGTCTTTCAGCCTTAAGAACACAGGCGCCATGTACCAACGTGCCATGATGGCTATATTTCATGACATGATGCACAAATGTGTAGAAGTCTATGTCGATAACATATTAGTGAAGTCCCAAACCCGGGCAAGACATGTTGAAGCACTCCGACTCGTATTACAAAGATCTGAAACATATCAATTGAAAATGAACCCAAAGAAATGTGTGTTCGGAGTCACTTTCAGAAAACTACTCAGCTTCATAATTAGCAAGCGAGGAATTGAAGTCGACCCTGTAAAAGTCAAATCTATCCTTGAGATGCCACCTCCCAGCAACATCAAAGAATTACGAGGCCTGATAGGAAGATTGCAATTCATCAGGAGATTCATCTCTCAACACTCAGACAGATGCGATCCTTTCTACAGACTACTTAAAGGAGGAGCCGAATACAAGTGGGATGATCAGTGTCAGCAAGCCTTTGATAGCATCAAAACGTACCTCCTCAACCCACCAATACTATCTCCACCAGTTTCTGGAAGACCCCTAATCCTCTACCTCTCAGCAAACAAAAAGGCAATGGGGGTAATTTTAGGATAATATGAAGAAAACGGTAAGAGAGATAATGCCATTTACTACCTTAATAGAATAATGGTCGAGTATGAACGGAAATACACTCCAATGGAGAAGACATGCCTCACACTGGTATGGGCCTCGACGAAACTATAGCACTACTTCAGAGCACACAGGATATTAGTGCTAGCACGCATGACCCTCTGAAGTACATATTCGAGAAGTGCTACGTCCGAAAAAATTGCTCGCTGGCATATGCTGTTACAAATATTCGACATAACTTATGTCACACAGAAATCAATCAAAAGACAAGCAATTGTTGATTACCTCGCGGACCACACACTCCTAGGCAGCGAGCTCATGCACGGAAATTTCTCTGATAAGGACCTACTCACGATTCACCATGAAGAACCCGACAAGACCTCATGAACACTTTATTTCGACAGCGCTCTTAACCATAAAGGGAAAGGTATCGGAATCGTCCTGCTAAGCTCGAAAGGAGTGATCATACCAAAAGCCTTTCAATTAGACTTCCTCGTCACTAATAACATCGCAGAATACGAACCATTCATAGCCGGACTACAAGCAGCATTGCAATTGGGCGTCAAACAGTTGAAAACCATCGGCGACTCCAAGCTCATAATATCACAAGTCATCAAAGAATGGAAGACCAAGGAGAGAAGACTGATGGCATACTTAGAAACAACTCAATACCTGATAAAGAAGTTCGAGAAAATCTCTTTCACACACATCCCTAGACTAGAAAATGAGCTCACAGATTCCTTTTCCACATTAGCCTCAGTCATTCAAATACCAATCGGGTAATGCACAAAATCCTTTTTCATCGAAAAATTGGCAATACCCGTACACGAGGTAGCATGGACAATTAAGCGGGAGCTACTAGTCCTCCCCAGGACACAAGAGCGGAACGAAGTAATCACGCCAGAAAACCTTGCCAAAATAGAAGCTAATGTCGCAACCCTCAAATTCAAGAAATCACCCACCGACGATGGACAACCATGGTACTTCGACATATAGAATTTCCTGAAGCATCAATATGTCCCTTTGTACGCCACGAAGATTGAATGAAAAACTATAAGAAATCGATGCGCCAGATTCGGCATCTTAGGCGAGATACTATACAAGGAAGTCTTCACTAAAGGAGTACTGCTATGATACGTTACAACAGTTGAAGGACAATACATCATCAAAGAAGCACATGTTAGCGCCTGCGGCACCCCATGCTCGAAGATAGAGACTCGAGGATCAGATCCGCGCTACTTCTGGTCGATAATAATAAGAGATTGTCACCTTTATGTCCAGTGCTACAAGCAATGCCAAGAACATGTCGCGTTCATCAAAGCCCCATAAGCTGCATTAAACCTTATAACCTCACTATGGCCGTTCTCAATATGGGCCTTCGACATTATTGGCCCTTTCACAGACATAGTCGGGAACACTTGCAAACACGCATTTATCCTCACTGTGACCGAGTACTACACTAAATGGGCAAAAGCTAAATCATATGTCAGAATCACTGCTTCAACGCTCATGAAGTTTATCATTTGAAACATCATCACCCAGTTTGGAGTACCCAGGATGTTTGTTACCGACAACAGGCCATAATTCATTGCAGAAAAGATGAAGAAATTATGCAAGAAGTTTGGCATCGATCTACATCACTCATCACCGTTCTACCCTCAAGGCAATGAACAAGTAAAAGCTACGAATAAAACTCTAATCTGAATTCTAAAATGGACGGTGGAGACGAGCAATGGAGCAGGCTGGCTTGATTGATTACTCGAGGTGCTCTGGGCCTACAGGACCTCTATTCGCACGGTCACTGGCCAAACTCCTTACCTCCTTACCTATGGGATGGAAGCAGTCCTACCCTATGAAATATAGATATCATCCTTACGGATTCAACTTGATGATCAACTATCCTTAGATGAAAGGAGAATTACTTTGCTCGTCGAGCTAGAGCAACTTGATGAGACGCGTCTAAGGGCAGTTGATCACGCTCAGGTATATCAAAGGAGAGTGGCTAGGGCTTATGATAAGAAAGTCCTCGAGCGAACTTTTGACATAGGAGAATTAGTTTTGAAGAAAATCATGCCCTCCAAATACGCCCATCCAAAAGGAAAACTGAAACCGAACTGGGAGGGCCCATATGTTATAGTAGCCGCATATCCAGGTAATGCGTACAAGTTGGTAAACCAGGATTGGGAAGAACTCCCTAGCCCTTGGAACGCCATGTACCTTAAAAAATACCACCCTTAATCCTGTGATCATCACATCTCGTATCCAAATACTTATATCTGCCACCCTTGTAGTTGTCATGACCCATTCATTGGCCGTACGTCTTCAAACCCCGGAATATCCTTAAGACTTTCCATTTATTGTCCACCTTATTCGGGCAACATGATCAAAGGACTAGTAACATACTTAATCTCTTTCAAAAGTATAAGTAATATTTGATTCTCATTTCCCTTCCCCTTCCATTAGAGGAGACGTTAGAGCATGAAAAAAATAAAAATGCTAGGTTCAATCAAAACTTGTCATTCTTGTGTTAATAGATTGCTTTCGAAAAAAAAGAAAAGAAAGAAAGAGAAAGAAAGAAAAAATACATGTGCGAAAAAATCGAGCGAGAACAATACGACGAATGAACCAGTCAATGAGCTCAGGGAAGCATATGCAGACCGTGAGGACATCTCTGGTAACTTTGCTAGAAATGTATAAGCACACTGCGAGGGCATCCCTGATGTCTCGATACTACTAGATATTGTCGTAAGGTGGCGGGAGGAGGACAAACTCCTGCTAACTATAGAATGCGAGACTTTGATGATACTGAAACATGACGAAGAGCTTGATCATGGCACCCCATACCCATCCTGAGGAAAAGACTGTTTACTCATTTCTTTTAGAAAGCATCAAATACAAACTATTCCCCCATATCACTGAAACTTACCCTTCTTCCACTTTTTTATTTTTGGACACTAAATTGGAAGCCTCTCGGATATTTCTTGGAATGAAACCGAAAATCAATGAATGGCGACTGATGCAATCACCTACTATACCTACCGTACTACTCCAGAATAATGACCACGGGATAGGATGATCACCACCAAATGTAGACCCCCCCCCCCCCCCCCGATATGTAGCTGATGTAACCAAAACAACTCCCCTGGTTCGATGACACTATCAATAGGTGTTTCTTCAAAACTAACTCACTAAACATGTATGGCTCCTTATAGACCCAAAGTACTTATTGAAAATTCAGAAAAGCTCCATTGCACCTCGACACTGGGGCATTTTTAGAATCGCATTAAATGCTCCTGCTAGCCTGCAAAGAAGATGCAAAATAACGAAGTTATCCCCCAAGAGATGCCACCAAAGATACTACGCTGCTAGTTATGCTACGCTCCTACACTGGGGCATTTTTATTTTATTTTATTTTTAATTATTTGTTTTTCCTGTTGCATTATTTTCCTTTTCTTTTGTAATAATATAAAAAATTAAAATATATATATATTTAAAGGAAAATAAAAAGAAAGAAGAAAAAAAAAGAGGCAAAATTTATACCTTTCGGTACCAGGCCCCGGTCTGAGATAACCCCCTTGACAATCAGCAAGGGGGGAAATAAATTACTAACAATCTTACTCTTCATGTGCAGATATAAAACAACCTTCAACCATTACTGGGCCAGCTCAGGAAGCCTCCAAGTCCCAATAACAGCTGACGGCGCCAAGGATAAACAAATAAAGCACGAGAGGTAACACAAAAGGAAAAGCTGAATCAGGTACATCTGAATCAAAAGTTTATATATCAAAATTTTCCTTTTACACCCATCACCGGAGGCATACCCCCTGTATATACAACAAACACGGACAATGAACACAAAAAATAGACGCCCGCCTCTACTCCCTGCGTTGCTGCTGGGATGGTCGCTCCCCACTATCCCCAATGTCGTCAGCTTAGAGATCGAGAGTCTGGTCCTCCGAAAGCGCGAGCCTAACACTCGGAGTCAGTGGACAATCCTGAAAATGAGGAGACCCCGCAACTGAACCCCCCCTCACTCGCCTGACTAGTGGACCACCTCAACCAAGAACGAGGAGGATACCCAGCAAGAAACTCCTGAATAACAAAATCCTCACGGACATAATCGCTGACACGATCATGTGTCGTGCAACGAGGTTGCCCAACCGAAGAACCCGTAGCCCTCGACTCCGATCCGGCAAGCTGACCAACCATCCCACGTACTCCCCACTCACTCCTCATCAAACAATACTGCAACCAATCTATCAATGCCTGCATCTCCGCCCGCGTCGTCTGACGCACAACCTCCAATGCCTCGGTCTGAGTCCCCTGTGCAACGATCAGATCTACCAGCAGGTCCTCACGACTATGCGCATCACCAAGGACTCGCCTCGCCCCCGGAGTAGCACGTGTTCGCACTACCTCTAGACGTGACTCCTCCAGCTGTCAGACTTGCACGTCCACACCAAGTCAGAAGACCAATACACTCACAGAGGAAAGAAAATTTGAAGAGAGAGAGAGAGAGGAGTGTACCAAATCCACCCTCTCCCCAAGGAGATGCTTTGATGCGTAGGATCATCGGATCGTACGTGGTAAGGGACAACAAATGTGGATGGCGACCCTAATGAGCAATCACAAATAGATAATGAACACGCTAACTAGAATACACCTGAGAAGGAGCGGGAACGGACCCCTGAGGGGGAGCCTCAGGAGCAGAGTCAAGAATAACCTACACAAAAGTAAAACGAGCCAACACAAAACATGTCAGATCAAAACAAAGTGAGACAACATAACCCAAATTAAAATACCAAACGAGCAAAGCAATTATACCTGACTCTCTGGGCACGGAGAAGCAGCAGTCGTCTCCCTCATCTGGAGATCCCCAGTAAGACGACGCTGAAAAGACATAACACATGACATCGACAAACCACTAAACAACGCAAAATCAAATAACTCAGAAGATCGAGAAAACTCACCCAGTGCTCCAACTCGACTCGGATCTGAGCCATTGTCGGATCCTCCTGACTGGAAGAGGCAACTCAAGATGGATCAAACGTTAGAGCAGAAGCTCCAACAGCGGCAAGCTCCGCCCTCTGTAAGTATCAATAAACACATCAAAACTGACCAATTTACAAACACTAACGAGTAATTAAAACTAATACAAACCCTCACCAGTCAACTGATCTCAGAACATAGGATATCGGCTATCTCCCAATCAGCCTGCTGCTGACTACGGTGCACTCGAGCAATGCTACCTGACGGGCGGTCTCGTTCTCTCTCTTAGTCTGATAAACAAGAACCAAACAAGACTATTAAACTAAGATGACTAAAGATAGAAATAGACCAAACTCGCAAACATGTATGCTCACCAGAGATCGTCGGGTCTCCACCAGCTGAACCCTCAGCTCGTCCTCCGCTGCCCTAGCCTGAGCAACCGAGGAAGTTAGAGAACATAACATCTCCTCATCAGGACGAGAAGCGCACCCCGTCTGCTCCATCACCCTATGAAGGGAGTCCAACGCTCCACAGACACCCGCTGTAAGATGGCCCCGCTCTAGTGCGACCAATCTCTCCCTCAATGTCGATGCAAACTCAGGTCCACCGATGGCAAAAGAGCCACTCTCGTGGAAGGGACGTGTGAAGAGGCGCCCGCCGCCCAACACCCCGAACCTTCGCACTAACTCTCGGGCGTCCACCTCATTGCGCGCCCCCATCACCCTGGTCCCCCCAACCCTAAAATAGCCATCTGATCCACCATCCATTTCGCAAAGTCCCAACTAGGGGACCAATCATCTTCTTCGCCACCCTGTGGTGAATCTCTGAAGGGACTCCCTGCGGATGCCCCAACTGACATATCACCCGGGATAGGTGGATCCCCTCCACCTTCTCAAAGTAGTGGACCCAGATATCCACATCAAAGAAGGGTCGACCAGTCCATATAACTGGCACATCAGTGTCCTCCCTAGTTGCGGAAAGCCTCCAAATCACCTACAACCAAATAAGCAAGCCAACCCATCAGTGAAGTCTTAGAGCCTAAAATCCCAAAACAAAATGAAACGAAATGTGTACACGATGATATATACCTGCCCATCGTGCATGTCCTCGAAAAGACCACACGCGATCTGAAGATCTAAAGACCAACGTCAATGCCCCAATGTTATCCTCCACACATGCATCCGCGAGAACATGAAAGTGACCTCCACCGGAACACGTGGGCGAAGGAAGGCAAAATGATCATACGCCCAAAACTAGAACACACGAAACACTAAAAAGAAAACCGTCACTGCAATGAAGGACTAGACAACAAAGGCACCGCAACACCAACAATTAACTAAAACCCACCTGAAGAAAAGGAAGGAAACCCCCAATCTTCGCGACACCTCATCCTTGACGATAAAGCTGCTCGTAGATATGCGCCAACCCCGCTGCACCCCAAGCATAAGTAGGGACCTGGTCCAAGTCCCCAAGAAGTCTAAAAAACAACCCGGTGACACACCCCCGATAATATCCGGCCATCTACCCAGTGATCGGCTCCCCCTCGAATCGGATCCCAGTAATGCGGACCCAATCCTCCAGGGTCGACAGCATCATCTCAACCAGGAAAAGCAACGCCTGTTGCCCCTCCCTCCGCCTCTCCAGGATTGCCACAATCAGACCATGATCAACCTAAAAGGGCTCCAACTCCAGGATCGGCCCGAAGCCGAAAGATGCCAATCATGCCCGCTGGAACTCAGGTAAGGCGCGATACCACGTATGAGACTCAGACAATGCCGAGCTGATAGCCAGCTGCGGAGGCTCCTACCAAATGATAAAACATAGGCAAAAAGAAAGAAATGACATATGACTAGCACCTACGACTACACTAAGCAATGAAAGCAAGTCACCATGATAATATACGATGAACATGCAAAACACGATAAAAGCACTATAAAAAAAGATAACCTAGATATGGCCTACAACTAGATATACCTTAGGCACACAAACAATAACAAAAGTAAGTTCGACGTAAATAAGAGGATTTCCAGATCCTATGAAGCCTACGTTATAACCTAAATGCCTAAGTAATAAAAGGGACTCTCACTCATGGGTACCTACCTGGTCTCGCGCAAAGAACTCCAATGGGATGTGCCTCCCATCCTGATCCTCAACACCCTCATCCTCGAGTCCTCCCTAATCACCACCTCATCACCCTCAGGTACCTCCTCTCTGACGATCACCCCAACCTCCTCTTCCAAGGCCCCAGCACCGGCCCGAGCCGCGGAAGCCTCGCCTATCTCCCTGATCATCAACCCCTCCAACTCAGAGGCAATGAAGTCAAGTCTACCACTACCCTCGGACTCCATCCTTGAAGAAAGAACCAAGAAACTGAAGAGAACACAAGAAATGGTCCCTGAAACGGATGACCGGATCGCGAGATATAGCGAAAACACAGAAATTAGAGCACAAGAAGACAAGGGAACAAAGAATCAAATAAGAAAATGGATAGCACAGGAAGAACGAAGATTTTCCAAGTATATATAGAGAGCGCAGTTATATCACGCGCTTGGATTAGGGCGCGCAATGAAATTGTGCACCATAAGATTTGCGCTTAACCCCCATTACACGCCCAACTTTGAGCGCATAAACAAATCATCGCCCGCTCAAAATAACCCGACGTCCCTGTTGCACGCCACAGACCAGACGCGTAATTATATCAAGCGCCTGCACTATGGCGCGTAAATACCAAAGGTCACCCGCACAGTGACCAGGTGTCGTCCCAATCTCGCATCCTGAAACATGCGTATAATATGTTTATGCGTCAGTATACTGATGCGTAATGATCTTCTAGAACACTAAAATGCGTGCGGCTATAGCGACGCGCAATCTAGTTATGCGCCTGGTGTTAAGCACATAATTCCCCAGGTGGAACACAAAAATGTTTGCCCAGAATAGCATATCCAAAGGCTAAAATGAGAGTATTTCAAACACTGATTACTATCCCAAACTACACCCCTACTAAGACAAATTTAAAAACACTTCAAACTTAGAAAACATACACTCTGAAAACCCAAAAAATGCCCCCCAATATCCCCAAAGTAAATCACTTGCACACCTAAACCAAACCAAACCAAACCAAAACATCACAAAACAAGCTGCAAGGTAAACCAAACCAAAGATTCACCAAAATTTTCATTCTATAAATAGATAAAATCATTATAAAATGCACCAAGGACATACCCTCTGAATATACGGTAAAAAATAACCAATCCAAAATCAGCACCTTCAGGCCATGCACGAATCCAGATTTATTCGAGAAATAAGAGATCCTAGAGAGGCCTGGAGAAGAAACACACCCTGAACGAATTCTAACAAAAATCTCATCTTCCCACCCTTTTCTTTCGGAGATGCCTCGCAGCATAATACCTGCATCTCCCAGCTCTGAGTGGACAAGAAAGAAAGAGTGGCTCACAGAAAGCCACCCAGGATCTGTGGGATACACATATGGAAGCCTACCCTAGAAAGTATAACAGGGAGGGCTAACAATAGAGCAATCCACAGAGCCTACCGAGGAGTCATTAGCGTCGGTCACGAGAACTCTGACCCGACTCTTTTCCTCGGTTTCCTTTCCACCGCCTTCTTCTCCTCCTCCATCTCTTCCCTTAGCATGGTAGCAATTCAATTTCTACCTTACATTCCCAATTCCATCCATTCCCAAATAAAACAAAAGTAAAAGCAACCTTCTTAGGGTCCAGTACCCGGGATACAAAATAATGAGGAAGAAGAGACATTGATGGAACAAGAACTAAAAATCCCCCAAAATTCTAACCAAAAATATAAATTAAAAAAAATGCCCCCTAACCTTGTAATTTAAGACAAAAATGCAAAATGAAAAACTAGACCCCTAGACCCTATTAAAAAACTTATACCCCTTTCACCACAAGATGACAAGTGCCACATTTATGAGCCCCCTCCACTTAATTCAATCCAAAACCAGACACATGTTCCCCACAAAATGTTGTAATCCATGACAAATATAGATGAACCAACCAAAGCAAGACACTTACCTCTCAAGAAACACAAATCCACCATGAAGTAGATAGGCTAATGAGATCAAGACACTTAACACTCATCTAAGAAATCTAAACCAAACCCCAAAGCTCACACATTCCTAACAAGTGTCACCCCAAATCAAACATGAGACCCAAAACAAAAATACCAAAAATTCTAAACATGGAACACACACCCCACCTTAAACAAAACAAACCCGCCAAGTAAAACAAAATAAATGCCCTAATAAACCTAATAAAAATTAGATGAAATCCTAAAATAAGACTCGAATTATCAAAAGAAAATGCTGAACAAACCTTAGGCAAATCGAATAATCCTAAAATCCTCGGGTCTTACACATAATTAGGTGAATGCTCAAATAAATCAAACAATAAATACAAGCAAACACAGACAAAACAAGCACAATAAATAAAATATATCCTTTATTCATTTAATAAAACTTTACACATATGTCACTAGAGGCATACCTCCTAAATTACAACCCACAACAAAAATCAGAATACCCAATCTACAACCCAAATGAAAACTAAATCTAAAATGGAGACCAAGCGAGGAGCAGCGCTCGACTTGGAGTGTCCAATGGGAGGCTTCAGGAAGGATTGGTTGGGGAATACATCTCTCCACCTGTAGCACCTCCTCTTCTGCTATCTTCACCTCCTCCGCCACCGCCCCCTCAACGCTGCCATCACTGCTCCCTAAAAGGGATCGATATGAAGGCTAACCTCCTCTTTCCCAATATCGCCCATCCTCAGAGTGGTGCCATGCCCAAGCACCACCTTAGGTCGAAGAACGCGCGAAACGACAAACATCGGAAGAAATGACATCCTGAACAGACTATTCGATCACACAATAACACAGAAACACGGATACCCGAGTGCAAAGAAACCAGAGAAGGTAAGAATCGAGACTAAATTGAAGGATACAAAGAAAATGGAGACCCCTTTGCTTATATAGAGTACGGACTCAATCACGCGCTAGGATCCCAGCGAGTAATTAGATCAAGCACCAAGAGCTTAACGCGGAAACCAAATCATGCGCACCAACACGTGCGCATAATAAAACCATTGCCTGCGCAAATGATGCGACGCTACAGTCACGCGCCCAAGACAGAACACATGATCACATTACCCACCCCATGAAATACGCAGAATCTAAAGTGTCACCCATACAGTGACCTGGTGATGCTCTGATTACACGCTCCCATCTGACTGCATAATTGGATTACACACTATTACCTTTGCGCGAAATCTAGATCGACACCCGAACACTGCAGTCTTACCAACCCGGCAACCTTTCGATTGCGCGCAATACAAGAAGCATGTAAATGTATTAAACGCACACACCTAAAATCACGCACTCCCAAACAGGCGCGTAACCCGATTCAACACCCTGAATTAGGCGCATAATTCTCCCATCACAACACAACACACCACTGGTCCCATCACGACCTGACTAGAGAGGGAAAATCCTGTCACTTCCGCCCTCGTGTCCCATCGTGATAGGATACATATATACAAACGTCGTCCCAATACCTAAGCTCATTGGCCTAAATCAATCATCCCCTCACATCCTAACAAAAGCCAAAAGTGAGCCACTTGATCAACCTACCATATCACCGAGATCGAAGGCAAGTCCCGTTGCGATCTCAAGACTTCATCATTGTCCCATCGTGACAGTCAAGGAGTCACTAGACCAACTCTCCACCGCACAAACACGTCCCGTCGTAATACAACTACAACACTCATTACATATAACCCAATATCTGCCAAAGAAAGAATCGCCATCATCAACGGAATGTCCCATCGTAATGCCACTACAACTCAATTGCCTCACTAACTCGTTTCATCACGGCCCCATCACCTGAGGCACTTGGACATGGTCCGTCATGACGCACAATCAAGAAGGGAAGGCTTCATCATGTCCCATCGCGAAAGAAGGGAGCCCGCCTCCCAAACATCTCGTCTCACACCAAATATCACTGCTGCATGAATATATGAATAAAGAAAGGGACTCGACCCATGTCCCATCACATCCGACCAGCATCAAGCCCCAATGTGAACATCTCATTAGGATCCCCAATGTACCACCACGCCTGCAACCACAGGGACTCTTCACGGCACGCCACCGTAAGAAATGACTACCATGATCCCATCGCAAACTTTACCTCCCCAAGACATTTTTATTACACGGATGACCCCAAGGTCCCGCTGCAACAAAAGCGAAGAAAAGAGGAATCTCTCTAATGTCCCATCGCAACATCACTACAACAACCGATCAGTCCCATCATGAGCAATACAGGTAATATCACCCCCTCAGGTAAGTATTATCGCCATTTTTTATACTCGATATTCTCTCTAAAATATAGTTAGTTATGATTAAGTCAAATATTTTCAAAACTCGTCTCTCTCGACTCACGAATCATTGTAGTCCTCCCATAAGTGACCATTATCAGTATTCAAGAGAAGGTTAGACGGAGCATCCGACATGTCAAGTGTCGTCTTGACAATCACGCAACGAAAATTGTCTACAAATTCCGTCAGATCTCGCCAAGACATCTCGAGTCACATTTTCTGATTTAATCAATTGATCTTAAGCTAAATTCCCAAACTTTCAAAAAAAAAACAAAAACAAACAAAGACTCTAGAAAAAACAAACAAACATCATCAAAAAAAAAAAAAAAAGAGAATAACCCACAAATCCTGGTTAGCAAAAATAGCCTCCTACCGCCCCAACCCATAATTCCCCTGGGTAACTGAACAATGAATATATTCGACTCTAAAAATCACAAATGTCCACTAGGAAAGGGACACCTAACGCACCATTGGTATGAGCAATGACGCGCCCGGTCTGGCATGATTTGTGAAAGCCTTCGCCATTACATTACTACATTTCTTATTATCGGTCTCTAGAACTTGTCTCTGGATATTCATATGACGCCTCCCGGTACCTCGACTGCGTCATTTTCCTCTGTTTGATTGCCCCTTACAGCAGGTCGCGACACGCAGCGGGATGCCCCTTGCACCCATATATTAGGATCTGATGATTCTCCTTTTCATTTGACTGTCACTCGCAGGTCGTGCCATGCGACGGGATGCCCCTTGCACCCGTGGATTAGGATACATTGACTTCCCTAATTGACTGCTATTCGCAGCATGTTGTAATACGTGGCAGGATGTTTGCATCTACGGCCAGGAATACGCCTTTTGATATCTACAAATGGGCCCCCGAATGCTCCATTTTAGCTTACGCTAATAGATAAAAAAGCCAAGCATGTCATGTTAGCATCCCCAGTTCACATTTGTGATTTTCCAAGAAGAACGATAAGGCACCTCTAATGAGGGGTGTCTACTTCTTCGACGCGCTCTTACTTAAGAGTGCAGCGAAGAGGGGGGCATCTGTAGATACCCCCATTTTGCCCTCTCGGAGTATATAAGTTTCTTCGGTCAACCTTTGACCTCAACTGTAACTCTTCGAAAAGGACTTACCTTCTCTGAGGGTTTTGAGACCCTAACATGGGGACCATATACTGAAATAATAGTATATGGTTGAACACAAGCTGAAATAATAGCTTTGTGGTTCATATCCTATAACCCTAGGGGCGGAAACTATATACTTAAACAATAGTATATAGCCGCAACGCAGGCTGAAATAATAGCCTTGCACTTTGGACCCGACCCAGACCCGGGACAACCCCGAATTACACACACAAAACTATGCATGTAATTCGATTGAATGCCACACCATCGACAGTCAATCAGTCCTTGTCAGACCAAAATTCCCTTCCCTTTGACCGCCTTGAGACTTGTTCGCGTGCCCTAACCAGCGTGCGTAATCAATTATGCACCCAAACATTGGCGTGTAATTGGTATGTTTCAGATACGATCTCTAACTCCCTAAACCGCTAAAACTCCATGATTAAACGCAGTTAGCATGGCATTTAATCAGATTGTGCGCACCATACTGGGCACACAATTAGTTTAATCAGACTGAGACACCCCGACTGAGCCAGTCAGTCGATCACTCACTGAGACGGTCGCCGACTCAAAGTGGTTAAGCGCCTGAGACAGGGCGCACAATTCAATTAAGCACCTAAGATAGGGTGCGTAATTGAAGTTGAACGACTAGTTAAGCGCACCCCAGAGAGCGCGTAATTAATAAAATACGTATAAATAGACCTCCTTACCTCAACCCAAGGGGATACAACAACGACTTCGAGATTCGAGTTTCGAGCTCCTCGCCCTAAAGTTTAGGACTTCGAGATTCCTCTCTGCAGCCCCGACCTTAGGTATAATTTTCCTTCTAGTTTTAACTCTAGTTCTAGTTCTTAGTTCTTTGTCCTTAGATCTCCGATTTTAACTATTAGTTTTAATTTTCAGTCTTAGACCGTAACACCTTTTCAATCTGATTGTTTAATTCACCATTTTAAACCTTATTTTCACCTCAAAATCTCAACTTTCAGTCCTATCATTAATCTCTATTTCTAGTACTTAGTTTCTAGAACCAGTCCTTAATCATACGGTTTGATTTTTCTGATTTCGATCCCGATTCCAGTCCTTAGATCTTAGGTTCCACTCCTAATTTACCAATTTCTTATAGTTCTAGATTTAAAAAAAAATCCCGATTTATAGTTTAGCTTTCAATTTCTAGCCCCAAAATTTAATCCACAATTATAATAAAAAAAATTTATTGAATTTTCAATCTAAAAATATCGTCTTACAATTCAAACTCAGATTACTTTAATCTTAGCCACCCGCTTTGCCCAAGGGAGCTTACGGAGAATACCCAGAAACAGGGCCGATCCTCCTTAGCATAGAGGGCCAATACCCTTTTTTTTTAATTTTCAGTAAGATTAGTATATTTTTTAATTAATTAGAGTTTCAATCGAATTAGTATATTCCAAATTAGTTTTCGTAGAATTAACATATTTGCATTCCTAGTAGTATTAGGAGACTTAATTAACTAGATTTCCAATGCACTTAGGATATTTAAATTAATTAGACTCCTAGTAGGATTAGGAGACCAAACTAATTAGTCCTCTAATAGGATCCAAAGACTTAATTAATTAGACTCATAATAGAATTAGAACACTTAAAATAATTAGATTCTGGTAGAAGTAAGACAGTATAAATAATTAGACTTCTATTATAAATAGGACAGTTAATTAAACTAAAAGCAAAAGGCCAAAAAAAATATAGCTAAAGTTAGGATAATACCAGGAATCCTACGCATAATTAGACTCCTAGTAGAATTAGGAGACCTAAATTCATCAGAACCAATGCAACAAAAGAGAACAGATTATCTAGACACCCGAGCGACCCAGTGTTGCTGACGTTAGCCGACCGACGATTCAGTAAAGAAGGAACCCACACCTCCTCAAAAGCATGATCAGTGATATAGCGTCGATAAATATCTGCAGCTGGCTGTTGGTGCGCGCCTTTTCTGGGTTCCTCTCGGTTCTTGTTGAATAAGTGGCTTCCAATTCTGTCCTGTTGGACTCTAGCGATGGGGTATATGTGATAAGGTGGGGATAAATAATAATAGGAGGAATTTTCTAGGATGATTCCTAGTTAATTTGCGATCACCAGCTGCAGATATTTATCGACGCTGCAACACATCAATGATCACGCGTTTAAATGGGTGTGGGTTACTTCTATACTGAATCGTCCGCCTGCAAACATCAGCACCAGTGTCCTCTTTTAATTAGATAGTTTCAGCTTTCTTTTTAGTTTCCCTTATTACGGTTATGGTTATTTTAATGTCCTGATGCTATCAGGAGTCCAATCATTTTCAGTTTCTCGATATCATTAAGAGTTCAATTAATATCAAAGTCCTGGTACTACTAAGAGTCTAATCAGTTTCAGTCTCCTACTGCTACTAGGAGTGCATGTGTATCAGTTCCAATAATATTCCAATTAAATAAAAGAGTCCAATTATATCGCAATTCTAGATGAAGCAGGTGTATCAATTATATAGCAATCACAACTAAAGTACTTAAGGTAATCTTACTAGCATTCTAATTTGAAGAAAACAAAGACTAATTTTTTTTATTACGGCTCTGATTGAAGCAATAAATCAATTTACTAAAATAGGAATAAATGATCAAGGCAACAAAATTAACTCTTTTTTTTAGAATCATAATCTACGGATCAATTATGGTAAAAATCAAACTAATAACAAACGAATTAACTTTCATAAATTCTGGTTGAGATAATAAATTGACTGAACTAGAAGACTGAATTGAATCAAAGTAAATAATGATATAAAGGCCTATTTGATGCAATTAGCCAATTATATTGAAATAGAAAAACTAACTATAACTAACTAATTAAGCCTAAACAATCTTTAAAAAAAGGAGGGTTGGGCCCGCTATGCTAAGGAGGATTGGCCTCATTCCCGAGTACCCTCCGTAAGCTCCCATGGACAAATCGGATGCCTGAGATAAAAGATAGGTCGATAGTTAAATAATAAAAGGAGAATTTTTAGAATTGAATTCGAAATTATAATAAGAAATTAGATTGAGAAACCTAAGTTATGAACATAAATTTATATATATATATATATATATATATATATATATATATATTGACGGTATGACAATATAGAATTAAATTATAGATTAAAATTTTAGGACTGAATTCGAGTCCGAAATAAGAAAAATCAGGTCGTATGATTAAGGACTGGTTCTAAACTCTGAGAGTCATAACCAAAAATTAATGATAGGACTGTAAATTAAGATTCTAGAGTAGAATCAGAGTATAAGGTGGTATATCAAACCGCTAGATTAAGGACCGATTCTAGAAACAGAGAACTAGAATCAGATATAGAGAATTTCGATCCGAAGAGGGTGCTACGGTCTAAAAATTAGAAATAGAATTGATTAATTAAACTGAGGGGAAATCCAAAGTCTAAAATAAAATTAAATTTTTACCTAGGGTCGGGGCTGCGGAGAAGAATCAACGAAGATTCGGGGGTTTGAATCTCGAAATAATGACTAATTTGCTCTATGGGCTTGTCCTCAGAGTTCTCTAGTTCCAAAGTCCCAAAAAAATTCCTTTCCCTCTCTCAAAATTGCCAGCCTCCCCTCTCTCTTCGAGAAAAAAAGTTTTTATAGGTTTTCATTCAATTACGCACCCATTTCCGGACATTTAACTGCATTGCGCGCCAATTTTTTGGCGCTTAATCGCTTTGAGTCGGTCACCGACTCAGTAAGCGACAGGCTGAATTACTCAGCGGGTTTCCTAGTCCTAACGAAATCAGGACTAATTGCACGCGTGATGAGACATGCATAATCCAATTAAGTGTGTAACCTGAAGTGCTTAATCGAGGAAACGTAGGGGTCAAGGGTAGGAGACTAGGTCAGGCATAGGCCAATTGTGCGCTAGTGGTGTAGCGCTCAATCTGATCGCGCGTCTGTTTCCAAGCGCATAATCGAGTCTCAAAACGGTCTGTGAAAGGAAGGTTGGTCTGAAAGGGGACTGATCGCGTGCTCATGGTTGTGCGCATGATCGACTTATGCGTGAGTTTTCAGGCGCTTAATTCAGGGTTGTCCGGTGTAGACACCTAAATTCGGCCCAAGGCCCGATCAACCTGTACTTCGGGAGAGATGTACCCCTGTGCTTCCGATGGCACCCCCCTGAACCCTTAGGAACCTACCTAGACCAGTAGGAATCACCCTAAGACCTTTTAGAGCCATTCCCCTAATCCTTAGAAGTCACCCCTACACCCTAGAATCCCTTCCCAGACCTAACTTAAACCCTTCTGGCGGTTGATGGGACGAGAGCTACCGAATTTCACACAGACCCGTACCATGGATGAGCCATATACCATTGGAAATAGGACTTCTCCAGCTTTCCAACAAGCCACAGATCACCCAATTTGGAGCTACGGTTCAAAAGTTATGGCCGTTTTAAGTTTCACATAAAATCATGAATTTTACACAGGCGTAGATATTACATACGCCCAGCCATTTTTACCCCAGATTACTCAGGCGTATATATTATATACGCCTGCCTATTTTGGGGAAAATTTGGTTGGGAGTATATAATATATATGCCCAGTATAGGTGGGACCCACCACGGGTTTCATCTTCTCAAAACTTCCCTGATTTTGGTGAAAATTACTGTTCCTAAACTGGGCGTATATAATATATACACCCAGCTTAGCTACGATGAATCGATCATCGATGCTCGAATTTCCTCCATCGAGTTTGACCCTTTGACCATCCCCTGGGTTGAGGTGGGTGTCTTGAGATTGGTTGCACCCCCTTTGAGCTTATTGGCAACCCTTAAGTCACCCATGGTCTCACCCCATCATCCGCCATTGAAACTAGTTTCCCAAAACCCTAGGACCTTGAAAACCCAAAAAACCTTAGATGGAGGATTACCTAATTGCTAAAAAAATTAGCTCTTAAGTAAGCCCCTAACCCATCCCTTCTCTATAAATAGAGAGGCCCCCCTCTTCCTTAAGGGTTGAATTTTTGTTGAAGGATTAGAGAAGTGCTTAAGAGAGAACCCTAGTGAGAGAAAATGTCAATATTTTCCAGAATTCTAGCATGCATACTTCACCTATTTCAACCCATTTCCACCATTAGATCACTCCCTTTTGCTAAAGTCTAGCCTCTAACTTCACTCTACACCCCTTACTTTATTGAATCCTAGCATTAGAACCCATTTTCACACCATTTAAGCCATCGGAAGCACGCCAAAGCGAAGATCTTCCACGGTGCAACAAGAGCCCGTGAGCTCCGGCTCACCCCTCTCTTCCTCTACCTTCTTGGTGTCTCCTCCATCCAAGGATTCAAGCCGTTACGCCGCCGAAATTTCAGTTTGGCTCAAAGCTTGATAGGACCGTATTACCTTCGGACAAGGGGAAACTCCGCCCCTTTTTATTTTTATTTTTGGCCATAGATAGAGACCACTACGTGCGGGTTGATCGGGTGCCTAAACCCTTCCCGATCGATAACCGAAGCCCCTACCCTAGAGCCTTTGGCAAAGACCAGTAAATCATAGTCATATTTAGCACTTCGGTGCTCAAAATATCGATTTGAAGGTTTCTCGGGTCACCAAAAGCTCCGGGTGGCGACTCTACATTTTATCCAAGGCGAGCACATCACCGCGACGGGTTCGAGAGGATCCACGGTCGCACAGATGGCGACTTCATTGGGACTTCACTCTTGTTGGCCTTTCCTTTTATTTTGTTATTTTACTAACCATGGTTATTTTTTGTTCTAATTTGCTGCTGTTTTTCGTTATTTTTTGTTGTTTTTACTAATGTACTCACCCCTACGATTCAGTCCTTTAAGTGCCTTAGCCGTTTGGCGGGCCTACTTGCGCCTTAAATTTCAGCTTTTACGATTCTAGTCATTTAAGCCGCCTTAGCCGTTTGGCCTCGCTTTCACGTCATTTAAATTTTCATTTACAAGCCTTAGCCGTTTGGCGGCCTACTTACTTTTATTTCGGTCATCATATTTCACCTTTGAACGCCGGCCCGTTGAGGCGGCACGGGTTTGTCATCCTTGACCCGATTTTGGACTTAATTTCACTCCCCTATAAAAATTTGTAATTAAAAGTGAACCAACAGTATGGGGACATAATTGAATTTATTTTTGCATTTTTGGGTAGTTTCCGGGGGGTTTAGTCACAGATACAATTTACGATTCGATGGCGGCAGCCCTAGTGGTGATGATCCCGAAAGAACCACCTTCGATTACTGAGAAGGCGCTTGCGCCGGAGGTATATCGGTTGGGTTGCCAATTCCGATCAAGCCATAAAACTCGCATTGGTGAGAGCGTAGAAAACCCAAAATTCAGCCGTGTATCCCTAGGAAACAGAAAGGAGGGACCCGATAACAAACACAGCAGTCCCCGGGAGCATTTCTCCCAAGAAACCAGTTCAAAGACCCACATTGACTTCGTCAACTATGCAATATAAGAACCTTTTGCGCGTATATAATATATACCAAAGAAAATAGCTCAGATTTACACAGTATATAATATATACACCTACCAAAATCCTCTTTAAGCCAAAGGATATAATATATATACCTCCACCACCCTAATTCCCTGATTAGCGGTATTAGTGTCCACGGTAGCCTCCCACATTGTCTAACACCCAATATGCCCCCGCCCAGTCAAAAGAAGGCGACTTCTTATTGATTTGCTCCGGGGGATCGGGTCATTTGCGTGGATTCCCTTGCCTTCAATAGAATGAAAGGGTTCCCTTTCGCTTCTTCCGAAGTGTGTCGGATCCCGCCGTGGGACCTACTAAAGGTACATATATCAAGAACGGAGTTGACCACAGGCACCGTGTCATCACCATCTAAGTAGAGGGGAGTTAATTGCAATTTGAGAAAAAAAAAAAAAAAAAAGAGAAAATCCTCATCTTCAAAAAAATCCACCTTAAAAAAAAAAAGGGAAAAAATCAATCAAAATCAAAAATAAAAAATCCCAAAATTCACTTTTCAAAACCAAAAAAAATCATTTTCCAAAACCCAAAAAAAAAAAACACACAAAGAAAAACAATCAAAAATATACCTTGGTGTGACCCGGACTACTCTGGCGACCTCAAACCACCGTAGGAGAAGAACCGAGAAGGTATTCGCCCTTATCCGACATCAATCAACACTCGTCGATCATGTCAAGAGCCGATACATCGCCTCATCCCTTCCCATTCCCGTATAGGAGAAGACCCTACCTCAGACACCTTCACCCAAGCAGTTCGATATCACGGGCCCATTTGGAGCGCCTGTGTTCACTTCCACCTCATCCCCTTCCTTACATTCCCCAAACATACCCTTTCTCATCCCCATCAAACCCCTCATTTCCCAACCGATCCTTACATCCCCATCTCCCATCCAAACACCATTACGCATCCCCATACTTCCAAAGACCCCCAGAGTCCCATCCCCACCTACTTCCCACATTCCATCCCTCTCATCACCCATGCCCCCAACATCCTACATCCATCCACCCCATCTCACATACCATTCCCACCACATGGCCCATCCACATCCCAACATACCCCCCATTTACCCCTCATGCCCAATTTCTCCCAACCACCTCCATCCTTAAGTGATCCATCACCCCCAATCTCACACCCAGTCCATGCCCTTGATGGAGGACATGAGAACGATGTATGCCCTGTAATGCTTCTCGCAACCCTACCTCTCAAACCCCATCCAAATTTCCAAACCTCCATACCCCATTCCTCCCTAACCATGCCCAACCACCCATCGTCCATACCTCCCAAAATCCCCCACCTCAATTCCTGCACTCCAAACCCACATTAAATCCATGGGCCCCAGCCCAAACACCTCTAGAGACATGGGCCCAAGCCCAAGCTTATCAAGCCCAGGCCCCAGCCCAAACACCTCCAAACCCATGGGCTCAAGCCCAAACCCTGTGCCTGCACTCCAAGACCTCAAACCCATGGGCCCAAGCCCAAGCCCACTGCACCTGCATCAACTCCAAGCCCCCCAGAGCCCATGGACCCAAACCTACCAAACTCAAACCCAGGGCCCATGGACCAAACCCAGCCCCCTCATGGCCCAGTAGCCCAAACTCAACAAGTCCCATTGGCCCAAAGTCATATTAATCCCCACACCCAGGCCCAGGGCCCGTCGACTCGAGCCTTCCAAAACCATCAAACCCAAATCCCTCAAACCCAAGGCCCATCCGCCCACGCTCATCAAAGCCCATTCACTAACCCCATACCCCCTCACCAATACCCTTCATTCACCTATACCCCTTACGCCCCCATCCCACCTCCAACGGGAAATCCAATCCATCCCATTCCTCAAAACCACAACATCCCGCCATCTCAATCACACCCCCATCACCCCCAGAATGTGCCACCAACTCAGCACATCACTTACCCACAAAACGCTCACCCATTTATCCCTTCTCATCCCCTATAAACTATGTGGCCCCACCAAGTCATCCAACCCTTCACCCCCCAAGTCCAAATAGCAGAGCTCGCCCCTCACCAATACCACGACCAACAGTACGAGGAGGATGAGATTCGCAACAGTGGAGGAACTGCCAGTTTTAACCCTCCCGGGCCCACCATCATCACACCTAGGGTCGAACCAAATCAAGGGGAAGCGGTCCCCGCCACAGCCTCGAAGGAACCAGAGCAGCTGAAAGAACAGATAGACAGAATACAGAAGCAGCTGATGAAGATGGGAGGAATGGAACTACACTCGACGGACTTTTCAGACTTATGTCTGTTCTCTGACGTCCCCCTGCCACAGAAATTCAAGATGCCATCATTTGATAAGTATAATGGCACTGGCAACCCCATCGCCCACTTGAAATCTTACTGCGGGGATATGTGCCAGTATGGCGGAGATGAACGACTCCTCATCAAAGTGTTCCAGAAGAGTTTGACGGGCCCGGCACTGAGATGGTTCACATCCCTGGAACCATCCATGATAAAAAATTGGAAAGATCTGACACGCTTATTTCAAGAACAATATGTCTATAACATGGACATAGAACCAAGGAAGTCGGACTTGGCCCGATTAAAGCAAAGACATGATGAAACATTCAGTGCTTACTTAGGGAGGTGGAGGGCCTTAGCCGCTCAGGTAACTCAATTCCGATGATGAAGCGATTGAATTGATAACCAAGGAGCCCTCCCGGTCATCGCAGATTTTTAGTATATCAACATCAAGTTTTTGATCCGGTCCAGAAATGCTAACCGAAAGACGCCATTAGAGAGGCAGTTAGGAAGGAATCGTAGCAAGGGCCCGGAGTTCAAAAGCCTCGAACCAAGAATTGAAAGAAGACCCGGGGAGAGAGGTACAACATTGTTTACCCCAGGCCAATACCAACGCCCCGATACAACTCCGGGTTACACAACCGCCCGACCCGTTTTGAGCAAGTACCAAGGCCAAACAACGGACCAAGAGCCCGTTTACCGGAACGGATGAAAGCAGCGTTTGAGCAGTATTCACCCGTTGGGGCAATCCTTGAGTGTCTTACTTGCGGTGTTACTACGAAGGCCTGGTCAATTTACTCTAACCTCGCCCCCCACCCCACCCAATACCAAGGAATTATGATCCGAATCTACATTGCAATTTCCACCAGGGACCGGGTCACCCTACGGACCGGTGCTTCCCGTTAAAGCATGAGGTCCAAGATCTGATAGAGGCGGGAAAGATCATACTCCCGCCACTTCCCCAAGGGCAGAACCAGAATATCCATCAAGCCCCTCTACCACCGCACTTAGGAGGCCCCAGGCCTAACATACATTGGATAGAGGAAGAAGAGTTTGACCCTTCAGATTATATTAGCAATCAGGAGGAATTTTCACTCCCCAGGCCAAACGAAGATGAACTGTTTGTTGGGGTGATCGAGCCACTGTATCTTGCCGATTATTTTCCCACACCAGCTTGCCAAGAGGAGCCCTTAGATTTAGGGTAGTATTTTTCCACCCCCGCTCCCGCCTATCAAATCCAAACACAAACAACCCCGCCGCAATCATACGCATATCCACCCCACACCCTTCCGTCACACATAAATCATCCTGTTCCTTACGCAATTCCGCCATCCCCATATTATCCTACCCCATACACACCCTCAAGTCCCTCCACCCAATACAATGCTCCGCCATCCTCAAGTCACCCCATGCCATACACGCCTTCAAGTCCCGCCACCCAATTTACCCCATACACCCCTCCATCACCCCCGAATTACCCCGCTCCATGCACCACTCCATCATCCTCAATCTATCCCATTTCATCTACCAACCCATCATCATCCCACCATGCCACAAACCCTTTATATCCCCCCATTCCACCCACTACCCCGCCATGTCCCGGTCATCCCGCTCAATGCACAACTCCATCGCCCCCAATTTACCCCACTTCATCCACAAACCCGTCACCATCCCATCATACCTCCCCATATACAAATCCTTCATACCCCCATCATCCCCCGCCCACCACACCTCAAACGTCTCCCATCCCTCCAAACCACACACTCCCGCCATCCTTCGCTATTTTGGCCCTAATCCAACTACACCACCACTTAGACAAGCAACCCCTCACCTAATCCCCTCATCACCCAATCACCATTGGTCCTACCATGCCCGTGTAACGCCAAGACAAGCCCCTCGTGCCCATAACTCCAATTTCATAATTCCCCACTACCATTCCACCCCCATTGAGTTAACTCGGTCGGACCCGAGAAACCAGATATCCGCCCAATCCTCCCCGAATCCTCACGCACCCCATTTCTCATCCCAAAACCTATGACTTATGACTCAGTACCTATGAGCTATGAACAGATGGACATGAATGCTTGGATGCAACCAAGAAGAGGTCATGAATTTGTTACTCGATCGGTGATTTCAAATAAGCATTAGGGGCAGTCAAAGGGGAAGAAAAGAAGAAAGAGCAGGCCACAGGAAATCCCTTTGAAAAAATGGCCAGGGAACATATACAGGAGACACAGCTCAAGAGAACGCCCGCACATATTACCGTGTAGGATTTATTGATCACGTCTCCACTCCGCTTTCAAGCCTTAATGGGAGCGCTCAAGGACGCGCATGTCTCCACCCATGTAACTCCAGATGAAGTAGGGGAAATAATAGGGCAAGTGTTGGCCCCAAACGCCATCTCTTTCACTGATGCAGACCTATCGATCTAGGGGAATGACCATTCTAAACCCCTGAATATAACAGTGGAAGTAGGGAACTTGGTGGTGCCATTGGTCCTGATCGACAACGGGTCGGCGCTGAATGTATGCCCTCTAAGGACGGCAATCAAAATTGGGGCAAACCCCGACACCTTCCGACCATCCATATCAAGCGCATGGGGATTCGACAACACTAGAAGGGAAATCATAGGAGAAGTAGACCTTGACCTGATCCTCAGACCGCAAACCTTCACCACCCCCTTTCAAGTGATGGACATCAAGTCTACCTTCAATCTGCTATTGGGCCGGCCATAGATACATAAGCTAGGAGCGATACCATCTACTCTACACCAAAAGCTCTGATTCATTTCAGAAGGAAAAATTATCACCATCCTAGGTGAGAGCAGAGAAGACATGGGGAAGAGCACTCTGCACATTGAGAATCCGAAAGTGTTGAACATACCGCACACAGCTGAGGACGCCGATCTCCATCGATTTGAGTACGACTTCTCGAATGTTACCCTCGAACCAACTGAAAAGACCCCGGATAAAACTGGAGGAGGAATGGATGCAGCTGTGTTCATGCTCCACAGATGGGGCCATCAAAAAGGGAAAGGACTGGGCCCGCGCCTTCAAGGAAGAAGAGACCCCGTCAAGGCCAAGGGGCAACAAACTAAATTCGGCTTAGGCTACAGGCCCAGAGAAGAGGAAGTCAGAGAAGCCAAGGAGAAGATGAGAGCCACAGCAGCCGCCAAGGCCAGAGGAATCATCTTGGAAGAGGAACCTCACGCTCGCCCCCACATCCGCGAAACCTTTGTGAGCGCCGGGGTAGTAAAAATTGATCTGAATGGGGAGACGAGGGTAACCCCGCATAAGCCTACTTCAATCCACCCCACCAATCCCTACATCATCCCCCCAGACTTCGAAATGGACTTAGCCGCCCTTTCCTTGTTTGAAGAAGAAGTGCCCCGATCCACCCCTCACTTCAGCACCAACCACTCTGGGCCCCTCCTAACCGTAGAGAACAAGGTCCCGGAGGATCCCTCTGTAAATATGTTGAGGGAAGAATTGCAAGAGCCTACCGATGCCGCTCCTGATCAAAGAGGTAAAGGCCAAGCCTCGCAGGTGAGTAACTGGGCATCCTTACCCCAACTCTTGAGAGCCGCCAAATGCCATGAAAATGGCACCGACTCTCCAAAAAAAAATAACCTATAAAAAGTGAGGTTAGCCTCTGGACCACTCTACCTTGTATATATAGAGATCCACCTCGCCAGGGGCTGACCTCCGAAAAAATACAAAAGATCATAAAAATAGAAAAAATACCAATTCTAAAAATATTGTCCTTTAAAATTTCCAATAAAATTAAAATTAATGTCGTGATACCCGTCCCACGTGAAGCCAACCCCTTCCCTGTAGAAATACAAGAAGAGGTAGGAGTCACGAGTCTGGACGAGGAAGGCCAAACCGACGAGCTCCCCAATGAGCTCCTCAAACAATTTGCCGATTTTGAGCATGGCCCTACCCCGATCGTCAAAGAGACAGAGGACGTCAATTTGGGCACCACAGAGGCCCCCAGAATCACCAAAATCGGAACGTCACTGTCCCCTGAGGAGAGGAAAGGTATGATAGACTTCCTTCGATCATACCAAGACGTCTTCGAATGGTTGTATGAAGACATGCCTGGTTTAGATACCGATCTGGTTGAGCATGAGTTGCCACTCTACCCCGATGTTAAGCCGGTGAAACAGAAGCTGAGGCGACTCCGACCCGAATGGATGTTGAAGGTGAAGGATGAGATCATTAAAGAGTATGACGCAGGGTTCCTCATGGTATCCAAGTACCCGCAGTGGCTAGCCAATATCGTCCCCGTACCTAAGAAGGATGGAAAGGTTCGAATGTGTATCGACTTCCGAAATCTCAACAAGGCAAGCCCTAAGGACGATTTCCCACTGCCACACATCGACATCTTGGTCGATAACACTGCAAAGCACGGGATGCTCTCGTTTATGGATGGATCCTCAGGATACAATCAGATAAAGATGCTAGAGGTTGATCGCGAGAAGACAGCGTTCATTACCCCCTGGGGAACCTTCTGCTACAAAGTAATGCCATTCGAGCTGAAGAATGCTGGGGCAACCTATCAAAGAGCAATGACGGCCCTGTTCCACTACATGATGCACCAAGAGATCGAAGTATACGTTGACGACATGATTGCCAAATCGCCAGAAAGGGAGGACCACTTGATAAACCTGCAGAAGCTATTCGAGAGGCTGAGAAAATACAGATTGCAGTTGAATCCCCATAAATGCGCGTTTGGCGCTATGTCCGGAAAGCTACTGGGCTTTATTGTCAGTAGGAGAGGGATCGAGGTCGATCCGACCAAGATCAAGGCCATCACTAAGATGCCACCACCATCTACAGAGAAGGAAGTCAGAGGCTTCTTAGGCAGGATCCAGTACATCAGCCGATTCATCGCATAGTTAACTCCGATATGCGCACCAATCTTCAAGCTACTGAGAAAGGACTCACCAGTTGAGTGGAATGATGACTGCCAGGCTGCATTTGACAAGATTAAAGGTTATCTCCTGAAACCTCCGATATTGGTACCACCCGTACCTGATAGACCCCTGATAAGGTGCTTGTCTTCGACTGAGTTTTCCATGGGCTGTGTTAGGACAGCATGATGAGACAGGAAGGAGAGAGCAGGCCATCTATTACCTAAGCAAGAAATTCACTGATTACGAGACGCACTATTCTCATCTGGAGAAAGCATGCCTGGCGCTCGTTTGGGCTACTCAGAGACTTCGACACTACCTGTTATCCTAGGCCGTTCTACTTCTAGCACGGATGGATCCGTTGAAGTACCTATTCGAGAAACCTACTCTCACTGGCCGAACCACACGTTGGCATTACTTATGTCACCCAGAAGTCGATTAAGGGGCAAGCACTCGCCGATCATCTTGCTGAGAACCCTCTGCCAAACTATGAGCCTCTAAGGACCGAATTCCTCGATGAAGACATTTTGTTCATGACCAACGAGGATACAAAGGAAACGGAGGAGCCCTGGGTAATGCACTTCGATGGGGCATCGCATGTTGAGGGCCAGGGAGTTGGCGCCATTCTTATCTCACCAAAAGGATCCCATATACCCATCTCAATCAAATTGAACTTCCCATGCACCAACAATATGGCCGAGTATGAGGCCTGTACAGCTGGTTTACAGGTGGCTCTTGATCTAAATATAACTCACCTTAGGGTCTTTGGAGATTCACAGTTAATTATATGCCAAACCAACGGGGATTGGAAGACCAAGGATGAGAAACTGATCCCATACCATGAACATCTGGAGGATCTGATAACTTGCTTTGAGGAAGTCACCTTCTCTTATGTGTCACGAGCAAGAAATTGGTTTGCTGACGCCCTGGCTACCCTGGCCTCTATGGTTGAGATTCCATATGGAGTGGTGATGAAGCCGATCATGATAGAGCAGAGGAACGAACCGGCTTTCATCACTGATCGAAGGACCCTACGGAGATAGAGGATGAACCACCACAGTTCTCGGACATCAAGAATTTCCTTGAGACCCTAACGTCCCGGAAGGAACATCAAAGGTAGACAAACGCACCATCCAAATGATTGGCAACAAACTACGTCATCTCTGCGGCGATCTCACCTGTATTACAATATTCTACTCCGATGCCTAACCCGAAAGAAGCGGTTGAGATCATAAGGAGATTCATGAAGGTCTGCAGAGCCCGTCGTGACACATGCTTGCTAAGAAAATTCTAAGGCAAGGATACTTTTGGACTACTTTGGAGACTAATTGCTGCAAGCACGTACAGAAGTGCTAGAAATGCCAAGAGCACTCCAGCCTAATACACACTCCGGCCATTGACTTGCACAGCATGGCCACCCCTTGGCCGTCCAATCCTAAGGCTTCCAATGGACATCAATTCATCCTCGTCGCTGTGGAATACTTTACAAAATGGGTAGAGGCGGCCTCCTATACGAGCATTAAAGCTACCCATGTTGAGAAGTTCATCAGGAACAACATCATTTGCAGATTCGGCGTACCCAAAGATATCATCACTGATAATGGCACTAATTTCGCTAATAGGCGCATCCGGGCCTTGTGTGAGCGATTCAAGATCAAGCATCATCGTTCATCCCCGTACAGGCCTCAGACGAATGGAGCAGTAGAGGCAGCCAACAAAACTCTGATCCGCATCCTGGAGAAGATGGTAGTTACTTACAGAGATTGGAGTGAGCAGTTACCCTTTGCACTTTGGGCCTATAGAACGTCTATCCGCACCGCAACAGGGGCAGCATCATTCTCCCTTGTGTATGGGAACGAGGCCGTGCTACCCGTTGAGGTCGAGGTACCATCACTCTGTATCCTTTTAGAATCCCATCTACCTGAAGCTGAGAGGGAAAGAGCCCGTTTTGAACAGCTAAACTTGATTGACGAGAAAAGACTCCTAGCCTTATGCCACACTCAGGTCTATCAGAGGAGAATTGCACGTGCTTACAATAAGTGCGTCCGCGGTCGAGACCTGAAGATAGGAGATACTGTACTGAAGAAAATTTTTCCGTCTCTCCACGCTGATCCGAGAGGAAAGTTTAGGCCAAATTGGGAAGGACCCTACTTCATCCGAGAGGTTCTGCCAGGATACGCTGTTCGCCTCGCCACCATGGACGGAGACCACTTTCCTGATCCCATCAACGCTGGATACCTCTGTAAGTTCTACTCGTAGGTCTTGGGACAAGGTAAGTTTTGATAAAAGAAGATGTGTGACCGCTTAAGGGCTCCATAAAAGAGGCCATCATTTCAAAGTCAAGTGGCCAAAAAGAATATTCTCTGAAAACCTTCACCCCTTTTTTGCTACACACTTCGGGCCAACAACCATTTCTTTCATATACCCCACCCAAAATTCCAAAAAAGAAGAAGAAGAGAAGGGAGGAAAAATCCAAACCAAAAGAAGAAGGAGAAGGCGCCCCCCCAAAAAAAAAAACAACAACAAAGAAGAAGAGGGGTACCCCAAAAAAAAAAAAAAACACCCCAAAGAATGAATGATGACTGGGGCATAAAAAAGCCTTTGGAAAGAAAGAGGAGCCCCCGATCTAGAAATCACTCCAGACTTAGATCCAAATCCCCAGAAAAACCCAACCTGTTTGAACCCTAACCACATTACAACCCGGAAGAAAGTCATCTTTAAGGTCCACAAGCGGTTATAACATCTACTGCATCAGAATAAGCCGAGTTAACAAACCACACAGAACTTCATTCAGCCGGCTATGACAGAATCGACGCCCATGTCGTGGCTTTTTGGTTCTTAAAAAAAAAAAAAAAAAAAAAAAAAAAAAAGAAGAAAAACATTAATTTGAGTTCAAAGCAAGACGGACGTGGTGAAAACCCGAAAGGGCGCCACGGGTAAAAACAGCGAACTCACGCGGACCAGGTGAAAACCTGAAAGGGCACCTAGGGTAAGAGAGCGAACCCATGGACATGGTGAAAACCCGAAAGGGCGCTATGGGTAAAAACAGGGATGACAGGCATGGCGAAAACCCGTCTTGGGCGCTATGAGAAAAAAATGTCAAGAAAAGAGAGATTAGGAGAAGACCTATCCTAGCCCGCCTATTTCAGTTTGGATCCCTTAAGCCTCTTCTCCCCTTTGATGGGCCGCTCCTGTTGGAAATTGGATCGGATCCCAATCAAGTACGTCGTCTCTACTGCAGCGTCTGACGCATGACCAAAAGGAAAGACAGAGGACTGAACCAATCCCAGGGCAGCTAACCTTCCCATGTTTAAAGGAAAAAACTTGTGCCTCACCAACAGGGTTCGACCATGCTCAAAATAGGACCCACTGATTTGGCTCCATAAAAAACCTCACCCTGTGAGGAAGAAAATTTCAAAAAAGATAATAGATTTTCTTTTCTCATAAAAAACCTCACCCTGTGAGGAAGAAAATTCTAAAAAAGATAATAGATTTCTCTTTCCCATAAAAAACCTCACCCTTTCCCATAAAAAACCTCACCCAGAGGAAGAAAATTCTAAAAGATAATAGATTTCCCTTTCCATAAAAACCTCACCACAGAAGAAAATTCAAAAAGATAATAGATTTCCCTTTCCCATAAAAAACTCACCACAGGAAGAAAATTCAAAAGAAAATAGATTTCCTTTCCATAAAAACCTCACCACAGAGGAAGAAAATTCCAAAAAAGAAAATAGATTTCCCTTTCCCATAAAAAGCCTCACACTGCGGAGGAAATTCCAAAAAAGAAAATAGATTTCCCTTTTCCATAAAAAGCCTCACACTGCGGAGGAAATTCCAAAAAAGAAAATAGATTTTCCTTTTCCATAAAAAGCCTCACACTGTGGAGGAGAAAATTCCAAAAACAAAAAAAAAAGAGAAGAAGAAAATAGATTCCCCTTGTCCATAAACAAAAAAAGAGAGAAACCTCACTAGGTGAAAAAAAAGAGAAAAAAAAATCCCATAAAAAGTCTTACATTGCAGAATAATAAAAAGAAAAACAAGAGCGCATGTATAGATTTCATTCCCTTTCTTTACAAGTGTTGCCCGCTGAGTGTCATGTCCCAAAAAGATAACGACATGACACACTTTCTATTTTGCTGCTTTCTTTACAACAAAAAACAAAGCCCAAAATGTATATAGCTGTGTATATATGAAAAAAGAAGAAGAAAAGAACAGAAAAAGATAACCCAAAAAGAGATCTCTGTTAGGGGGCTTTCCCCCCCTGTGTATATGATCTATGATATGTGCAGGAACAGGTCAAGGGCCGGGAGCATGCTTCAAAGCGCTAATCTCTGCAAGCAGGGAGTCCTCACGGGCATTTCGATCAGACATCCACCTACCATGAAGACTCTTCTGCCGTCTCCGTGAAGCTTCAGCTGCGCTGCGGGACTCAGTCAAAAGACCAGTCAACCGAAGAGCCTCGCTCTCGGCTATAACGGCTCTCACCTCCGCAATATCAGCTCTGACCCTTTCTTTCTCCAAAGTCTCGATCAAAGTCAGCCTCTCTACGGAAAGGGACTCGATCCGGGTTCGAAGCATCGCTTCCTTACATGGCTAGGGCCCTGTCTCTACCACATCTACTAAGTGGGCTAGAGTAGGCAATTCCTCGATACTAGCCAACCTCGTAACTGAAGAGACAACGCCCGAACCAAGCTACACATATGCACCGACAAGGTGTTTTCGAGGGCAGCTATGCGATCAAGATCACTAAGAGAACCGCGAGAGAATATCGAGAGAGCACGGGTGGCCTCATGCACACGGCATCGAGTATACCCAAATTGGCGAGCACCCGAGATGGAAAGTAGTATGTGCTCATCAACCCCAAAAGTGTGATGCCCTCACAATCGAGCGGACAATCGGAAGGTGTCGTCCATCCAGAAGTTGCTGATCAGCTAGATCGAGATAGCCACAGGCTCAGTTCCTCGACGCTCCCACCAGGCAGTCTCAAACTCTGGATCAGAAAACCCCGAGCCACATCCCCTCTAATCAAGCAGAATCTTGGCACAGGCCCCATGATAGCCAAATGCTCTCCTAACCAGATCTGAATAAGAAGCGGGCTCTCGCTGAGAATCCCAACCCGGCTCGAGGTCGCAGCATCCAAGCCTCGATACATCTCCGCCAGGACCATGTGTACCAATGAGCGACCTCCCTCCAGTTCAGTCAAAACATCACATAGCCCGAGGGAAAAGCTCTCACCCCCAGTGAAGAAGAGAACCTCCGACAGCAAATAAAGGGCAAAGGCCTTCACATTGAAGGGATCTCGAATAGGCAACTTTCGAAGGCTCGAGTCACTGAAAAGTTCTCTCAGGAATTTCACCGAACACCTGGTGGGCCCTCCGGCGAAACATTTCTCATATCCACCCTTCTTCAAGCCAAGGACCGCGTGGACCGCCTTTGCATACCCCGGTTTGGGCACTACTTTGGCAAGGCCTCGATGCATCTTCAAGACAGTGAGGGAGGCTAACTCTTCCAAAGTTGGGGTCAGCTCCCTAGACCCAAATTTAAAAACATGGGCCCTATGGTCCCATGATGCCAAAGCCGCCTGTAGTAGGTTGGGCAACAGAGGAACAGCGAGGAGAGAAGAAAGGCAGGACAACCCAGGCCATTCAATAGCAAGCTCGCTCTCAGCCAAACTATCATGCCATTTTTGCAAAAAATTTGGGCCCCGGGTCCAAAGCAGGAAGTATCTACCCGTATAAAGCTTGGGCCCCCTCTTGAAGGCAGGTCCATTGGCATGCAAAGAGGTTCTTTAACGGTCAATATATGGCGATGGGCCCACTAGAAAAGAGGGAGAGAAAGAAAATAAAAGGAGGGCAAAACGGCCAAACCAAAGTAAAAGAGGAGACAAGGAGGAACGGTAGCGGGTTATAAGGAGCCATTGAGTTCAATCTATAGCGTATATATTATATCGCCAAGAGCAAATAGAACAATTTTTTGCAGGCGTATATAATATATACGCCCGACTATCAATTCTTGAATGTTATTTGGCGTATATATATATATCTTGATTTAAGCCAGTGGTAAGGCCCCCTCCTTTGGTCTATTTCTTTGCCCAAGGAGGGGCGTAGTTATTTTGGCCCACCTTTTTCGTCGTGAGCGCACATGGCGCCATGCCACACCATGAGAAACACCCGGGTGGCGCGTGCGCCCGTAGAGTCTATCTGAAAGTCACTGCATGATCAACCTCATCATTGTTGGAAATCCCCTCATATTTTCGGGATATGCATTGTGACGAAGGCATGATCGTAAGAAGAAGGGCCGAAATAGCCTCTGGCCCCAAGTGAAACGATTCATTGTGTCTCGAGCGCTCCTCCGGCCTTAGTATGAGATGCAACCAGGATAGCGCCTCCTCACCTCCTCTAATCGCCAAGACACCCATATGTCCAACTTCGATCGTTGGTCGTAAAGATGGTACCCCCCATTTTCCTTTTGTTTTTTGATGCCCTCATTATATCTCCGCCTCATCCGATTGATGCCTTTTGCTTGCACTGCCGACATTATGTTCCGAGGCTTGGTTTGACCTCCGGTTTTTGTCCTTCTGTGGTGAAGGACCGCTCAAACCGCCGGTTTGGGGACGTCATTTCACCCTGAAGAGCCGAGCACGGCCTATTTAAAAGCACGATAGAGCATTGAGACGCCCAGACGGCATTCCACATGGCCGTGGCGTAGATGGCCTTCACGCGAAGGGTCTATGATCACTGGGTCCGCCCGAGGAGTGACATACCCGCACTCCGGGTAGGGAGGAGGTGATTCAGCTGTTAGGGGCCTATCCGTTCTCAGGGAACGTTCGGGGCTCGGAGGTCAAACTATCCTGGTTGGTTGATCAGTTTGGGCCTAATGAGTTAGTGGACCAGGGGCAGCCTGATATGGACATTTACATTGAGCCTGCACACGCACTTATGCTGGCCCGCATCTCCTTACTGTTCCTCCTGGGCAAGACTCTCAAAAATGTATATATATATGCACTAATCCAAAAAGAAAGAACCATGTGTAGGCACTAAAAAAAAAGGAAAAAAAAAAAGAAGAATGTGTGTGTGTACTAAAAAACAAAAAATCATGTGTGTGTGGGTACTGACCCAAGAAAAAAAGAGATGTGTGTGTATACAAAAAAAAAAACGAAAAAAAACCATGTGCGAGTATACTAATCCAAAAAAAAATAATGACGTGTGTATGTGTACTAAAAAAAAAAAAAGATGTGTACTAAAAAAAAAGAAAACAAAAAATGTGTAACTCATTAACAAATGTGTGTAACCAAAAAATAATTCAAACCAAAAAAAAAAAAGTGTGCGTATAAATATAGGCATCTCTTTTCTTTTGCATATTAATCCAAACCAAAAAAAATGTGTGTATAAATATAGGCATCTCTTTTCTTTTGCATATTAAATCCAAACCAAAAAATGTGTGTATAAATATAGGCATCTCTTTTCTTTTGCATATTAATCCAAACCAAAAAATGTGTGTATAAATATAGGCGTCTCTTTTCCTTTGGGTTAGTAATAAAAAAAAAAAGGAAGCAAAAAAAAAAAAAAAAAAAAAAAAAAAAAAAAAAAACAACAACAACTAAAACAACAAAAAAGAAAAGAAAAGAAGAAGCAAAAAAAAAAGAGAGAAAAGGAGAAAAAGGAAATATAGGCATCACAAAGCATTTCATCAAAAAGAAAAGAAAGAGGCAATAGCATCAAAAAATTTGAAAGAAAAATAAGGGGAAGGTAATGGTTACCTACAATGGGAGAGAAAAACTAGTAGCGACGGAGGATAGGCGCCTTTCGATCCACACCTGCGGCCGCCGGTAATAGAACTCAAGCCAAATCAAATGAAAAAAACCTAAAGGGTTGTCCCGGACTCAAGAGGAAAGGAGGGAGGAAGAGAGAATTTGAAAAGGGGGGCCCCTTTTGTGCTCGCTCGGCGCCAGAATCGCCAGTTTTAGACAGGCGTATATATATATCACCATTTTTCGCCAGATTTTGGTCAGGCATATATATTATATACGCTCGACCAAAAATGGCTGTTTTTAAACTGCCCGACCTCCTTTTTTCGATTTTAAGGCCCAACGGCCCCCTTGTATGCTATGGACCTCAATCCGGACCCCCTTCGAGGCCCACGTGTCGTCGGCCATGGTGCACGCATCCCCAAATGACCTTTCGAGTTTCCTTCAATTGGCCCAAAGGGACCATGTTATAACAAACGGATCCAGATCCGTAGGCACCCACCTAATGCGCCCACAAAATCAAAAAAAGAGAAAAAAATAAAAGAGAAAGAAAAATAAAAAAATACAACGCTGGTTCTCACAAGAGCCTCGCAACGTCTGTTTGCCCCCCCCCCCCCCAAGAGCCGGGTTAAATCAATTCGGAATGATCGGGTTCACCCGAAAGTTCTCGAACCCCGTTTCATGCAGGGACACTTTGTACCTGATCCGGCAGGCAAATGAATTTCATTCATCACCGGGAGCATACACTTAGCCCCAGATCTCCCCCAGCATAAGTCAAGGCCTGATCCGGCAGGCAAACTAAGAACCCATCACCGGAATGCACACGTCCCTAAGGTATATCGACATGGCAAGTTGATTCGCCTAAGGATGCGTGCAAAAATAAAGGCAGCTTGAGCATGCCCGGAGTCTCAATCAAAACAAAAAAAAAAAAGAAAAAAAGGAAGAAAGAAAAGGAGAAGAAATAACAACTTGTTGCTGCTTAGTGAAAACCTTGAGTGGGTTGACCCCACCTTCCGGCAGTCACTCTGGTCATCCGCCTTCGGATTGGTATTGACCAAGAGTGCCCCCGACTTCAGACCATTCGAAAAAGTCTATTGTCAGTCGAAACTGACCCGTCAAAAATGAAATTACAAAACAACCAAACTATGTGCGAGCATACAGACCAAAGGGCTCTTTTCCCTTTTTATTTCCTTTTACACAGGCTTAAAACTCCAGGCACTTGGTCCCCTGCTGAATGTACTTGGGTATGGTCACTTGCATTGTCCTCATAAATTGTACCTTAGGGTCGAGGCTTCTGTTCGCGCCTATTTGCTGCTTATCGCCCCTGATGGGTGTCTGTCTGTCCATAGTTAGTAGGATGTGATTTCATTAGGGATGGAGGCTGGAAATTAGCCATCTCTTTCGAGGGATGTCTGGTTCTAACCCGATCTTTTCAGCTTTGTCTCAAGTTAAGGCATTCCGATTCATGTGAATCAGGGGCACCTCACCACTGGAACGAGCACATCCCCTAGGTGCACCTATCCCTGGCAGAGCGCACGCATTCTTAAAGCGTATCAATTGACATTTGATCCACTTAAAGAGTTGTGCAAAAATAAAGTTGTCAGAGATCATCGAGCTCTGCTTAGAGGCCTCGAAACAAAAGAAAATTCAAAAAATGACACAAAAAAATTATTCAGAAAATGAGCATTCATTCCCAAGAAGTGTTGCGACATCAATATTCGCTCCACTCGGATATATCATGCTAAAGCAACCCCGAGGTTGATGGGTTCGCCCAGAAACTCCGAGCCTTACCTAGGTAAGGGCACCTGTGGCCAACCCAGTGGAGCTGTCAATATCCCATAGGATTGGACACAGTTTGAAGGCCTTCGCTTTATGTGCTTCGCATCAATTCCGAAGCATAGATCGATCATCCCGTTTCATGGAGCTGTCTGGTTCAGATTAAGACTCAACATCACAAATCTATAATTTCCCTTAGGAAGTGGACGATATCCCAGCTAGCGGGCTTACACTTTTTGTGATCATCGCAGTTATGCCCAGTAATGTCGCAATGCGCTTGGGGACTGTTAGCTCTGAGGTACGGACGATATCCCGACATGAGAGGGCTTACGTACACTCACCACCACCATGGATGTTTGAGAATTGAGTTGAACCAGGCGGACCCATCAAACGTACCTTGGACCTCTTCCGATGTCTCTTGTCTTTGGCATCCGATCATTAGTGATCGAATACCAAAGAGGGGCATCTGTAGACACCCAAATTCGACCCAAGGCCCGATCAACCTGTACTTCGGGAGAGATGTACCCCTGTGCTTCCAATGGCACCCCCCTGAACCCTTAGGAACCTACCTAGACCAGTAGGAATCACCCTAAGACCTTTTAGAGTCATTCCCCTAATCCTTAGAAGTCACCCCTACACCCTAGAATCCCTTCCCAGACCTAACTTAAACCCTTTTGGCGGTTGATGAGAGGAGAGCTACAGAATTTCACACAGACTAGTACCATAGATGAGCCATATACCATAGGAAAGAGGACTTCTCCAAGTTTCCAACAAGCCAAAGATCACCCAATTTGGAGCTACGGTTCAAAAGTTATGGCCGTTTTAAGTTTCACATAAAATCATGAATTTTACACAGGCGTAGATATTACATGACCATTTTACCCAGTTACTCGAGGCGTATATATTATATCGCCAAGATAGGTGGGACCCACCACGGGTTTCATCTTCTCAAAACTTCCACGATTTTGGTGAAAATTATTGTTCTAAGCGTATATAATATATCGCTTGACTTAGCTCTGATAGCTCATCGATGGCTCAATTTCCTCCATCGAGTTTGACCCTTTGACCATCCCCTGGGTTGAGGTGGGTGTCTTGAGATTGGTTGCACCCCCGTTGAGGTTATTGGCAACCCTTAAGTCACCCATGGTCTCACCCCATCATCCGCCATTGAAACCAGTTTCCCAAAACCCTAGGACCTTGAAAACCCAAAAAACCTTAGATGGGGGATTACCTAATTGCTAAACCAATTAGCTCTTAAGTAAGCCCCTAACCCATCCCTTCTCTATAAATAGAGAGGGCCCCCTCTTCCTTAAGGGTTGAATAATTGTTGAAGGATTAGAGAAGTGCTTAAGAGAGAACCCTAGTGAGAGAAAATGCCAATATTTTCCAGAATTCCAGCATGCATACTTCACCTATTTCAACCCATTTCCACCATTAGATCACTCCCTTTTGCTAAAGTCTAGCCTCTAGCTTCACTCTACACCCCTTACTTTATTGAATCCTAGCATTAAAACCCATTTTCACACCATTTAAGCCATCGGAAGCACGCCAAAGCGAAGATCTTCCACGGTGCAACAAGGGCCCATGAGCTCCGGCTCACCCCTCTCTTCCTCTACCTTCTTGGTGTCTCCTCCGTCCAAGGATTCAAGCCGTTACGCCGCCGAAATTTCGGTTTGGCTCAAAGCTTGATAGGACCGTATTGCCTTCGGGCAAGGGGAAACTCCGCCCCTTTTTATTTTTATTTTTGGCCATAGATAGAGACCGCTACGTGCGGGTTGACCGGGTGCCTAAACCATTCCCGATCGATAACTGAAGCCCCTACCCTAGAGCCTTTGACAAAGACCGGTAAATCAGAGTCATATTTAGCACTTCGGTGCTTAAAATATCGATTTGAAGGTTTCTCGGGTCACCAAAAGCTCCGGGTGGCGACTCTACATTTTATCCAAGGCGAGCGCATCGCCGCGACGGATTCGAGAGGATCCACGGTCGCACATCCAGGTATGGTCTCAAGAATGGAATGCAAGACTATTATTTTAGTCTGCATTCCGACTATATACTATTGCTTAGTGTCTAGCCTCCCTACGTTGGGATCTGAGCCACAAAGTTATTATTTCAGCTTGTGTTTAGCCATGTACAGTTGCATGGTCTCATGTCGAGGGTTAAAAAGGTCAAGGGTTGACCAAACGAATTCGTGTACTTCGAGAGGGCGAAATAGGAGTGTCTACAGATGCCCCTCTTTCATGCGCTCTTGCTAAGTAAGAACGCGTCGAAGAAGTAGACAACCCTCTTTCGAGGTGCCTTCCCGTTTCTTTGGAATTCACAAATGTGAATTGGTGATGCTGACATGGCAAGCTTGGCTTTCTTATCTATCAGCATAAGCTAAAATAGAGCATTTGAAGGAAAAATGGTAGCTGTCGAAGGGCATATTCCAAGTCTGTGGGTGCATGGCGCATCCTATTGCATGGCGCGAGCTAACAGAGGGATTTTACACAATCGAGGTATCGGGGCATCAATCAAATGTCCAAAACAAGGTCCAGAGACCGATAATAAAGAGATGAAATAGTATGTAGTATCGAAAGCTTTTGCAAGTCATGTCAGACCGGGCGCGTCATTACTCACACCAATGCACGTCAAGTGTTCCGTTTCCAATACGCATTTGTAAGTTCTTAGATTGAGTATACTCATTGTTTGGCTTCCCAGGGGAATGGTTGATTTGGGCTAGTAATTGAAGTAAATTTTGTGAAGTGTGCTCAGTCGAATTTTGTGCAATGGCATATGCGCTCGATTCATCTGGAGTCAATTTTTTTTACACCTGAACAAGCAATCCTGTGCAGTGGCGTATGCGCTTGACTGCGAGTTCAGAGGGCTTTGAGATTTAAAGGTCAAGGCTAAGTGTAGTTGGTTGTGGTATTTAAAGAAAAGTGAGTCGCGTCTATGTATTTTGTTCGTTTTGTTCTTTTTCTTTTTTTTCTTTTTTTTACTTTGTAAGTAAGAGAAGAAAATTTTTGAAATAAAAGATTTTAAAATGATTAAGGGGTTTTGAAATTTTGGAGACTTTTAACTTAAGATCAATTCGGTGGTAAAATGACGGAAAATGTAGCTTCCGAGATGTCGCTGAGCAGATCCACCGGTATGGGATTTATGGACTCGACCGTTCATGTGGTTGTCAAGACGACACTTGGCATGTCGGGTAGTCCATCTAACCTTCTCGACAAATACTGATGATTGTCTCTTATGAGAGGACTACAGTAATTCGCGAGTTAAGAGAGACGGGTTTTGAAAATATTTTGACTTAATCATAGATAATTATAATTTAGAAGAAATATCGAGTAATTGAAAAAAGGGTAGTACTTACCTGAATTGTGCGGTAAGACCTTGGAATATTATAGCGGTGGTACTTTGGCGGTATTGTAGCGTCGCGACGGGACTCGGTGGCTATCATTATAATGCAATGTTTTGGGTGCAATGTCGTAGTAGGGTACCCCAAAGATTTTTCTCTTTTTTTTTTCGCTTGTTTCTTAAGCGGTGGTTGGCGATAGTCAGCGTGATGTCGCAATGGGGCCTTGGTGATTGTAGTGATACCGTGATGAGACTTGAGAGGTATTGTCAGGATATTCGTGTTGTAGCTTGGCAGTAGTGAAATGCGATGGGACATGGGAGGAGTACCACATCATCCTACATTTCTGTTGCAGTGGCGTCTAGTAGGTTTATGGTGAGCACTTCGGGAGGAGGCTCTTTGTTTCAGCGATGGGACGTGCTCGTGCTTTCTCCCTTTCTTCTTTTAGTGCGACCAGTGTTGTTTGAAATTTTTTGGGTAGTGGTGTCCGCGATGGGAAGTGAGCTAAGCGTTACGCTGGGTAGGGTGTTCGTGTGACAAGTGTGTCTAGTTTTTTTCTTTGGCAGGTCTTGAGTTCTTGTGAGACTATGTTGTAGTTGCGTTGTGATTGAGTTAGTTTTTTTTATTGTTTGATGTATTTGCATTTTCGGGAGATTTATTTTTGGCTTTTCGTGATGGGCCATGAGGGCATGGCTATAATTTTGCGATGGGACGACAGTGAGTGGCGGTCCCTTTTTCACTCTGAATGGCTCATGAGCCTATGCGATGGGATAAAGGGGACTCGCTTGAGAAGGGGTAAATTTCAGGCAAAATCAGAAATTAAGCGCCTGATATCAGTCATTAAAACTGATCACGCGCTCAATTCCAGGCATATGATTCAGGGTCTAAAGGAAGTATTTACGCATGTGTAGGTTTACGTGTGATTGAATTACGCACGGGTGGCATTTCGATATTGCGCAGCTACCGTGATTCGTTTAATATGTTTGCGCGACATATTATAAGCGTGGGATTGGAGAGTCACCAGGTCACTGTGCGAGTGAGCTTTTGTACTGAGCGTCAAATATTTATCATTCAATTGATCTCGCAAGCGCCATTCTAATTGCGCGCAAAATCCGGGCACGTGTTTTGGATTGAGTGCCACATGTGTAGCGCGTGATTAAGTTAAGCGCACGTTTTCATGCGTGTGATTAAGGCCGTACTCTATATAAGTGAAGGTGTAACTGCCTGAAAATTTTGACTTTGAATAGTGTATCTCGGGATGTATGCCCGACTTTGAACAGTGTACCTCGGTGTGCGTGCCCGACTGGTCACGTGCTCGATTTTATGAAATTACTTACGTAAGTTAAATTGGGTTGGTCTTGAGTGGAAAAAGACCGATTTAGATTGTGTGTTGAGCATTAGGTGGTTTCTTATGCACCAAGCTTTGGTGTATGGGCTCAACACCGGGTTTGATTAGTGGATGGTTTGGGTGTGTAGGCCCACACCTAATCAAAGAAAACTATTTTGTTATGAGATAACACCTAAATATGTACGTTCATTTCACACGGGAGCTAGATCCTTAGATGAGAACTAATACGCCCAAAGACAAGTATATGTGTTTTGTATGGGAACCGATCTCATTTAGTTAAAGAAGGCAATTTCTTCTTTTGGGAGCTAACACCCGGTTTGCACAAGGTTTTGTTTTAGGTTTTGGGTTTTTTGAGGAGAGAAGAAAGAGAGAAAGAGGAGGAGATGAAATGAACGTGTTGAATCCATGAGTGCCGAGCCTTAGATTTGCGCAAAAAACATTTGTGAGATCGTCTAAGGGGAAGATCGCCGTCGATTTCGACGTTTGGTTGTGGTTTTATGAGTTTTGGAGCCGTTTGGGGGTTTTGAAACCCTCTTCTTGCGAAGAGATCGTGGGTTTTGATCCGCAAATCGTGGCGTGAGTTTGCGTGAAGTGTGTGTGGAAGGATTGTCGTTAATTTCGTGGGTTTGGTTGTGATCTTGGAGCACGGAGATGATCGAGGTGGGTTTGGAAACCCTTTTTATCTAACGAAGAAGACGATCCGATCTACGAGTAAATCACCGATTTAAAAAGGTAAATAACGCAATTCTTCCATGTATTTAATTAAATATATGTTGGTTAGATGTGTGCAAAAGATTAGTATCAAAAGGATTGAATTTTGATGAAAAAAATGGGTTTCAAGGTTCAAACCCGAGAAGTGTTTCAGAACCGCCAAAATCGACATCGATTTTGAAACTCGATTAATCGAGTTTTTGACAAGAGAGAAATTCAAGAAGAACTCCCCGAAATCGATTAATCGAAGAGAATTTCGATTAATCGATTTTGAAATTCGATTAATCGATTTTGAAAATCGATTAATCGAGTTTGCCTGGGCTTACTGACACTACTGTAGTATTTCAGCCATAACGTTTTGTGCCGAATTCGGATTGACGTGATTCTTGTTGCGTTGGAAAGAAGACAAAAATACCTACAACTTTCATGAATTGACCAACTTGTGAATCAATCGTTTAAAAGGTCAAAATTTAGTAATAAGTTAGGTAAATTTCTAATTTTGTCGAGAAACGAAACCGATTAATCGATTTTTGAATTTCGATTAATCGAAATTGGGTCGATTAATCGACTGGTCTCAAATAGTGAATAAGATTTTTGGCTCTTTGAAAATCGATCAATCGAGATAAAATCGATCAATCGACTTTGGAAAATCGATTAATCGATTTTGAAAATCGATTAGTCGATTTTGTCTGAGTTTCCAGTACTGCTTTAGTATTTTGACCATAACTTTCTACTCCGACCTCCGATTGATGCGATTCTTAAGGCGTTGGAAAGATAACAAAGAGATCTACAATGTTTGTGTTTTTACCAACTTATGAATCTAAATTTTTAAAGGTAAAAATTTAGGAGAAAGGTTACATCAATTTCTGTGTTGGCGCGAACTTGCCCGTTCCGACTCAATTTTTAGAAAACACTTAAATAGTCTAAGTTATTAGTGGTTGGGGTTAATCATTGATGCATCATTGTGTGCTTGTGATGTAGATTAAGGGTGGACGGCCATTGATAGGACCTTGCTTGCTTCGAGGTTAAGGTAGGGGAAATTTAATATTTGATTATATTTTTGAAATTGATTCATAGATGCCTTGATTTAATCAAATGAAAATGATAAGTGTGATTTGAAGTTTTGTTATTTAAAATCGATGCTTGAATCTAACTGGACGTGTAGGGGAAATTTAATATTTGATTATATTTTTGAAATTGATTCATAGATGCCTTGATTTAATCAAATGAAAATGATAAGTGTGATTTGAAGTTTTGTTATTTAAAATCGATGCTTGAATCTAACTGGACGTGTAGGGGAAATTTAATATTTGATTATATTTTTGAAATTGATTCATAGATGCCTTGATTTAATCAAATGAAAATGATAAGTGTGATTTGAAGTTTTGTTATTTAAAATCGATGCTTGAATCTAACTGGACGTGTAGGGGAAATTTAATATTTGATTATATTTTTGAAATTGATTCATAGATGCCTTGATTTAATCAAATGAAAATGATAAGTGTGATTTGAAGTTTTGTTATTTAAAATCGATGCTTGAATCTAACTGGACGTGTAGGGGAAATTTAATATTTGATTATATTTTTGAAATTGATTCATAGATGCCTTGATTTAATCAAATGAAAATGATAAGTGTGATTTGAAGTTTTGCTATTTAAAATCGATGCTTGAATATAACTGGACGTGTAGGGGAACTTCAATACAAACTTGCATATTTAACTTTGATTCATTGTCTCTTTGAGGTATTTATATGAAAAAAAAATGATAAGTTTTCTTGATGTATTTTGATGTTAGTTTGATAGATATTTGAATTATAACTTGAACTCCTTGCAAAATAGAAATTTAAAATCCGTGAGTCGAAAATGGTGAATTTTGAACTGTAAACTTAACCTAGAATTTGTACTATGGTATTCGATTTTTAAACTTGATTTTTAAATGGTGAGTTTTAAAACCTTTTAAGCAAGAATGTGAGCTTTGGATCGTGATTTAGAAATCTGAACTAGAATGTGAACTCGAAATCTTTGAGTCTTGTAGATTTGTGAGAAGGTACACCTTTGGACCGCTGTGGCGGGATTTATGTACACCCTTGGACCGCTGTGGCGGGATTTGTGTATACCCTTGGACCGCTGTGGCGGGATTTATGTACACCCTTGGACCGCTGTGGCGGGATTTGTGTATACCCTTGGACGGATTTATGTATACCTTTGGACCATTGTGGTGGATTTGTATACCCTTGGACCGCTGTGGCGGGATTTATGTACACCCTTGGACCGCTGTGGCGGGATTTGTGTATACCCTTGGACCGCTGTGGCGGGATTTATGTACGCCCTTGGACCGTTTTTACGGGATTTTACGTACACCCTTGGACTTGTTGTGCTTATGTACGCCCTTGGACCGTTTTTACGGGATTTTACGTACAACCTTGGACTTGTTGTGCTCATGTACGCCCTTGGACCGTTTTTACGGGATTTTACGTACACCTTTGGACTTGTTGTGCTCATGTACGCCTTTGGACCATTTTTACGGGATTTTACGTACACCCTCGGACTCGTTGTGCTCATGTACGCCCTTGGACCGTTTTTACGGGATTTACGTACACCCTTGGATTTCGATGTAGTCATGTACGTCCTTGGACCGCTTTTGCGGCATTTTATGTACTCTTTGGATTATACCTCGTAAATCAAACCATAAGTCGTGAGATTAAAGTGGACCGCTATGGGCGGATATTGTGCATGTGGACCGCTATGGGCGGATTATATGTATGTGGACCGCTGTGGGCGGATTATGCTTATCGTGGACCGCTATGGGCGGAGTGCTAGTACCATGTGGGCCGCCGGGGCGGATTTGAAATCAGTTTTGAAGGATAAATAAATGTTTTGAAATCACTTTTGTGTGTAAAAAGGAAATCAGTTTTGAAATCAGTTTTGTATGATAAGGAAATCAGCTTTTGAATCAGTTTTATGTGAAAAAGGAAGTCAGTTTTGAAATCAGTCATGTGATAAGAAAATAGTATTTGAAATCAGTCTTTGTTGATAAGAAAAAGTACCTTTGAAACGAGTTTTAGTTTTAAATAAGAAAAGGTTTGATTGTGACATTGAATCTATGTTTCCTTATGATAAGATGTGAATGAGTATTGAAATTTCCTCTACTGAGCTAGGATGTAGCTCACCCCTTCGACTATCGTCACGGTGTATAGCTTCTACGTGGACACCAGACTTACAGATTGAGGAATTGAGGAGGGCTATGATATTCAGGGTCGTAGATTGAGTACTTTGTGGAGATTGGTGAGTTCAGACTTGGTACCCTTTGAACTCGTATATAATTTTATACACCACTGTTTGGTGACGTTGGTACATCACTGGTGGCCATTGTTAGTTATTGTAATATTAAATGTTAGAATTAGAGATTTATTCATGTCATATGTATTATCTGCTTTGATTTCTGCATGCTAGGTTTTGTACCAAGCATTCTGTGTTCAGAACGTGTTCTACGACCCGACGGTCCGAGTTTTCCCATTCGTGTTTAAAAAAAAAAAAAAAAGTATGTCTCAAAATTCAGGTTGGGAAAATTCGGGCTGTCACAGAAGGAGTCTTCATTTGCTTTTCATTCTCGGGTTTAGTCTCGAGTCTTGACTTTTATGAGTGTTCTAGCATCCTGAGATTCATGTTTCAGCGATATTGAGTGATTTAATCGTCAGATTGGGATGGGGTTTCTTCCTATATTCATTATTTCACATGATCTTCATGTCAATGTGATTGTGGGGGACAATATTGTTCTGAGAATGGGCGGTGTTGGGAATGAGAGCGTCGGTCTTCACATCATTCCTTTCTAGGGAGCAGTGGAGGCAGCATTGATGGGACAACAACGGAGGAAGTGAAGATGGCGGGGAGAGGAGGTGTTGTAAATGGAGGGATGTATTACCCAACCAATCCTTCTGTCTCTTCTGTCGGTGGCTCGTTTAAGTTCTCCAAGTCTGGTGGCAACATTTCTGAAGCCTCCGATTGGACGTTCTGCTCCTTGTTTTGGCTCATCGTAATTTTGGTTTTCGTTTTGAGTTGTATGTTAGATTTTAGGTTTTCGTTTTTTATTGTAATTCAGGAGGTATGCCTCCAGTGAAACTTGTAAAATTATAAATTATAAATAAATGGGCATTTTTTCATTGTATATTTTCATTGTTTTGTTGGCTGGCTTAAATTTTTATTGATTAATTAACTGGACTTACTTGCTTTATCGTAGTTTTAAGATCTGAGTTAGCTTATAGTTTTAAAGTTCGTTATGAGAATGACCCAAGGTTTATTCATTCGTCCTATTAGGTCCTACTTAGTAGGTTCACTTGATTTTATCAGGCTTGTTGGGGCATTTTTTTTTCAAGTTAGATCTTGTCCTGTTTGAGTTTTTTTTTTGTTTGAGGTTTTAGTCTTATTGAATGTAGTTTGTTTTGTCTGAGGTGTTTTATTTTGTTCAAAGTATAGTCTGAGATGATACTTGTTAGAATGTGTAAGTTTTTCATGGGTTCTAGATGGTGGTTGGATGTTTCAATCCTATTGGTCTATCTAGACTTAGGGAGTTTGTTCTTTTTTAGAGGGGCAAGTGTTGTATAATTATTGGTTCATCTTGGTTGTTATGAATTATGGTCTTTTTAAAGGGGGGTGTGTATGGTTTTGGATTCAATCAGCTTGGTAGGGGGTTCAAATGTGTGGTACTTGTCCATTGGTGATTAAAAAAAAACATAGTTTATGAATGTGTGAATTTAAGGCTTTGGGTTAATTGTTTATTTTGGACTTTTATTTTAAGCTTATAGGTTAAAAGGTTTTGGGGGATATCTTGTGTTTATAAGTTTGAGCATGTTTTTATTAATTAATATCTTTTATTCCTTTCTGTTTCGTATCCCGGGTATGGACCCGATGAACCGTGCTTATTAAGTGGATGATGAGAATGGACGGGATTGGGAATTCGGGGTGATGCTAGGGTTGGTGCTATCAATCCAACTCAAAGTGTCACCCCATCGGGGGAAGAGATGGAAGAGAAAAAGGTGGTAGAGAGGAAACCCAAGGATAAGGCAAGGTCAAAGTTTTCGTGACCGATGCCTATTTTTCTTCGGTAGGCTCTGCGGATTCAGTGTTAGTTGCTCCTCATTTTTTAATGTGTCCAAGGAGAGCCTCCAACAATGGATCCCGTAGATCCTAGGTGGCTTTCTGTGAGCCACTCTTCCTTTCCTATCAGTTCGGGGCAAGGGGAAGAGGCTATCACAGTTAGAATTCGCTTAGGGTGCCTTCCTTCTCCAAACTTTTATGAGATTTCTAGTTTCTCAAATAAATCTGGATTTGGGCATTGCCTGAACGTGCTGATTTTAGCGCTCTTATTTTAACTGTATATTCAGAGGGTATGCTCTCGGTGTGTGTTGTAATTGTTTTATTGATCTATAAAGTGGTTGTGTTCTCTATTTCTCTTGTCCTATTTTGGTTTGACTTTCTCGGTATCGTGTTTGACTCATGTGATGTTTATTTATTTGGGTTTAGTTTAATTTAGATTTATTAAATTTAGGGAGCACCAGGGGTAGTTTCCCCTTTGTTATTATTATTATTTTTAACTTAAGGGATATAGAGGCGATGGGGGCATTTTTTTTTGTCGTATATATTTTTTGTTAGAATGTATGGAAGATGGGGGCTACCTTTCTTTTTGGTGTAATTGATGAATGTGGAGGAGGGGGCATTCTTTTTGTCGTTCGGTCTTAGTTTTGGGGCGCTCTTTTTCCTTTCGGGGCACGTGTTTCTTTAAGTTAGAAGTGTTTTGATGGTTTCACCAAGGGTGTAATTCGGGTCGATAGTAAATGTCAGGAATGTCCTAATTTCGGGTTTTGGCTTGCTGTCTTGGATGTGAAAATTTTGTTTATGGGCAAATTACACACTAATCCTTGGGCGTTTAATCTAATTATGCGCCAATTTGAGCACGCATTTCGGAAGGGTGAAGAGTTATTACGCGCTAGTTCATAGGCATTTAATTTATTTAAGCGTTTGAACCTATGCGCAGGATGAACACGACCGCTGGAATTCCTGCGTCGACGTGTGGGCGTTTGAGGTGATTACCCACACTTAGTAACGCGCGTGATCAATCGGTCGGATAAATGTGAGTGGGCGACGAAACCATTTGCGCGCTCATCAGTGGGCATTTGATCAAAATTAAGTGTTTCATGAGTGGCGCGTGATTCGATTGAGAGCTTTATTTCAAGCGTGCAATTCGGGCAACTTTTATAAATAGTTCAGAACTTCTCATTTTCATCGCGCGATCCATTTTAGTCGCTAATTTTCTTGTTTCCTAGTTTCTGTGTGCTTGTTTTTCATATTTTCGTGATCTCCTGTGATCAGGCCGTCCGTTTTGGGTGTCGTTTCTTCCATTGTCTTCAGTTTTTCGAGCTCTTTGTATCAGAAGGGAGGGTGAGGGTATTGGTAGGCCGGAGCTCACTATTTTTGAGTTAGAGGGGATGTTAATGAGTGATGGAGGTAAGAGTTCGGAGGCACAGGCTAGAGTCGTTGTCATAGAGGCGGATATCAGGGAGATGGTAAAGAGGGAGTCCCCGACGGTGACCAGATGGTGGTCAGGGAGGAGGTACCTGAGGCTAAGCCAGGGGTAGCCGAGGAGGAGGGTGACAGAGTTGAGGGTGAGCAAGGTGAGGAGCAGCCAGGCGCTGAGCCTCAGGATCGTAGGCACTATCCACTGGAGGATTTCTTTGCCAGAGGCCGAGTAGGTCCCCGCAAGCAAGAGTTCTTCCATTTTCCTAGGGATTCAGGCTATGACATAGGCTCATTAGGATCTGTAAACCCTTCTGATTTACGTCGGACCTGCATTGATTATGGGTCGTGTTTACTTGTGTATTATGACGGCATGTTCTATTTAATTGTTCTTATCATGTTTTGTGTGTTCGTTGTAAGTTATTATTATGTGGTTCGGGCATATTTTATTTACTTTGCGCTCTTAATTTGTTTATCTTTCATCATAGGTATGTGTTAGTCTTACTGTCATTGTTTGTGTTTCATTCACTAGGAGCCCCCGCAGCTGGCTATCAGCATGGCACGGACCGAGTCTCATACTTGGTACCGTGCCTTGCCGGAGTTTCAGCAAGAGCGATTGGTGTCTTTCGAGTTTGGGACGATTTTAGAGTTTGAGCCTTTTCAGGTCGGTCGGGGCTTGATCGCGACAATTATAGAGAGGTGGAGCGAGAGGCATCAGGCGCTTCTCTTTCTAGTCTGTATGATGCTGCCGACCCCTGAGGACTAGGTCTGCATTACCAGTCTTCATTTCGAGGGAAAGCCGATCACGAGGCGAATGGCAGGGATTTATTTAGAGGTATGTGAGGAGATCCTGGATGTGCCTTATAGGTTGAGTGGATCAGGGTCAGGTGTTGTTCGGGTCACTTGGTTTTTTGATACGTTCGCGAGTGGGTTCACCCCTCCGAGGCGTCATTCTAAGGCAACAGCGCTCTATGAGGCACGTTGTGCATTACCAGTCTTCATTTCGAGGGAAAGCCGATCACGAGGCGAATGGCAGGGATTTATTTAGAGGTATGTGAGGAGATCCTGGATGTGCCTTATAGGTTGAGTGGATCAGGGCCAGGTGTTGTTCGGGTCACTTGGTTTTTTGATATGTTTGCGAGTGGGTTCACCCCTCCGAGGCGTCATTCTAAGGCAACAGCGCTCTATGAGGCACGTTGTGCTAGGGTGATGGGTCGGGAGCCCGTGACCGAGCTGAGATTGGCCGAGGATAGGGTGCTCCGAGCATTCTTGATGCACTTCTTGGGCACAGTACTTTTCTCTTCTTCGACTCAGGGATGCATCACCGGGTTATTTTTGATGATTCTGGGGATTTAGACTGAGTCCCGACCTATGCGTGGGGTGCGGCTGCGTTGGCACATCTCTACGAGCAATTTTACCATCGGGGTCAGGGGATAGCGTCGATCGGAGGTTTCCTCCCATTTCTCCAGGTGAGTTTTAGTTAAATTGGTATCGTGGTGACCTTTTTTTTAACCTTTGGTCATAGTGACAATCTTAATGTTTATTGTGTGTGGTCGTTGTTGTTATGTTATCGTTTTCAGTTTTGGGCATACGATAATTTCGCTTTTCTGCGCCTGGGGTCCTGTCGGAGATTTCATATATTCCTCCGGATGCGCGTGTGGAGGGAGGCATTGAGGGGTCGTCGCTAGTCGGCTGACCTTCAGACTGCACGAAGCCTCTTCGAGGTTATGCATGCAGGGCAGGTATGTATATGACGTTATGTTTTTGTTTGACTTCATCTATTTTTTTTATGGCCCTTAGGCTTCGCTCATGGATTGATTTATTCCTTTGGATAGGTGATCTGGAGACCCTATGATGGGGCAGAGGACACGGGTGAGGCAGTGATTGAGTCTAGCCAACCCTTCTTCGATGTGGACATATGGGTCCATTGTTTTGAGCGAGTGGAGAGGATCCACACCTCTCGGGTGGTATGGCAGTTGGGACTCGATCAAGGAGTTCCTCCGGCGACTAGCCACAGGGTGGCGAAGAGGATGACCGGCCCTCCAAGCTGAAATTTTGCTAAGTGGATGGCGCTCCAGATAGCTGATTTTAGAGCTAGGGGGACCAGAGTTACGAGAGCGCGTGATGAGGCTGATGTGTGAGAGTATAGGAGGTGGTTTGGTGCATTGGGTGGCGGGCGCCTCTTCACGCATCCTTTTCATGGTAGTGGCTCTTTCGCTGTTGGCGGGTTGGAGTCGGCATCAGCATTGAGGGAGAGGTTGGTCGCATTGGAGGGCCACCTCACGGCGAGTGTGTGGGGAGAATTGGACTCCCTCCATAGGGCGATGGAGCAGATGGGGCATGCTCCTCGTCCTAATGAGGAAATGTTGCATTCTTTGACTGAGTCAGTTGCCAGGGCCAATGCGGCGGAGGATGAGTTAGGAGTTCGACTAGCAGAGGCTCATCAGCTCTTGGTGAGTTAGTTTACTGGTTTTAATTTGTCCATGCATTATAGTGGTTTATTCTGATAATGTTTTTAATATAGTGGTCTTATTTTTATTATGGCTAGTCTGAGAGAGAGTCTAAGGTTGCTCGCCAGGTGGTGATGATCGAGCTATTGCACGGTCAGCAACAGGTGGGTCGCACGGTGGAGGCTAGTTTACGTTCGGAGATCGAGCGATTGGTAAGTGTCTTGGATTGGACTTATAAACTGTTGACGGTTCGGGGATCCTTACTAATGTTGGCGTATTGGTGGCTTTTTTAGATAGCAGAGCTTTCTGCTGTAGGGGCTTCGACTCGGGCATTTGATCCTTCTTCAGTGGCTTCCTCCAGTCAGGAGGATCTAGCGATAGCTTGTCTGCGATCTCATCTGAAGCATTGGGTAAGTTTCATCACTCTTTAGTTTACTTGTGTTACTGTACTGGTTTGTTAGGCGTTATTATTATGTTGGCTTGATGGTTTACTAACGTGTGTCGGTGTTTCAACGTCTTGCTAAGGACTTACAAATGAGGGAGGCGACTGCCGCCTCTCTACGTTCCAAGAGTTAGGTATGGTTTAGTATAATTTAGTTTGGATTGTTCATTTCTATTTATTCTAACACGTTCGTATTGGCTTATTATTCGTTATTTTTTTTATTGTTCAGCCAGTTCCGAACTCTGCTCCCGAGGCTCCTCCTTAGGGGTCCGTTCCTATCCCTACTTAGGTATGTTTTAGTCAATGGGTTCGTAACTTATTTGTTATCATAATAATCATCTGATGCATTTGTTTATTCTCGTTACAGTCATCTGCGTTTGTCGTCCCTCGGGTGCCATCTGCTGATCCTGTGACCGCGGAGATAGTCGAGCGACTTCTGGGAGAGAGGCTAGATCTGGTATATATGTGTTTTTTATTTTGAATTTTATTATTATTCGTATATGCATATGTTCGCTTCTTTTGATTCAATTAGAAACCTTGATAGCGCACCACTCCGGAGGCGAGACGAGTCCTCGGAGAGGTGGAGAGTCGTGAGGATCTGGTGGTCGAGATGTTGGTCACACAGAGGACTCATACGGAGGCACTAGCAGCAGCGTGTCGGACGACACGGGCAAAGATGTAGGTGTCCCTGGACTGGTTACAGTATCGCCTGACGAGGGGCGAGTGGGGGTCGTGCAGGTCGGCTAGTCATTGTGAGGGGTCGGAGTCGAGGGCTACGAGCTCTTCAGCTGGGCAGTCTCGTCATACCTCTCGCAGTCACGATAGGAGCGATAGTCGTGAGGATTCCATCATTCGGGGGAGTCATGCGAGGCTTCCTCCTCATTCTTAGTCAAGGCAGTCGGTCAGTCAGGCTAGTGAGGGGGGTTCAGTGGCGGGTCCTCGCCGTTTAGAGGTTCCAAGGACTCCGGGTGCTAGGATTGGGTTTTCAGATGATCACCTCGGACCTCGGTAATCTGATATCAAGGACGTGCTCCTCCTCAAAGGGCCAGAGGATTAGGGGTGTGTGTGCGTTTGTTTATGTTCATTGTATGTGCGTTGTATATAGGGGGAGTGTCCCCAGTGACAAATGTGAAGGAAAAGAAAAGGCTATTTTTTTTAGTATATGTCCATATATATATAGGGATTTTTGGTTCAAATGTACCTGATTCGTTTCTCCTCCTTTGATTACCTTTTGGTGTTTTCTTTTTGCCTTCGGTGCCGTCAGCCGTCACTGGGACTTGGATGCTTTCTGAGCTGGCTTGTTGCTGGTTTGAAAGTTACTTTACATCTGCACATGTAAAGGTAATGCTATCAGTAGTTTTGTTTCCCCCCCTTGCCAGTTGTCAAGGGGGAAAAATATCTCAGACCGGGGTTTGGTGATAGAAAGGTGGATATAAGTTTTTTTTTTCTTTTTCTCTCCTCTTTTTTCTTTTTTTTGAATTTCTCTCTTTTTCTTTTCTTTCTTTTTCTTTTCTTTCTTTTTCTTTTCTTTCTTTTTTTTGAAATAATAAATAGTGCAATAAGGAAAGCAAATGACAATAAAAAATAAATGCCCTAGCGTAGAAGCATAGTTGAACTTGCAGTACGGTATTTTGATAGTGCTCTCTGAGTGGTATTTTCATCATTCTTCATCTTTTTCATGGTCGGATCAATGTTTCTGATATAATTTTTCTTCTTCTTTAAAAAAAAATGTCCCAGCGTATGGATGCAATGGAGCTTCCCTAGGCCTTAGATAAGCATTTTGGGTTTATAAACAGTCATGGGTATTAGGTGAATTAGTCTTGCAGAAAAGTGCATCGGTACTGTCTCCGAATCGGGGGGAGGTCCTTCGATTAATAGCGTATAGGGGTCTATCTTAGGGTATTGATCATCCTATCCCATGGTTATTCAGGAAAAACATGGTAAGCATAATGGGTGATTGCATCAATCGTCATTCAGTGGTTTTTAGTTTCATTCCTAGGAATATCTTGTGAAGTCTCAGATTCATTGTCCAAAATAAACCTAGAAAGGGGAGAGGTAAGGCTTAGTGGTATGGGGAATAGTTCGTAACTAATACCTTTTCAAAAGGGGTAAGTAACAATCTTCTCCTCTGAGGGGTATGAAATTCCATAATCGAGTTCTTCGTCATATTTCGGTACCATCAAAATCTCGCATTCTATGACTAGCAGGGGTTTATCCTCCTCCCGCCACCTTATGACAACATCTAGTAGTATGAGAATATCAGGGATGCCCTCGCAGCTTGCTTATACACTTCCAGTAAAATTATCGAAGATGTCCTCACGACCTGCTTATGCTTCCTTGAGTTCATTGACTTGTTCATTCGTCGTAATACTCTCGCTCGATATATATATATATATATATATATATATATATATATATATATATTATGTGTATATTTCTTTTGAAAGCATCCTGCTGACGCAAGAATGATGAGTTTTGATTGAACCTAACATCTTTTCTTTTTTTTTTGCTCTAACGTCACCTTCAATGGCGGGGATAGGGAATGAGAATCGGGTGTTTGTTACACTTTTGAAAAAAGTTTTAGGTAGGCACTAATCCTTCAATCAAATCGCCCGAGTGTAAATGGTGAGCGACAAGTCGGAGATTTTTAAGGATATTCTAAGGATTGAAGACATATGACCAATGGATGGGTCGTGATGACTATGGGGATGATAAGTATAAGTATTTTAACCATGGGATGTGATGATCATAAGACTAAGGATGATATTTTCTAAGGTACATGACATTCCAGGGGCTAGGGAGTTCTTCCCCGTCTTGGTTCGCCAACCTATATGCATTTTCAGGGTATGCAGCTATTATAACATAAGGGCCTTCCCAGTTTGGTTTCAGTTTTCCTTTTAGATGGACGTGTTTGAAAGGCATAATTTTCTTTAAGACTAGCTCGCCAATGTTAAAGGTTCGTTCAAGGACTTTCTTATTATAGGCCCTGGCCATTCTCCTCTGATATACCTGAGCGTGATCAGCTGCCCTTAAGCATATTTCACCGAGTCGCTCTAACTGAGTAAGTAAGGGAGTTCTCCTCTCGTCTAAGGATAGCTCATCATCGAGTTGGATGCGTAAAGATGGTACTTGTATCTCATATGGTAGGATTGCCTCCATCCCATAGGTGAGGAGGTAGGGAGAGGTCTTATAAGTCTTGAGTGCTTCCAAAGAATCGTCGTTAGCGGGCTCCATTGCTTGTTTCCACAATTCATCGTGTTCGTGTGATTCTTCTGCTTGTCCATTGCCTTGAGGGTAGAACGGCGATGAGTGGCACAAATCAATATCGTATTTCTTCCATAACTTCTTCGGCTTTTCTACAATGAACTGAGGTCCGTTGTCGGTGATGAACATTCTGGGTACTCCAAATTAGGTAATGATTTTCGAACTATAAACCTTGTGAGCATCAAAGCGGTGATTCTGACATAAGACTCGGCCTCTACCCATTTGGTATAGTATTCGGTCGCTGTAAGTATGAATGCATGCTTGTGAGTATTCCCAACGGTGTCTATAAACGGTCCAATGATGTCGAAGGTCCACATCGAAAATGGCCAAGGCGAGGTCATAGTGTTTAGCGCAACTGATGGAGCTTTGATAAGTGCGGTGTGCTCTTGACATTATTTGTAGGATTGAACATAGAGGTGACAGTCTCTTATCATCGTCGGCCAGAAGTAGCCTTGTCATGTAACTTGATCGGCGAGTCTTTATCTACCGGAGTGGGCATCGCAGGCACTGGCGTGCACTTCTTGGATGATATATTGTCCTTCGGCAATCGTGACGCATCGCAACAGTACTCCCTTGGTGAAGGCTTCTTTATATAATATTTCGTCGAGTATATAGAATCGGGCGCACCAATTTCTTATTGTCTTTCGTTCGATCTTTGTGGCATATGGGGAAATATATTGATGTTTTAAGAAATTTCAGATGTCAAAATACCATGGTTGTCCATCGTCAGTTGGTGATTTCTTGAATTTGAACGTGGTGACTTCGATTTTTGTTTCAGTGTGATTTTCTGGAGTGATTATTTCTTTTGATTCCGTACTAGCAGGGAGAATTGGTAGTTCCCATGTAACGGTCTATGCTACTTTATGAGCGGGTACTGTTAATCTTTCAATGAAGAAGGTCTTGGTATTTTGGTCGATAGGTATCTGGATGACAGAGGCTAGTGTGACTAAGGAATCTGTCAACTCATTTTCTAATCTAGGGATATGTGTGAAAAAGATCTTTTCAAATTTCTTTACCAAATATTGAGCAGTCTCTAGCTATGCCATTAGTCTCCTTTCCTTAGTTTTTCATTCTCCTATGACTTGTGAGATTATTGGTTTGGAATCGCCTATGGTTTTTAATTGTTTAACACCTAATTGTAACATTGTCCGTAATCCAGCTATAAAAGCTTCGTATTCTGTAACATTATTGGTAACAGGGAAGTCTAGTTGGAAAGCTTTGGGTATCACCACTCCTTTCGGGCTTAGAAGGACTATCCTGATGCCCTTCCCTTTGTGATTTAGAGCACCGTCGAAATAGAGGGTCCATGAGGTCTTATCAGGCTCTTCGCCATGAATTGTGAGTAAGACTTCATCGGGAAAGTCCGCGTGTATGAGTTCATCGTTCGGGAGTGGAAGATCTACGAGGTAATCTGCAACGGCATGCCCCTTGATCGACTTTTGGGTAACGTAAGTGATATCGAACTCTTGTAATAGCATATGCCAGCGAGCGATCTTTCCTAATGTGGCGGGCTTTTTGAATATGTACTTCAGAGGATCCATTCAGGCTAGCACTAGTATCTTATGTGCTCTGAAGTAATATCGTTATTTAGTTGAAGCCCATACCAATGTGAGGCATGTCTTCTCCATAGGGGTGTACTTTCGTTCGTATTCGATGATTGTTCTACTAAGGTAGTAAATGGCCTTCTCTCTCTTGCCATCTTCTTCATATTATCCTAAGATTACTCATATCGCTCTATCGTTTACTGAAAGGTATAGGATTAGGGGTCTTCCGATAATTGGTGGCGATAGTATTGGCGGGTTAAGGAAGTATTTTTTTAATGCTATCGAAAGCTTGCTGGCATTGGTCATCCCATCTGTACTCAGTCCCTCCTTTAAGTAGTTTGTAGAAAGGATCACATCGGTCTGAATGCTGGAAGTTAAATCTCCTGATGAACTACAATCTTCCTATCAAACCTCGTAATTCCTTGATATTACTGGGAGGTGACATCTCTAAAATGGCTCTCACTTTCATAAGGTCGACTTCAATCCCTCAGTTGCTAACTATAAAACCAAGTAATTTTTCGGAGGTGACTCCGAAAACACATTTCTTAGGATTCATTTTTAGTTGATATTTTTTAGCTCTCTGTAGCACTAGCCGAAGGGCTTTAGTGTGTCCTACTCACGTCACTTTACTAATATGTCATCAACATAAAACTCTATACACTTATGCATCATGTCGTGAAAAATAGCCATCATGGAGCATTGATATGTGGCTCTTGCATTCTTGAGCCCAAAAGGCATACGTAGCAGTAAGTTCCTCATAGTGTGGTGTAGGAAGTCTTCTCTTGGTCAGACTCTGCTAACTTGATCTTATTATATCCAGAGAAATCATCCATGAAGGATAGCATCTCATGTCCAGTGGTGTTGTCAACAAGAGTGTCAATATGTGGGAGTGGGAAGTCATCTTTTAGGCATGCCTGATTGAGGTTTTGAAAGTAAATGCAAACCCGTACCCTACCGTCTTTCTTGTCAACAGGTACTATATTGGCGATCCACTTAGAGTAGAGGATAACTCAGATGAATTTAGCTGTGTAACTTGTCAACTTCCTCTTTGACTTAAAGGGCTGTTTGGGGGTGTATCCTGCGGAGTTTCTACTTAACAGGTTTCGCATCAGGTTCTAAGACAAGACGATGTTCTACTAGACTTGGATCTAAACCAGGCATGTCCTCGTAGGACCATACAAAAGAGTCGAGATGTTCCTGTAGGACTTGTACAATCTGTTGATGTTCTCTAGGATTAAGCGTCGCACTAATCAACAGTTTCTTAGGCTTCTCGTCGGTGCCAAAATCGATTTCCTCCATGGGTTCAGCGACAGCCTAGGTCTGTTCGTCAAAATGTTTAATAATTCATCGGAAGTCTTGAGTCTCATCAGGGCCTGGTGTTCCTCCTTCATCCTCGATGAGCTCATATATTGTGAAATTACTAGGCTGGGGATTTAATCTTGCGCAAGGCAACTCTTTGTCGGTGCAATTTATGACCGAAAGATCTTTGGTAAAGTGAAGGTCAAGGCTATTGATTATTCTCTTGAAGTCGTGGAGTATCTCTTCTAGTATGACGACTGGCTTATTACTTAGCCTGAAGGCTTTGCGTCCTTGCGCGCGAGATGGGTCAGGAGTTAGAGGAGGGAAGCCCCTCGTTGACTGCAGACTTGAGTCGGGGTAAAGAGTTCTCTTTCTTTTTTAAGGTTTTTTTATTTTTTTGGGTTTTGTATTTCTAGCTTTTTAGGGTTTTCTATGTTTTTCTATTTTTTTATTTTTGATAATATATATGGTACAGGGTCGGTGGCCTCAAAGGGCACCGGGAGAGCCGCTTCCTCTAGTTGAGGGAGCGAGACGACTGCTGGAGCCGTTCGGGCGATCCTTCGGGGAACGCGGACTTGTTGTAAATTTGGCATTTTTTTTGAGTCCTCATCCAATGGGATCTTTTAAATAAGTAATGCTGATGACAGGGGTATAATAGTTCGGGTTTCCTCTACTAGGTTGATTGTCTCTTCCCCAAAGAAGCTCGAGAGATCATAATCGATTGAACTATCGTCGTCGAAGTTATGAGATGATTGTCCTTCCCGCGAGGGGAATCTCCTAAAGGGTCCCTAGTGGCAGGGAGCTCTTTCTCTTGATCTTCATGATAGGTCAGGATGAGCGCACATGCTAGGCAACGAGGTTGGTAATGATAAGAAATGTAGGGAGATTCCCAAGGACATTCCCATCCTTCCAAGTTATAGTCTATGATATTATCCAATTCGCTCTCGTGATCTGATAAGGCATGAAGTTCTAGGTTGGCTTGCTCTGCCAATTCAAGTGCAGGGAGGTCTATCTAGTAATCCTCGTCTTCACTTGGTGGAGGTCGCCACTCTTCCTCGAGCAATTACCAAAATATTTAGAGTTGTGGTGCATCTGGGGATGAAGGAGCGTCTAATTCAAACTCCTCTTCGGACTCATGGATGCCTCCTGAGTCGAACAACTAACCATCAAGTTCTCTCTCTTCTTGTGCCAATCGCGAGGTTGGTGGATTACTGGTCATGCTTATGGTTGTAGGGTCGGCTCTGTCCACTTCGATCGTTAGGGGATGTGTGATCTTGCTAGCAAATTGCTCTAGTATGTGAGTACATGCTTAGCACCGGGGTTGATATGGGTGAAAGATACAAGGCGAGTCCCACGGGCATTCCCATCCTCCAAGGCCGAGGCAAAGGCGGATGCTATATGAATTAATATTTTCTTGTAGGGTGTCATCCCCTTCCCATGGTGAACGTGAATGTTCTTCATCGTCTCGTAAGGCCGCTATGTGAAAATCTTCATCATCTGTAGATTTCCAATCCTGTAATTGTGGTTCAATTTCTGGAGGGTCCTTCTTTCTTCCTTTTATGGGATTTTCAATGTCAAACAAAGGTTTGACTCCTTTGAGGGGTTCATCGACGTCATCGTTCAGGTTCGTCAAATCGTTGAATGCTTTGGATATTAGTTCAATTTATGTCTCCCGGGGTTTGGTGAAGGATACTTCCTTCTGCTTCGGCACATCTGCTTTCTCAGTACTTCCATAGATGAAGTGGTCATAAGGAGACCATTTCGGTGAGGTAAGAATAAATCGGCTGGTTGGCCGTTCAACTGGTAACCTAACCCTATGTACTTGCATATTTTAGTCGGGAATATAGGTCTCACACGACCTTGCTCATTCTTATCGAGTCCAGTGTGGGGGACATATCCGAGTTGGTACATAAGATCCCACCCTTTCATTGCGGTTGGATTGATGTCGTATAATTTAGCGAGGTCTGGGCCAACCTCCCTCCTCATTAGCTCTTGTTGTCGCTCTAGGTGAAAACCAGGAAGGGCAGGTGAGCAGACTAATGCGACAGCTGCTTCATCAATGATTCACGTCTTTTGGATGTGGCCTGCATTTAGTACGGATTCATGGGCTATCAGAATGCTTGCCGCGTAATCAGTATCCATCTCCTGAAGAGGTGCATCAGCGTATATACGAACGATGGAGTCCTCATACGGAAATTTAATGTATTTATGGTATGTGGATGCGATAGCCTTTATTGATTCTAACCATTTTTTACCTAAAATGAGATTATATGTACTAGCGAAGTCAGCAACATGGAACGTAACATCTTTTATCACGGGTCCAAGGCGGACCTAAAGTTTAATAGTTCATTTTATGAAACGACGTGAGCCATCATAGGCTATAAGCGACATGGCCGAGGGTCTGACATCTTGTTCTGTGTATTCCATGTTGTGAGAGGGCAAATATTGAGTCTCGTGTCCGTATCGACTAGTGCATGGGGTACAGAAAACCCTCTGATTATGACTGTAAGATATATGGGGGCAACACTCCCACGAAGTGACTCCTTAGGCATGTCTGTGTCCATGAATGTGAAGGCGGGAGGTTGTGCCATGACAAAGGTAATTTGATGAAGCTCATCCAGGGTCGTGTCTTCGTCCACTTGAGTGTCCTCGACACCCTTATTAACAGTCAGTGATGATCAGACGACTTCTTGATGAGTTCTAGTATAGATATCTGGGTTGGGATCTTTTAGAGATGTCGTAACAGATTATACTCTTGCCCTAGCTCGAGTGCTATTTCTTTACCTGGTCGATGGGCCCTAGGTGCAGGTGGCTGAGGTGGTTATGGTACGAGAATTGGTAGTGGGATGACATGAGGTGGGGGTGGCAAGTCAACTTCCCTTTCTCTCATGTTCCCCTCGGGTAGTTGTGCATATGTGAAATCTTTATTTTGGGGGAAAGGGAGAGGTGGATAGTTGGTTTCCGACTTGAGAATAGGGTAGGTCGGTTGCTGGTCGAACCTAGCATGACTCGACGTCGGTGCATTTGTGAAGCGAGTGAAGTTAAGGGTCGGAGTGCGTGTCCGTATGGCACTACTCCAAGGTGGGAGGTATTGCGTGTGATCCTCTTCCTCTAAGAAAGTGGAGACCAACGTCTCGCATGGATTTAGGTATTTTTTTCATTCACTTTGCTCTTTATTTGACGGATACTCAGTTCTGGCTTCACTCTCTTGGTTGGGAGTCATGTTGGTGATACTGTCTACCCGTGTGATAGTCGGAACGGCGGGTTGAAGAGCATAGTCTCCATACTCAAATCCAGAGTCGGGTGAAGGGAGTGGTAACACTGGTGATTCAGGATTTGGCGGGGTCAATGGCTCTAGTGGGGAATGATGGAGGAATAGCCTCCTGGCCCTGAAGGAATGGACTCGTATTTGAGTAAACTTTGGATATGGAGGCAGGCTCGGTGGAGCGATCCGTGTGATCAAGGCAGGGGGATGTAAGGAGGGAGGATTTCCCATAAGGGTAGTAATAGTGTCGGAGGGTAGGATACGAGTGATTAATGTCGAAGGCCAAAAATGGGATTGACTGGGGAGATCTACAGTCATTACCTGGGCCGGTGTCCCTTGGTTGTGGTTGGGCATGGGGTTATTTATGATCCCTAAATTCTATTGGGGTTGATTGTTATTAGGGTTAGGGTTCCTAAGCGCTTCCCAATTAATTTAATTTTGGTCGTTCATGTCATAGATCATGTCGATGAGAACCCAACTGTAATAGCCCGAAAAATCACGCAAAACTATGACCTCGGGATCCGTGCCCGATTGGTCACAAGTTTGACCAATCAGGAGATCAAGAGTTAGCATAGGATGTGGTGAACGGACGAGATGTGATAGCTTGAGTGATTTCGTGGTGTGTGTTGTAAATATGAAGTCGCATATACCTATTGAGGTGCATGTGCTCAACACACAAACTAAGAGAGGGATAAAAGGGTTTAATAACCCTAGATGAGTATTTTGGGTTGTTGAAGGAGAGTAAAGAAGAGAGAGAGAGAGTAAAAAGAGTGATTAATGCAAGGAGTAGAGGCTAGCTGAGGAAGGAAGGATCCAAGTATTAAAGAGGCCGATTCAACGCAAGGGATCCACTGAAAAAGCTAAAGCTGGAACCCTAGCCTTCCAACCCTAGATTTGAAATCAACTTGAGATCTATCCAAGGTAAATTTTTGTAAATAAGATGCATAGATCATAGGGGTTAAGTTGTGGTTAAATGTGGGTTAGATCAGGATAATGGCTTAGAAAAATAGAGGAAAAAAAAAGATTGGGAAGAACAGCTCGAAAAGGGCTGAATCTGACAATTTCGATTAATCGAAATTGGGTTTCGATTAATCGAAATTGGCCAGGAAGTTGAAAGGTCAGAAGACCACGACTTCGATTAATCGAATTGGATTTCGATTAATCGAATTTGATTCGATTAATCGATTTGAGAATCGATTAATCATCTGAACCTCCAAGTGGACCCCAAGGGTTGGAGGAAATGATTTATGAAAATCGACTAATCGAAATGGGATTTCGATTAATCGATTTGAGTTTTCGATTAATCGATTTGGGATCGATTAATCGACTTGTGAAATTCAACTGTTCGAACAGTAGGTGTACCTTGCGAAAAGAAGAAATTCGATTAATCGAAACTGGATTCGATTAATCGAATGGAAACTCAAGCTCAACGAGGTGTACTTATGAAAGAAGAATTTCGATTAATCGAAAATTCGATTAATCGAATGACAATTCCGTTCGAACTGAGAATGGACTTTGCGAAAAGGAGAATTTCGATTAATCGAAATTACTTCGATTAATCGATATTGACCTTCGATTAATCGATTTTGGAAATCGATTAATCGAACCAAGTTCGATTAATCGATTCTGGATTTCGATTAATCGACTGGGATAAATTTTGTTGACTTTTAGGTTTGACTTTAAGATTCTTGGAGGATCTTATACCTTCTTTATTGCATCCCTTGTGATGTGTTTTACCTGTTGTGTGGTACCATAGGTGGTACGTGTGAGCTAGTGCACGAGGAGCCACGTGGGACCTTGATGCATTGAACAAGTGAAGACTTGAGGTAGGGAACACCCTGAACATGTACTTTATTTTACAAGAGCATGTATGTAGTGATATAAATTTCAATTCAATTATTTTTATTGCTTAAAGAAATGTGAAAGGTGTGCGTGCGTGACATTCATAAGAGTAAACGAATGAGCCATCCCCAGGGGATGAAGAAGTAAAGAGATAAGAGCATCAGGTGTGATGCAAGTTAATGGATACATCCCAGGGATGTATTCACAGATTGAATCATGTTTGATAGGGCCTAACTGATATAAGATAGCACACTTACACGGTGAATAACTATATGTAAGGCAATCGATATTTTGTTATTTGAGGTTCCTTAGGCGGGATATCCACCGACACGGGCAGGATATCCGTGACTGACCGTCGTGGCGAAACCGTAGGCGGTCCATGGAGGCTTATCCGTGAAAAGCACACACACCCTGGGGTGTTGATGAGATGTGAAACCCCGCCACCAATCCCCAGGGGAAAGGGGCTTGGGTACTATATAGTATTCCCAGGGAATACATTAAAACTGTCTATATAGATGACGATGAAGGGTAGCTCGGGCTCGATGCTATATTGCTCGGGGATTACTTAAGTTGAAAGTTTAAGTTTTGCTTTAGGCCTTTTCAGCATTTTTCATGAGTAAATGAAAACATAAGAAATCAACAGTAAACGAATGCTTTTAACTGTTTTATCAACAACTGCATAGTCACATCATGCATGGCATATCATAGAATATATGTGAGTTATAACTTATATGTTCAGCAGTGTTTGTTCCCTATTGAGCTAGGATGTAGCTCACCCTATAGACTATACGTCGCAGGTCCATTAGTAGCATTTGCCGGAGGTTTCAGACGCCGATCCCGTGAGTCGGACTTTCTTTGTGAGGAGTTGGAGCCACCTCCAGAGGACTTCTTCTAGAGGACTCATGTGCTACTTTGAGGAGTTTTGAGTAGAGATTGTACGCTTGGTATGTCAAGCCTTTATTTTGTGAAAACATGTATATGTATAGAGTTTGGATTATTCTTTGGCGAACCATCTGTGATGATTTATATCATCGATGGTTCGGATCGGTTCTCCCTTCATGCAGAGGCATGAGGGTAGAACTGTCCTTTGAAAAGTAATTCTAATTAGATTTAAATTCCGCAAGTTGTTCTTATTTCTTTTTATGCTTGATATACCAGTGTTCCGTGCATAGTTAAGGGGCACGGTCAAGATGATCGTCGATGGCACGGGTTTTGGGTGCCAAATCCGCCATCACGCTTGGTATCAAAGCTATTTTCTTTAGCAATTTCGACAAGGATTCTTTCGTCAGAACATAGGGCTTCGCTAACTAAACTTTAGTTTCAAATGCAGCAATGTCACTAGAGGAGGGGCCACCAAGGGAGGCCATCAAAGGAGTTCACGAGTGGAGATGGTTACATCTCTCCTACCAACAGAGTGCCTTTAGAGGTGGGGTAGTAGCAGACAACATGAAGAAGAGGATCGAGATCATCAGGATCAAGATCAAAGAGAGCAAGAAAGATTGAGAGAAAGACAAGAGGACAGAGAAGAGCGACAAAGGATGATGCACACTATGGAGACTATGGCAGGTGCCATGGCACAACAAGCGACATCCTTTGCAGCTCATGCGTCAAGAGAATAGCAGCCACCTACACCACTGTAGGACTGCGTTGGTTCGTGCCCTCATCTTTACAGAGTTTAGAAGGATGAGACCTCCTTCATTTTCTGGGCAACACAATGGCGGCGAGAATTACCGATGGAAATGGAGAAAGTTTTAGCGTGCTAACTTGCACGGAAGATGAGAGTGTAAGATGGGCATTACATGTTGGATGGGGAGGCTGGGCCTTGGTGGAAGTCCGTGATAAGGACTCTGCTCGTGGAGACCCCAGAGTTGCGTTGCACTTGGGAGGAGTTTGTTGAGGAGTTCAACAAACAATATTTCCCAGAAGTGGTGAGGAACCAACTAGAGATACAATTTTTGCAGTTAGTACAAGGGAGATTGACAGTGAGAGAATACGGGGTAGAGTTTCTACGACTTGCCTGTTTTGCTCGGACACGCCGCTCAAGTGATGAAGTCCAAGAGGTTTCGAAGGTTTGAAGCCGAGGTTAGGGAGGCGTAGCTCCATTTCAACCGAGGACCTATGAAGAGGTCATGAGCAAAGCATTGGTTGTAGAAGAGGAGAACACAAACAGATATAGCAGAGAGAGCAACAGAGAGAGGACTTGACCAGGAAGGATGGGGAACTTAACAACCGTGAATAAAAAGCCGAGGTTGTGGGTCGAGTCGAGACCGCAGTTCGTGGAGGTTTTGGAAGACCGCGCAACAAGAACAACAAATAACACCAACAGAGGTTTCCATTACTTGCGTCGGGGAGACCTATTCGCTATGAGAGCCCTGCCATGTCTACTGGTGCCACTATCACACAGGGTTCTCGTACCTTATCTTCCGCACCTCGAGAGACGTGTGCCAGATGTGGCAAGCCGCATAGGACTATAGACTGCAGAATCGGAACTAGAAGTTGTTTCGATGTGGCAAGGTGGGCCACATGATCAAGGATTGCCGAGACGGACAAGGGCAAGACGGCAAGCATAAAGACACCACGACCCATTCAAGCAAGGAAGCCGATTGTTAGGGGGAGAGCCTATGCAGTCACTGCTCAGGAAGCAGGGAATGTGCACGACGTCATCCAAGGTGAGAAATTTGATTTTATTACAAAAAAAAAAAAAAAAAAAAATTTCGTTTCATAAAGAATTCTAGATGGAAAGGGTGCATGCATTAGGAATAGTGTAGATTCTTTTAATATAAACTGAGAGTGCATTTTGATGTGTAAATTTCTGTATGTATGTGTATATATATTATAGGTACTTTAACTATGTATGAAAAGGGAAGTGTATTTAGACGAGTGTTGATAGACCGGGTCTACCCACTCATTCGCTACTCCACGCTTTTACTAAGAAGATGAAGATCGTTCGAGACGTTGGATTTCGTCTATCGTGTCTATTCATTTGGAGAGTTAGTAGACACGGAGTTAGCTTGCAAATCCATCGTCGCAGCAGTTCAAGACTTAGAAGTGCATGAAATGGAAGGAAAGTTGATAATCATTAGACATGCAAGGGTTTGATGTGATCCTTGGCATGGTTGGTTGTGACATTGTGCGACCATTGATTGCAAGAACAAGGTAGTCATTTCGGACCAACACAAGAAGATCATTTCGGTTTCAAGGAGTGAGGTCATTATCATGCATCGATCTCAGCAGAAGGCCGAAAAGATGATCGAAAGGGTTGCGATGGATACTTAGCGTTCTTGAAGGAGGACAAGGAAGAAAAGAACGTCATTTTGAGATAGCTAGCGAGACTTACGACGTGTTTCGGAAGAATTGCCGGATTACCTCAAAGAGAGGTAGAATTCGCCATTGACTTAACACCAGGAACGGAGCCTATTTCGAAAGCACCTTATAGAATGGCTCCCGCTGAGTTAAAGGAGTTGAAGGAGCAACTACAAGAGCTTATGGACAAGGGGTTTGTTAGACCAAGTGTATCTCCATGGGGAGCACCGGTCTTGTTTGTCAAGAAGAAAGATGGGTCAATGAGGCTATGCATTGACTATCGACAATTGAACAAACTCACCGTGAAGAACCGATACCCTTTACCTAGAATAGACGATCTATTCACCAACCGCAAAGGAGCAAAGTATTTTTCTAAGATTGACACGAGATCCGGGTATCATCGGGCCAGTCAAGGCAGAGGACATCTGACAAAACTTTCCGGACACGGTATGGACACTATGAATTCCTTGATGCCGCTTTTGGATTAACGAATGCCCCGTCATTTATGGATCCGATGAACGAGTGTTTAAACCACACTTGGACTCGTGGTAGTGTGTTAGTTGATGATATACTAATATACTCCAAATCCAAGAGAACACGAAGAACACTTGAGGATTGCTCTACAAACGCCACGTGAACACCAATTATACGCCAAACTCAAAGAAGTGTGAGTTTTGGAAGAAGTCGACTTTTGGGACATGTCGTCTCAAGCAAGGCGTACCAGAGACCCAAAGAAAGATAGAAGCAAGAGTTAAATGGGAGCAAGATGTCCAAGTTTTGGGCTTAGCAGGCTATTATCGACGTTTCGTTGAGGGGTTTTCAAAAATATCGGGACCTCTCACAAGGCTGACACGAAAAGATTCAAGGTTTGAGTGGAGTGAGGCATGCGAGAAGAGTTTTCAAGAACTCAAAACGAGACTCACTTCGGCTCCAGTGTTGGCAATTCCTTCAGGCAGTGGAGGATACGCAGTGTACAGCGACGCGTCATACAATGGCCTTGGTTGTGTGCTCAACCAACACAAGAAGGTGATAGCTTACGGATCAAGACAGCTGAAAGAACACGAGAAAAATTACCCGACTCATGACTTGGAACTGGCAGCAGTCATTTTTGCGCTAAAGATTTGGAGACATTACTTGTATGGTGAGACTTTTGAAATTTTCACCGATCATAAGAGCCTCCGATATCTGTTTACACAGAAAGAGCTCAATATGAGACAGCGCAGATGGATGGAATTCCTCAAGGATTATGATTGCTCCATACAATATCATCCTGGCAAGGCGAATGTAGTAGCCGATGCATTGAGTCGAAAGGGTTCAGCTCAGTTAGCTTCATTGATTTTGGGTATGCACCGATGGAAACTATTGGAAGACCTGGCATGCTATGATGCGAACATTGAGTCAAAGGACACTGGATCCTTTTTGGCTAACATCTCAGTAAAGCTGATATTTGAACATATCCACGAGCTCTGGATGAAAGATCCGACAGATTAACAAGGAGTCGTCAAGACGTGAGTGAAGGCATCAGTTCGGACTTCTCAGTAAAAGCAGATGGTTCTTTGTTGTTTAAAGGCCGTCTATGCATCCCGGATAATGCCGATCTAAGACGAACAATTCTTGATGAAGCTCATAAGTCAAATTATGCGATCCACCCTGGTAGCACCAAAATGTACCAAGATTTGAAAAAGAATTACTGGTGGAGAGGACTGAAACAAGACGTGGCCGAGTATGTGTCACGATGTTTGACTTGTCAACAAGTGAAGGTTGATCATAGACATCCGCCGATTATTGCAACCTTTACCAATACCGTAATGGAAGTGGAATCGATCTCAATGGATTTCATTGTTGGATTACCTCGTCGCCAAGAGACATAATGCTATTTGGGTGCGTCAGACCGATTGACCAAATCAGCGCACTTTTTGCCATACAATACTACGTATACGGTAGGAAGATTGGCAGACCTATATATGAAAGAGATTGTAAGATTACATGGTATTCCAAGCAGCATAGTTTCAGATCGTGATCCACTATATACGTCCAAATTTTGGAAGAAATTTCAAGAAGGAATGGGAACACGACTAGACTTTAGTTCAGCTTTCCATCCTCAAACTGATGGACAGACAGAGCGAGTGAACCAAGTGATAGAAGACATGCTCAGAGCGTGCATGCTTGATATGCAAGGATACTGGGATGAGTATCTACCGATGCTCGAGTTCGCGTATAATAACAGTTTTCAAACGAGCATTGGCATGGCACCATATGAAGCTCTATATGGACGACGATGCAAGTCACCTCTCAATTGGGAAGAACAGTGAGAAATTTGTATTAGGACCAAAGCTACTTGAAGATAATGCTACCGCTGCTCAATTATCGAGAAAGGTTGAAGACAGCACAAAGTAGACAGAAAAGTTACGCCGATATAAAGCGGACTAGTGTCGACTATAAAGTGGGCGAGCACGTGTTTGTGAAAGTGTCACCTATGAAAGGTGTAATGAGATTTGGCAAGAGGGGGAAGTTAAGTCCACGTTATGTGGGACCATTTGAAATTTTGGGACGAATAGGTGAAGTTGCATATCGCATTAGTTTACCACCGCTATTCGATCGAGTACATAATGTCTTCCACATATCGATGCTCGAGAAATGCGTGAATGATCCGTCTCATGTCTTAGGCGAGCAACCTATAGAGATGTGTGAGGACATGAGCATGATAGAGGAACCAGTGGAGATCTTGGATCGAAAAGAGCAAGCACTGCGCACTAAAGTAATTCCCTTAGTGCTTGTTCGATGGAACAATCATCCTAAAGAAGAGGCTACTTGGGAACGAGAGGCCGATGTGAAAGAACAATACCCAGCCTTGTTTCCAACGACGTGAAAATGCAATGTAAACCACAAACGTGTTGTGAAGGCTCCACTATACTTGTAATTCAATGGAAATTTAATCCAATCTGTCATGAATTGTCAAAAATAAGAAAAAGAAACGAAGAAATTGAAGTTCTGTAGAAATTGGGCAAAATCGATTAATCGAATTTCAAATCGATTAATCGATTTGGAATTTCGATTAATCGATCTTGTTCGATTAGTCGACTGGCATGTGCCAGTGACTGAAAATGAAAAGTTGAGTTAGAAAATGCATAGAAAGAAATTTCGATTAATCGAAATGGGATTTCGATTAATCGAATACTTAAGAAATTTTGGAAAATTTTTGAAGTTTTTGCACGATTTCGATTAATCGAAACTAAGTTCGATTAATCGATTTTGAGATTTCGATTAATCGAAATGAATTTCGATTAATCGACTGGCACGCGCCAGTGAGCTCAAAATTTTAAATTTTTAAACAAACACGATTTCGATTAATCGAAATATTTTCGATTAATCGAATTTTATTTTCGATTAATCGATTTGAGAAATCGATTAATCGATTTTACGCGGCTTAACCTAGTTTTAAAATTTCGATTAATCGAAATAGAATTTCGATTAATCGAGCCGCGGGCTATATAAATAAATTTGGGGATTTCATTCCCCATTCGAAATCATTTGGCTTGGGATTTTTGGGCGTTTCATCTTCTCCTTCTTCTCCAACCAACCGAGTGCTCTAGGGTTTGGGTTTTCACGATTCGCGTCAAATCGCCAGATTCGCCTCCGAAACCTAAGGTAAACCCTAGATTTCCGTTTTTTCTTCAATTCAAGCTAGATAAACCCTAGTTTAGTGAACATGCCGCCCAAAACCCGTTTATCTTCGAAAAAGACAACATCCAAGCTACCGGTTAGGCGTAAGAACGCCGCACCACCACCACCTACCCCATCGCCGGTGAGGACTCCGACACCGTCGGAATCGGAGACCACCTCCGGTTCGACGAGCGCATCTACGCGCGAGTCTTCCCGCGAATCCACCCCCATGCCACCACCACCCACCAACGTGGAGCAACCAAACGAGTGGTGGGCTGCCAAGACCTTTGAGGTCGAATACACCATTGACCCTACCCTATTCACAAATCCCGATTTACCGGGCGAGACCCAATGGGCTCAGAACTACCTAACCAGTGCCGACTCAAGAACCTTCTCAAACCAATCCGGGTTCCTATTACCCTAGATTGGTGAGGTTGTTCTACCAAGGGCTAACCAATGGCCCTAGTGACGATGATTGCATTATAACCAAAATCGAGGGTCGCCTCTATACGATCACTCGTCGACATACATGAGGTGCTTGAATGCTACCGACTTTACTCCGAAACTACCCTATTTCCACCCTTTGAAAAGGAACCTGTTTTGAAGAGGTCATGACTCGCATGACCAACGGGAAGAAGGGTCGCACGTCCATCAAGAGGGTCGACCTTCCACCCTACATGTGGATGCTCGACTCCATCATAAATGCAACCTTTACCCGATGCGCCACGACACGAGCTGGGATAAAGTGCAACATGCACTTTACGCGCCTTCAGGGCCGATGGTTTGATGCTACCATGGTCATCCTTGAGGGGATGCGTACATCAAGACTAAACCGATGAAGGGCAACATGCGGCCCAAGGAGAAGATGCCGATGCTCGGCTCATATCTCGAGCATGTTGGAGTGCTACTCGACGAGCCCTCCCACACTATTTCACCCCACGAGGTGAGGGCTACGGATCGCGTGAAGACGCTCACCAAAGTCTTCATGGACCCAGTAGCTACAACCTATTGAAGCGGACCCTACCAGCCCGTCCCGCCTCCCGCCCCCAAAGAAGAAGAAGAAGAGCAAGAGCACCGCCACCACCCCACCACCACCTCGCCAGGACCCACTTGAGGGTGGGGCACACCGCCGCAGAGAGCCATCCATGGAGAGGGTTCTCCCACACCACGCCCACGCCGACACCACTGCACACTCCGCGCACACTCCACCTCATCCATCACAAGGCTGCCTCCATCCGGCCCTACCATAGAGGACGTTTAATGGACGAATAACGAGAGGATGAACAGGAGGATTGATTTCTCATGTTTCACACCCTCCAGCCTATCTACCCCACACCCATCATTATTGGATATGTTGGTTCACAAGAAGAGTGGATCGGACGATTTAATTCGCCCATAGAGTGACCGCCTTCCATCCCACCACTGACGCGTTCCTCCACATCCACCACCTGACCACTGCAGCTGAAGACCCGATCACCGACGGGGGACTGTTTGAGTCGTTTATGTATTTTGTATTTTGTTTTATACCTGTAGTTTATATTGTACGCCAACTTATTGGCATTGTATCAAAATCTTCAATCCTTAATACAAAGGTAGCTTTTTATATAAATTGTTAAATTTGTTTACATTTTACTTCCATGTTTGTATTGTGTGAATGTGTGAGACTTAAATACGTATGGGTAAAATGAACCACCTCACCTCCGAAAAGTGGGAGAGAGACACCACCACACCGCTGGGTGATTTTCGAGGATGAAAATTCCCAAGGGGGGGAGGCTGTAATAGCCCGCAAAATCACGCAAAACTATGACCTCGATCGCGTGCCCATTGGTCACAAGTTTGACCAATCAGGAGATCAAGAGTTAGCATAGGATGTGGTGAACGGACGAGATGTGATAGCTTGAGTGATTTTGTGGTGTGTGTTGTAAATATGAAGTCGCATATACCTATTGACGTGCATGTGCTCAACACACAAACTAAGAGAGGGGATAAAAGGGTTTAATAACCCTAGATGAGTATTTTGGGTTGTTGAAGGAGAGTAAAGAGAGAGAGAGAGTAAAAGAGTGATTAATGCAAGGAGTAGAGGCTAATGAGGAAGGAAGGATCCAAGTATTAAAGAGGCCGATTCAGCATGAGGGATCCGCTGAAAAAGCTAAAGCTGGAACCCTAGCCTTCCAACCCTAGATTTGAAATCAACTTGAGATCTATCCAAGGTAAATTTTTGTAAATAAGATGCATAGATCATAGGGGTTAAGTTGTGGTTAAATGTGGGTTAGATCATAGGATAATGGCTTAGAAAAATAGAGGAAAAAGTGTGGGAAAAACATTGCGAAGAAACATTTCGAAAAGTGAATCGACAATTCGATTAATCGAATTGGGTTTGGATGTCGAAATTGGCGAGAAGTTGAAAGGTCGAAGACCACGACTTGATTAATCGAATTGATTTGATTAATCAATTTGGATTTCGATTAATCGATTTGAGAATCGATTAATCGACTGGGAACCTCCAGTGGACCCCAAGGGTTGGAGGAAATGATTTAAGGAAAAATCGACTAATCGAAATGGGATTTCGATTAATCGATTTGAGTTTTCGATTAATCGATTTGGGATCGATTAATCGACTTGTGAAATTCAACTGTTCGAGCGATGGTGTACCTTGCGAAAGAAGAAATTGATTAATCGAAACTGGATTCGATTAATCGAATGAAAACTCAACTGTTCGAACAGTAGGTGTACTTTGCGGAAAGAAGAATTTCGATTAATCGAAACTAGATTCGATTAATCGAATGACAATTCATTATTCGAATCGAGAATGGACTTTTGCGAAAGGAGAATTTCCATTAATCGAAATTACTTTGATTAATCGATATTGAAGATCGATTAATCGATTTTGAAATCGATTAATCGAACCAAGTTCGATTAATCGATTACGAATTTCGATTAATCGCAGGATAAATTTTGTTGACTTTTAGGTTTGACTTTAAGATTCTTGGAGGATCTTATACCTTCTTTATTGCATCCCTTGTGATGTGTTTTACTGTGTGTGGTACCATAGGTGGTACGTGTGAGCTAGTGCACGAGGAGCCACGTGGGACCTTGATGCATTGAACAAGTGAAGACTTGAGGTAGGGAACACCCTGAACATGTACTTTATTTTACAAGAGCATGTATGTAGTGATATAAATTTCAATTCAATTATTTTTATTGCTTAAAGAAATGTGAAAGGTGTGCGTGCGTGACATTCATAAGAGTAAACGAATGAGCCATCCCCAGGGGATGAAGAAGTAAAGAGATAAGAGCATCAGGTGTGATGCAAGTTAATGGATACATCCCAGGGATGTATTCACAGATTGAATCATGTTTGATAGGGCCTAACTGATATAAGATAGCACACTTACACGGTGAATAACTATATGTAAGGCACCGATATTTTTGTTATTTGAGGTTCCTTAGGTTACCCCACCGACGTGGCGGGATATCCACGACTGACACGGCAGGATATCCGTGACCGATACGGCGGCGAAACCGTAGGCCAGTGCGGAGGCTTATCCGTACGTAGTAAGCACACCCCAGGGGTGTTGATGAGATGTGAAACCCCGCCACCAATCCCCAGGGGAAAGGGGCTTGGGTACTATATAGTATTCCCAGGGAATACATTAAAACTGTCTATATAGATGACGATGAAGGGTAGCTCATCGGGGCTCGATGCTATATTGCTCGGGGATTTCTTAAGTTGAAAGTTTAAGTTTTGCTTTAGGCCTTTTCAGCAACATTCATGAGTAAATGAAAACATAAGAAATCAACGAAAGCAATGCTTTTAATTTTTATCAACAACATAGTCACATCATGCATGGCATATCATAGAATATATGTGAGTTATAACTTATATGTTCGTGATGTTTGTTCCCTATTGAGCTAGGATGTAGCTCACCCTATAGACTATCGTCATGAGTCCATTAGTAGCAGCCGAGGTTTAGGGGGCCGATCCCGTGAGTCGGACTTTCTTGCCGTGAGAGTTGGAGCCACCTCGAGGACTTCTTCTAGAGGACTCCGTTGTGCTACTTTGAGGAGTTTTGAGTAGAGATATGCGGCTTGGTATGTCAAGCCTTTATTTTGTGAAAACATGTATATGTATAGAGTTTGGATTATTCCTTTGGGGCGAACCATCTGTGATGATTTATATCATCGATGGTTCGGATCGGTTCTCCCTTCATGCAGAGGCATGAGGGTAGAACTGTCCTTTGAAAAGTAATTCTAATTAGATTTAAATTCCGCAAGTTGTTCTTATTTCTTTTTATGCTTGATATACCAGTGTTCCGTGCATAGTTAAGGGGCACGGTCAAGATGATCGTGCTGATGGCACGGGTTTCGGGGTGCCGAAATCCGGGCTGTCACACCAACAGTCCTTTAGGTTGTGTCCCGCGTACCGATGGAAAGAACAGTATTTACCATAATCTAGATTTGCAGGCCATGGCCTAGGCTTTTCTTGTGGGAATCGTAAGAGATTCTGGCGCCAAGGAGGCTGAAGATATTGGAAATAATATCGGGTAAAGGGGGATAGTGTTTCCACTTTGGCTGGTAGGGTCCCCTAGCTGGGTTAAAGTTCTGAGGTGGAGGTACGCTGTTATAATTCGGCACATGGGCCGGTTGATTCTGTGCCGCGTTTTGGGCCTAATAAGTGTTAAGGTATTGGTGTCTATTTTGATATTGGCCTTGGTTTTGGTTTGCATACCTTTGTTGATTAGCGCCTTGATTTTGACTAGCGTATCGTTGTTGGGTTTGGTTCTGCTCGAAGTTGCATGGTGGGAAGTTCCCGTTATTAGAATTTTGCCCTTAATTGACAACCGTATTAACTTATTCGATTCCTGAGGCTTTCTTATGATTTTTTTATTTCGACTCGTTGGAGGAGCCCACCTTTGACGTGACTATGGATAATGCAAGGTCTCTGCCCTTGATGTGTCGCGTTAGTCGGGATGCCCGAGAGTGAAGTGTAGTGAAGTCGGGGCAATCACTGATGACTAGGGCGCTCCTTAGTGGTTCCTTAGTATTGTCAATGATGATGTCAATTGAATCTCTCTTTCATTAAAGTACCAGTTCTAGCAATAAGCTTTCACCATCAAGCGACGAAATCGGTGAATTCTTCATCTGGTCCTTGCTTGGCCGCCATCAAGTCGCTAAGGCTAACAGTCTCTTGAATCAAGTGTTTGTATTGGCCTAGGAATCGACTGACTAGCTCATCAAAAGTCTCTATCTTATAAAGTGGGAGCTCCGCGAACCAGTCTAGAGCTTCTCCTTCTAATGAACGTTGAAAGTAGTGAATGAGAAGTCCTTGATTTTCGCGTATAGGTCTGCAATCATTATAAAAGAGGGTCAAGTGATGGTTCAGATTTTCGATGCCATTGTATTTAGTAAATTTTGGCGGTTTAAATGCTATGGGTAGGTCAAATTCAATGTCTAGATAGAATTTATCGAATCCGAACGAGCGACCTGGGCATTCCCTCTTAGCCATATATTCATCGAGCATTTTCAGGAGGTCTTCGATCTTTATGGTGTTGTCTTTGGGAATGATGCGTGAGATTCCCTTATCTGGCAAACTGTTATTAAAGAACGTGTGAGTATGTTGCCTTAATGGCGTAGCGTGGGCTGACACCATGCTTGAGGTAGAAGGTGGTCTCTCTTATCGCTCCTGCTCTCCCAAATTTTGTTGTCCCCTAATGGTTTTATATGTAGCAGCCAATCCTCGAAGCAACTCTTCAGAATCATCGCCTCCTCTTTGTATTCTTTGGATGCTATGTTCTACGATTTGTTGAGTGGTAAGATTTTGCCCGATGCGGCTCTCTTCCATTACGACTACTACCGGCGGGTGGAGTAGAGAAGGGATTCTCTTGTTCTCCAGCCATATTAACCTCTGGCTGTTGTGGGCTAAAATCATAAAAAGGCTATTCATATAAGGGGTTGTCATGATAGGCCCACAATGGTGGGTCTCCTAAACTTACTCTTCATACACCCGACATCTCGAGTTTTTGGCGAAGACTCATATAAAAAGAATCTAAACAACACGATGAGAAAGAAAATTGGGAAGTAAAATAAAGCTAACTATTTAAAGAAAAAGAAGGGGTTTACAAAATTGTCCCATCGTGATTGCCAATCTGTTGGTGCGCACTTTTTCTGGGTTCCTCTCGATTCCCGTTGAACAAGTGGCTTCCAATTCTGTCCTGTTGGACTCTAGCGATACGGTGTATGTGATAAGGTGGGGATAAATAACAATAGGAGGAATTTTCTAGAATGATTCTTAATTGATTTGTGATCGCCAGCTATAGATATTTATCGACCATGCAACACATCAATGATCATACGTTTAAGCGGGTGTGGGTTACTTCTATACTGAATCATCCGCCTGTGAACGTCAGCATCAGTGTCCTCTTTTAATTAGATAATTTCAGCTTTCTTTTTAGTTTCCCTTATTGCGGTTATGGTCAGTTTAGATTCTCTTTTTTTTTGTTATTAATTATGATTAGGTGAGCTTATTATGATGGGTTATTTTAGTGTCCTGATTTTATCAGGAGTCCAATTATTTTTAATTTCTCGATATCATTAGGAGTCCAATTAATATCAAAGTCCTGGTATTATTAAGAGCCCAATCAGTTCTAGTCTCCTACTGGTACTAGGAGTGCATGTGTATCAATTCCAATAATATTCTAATTAATAAAAGAGTCCAATTATATTGTAATTCTAGATAAAACAGGTGTATCAATTGTATGGCAATCACAACTAAAGAACTTAAGATAATTTTACTAGCATTCTAATTTAAAGAAAACAAAGACTAATTTTTTTTATTGCGACTCTGATTGAAGCAATAAATCAATTTACTAAAATAAGAATAAATGATCGAGGCAACAAAATTAACTCTTTTTTTTAGAATCATAATCTACGGATCAATGATGGTAAAAATCTAACTAATAACAAACGAATTAACTTTCCTAAATTCTGGTTGAGATAATAAATTGATTGAACTAAAAGACTGAATTGAATCAAAGCAAATAATGATATGAAGACCTATTTGATGCAATTAGCCAATTATATTGAAATAGAAAAACTAACTATAACTAACTAGTTAACCCTTAACAATCTATAAAAAAGGGGGTTGGGCCCGCTATACTAAGGAGGATTGGCCTCGTTCCCGAGTACCCTCCGTAAGCTCCCGTGGGCAAATCGAATGATTGAGATAAAAGATAGGTCGATAGTTAAATAATAAAAGGGGAATTTTTGTAATTGAATTCAAAATTATAATAAGAAATTAGATTGAGAAACCTAAGTTATGAACTGAAATTTATATTTTTTTTGGATTTTTTGACGGTATGACAATATAGAATTAAATTATAGATTAAAATTTTAAGACTGAATTTGGGTCCGAAATCAGAAAAATCAGGCCGTATGATTAAGGACTGGTTATGAACCAAAACTTAATGTTAGGACTGTAAATTAATATTTTAGAGTAGAATCAGAGTATAACGTGAGTATATCGGACCGCTAGATTAACGACTGATTCTATAAACAGAGAACTAGAACAAGATATAGAGAATTTTAGTCCGAAGAGGGTGCTACGGTCTAAAAATTAGAAATATAATTAATTAATTAAACTGAGGGGAAATCTCAAGTTTAAAATAAAATAAAATTCTTACCTAGGGTTAGGGCTGAGGAGAGGAATCATCGAAGATTCGAGGGTTTAAATCTCGAAATCATGACTAATTTGCTCTATGGGCTTGTCCTCGAAGTTCTCTAGTTCCGAAGTCTTAAAAAAATTCCGCTCTCTCTCAAAATTGCTAGCCTCCCCTCTCTCTTCGAGAAAAAAAAGCTTTTATAGGTTTTCATTCAATTACGCACCCGTTTTTAGACGTTTAACTGAATTGTGCGCTAGTTTTCTAGCGCATAATCGCTTTAAGTAGGTCACCGACTCAGTGAGCGACCGGCTGATTTACTCAATGGGTTTCCTACTCCTAACGAAATCAAGACTAATTGTGTGCGTGATGGGACATGCGTAATCCAATTAAGTGTGTTACCTGAAGCGCTTAATCAAGGAAATGTAGGTCAAGGGTAGGAGACTAGGTCGGGCCGATTGCGAGCTAGTGGTGTAGCGCTCAATCCAATCGCACTTCTGTTTCCAGGCGCATAATCGAGTCTCAAAACGGTCTGTGAAAGGAAGGTTGGTCTGAAAGGGGACTGATCGCATGCTCGTGGTTGTGCGCGTGATCGAGTTACGCACGGGTTTTCAGGCGCTTAATTCAGGGTTGTCCGGGTATGGTCTCAAGAATGGAATGCAGGACTATTGTTTCAGTTTTATTTCAACTATATACTATTGCTTAGTGTATAGCCTCCCTACGTTGAGATCTGAGCCACAAAGCCATTGTTTCAGCTTATGTTCACCCATGTTCAGTTGCATGGTCCCATGTCGAGGGTTAAAAAGGTCAAGGGCTGACCAAACGAATTTGTGTACTCCGAGAGAGCGAAATGGGGGTGCCTACACTAGCGATCGCAACGAACCAGGTATTTTCATCATGAATTTACCTCTTTAATCTTAGCACTTATTATTTTCTAATGAATCACTCCACCACCCATCGCCAGAGTTCACTTGGGACCGAATTGGGCCACTGATTTCGGGGACCGAAAGGAACCCAGAAAAAGCGCGTACCAACAATGTCTACCTCAATCGATTGATTTTATGACAGCTATTTTGCCACTTAGATCCTAATTTGAATTCAATCGATTGAATTCTGAGACTCAATCGATTGAGTTTAAATTCACTTAAGTCCACCAATTTTAGATTTTGAATTAAGTCGATTGAATCTTAGAATTCAATCGATTAACCTATTTATGAACGGTTTTTAGTCCGAGCCTTATATAAATAAAACAACAATGTTTAGGGGTTTTAAGAGCTTCTTTTGGTCATCTTTTGCGGGCCTCCTTCTGGCAAATTTTCATTAGTTTTTCTCCTTAGTTTTTCATTTTTTTTAGTTTTAGCTTTAGATAATTTAGTTTGTAATTAGGAATCAAAGCCTTGTAAGGTTCCGAATCTTTTTTCTAAAAGATCCAAACACTTGATAATTGAAGAACTTTGTTAATGGTTTCGGATCTATGCCTTGCATGGGGATCGAAGATGAGCGGCTAAAATCGTTCATTCAAGGAGAAAGCGAATCCTAAATGAGTAGTTAATTTATTTTCATTTCAATCATTTCTTTTTACAAATATTTAATCATACGACTTTAAGAGTGCTTATTGCGTTATTATTGAATACTTATTTATAGTGGTCGATCTTGGTTATCGCCTACAATAAAAGAGTTATTCCACCTAGATTAATCTTGTACACCGATATAGGATGTCGTATGATTGATAATTATTATTGTGGTTGTATGTTTGTGATACATTATACCTTTCGCATGATTCATGCCATGATTGGATGCGTCATAGTGGTGGGATAGGGTATGCCGAATTAAATAATTATATTTCTCGAATTATTTTACTTTTAATAAAATAAGGGTTAATATTTTTATTCCTTGTCATAAATATTGAATCGTACGGCTTTCAGTTTGAGTATATTGTGTTATCAACGAATGCTCATTTATAGCCGTTGACTGTGTGATCGGCAACAATAAACGAGTTATTCCACCTAGATTAATCTTGTAGATCGATATAGGATGTTGTACGATTGATTTTTCTGTTGTGATTATATGCTTACATTATACCTTTCGCATGGTTCATGTCGTGATTGAATGCGCCATAGTGTTAGGATAGTGCATATCAATTATCATAGTCACATTTTTGTCGAATCATTTTTCTTGTAGTTAAATGAGGGTAAATAATTTGCCATTGAAATGTTTGGATTGTTAGTAGGAAAATTATGAATCTAGGATTAGCGGACTCCTTAATCATCTTTTTATCGTTGTTTGGTTATTCACTATTTTCCTTGCATAAACTTTATTTAGATTTCATTAATCGCATTTTATGTATTTGATAGTCTTCCTCATAGATAAATCTCACCTTTGGTACTTCCTTAGGTTCATTTTACACTTCTAAAATTAATTAAATTTCGCGCTTCCGTATAGGTTCGACACCTTTGGACTCACCCTCATTCATCGAACTTGTGTACTTGCAAGGGTAATATTTTAAACCGATCAATATATCACTTGCAAAATAACTTGTAAAATAGGGAAGGAGTTGACGAGGATGAGGAACAAAGAACCCGAGAAGAGAAACTTTGTCGATACAACGCCGGTAGTTATCAGGATTGGGGATTGGGTCTACAACGCCTGTGGCAATCTCAACTTCAAACGCAAAATGATTTGCCATTCCCATGGATGTGAAGCCCACTGGAGTTGTGCCATGACAGTCATAAATATTGTAAATTTGCTGCTGGAGATCCAAAAGAAATGAAAGTGACCGATCCTTACGAATCAACAATTTAAGGATGTCCAAAATGGGTAGAAGATCACTGGGAAACGAATTAAGAGGATGGAGAAACCTAGCTGGCGGAAGCTCGCCGACTGGCCTACACGCAAAGACGAGGAACCTTTGGTTCCTTAGCATCACCAGAGAAAGGTTTTAAGCACCGACAAAAGGGTCCCAAGTTAGGGGACCACAAAGATTGAGCACAAATACAAGCAACAACCATTTTACCGACCTCCTTGGCCTCACAAAGAGGTGTTACTTGGAGACAAACAAACGGTCCAAATGAGTTCTCAGACGGTGTTGCCCCATGCTCAGTCTTTGAAGGCCACATTTTCAAAGAGTGCAGATACTCTCAAAGGAAACCCACGAACCCCAGAGGGACACATGAAGGTCAATGACAAAGGATTTCATAAAGGGGTTGCCTCTTATTCCGCTAGGTCGTTGTCTTGCTCTAGCACCATGAACTTCGCTGATCAGGGTTACTACATTATACCCGAATTCAAGGAATTGAGAAATGAGGAGGATGTGGCGTTGTGCCAACTGGGGAAAAGACTACGGTTAACTTCTAATGGAGAGCAGGATAGGACCATCAATATTTTTAAGGAGAGTAGAAAGAGAAGGAATAAATAGAGGACTTCAAGGTTAAAGGGAAAAAATAGTTTAATAGATTAAAATAGGGCCTCACTTACTCCAGTTCCCGAAGCAGACGGAAAAATCCTAAAAACTCCATGACGGGTGGAAAGGGGGGAGAGTTGGAGCCTTAAGATCTCCTCTCACGGTGCTGTTGGTTTTGGTGGTGAGTATGGAGCTTTTCCTATTTGTTATTATGCTTTCTATTAATTTTGTTTCTTGGAATGTCAAAGGATGGGTGATGGCATTAAAAGTGTCGTGGTTAAGAACACGATGTCACAGATGAAGCCCAATGTCGTCACTTTTCAAGAAACTAAATGGGATGAAGTTTCTAATGGTAAGGTGTGCTCTATTTTAACAGGTAGTGGCTGGGAGTGGTAGTGTCTCAAAGATATTGAAAACCCATAAATTAAGCTTGTTCGATTCTGAGGTCAGGAATTTCTCTGTTTATGTTCAACTGAAAGATAGAAGATCTAGGTTCAATTTGGTATTCTCAGGTGTGTATGGCCCTAATGATGACATGGGTAGAGGCGAATTTTTTGGTGAGATCAGTTCCATTTCATCCAGATGGGGGAGCCCAAGGTGTGTAGGAGGTGATTTCAACGCCATCAGATTTCATTCAGAGAAAAATAACTTTAGGCTTGATAGGAGGATGATGGATTCTTTCGACGACTTCATCTTGGTGTGTGACTTGGCTGATCTAGGGATGAGGGGAGGTCGCTTCATGTGGACGAATGGTCAAGACAATCCCACTTTTTGTAGGCTCGACAAATTTTTCTGTAATGTGGATTGGTTAGATTTGATGTCGGAAGGAGTTGATTGTTGTCTCATTACAATCTCCGACCATAAACCTATTATTTTTAATAACTATACTCCGATTAATGGTGGACCGATCCCTTTTAAGTTTGAAAATTGTTGGCTGGTCAATGAACATTTCGGGGATAGTGTTCCGCTTTGGTGGAATGAGATGAATATCTAAGGTAGCGCCAATTTTGTTTTCTTAGCAAGCTTAAAATCAAAGCTTGGAACTCTGATAGTTTTTATATTTTCCCCAAATGAAGGAGCACATCCTTACGAAACTCAAGGTCTTCGACAGTTTGGACGAAGATCATTCGCTATTCCCGGAAGAGCTGGACCTTAGACTTATCCTCAAGCTGGATTTCAACAAGAAATGTCGTGATGAGGAGAAGATGTGGAAGTAGAAGTCTAAGGCCCATTGGCTTCAAGTGGAAGATGGTAATACAAAAAAATTTCACACAATTACTGATGGTCGTAGAAAGAAAAATAGTATATGCTAGCGAAGTCAATTGGATCAGATATTAGGAGAACTCAGTCAATCCGGAAAGGGTGGTTGATTTCTATAAGAACCTCTACTCCTCTGATACAAATTGGAGGCGTTCATTTGATGAACTTCTGTTTGACTCCATCATTTCTGATGAGGAGGCTTCCCTTGAAATCCCGTTTGTTGAAGAAGAAGTCAAGGATGCCATATCTAGTAGTGGCAAAAATAAGCCTCCAGTCCTAAATGGATATACGATGGAGTTTTTTAAAACTTTTTGGGACACCATTAAACCTGAATTCATTGCTTTCCTTCATGAATTTTATCGTGCGGGAAGGATAAATAAAAGCATGAATTCCTCTTTCATGACCATAATTCCTAAGTGTGAAATGGTGGTGAACGTTAGGACTTTAGGTCGACCATTCTTCTAAGAGTTTCATATAAAATTGTGGCCAATTTGCTTTCTAGTCTTCTTAAGAAGGTGATTGACAAAATCAATTCTCCAAGTCAGTTGCCTTTCATTCTAGGGAGGATACTGCTAGACGCCATGGTCACTGCTCATGAAGAGATACACTTGGCCCATTCCCAACGCACTAAAGGCATCATCTTCAAAACATCATCTTCAAATTGATATGGAAAAGTCATATGATATGGTGGATTGAAACTTCCTCCAATACATGCTTTGGAGGATGAGATTTGGCAGGAAATGGGAAAATTGACTCAAGCAATGCTACTCTTCTGTCAGATTCTTGGTTCTTATTAATGGAGCCCCTGGCGGTTTCTTTAGAAGCTTTAGAGGCCCTTGGCAGAGCCTTTATCGTCACTGCTGTTCAATCTAGTTGGTGAAGCTTTGCATCGCCACCTCAAGCACGGATCCGAGCTTCACTTATTTCACGGGTTTCATGTGGGGATGGACAACCTCTCTATTTCCCATCTTCAATATGTCGATGATACTATCATATTTTGTGAAGTAGAGGAATCGAAAATTGAAGGTATTTTAAATATTATCTCAGTGTACGAAGCTATGTCAGGGCAGAGAGTTAATCTCCATAAATCAATGTTAGCGGGGGTCAACACTCAACAGAATATTGTGGCCAACTTTACAGATCAATTGGGGTGTCTCCACGATAAACTCCCAATCAACTACCCGGGTCTGCCTATGGGTGTCGGTAAACTAAGGGCTCGTCACAGGGATCTGATAGTCAACAAGTTCAAGAAAAGCCTTGCGGTATGGAAAAGGAAGACGCTTAGCAGTGGAGGCCGGCTAACCCTCATTAAGTTCACTTTCGCCTCCATTCCCATTTTCTATTTATCCATGTCTATGCCTCTGGTCTTGGTGAGTACTACACTTGAAAAGATTTTCAGAGACTTTTTGTGGGAAGGGGCGGGGGATAATAAAAAACTTCACCTAGTTAACTGGAATTCTTGTTGCTTGCAGAAAGATGGGGGAGGTATGGGTTGCAGAAGACTAGCCCTCATCAACAAGGCGTTGTTGGGGAAATGAATTTAGAAAATTGGAGATGATAGGGAGAGAGAAAAGTTGTGTTGAAAGGTGGTAGCCGAGAAATATATTGTTGCTACTGACAATTGGAATTGGTCTTTCAACGGTTCTCAGTACTCGGCTTGATGGGTAGCTATTAACTCAATCCTTCTAGACTTCAATTAGGCATTACGTTCAGCTGGGGTGACAATAGCAAGACCCGCTTTTGAGAAGACAATTGGGTTACCGATGTTCCTCTCAAGCAAGGTTTCCCTAATATCTTCAAAATTGTTGTTGCTCATAATACCTTCATAGAAGACCCAATGGAACGACGCAATGATTCTTTCTATGAAATATCAACACCGGGCGTATGCTCAAAGATTCGAAAATATACGAGTATGTCTCGCTCCTCCGGACAATGCAGCAGGCTTCTTCTAATGTTGCGAGTAGAGACTACATAGTTTGGAAGTTGAATGCTAAAGGGCTTTTCTCTGTCAAATCCTTCTATAAAAATTTATTAAGTCTAGCGCCGATTTTGACCCGTCACGCATCTTGGAACAAATTTTAGAGAGTTAAGATTCCCCCTAAAATCAAATTCTTCACTTGGTCTACTATTTGGGCAAGATGTCTCACCCAAGATCAGTTGGTCCGTAGAGGAGTCATTGTTCCTAACAAATGCATGCTTTGTATGAGAAGCCACGGATATATGAATCATGTCCTGCAACATTTCCTTTTGTCTCTAGAATTTGGGGGAATTTATTGACGACTTTTAGCATTTACCTGGTTTTACCTTTCTCTATGGAGTTGTTTCTCCTCCAATGGGGAAATATTTGCATAGAGGAGTGGAAAAAGACATCTATGAAGTTATTTGGGCTATTTGACTAGAAAGAAATGCTAGGGTTTTTAGGAAGATTAAACCTCATTTCATGGTAATTAGATGTTCAACCGATTTCATCCTCAATTGGCTGATGAACAGAGACTTTGATTGCGTCGACACTGGTCCTTTTGAGGCTCAAAGATGGGTGAGTTTTAATTTGGTGGGTTAACGGGGTGTTGCTCACGTTTCTTTCTCTGTGGTCTGGGCTACTCACTATTTCTCAGGGAGTTGAAGTATTTTTCTTCTTTCTTTTGCCTCTCCTTCTCGGTAGTTGCTTGCTACCTACCAAGGTATGGCCTTTTATGTACCCTTTATGTTTATAATATAATCTTTTGTTATCTTTCAAAAAATAAAGATCTCTATCGTCTGGTCCGAAGCAAACAATGGGTTTGAAGGGTCACCATAAGACGATGGAGATTGTTTTCCACTAAACCTATTGGTCCGAATAGAGGTACCCTAAGAGAAAACTTAATTGGATTAGGGCGACCATCCTCAATTAATTTATGATAACTCTTCTTAACATGCACCAACAACAATTCCAAATACTTTTCAAAGGGAGCTAAAATTTGCACACGAGATTTGTACTATGAAAATTGAATAAAAAAGAAGTTTATTATTTTTGAGATGGTGATTAGTCACATATTTTACCATTTTAGTACTCTCAACTAATGATGCTTTGATGGTGGATATTTGGAACAACAAGCAGAAGATGAAGAAAATGTAAATCTATGCCAAAAAGAGTTTCCAAAGTAGTAAATAAAATATCACAAGTAAAGAAGAGCCAAATCGTGGCTGAAATACAAGTTCTCGAGAAGACGAGAAGAAATTGTGAAGCCTACGAGCCAGTCGAAGAAAAAGAGTATACGAATCGAGAGCTAGAACGAAAGAAAGAATAGAATTGAGACCTTACGATTCTAAAGAAGTGAGCTCCATATGGTATATGAGAATTGAATGAAGACAAACAGTGAAGACTAGGAGAGAACGAGGCAAGATACAAGCAATCGAGTAGAAATCGTAAGAAAAAAATAAAGAGAAGACACAAAATCGTATGCACAATTTTATACATTAAAGCCTTATGAACCACTGCTGAAGACCCACATGAGAAGTCCACAGCCATGCAAAGAATCGTAAATCTAAAAGAGGAATCCATGCATTCCATGGATCTAGGAGACTTGGCGAGAATCTCTGTTGCCAAAGATTAGGAAGAAGAAATCCCATTCATCTCTAGTAGTTGAAGCAAGGAGGATACGTATTAGGTAGTTGAGTTTTAGGAAACTTAGTTTTAAGAATTTTACTTTGCTTAGAGTCCTAGATTTTTGTAACAGGCCTCCTGTGAATCTATAAATAAGAGGGCCTGCGTCTATGAATAAGCTTCCAAGGACTCTCGATCTTAATTGACAACTAAGAGAGGAGGCCGGAAGATCAAACTTAGGATAGATTTTACTTTCAACATTGTAGCTTAAATTTTTAATTCAGCAATTTATTTTATGTCTATTTCAATTCCAGCAATTTACTTTCAGTAATTTACTTTCCAGCATTTTAATTTTTTGCACGTAAGTATCTGAAGACTTCTAGATTTTAATTGACGACTAGAATCTCGAAGGCTGAAGATTAGATTTATTTTTTGCAATTTATTTTCTACAAATTTAATTTCAGCACTTAGGATATTAAAAGAATTCTGGATTTTAATTGGCGACTAAGATCTAAGAGACTGGAGATCTAGTGTAGCGGTTTTTAATTACTAGAATAGATTTATTTTTTTGCACTTTAGTTTTAAACAATCACAAACATTCTTTATTCTTTAAAGGCAAATAGAAGTTTTCAAGAAAACAAGCTTCCTTGTGGGATCGATCCTATACTCGTGCTATAATACCATTGTGCGCTTGCAATAGGTTAAGACAAGGAGTAGATAAAGAGCTACCAAGTTTTTGGAGCCGCTGTCGGGGAAGCGGATTTTCTGAAAATTAATATTTGTCTTTTTATTTTTCTTTTCTTTTTTAATTCTTTATTCTTTTTCAGGTTTGAATCGTAGCTGCAGAGCAAAGCTTCGAAACCACTCTTAACACGGGAAGCTAGAGGCCCATATTTGTTCTCTAATCGACCTGTTATTCTTTGAAAATAAAAATAAATAAATTCTTCCAGTGTATGCATTACACTCATTCTCAAAATATAAATCTTTTTTAGTGTGATCCAGAAATTGAGCGAACTCTCTTGCGAAATTTGGCTTCCAACTGTAACTCCGAAAGAGAATCTGTCATGATGGCCAAAGATTGCTCCATTCAGGACACTACACCCCAGTTACGTTGACCGCACCCTCATGCATCACTTTACCAAAGGTTGTGAATGGTCAAAACTTCAAGATCAAGCACACCATGCTACAAGGCCTTCCAAAATTTCACGGGCTTGATCGCGAAGATCCCTAACATCATCTTAGGGACTTTATAGAACTTTGTACCATGTTGAAAATCTCAGCACTTGATGATGAGGCTGTGAAATTAAGGTTATTCCCTTTCTCTCAAAAATCGAGCGAAAGTGTCGTTTATTTCTTTGCCCGCTGGTAGTATTACCTCTTGGGATAGACTACAGGTTAGGTTTTTGACCATGTATTTTCCGATTGGTAGGACTAACCAAATTCGCCAAGCAATTCAAACCTTCCGGCAACTGCCTGGAGAACTGTTTCACTAAAGTTGGGAACCTATGAAAGATCTCTTGCGAAAATGTCCTCATCATGAAGTGTCGAACTGGTCTATAGCCCAGAGTTTCTATCAAGGGTTAACTGAGGGGAATCAGTAGATGGTAAATGCTATGAGTGGAGGGACCTTTTTGGCCCATAATGGACAATAGTCCTCTGACCTTTTCGAAAGTTTGGCCGATAATTCTTTGTAGAAATAGGTCCTGCAAAAATTTGATCCCAATATAATTCGCCACACTCCTCTCACTAGCTAGGGGTGGCCTTTACGATGTCAACAATGACAAGGTAAAGAAGGAGAGTGACATCAGCGCTAAGGTGTCGGTCTTGGAACAAAAATTAACATCTTTGATGATCCTCAACCATAGTGCTTCGGAGAAGCTTATTGCAGCCTGTGCAATTTTCCAGAGCCTGACCCATGCCATAACCGAGTGCCCAGCTGCCCCATTGTATCCAGATGTAGTGGAAAAGGATCAGGTTTGTGTGTTCCAAAGGATTGATTATGGGAATTCCTACAACTCGCGGTGGAGAAACCATCCTGGTTTTAACTATGACTCCACAAGTGGGGCACTACAAGGACCATCTGTTGTGCAACCACCATATCCTCTAGCCTAGAATTTTCAACAACCCTATATGCCACCCATGAGAACATATCAGCTCACTGATCAATAGTATAGGCCTCAGAGCAGCGAATCTGATGCCACAGTTGTTCAAACCCTTCGGGATTTGCAGTAACAGTCACATCAGCATTCCAAGGATTTATCTCAGTTGTCTCAACTCTCTTAAGTTTTACATTCGCATACACAATCCATTACGAAACTAAAAGCCTGGGTTGGGCAGCTAGCTACGCAAGTGGTAAGGAGAGAGAGTAACCAATTATAGTCACAACCTATAAGTAACTCGAGGGGACAAGTTTTTGTGGGAGATACATCAATTCCTGCAGCACACATCCAAGCTATTCAGACTTTAAGAAGTGGTAGGACCATTGACAACAAGATAGAGATGCCTACATTAATAGTTGTCCCTGAAACCGAGGATAGAGAGTCTAAAATTATTGAGAAGGTTTCCCCACTAGAAAAACAAAAAATAATAGAAAATGAAAACCAAAAAAATAATAATGACAGGTGGCCAATTCTGTGACCAAAGTACCTTACGTACCAAGTCCTAGCATATGCACGCTTTCTGAAAGAGATGTGCACACAAAAGCGAAAGCGGTAGAACAATTTATCGAAAATGATCTTTTTAACGAAGCAAGTGAGCTCAATCCTACAGGCCACAACTCTGCCTAAGCTTAAGGATCCCGAAGTGCCCACCATTCTGTATATTATTGGCGACCATGCCATTAACAAAGCACTTTTGGATCTGGGAGCCCAGCGTAAATTTGTTGTCATACACTGTGTATGAGAAGCTGGGACTAGACAAGTATAGGCCCACATCAGTAACACTTCAGTTAGCCGATAGATCAAAAAGGAGACCAGTTGGAATCATAGAAGATATAATGGTCGGGGCTGACAAGTTTGTTTATCCCATCGAGCCTAGTTCGAAGTCTTCATCACAAATTCTCTTCATACTCGATAGACCATTTTTTGCCACGGCCAATGCATGCATAAACTGTAAAACTGGTGTGATAGGGGTATCTTTCGGGGACATGAGAATTCAACTCAATGTCTTTTCAATAACCAACCAAATGGCCTCCATTGATTAGGAGGAGTGCTTCTATGTGGATGATATTGACGAATTAGTTGAAGAAGTATTGTCTCTAGTTTTGTCTAAGTATGCACTCGAAACTGCACTGTGGTACACGGATTTGGGAGAGACTGATTTACAATCCGAACAGATGGCATACTTTCTAACTGCCCCTTCCCTCAATTCTCAACCAAGGACATGGAAGCCACCGGTGGAACCTTTGCCCACCACTTCCAATGAACCATTGTTACCTTCAATTCAAAAAGCACCATCCTTGGAATTGAAAGCACTTCCTGACACTCTTAAGTACGCTTTCCTTGGGCCCGACAAAATACTCTCGGTCATTATATCTTTAATTCACTGCGGATCAGGAGAGTAGGTTGTTGGCCATTCTTACAAAGCATAAGTGTGCTGTTGGGTAGACTGTTGTTAATCTTAAAGGGTTTGATCCATCAATTTGTATGCATTGTATTCACATGGAGGACAATACCAAACCATCTAGAGAAAGCCAACGACGATTGAATCCGAATATGAGGGAAGTAGTGTAAAAAGAAATAGTGAAGTTACTTGATGCAGGTATTATTTACCCGATTTCTGATAGTGAGTGGGTGAGCCCCATTCAGGTAGTCCCGAAGAAATCAAAGATTACGGTCAAGGAGAATTCAGTCGATGAATTGGCACCATTACGCGAGACCACAGATTGGTGCATATGTATCGATTACCGAAGGCTGAACTCAATGACCCCTAAGGATCACTTTCCACTCCCATTTATTGATCAAATTTTAGAAAACCTTGCGGGTTAAGAGTATTTATGTTTCCTGGACAGTTATTCTAGGAATAATCAAGTTCCGGTGTATCCGAAAGATCAAGAAAATGCAACTTTCACATGTCCTTCCAGTACGTTTGCATATCGTCGCATGCCCTTTGGGCTATGCAATGTGTCAGCGATGTTCAAAAGGTGCATGATGACTATCTTTTCTAACATGATAGACAAGTTCTTCGAAGTATTCATGGATGACTTCTCGGTATTTAGCCGAACATTCGACATTTGTCTAGATCACCTTGCCTTGGTCCTAGAAAGATGTGAGGAAACAAACTTGGTGTTAAGTTGGGAGAGTCTTTTCATGGTTCAAGAAGGCAGTCCTGGGGCACATAGTTTTGAAAAAAGGTATAGAGGTTGGCAGGGCCAAAATTGACATTATAGCGAATCTACCTCTACCAACGTCGGTGAGGTAGATATGATCTTTTCTTGGTCATACCGGCTTCTATCACCGCTTTATCAAAGACTTTTCCAAAGTCTTGAGACCCCTATGCCACCTTCTGGCAAACGATGTCCCTTTTGACTTCGATGATGTTTGTCTTGAAGCATTTCATAAGCTTCGTGCGCTTCTCCCATCCGCACCCATCATCCAACCTCCAGATTACTCCTTATCCTTTGAAGTGATGTGTGATGCTTCCGATTATGTAATAAGTGCAATTCTCGAACAACGAAAAGACAAGGTACCTCACGTAATTTATTACGCTAGTCAAACCTTGATCGAAGCTCAACTGAATTATACCACCACTGAGAAAGAGCTTCTCGTTGTCGTCTTTGCATTGAATAAAATTGGACAATACGTATTGGGATCGAAGATCATCATCTTCTCTGACTATTCTGCACTAAAATATTTGCTAAGGAAAAAGGATGCCAAGCCGCGTCTAATAAGGTGGATCCTCTTATTGCAAGAATTTAATTTCGAAATCAGAGATAAAAAGGGAGTTGAAAACGTAGTGGCAGACCACTTGTCCCGAATAGAATTTTCGAAACTCGTCAGCGATGATTCCTTACGAGATACCTTCTCGGATGAGCAACTTCTTGTCGTCCAAACTGTGGTGCCATGGTATGCCAACATAATAAATTATTTGGCGATGGGTAAAATCCCTCCAAACTAGTCCAAACAGGACAAATCTATGTTCTTTTCACGAGTTAAATTTTATAATTGGGAGGACCCTTACCTTTTTAAAATTTGCCTAGACCAAATAATCTGAAAATGTGTACTCGACAGTGATACTCACAGTATCCTTCAATTTTGTCACACTTATGCGTGTGAGGGTCACTTCAGTGGAAAGAAAACGGCTGCCAAGGGACTTCAGTCAGACTTTTATTGGCTGACATTGTTCAAAGATGCCCAAAATTTTCTATGGCTTGTGACCACTGTCAAAAGACAAGTGGTATGTCTCATAGAGACATGATGCCTCGCCAACCGATATTAGTCATCGAGCCTTTTGATGTTTGGAGCATAGATTTCATGGGACCCTTCCCACCTTTGAACGAATTTATGTATATCCTTGGGGCTGTTGACTATATTTCCAAATGGGTCGAAGCTATAGGCACAAGAACTGATGATCATAAGGTGGTGATATCTTTTATTAGGAAGAATATTTTTTCTCGTTTCGAAACTCCACATGCCATCATTAGTGATGGGGGGAGTCACTTTTGTAATAAGTATTTCGAGAGTTTACTCAAAAAGTACTTTGTTACCCATAAAATTGCAACTCCTTTATCACCCGCAAATCAGTGGGCAAGTGAAAGTTTTCAATCACGAAATAAAGAAGATATTTGAGAGAACTATTCGCCCTAATAGAAAAGATTGATCCCTGAGATTGCATGATGCCCTATGGGCATATCGGACGACCTGTAAAACACCCATTGGCATGTCTCCCTACCATTTGGTGTATGAGCGAGCTTGTCATTTACCTATAGAACTAGAGCACAAAGCTCTTTGGGCTATTAAAACACTTCATTTTGAGTTGTCCACATCTGGTGAATACCGGAAACTCGAACTCAATGAGTTAGAGAAAATTTGGAATGATGCCTACGGGAAATCCAGAATTTGCAAGGCCAAGACTAAAGCATTTCATGATCAACATATCTTATGGGAATTCCAGAATTTACTTATTTTGCGCCTGGTACACTTGGCACCATACCCATGGTATCCCTTGTTTTACTGTTTCCAATGAGGACATTGTCCATTGTAAGTTTTTTTTTAATTACATATAAAAAAAAATTAGTTTGTTTCTTTTTAGTTTTAGTTTAGTGTTTTAAATTTTGTTTTTAGTGTTGTTTTTAACTTTTTGTTAACCCTCACATGTGAATAAATGTTAGATAAAATTTGATTCCAAATATTTTATCATCATCTTAAAAGAAGTTTGAAATCTATGATAGGAAGCAATTAATATTCATGTTTAGTCCATTTGCACACTTTTATCATAACTGAAAATTTGAAACTATACATTACTTTGAATTGCAGAATTTAGATCATACTTTCAGAAATAATATTACCCAGTGAGCTTTTGGAATCTTATCCTTTCATTGAGAGAGACTGCAATGCCTATATGTTTTTTATTTTCCTTGAATTTCTTGACTGTTTTAACTTAAATCTCATATTGTTGCTATTTGAATCCATGACTACGATTGTGTTATCTGTTTTTCTATAACTGTTTATTGTAAGTGTTGACACAATATGACATCATTACTAGTAAACTTGGAAATGAAAAGAGGTCATCAGTTGTTATGTTTGAGCCAAAATCCCTTACAATTTACCTGTTGAACCCATATTTGAAGCCTGAAATTGAATTTCTTCATACCAGATTTTATAAAGCCTAGCCATATGTACATCCTAAAACTTTCAGTCTTTTACCCTTGTGCTTATGAGATTTAGAACAAAAGAAAAAATAGGAGAGTGGAAGGTGTATAAAGAAAAAACTTAAAAGGGGAATGTTTGAAAAGGGTACGTTTGAAAAAGAATTAACTTTGAAAATGAAAGTATGAGAAAATAAAAAGAGAAGCAAAAAGGCTTCCAAATTGTGAAAAAGAAAGAAATCGAAAGAGTAAGTCAAAAAAAGAAGAAAAAGGGATTTATTTGAAAAAATATATATTGGGAAGAAGTGATCCAACTTTTTGGATCCTTACAGAAGAAAAAAGAGAAAAAGATGTAGAAGAATGGGTGAAAGTTGGACAGAATTCTCAGAAGTTTGAATCCTTTTACCTTTCTTGGGAACCTTTAACCCAAGCCTCATTATAAGCCAATCAAAGATCTATTTGATCTAAGGTTTACAAAGTAAGTGTCTAGCAGAGATGCCTCTGATGAGCACTAGGGAAATCGGATAGCATGAAAGTGGAATGGGTTATCTTTTCCATGAGATTTATATTTGTCATATCCTTGGATTATTCATCATATATACCAATTTGAGAGACCCAACAATTTCGATATTCTTTGAGAGTGTATGCCATAGTGAGATTCAGATGAAAATGTTTTCTAAATCTGCAATTTAGAAAAATCTATAATGAATGAATTATGTCATTGGTACGCACACACTCCATACTTTACATGAATTGAAACTGTTGAAAATTTGACTAAGGATAATTGTTAGGATGGGAAGTAATTAATGGATGAAATCATGTTTTTGAAAATATTGGCAACCATATGATGATTAGCTAGTGTACTAATAGTAGTTTAGTGTTTTAAAAGTTTGTTTTAAATTTTTTTTTAAAAGACTAAAAATATTTAAAGTTTGTAGGTACCTTCAGTAGAAACCTTAAGGAGACAACTCCTCTATTAGGGATCACCTAAGGGTTTAAAGGCTTGTTACATCTGCTAAATGCAATCGTGCTCCCTACGAAAGTGACATTTAATTTTTTTGTTAGAATTATATATTTTTCCCTTGTTTGTTAGGGATTAGCAAAATTTAAGTTTGAGGGTGTGATTAGTCACATATTTTACTATTTTAGTACCCTCAACTAAGTGTTGATAGTCCATAGTTTGTTACTAATGATGCTTTGATGGTAAATATTTAGAACAACAAGCAGAAGATGAAGAAAATGTAAATCTATGCCAAAAGAGTTTCCAAAGCAGTAAATAAAAGATTGCAAGTAAAGAAGAGTACGAGTCAGTCGAAGAAAAAAGAGTATACAAATCAAGAGCTAAAACCAAAGAAAGAACAGAATCGAGACCTTATGATTCTGAAGAAGAGAGCTTCAGACGGTATACGAGAGCTAAAATGAAGACAAACAGAGGAAACTGGGAGAGAACGAGGCAAGATATGAGCGATCGAGCAGAAATCTTAAGAAGAAACAGAGGGAAGACACAAAATCGTATGCCCGATTTTGCACATTAAAGCCTTATGAACCGCTGTTGAAGACCCACGTGAGAAGTGCACAATCATGCAAAAATTCATAAATCTAAAAGAGGAATCCATACATTCTACGAATTAGGAGACTTAACGAGAATCTCTGCTGCTGAAGATTAATAAGAAGAAATCTCACATGTCTCTAGTGGCTGAAGCAAGGAGGATATGTATTAGGCAGTTGAGTTTTGAGAAACTTTGTTTTATGAATTTTACTTTATTTAGAATCCTAAATTTTTGTAACAGGCCTCTTGTGAATCTATAAATAAGAGGGTCTGTGTTCATAAATAAGCATCCAAGGACTCTCGATCTTAATTAACAACTAAGAGACAAGGCTGAAAGATCAAACTTAGGATATATTATATTTTCAATATTATAGTTTAAAATTTTAATTTAATAATTTAATTTCAACAATTTATTTTCTGTCTATTTCAATTCCAATAATTTACTTTCAAAAATTTACTTTCCAGCACTTTAATTTTCTGCATGTAAGTATCTGAAGACTTCTAAATTTTAATTGATGACTTGAATCTGAAAGGCTGAAGATTAGATTTATTTTTTGTAATTTATTTTTTGTAATTTATTTTTTGTAAATTTAATTTCAGCACTTAGGATATTAAAAAAATTCTAAATTTTAATTAAGATATAGGAGACTTGAGATCTAGTGTAATGATTTTTAATTAATAGAAGAGAATTATTTTTTTGCACTTTAATTTTATACAATCACAAACTTTCTTTACTCTTTAAAGGCAAATAGAACTTTTCAAGAGAGCAATTTTCATTGTGGGATCGATCCTATACTCATGCTACAATACCGTTGTGCGCTTGTAATTAGTTAAGACAAGGAGTAGATAAAGAGCTACTAGATGGGTACCTCATTATTTGAAAGCGCCCACATCTCAAACCCCTTGAAAACTATTGATTTTTTTTAATCAGATGATGGAGACCGCATTTCACCCTGATCTTCCACATAATAGATCATGAGATTACGGGGCACCTATTAGACGGTCCATTTGTTATTCCATGTGTCACATATCCCCAAAAAATGACCCTAAATTCTTGTTTGAGAGTGATGTGTGCCATATGATTCAATGGCTTTTTTTTGGGGATCTGTGACACATGGAATAAAAAATTGACCATATGATAATTACTCTATGATCTTAAGATATATTGTATGGAATATCAGGGTGAAACAAGACCTCTTTTATCTGATCTGACGCAATCAATGATTTTCAAGGGGTCTAAGACGTGAGCACAAACTGAGGTATTCTATTATTTTTGAGATTTGTTGCTACTTATGAACACCATGTAAGCTATCTCATTTGAAATCCACGTTGAAAAGATCTCTTTGGCCAAAATTGGAAAGAAATAGGATCCCCCATTATCTTTTGATAGTAGTTTCTACCGAATCAAATGATAACCTTTGACTATATTGAATCAAATGGTAGAGGTCGAGTTTCATGCCAATCTTTAGCTTCAAATATCTCAACATCATGGAATTCCGATCATACTGCTTAACTGATGTCCAAGTGGCACAGATCTCAAAAGTAGCAGTCTTTCTAATCAGGTGCCACGGTACAATTCTTGTGTGCCACTGGTAGCTTCTTTTTTCAAATTAATATTTGCGCTTTACAAGTGATACAATAAATTGTTACTGCTCAATGAAAATGTGATTCCAGCTTCAATTGCGTCACGTTTTTTCATGCCTTTTTTCGCTCCAAAAGATTCCCAACCAAGGTATTGAGGGCAGATCAGCCGTTCGATCTTCTGATATCTCAAATTTCTCCTAATTTTTCCATTATAATCCACTTTTCTCTACACTTAAATTTCGATTTTTGTTGAGAAATCTCAAAATCTCCATCAAATTCTTCTCGGCGATGTAGGGTTTTGTTTCTTCAGATTCGCTTCCACAGTGACCGAAGGTTTTGGCTTTTGTGCCTCGATTAATTTCTTTGACTGCTGTGGTTCCATTTTGATCCCCCTCTTTAGTTGTTTCAATGATTATTATTATTATTATTAATATTATCAATATTATTATTATTTTTTAATGTAAAAATTGATTATTTAACACTGTTTAGCATTGTACAAGTTATGGAAATCTAGGGTTTGGGGTAAAATAAAAAATAATGCATGAAGTTTATCTTTTTAATCTGTTACCTGTAAAAATTTCAGCTCTTAGACCCTAACCTTGAATTTATATGAGTTATCTGATTATCTCTGATGATTGTTAGTATACATAGTTACAAAATTCGTAAATAGTATCAGTAATAGAAGACAATTTTCGTAATCATCAATGATAAATAGCAATGCCGATAAAATCCGTAAACTGTAGGGTGCCAATTGGTAAATGCCACCATCTATGGTGATTGTGAGAGTAGCTCACACACAGATTGATCGTGGTCATCCGATATTTAGGCTACCTCTCGATTGGGACATAGCCCAAAGAGAGAGAGAAAGAGTCCTTGACTGTCGAATCTCTCTCCTACATTGGGAGATCGTCTATATGGTTATGGGAAGTGGTCCACAAGCGAATCCATTTTCAGGACGAATGACCACAATCTACATTGATTGCGACCTGGGGACCCCAAAGAGGGGTACTGGAGCGAAAGCTGCCATAGAGTGGGCCACGGTGGAGTCCTGGAAGAGGTACCAGAGTGAGCCACCAGAGGGTGGGCTGCCACAGACGTCAGCTGTGGAGCGTGGTGGTGTGTTACGACCCAAAGTAATAAGGGATTAACTTTCTGTTCCATTAACACCTAGGCATTTATTTGAAAACATGTTTTAGGGTTTATATATTTTTATGCTTTTCTTGAATTTCATTTAGTGTAGCTGTGACCATATTCTTTTCTAATTACAATGTGACTATTTTTGTGAATATTAGTAAATTCTGTGTTTTGCATTTTTTTTTCAATATTTATGATTTTTTTTTTTTTTTTGTTTACATCTAGTTAACACTGCAAAAATAATTTTACATTGTAATATCACCTCGAGGATATACATTATGATAGAATTGTATTCTTAATCTAGGTATTAGATAGAAAAGGCATCTAGAATGGCATTTAAATGTTGCAAGTTTATGGGTCTATGCTGTTTTATCTGATAGAGAGATTCTAGAGTTCGATTTATAGTTTTGGACTTCCCTTTCCTAGAATGTTGGTGAGATTGTGTAGTCTAGGCAGCAAGTGGGGAGTTGAATTCTGTATGACCAAATTGAAAACATGTTTTAGGGTTTATATATTTTTATGCTTTTCTTGAATTTCATTTAGAGTAGCTGTGACCATATTCTTTTTCTAATTACAATGTGACAATTTTTGTAATCATGGTTACTTAGTGGAATTTAAAAATAGCTAATATTGAAGTGCTTTGGTTGTATTTGGTGAAAAATTGGCAAAGGTATCTTGTTCAGGTTGAAAATGTCTTGGTTTTGTGGTGTTTCAGTTTTGATTTTGTGAAGAAAGTGTTTAAAAGATTCTGGAATTGCTTGTTGTTCATGGCTTATGGATGAATATGTAACTTTTTTATGCACATTTTTATGGATCTTTTTTTTCCCCTATAATTTGGTCCCAGTTTCGTGGTCCCTAGAACTACCTTCAACTGTAGCTCAACCCGTTTCACGTTCCACGTGGTGCCCAAACATGATTTTGGGTGCCACATGGAGGCAAGAGGGCATTTAAATTTACTACATAGAATGGTCCAAAATTCACACGAGAAAAATCGCACGGCGGGGATCATTTTTAAAATTTTTTTTTGGAATTGATTTGTGCAATGTACCACGGTTGAAGGTGGTCCCAGGGAATATAGAACCTTTATCCATAGCGATTCTATCGTGTAAAAAAAAAAGTGAATAAATAATACATTCTATTCAATGACACTCGCGCCATTTTTGATACCCCTGAATTTCTAGTTATAACCATTGCACAAAGTATGAATTTAAATGTTGTTCTATATTAACATTTTTTCTGAAGGTGAGACTGTCTTGATTCTATTAGACTGTGAAATTTTTTTGATCTCATCATACTCAGTCAAACGGTTGATTTGTATTGGTTTTCAATACTATATCTGTGAAAAAGAAACAAAATCCACTTAATTGGGTATTTTTTTAATCTTTATTTTATTAATTTATTTAATTTTGTTTTTGGTGATGGGTTAGCTGGGATTTGAACCTATGGTAATGGCTGCATTCATATATAATTTTTTTTCCTATAATTTTCCAGGTAAAAAAAATGGCAAATGTTACTCGATCAAGTCGTAAATTGAAGGACGAAGAAACTAATAGCTCCAAGAAAGGGAACATTGATGGGAAGAAGAAGGATTCCAAAGGTTCAACTACATCTGACTCTGCAACAACTGATACATCTGGTTTAAGACGGTCTGCTAGGGAAAAACCCTTAAAGAAACATAGGACATTAAGTCCGTTTGATACCCAAAATTCAAGAAGACCTGAGAAGCAGACTCCTGAGACTCAAACTAATAGAAAGTCTGAGCGAGTCGTGAAGCAAAGAATACCAAGTCCGCCAAAAAGGTCCGAGAGAGGTAAGATGCGCCAGTATACTAGTTCTTCGAGTTCAAAAAAGTCTGAAAAGAGTTCAAGCTCTATGGATACAAAGCCGAAAAAGGAGAAGAGAGAGAAATTGGAAAAAGAAGCGGCATTACAAGAACGAGATCAGAAAACTGCTGGTGTGAGACTACAAAAGAAGAAGAGATTGGATGCACGCAGTTACAGGTCATTCTTCAAGCCCCAAGGAAGATTGGATGCACGCATTTACAAGTCATTCTTCAAGCCCCATGGAAAGAGTTTGAGCTCTAATGAGTCAGGTATTGCTATGTTTTCAAGTTTTTACCCTTTTTTAGAAGTAACTTGTTTTTAACTTTATCTCATTTATCATATTGACTTATATTTTTTCTTTATACCATCGTAATGGGTTCACTAGAAAACATTTTGCATTCATATTTTACTACTTGCTAGTTGTATTCAAAGTGACAAAATACGGGTGTACGGGTTTAATACGGTGAGCAAAAAAGTCAAAAAAGGGGCAAAATACGGGGAAAAAGGGGAAAAAATTGGAAGGTAAAAAAACTGTAAAATACAGAAGACCAAAAATATCAGAAAACCAGGAAAAAAATGATAAAATACCGAAAAACTCGTTTAATGCGCGAAATACAGGTATTATATGAAAATACGCATTTTATTAAAAATGCGGATAGTATACGTGTTCAGTACGTTGTGGAAAAATAACTCGGATTATACGCGTGTCGTTTTTTAAAAAGCCGTATTTTGTCACAATGGTAGTATTGAACATGAAAACAACCTTAGATGCACCAGCATTTGTTTTCCATTTATTTATAATTAGGATAAATGGACAATGACTGCCTCTTTACAGATTGTGCCTGGATTACCCCAATTTGTGTCCCAGCGGAATACAACTTTAGCAATCCAATTCATTAAGTGGTAGCTCATATCGGAGCCTACCATAGACCCAAAGATCACACTCATTAAAGGATTTGAACCGTTCGATCTATGCACTCCAATATGGACAATTGTGCATATTTTCAAAGGTTGATATTGAAGTGCAACAATCGGATGGTTCCAAATATCTTATAGACTTGATTCTTTGGCTGAGACATTTTCCAGCATGAGCTGCTGGTTGGACTACTTGGATTAACAAAAGATGTCCATCCCATGTTGTAAAAGTGGGTTGCCATGACCTTAATCTGTGTAAAAGTGGAGTCAGTCTTTAATAATTTTATGTCAAAAACTGACTGAAAATTTGTTTTAAACCAACGATTAGTAAAATGCAATGAATCCTTCTTGATTTTATATTTAAGGATCAGGGGACCGTCCTCAGCAGCCCTATTTTTTTGCAAAGATAAACAACTCCTTGGATTTTGGAATTGGAACTAATCCTTGTTATAATTGATCTGCCTGAATTTCTGGCTATATTCATTTGCATGTAACTGTATGAAATATATATGGTTCATGACAAATGAGAAGAATTAATTTACACCTATTCTCATATCCATGTGATTCATGCCACTTCTTATCTTAATATCCTTGGAATGGAAGGCATAGTAATTGATTGGTCATGTTTCTAAGTTGTTCCTATTTATTTATTGTTCAAATTGAAATTGTAGATCTTGCCGAGAAGTGCAAAAGACATGAAGAATCACCTCAAGGCTGTGGCAATTGTACAAAAGCTAGTGGTTCCAAGGACGTGGAGGATGAAGATGAGTGCATTGGGAGAAAGGGAAATGAGCTGATAGAGAAAAGTTTTGGGGAAGATGGTGAAGGAGCTGTAGAGGGATCTACTTCTAATTCAAGTAAGCATGCTGATGGGAATTCGATGAATAATTCAAAACTTGAATCGCCACATTTTGGGACAAAGCGGAAACTTTGCTTCGAGGGTAATAGTGAGGCCAAACACAGGGATGGGTCCCCAGTTTCCAAAGAAGGTGTTGATGATGTTGAAAGGGCGACAGAGGATTGCTCAGAAAGGGAAGGCTTGTGGACCGCTGAATTAATAGAGTCAGCTTCATATGAAGGAAGGCCATCAGCTGTTCATAATAACTCGTTCAACTCTGGTTTGAGGAAGCTTGCTGAGGGGACCTCAATCGATGATGAGAAAATGGAGTTTGAGAAGTCCTCCGAAGGGGATTTTTCTGTTAGGGAAGATTTGAAGGCTTCCGTAACGAGGGAGTCTACTTTATCTGGAAAAGTGTCAGTAACTGTTGATGTTGATTTAGAAAGTGCTGGAATAGATGGTAAGTTTAGAAGAAAGAGGAAGAAGGCTCGAGATCACAATTCTGATATGTCTTTTACAACGGCCAGTAGCAATGCTTGCCCTGCTGAAGCCGTTTCCTCTTCGCCATATGGGAGCAAGAGGAGTAGAATTCTCAATATATGCATTCAATGTTCTAAAGAACAAAGGTATTCGTTTCCCTAGTAGAATTCCTCAAAGTACTACTCCATCTCTGAGCCCATTAGTTATTTCAGCGCCCACTATTATCTGATCGTAAAATAAACAACAAACCAGTGTCACGTGCTTATATTTTAGAATGTATTTAGGAAAATATCCTTTCTATTACATGTTTCTTATCCTTTTACTGCCTTTTTAATGTGCTTTTGACTTCTTGACCCTTGTTTAAAAGCTTGCCCCATCCGATGCAAATTTTTGAATAACTATTGGTTCATATCGTTCAATGCTTGGTTATGAATCTTGTAAATTATATACATATCTACGTTATATTAATGTTATATGAATACTATTTTATTATTCATTCGTTGCCGTACTCATCCTTGTATTTCTTATTTTTCAGTTTATCTAAAATGATTTTCAATAAAATACTTCACATGTAATCATCCAATAGGCTACAATATTCATCAAATAGTTTTATATCCGGCTCTACATCTCAGTCTTGGAAGCAGCTGATACTTGCTCCCCAATACTGATATTTAGTGCCTGTATGGGACATTGTTGCTTTTGTGACCTGATTCCTGCAGATGCTGGAATCCGGAAGAGGGTTTTTGCCACTTCTGGATTCCATCTCTTTTTTACATAAAACTGATTTCCCGCAAAAGCTGTTAGTTGCTTTTGTGAGCGGGAATCAGTTCGAGAAGCGGGTGTTACCAATCGGTAATTATTACCGTGTCTGTGGCTTTCAAAGCTGTGTTCTTGGTTTGTAAAGCCAGAAGCCGAATTAGGTCAATGGGAGCTTTTCAAACACTACCTTATTTGTTTAATCTTGGGTTTAAACAGCTTATTCGTGCATTGTTTTTGGTTCTGGAACTTGCCGGGGGGTGGGGTGGGGTGGGGTGGGGTGCATCTCACCTGCTTTTGTTTCAATTCCATGGTTTGTGACCGTCATTCTCTTGTTGGCCTACTACATTGCCTATATGGCAGATATCTCTTTTATAGTGAATTCGAAGCATATTCGATCAGAGTTTCTACAGTTCCCTTTACGGTTTGAAGCGCAGTAAATGAATTTCAGGTTTTGTTCATACTGGTTTCCTCTCAATGTTCAAGTAATTCACTAATGTCAGAGCTGAGGCTTTTTTTTTCCTTGCTTGGAATCTGGAGTCCATACAAAGAGGCAGGCAAATGAGGACTTTCCAAAGGAATGAGATAATTATTTGAGTTGGTTTAGGGTTTAAACCATAGTTACCCAGAAACCTTTTTGACCCTATCGTACTAGTCCCCATGTGTACCAGTAACAAGGATTGGTACGAAACCGTTTCAAAAACCTTTCAAAAACCTTTTTAGAAAAGCGTTTCAATATATAATTGAAACTCGTTTGATTTTAAACAGAAATTTGTTTCAATTAATATAGAAAACACGTTTCTATTAAAAAAATAACTTGGTTCCTATTTAATTGATACTGCTATCTCTTAAATATGAAAATTATTTCATCCTTCGATACAACAGTTTTTTGGGGCATTATATTAGGTCAAAATCTGACTTTTATTTCGTACCTATAACTCCTCTATTTCGTACCTATAACGTATCTATTACGCTTCTATGTTATATAAGTTTCGTATCAAAGATGTATTAATAAAAAAGTATCCAGAACTTTTTTCACCGAAACATACCAGCACCAGTATCCCCTACCAACTCCTGGAAACTATGGTTTAAACATCAACAAGTAGAACGGATGTTAGAATTTAGGAAAGAGAAAACGGATTTGAAAATGATAACAAATGGGATGAGGTCTGTTTAGGCCAAGGAGATTGGGAGTGGGAGTGTGTTGAGGCTAGTGGTACCAATGGTGGGGTCCTTTTAGCTTGGAGCAACTCGGTTTTCCAAAGAATTGATGTGGATATTGCGGAGTTCTCTGTCTCAGTTTTGCTTAAGGACAAGAAAAGTGGTCACACAACTGTTTTCATGGGTGTTTATGCCCTAATCAAGGATCAAAATGCCGGTTTTCCGGTACGTATCGTCCGGGCCGAAAACCGGTACGTATCGGACGATACGTACCGGAACAGTATAATACCGGACGATACATTGAATGTATCGTCCGGTATTAGCCTTATAAATGGGCGATACGGTACATTTAATATACCGTATCGCCCACCTCCGATACCGATACGTATCGTCCGATACGTATCGGTATCGGACGATATTTTGATCCATGGCCCTAATGATGCGGGGCAAAGAGAGGAAATGTTCCTGGAGCTCAACTCTATCTCTTCATAATGGGATCACGGCTGGTGTGTGCTAGGTGATTTTAATGTTATCTGATACTCGACTGAGAAAAATGGGAGAAACCTTGATCAGAGAGCTGCTGCTAATTTTGAGAACTTCATTTCCGAATGTGCTTTGTATGATGCGGGGATGAGAGGAGGCGAATTTACGTGGACCAGTGGGCAGGAATTTCCTACCTTTTGTTGGCTTGATAGGTTCCTCTTCTTTCCGCTCTGGATGGAGGACTTCCCGATACTATGGTGGACTTAAGGCCAACGACCGTCTCTGATCATAAACCAAATATTCTTTCTACGAAAAGGGAAGGGGTGGTTGGCCCTAGACCTTTTCGTTTTGAGAATGTTTGGTTGCGTAAGGAGCATTTCGAAGCTAAGATCTCCGATTGGTGGAACTGTGACACTATCACCGGGAGTGTTGCGTGCTCGCTTACTACTAATCTCGAAAACCTCAAAGGAAAGCTCAAAACTTGGAATAAGGAGGTCTTCAGCAACGCCTCTCTATTTAAGGAGCACCTACTCACTGAAATTAAAACCTTTGACGGTTTTGAAGAGGAAAGGCAGCTGTTAGGCGAAGAAAGGAACGTTAGGCTTGCTCTAGAAAATTGGTTATGATCAAAAGAGCATAGAGGAGGCCATTTGGAGACAAAAATCGAAGGTGCATTGGCCTAAGGAGGGAGACGACAATACCAAGTTTTTTCAATCAGTTTGCCAATGGAAGGCTAGAAATTTCATTACTCAGTTAATCGTTGATGAAGCTCACTTTTCTAATCCAGAGGACATTGTGGGACAAGTGTTATCTCTCTACAAATATCTTTAGGCTGATCCGGGCAGCTATAGACCCACATTACAAGGTCTCGATTTTAGTCCGATCTCAAAATCCCAAAGAAACCACTTGGAAGCTGGTTTTGATGAGGAGGAGGTTAGATGGGCTGATTTCTCTGCCGGGAAAAATAAAGGGCCAGGTCCAGATGGGTTTACGATTGAGTTTTCCCAATCGTGCTGGGAGATTGCCAAGGCTGACATCCTTAATTTCTTCAATGAGTTCTATTCTGCTGCTAATCTTATTTTAGCCTCCTCAATTGTGCTTATAAAATCCTTGCTAAAGTCTCAGCCAATCGTCTCCAACTTGTTATTGGTGATGTCATTTCCTTTAAACAAGGGGCTTTCATTCCGTGAAGGCAATTCCTCGATGTGGCTCTCACGGCCCATGAGGCCATTGACATCGTTAAGAGGAGTGAACAAGGAGGTCTCATCCTCAAGATCGATATGGAAAAGGCTTAAGATAGAGTTGAAGTTTCCTCCGGTATTTACTGATGAGAATGGGGTTTGGGAGCAGGTGGATCACCTGGGTGAGGGGTTGTTATGAATCTCCTTTCTTCTCCATCTTCGTCAATGGTTGCCCTAAGGGACTAGGAGGCCTCATCCTTAGACAAGGAGATCAGCTATCGACTTTGCTTTTTAATATTATTGGGGAAGCTTTACAGAGGATCCTCTAGAAAGCGACTGTGCTGAACCTCTTCAATGGTGTCCACATCAATGATGAGCTGGCTATATGACATCTCCACTTGGGGGATGTGACGTGGGACTGTAACCTTAAAATGCGTGAATATTGATTTAATGAAATTTGCCGAAATTAAAAAGAAGGCTAAATCAACCTTAATCGCAAAATTATCTCAATACCTTAGGGTTATGAGAATTCTGATAGGCAGATCACGTGAGATCCGGATAGGGTCCAATCCGATGCGCGAGTCCCGTTAGCTTTACGGCAAGATTAGGCCTAGAGATGGTACTCTAGCTTTCCAAGCTTGGGCGTTCGCTGTTAATCCGATGTAGAGTTGCTAGTTCTCACTAGGGTTGTGGGATTGGGTAGATTTTAAGGTTCGGGCGAAAACTAGGGTTTTGGTTGAATTAGGGTTTCAGAATAGATGAACAAATAGATAAAGGTTTAGAAGACAGATTAGAGATAGGCAGATAGAAAATAATAAATGATAAAGAAGAAGATTAATGAGAATCACTCCCTTGGCCTCACACCAAACCCCATCACGGGGAAGAAGAATCTCTCTCCATTCAAGCAAAAGCTCATTCAGTATATTTAAAAACTAAATAAATTGTGTTTACAAGCCTCTTTAAATAGACAACCAACTAATAACTTGAATTAAAAGAGTCTTAAAATAATAAATGACTAAAAAAGGAAAATTTTCGCAGAAAAATAGAATTCGTCGCTGGGCGGATATCTCCACGGACGTCTGTCTTGGAGGGCACGAACGCCCGTCGCCTACGAAGTCCAAGGTCACGGATGTCCACCGCGCCAAAACAGTGAGAGCACTTATTTTCGGATGTCCGTAGGTTCTTATATTCAAACATCTGTCCAGATCTACGGACTTCCGTCACTTGATGATGGTTTGTGCCTCATTTTCTCCCTTGAAGCTGTAGTACTCGGGCTTCCTCTTTGTTTCTTCCGACGCCAGTAGAAGTGATGTGATCCAAAACCGATGTCCATGTATTCGACGTCCTTGTCAATTCCCCCGGACCAAATAAGTTACATCATTGATGGAACACGGTCATGGAAGCGATCGAGCATATCGAGGTCTAATCGACGTACTTTATCCTCATGAATCCATGTGTTTTCAGACTCCGGTTTTCTGACCCATTTAACTAAGTATTTCTGGAATCCCCTGTCATGAGTGAATACGACATGACCATTTAATATCTCTTCTATCATATCCGGTCTTTGTCTGCATTGAGAAGGGAGAGGTGTCGGCTGCAAGCATGGGTTTGGGCTAGGAGAGGGCTGGGAAGGATTTTTAGGAGGTGGGGTTGAACCAAGGTAAGGAACTAGGTCCTCCACATTGAATGTTGAACTAACTCCCGTACCTGGAGGAAGCTCAAGCACGTATGCATTAGGACCACTCCTTGCCAAAACTCTAAAAGGTTCAGCGCCTCGGGCTTGGAGCTTCTTTGCGGATCCCGATGGGAACCACTCTGGCCTAATTCGGACTATCACTTGATCACCCACCTGATATTCCTTGAAATGCCTGTGAGTATCAGCAGATAATTTATATTAATTGTTGTTTGAATTAATCTTCTATTTAATTTCGGCATGCAAACTATGAATGTGTTGTGTAAATGCATCGGCAGACTTAGATACTCTATGTGACACTGACATGGGGATCAAATCTAAAGGTGTCCTAGGCTTATGCCCATTTACAACCTTAAAGGGGCTCATGCCTATGGACATATTGACAGAATTATCATAGGCAAACCCAGCTATGGGCAAAACGGTATCCCAAGTCCTAACATGATCACCAATAAGACTATGATGGAGATTCCCTAAACTCCTATTGGTGCTCTCGGTTTGGCCATCTGTTTGAGGGTGATAGGCTGACAAAAATTGGAGTATTGTGCCTATCATGTGCCAAAGGGTATTCCAAAAATAGCTAGTGAACTTGATGTCCTTATCAGATACGATGGTTTTGGGTAACCCATGAAGAAGCACTACCTCCGCGAAAAATAATTTAGCAATATGGGATGCATCAGAGGTTTTGGAACAAGGTATGAAGTGAGCCATTTTGGAAAATCGATCCACCACTACAAAGATGGAATCGTGCTTTCTTGGAGTTTTAGGAAGCCCGAGCACGAAATCCATTGAGAGGTCTTGCCACGGTGTGTGTGGCACGGGTAACAAGGTGTACAAGCTGGTATTTTGCTTACTCTGTTTCGACACTTGGCAAGTACAACAATGTTTGACAACTCGGGTGACATCTCTCATTAGGCTAGGCCAAAAAACCTATCCTCTACGAGCATAATAGTTTTATTACGCTCGAAATGTCCGACTAACCCTCCTGCATGCAACTCCTAAATGAGGAAGCCACGCAATGAAGTGCGAAGTTTGCAAAGGCGATTGCCTTTGAACAAGTACCCATCCTGGAGGGTATACGTGGAGTGTGTGCTGGTTGGGTCACTAAGGAGAGCAGTGTACTCTACCTCAAAATCTGGACACTCAGGGTACTCATCCTTTAATCTTTTGAACTCGACAACCTCGGTGCTCATAGAGTGCAAAGTCGCCACTCGACGACTAAGCGCATCAGCTACCTTGTTTTCAACACCGGCCCTATGCTTCAACACGAAGGTGAACCCTTGGAGGTATTCAACCCATTTCGCATGCCTCAGATTTAGCTTCTTCTGAGAGGCTAGGAAGCGTTAGGCTTCATGGTCAGAGAACAACATAAATTCCTGCGACCTAAGGTATGTTTCCAATACCATAAGGAAAGAACGACCGCATAGAACTCCTTATCATAGGTGGAGTATTTTTACTTTGCTTCATTAAGCTTTTCACTAAAATAGGCCACTGGATGACCCTCTTGGCTAAGCACTCCTATACCCACACCCGACGCGTCGCGTGCGACTTCGAAAACTTTGGAAAAGTTCGGCAAGTGCATGACGAGTGCACTACTCATCCTTTGTTTGATCTCGACAAAGGCTTTCGTCGTGGCTTTGCCCCATTGAAAATCCCTTTTTTTCATGCAATCAGTGATTGGGGCCATGATTGTGCTAAAGCATCTGACGAAGCGATGATAGAAAGTAGCCAATCCATAGAAGCTGCGGGCATCGTGTATGTTCTTAGGTTCGGGCCACTCCACAATGACTTTAACCTTTTCGGGGTTTAGGGTCCGCGACCATCCCATCGGCAGAGATAATAAATCCTAAGAAGACAATGGAACGTTGCATGAAGGTGCACTTTTTGAAATTCGCAAACAACTTCTCGCCTTTAGGGTTTCGCAAACCAACCTAAGGTGGTTCAAGTGTTGTTCCTTGTCATGACTATTAGTCAAGATGTCATCGAAATACACAAGGAATTTGCCTAGAAACGATCTCAACACTTGGGTCATGAGTCTCATGAAGGTACTTGAGGCGTTAGAAAGCCCAAAAGGCATGACCATCCACTTATAAAGACCATCCTTGGTCTTAAAGGCGATTTTCCAATTATCACCGGGGCAGATTTGGACTTGATGGTAGCCCATCTTGAGGTTTATCTTAGAAAAGATAGTTGCACCATCCATCATATCCAACATGTCGTCGAGTCTTGGTATGAGAAGCCTATATTTGACCGTAATTTTGTTAATCGCCCGAATATCCACACGCATTCGCCAACTTCCATCTTTTTTAGGTATAAGTAGTGCGGGTACGACACAAGGGCTCATGCTCTCTTGAATGAACCCCCTCTTAAGGAGATCATTAATTTACCGCGTTAACTCGGCATGCTCAACTGGATTCAACCTGTAGTGGGGCAGGTTCGGTAAGGTGGATCCGGGAGCTAAGTCTATAGCGTGTTGAATGCCACACATTGGAGGGAGTTCGTTTGGTAAGTCTTCGGGGAAGACATCCGTAAATTCTCTCAAAATCGGCTCAACCTCCTTGGGGTGTTCGCCTATAGACTCGAGAGCTTTCTCGACAGTGTGGACAACGTAGACCACGTTTTCATCCAAAGAAGCATTTTCAAACTCCGAAGGGCTCACAATATTGATGGATTTAGATGTATCGCCCTTCTCCTCAACTTTGTTGGCCAATGGTGTTTTGAGAGGCAAAGGGTGTAAAGTATTCTTTTTGCCCTTATTCATGAACGTGCATATGTTTGATCGACCAAAAAGGGTCACGTCCATGTCATAGAGCCACGACCTTCCCAAAATGATATGGCCCACATCCATCGGCACCACATCACACCATAAGGTGTTCGAGTAAGAACCCAATTGAATCGGCACACGACACCGTTTCGACACGGGAATGGATGAAGAGTCAATCCATGCAACTTTAAAGGGTCTCAGGTGGGCTTCGGGTTCGTGTGTAAGCCCTCACACTCCATCACATATCCATGATCATAATTAAATCAATTAATCCATAAAGACCCGCATATAAACGCAACTGAAAAATAACTATTAAAAGCGCACACATAAATATGGATTTCCATCAATCATTGACGCATCTACTCCATGTATAGCTGTACTCCCTGGAATCCCAAACAATGGGTCGGTTTAGCAAGTAAACCGGTATGGACCAGACATGATGAGGCTAATAGAACAGACCCATAACTCAAACCAACTCATAAAATCAAGCAATAACAGAGATATAACATGCAATATAATTAATGAGTAAAGCAATAGAATGAAACTGAAACATAACATTATGGTTTGATCTCTACCCTAATTTCATGTGTGGTCATTTTTAATTGTGCATTTAATGCTCATGAATCGGCATACATGATGAATATGGTTATCTCTTTCTTAATCATTTTTCTAATCTTCTCTGATCCTTCGATTATAATCTACGTTAACCTTCGCATAACTTCTCTCCAGTTAAGTAGTAAATTTAAAATTAAAGACCTTCTCTTATCTCTTCAGTCTTATCATTAATGCATGGATGCATAACTTTTATTACTTGACATTCTTATTCTTGTTAATTTCTCCAGCAGAAGCCAAAAGGAATTTTATTGTAATCATAAAAATATTTTGCTTTCATGTGTCATGTCATAAATGCATCTTTTCACTTTTATAGATGTCATGAATGTGCATGCATAAAAAAATTGGAAATCAATCGATCATGCAATAACTCTTTCACTTGTTTACGCTTAGCATATTATAAATATGTAATTTCTATCGATTCCTACTTGTTTCATGTTGTGTAAATCAAACATCCTAGGTTGCATGAATTCTAAGCAATAAAAACAAGGATGAACATAAATAAACATTTAAGCATGATGATTAAACATAGGCAATATTTGAATAGAAATTCATGCTAGCATCATGGACAAATTCTAAAATTTCTGACAGATTCTGGATTCTGGACAGATTCTGAATTCTGCACAAAATTTTGTGATCAATCACAAAACCCTGTGTACCATCGAAAACCCGCGATTAAGCATCAAAATTTAACAATCTAATATGAAGAATATTCATTAAATGAAATAAACCCTAATTCTTATTTTATTTTTGTGTTATCTACGTTTCCGATTAATTCTCAACATGATTTCTTCATACCTCTAGTCTCCGCATAAAATTGACGTAATTCTTCTCCCTTGATTCAATTCGAAGCTCTAATCCGAAATCCGATCGCGTCGTAAGCTCCTCTCACGCTCTTCTAAGCTTTCAAACCGAAAACTCTAGGGTTCCTCTTCTAATTCTCCTTCTCTAGAATTTTCTCTCTTTCTCTATAAGGTTATTAGGTTATAAGAGTGATGTAAAAATTATGTAAATTAAACTTTCTCGATAAGGTTATTAGGTTTCCTATTTAAGATCTAATTCTATTTATAATACTCTAAGGTTTCCTATTTAAGGTCTAACTCTATTTAGAATACTTTAAGGTTTCCTATTTAAGATCTAACTCTATTTAGAATTTCCTACATGGGTCTTAAGTGATTCTATGGGCCTTTAATTACTTATTTTTAGTTAGTTGAGTATTTAATTACTTACTGAGTCTTTAATTAATTTACTAATATATTTTAAAAGTCCATTAATATTACTAAACGCACCCAATTATTACTAACATATATTTAAAGGCTTTTAAGGTCTATTAATTAGATTAATTAATTATCATGGGTCATTATTAAATAAAGTAAACATTACATTCATGCGCAACAACTAGTCACATGGATTAAATCAATCAAACTAATCATAATTATAAATCTAGCAAATGATTAAGGACTAAATAAGTGAAATATATCGGTCGTTATATTCTTCTCTCCTTATTGAAAATTTCGTCCTCGAAATTAGACCGTACCTAAAGTAAAAAGGTGTGGATATTCCTTCCTCATCGTCGCGCTCCCAAGTCGGTTCCTGTCGTGAGTGATGCTTCGAATTAACCAAAACCAATGGAATCTTCTTATTACGTAGTGTCCTCCTTTCTTTCCAGAATCGAAATTGGTTCCTCAATGACGGTCATGTCGTCCTCAATTTCAAATGGCTCCAAATCGATCACATGTGAAGGATCCTTGAAATACTTGAACATTGATATGTGACAAACGTTGTGCATCCCGGCTAACTTTGGTGGTAACTGAATCCGATGAGCCGTCTCTACAATCCTCTTCAATATTTGAAACGGTCCAACATACCTCGGACTTTGTTTTCCTCTCTTTCCAAATCTCATCACGCCCTTGATAGGTGAGATTTTAACAAAAACTAGATCTCTCTTAGCAAATTCCGCATCTCTCCTTTCTTTATCCGCGTAACTTTTCTGCCTACTTTGAGTCGTCTTCATACGTTCTCTGATTAGTTGCACTTGTGTCGCCACATCTTTAACAATTTGTGGTCCAAGTAGGTTTCTTACTCCAACCTCATCCCAACATGATGGTGTTCTGTAGCTCCTTCCGTAAAGTGCTTCATACGGTGACATTTGAATTGTCGCTTGATAACTGTTGTTGTACGAAAACTCTGCTAATGCTAAGTGATCATCCCAACTTCCCTTAAAATCTAGCGCGCATGCTCTTAACATATCCTCTAGAATTTGATTCAATCTCTCAGTCTGACCATCTGTCTGAGGGTGAAAAGCCGAACTATACTCCAATCTTGATCCCATATCATCCTGAAAACTTTGCCACATGCGTGAGGCAAATTTGGAATCTCTATCGGAAATAATACTCACTGGCACGCCACGTAAACGCATAATTTCCCTTATGTAGATATCTGTTAGTTGCGTAGACGAAAAAGTAGTCCTGACTGGAATAAAGTGTGCTGATTTTGTCAGTCGGTCTACTACAACCCAAATTGAATCATTCCTTCTCTTCGTCCTCGGCAATCCCGCGATAAAATCCATACCAATGCTCTCCCATTTTCATCCTGGTACAGGTAACGGCTGCAATGATCCTAGTGGTTTCTTGTGCTCAGCCTTCACTTGCTGACAAGTAAGGCATCTTGACACATAATCCGCTATTTCCCTCTTCATATCAGGCCACCAATAATTCATCTTTATATCTTGATACATCTTTGTACTTCCAGGGTGTATCGCGAATTTTGATCTATGAGCATCGTAGAGAAGTTGCTGTTTCATTTCCGCATCATCTGATACGCAATATCTTCCCTTGAATAACATTATTCCATCATCTCTTAATGTTACTTCTGTATTCTTGCTCTCCTTCAAACGAATTAGAACTGAATCTTCTAACTGTTTCCCTCTAATTTGATCCAATAATATCGGCTTAATATCGATCTAGGATAACAAAGCCCTTGATTCCTACTCAGCACATCAGCTACTACGTTAGTGACGCGGGACGATAACCCTAAAATGCGGAATATGATTTTTTTATGCAATTTGGCCGAAATTAAATAAAATAATTCAAGTTTAACCGCAAAATTATCTTAAGATACCTTAGGGTTGCAGAATTTTGATGAATAGATCACACGAGATCCAGGTAGGGTCCAGTCCGATGCGCAAGTACTTTTAGATTTGAGGCGAGATCGGCCTAGAGATAGAACTCTAGCTTTTTCCAGACTTGGGCGTTCGTCTTCGATCCGACGTAAATTCGAATGCTCTAACTAGGGCTTTGGAAATAGGTGTATGGTTTTGTAATGGGCTTATGGTTTTTTAGAAAAGGGTTTTGGGCTCTGTTTGATTTGGGATTCGGAAAGAGATTTATGGTTTTAGGGATCAAGAAATCATTAGGTTAAAATGAAGGAAAAACAAACAGGGATCAATAAGGCAAAATCCAAAGAAGACAGTAATAGATAATAGAGAAAATAACAATGGCTTTTGCGAATCACTCCCTTGGCCTCACACCAAACCCATCTCAGGCAAAGAATATTTAAGCATAAAGCATTCAAAATATTTAATAACTAAATAAAAAGTCTTTACAAGCCTCAATATATAGGCCACCAATAATTAAACTCGAAATAAAGAGTTCTAATAGAAATAAAACACTAAAAAGGAAAGTTTTCGCAACAAAAACTCGAAATTAGAAGTCCTGTCACGACGTCCACGGATGTCCGTAGTGCCCCACGGACGTCCGTGACCTACGGACAGATAGGGGGCAAAATCACGGACGTCCGTCACTGTTCATCGTGAACAGTAAATTTTTTTTTTTTTTTTTCACTTGGCGTTCCTCGTCATTCTCCTCCACTCAAAATGTTTCATCACCGATGAAACACGCATGTTGTACTCGAACTCGGGCTCCCTCTCCTCTTCTTTCAACGCCGGTAGAAACGATGTGGTCCGAATCCAATGTCCATGTATGTGGCGTCCCCGTCAATTCCCCTGGACCAAAAAGGTTTCATCACCGATGAAACGCGCTTGTAGTAGATGTCTAGCAGGTCGGGGTTCAAGCGACGAACTTCATTCTTGTGGACCAAAGTGTTTTCGGACTCCGGTTTGCCGACCCATTTAACCAAGTACTTATGGAATCCTCCGTCATGTGTAGAGGCGGCATGATCGTTGATTATATCCTCTATCTCATCTGATCTCTGTCTGCTTGGGGAAGGAAGAGGTATAGGTTACAAGGTTGGATTGGTGCTGGGGCTAGGAAGTGGCTGGAGTGGGTTTTCAGGAGGTGGGGTGAAGCCCAAATAAGGAATCAAGTCCTCCACATTGAACGTTGAACTAACCCCCGTGCCTGGAGGAAGCTCGAGCACGTATGCATTAGGACCACTCTTAGCCAAAATTCTAAAAGGCCCAGCGCCTCGGGATTGGAGCTTCTTTGCGGATCCCGATGGGAACCGTTCAGGCCTAACCCGGACCATCACATAATCACCCACGTGAAATTCTTTATGATGCCTGTGAGCATTTGCAGATAATTTATATTGATTGTTGCTTGAATTAATTTTCTGTTTAATTTTGGCATGCAAGCTATGAATATGTTGTGCAAATGCATCGGCAGACTCTGACACTCTATGGGATGCAGACATAGGGATCAAATCTAATGGGGTCCTAGGCCTATGACCATGCACTACCTCAAAAGGACTCATGCCTATGGACCTATTGACAGAATTATTATATGCAAACTCAGCTGTGGGTAAGATGGTATCTCAGGTCCTAATATGATCACCGACAAGACTACGAAGGAGATTCTCAAGGCTCCTATTGGTGCTTTCGGTTTGGCCATCAGCTTGAGGGTGGTAAGCTGTTGAGAATTGGAGCAATGTGCCCATCATGTGCCAAAGGGTCTTCCAAAAATAGCTAGTAAATTTAACATCCCTATCAGACACAATAGTTTTGGGCAACCCATGAAGGCGCACTACCTCTGCGAAAAATAGTTTAGCAATATGAGATGCATCGGAGGTTTTGGAACAGGGAATGAAGTGGGCCATTTTGGAAAATCGGTCCACAACGACATAGATGGAGTCGTGCTTCCTAGGGGTCTTAGGAAGTCCAAGCACGAAATCCATAGAGAGGTCTTGCCACGCTGTGTGTGGCACGGGTAAAGGAGTGTACAAGCCAGTATTTTGTTTGGTCTGTTTTGACACTTGGCAAGTACGACAATGTTTGACAACCCGAGCGACATCTCTCATTAGGCTAGGCCAAAAGAACCTATCCTCTACGAGCGCAACAGTTTTATTACGCCCGAAATGTCCGGCCATCCCTCCAACATGAAACTCCCAAATGAGAAAGTCACGTAATGAAGTGCGAGGGATGCAAAGGCGATTGCCTTTAAACAATTACCCATCCTGGATGGTATACACAGAGTGTGTGCTGGTCGGGTTACAAAGGAGAGCAGTGTACTCAACCCCAAAATTTGGGCATTCGGGGTACTCATCCTTTAACTGTTCGAACCCGACGACCTCGGTGCTTATTGTGTGCAAAGTCACCACTCGCCGATTAAGTGCATCAGCGGCTCTATTTTCAGCACTAGCCTTATGCTTTAACACGAATGTGAACCCTTGAAGGTACTCAACCCACTTCGCGTGCCTTGAGTTCAACTTCTTCTGTGAAGCAAGAAAGCGTAAGGCTTCATGGTTAGAGAACAGCACAAATTCATGCGGTCTAAGGTAATGCTTCCAATACCAAAGAGATCGAACGACCGCATAGAACTCCTTGTCATAGGTGGAGTATTTTTGCTTTGCCTCGTTAAGTTTTTCACTAAAATAGGCCACAGGGTGACCCTCTTGGCTAAGCACTCCTGCTATGCCTACACCCGATGCGTCACATGCGATTTCGAAGACTTTGGAAAAGTCCGGTAAGCGCATGACGGGTGCACTACTCATTTGTTGTTTAATCTCGGCAAAGGCTTTTGTCGCCGCTTTGCCCCATTTAAAATCCCCCTTTTTCATGCAATCAGTGATTAGGGCCATAATGGTGCTAAAGCTTTTGATGAAGCGACGATAGAAAGTAGCCAAGCCATGGAAGCTGCGAACATCATGTATGTTCTTAGGTTCTGGCCACTCCACAATGGCTCTCACCTTTTCAGGGTCCGCGACCATTCCATTGGCCGAGATAATGAATCCCAAGAAGATAACGGAATGTTGCATGAAAGTGCACTTCTTGAGATTGGCAAACAACTTCTCGCCTTTGAGGGTTTCACAAGCCAACCTAAGGTGGGTCAAGTGTTGTTCCTTGTCATGACTGTAGATCAGGATGTCATCGAAATAAATAAGGAATTTGCCTAGAAACTGCCTCAACACTTGGGTCATGAGTCACATGAAAGTACTCGGGGCATTAGAAAGCCCAAAAGGCATGACCATCCACTCATAAAGACCATCCTTAGTCTTAAAGGCGGTTTTCCACTCATCACTGGGGCGGATGCGGACTTGATGGTAGCCACTTTTAAGGTCTATCTTTGAAAAGATAGTGGCGCCAACTATCATGTCGAGCATATCATCGAGCCTTGGTATGGGAAACTGATACTTAACGGTAATTTTATTGATTGCACGACTATCCACACACATGCGCCATGTACCATCTTTCTTAGGAGTGAGTAGGGCAGGTACGACACACGGGCTTAGACTCTCTTGGATGAACCCCTTTTGAAGGAGCTCATTGACTTGCCGAGTCAACTCGGCGTGCTCAACTGGATTCAACCTATAGATCTGGGAACCAAGTCAATTGCGTGTTGGATATCACGCAGAGGAGGGAGTTCGTTTGGAAAGTCTTCAGGGAAGACATCCGTAAACTCTTTTAAAATCGGCTCAACCTTCTTGGGACACTCGCTCATCGACTCGGGAGCACTCTCTACGGTGACAACTACATACACTACACTCTCTTCTATCGATGCTTTCTTGAACTTAGAAGGGCTCACAATATTAATGGATGTAGAAGACTCGCCCTTCCTTTCGACGGTGTTGGTCGATGGTGTTTTGGGAGGCAAAGGGTGTAAAGTGATATTTTTGCCCTTATGCATGAACGTGTATATGCTTGTTCGACCAGAAAGAGTCACGTCCATGTCGTAGAGCCACGACTTTCCCAAAATGATATGACCCAGATCCATCGGCACCACATCACACCATAAGGTGTCCGAATAAGAACCTAACTGAATCGGTACACGACACCTTTTCGACACGGGAATGGATGAAGAATTGACCTATGCGACTTTATAAGGTCTCGGGTGGGCTTCGGGTGTAAGCCCTAAGCGGTGGACTGCATGAGTGGATATTACATTAGTACAACTACCGCTATCCACGATGACCCTACAATTCTTTTCACCAAATCTGGCGTAGGTGTGGAAGATGTTCTCCCTTCGCCAGTCCCGTTGAGGTTGTGCAAGGGCACACCTCACAACTAAAGCATGCCCAATAGCATCACCCTCTTCATCACTGGGTGTGCTAACCGGTTCAAATACTTCCTCTTCAACCACTACCTCATCATCATCCTCCTCTCCCTCAATGAAGAGAGTCCTTTGGAGTTCTTTCGTAGGGCATTGGGAGGCAAAGTGTCCCATCCCATGACATTTATAGCACTTTACTGAGAGTTAACCTTGGAGGAGTCTCCAACTACACTTTCTCTTTTCAAACCTCGAATTGGTAGGGGCGGGTTGTGTAGGTTTGGGAGGAGGATTGAATCGTCCCTCACCGGATCGTTGACTATTATAATATGGCTCGGTCCTCTTCACCACCGTAGTTTTCAAGTGCCGTTTAAGATCTTGCACAACGGCATAACATCTTTCAAGAGTTTCTACGGGGTGAGAAATCAATTCTTTTTGCAATTCAAGTCGCAATCCGGTGCGGAATCTAGAGAGAGTGATTTTAGGGTCCTCATCATGAACTCTTCAAATTTGGCAATGTAATCGGTCACGGGCATACCACCTTGGCGTAAATTTTGCCCTTGGTCTTGGAGGCGTTGGTGGTATGATAAAGGAACATACTTCTCAGTAAGTCGTTCCTTCATGTCGTCCCAATGGGTAATGGGAGGACAACCCGCGTTCACCCTGATGCGCTCGACATTGAGCCAGAAAAGTCGAGCTTGACCGACCAACTTCATCTTAGCGAGTCTAACGCAACGGTCGTCATTCATGGCATACCAATCAAAGTGTTGGTCCATGTCAGAAAGCCAATCGAGGAAGACGGTAGGGTCCATTCTTCCATCGAAAGTCGGAATCTCAACTCGAACGTTCTTTAGGAGTTGAACTTCGGGGTCATAGTCATCTCTACGATGATCCCTACGGTTCCGGTTGTCTTGGCGACCATTACGTTCTAAGTGTGGGCATTCACGCTCTTAGTGTTGATTTTCCAGCCCACCTATCGCTTCCAGTTGGTTGACTCGATCACGTAATCTATCATTACCAACTCCTAGGGATGTTTGGGCTTGCTCAATGGTATTTAGTCGTGCACTAATCGCACCCAACTCTTCTCGCATACCGTTAAAGGCATTGAGAATCGCACTCGAGTCCATGGTGATCACAAGGTTTGTTAGGGTTCTAATATGGAATGCAATATGGACTCAAAACAATGCAATAAAATAAAGATGACAAGCAAAGATGCCCTAACCTAGAAAACCTAGGGCTCTGATACCAAAATTGACGCGGGACAATAACCCTAAAATGCGGAATATGATTTTTTTATGCAATTTGGTCGAAATTAAATAAAATAATTCAAGTTTAATCGCAAAATTATCTTAAGATACCTTAGGGTTGTAGAATTTTGATGAATAGATCACACGAGATCCAGGTAGGGTCCAGTCTGATGCGCAAGTACTTTTAGATTTGAGGCGAGATCGGCCTAGAGATAGAACTCTAGCTTTTTCCAAAGCCATGCTGCCCGATCCGAGATTCGAAGGCTCTAACTAGGGCTTTGGAAATAGGTGTATGGTTTTGTAATAGGCTTATGGTTTGATTTATGACTTAGAAAAGGGTTTTGGGCTCTGTTTGATTTGGGATTCGGAAAGAGATTTATGGTTTTAGGGATCAAGAAATCATTAGGTTAAAATGAAGGAAAAACAAGCAGGGATCAATAAGGCAAAATCCAAAGAAGACAGTGATAGATAATAGAGAAAATAACAATGGCTTTTGGGAATCACTCCCTTGGCCTCACACCAAACCCATCTCAGGCAAAGAATATTTAAGCATAAAGCATTCAAAATATTCAATAACTAAATAAAAAGTCTTTACAAGCCTCAATATATAGGCCACCAATAATTAAACTCGAAATAAAGAGTTTTAATAGTAAATAAAACACTAAAAAGGAAAGTTTTCGCAATAAAAACTCGAAATTAGAAGTCCCGTCACGACGTCCACCGACGTCCGTGACCTACGGACAGATAGGGGGCAAAATCACGGGCGTCCATCAGTGTTTCACGGACGTCCGCCACTGTTCATCACGGACGTCCGTCACAGTTCATCGTGAACAGTAAATTTTTTTTTTTCTTGGCGTTCCTCGTCAGTTAGCCTTCCCTGGGTGGTACCTAATCTCAAGGTTAAAGTCTATCAGAGTCTCCATCCACCTCCTCTGCCTCATGTTTAGATCCTTCTGCATAAACAAGTACTTTAAACTCTGATGGTCCGTTGATACGATGAGCTTCTCCCCGTAAAGGTAATGTTTCCATAACTTTAACGTGAAAATAATTGCTGCGAGCTCTAAGTCATGCGTTGGGTAGTTCCTCTCATGATCTCTCAATTGTCTCGAAGCGTAGGCGATAACTTTCTCATTCTGCATCAGCACACAACCCAAACAATGCATCTGTATAAATAAGAAAACTTCCACTGCCGGATGGTGTCGTCAAAATTGGCGCGGTCGTCAATCTTCTTTTTAGCTCTTGAAAACTCTGCTCGCATTCATCAGACCAAACAAATTTCGTCTTCTTCCTCATAAAATTTGTAAGTGGTCCAGAAATCTTTGAAAAGCCCTTTACAAATCTTCTATAATACCCTGCGAAACCAAGAAAACTCCTAATCTCGATCACGCTCTTCGGTCTTACCCACTGAACAATCGCCTCGATCTTCGCAGGATCAACCGTAGTTCCTTTCTCAGAAATCCAATGGCCTAGAAAAGCCACCTTTGTCATCTAAAACTCACACTTGCTCAACTTGGCAAAGAGTTGATACTCCAAAAGCGTCTGAAGGACTGTCTGTAGGTGATTAGCGTGCTCCTCTGATCTAAAGTAAACTAAAATGTCATCTACAAAGACTTCTACAAATTGGTCCAAAAAAGGTCTGAACACCCTATTCATCAAATCCATAAACACTGCAGGTGCGTTCATTAAACCAAAAGGCATCACTAAAAACTCGAACTGTCCATACCTTGTATTAAAAGTCGTCTTTTGTATGTCCTCTTCTCGTACTCGCACCTGATGGTAACCAGACCTTAAATCGATCTTCGAAAAGTATCGAGCACCTCCTAACTGGTCAAACAAATCATTAATCCTCGGTAACGGGTATTTATTCTTCACTGTCACTTGATTTAATTGTCTATAATCGATGCACAGTCTCATTGAGCCATCCTTCTTCACAAACAAAACGGGGCTTCCCATAGTGAGTGACTCAAGCGTATGAAACTCTTCCCTTGTAACTCTTCCAGTTGCTTCTTCAATTCAAACATCTCAAGTGGTGTCATTTTGTAGGGTGTCTTCCAAATTGGTGCCACACTCGGTAATAAGTTGATTTGAAACTCCACTTCTCTAACAGGCGGTAAACTAGGTAATTCCTTGGGAAACATCGACACTCTTCTCTTCTAAATTCGTCATCGCACATAATGTTGGCACGGTTCCTTTTCTCAAGCCCTTGAATTTAAAAATCGATCCATCACTTTTCGTAAAGATCACCTTCTTCTCATAACAATCCAAACAGCTCTTGATTCCGCTAACCAATCCATCCCAAGAATAACGTCAAAAATTTCAAAGTCCAAAACAATCAAATCGGCCTTCAGGTTGTTCTCTCTAATTCGAACAACGCAATCTGGGTAGTACCGATCGGCAATGATGGTTTTTTCCAAAGGTGTCGCGACAACTAAGGCAAAGCTTATTACACTATGTTCCCTCTCCAATCGTGGAGCGAAACCCAAAGAAACAAATGAATGTGAAGCTCAGGAGTCCATAAATACATGAGTGAAACATCCGTCAATCAACAAAGAGCCTAAAACAAACATAAACATTCATCATTGCTAAGCGATCTTAATTAAGAAAAAGGTTTAACTTTAAATTTCTCTTGAATTCTTAAGTATCTTAATTAACGTCTCATATTTGCATGATTTAGAAAGCTAAGGTAGATAATTATGCATATTAATTATTACAATTCAAATAGTTCCTATATGCAATAGACGGAAGATAAATTATCTAAAACGTACCGTGAATCACATCATCAGAGGCTCTAGCATCCATCTCAGATAAGGTATAAACTCGTCCATGACCCGTTATCGTCATTGGTGCTTTCTGATTCTTCTTCGCCTCCTTGCAATCCGCCGCTCTATGCCCTTCTTTCCCGCAATTGTTGCATGCGGTCGTTCCTCGTAAACATTTACCAAGGTGTTGTTTCCCGCATATGTTGCACGCTGGTTTTGACTTCGTCATCGCATGAGTTGTCATAGATGTTGGCTGTCCCTTCTGCTGAATCTGTTGGGGTTTACCATATGGGGTAAACTTCCTCCCCTGTTGATTGTTCTGTCTGCCCATAACTCGATCTCGTCCATTAAACTGATTGCTAATCTGAGTCAGTTGATCAAAACTCTTCCCTTGATTTGTCTGGCTAACGTCTCTCTACAGCATAACATCTATCCAATAAATCTATGAAGGTAATACTCCTATGCCCCACTACAAGAGACCTGATCTGTGGCCTAAGTCACTGCTCAAACTTCCTAATGCGGAAGGTCTCATCAGCTATCATATTCGGCACAAATCTTCCAAGTTCAGTAAATGCCCTATGTTAGGCATCAATTGTCATGTTCCCTTGTTCTAACTTCAGAAATTCACTAATTTTACCCTCACAAACACTCTGGGGATAATATTTATCGTTAAAGGTTTTCACAAATTCTGCCCAAGTCCAAACATGTTCTGGGTTTGTTGCAAGTGTAGTATCTTTGACTTGGCTCCACCAGTGGTCTGCTGCGTCTTCCAATTTATAAGTTGCTGGTCTCACCTTACAAGCATCGGGGCACTGCATTATCCCAAATATTTTTTTCAAGTGCTTAATCCACTTTTGTGCCTCCATAACATCGCCGGTTCTATTGAAAGTCCTAGGATGGTTCTTTCTAAATTCATCCACATTTGATCTAGGCACGAGTGCTCTCGCTGCATTGATCGCCCTCGTAACAACATCCGCTAACCTATCACGTTGTATTAAAAAATTGGTCATCTGAAATCAATGCCATTCTTACGTTAGTTTCAATCTCCACAAATTCAGATCGCAAAACTTTTTTTTGATACCAACTGCGACTCCTCCAAATTCACACACCGGATCAATGCGCTCACTTGGCAACATCACTTTCCATCACATATCCATGTTCATAATTAAATCAATTAATCCATAAAGATCCGCATATAAACGCAACGGAAAAATAACTATTAAAAGCGCACACATAAATTTTCTTTTTCCCATCATCATGAGAGCAATACTAAACTATGAGATAACAACCTATTATACCAAATTCTATGTCTACTCTTTAAATTAAATAATAACTGAAATCAAACATAATCCATCATTAACATGAACTTGTTCATAAAAATAAATATGAAATAAATGTCTTAAAATCATTCATAATGTATAAAGAAAAACCTAATAAACTAAACTTCAAATCCTTCTTTACTCAAATCGGGATTTCCATCAATCATTGATGCATCTACTTCATCCACTCCATGTATAGCTGTACTCTCTGGAATCCCAAACAATGGGTCGGTTTACCAAGTAAACCGGTATGGACCAGACATGATGAGGCTAATAGAAAATGTCTGTAACTCAAACCAACTAATAAAATCAAGCAATAACAGAGATATAACATGTGATATAATTAATGAGTAAAGCAATAGAATGAAATTTAAACATAGCATTAAATCTAAATAAACATTATGGTTTGGGTCTACCCTAATTTCATGTGCCGTCATTTTTAATTGTGCATTTAATGCTCATGAATCGGCATACATGATGGATATAGTTATCTCTTTCTTAATTATTTTTCTAATCTTCTCTAATCCTTTGATTAGAATCTACGTTAACCTTCACATAACTTCTCTTCTTCTCTTCAGTTAAGTAGTAAGCTTAAAATTAAAGACCTCGTATCTCTTCAGTCTTATCATTAATGCATGGATGCATAACTTTTATTACTTGTCATTCTTATTCTTGTTAATTCCTCCAGCATAAGTCAAAAGGAATTCTATTGTAATCATAGAAATATTTTGCTTTCATGTGTCATGTCATAAATGTATCTTTTCACTTTTATGAATGCTATGAATGTACATGCATAAAAAATTGGAAATTAATTGATCATGAAATAACTCTTTCACTTGTTAGGCTTAACATATCATGAATATGTAATCTCTATCGATTCCTACTTGTTTCATGTTGTGTAATTCAAACATCCTAGGTTGCATGGATTCTAAGCAATAAAAACAAGAATGAACATAAATAAACATTTAAGCATGATGATTAAACATAGATAATATTTGAATAGAAATTCATTGCTAGCATCTTAGACATTCTAAAATTCCTAACAGATTTTGGACAGATTCTGCACAGAATTTCGCGATCAATCACGAAACCCCGTGTACCATTGAAAACCCGCGATTAAGCATCATCAAAATTTAACATTCTAATATGAAGAATATTCATTAAATGAAATAAACCCTAATTCCTATTTTATTTTTGTGTTATTTACGTTTCCGATTAATCTCAACATGATTTCTCCATACCTCTAGCCTTCGCGTAAAAGTGACCTAATTCCTCCTCTGCCTTGATTCAATCCGAAGCTCTAATCCAAAATCTGGTCGCGTCGTAAGCTCCTCTCACATTCTTCTAAGCCTTCATACTAAAAACTCTAAGGTTCCTTTTCTAATTCTCCTTCTCTAGAATTTTCTCTCTTTCTCTGTAAGGTTATTAGGTTATAAGAGTTATGTAAAAATTTTGTAAATTAAACTTAATCTCTATATTTATAATACTTTAATGTTTCCTGTTTAAGATCTGACTCTATTTAGAATACTCTTAAGGTTTCCTATTTAAGGTCTAACTCTATTTAGAATACTTTAAAGTTTCCTATTTAAGAACTAACTCTATTTAGAATTTCCTACACGGGTCTTAAGTGATTCTATGGGCCTTTAATTACTTAATGGGTCTTTAATTAATTTACTAACATATTTTTCAAATCCATTAACATTACTAAACACATCCAATTATTACTAATGTATATTTAAAGGCTTTTAAGGTCTATTAATTAGATTAATTAATTATCATGGGTCATTATTAAATAAAGTAAGCATTACATTCATGCGCAACAACTAATCACATGCATCAAATCAATCAAACTAATCATAATTACAAATCTAGCAAATGATTAAGGACTAAATAAGCAAAATATATCGGTCATTACACGTATGGTGTGAGTTGGCACTACATTGGTGCAACTACCGCTCTCTACGATGACCTTACAATTTTTGTCACATAATTTGACAAAGGTGTGGAAGATGCTCTCTCTTCGCTAGTCATCCTTCTTATCCCACTGAGGTTGTGCAAGGGCACACCTCACAACTAAAGCGCGATCATTATCATCACCGTCCTCATCGCTAGGTGTGAAGTCCGGCTTAAACACTTCGTCTTCAACCACTACCTCACCTTCATCCCCCTCTCCCTCAATGAAGAGATTCTTTTGGGGGTTTCTTGTAGGGCATTGGGCGACAAATTGTCCTATCCCATGACACTTATAACATTTAACTTGAGAGCTACCCTTAGAGGATTCCCCGACTACACCTTTTTGATGCAGGACAACTACCCTAAAATGAGTGATTATGATTTTATGCGATTTTGTCGAAATTAAATAAAATTAAATCAAGCTTAATCTCAAAATTATCTTAAATACCTTATAGCCAGAGAATTCAGGTTGGTAGATCACGCGAGATCCAGTTAGGGTCCAGTCCGATGCGCAAGTACTATTAGATTTGAGGCGAGATCGGCCTAGAGATAGAACTCTAACTTTTTTCAGGCTTGGGCGTTCGTCTTCGATTTGATGTAGATTCGCAGGCTCTAACTAGGGCTTTGGAAATAGGTGTATGGTTTTATAATGAGCTTATGGTTTGATTTATGGCTTAGAAAAGGGATTTGGGCTCTTTTTTATTTGGGATTCGGAAAGGGATTTATGGTTTTAGGGATCAAGAAATCAATAGGTTCAGATGTAGGAAAAACAAGCAGGAATCAATAAGGCAAAAGATTCAAAGAAGACAGTGATAGATAATAGAAAAGATAAACTGATAGCTTTTGGGAATCACTCCCTTGACCTCACACCAAACCCATCTCAGGCAAAGAATATTCAAGCATAAAAGCATTCAAAATATTTAATAATTAATTAAAAAGTCTTTACAAACCTCAATAGGCCACCAATAATTAAATTTGAAATAAAGAGTCTTAATACTAATAAAACACTAAAAAGGAAAGTTTTCGCAACAAAAAACTCAAAATTAGAAATCCCGCCACGACGTCCACGAACGTCCGTGACCTACGGACAGTGAGGGGGCGAAATCACGGACGTCCGTCACTGTTCATCACGGATGTTCGCCACTATTCACGGATGTCCATCACTATTCACTGTGAACGATAACTTTTTTTTTTTTCCCTGAAGTTGAAATTCGGTTCAACTTCAATGCTCTCGATCTTGATGTTCCCCACCACTTTTCACTTTTTAAACCTCAAATTGGTAGGGACAGGTTGTGTAGGTTTGGGAGGGGGGTTTCCAACATTAAATCGTCTCTCTTCGGAGTAATGACCACTGTTTTGTGGCTCGATTCGCCTCACCACCGATGTTTTCAAGTACCGTTCAAGATCTTGCACAATGGCGTAACATCTTTCAAGAGTTTCCACGAGGTGAGAAATCAACTCTTTTTGCAAATCAAGTTGCAATCCGGTGCAGAATCTAGAAAGCGATTTTATGGTCTTCCGATACCTTGGCCCTCATTATGAACTCTTCGAACTTGCCAATGTACTCGGTCATGGGCATACCACCTTGGCGTAAGTTTTGCCATTGGTTGAGGAGGCGTTGGTGGTATGATAAAGGAACATTCTTCTTAGTAAGTTTTTCCTTCATGTCGTCCCAACTGGTAATGGGAGGACAACCCGCATTTGCCCTTATGCGCTCGACATTGACCCAGAAAAATCGAGCTTACCCAATTAATTTCATTTTAGCGAGTTTGACACAATTGTCATCATTCATGCCATACCAATCAAAATGTTTGTACATGTCGGAAAGCCAATTGAGGAAGACTTTAGGGTCCATTCTTTCGTCGAAGGTTGGAAACTCAACTCGGACATTTTTGAGGAGTTTCACATTGGGATCGTAGTCATCTCCACGATGATCTCTACGTTTCCAATTCCGATCATCTTGGCGACCATCACGTTCAAAGCGTGAACCTTGACGTTCTCAGCGCTGATCACAGTGCTCATCAAACTCATCTAACTGGTTGATTTGATCACACAACCTACCATTAGAAGCCCCTAGGTTGTCTGGGCTTGCTCTATGGTATGCAGTCGCTCATTAATTGCACCCAACTCCTCTCGCATACTTCTAAGTGTATCGAGAATCTCACTAGAGTCCATGGTGATCACAGATGCCTATAAGGGTTCTAATATGAAATGCAATATAGACTTACAATAAAATAATGCAACAAAAATAAATATGACAAGCAGTTATGCCCTAACCTAGAAACCGGTCTCTGATACCAAAACTGACACGGGACGGTAACCCTAAAATGCGTGAATAATGATTTAATGGAATTTGCTGAAATTAAAAAGAAGGTTAAATAAACCTTAATCGCAAAATTATCTCAATACCTTAGGGTTCTGAGAATTCTGATAGGCAGATCACGCGAGATCCGGATAGGGTCCAATCCGATGCACAAGTCGCTTTAGCTTTACGGCAAGATCGGACCTAGAGATAGTACTCTAGCTTTCCAGGCTTGGGGTTCGTCGTTAATCTGATGTATATTTTGCTAGTTCTCACTACGGATGTGGGATTGGGTAGATTTTAAGGTTTAGGCGAAAACTAGGGTTTTGGTTGAATTAGGGTTTCAGAATAGATGAACAAATAGATAAAGGTTTAGAAGACATAACAGAGATAGAAAATAATAAATGATGAAGAAGAAGATTAATGGGAATCACTCCCTTGGCCTCACACCAAACCCAGGGGAAGACCTGGAAGAAGAATCTCTCTCCATTCAAGCAAAAGTTCATTCAATATATTCAAAACCTAAATAAATTGTGTTTACAAGCTTCTTTAAATAGGCAACCATCTAATAACTCGAATTAAAAGAGTCCTAAAATAATAAAAGGCTAAAAATGGTAAATTTTCGTAGAAAAATAGAAATCTCCGACGCTGGGTGGTTATCTCCACGGATGTCCGTTGCATACGGAGTCCATGGTCACGGATGTCCGTCGTGCCAAAATAGTGAGAGCATTTATTTCCAGACCCCTGTCCAGAACCTATGGACGTCCGTCCCCTGATGATGGTTTGTGCCTCCTTTTCTCTCTTGAAGCTGTTGTACTCGGGCTTCCTTTTCGTTTATTCTGAAGTCGGTAGAAGCGATGTGGTCCAAAACATGAATCAAAATATTGGAATTCCGATACGTATCGTCCAAACCTCTAGGACGATACGTATCGGGTATCGTCTGATACATTCAATGTATCGGCGGCGATACATTGAATGTGTCATTTTCATGGATCAAAATATCGTCCGATATCGATACGTATCGGTATTGGACTCGAACGATACATTGAATGTATCGTTCGATACATTCAAATGTATTGAATGTATCGAACGATACATTCAATGTATCATCCGATACAAACCGGTACCGGTACGTATCGTCCGATACGTATCGTTTTGGAGCTCGGACGATACGTATCGCTAACCCGATATTTTAACCCATGGTCATTTTCATACATTTTGTTTTTCAAAAAAATCCCAAAAAATATTCTAAAAATCAGAAAGTTTATATTTAATGGTTTTTTATTTATTTCAACTTTTTAAAATGTATTTAAGGCTTATTTGATGCATATTTCGGAATTTCTTTGGTGCCACTTGAGTGAGACTGACCCATCATTTGCTCTGATATCGCACTTTTCGGCGTCGATTCGGCACCTTAAACCCAAAAAAAAAAGAAAGAAGAAGAGCAACCGAAGAATGAAGAAGCACAAAAGAAGCAAGAAGGGAAAAGGAAAGGAATATGGGTTTAAAAGTCCGAATTCGTGCATCACGTGAGCTGGGTGACCCACCAGAAAAAATCCAAATTATTGGATGATAATTTGAAATTATCGCCCGTTAATTTGGCCATTTAAGGGTCTAGGTCAATCTGACTATTATCGGACGATAATTTGACCGTATCGTCCGATAATTTGGTTTCTTTTGTTGGTACCCGATAAAAACTATTTCTACCGTATCGTTGACCCTGAAAAACGATACGTATCAGTATCGTCCGATATTTTGACCCATGGTCCAAAACCGATGTCCATGTATTCGGCGTCCCCGTCAGGATGATATAGTGATCTTTTGTAGACCCTACCCTACAGAGGTAAGTAATGTTATTAGTGCTTTCTCGGTGTCTGAAGCAGTTCCGGGCAGAAGTCAATTCACACAAGTCCACAGTGGTGGGAATTAATTTAGACCAGCTACTAGTTTCTTTGCAAAGCTCATCGGATGCCTTGAAGAAAAACTTCCCTACTTGGAAGAGCAAACTGCTGAGCAACGGGGGCCGTCTTACTCTCATCAAGACCGCCTTTTCGTCCTAACCGATCTTCTTCATGTCCACTTTTTCAGCTCTTGCTTTAGTGATCTCTACCTTGGAGAAGATTGTTAGGGATTTCTTATGGGAAGGTGGGGGTAATAATGGGAAAATTCACCTCCTCAATTTGGCGGATTGCTGTACTAACAAACTAGAGGGAGGGCTGGGTATTAGAAGCCTTAAGATTATGAATATGGTGTTTTTGGGGAAATGGCTCTGGAGAATTGGGGATGACAGGAATACGAATTTATTGTGGTGGTAGACGGTTGAAGCTAAGTATGGCATCAATAGAAACGGATGGGATCTCATCGGTCACCAGTGCAATGGTTCGGGATGGTACAAAGGGGTAATAGCGGTGTCTGAACAGTTCAAAAAATGTATCTATCACAGCTGGGGTGATGGGGAGAGAATTTGCTTCTGGTTTGATTTGTGGCTGGGGGAGGACAAGCTGTGTACCTCTTTCCCTAACATTTTTAGGATTGCTACTTTACAAAATTCTGTCATTATCGACATGGTCTCTAACAATGAAAGAGATTGGGTATGGAATGTCAGTACTAGGAGGATGCTGAAAGATGACAAGATAGATGAATTCATCAGACTCTTCCGTTTACTTCACAATGTTGCTCCCAATCGCGCTAGTACGGATTGCAGAATTTGGGAAATGAGTAAAAAGAGGCGCTTTACGGTCACGTCCTTCAATGCGTTCCTTAATATGCACAGAATTTGGCACCCTGAAAAGCCTAAATGCCTGCGGTTCTGGAAGGTCAAGGTTCCACCCAAATTCGTTTCTTCTCTTGGTCTGCGGCATGGGGCCGGATTCTCACTAGGGATCAACTGCAGAAGCGTGGCTTTGCACTCCCTAATAAATGCCTCCTTTGCATGTCGGGTAGAGAATCAGTCTCACACACTTTGCTCCACTGCAGATTCACGGGTAATGTGTGGGGAACTGTTCTCTCCCTGTTTGGGATTAAGTGGGTCTTTCCGGCAAACATAGATAGTCTGTTAGAACAGTGGGATGGGGCAATGGCTTTCGAGGATGGAAAGCAGCAGATCTGGGCTATTGCTCCTTTTGCTGTTATGTGAACCATTTGGTTGGAAAGAAACAACAGGGTTTCTAAATGGCCTGCTTCTCCTGTTCTCAAGTCTGTTAGAGACTTCACTTTTTTTTTATGAGTCAGGGACAGTTACTGCATGATCACTCTGATTTATTCTCCTTTTGGGATCTGATGCTCTAACCCTTTCTTTTTGGACCATCGTCCCTCTTCCCACGATTCCCTTGCCCTTTACCTCGGCCACAAAGGTGTTTAGGGGTTCATTGCTGCCCGGGGCTTGAGAGTCTGAGTTGGGTGCCTTTCCCTTTCTTTGTTTTTTGGCAGTTACTCACTACCGCTAAGGTATATACTTTTTCTTCAGTTTTAATATACTTTTGCTTTACTGATCAATTTATTTTTTTAACGACATAGTGAATTTATGATAAGAAAGCAAGGATGTATGTACTTTCTCTTCAGTTTTAATATACTTTTGCTTTACTGATCAATTTATTTTTTTAACAACATAGTAAATTTATGATAAGAAAGCAAGGATGAATGAGGCAGCAAAGTCTTCTGTATTGTGGCCAATCCGGTGTATTTAAGAGAAGATATGAAGGACATATTCCAAAAAAGGAGAAGAATCAAAGATTGAAAGAGGAAAGTATGATTGTAAATAGTATTGGTTTTGATTCACAGATAATAGTGATTATTTCCTTGGATTTGAGGGCTTGCTTTGAATGAGGACTTCTTAGGCTCAAGGACTAGGCCCAAAAGTTCGTTTAAAAATCGACCTGTTTAAGCTCTCCCTGTACCCGGCCAGAGCTGATCGAATGAGTTATTTTATATAGAAATTTCTGGATCGACCCGTTGCCTGGTCGAACCCAGCCCACAGCCCGACCTCCATGGGCTGGGTATGGGCTAAGGTAAGTAGGCTCAAATCATAAATGGGCTGGCTCGGCCCGGCCTGATTACTAATCAGGCTGGGTATGGGCTAGTTCCAAGAGACCTGTTTTTAATCGGTCGGTTTAAAGCCCAAATCCGGTCCGGCCCGACCCATTGAGACCCCTAGTCGTGGCTCTCTATAGATGGCAGTGACAAATCCATCCATTTTGTTAACATAACTGCTGTGACAAAGCCATCGGGGTCCAAAAATTTCAAGTCTTAAGCGTCTAACAATGATGACGATGAATAAGTGGCCAAAAAATAATTGCAAAAATGAAGCAAGCCAAAGGCATTTTCTATGGTGTTTGCTTCCATCACAAAATGCACACCAAAGATGGGCATCCTTTAGACACCCCAATTTTTGTCACGTTTAGACAATTGTCGTGCCTATCGATATATGACCATATTGCACCCTGTTATCTTGATCTCGAATAATGAACGATTACATATCCAAAATCCTATCTGATGTTGGATCAACCTTTCAAGTCCAAACTTTGATCCGGGAGTCTGTTTTGTTATTATGACCTATGTTTTTAGGTAGGTTAAAAAATTACATCCAAACATGACAGCTCCGCCATCTCGTCACAAAATTTTATATTTTAATATTATTTTTATTCCATAATGGAAAGGTTGTTTTTTTTTAAAATCTTGTAGGACTTATTGAGGCGATTAAATGACGATACAACCGTTGAAGTTTGACAAGTGAATCTTCCATGGGAGGGCATTGATCGACCGCATTGAGCAATGTTCAATATGGTCGTGATTCTATAGATGGCAGTTACAAATCCATCCCTTTCCTCGACATAAGCGCTGAGACAAAGAGATCATGGTCGAAAAATTTCGGTTCTAACATGGATGATGATAAATAATTGGCCAAACAATGTTGCGAAAGTGAAGCAATCAAGCCTTGCGATTAAGGTTGATAAAAAAGCTAGGCGAAGAGATAATCAGTTGGTCAGGAATGATTTTCCAGGGATCCATATCTAATAATTCATGCCTCTCCTTGAATCAAAACTTTGGCAAACTGATGCGGAACAAACGCTAAAACCCTATTTATGCAAGTTTTGGATTAACTTCAAATTAAATTGAATGACGGAAATATTCGAAATCACCCAAACACATTAAATAATTCAATGAATTCAATTGAAACAATTAAATTAATTTCATTTAGCGTGTGCATGCAATAATTCCCGATCTAGAAAAATGGATCCGATGAAGGACTCGAGTTTCGATCTAGTTTAGGCCACCAAGCGACAATTGTGGTATTGTCTCTTGACTCCTCTAGGGTTTGAATAAATTAGGCTCAAAGGATTAAGGCAATAAAAAGGGTAGGATCAAAGATATAAATTAATAAAGATTTGGGGTTTTGAATTTTATCAAAGCATATATGGGAGATATTACTGGACAATAATGAGAGAAAATATAGAATAGGAAGATAAGATCCAAGGCTTCACACAAAGGGTTCCGAGGCTTCACACCAAGGTTGTATGTCGACTTCGCATCAAGTCGCACGAGAAATGAAGGTTCACTCCTCAGGGTTTGAAAGATTCGCTCTTTCGGTTGAAAACTCTTCACAAGTCTTCTAGGGTTTGCACAAAGCAAGCTCTCAAAATTTCATTCAATAATCATCTATTACAAAATTATACAGACCTTATATAGTAGGCCACAAAAAAAAAAAGAAAACCCTAAAACAAATAAATACTAAAAAGACAAGTTTGCCCTGAAAAACTAAATTCCGTCTTTTGGCGGAACTAACTCACACGACAAATTGATCGATCGATTCTAGGATCGATCGATTTATAAAGTTATAAATCGCTTGAACTCGCTGTTCACTTTCGATCGCTCGACTGGGAAAAGAATTTCGCCAAAAATCGATCGATCAATTCTCTAGGATCGATCGATTGATCTCAATACACCTAAATGCTCCAGTTTCTTCTAGCTCTTTAATTCGGACTTCCATTCCGCTTCTTCCGACACCGGGGAATTTGTTGCGGCCCAAATTCGTTGCCCTTGAACTTGATGTCCCCATCACAAACTGGTCGTAATAATCAAGTTTATATTAGAAGTTACATTGAATCCCATTACAAGGAAAAATGTACTTGAAAGTCTTTGCCTAAATCTTTCTTCATCATCACAGCCTTATCCCATCTACTTGGGGTCGGCATTGCAAGTCATATTTCTCCACTCGTTTTTGATCAGCGCCGAGCTCTTTGTATTTTCGCAATCCTTCATATCCATTTTCACAGCGCTAAGCACTCCATAACTTCACAATCTCTCCTAGAAGTATATTTTGCGAAGAAAGTTTCACTTTGGATTTTTGGTCATTGACAAGACTTTGTATCATTAAGAAACAATATGGAGGCTATACTATACTATTATTTTTAGTGTTCCTTCATATTTGGATTAGCATTTTTCCTCTGTTTTCTTTTGTTATGTCCTGCAAGCTTTATAATAGTTGTTATCTATGTTATTTAGGCCTGGCACTGTTGTCCCTTAGTATGAATTTTACACTTACAAGATTGAAAATTTTGATATTGGTGCGACCAACCATTTTGGCGTGTTAAAAGTTCAATAATCTAAATATGTACTTTGTTTGTTCTTCCATAACTCATATATTTTGTTTTTTGCCTTCTCTTAACGTGTAAATCAGAATATTGTTAGTTATAGTGGGTTTTATTTATTTATTTATTTTTTTAAATGTTCATTAGTTGGCTACTTGGGGAACATGTAAAGGTAGTCATATAGCTGATCTGTTGACTTTTGTTTGTTAATAATTATGGCAGGGCAGAGTCTGATTCCCAAAACCAAGAAGTCTGCTCTTGCAATGCTAACATATCTATATCCGAGGTTTGTTTTTTAGCTTTAAAGCCTTCAATCGTTTTAGTTTTATTTATATTTCCTTTGTGAGTTTATGATACACATGGAGTATGATTGGGGGAACACATAACAATCTATCACTTTTTTGAAATACTAAATGCAAGTCACTTTTTAATCTTGTGGTTATACTTACCTTCTATCCCTTACAGAATATCAAAAGCTGTTAACTTGAAAGTGTTTCATTCTGTTTTTTTGTGAAAGCAAAAATATGAATCTTCCCTGAAGTGAATAATGTATGTTTTTCTGACTCCCATCTTTTTTATGATCCACGTGCTGTGGGTGACATAATACTCCTGGGATTTAATATTTTATATTTTACTATACAAAAGGTGCAATAGAAATATTACGATATGTATAGATATAATATATGTGTGTAATATGTAATATTGAGAGTGTGTGAGTTGTGAGGGTCATCATCATCATTAGTTTATTGCACAATGGGTATAACGGACAACGGTTAATCTCAGGGCATTTAAGTAAATTATATTTAATTAAAAGGAATTTCTTTTTATAACTTTAAAAGGATATATATATATATATATATATATATATATATATATATATATATATATATATATATATATATATATATATATATGCGGGCCTGGTGTTGAAACACTCAACCCAAGCCCGGCCCAGATTTATCCGGGTTGCAACATGCTTATCCCGGTCCGAATACCGGGCCGGGTTTGCTTGATAGAAAGTACCACTTTTCCGGGTAGGGTGCGGGCCAAAATTCGGGCCAACCCGATCCATTGAGAGCCCTAAATACTACTAATTAATAGACAAAATAAATAATTAAAATGATAAATAGCCTCGCCATGGCTTCGCTATGGCTACGCCATGACGTAGCGAGCCTCTTTGTCATGACCTCCCCACACTGCCTTAACTACCTTGGCATGGCGTCATGTTCGAGTTAGCAAGGTCAAAGCTTTGACCCAAAAATGCAGCAATAACCACACGGAATGGACCATAATTTAATTCTTGACATTTTTGTCCTTGGATCAAGATGATTTGAGCAAGATTTCATGGAGAATCGAAGGGTTTTCTAAGTCATCTTCTTCGTTGCCAAATTCAGTGTTTTTCATGTTCTCGGACTCTGTGCTCCACGAAACTTCAGCTTTTTAATTTTTATCTTATGAATCAGTTTATATACTGGAATTGTTTGCATATGGTTTTAGAGTTTATTGGGCTGATTGAATGAGTTTTGTGGTCAAGAAGCCTATGCAATATGTCTCGTCTCTTCTGCTTTTGCTTTCAGACACTCATCTAAAATCACAAGTATTTTTTGGTGGTTTTCCCTTGTGCTGTTCGGCAGTGAATAGTTAGGTCTTTGTCTTCAACTTGTCTTTGTGCATGTGGATCTGTTTTCCTACATTTCTTTGAGTGTGGGTGAGTTTTCGCACAACCTTATCACTTCATATCTGATCTGCACCTTTTTCATTGTTGGTCATTGAGCTGAGAATAATCATCGTTGATACTGCAGCTGATCCCAACCCATATCATGGGATTGCAAGTACTAAACTCAATGGAACTAACTTTATCCCTAGGACTTGATCTATAAAGCTGTACTGAGGGAGATGGGGAAAGTTGCATTATATTCTTGGGACTGTTTTCCCTCAGCCATCTGATCCTACTCATTCAAATTAGGAGATAGATAATTACACTATCTTGGGATGGTTATTCAATTCCATGGAATTTAGAAACTTAGATATAGGCACATGGTATCAAAACTTGGCCAATACGGATACGTATTGGTTTCATCAAGAACTGATACCGATACCGGTACCACTCCAATACATCAGTTGGTATCGGTATTAGACCGAACAGGTGAGTATCGGCGGATACTGTTTTGGTATTTGTCGATACTGCCTAGATATCGGCCGATATTGACTGAAACACAATTTTTTTTTTTCAATTTTTATGTTTTTTTTCATAGAAGAAAAACATATTGGCCGATACGGTATCAATGGATTAATGGTTACAAACAATCCATCCGATACAAACAATGCATCTGATACAAACAATCCGTATCGCCTGATACGTATCGGTCCAAGGTGAACCGATACCTGATACCGATATAGTGTGATAGGGACAAAAGAAGATCCCCGTCATTTGATGTAAGGCAGTCAGTAGATTCATGGATGGATTCAGCACCGGTAACCCAAGTGTAAATAAAGATACCCAACTGTATATAGTGTGAGTATAAGAGCTCATTGCGCCAGAAACTTGATCATCAAGGTTTACACAGTGCACAACAACCAAGGCCATCATCAAACTTCCCTTGATGAATCAATCTAGAGAAATCACGCAAGGTACTTGATCATCTCTTCCTCCCTCTAGTTTTGTTATTAGGAACCTAGAAATCGATAATAGAATTTGGTGATTAAAAGTGTTATGCATCGTTCTTATCTATAGAGAACGAAAGAGAGAACTTATGACCTCGCAGATGGAGAGGGATTCGAACCCTGGTATTCCTATCAATACTTCAGTTTTCAAGACCGACTCTTTCAACTGCCCAAACATGCATCCCAGCTTCAAAAGAATGCGCTAGCGCTCGCTTATAGCTTTTAGCTTTTAGCTACTCTAGAACATTTAGCGCTCGCTCATTCTTCCGAAGCTGCTTCGCCCTACTACTCAAGAAGTACTGTAACCATTATTGTAGGGGAATGGTCTTCTGTGGAACAGCCTGTTCTAGAAACCGACCCATTTTGATTATCTCGAGGTTGCCCATAGACAAGTGGATGAGAATTACGACACTGTTTCCGCGAGCTGGACTTCGGCTGCCCATTTCCACCCTAGTGAACAGGGGCTGCTTATTAATTGGGTCTAAAAAGCAAGCTTGGGCTAACCAGTTTATGCTTAATCATGTTAGCCCTAGCATGCTTGGGTTGACCATAATGCAAATGGTATTAAACATTGTGTAAACTTACAAAAATTCTTTTTTCCTCCTATATATAAAAATAAAAAATAAAATAAAACTATTTATTAAAAGGTTACTGTTGTGCATTGTGTAAACTTACAAATATTCTTTCTTTCTCCTATATATAAAAATAAAAAATAAAATAAAATCTATTTATTAAAAGTTTATTGTTGTGTTCGGACATGTAGTCTAATTAGATTACAAAAAGATTGCTTCATTGACATTGTATGTGATTTCGAACCCAATATTGATTGAAAATACAATTCATAGCCAAGTGGATCAAGGCAGTGGATATGAAATTATTTGAATATTCACTCCCTACCCGAAGTAGTCAACTCAATAGACAGCTAGGTGAAAGCGCGGGAAGTCTGAAAGGAAGGTGGGATCATGCTCCTATCAGAAATCATCACTAAAAGCGGAGGAACATGATCCCACCTTCCCTTCAGACTTCCCTTATTTTCGCCTAGCTGTCTATTGAGTAGACTACTTCGGGTAGGGAGTGAATATTTGATTAATTTTGTTCACAATCTACTGCCTTGATCCACTTGGCTATGAATTGTATTTTCAATCAATATCGGGTTCGGATTCAAATACAATTTCAACTCAGAACTAATGCTGAAATTCCACATGTTAATTCGGATCTGAAATTGGAAGGCTAATAAAAATCACGCAGAATTCAAATTTATAAAAAAAGGGATTTTATATTTGCAAACCATGCCTAATTTGTGCTTTAAAGGTTTGATTTACTTTAGTATGTTAATTATCAATTAACTAGCACTAAGTATATGATTAACTAGACTAAGCATTTGAGGGGCATGTGATACACCTCTTTACAGCATTTGGAAAGTGCTTTTTTTAAAAGGGTTGCCAAACAGCGCCTTAGCTTGCAGGAATATAGAGGATTCCCTCATTTTCCACTTTTTGGATAGTCATACTGATAGTTGGCAAAATTCTGTAAAGAGGTGTATCACATGATCCTCAATGCTACTTCTCAAAAAGTTCCATGACAATGCTGGACTACTGAAGCCCAAAATTCTTGAATATGCTCTCAAATGCTACTTCTCAAAAAGTTCCAGCACAACGCTGTGGACTACTGAAGCTCAAAATTCTTGAATATCTTCTTCTCGCTATTACATTTTTTCTTCTGGTGTTCCCCATTTCTTTATTAAGTTGGTGACCTGGAACTCTCTACTTTTATTTTTGTTGTTTAGCACTTACTTTATCTTGTTCTAATAATCTTTTGTCGTCTCAGCCAGGATGCATAGAGAAGATATCTTTACTGGATTGGTGTATAATATATAGAAATTGATATTGTGATATTTTATTTAATGCTTCTCATTAGGATAGGCGTGGCCTTGAAGTCAGGGAAAACATAGGAGCCAGTGAAGAATGTGGCGGTAATGCCCAGCTGAACGAGTTTCCACTAGACCTGCAAGCAGATCGTGATCATAATCAATGTGTCATCTGCAATCTTGGGGGAAAGATCTTGTGGGTAGCCTTTAATATGTTTTGTTGCTATCCCTTGATATGATGAGTTTAAACTTCGATATAGATATGGAAAGTTATTAACTTGTTATCTTGTGATTTCCTTTATTTAAAAAAAAAATCATTTATCAGTTGAGTTCATACAAATAATGCTTGATACAATTTTTCTGTATTCACAAAGTCTGGTTTTAACTGGAGAATTTCATTTTCAAAGAACTTGATATGAAGGATATTTAAGTTTCAGAATAACTTTCATTATGTTTGAAGGCAGCATTGTGATTGACATTAGTGGAAACGTTTTGTATCTTATACCTGTTGTGGATATTTTTACTCTTAGTCGTACCCATTTTAGGCTGTCTTTGATTCTTTTTGTCTTTGATGCATTTAGAAAGACTAAATCTCCTCTTTTGGCTGCTACCAAATAATAGGCGTTGTGGTGGAAAAGAGTGCAGAAGGAGCTACCATCTCACTTGTCTCGATCCTCCTCTAAAAGATGTCCGTTTTGGAATTTGGCACTGTCTTTGGTGTGTTAAGAAGAAAATTGAGTTAGGTGTTCATTCAGTGTCTGAAGGATTGGAGTCCATATGCGATGTCAGAGAAGTCGAGTTGCCATATCCCGAAGGTACGAAGGCACTGCCATCAACATCTACTATCATGGTTCAAAATCTCGTTCGAAACCAGTACGTACTGGACGAAATGTACCGGTTTCGGAGGTCACTGGTACAATACTTTGAATGAATCATACCGGTGCATTACATATATATTGGATGTAGCGGACGATACATACCAATGTATTGGACGATACATACCAGTTTTGGAGCTGGGCGATATATACCTTGGTATTTTAAACCATGTCTACTATGAATTTGTTTTTAAGAGGCTTGGTAGGGCCTGTCCCTCTAAATCGATAAGGTGCTGGTCCAAGGGGTGGCTTAATGATGGCATTGTTGTGGTCTTAGGAATGCAGAAGGAGAAGCAATATTTTGTCAAGTACAAAGGTCTTGCTCATGTTCACAACCGCTGGATTCCAGAAAATAAGCTGCATCTTGAAGCTTCTATACTTGTTGCCAAATTCAATAAGGCTCAACAGAAAGAAAAGGTTGCTTACCTTCTGATTTAAGGGTGCATTAGCAAAATTTTGGTGTTCCATTTTTACTAGAGAGTTGCTATTTCCACACCAACCAATGAGATTACTCATCACACACCAATTAATTATGGGTACCTCTAAACTCGCCAACCACATTTCTGTGGGCGCCAACACTGGAAATCCATTGACTGCATTGAATCTGATGGTGGAGATCGTTTTTCACCTCAATCTTTCACACAATGGATCTTGAGACCATGGGCGTACCGTCAGACGGTCATTTTGTGATTCCTCGTGTTACAGATCCCCAAAAAGGATCCCTAACTTTTTGGGGATCTGTGACATGAGGAATCACAAAATGACTGTCTGACGGTACGCCCATGGTCTCAAGACCCATTATGTGAAAGATTGGGATGCAAAACGATCTCCATGATCACGGATTCAATGTTCACAATGTGTTGTTTCGTTAGAGGTACCCATTAATTATATGTGCACACTACTTAATGGAAAATACATTGCATGCCGATTAGTGATATTTTTTAAGACACACCAACTTCTCCTATGCCTCCAGCAATTGAGACAAGTCTCTTTCTTCAGATAGTGTGAGATGAATAAATGATAGGTGTGGAATAGTAGCTCTTTATTAATATGATGTTGATTAATGATAAAAATTAGATCCAAATCCTGCATTTTATCCATTTGAATTTGCATAAGTAATTTCTCATATTAATGATTCGTGTTTTTTGGGCTTCTTTTGCAGGTCGTAACGTGGAAGCCATTGTGGACCGTACCTCAACGTCTGCTGCAGAAAAGATTATTAATGTCTCCAAAGCAGGCAGATGAGTACCTTGGTGGCAATAGTAGAGTTTTTTCATATTGCCAGCATGAGTGGCTTGTGAAATGGAACGGTCTTGGTTATGAAAGCGCTACATGGGAATTAGAGAATGCACCATTTCTAAGCTCACCCAAATCTGTACAGCTCATAAGAGATTTTGAATGTCGCCATGAGAAGCCAAAGAAGGGATCTGATTCTTCGGGACTTGCACCACCCGAACTTGATAATGGTCATCTGAATTTTGTAAACAAACTTCGTGAGTATCGGCACAAGGGCCAGAATGCTGTTATCATTGATGATCAGGTACAGATTTCCTTCTTTTGGCAAAGTATTCGGTAAGAAATGCATATTTGTCTATAACCTCTTCAAATTTATGCATTTGTAAATAATACTAATGCATCAGTTGACTGTCAAAAGTCACAACAAAGAAGTCCAGACAAATCAACATTAAATTTAATAAATAAATATTAACAAGTAACTAACAACTAATGATGCATTAGAATGTAAATCTCCAAGCATGTTTAATGAAGCAATCCCATATCAATCTATTTGTGGAAAAGTAAAACCCTAATCATCATCATCATAGCTGTAATAGTCCCACATCGGATAGGGAAATGTCCAGAGCCTGGGCTATGAGGTGTATGCGGATGTTACATGTCATTGCGCGTTTTGGGTAGGGACTTAAAGCCCATGCCAAGAACAAAACCGGGGAGGGGACTTAAGCCCCAAACTGGACAATATTGTGGTGTGTAGGTCTGGGCCTGGGTCGTCACAATAGCCTTATCACATCCATTTGTGGTCGGCTTTGTGAGTCCTATTTCTCTACTCATTTGTGATCAGTGCTACCCTTTTCATCAGTTTGCAATTCTTCATGTCCTTTCTCACTGCTTTCCTCTGAGGTTTTGGCCTTCCTCTTCTCCTACTTCCTTGAGCTTGTAGAGTCTCAATCCGTTGTGCAGGGTCTACTTCTGACCTCCGACGGACATCTCCAAACCACCTCAAACAACATTATGAAGTCTTTTTTCTTTGTAGGTCTCACTCTCAAATTTTCTCTTTTGTACTCGTTCCTAATTTTACCTTTTCGCCACACGTCCATCTTAATGTAAGCATCTCAGCCCCATGCACTCTATCTTCTTGTGACTTTTTTGTAGGCCAACATTCCGCAACAAAAAAATATAGCAGGTCGTACTGTTGTCTTATAAAAATGTCCCTTCAATTGAAGAGGGACTCTTGAGTCGCACAATAATATGCTTGCTTGTCTCCATTTCATCTAACCTGCATTAGTTCTATTTCAAATGTCGTCCTCAAATCCACCATCTGATTATAAAGTAGAGCCTAGAAAAAGTAAAACCCTAGTAATTTTATTAATTCCTAAACTACTTTATTAAAACAATACAAGCATATATAGTTCCAACATTATCCAAAGCACCCAAAAAAAGTGTGCAAATGAAAGGTACATGCAAATTGGCATGAATTCATTCCTTTACCCACTTGTGTCAGAGGCTCTCTCTCACACGAGTTGAATATATTGTCTATCTATCCCTCATCCTTTTCTTATTTTGCTAAGTGAACATCTCTTTTTGTTTAAGTTTTATATGTCAGATTTATCTTGCCTGGTTGCACTTGAATTCTAGGGCCTTTTAGCCTGCGTTTTTATTTTTTGAATGTTCAAATGCCTATGCCATCCATGTTAAATTTCATGCATTTTAGATCTGATGCTTTGCATATTTGCAGGAACGAATGGTGAAAGTGATCTTGTTCATCTTATCATTACAATGTCATTCTGATGCCTGCCGGCCTTTCCTCATTATCTCTACTTCCTCAATCCTCTCTGTATGGGAAGCCGAGTTTATGCGTTTAGCACCATCTGTTAATGTAGTTGTTTACACTGGGGACAGAGGTATCAGGAAGAGTATTCAAACAATGGAGTTTTATAATGAAGGTGGTTGTGTAATGTTTGAAGTACTTCTATCAGCTCCTGATGCTATTATTGAGGTAGATCCTCTTTTTCTTCTTCCATGTTTGTTGTTGGGTTGCCCCCAACCCCTTATATCTGTTGGGTTTTTGTGCTTCAAAAATGTTATAACATTAAATAAAAAAACATATTAACATAGTTTTTTTGCTTACGTTGGGTAATGATTCAAGCTGGTTAATTTGAAAGTTGTGTTCATTGAGTTTATTTCGTTGAGGTTCTAGCCTTAGCTATTACACTGAAGATACTTGAGGGGTTTATCAGAACAAGTGATGCAATGATGTATTAGCCTGCCCATCAGATAACTTATCCAACTGTTGTCTTAGATGTGCTTTTGTAAGCAAGGTTCAAAAATTTGGTATCAATAGATGTATCGGTCACTCTTCAGAATTCAGACTGATGCGGTATTGACAAAAACCGGCCAATACAGATTTATTTTTTATTTTTTATTTCTAGGGGAACTAAAAAAATTATATATATATATATATATATATGGCCCAGCACGTGTGATGCATGTGCATAAAATTACATATTCTAAAATATTTCTAACAAAGGTAATCTTAATTTGTAATGCACACAACATGGATTCTAATACAAGGTAGTATTACAAAAGAAACAAAAAGAAAGTGTTTTGTAACACAAATGAATGCTCAGTAGATGAAAAATAGGAAATTTTCTAAGCAATCAGAAGTATTCGTTGTGTATCAAAGGGACAAGCGTATAAGTCTCACAGATAGTATATTTTTGTAACAGTGTAATAATTATAGTACATTGATTTGCATCCAAGTTGATGATAATGGGGTTTCCATTAAAAATAGTAATCACTTGAATTATCTCAGTCTGAGATTCTCGTTGACTGCTATCTTTTGCTTTTGTTCTTCTTAACAGATACTTGTCTCTATTAACATTTGTAGACGTGATATGTCTTACATTTTTTTTTCTCTATTGATGTAGAAATGTTCCCAGCCCTGTACATTTCAAAATTGACTCACTAATTGGACAAAACTCTCTAAATGATCAAAAACTTCTAGTAGGCAAGTTGCAAGGCGTTGGGACTGAAGTCAGAATTGTTAGGTGGTTTCAAATGCCAATTGGAGGACATTTTATGTACCCAATTATCCAAAATGCAAAATTCCTTTGAACATTGATAACCACCTTTTTGAGAAACAATCTCTATGTGCAAAAAAAGAAATTTCATGCAATAGTAGCTCCTCTAAGCCATCTAAAGGAGGATCTTTGAAAAACCAACTCCTGTAGACCACATGGAAATATGTCCAACCATTGCAAAATTATTGGACACAAGCAAGCTATAGTGTGTAGAAGTGAAACCACCTCCAGCCATATGTAATACACCACACTAATTGCATCTCATGGCACAACCTTGCTCTCTCATGTTGGGCAAGTTGATAAAAATTTTCAAACTAAGAGGAGAGTGGGACCTACGCAAAGCTCTGGGTTATATGTGAATTAAATAAAAATCTTATCAATCTGAAGTGTAACAATTGCATATAATCAAATGCAGTTTCTACAACTTCAATTCATCAAGAGATGGTGCACAAAAAATAGTCATGAAAGCCACTTAAAATCGCAATCAAATTACAGACCAGATTGTATTTATTAATTAATAGAATTGTTTCAAATAATGAAGAAACAAAAAATGACTCAAATTTTACAAGGAAGGGTAGGGGAAGCTTAAAAGAGGTTAGAATTGTGATGTGCTCTGATCTTGAGACAGACCTCTTATGCACTTTAGTAATTGCATGTTAAAAGAATTGTGTAATCATCAAATTATAATTCGATACCATCCACCTTTCCATAGTGGCCAAATTCTCCGACTGTTTGAAAAAACGAATAATATTATAATCTTTTGTGCCTTTTCAAAATATCATTCATTTTAAGAATTAGTAGTGAATTTATTTAAGAAAATTTCAAATTTTGCCCATTTTTTTCAATTTTTATAATTTATAATTAATATATTTTTATAAATTTTCTTTTTTATTTTGTCTGAATTTTGACCTTTTCTTCCCCGAATTTGGCCGGATTTTTTTGAAAATTTTCCAAGCACTCTATTCCCGAACCCTGACTTGGTCACTATGCACCTTTCTAGATTATTTGGAGATTGCATTAGTGTATCTTCAAACAAAGACTTCACAGACCTATTAAAGCATGGCTAACTACTGAATACAGAATTACAGATCTCATACTTCTAATATTGAGATAAAGTTCTAAAGTCAGTTTAGATGGATGCCAATTTACAGATGGGGTGAAATTTAAATCAGCTTATTCATGAATTGGTGTAGAATGCTTGTTTTGATGGCCATCATATAAAAAAACGGTAGTTTGAGAAAATGTTTTTCCTCCTCAGATAGAGAGTTTTCCCATATGGCTTTTTCTCATTCATATTATTGAGAAAGGAGGAATAGCATCAGGCAAGCAGGCAGACAGCTGTAGAAAGCTTGCCAAACATTTATGATGAGTCTTATTTCAATCACTTCTTGCGAAGCCGAAGCCAAGTAGATGAAATAACATGACATGAGGATGACGTTTTGGATAACATGCAATATGCGTGCATCCAAACAACCACATAGAGGACATTAAACCAAATGTGAAAACTTCTACTCTTCATGAGACCCTAAGAACACAAACAAAAGAATTTGAAGAAATTTGATAATTTATCTGATGGGCATCTCAGGCAAAAATAAAATATAAAATTTTTTGACTTAAGCATATAAAGCCTTGGAACGTCTTTCCCGGCCATCAGCATATGAAACTTTGAAAGAATGCAACTGCACACGCAACTTAAAACCCTTGAAAGTTGAAACTAAATCTCTGTATCAAGCTATAATGCCAAAATTAAAGGGCGTATAAGAATCAAACACAAACTTCTATATAGTACACACCTTTCAGGTATTTCTTACAGGCGTTTCTTCAAACTAGCATGGACACACCTAATGTTTTTACATTTTCCAAAGAGAATCAATCAAAGTAATTTAAACAGGCAGATCTTACTCAATTATGTATGTTTAAAACCTTTCTTAGGATTTAAAAGTGAAAGAAGGAACAAAAAGAAACCAAACAAGATCCTACAACTACGGAAATTTACTAGGAAGAAAAAAACATAAATAATGGGCTGATTAGTTTACCTGAGCCTGCAATACTACCTAAGAATCCAAATACTGATTTTACATAAGCCTACAAATATGACTTACAAATTGGAAACACGTGGAATCAGACACAAACTTTCATATAATGATAGACACCTTACAGGCATTTCTCATAGTTAGCAGACCTATATTTTTTCTGAGCATTTTATGAAACATCCAGCATGGTCTTTCAACTTAGAGAGTCATCGTTTCTCATCGTAAAAAACAAAACGCTTTGCAAATCACCGTTTCTGATTGGAAAATCTCCGATGATGTATTTGGGAACTTTTTTTATATAATTAACCTTACTTCTAAAAGCAACGATTTGCAAACTAATTTGCGAATCATGGTAAATTGTGTGTGTGTGTGTGTGTGTATATAGGGGGGGGTGCCGTGCTAACACTTGGTGGCACTTGGAAACTCCATAACACAACGATACTTCTAGACGTGTATGAAAGTACCACATACTACCATCAAAATATTTTTCTTTTTGACACGATAAATGAACCGTCATTTTATAAAAGAAAATCTATGAAAAGGTCAGTAACTTATAAAATAAAACGCTTGGATCCTTGAAAACGATTTATGTAGTATAGTGTACTTTTAGTTAGGTTCATGATCTATATTATGTATTTTGTCATTACATTTCTCAATTGGCTCTCTAAGATGTTCCTTCAATTTTTTTCTATGTATGCTTTATTCTTTTTTAATCTTCCTTTTCTTAAGGCCGTGCCGCCATATTGAAATTTTTAGAAATTTGTGTGTCAAACATCTATGACACCTTGACACCCGTGCCACGTGTTTAGGTCACACTGTCTGCTGATACCTACAGGAGACTGATTCTGGTATCAGTATTGATATCAGTATGGCCAAAATCCAGATACTAATCGTATTGGTAACGACTGAACTTTAAGTTTCAATCAGAAGCATAATGTTTATGGGACTTTCTTATACTTTGTTAGCCTCTAAGATACTCTAGCATTGGATTTGTTTGGTGTCCAGGACTTCAAATATTTGGAATGCATAGAGTGGGAAGCAATAGTAGTTGATGAATGCCAACGCTTGAGATTGCCAAAACTTTCTGAACAGATCAGAATGCTTGCCTCTGTTTTCAGGATTATTTTGAGTGGTCAAATAAAGGTACTTCTTTCTTCCTATGGTTATATATGTTGCCTTCCTGCTTTATATCTGATTCAATAACTTCTTGGGTTTGGTTTTTTTTCCAGGATAATATTCCTGAGTACCGCAACCTGTTGTCCTTCGCTGATTCAGGACGTGAAGGAATTTGTATTGATGGTTTGAAGACCGATTCTAATGATAATACAGTTATACTTGCTGCAATGAAGGAGAGGTTAGCACAGTACCTTGCCTACGAGAGCAAGTCTGACTCCTCAAAGTTTGTAGAGTACTGGATTCCTGTTCAACTTTCCAATGTGCAGCTTGAGCAATATTGTTCTACTTTAATTTCAAATTCTATGTCCCTTCGTTCATGTTCCAAGAATGATTCTGTCGGAGCTCTTCGTGATATTCTTATCTCCCTCAGGAAGGTTGGACTGATCTAGACTCTGTTGCATTGGTATCATAGTTTCCTGTTATATATGTTTGAATCGTTTGCCACTTCAAATTTTATATTCTGAAATTCTTTGCATGGTGTTTATGTTCATTTTTTTTGTATACTGCTTGTTTGTTTGATTGCTCCTACTACACAGATCTTTAGGCTTCTACTGCTATGATTCCCATTAAATTGTGGAACTGGTATAGGGTAACTGACCCTTTTCCAAATTAGACTGGGAACAGGTCATTTTTTTTGGACATGTGGCATTATTTTTCAGCAAGTTTGCTACTTGATGTGAAAGACCCTATTTGAAGCTCTTGCGAGTTATCTGTGATTCAAAGTGACATATACCTTTAAAATGAATGACTACCATATAGATCTCCAAAATCAGTCTTAGCTGCTAGTTTTGAAGGTGTTTGACTTCATTGCATCACAAGATGAAGATTTTTTTTTTCTCTACAATCTTTGACCCACCAGATGTTCACATTTGCATGTGGCACACTTGATGAAAAATAGTGACACGTCCAAAATCAGTGATCCTTTCCCAGAATGGGTTGGCTTCCATATACAAAATTTAAATTGTGCAGCCCACACAAATCTTTTAGCCTTTTGCTAGCTAGCATTGCACTTATATATTTGCAGCTTTTTGGATTTAACTAATACAGATTTCTTGGCAGTGTTGTGACCATCCCTATCTTCTGGATGAGTCTTTGCAAACATCGCTCACCAAAGGTCGTCCAGAGGCTGAGTATTTGGATGTTGGAGTAAATGCAAGTGCCAAACTACAACTTCTTGACAAATTACTTCTTCAGATTAAAAATCGAGGATTAAGAGCATTGATCCTCTTTCAGGCACGTTACATCTTTATTATATTTGATTGGTGGTTATATATGTTTTCAGTGGAGATTGTGGCGGGTTTACAATTGCTTTGATTTAGCTAAAGCTGCTTATATAAAATTTGTTAAGTCCACAATCTTTTACTTCCTACTGTATTAGAACAATATAAACTTGAACTCCTCTAAGTGAATACCATCTGCTGATTTAGGAGAGCTTGGATTTTCTTTAACTGGGAGGAAATCTCCAATAATCAGACAGGAGATGAAATAAGCTCACTTAATCACAAAAAGAAATGTATGTAATGAGCCTTAAAGTTTTTAGTGAACAAAAGCAATTTCGAATGCTCCATACTTGGCTTACCACACCATAGGCTTTGTAATTGGTTCAAAATATGAGATAACTGGAAACCACTTTTCGCCTATATAGTTCATATTGTCTTAGAAGTGCCTTAAATTGTATCCAGAATGAGCCCTTCAGATGACATTGAGATAGTCCCTAACCTTCAACGTTCTTGCTCTTGATGTCACAGGAGGCAGGCATCAAGGAAATGGGTTTCATTTTCTTTCTCCAATTGTTAGTTTTTCGACCAAAAATTTGCCTCTTGGTCATGTCAGAGTTTTTTTGGTAGATCTCAGTCTCATATTGATTTCTAGAAAGTAGTTTCCAGTACTTGGGTTAATAACTCTTATATCCACGAGACCAACTCCCATCACCGGCTCCTACTCTTGGATGCTATTACGTGTCAAGAACTGACATTTGCAGATTTCAGTAGTTCTGAAAGCTGTATGTGTCAGCTTTTGGTGGTGAGATATCAATTTCAAGAGATCTAGATCTATTGAATTCTGTGATAGCCCATCAACCCTGTTCCAATATACCAATTGAGTATCTATTTTCTGTTGGCTTGCTTATATTTTCTATAGTCTATTTGTAGCTTCTGTCTTTGAAGTTCTCTAATCTGGCTTTTATTTTTTGTGTTTCATCTCTGAGATATATGTGATTCTTTGGATCAGTTCTAGTTGATACTCCGGGTTGTTAGAAATTCCTTTTTATATGAGGCAAAGCTGTTCTTATTTAAATGTTTTGTTATGGCAGTCAATGGGTAGGTCTGGACGGATTTCTATCGGGGATATTTTGGATGATTTTGTGCGTCAAAGATTTGGTGCTGATTCCTATGAACGCGTCGAGAGCGGATTGATCATGCAAAAGAAGCAAGCTGCTATGAACATGTTTAATAACAAGGAGAGTGGAAGATTCGTGTTTCTCCTTGAAAACCGTGCTTGCCTTGCAAGCATTAAGCTTTCATCAGTGGATACTGTTATTATATTTGATAGTGACTGGAACCCGTTGAATGATTTACGAGCTCTGCAGAGAATAAACGTCCATACAGATTTTGAACCCCTGAAAGTATTTAGATTATATTCGTCTTATACTGTGGAAGAAAAAGTTCTAATTTTCGCAAAGCAAGATATAATTCTTGAGAGCAATATACAGTATATAATCTGCAGTACTTGTCATATGCTTCTCGTTTGGGGGGCTTCCTATCTATTTAGTAAACTTGATGGATTCCATAATAACCCAAGCTTAGTTTCAGAAATTTCTTGTGAACCGTCACTCTTGAACGAGGTAATGCGGGAATTGTTGACTCAACTACCCCACACCACTGAAACTGATGGTCCCAGCAGCTGTTCGGTCATATTAAAATTTGAACAGGGTGGAGGAACCTATTCTAGAAATATTTCTCTGCTCGGTGAGCAGGAAATCGAATCACAGGAGGAAGAGCCGTCTCATATTTTTTGGACGAGATTGCTAGAGGGAAAGTATCCTAAGTGGAGATACTCATCATCTTGGCCATCTCATAGGGCCAGAAAAAAAGTTCAATATTTTGACGGGTCGCCAACGAAAACAGAAGTTGAGAATGAAGTTAAAAAGAAGGGCAAGAAAGTTAACAGTGCCACTGATCCACTCGCATCCACTTATGTTAGATCGCCAAGTTTAGTGGATAAAATGACAAATCTCTCAGGTATTGGTAGGGGTATCAGCTGAGATTTCTGTTTTTGCATTTTGCTTCTCTGTTTTCTATTGAGATTGACTTTGGTAACATACCTTAATAGATGGGACCTCCCACTGAATACTATTGCCATGTGGTGCAATGTGAGGCACATTTTTGGCCAATCCACTTTGTCCAAGTGGTTACACATCATGTGAACTTCATTTAACCCACAAAGTATACCCATCAGCATATCAGTACCATCGAATCCAAGCGCTTTGATATGAACCCTACTTTGGATATGAACAACGGTTTTAATATTAAAGAGCGTGGATTGAATGGTTAGATCCTTTGTTGGGCACTGATTTTAAAGGAGGAATTAAAAAAAAAGGTGGATGATGAGCCTCTATTTGAGTCGATCACTTCCAAAGATCTAATAGGGTCTATATTAAAGAGCCTGGATCGGATGGTTGGATCCTTTTATGGGCACTTGTTTTAGGCTAACATTAATTCACATGATGATTTGCAAGTAGGATGACTTGGATTGGTCAAGGATGTGTGCCATGTGGCAACTATTGATGCAGGTGACGCCTCATTAATCCTTTTATGTTTAAACTGAAGGTTGCCTGTTTATGTAGGAGCATATGGCACTCATGCTGACAAGGGATCACCATGTTTGCCTGGTCTGAAGATGCCCACCATGGCCCATGATATATCGGCAGTGCCTGCAGTTCAGTCAGCTAAATATGAGAGAAGAAGAAAATTGCTTGATGGACAAGAAGATCTACTTGTCTTGTTGAAGCCAGAGATGCTAGAATTATGTGAAACTTTTCAATTTCCTGTATGCAACTCATATTTCCTTGTACTTAATCATCTTTTTTCTTGGTTCATAAATTCTGAAATTATTTCATGATCATGCAGTCCTTGTTTTATTGGAGATATGTTTGCGGATTTCATTCTGTTTTTCCCTGAATGATATGGGATAAATTAATCATTTTTGTTCACTATATGTTGATTCTAATTCACTCCTTATATGTTAATTTTTATGTAGCTTTTGTAGGGGGTTTTGCCAGGTGGCTTGGGCAGTTCCTACCAGATGCTTTCCCACACTTGACTGATGAATGCCCAAAATGTCAAAAAACAAAATGTTTTTGGGTGGCATTATTCACACCTGTTTTTCCTGTGAAGAACACATGATTTTCCACTATAAAAACTGCTGACTACGTTGATTCAGACAATGGAGATCGTTTTTCATCCCAATGATCCACACAATAGATCTCGAGACCATGGGTCACCTATCAGGCGGTCACATCACATCCCCAAAAGTGACCGTGGTTGTGGGCATACCATGAGAAAGGGTTCTCAAGTCACTTTTAGGGATGTATGCCATGTGTAATCAAGATCTGACCGTTTGATAGGTGCACCATGATCTCAAGATCTATTGTGTGGAAGATTGGGATGGAAAACAGTCTCCATCGTCTGATTCAAGGCAGTCAACGGTTTTTATGGTGGAAAATCATGTGTTTACAGAAAAAATGGGTGTAAATAACGCCACCCAATGTTTGTTAGGACCATATAGCACACAAATTGTTCAAACAAAGTGGTTAAACCCATGACCTTAAAAACGGGTGTAAATAATGCCACCCAATCTTTTTTTTTTGAGAAGGTAACAAATATTATATTAGAAAGAAGAAAAGGAATCGGGATACAAAGAGCATACCTTGGAGGGTAGTAAGAAACTACCCAAAGCAAAGGAAAAAAGAAAACTCTGAAAACATCTCACCAACTCACCCCCCCGGCCACTAGGAAATAGGACCAACAGCAGTAGAACACCCAAAACCGCCAATAGCAGTCCTTGCCCCCTACATGCAGCAGTTCTCCCATAATCTCAAAAAATAATTGGTCCCGTCGTTTGAAGCCGTAATCTTGCAAGCGTTCTAGGCTTCTAGCTAACCACCATATCTCTGATTTCTCTAATAACTAGGGAGAACGGTCTTGCTTTACGATTAAAAATTCTGTTATTTCTTTCCAACCAGATCGCCCAAAACCCCGCATACACCGTTAGTGGCCACAACTCTTTCCTTGGATCCTCGAGCGTACCCTCTTTCCACATTTCCATCATTTGCGTTGGCCATTGCGGTGTTACCCAATCAATCTTGAATAGTTTGAGGATATTATTCCAAATCGACCACGTGTAAGGGCAATGAAGGAGAATGTGATCGATTGACTCTGTCCCCCTCATACAAAGAATACATTTGTTAATCACTGGGATATTTCTTCTGACGAGTTGATCCCTGGCGAGGATTTTTCTTTTAACAATTAGCCATGAGAAAATTTTAATTTTTGACGGCATCTTTATCTTCCAAAACCCGGTCCACAGTATTTTCTGAATTCCCTGTTTGTCTCTCCTTTTGGTTGTTGTAAAAAGATTTGACAGTAAAGCGTCCTTTAGCTGAATACTTCCACTCCCTTATGTCTTCATGACCCATGTTTGGACTGAAGCCCCCCAGAACATCCATCAGGTTGGAGTATTCTTCCTTCTCCCATTCCCACAACCTACGCCTTAGCTGAATATTCCATTCCACAGAATTTCTGAGCATTTGAAAAGAGCTGCTGACCTTGGCATCCTTGTAGGTTGCTAACCCAAAAATGATTTGAAACCTTTTATAAAGCGGTTGGTCCTCAGCCCAAACGTCTTTCCGTAACCTTATTCTCTGACCGTCACCCTACCGAAATCTAGTCCCCTAAAAAACCCCCTGTGCACATCCTTTGACAGCCTTCCACCATTCCGATCTATGGCCATGGTTCGAAAAATCCTCGTCCGGAGCCCCATATTTAGCAGCTGCGATTTGACACCACAGCTTATTTCTTTCTCCTTCCTCTCCCATCCGCCACACCCACTTGGCAAGGAGAGCTTTATTAACTAACCACATATTTCTGATTCCAAGACCACCTTTTTCTTTAGATTTACAACAATCTTCCCACCGAACGAGGTGTAGCCTCTCTTGATCTCCCGCTCCCTCTCAAAGGAAATGCCTTACTATTTTTTCTAGCTTGAGAATCACAGCAGTCGGAGCCCATAAGAAGGACATCATAAAAACCGGAATGGAAGCTAAGGTTGATTTGATGAGAGTCAGCCTTCTGCCATAGCTTAACAATTTACTCTTCCAAGTGGCTAATTTCTTCTGAAATCTCTGCACCACCCTATCCCATAATCACACCCTTCTCCTCTCGAATCCCATAGGGATTCCTAAGTACGAAATCGGAAATGTCTCAGTAATACACCCCATCTGTGTAGCCCCCCGATCAGTAACCTCAGCTGGCATGTTTATTCCAGACAGACTGGATTTGTGGATGTTAATCCACTGCCCCGAGACCGCTTCGAAGATCGTTAGAACGTCCTTTGTCGCCTTAATTTCCATGTCTCCATTGTTCCCATTGCAGAAGACCAAAGTATCATCCACATACTGAAGGTGAGTCGGCCGTGGCAAAACCCCTTATGAAATTTAGCTCATCCACCCTGGCGAAGAGTTGTGTAGTGCCTCCCCTACACAATTGAAGAGTAAGGGTGATAGGGGGTCCCCCTGTCGTAAGCCTAGCTTACTTCTGAAGTATCCATGCGGCGTATCATTGACGAGAACCAAGAATCGAGTGGACGCATAGCATCCTCTTTATTAGGACCAAATATCACACAACTTGTGCAAACAAAGTGGTTAAACCCATGTCCTTAAACCCTTAATCCTAAAACCCTACCAACCTAAAAGTTAACATCAAACTCTCAAATCCTAAACCCTCTAACCTCTGAAGTATGCAATGGACTACCTTGGTTCCTTAAAAATAGTTCTCAGTAATTTTATTTTGTATTTAAGAACCTAAGAAGCAATAAAGGTGCAATTTATAACGGAAAACATATCCATTTGTGTCTGTTTTTGCCTTCCTATAATTGGCAACTATGCTCGAGGTGTTACCAAAATATATACCTGACTGCCCTCCAAGCCCATGCCAATGTGACATGACATGTTTAGAACTGCAGTAAAGATAAAAATTAGGATTCATCGTTAGAATAAAGACTGTAATTTGTGAGTGTAAGTGATGGTTAAAATAGGAACTTTCTTTTTACTCATGAGCACCTAGAGGTGTGCAAGTGTATAGAGATTTTAGTGGTAGTTTCATAGTTATTTGGTTACATTAATGTAATTTTCTTGTTGTGGATAGTTTCCTATTTCATTTTTCCCCCTCAGTGTGAGTTTTACCCTAATTTAATAATGATGTGGGATTTAGAAAGCCTCTAAAAACATGTTATTATTCCATAGGAAGTGCTCTTTGGATTTGAAAACTATATATATATATATATATATATATATATATATATATGTGTGTGTGTGTGTGTGTGTGTGTGAATATAGTGTTTACTTTGCAGAAACCTTCATAGAACATAGAAGAGTTCTGAATCTCTGGTCTTCTGTATGATAGTAGAGATGTTTCAGTCTACGGTCTACATGCTGATGTGCATCTGTTAGCATTTTTTTAGGGTTTACGAGCCCTCTGATCTCTTCCCTGGCTAAAAACCTTAAAGATTACTGGATCATCTTGTTCACCATTAAAGACTCCATACTACCTATTCATCTTTACTACTGGCTACAAAGAAAATGGAGATTACAAGACAGAACGGCTGTTTTGGCCATCACTAATACAAAGTTTCTCTTGCGATGCCCTTCTACTGAGACGGCCAAGGAGATCCTTTCTAAAAAGGCCTTCTCCATTGATGGAAAACCCGTTGAATGCAGTCGACGGGAGCTGGACGCGAACGAACTTCATCTTCACCGATGGGAAGGTGGAATCTGGATACGCCTATTCGGTCTTCCTCTCCACGCCTAGACCCAGGAGGTCCTTCGAGGGATTGGCGAGAAGTGTGGGGATACATCCTCACTGATAGAAGCACCGAGGACTTGTGGGAAACTCGTTTCGCTCGATCTTTGTGGACCCCGACAATTGAGAGGCGATCCCCAGATCTTGTGAGATCTGCCTCAACGGACAAAAACTCAGAGTCTTCATAGAAGTGGTGCTGATGGAGAGGGTGGTCCTCCCGCGTCAATCTCACTACGTAGTCAAGTGGTCCGGGGTTTTCGACGAGAACATATTCGCTTGTGCCACAAAAAAATTCACGGCGGAGATCCACCCACTCAGGGACGGGGTAGAAGGGGCCATGTTGCTGCTTATTCAAGCTTCGAAGCGGTGCCCACCCTCGGATTCGCCTATCCATTGGGGGTCGACCTTGTCGACGAGGCTTTCCAGGTGATGGTGTGGAATCGAGGGAAGACATGGTCTGCTGGATCCGGTGGTTGAGTTGGAAGAGGGGGAGATTGATTTCAGGGTTGTTGAGATGGAGGATTTGTCCTCCGACAAGGCGACTGCCAACGACAGTCGCCCACTGCCGGAGCTGCGACACCCAACTTTGTTGTCCGTTTTCATACTGCTGCTTTCGCCTTTGGTCGACCCTTACTTCTCTCTTGATCCTACGGTGGAGAGAGCCCTCAGCTCTTCGAGTACAACATCCAGAGGTGGAAATGAGTTCGTAAACGAGCTGGCAGAGGCGATGAGAGTAAAACTTGGTTCGTCTTTTAGGGATTGGGACCCTACGTCCCTTGAGACGACACATGGAGCTAAACCAACAGATGGCGCCATATGGGAAAGGGGTAGAAAGGTTTTTTCCCCTTTGGAAGCTTCTCGAGGACTTTTGGACGTGACGCTTAGTTTTTCCTCTGCTTTGGTGGTTTACGAAAACCAGCCCACGGTTTTCTGTCACGATTTTGTTTGGGCTACTTTGGAATGCGCAAACAGTCAACCTCGTCCCACGTTTCGGTATGAGGATGGGCCTCTCTGGTTGGTATCAGTTTTGTTGATTCTCGGGCCTTTTGGGGAGTCACTTCAGTTGAACTGGATATCTAATTGGACCAACCGGCCCTCCAGTTCTTTCGGATCGTCTCTGCAGGCCTGGCCCACTAGCTATTGGGGCCCTTGTTTGAACCCAGTTCATGATTTCTGGTTTTCGGGACCTAGGTATGGCTCCACAGATGTGTTTTATCGAGCTTCCTGCTCCCCCAGCCCTTCGCTGATGGCCACACAAGCTTCCCCACCTTTGCTTCCCCCTCACTTTGGTGACGATCCATCTTCTTCCTCGGTTTCATTTTCCGAGTGGGCCGTGCTAGATGTTGCTGAGATTTCGTCTTCGGACACCTCAAAGTACTCTTCTTCTTTTGGCGATGTTCTTCCTCTTCGATCGTTGTATTGCAGTGAGAAGGGTCGTTGGGTCGACTACTCGCCAGGCATTGATTCCCCTATTCGGCTTACCCGAAGAGACCCTCCCTCTGATAGTGAAAACAACAAGGAGTTAGGTGTCCTTGATGATGTTATTGCTTTCAGGAAGGATCATGCGATGTCGTTCTCAGGGTGCGATGATGCTCTCTGGGAGATCTTTAGAACCATTACGAGGGGGCGAATTAATGCTTCTGCTACTCCAAAAAAGAAAAAATCAAAGTCTAGGGAACTGGCTAGACTGGAGTGGGGCATGTCAGATGGGAGGGGGACGGGGTCTCTGTGAGACTTCCTTTTAGTCGGGTTTTTTCTCTTGTCTTTATGAAGATTTTGTCTTGGAACGTAAGGGGAATTTGTAATTTGAAGAAAAGATCGAGGGTGAAGCAGTTCATATCATCTCTCAATTCAGTGATCATCACTCTTCATGCGATGAAATGGGGCGCTTGCGATAATGTCAAAGTAGCCTCTGTTTTGGGCTGCAATAGATGGGATTGGATTGGAGTGGACTCTGTCGGAGCGTCGGGAGGATCCTCCTAGCTTGGAACTCGTTACTCTTCCAAAAAGATGATGAGGAAATCGATTGCTTCTCAACTTCAGTCAAGCTGATAAATAAGGACAACATCAAGAGTTGGGCTTTTACTGAAGTCTATGGCCCAACCAATGTAGGCGAAAAAGACGATTTCTGGTATGAATTGGCTGCGGTGGCAGCTAGATGGGATGTGCCATGGAATGTGGGAGGTGACTTCAATGCCTTGCATTACCCCCACGAGTCGTCTAGTGGCCTTCTGGACCGGAGAGACATGGCCAATCTCAACTCCTTCATCAATGATTAGGCTCTTGTAGATTTACCTCTGCTGAGGGCCCGCTTTACTTGGTCCAACCCGCAACAGGCTTACTCTTTCGGCTGCTTGGAGCCTTCTTGTTTCCATTGTTTGGCTTAACTGTTTCCCCATGCGCCTCTGCAAGGTCTGGCCAGAGCGGTCTCCGACCACAGGCCTCTACTGCTCGATTGCAGATCCTTGGGTAGAGGCCCTACCCCTTTCAGATTTGAGAATCAGTGGCTTTTAAACGAGAACTTTAAAGCTCAGGTTCCTCTTTGGTGGATGGAAACTAACCCCCACGGTTCGACCGCTTTCCGTTTGATATCTAAGCTGGGGCACCTAAAAGGGCGCATCAAGAACTTGAATCAAGAGATTTTTGGGCTGTCTCATGAATGGAAATCGACTATCCTAGATTGCCTTAAGGAGCTGGACCTCTTTGAAGAGGATAGGTGTTTGACGGATATCGAAAACGTCGAAAGACTAAACCTCAAGATGAGGTTTAGCGAGAGGAGCCTTCAGGAAGAGATGAGCTGGAAACAAAAGTCCAAAGTGCATTGGCTGAAGGTTGGGGATAACAACACCAAATACTTTCATACGATTGCAAATGCTAGGTCTAAAAGGCAGTGTTACCTTGGCACTTCTACTTTTGGGATTTTTGCTCTGCCGACACTTGGTGGCACTTGGCACCCGTGCCGACACTTGGGCACTCCTCAAACAACACGAAACTTCTATACATATATGAAAAACTTCATATTACTATTAAAATGCTTATCAATTTGACAACGATAAAATGAACTTTGTTTCAAAAGAAAAATGTGTAAAGTTTAGTAACTATTGAAATAAAGGTTTGGGTCGTTGAAAGCGATTTTATACTATAATATATGCTTATTAGATTCACGACATATATTATGAATCTTTTCATTACATATCGAAATTAGTTCTCTAAGATATCCCTACAATTTTTCTCTATATATGTTTTATTTATTTATTTTATTTTCTTATGGTCGTGCCGTCGTATTTGAATTTTTAGAGATTGGCGTGCCAAACATCCATTGGCACCTTGACACTTGGCACTCGTGCCACGTGTCCGGGTAACACTGCTAAAAAGAAGCTCTTGACTAGAATTGTGGTGAACGGGGCAGAATTCTCGGACCCGGACCAGATTAAGGTACAGATTTCGGACTTCTATCGCAATATGTTCCAAGACGAAGGGTGAACGAGACCGCAGTTAGATGGCCTCTCCTTCCCCTCTCTTCGTCCGGATGATTGCGATGGTTTGGAAATGTCGTTTTCCGAAACAGAGATCTGGGATGCTATTAAGTGGAGTGGGGAGAATAAGTCTCCGGGTCCTGACGGTTTCAATATGGAATTTTTTGCTTGCTTCTGGCCCTGCCTAAAATTCGACATCCTCGAATTTTTCAGGGAATTCCACTCTCGGGCCGTAGTTGGCAGAAGCTTAAACTTGACTTTCATCACCCTGATCCCAAAGAAAGAGGGCGCTTCTAATATTCGAGGCTTTCGTCCTATTAGCCTCATTAATTGCCTTTACAAAATTTTGGCAAAGGTGCTTGCTAATTGCCTCAAGATGGTTTTGGGTTCTATTATTTCCGTGACGCAAGGGACTTTTCATTCAGGGTCACCAGCTCATGGATATGGCGGTCATTGCTCACGAGGTTGTCCATTCGGCTTACTCTGCTCACTCGCCGAGTTTTGTTTGGAAAGTTGATGTGGAGAAGGCGTATGATCGGGTTAACTGAGACTGTCTCTATTATATGCTGAAGTGATTTGGTTTTGGCAATATTTGGAGAAAGTGAATGAGAGCATGTGTTTCCTCGCGTTGGTTCTCGGTGATTGTCAATGGCGTGCCTGCTGGGTATTTCAAAAGCTCGCGTTGCCTGAAACAGGGTGATCCCTATCTCCTCTCCTCTTCAATCTGGTCGGGGAGGCTTTGGGGGCTCTTATCAACAAATCCCATGCTCTTAATCGGATTTCGGGTATTTCGGTGGGCAGCAATGAATACGCCATAACCCATCTCCAATACTCTGACGACACTATTTTCTTCAATAAAGCTGATCCAGAGGAAGTATCAACCTTTGCCAACATTCTAACGGTCTACGAAGCTGTATTCGGGCAAATGGTCAACCTATTGAAATCTACTATCTTCAACATTAATTTGGATCATGGCTGTTGAGGCTTTAGCTACTAGAGCTATGCGTGTTTCCTCTCCCCTCCCTATCTCATATCTAGGCCTTCCTCTGGGGACCGGTAAGCCGAAGGCTAGCGATTGAGAGGTTGTCATCCAGAGATTCCAAAGGAAATTGGCCTCCTAGAGGGGCAAATTCCTAAGCCTTCTGATTTTTTCATGTCCATTTTCAAATGTCCGATGGCAGTCATCCAATCCCTTGAGAGAATTGAGAGGGATTTTTTGTGGGAAGGCGCGGGTTTGGAAAAAAAATACCACCTGGTGGCTTGGGAGGTGTGCCAACTCCCTAAATGTTTCAGAGGGCTCGACATCGAAATCTCCACCGAACCAATATAGCACTTCTTGGAAAATGGTTATGGCGGGCTGGGTGTGTAGCGGACCAAAGCAACTTATGAATGTCTACCCTTCAGAAGTATGGCAGTTTGTCGGGATCTTGGGGGATCAATGTCAGCCGGACCAGGAACGTCTCAGCTTGGTGGAAAGATATCAGCTGGATATGGAGAGAATTTTCCCGGTGGCTCCGGTATAGCTGGGGCGACGACTCGGACATCTTTTTGGTAAGACCCATGGCTATTCTTATACCCGCTTAGATCGGTGTTTCCTTCGATATTCAACGTGTCGGTTGGCCCTCATGGCCTGATCTCAGATCTCCTCTCTTCCAATAGTGTTTCCCCGGTTTGGGATGTTACCACTAGGAGGGCTTTGAGAGAGGATGAGGCGGATCATTATCTTAAGTTGATGGTCGCGCTCTATAGTTCTTCTTCGAACTGCCACTACCGTGATTTGAGAATTTGGTTGGCCAGCAAGAATGGCGAGTTCTCGGTCAAGTCTTTCTATCGACCCTCACTTGTAGGCCGCTAATTAGAGTGGAGTGGTACTTCATCTGGAAAGCCCGGATTCCCCCTGATTCCCCCTAAAGTTAGATTTTTTATCTGGACAGCAGTGAGTGGGCGCATTCTTACGATGGATCAGCTGATCACTCGGGGCAAACCCCTCAGGAATAGATGCCCAATGTGCCTCCTTATGGAAGAATCTATCTCCCACATGTTTATTCATTGTTGGGTTGCTACGAAGATATGGGGCACTATCCTGAAGTCCTTTGACCTCAGATGGGTCGTCCCGGAGAACTTGCCTGATTTTCTGATCTCTTGGAATGGCTTAAGATGGGACGAACCGCAAGGAGCTTTTTGGAGAGTGGAGGCATGCGCGGTTTTATGGACCATCTGGCTTGAAAGAAAAGCTAGAGTTTTCAGCCACAAGTGTCGGCCCATCAGCACCATCCTAAGTTTTATTAAAGATCTGTTCTTAGCCAGGCTAGTTGTCGCCTCTGGCTGCCATCCTTTGTGGGCTGTCTTGCAGCTATTTTGCTTTTGTTTTTGCTGTTTTTTTCGCCCATTGTAATTGCCCAGCTTCTTACTGGCTTTTTTATGGAAAGGATACTCTTTTTACCGATAAAAAAATAATTATTATTATTCTAATTTAGTCCTTCAAACAATATTACCGTTGAAATTTCAGTTCTTACAATAGGGGCTCTAGATGCAAGTGTAGAAAAATGACACCTGTCCCTAGGGGGGGGCAAATGGGTCAGGTCTGGAGTGAACCAGATCCTACTTGTCTGGACTTGGGTTGGTATGGCTTGGATACAAACAAAACTTTTGAACCAATTTGGAGTCTGGATCTGAATCAAGCTAGATTTATACCCAACCCATTGAAGATCAGGTCAAACTTGGGTCTGGTCTAGGTCGGGTTTGGATCCGGGTCAGGGTCCATTTTATAAGGCTGTGTTACTCTCAAATACAATATCTAATGTATAAATAGTTCTTTGTGAATTAATATAAAAGTAGTTAAAATTAGCTAACATATTACACCTGTAAGTTGAAACCATGACTCACATGTCATCCGTATCACCATGCACTTATCTCGTTCCAAAACTATTCTTTCTCATCAAATGACATAATGTCAAGATGCTATTAAACCTGTCTTTATATATAACCATTATATATACATTGAGTCTAAATTTGGTTTGGGTTCGGGGTTTGGGCCCAAGTCCAAAATCCAAAGGACCGAGTGGATCGAACCCGACCCCACCTGAGTTATACTTGGGTTGTGTCTCTTCTAACGTGTCTCGAATCTAATCCCAATTTTCAATCGGGTCCAATTGGTTGGGTCCAAGTTGGTCCAAAGGGTCCGAGTTGGCTCGACCAATTTTCGCCCCTACCCATCCTTATTGCTGGTCAATAGTTTGCTTGAGTAGAGCAATAGTCAAGGATGTGATGAAATTAATGAAAGTTCAGATTTTCATGCATCTACGGACTTAGTTAAAGACTTTTTTTATGATTGGGTTAACTTCCAAATGGAGTGGTAGAAAGTATGAGTGGGTGGCTCTTTGGGCAGACGATTTCATGGTGACACTGGAGTTTTATAGGATTCTAGACCTCTTTGTAAAAGAATGATGGAGACTGGTATTAGTGTCTATTTCCTTTCTCGAGGCAACATTGTGGTTATATTTAATTTTAGACTATTTAGAAAGAGTGTTAAAAAATACTATTAGTTTTCATGTTCTTCATGTCTAGAGCTAACAATTTCAAGTGAATTTTAGCGACAATGTAGAAGATAACTTGGAGATCAGGGAAAAGCTTTTAAATAGTTGGACTCAATTAAAGTTTCATGCGGGGGCAATGATGAATTCTCCTTTGCGGTTTAGCTTTGTGGATAATTAGGGTTAGGGTTAGTGAAGGAGGAAGGAGAGGAGAGAGAAGAGGGGGGGGGGGTGGGGGAGTTAGACTAGAATGACTTATTATGACTTAGTTATGGTTTAGAGTAGCCCTACTAGCCTTTACATTAATTAAACAATTATAACACACACCCAATATTCAGATGCACATACCATAAGTGGCACACTAACGAATAATACTTTGTACACGCCATACATATGGAACTGAATTTCTAGATTTGAGAACTGTGAGTTGCCAATATTATTTTCTAGAGTTGAAGGAATTTTCTTGTGTTCATTCTTTTCTATTGATTATAAACTGTCAACTCAAGCTGCAGTTTCCATCAATTGGTATGGAAGCTAGTTCTATCTTAGGGGAGTAGTCGAAGTTGTAGTTCGTGATGCTGCTGAGGAGCAATCCGTTGTCAATTCCGGCTGGTAAAATAATCCCAAGACTTCTACCAATTAGTAAAGGTGATGCGGGAACTTACTAAATGCAATATTAGGGCTGAGATTAGAATTTAAATTAATTTAATCAATTAAAAAAATAACAATTTTTCATAATAAATTATCATGGAAAATTCTAGAAATTCAATTAGGTGATTTAATTTTGGCCCAAAATAACGTTAAAGACGTTTTGCATCCACTTTTTCCTAATTCAATTAGAAAAAAAGGCCCGTGTTAAAGACCCGTTTGATCAGAAAGAAGAAAATCCAAAATTTATTAGGGTCTTTAACTTTTAATCTCGTCACTTCTATGTTTGGCCCATTTTGAAGTGTCAAACGAAGTCGGATTGATGCGAAATTGGTCATATTTGAAAGCTTATCAAAGTAGCTTTCCAACGAGCTAAAAAATGTGCAATTCCGACAAGTATTGAAGAAGTTATGGTTAGTTTTCGGTAGCTGCACATAAAGTGACGAATTTCAAGAATCCTAATTGAATTAGGATTAGTCTCTTTTATTATTTTATTTTAGAAAGTAAGAGTTGTTTCTTTTATTAGAAATATGATTAGTTTCCTTATTGTTTTAGAAGAATTAGGATATTTCTTTTATTAGGAATTAGAGTTATACGAAGATTTCTAATTTTATGCATTGGTTAGCCTATTTAAAGGCTTGTAAACACTTTTATTATTAGTTTTTGGTTAATGAAAATTGCTTATGCAAAATATAGAGTTCTAAACTTTCGTGAAGGTGTGATTCTCTCAAAACAGAGAGCGATTCTTCGATTCCCGCTTGCGGTTTGGTGTGAGGCCAACTCTTCTTCCATCTCTATCTTCTTTAGATTTACGGTCTGCGTAAATAGCGTAATCCTAATTATTTTATTGATTTCATAAGAGCCCTAAATCAATATTTTGTTCATCATTAATTTTATTAGCCTTTTATTTTCGTTTGGTATTGAGAGAACCCGCTTGCGAGTTCGTTCGACACCCTAAAACTATCAGAGATCTAACCGTTCATGAGAACCCTAGTCTTCTAGATCCGCGATAGGGAACGTACACGAAAGTAACGCTATTTTGGGCCGGAATTAAATCACCTAATTGAATTTCTAGAAATTTTCGTGATAATTTGTTATGAGAATTTGTTATTTTTTTAATTGATTAAATTAATTTTAATCCTAATCTCTGATCAATTTTTTTAAAATCCTAATCTTAGTTCTAATATTGCATTTAGTAAGTTCCCGCATCAAATTGGTATAAGAGAGAATCCTAATTGGTATCAGTCGTAATCTAAATAGGCTAACCAATGCAAAATATGCAAATTCATGAATGCAATATGCAAAAGTGGATGCAGACTCTGATGACCTTTGATGAATGAATATTGGTCTCAAATCTATGTGTGTTCTAGTATTCGGCTTACCCTTCCACTGGATGAGGTATGCCTGATGTTTCTCATATTGTATTCTCTTTGCAGTCCAAGTGTTGTCAATTTTCAGTTTATCTTTCCCCTTAAGAAGATACTCTCGATATGCTTGATGTGTCTTTACCTTGGTAACAAAATATGGATCTCTCAAAATTTTTCCATCTAACCTTTTCACATATTGTTCAGGCGAGTATTTGGAAATCAATGAGTAGATAGGATTTGGCTTAGGTAGGTGGACATCAAGGAATGAGTCTGAAGGTTTTGTTGCTGGGCCTAAAAAAGGTGTACGTGCATCTACGGACTCTATAGGCTCATATGTAAGTGACGCTACTGACACTAACGACTCTTGTGTAATCGACTCAACTGATATTAACGACTCGTGTGAATAACGCAAGGGGCACTAATGGCTCATGTTCACTCAACTTGATTACCTCGTGTGTATTTGCTTCAACCAAAACCAAAGACTCTGGGGTACTTGATTCAATTGACCCTAATGGTTCTTGTGTACCCAGTTCGTTGAGCTCACATGTACTCGATTCAAGGGGCACCAACAAGTCGTGTGTACCCAACTCTACGGATACCAATGATTCATAGGCAAGTGACTCAATTGATTCACGCGTGGGTGACTCAACATCACTACTCACAAGGGAAATAGAAGTCTCTACAACACAAACTAGACTTTTTTCAGCTTCTTCATCTCCTCTTCACTCAGCACGGTAATAGGATCGTACATTTCTTCCACTTTCCTATTCTCCGACTCCTTAGGAGTCACTCTTTTAGTTAATAAATTCGAAGTGGGAAATTTTGTGGGGCATTGGTATGCAAAGTGCCTGAACCCTTGACACTTAAGGCAATCAGGACACCTATCTGTCTTGGTTTTCAAATTCCGTAGAAGGTGACGGTGTGTTCAGGAACATACTTTTCGATAAGGTTTACCGTCATGTCCTCCCATGTGGAGATGTGTTTATTCCGAAGAGATTCAGTATGACGTTCTACGCAAGTTCAAAATTTTTTGGCATTACCCTCAAACTTTGTTTTGCTAGCCTAATTTTGTATTCATTTGGTACGCCATACTAATCAAAATATTCCTCTACACTAGACAACCACTCTACGAAGGTTTTGGGGTTTAACCATCCCTCAAAGCTTGAAACCTCATTCCGAATAGATTTGAGAAACTTCTTGGCATGGTCGTACTCGGGTTCACAATGATGAGGGTATCCCCTAACTCTAGTCTCATCACGATTTTTGGGACTTTGCCAAGAATTTGGAGTGTAGCGGTTTCCTTGTTTGGCTAGTACCCTTTCATAACGGGTAAGGAATTCACGGTGACGTGTAAGTGACCCATACATGATGCTTGACGCAAACACAACTCAGACACAATACTAAAAAGACACTATGAACCAATAATGGATGAGGACTTTTGTCAAACACTAGACGTGCACACTAATGAACACTAATGAAATAAAATGCAATAAGATTGAAATGATATGCAATTATGAAACTAAGTGATGCAAGACAAAAGTTAGACAAAAAACTTAAATGAAAGCTTTATAAAAAACTCAGACAAAAGCTAGACAAAAAAACTTCAGACAAAAGCTAGACAAAAATCAGACAAAAGCTAGATAGATCTGAAATAATGAATCTAGAATGGTGTAAATAAAATAATAAAAGAAATAAATCCTAATTCAATTAGGATTCTTGAAATTCGTCACTTTATGTGCAGCTTCCGAAAATTGACCATAACTTCGTCAATACTTGTCGGAATTGCACATTTTTTAGCTCGTTGAAAAACTACTTCGATAAGCTTTCAAATATGACCAATTTCGCATCAATTCGACTTCATTTGACACTTCAAAATAAGCCAAACATAAAAGTTAAGGGATTAGAAGTTGAAGACCCTAATAAATTTTGGATTTTCTTCTTTCTGATCAAACGGGTCTCTAACGGGCTTTTTTTAAAAACCCATTCGTGGGTCCACTTCTCTTTTGGTGTCTCATCTTTATCCGACCACGATTCAAATAGACGAATCTAAAATACGCATCAAAAGGCTAACGCAATGATCAAATGCCGACATAGATAGTTCGTTAATTTGAAGTGTCAAGCTCTCTTTACTAAATTTACTTGATGAAGATCAATGGTTGCGGTCAAACATCTTCGATACCAAGTGTATTTCTAGCGGATGATTATTGAACAGTATTATTGATTGTGCAAGTGAAGAAAATATCATGTCACAGGTGGTGGACAAGATGAAAACGAAGGAAGAGTAACATTTACACATCCACACCTTACTCACTACTCCTTTAGTCTCTTAACATTTTCACAAACAGTTTGAAGGATGCAGTATGTTATGATGTGGTACCTATGGATGCATGCCTCGTATTGCTAGGAGTAGTATAACAATATTGCCACCATATAACAATGTAAGAATAAGTATATTTTCTCCACTGATTTTGTGGACGAAAGTTAAAGTTCAACAATCAACTACTCATAGTCATCATATGAGAGAAGACCACGAATGGCACATATCATACAGTATTTAGTTCAATGGAAAGAGATTGACCCACAACAAATTGCACATGGATTTGGAACCTGAATGGCAAAGATTGTGCACATGATTGTTTGAGAAGTACATACAAGACAACCTGCGAAGTTGAGTTCTTTGCAAACCAGGGAGGAGGATGTAGCCTTTAATGGAGAGGAAGAAAAAAATTAAAAAGGAAGGGAAAAAGGAAACAAGAAAACTGCAAAAATAGCCCTCATGTGGGGGAGGCATGACCCCTAAGGGCATTAACCTTTATGCGCGTAACATGACCCTTAGTGTGAGGTTGCAAACTAGCTTAGTCGAGCCGGAACTAGGATCAGCTGTTGCCCGAGTCTACCTTATTGAACATGAGCTCTAGCCAGCTCTAGGTTCTTCGAGCCTGGAACTTCCAAGCTCTGGTCCGACTCTACCAAGATCGAACCAAGTAAATTTTGGGGTCGGATTTACGGTATCAGATCTAGGGTTTAGCTGTTTAGGGAGAAAAAATAAAAAAAATGATAGTTATTTTTGAATAACAAAAATAAAATAACCCTATTTAGGTTTGCCAATTGGAAGGGTGTCCCTGTTTCAAGCGACATGCTACAATGGATCCCGGTTGTAGTGAGGAATAGGCAATGGTTGGCTAGGGTATCCCCTGTGAGTGATGCGCTACGATAAAACATGGTCAGTTTGCTCCCAAGCCAGATCGTTTTGTCTTGTGAATCATGTCCCACTTTCCCTCAGCTAGATGCACATGTCTACTCTTTGGCCCTGGCCTTCCAGTTCTATTTTTTTGCCATGGTTTGGTACTTTATCCATTAAACTGTTGTCCATATACAACAAACTGGTTTAGATGTTCTTGGATCTGGGTTGTTATGTTCATTGAAACAAAATTTGATGGTTGTCAGCCACTTGCATTTATATTCTCCCTCTCAGATAATTCTAGGCTTATGGGATCAATTATATTGTCACTGCTAGTCCCAGGTGCTCCCATTATAAATTTCTTACAGGAAACTGAAGAACGATGCAATAAGAGAATCAGCCATTGCTTAGTTGGTTGCTTCCTTCTCTCTCATTTAACTCTAAAGGCAGTTCACTCTTGTGATCTGGAAAAACAAAGGCTTTTTTTTTGTTAAACGGTAACAAAGGCCATATATTAAAAAAGAAAGCAGAGAGTACATACCTTGGTGGGTGGTAAGGAACTACCCAAAAAAGAAAGACCCCCACAAAAAGAAAGTCATCGCAGCAACGATACAGGCCAGCGAGCGAAGACGACAAACCCCATCATCCTAAAGGCTAAAGAAGAAGGGCGTCCCATTGAAGCAGAAGTTGATGAAACCCATCAGAGAAATTCTCCTAAGCCGAAGCATTCCAGCTGATCACCAAAATCCTGATATCCCGAATGACAAACTTGAACGGTTTGCCATTTCTTCTGAAAACCTTGTTATTTCTTTCTAATCAAAGAGCCCAAAACATTGCATACACTGTTAGGCCACAAGACTCCTTTGCCACCCTCAAACGGGACTTCCTTCCACATTTCCATTATCTGCTCCAGCCAAAAGGGAGTCACCCAATGACCCCCAAAAAAATCGAAAATAGCATTCCAAATAGTTCGAGAGAAATAACAGTGTAGGAGAGTATGACTGACGGATTCCCTACCTCATGCAAAGAAGGCATTTGTTTAAAACCGAAATACTTCTCACTAACTTTACCCCTAGTCAGGATCCTTCGATGAACCACCGTCCAGTAGGGATGCAAGTTCTGTGTACTGAACCGAACCCAAATTTTTCAGTGTTCGGTTCGGTACACCCCAATCCGAAACCAAACCAAAGCCCAGTCGGTTCGGTTCCTTTTTTTTTTTCTGAAAATCGAAACTGATTCAGTACGGTTCGGTGTAGGTAAAATACTTACTTTTTTTATTTTTTTTAATGTATTTTTTTCGATTTTTTTTTTCGGTTTACTTAACCTACCACCTCGGTTTTCGGTTTTGAGCCACCCAAACCGAAACTGTACCAAATTGGGGTTTTGGTTGGTTGGTTTCCGGTGTGGTCTGGTTCGGGACCATAGGTTTTCGGTTCGGTTTCAGTGTTCGGTTCAAAGCTTGCATCCCTACTGTCCAACAAAAGAATCCAACTTTCGGCAGAATTTTAACCTTCCAGAACCATGACCACCACCTACCAGGATTGTGATTACCCTCCTTTTGGAGAGGAGAGTCATAGAAAGATCAGACAAAGAACACACCCTTTTTATTATTCACCCAAACTCTGCAGTCCCTATTGGCATTGTTAGGGGACACCGGCTGGAGAAGAGCAAGCAGATTTGAGGAAAACCTCCACCTCGCTATTCTTCAAGCTTGTACATGTGTTAACTGACCAAATCGGCACCCCGTTATTCACATCAACCATGTCCTTAATAAGAGCATCCTTGGCCACCGAAACAACAAAAATTCTAGGGAAAGGCCCCTCCAGCATGGACTCGCCAACCCATCTGTCCTTCCAGAATTTTATCCTTTCACCATACCCCCAGATGAAGGAAACCTCCTCCTTGTAGTCAGCAATAGAGCCCTGACAGCTTTCCACCATACATAATCATACCGAGAAACCCCAGGCACGTCCTAGACATCATTGATAAGCCCATATTTTGAAGTAACCACCTGCCACCACAACTTATCCCTTCCTCTATCGTCTTTAATCCTCCATAACCACTTGGCGAGAAGGGCATTGTTAACAAGCCGAAGGCTCCTTATACCCCCCGCAATATGGTTATCGCAGCAATCATTCCAATTAACTAAATAAAATTTCTTTAGATCCCCCGCCCCCTCCCACAGAAAATCCCGAACAATTTTCTCAAACTTCTTCGTAACATTGACCAAGGCCACAAAGAGTGACATAGTAAAAATTGGTAGAGAAGAGAAGGTATTTTTTTTTTTTTTTTAATCAGTAATAGAGACTATATTAAAAACAGCAAGACGCTGAGAGATAATATAACCCTAGTATACAGAATCAAAACCGGAAAAAGCGAAAAAGAGAAAACCCAAAAATACAACATCGACACACACCGCAGCCAACGCGTGTCGCACTCAACCCGGATACCACGAGAATGCAGTGCGGCTCTCGCCAACCCCACCTCTCGTCACCCAAAACCTCACCAAGTCCGTGACCGCCTTAACGACCATCCCCACAGGTTTACTCTTATTCTCGAAGATTCTGGCATTCCTTTCACACCATAAACACCAAAAAACAACTAACAAGGACGCGCTCCAGTACCCCCCACTATCCCCGTCAACCTTCGCACCCACCCAACTCAACACCTGCTGATATGGTGTCTCCGGCACGACCCCTCTAACTCCAAACGCCTTATACATGACCGTCCAAACCATGGAAGCGAACTTGCAATGCAGGAAGAGATGGGCAGCAGACTCCTCACCATTAGTACACATCACGCAAGAATTCTGAACATTGAGCCCCCTCCGGATCAACAAGTCCCTGGTAAGGATCCCGTCCTTGCAAAGCGTCCATCATGGATCAAAATTTCGTTCGATACCGATACGTATCGGACGATACGTATCGGTATCGGAGCTGAACGATACGGTACATTCAATGTACCGTATCGTCCAATTGTATGGCGGATACCGATACGTATCGTTTTGGAGCTCGGACGATACGTATCGGTAACCCGAGATTTTGACCCATGGCGTCCATCCAAAAAATCGAATCTTCAACGGAATAGGCAGCCTCCACAACTACTTTCCATCGAATGTAGTGAGTGGCCGCCTCAACAACAGCCCATAATAAGACTTGACAGTAAATTTTCCGTCCCTGCTAGGGTCCCAAATTCGCAGATCCTACCCATGAGGATTCCGTTGCAGCTCATATAATCTCAACATTAGATCCTCAAAACAAACAAACTCACTATCCCTCAATGCCCTTCTTGTACCAACCTCCCAAACAACCCCTCCCTGTGTATGCGACACGAATTCGTCAATCATGCTCCCCGGGTTCGAAGAAATGGCGAAAATCACTGGGAAGGCATCCTTAAGGGAAGCCTCGTCGACCCATACATCCTCCCAGAACTTGATGCGAGTGCCACTTCCCCACCGATACCGCAGGCCCTTAGCAAACCTCCCCTAAGTATTGCAAATACCTTTTGACCACACAGAGGACCCTTTATGAACCATGGGACAGATTCCCCACTCACCTGGAGAGGTACCATACTTCTCGGCCAACACCAACCACCATAGACTGCCCCTCTCCTCAGCCCTCCCCCTCTCCAGTGCCATTTTGCCAAGCAAAGCTAGGTTAGTCCATTTTAGACTATGGATTCCCAAACCACCACAATATACCAGCAGTTGACAACAGTCCCAATTAACCAGATGATATCTTCTCTGCAAACCCGATCCCTCCCAAAGAAACAACTGCTAGATTTGTTCTAGCTGGTTGACAGTCTCCACAGGGCATCTAAACATAGACATGAAAAAATAGGTATCGAAAATAGCACTGCTTTGATAAGAATCAACCTGTCGCCACTTCTTAACAGCTTCCCTTTCCAGGAAGAAGCCACTGTTCAAACCTTTGCCCCACCGGAAGCTAGTCACAGGCCGTGGGCTTCCTCAGCCCGAGGGGCAACCCGAGATACTTAATAGGCAACTTCTCGATAGCACAATTGACTGTATCCGCCAAAACCTGAACTATAGAATCTTCAATGACAATCCCCGTAACAGCAAACTTGTGGAAATTAATCCGCTGCCCTGACACGGCCTCATACACCGAAAGAACCCCGACAAGTGCACTGAACTCTGAAACATCAGCCTTCCCAAATAAGATCGTGTCATCAGCAAATTGCAAATGCGAGATGGACCTTCCCTCGGCCCCCACCTGCACGTCGGAAATCAGCTGCAACTCCTTGTCACACGTCATCAGCCCCGTTAACGCCTCCCCAACCATAATAAATAGGAAAGGAGAAAGAGGGTCCCCCTGCCTGATACCCCTAGAGCTCTTGAAATACCCAGCTAGAGTACCGTTTATCATCACCGAGAACCACGGAATGGAATAACATCCCCGCATCCACTTCCTCCAAGTCACACCGAACCCCAAATAACGTAGCATATAATCAATATTCTCCCAATTGACCCGATCATACGCGTTCTCCATAGCTACCTTCCAAATCACAGTCGGGATCCGCTGGATATGAGCCAAATGAATGGTCTCGTGAGTCACCGCAACAAGATCAGTTAATTGCCGGCCATGAACAAAGGCCCCCTGATTCCGGAAATAATAGTTCTCATCACCAGTCTGAGCCTATTAGCGAGCACCTTCGATACGATCCTGTACAGGCAGTTGGTGAGACTGATCGGACGGTAATCAACAATATTCTCAGCCCCACAAGTTTTGGGAAAGAGAGTAATGAAGGTGGAGTTTAAGGCCCTTCCAATAAAGCCGGAATTATGAAATTCACTCATAACATCCATCATATTGGCCTTTATAGTCGACCAACAAGCACGACAAAACTCCATGGTAAAACCATCCGGACCCGGCGCCTTGTTCCTACCCCCACTCTTGATCGCCCGCCACACCTCCTCAGTAAAACAGCCCTCCAGCCCCTTACTCACCTCCTCCGAGATAGACTTAAAAGGAAGCCCATCCAACTCAGGTCTCAGCCCCCCCTCCTCCGTATATAACCCCTTGTAAAATTCCACAACACTCTCACGGACCTGGTCGTCGCCCGAGCGCAACGCCCCATCGATGACAATGCTACCAATATACTTCGTGCTATTTTTGGCATTGGCAGCATCGTGGAAGTACATAGAGTTAGCGTCCCCTTCCTTGGACCATCAAACGTTGGCTTTCTGCATCCAAAGGACTTCTTCGGCCTTACACGTATTGTTGAAATCTGTCTTATACCGTTACCTATCCTCCCTCTCCTCATCCGTGAGGACTCGGTCCTCTTCTAAGCGGTCCAACTCCTTTAGTTTCACGAGCAGCCTTTCCTTGTTGACATGAACCCAGCCATACTCCTCCCGGTCCCAAATCTTAATACTGTCCTTTAAGCGCCGTAACTTGAATATAAACCAAAACGCAGCAGTCCCAAGCCTCACCGGTTCACACCACCATCCCTGCACCTTCTCCTGAAATGATCCATCCAGCAGCCACATGTTTTCAAACCGGAAGGGAGCAGGCCCATTTCCCCTGGACTCAGTAATCAGTGCTAAATTTTATCAAAGTTAATCTCCCACCATTTTTTAAGCAGCAATTCAAAAAAGGATAAGTGGCAATGACTGCCTTTTACAGATTGGGGTATGGCGGCCCCACTTTTAAGAAACGTGGTATATTTTTTGGGCAATTCATATTATCAAACTTGTAGCTTATATTGGAACCTACCTTAGGCCCAAAAATAACATTGATTGCAAGATTGGAACCGTTCAGTTTATGGAGTATGGACTTTAATATGGGCAGTTGTGCATTTTTTCTCAATGATTAATATTAGAGCACACCAATCAGATGGTTCCAAATCTCTAATAGGTTTGACTCTTTGACTGAGACGTGTGCCAATGATGGGCTGCTAGTTGGACTACTTGGATTGATATTAAAGATGTGCGCCACATGGCGTAAAAATGGACTGATGGCCCTAATCAGTGTACATGTGATCATGAGAGTCTGCCTATTCCAAAATTAGGTGTTTGAATGAATGAACGATCTGTTTGAGTGAAAGGATGCACTTGAGACTTTGAAAACAAGGATTCAGCTTTTTGTATGCTTTACCATTTGCAGGTTATGCGATCGATAAAAGTTCATGTATTTATTTTCTGCTTTTTACACATACACACTTTTTTTTTGATATGGTGTCACCTGACTTTGCTGACACTACAGTTGTTTCCTGAAAATTTACAGGCCATTGATCTGCCAATATATTATATTACCTTTTATTATGATTTAATTTTTTCTTTGAATCAGTTGGTTTTAGGCAGCAAATCTACTCGTGACTTTAAGGATAAAGCCGTCTGATTTGCATGCTTTTGACCTTTAAATGCAGGCGGATATCAAGGGTATAGCTCAAAAATTTCTCGAGTACATTATTAATTATCATCATGTCATTCGGGAACCGATGGCTGTATTGCAGGCTTTTCAGATAGCTCTGGTTAGAATCTCTCTTGTCCATTTTTCTGTTTGTTCAAATGGTTGCTTATGAAATTATATTTATAATTTTATAATGAATTAATAAAATAACTGGTAATCAATTTATTTGTTTCTTTATTATTTTCCTTATTCTGAGATATGGTTGAATGGGTGATGATGACATCTCTTTTTTCTCAATTTATATATTGAGAGAAGCAAGTTTCAATAGTAAATTCTTTTCTTGTGAAGCAATTGCATGACTGTCTACATTTATTGAGGACTCAGTTCCTTTTGGTGATTATATATATATGCATGCTACACAGGAGCAGATACATGGCTGCTCTGAACCTCCAAAACAACAAGTGGAACCCAAAACCTGGGTTGGTCGCCAGGTGGAGCAAGGGGATATGTGCATAAATCATGTTCAAACACACATTTTTTGAAAATGCATCTCTACTATCTAATTTCCGGTTGGAAAATGAGCGGTGGCAGCAAACCTGTTAGATCTGTCCATTTTCTATCTCTGAAGATCAGGTGGTGGAGATCCTTTTTGGATTTTTATTTTGATATATGATCTATGGAATGTCCCCTTGGTCCATGTGGCATCCAACCCTTTGTTGCACAAAGTGGGAGCGGATTCGGGAGCGTGAGCAGCGAAGCCACAATTTTTAAAAACCTAGGAAGCGGGAGCACCTATATATATATATAATCAAATAGAATTTTTTCTAATTATTGTTGGCTGAGACATGCACCAATGATGTATTGCCAAGTGGACTGCTTGGATCTTGGCATAATGCATGCCACACACACACAACATGCACTTAAATTAGCTAAACCTATCTTACACAAGCGTAATCCGTGAGGTCGACTTAAATCATCACCTCTTATAGCCAGCCATCACTGTCTTGTCAAATGACATTTTTAATATCATTAAAGGGTACCGGTATTGGCAATCAACGTTTTCCACCATGAGAGCCGTTGACTGCCTTGAATCAGATGACGGAGGTCGTTTTTTGTCTCAACCTTTCACCCAATAGATCTTGAGATTATGGCTACCTAACAGATGATCAGATGTTGATTCCATATGGCACACATCCCCAAATATGACCCGAGAACATTTCTCATGGTACACACATGATCATGGTCACTTTTGGTGATGTGTGCATAGAATTACATCTCACTGTCAAATAGGTGAGCGATGATCTCAAGATCTATTTTGTGGGAGATCGAGGCGAAAAACGACTGCTTCGTTTGATTGAATACAGTCAACACCTCTCACGGTGGAAAATTGTGTTTGCGCTTGAAAGAATTTGAGGTTGCAAATACTAGTACTCTTTTCAAAAACTTCCGTGTATACTATAGGGAGAGAGAGAGAGAGAGAGAGAGAGAGAGAGAGAGAGATGGAGGTTTAAATGGAACCCACTTAATACTTAATGAAAAGGGGTGTTGCAATTAAAAACCTACTTTGGGTTTTTGAAACATTTGCCTCCCACGAATATGCAACATTATAAAGAGGGGTATTAATTTTAAAACCCAAGTTTTAGGGTTTAAAATCGACACCCTCTCTTTTATATTGCAAATCTCATCTCAGACTCAAAACTTATCAAACTTTTTAGAGAGAGGAGAGAAAGAGAAACAAAAGAAGAAGAAGAAGATGAAGAATGATATATCACATGCAGAGGAGATTCACCTTCATCGCATGGCCATAAAAATTTGAAAAATGCAAAAACGAAACCCTAAAAATCATTTTTGATTTCTTAGCAAGGTACGCTCCATTCTTTTCTATTTTCTTTGTGATTTTTGTTTTCAATATTCTCATCTATAAATAATCTCTAAGTTTTTCTTTTAAATGGGAAACGCTTGAACCACGGTTCCTAATGCGTAGGAACTGCGGTTCCTACACGAGTCCATTTCCGAAACAGGGAACTGTGGTTCCAATAAGAAACGTGGAGGGATTTTGAAGGTTCCTGCTTCTAGGGTCCAACCGAGGTGGTTTTGTCGGGGCTTCCAATATTTTGGAATACCGTCCTATTAGCCTGATTGGTTGCGCATACAAAGTCATCGCCGAAGTGCAAGGGGCCTTCATCCCCGGAATACAGCTACTGGATATCGCGGTGTCGGCAATCGAAACTATTGATTCGGTTAAAAAGCGTAACGAAAAGGGTTGGATTCTAAAGATTGATATGGAAAAAGCTTATGATAGGGTCCAATGGGAGAGTTTTTGGATTATGTTTTACAGAGAATGGGTTTGGGAACAAGTGGCGAAAATGGATGAGAGGCTTTTATGCCTCTGTGCAGTTCTCAGTTCTCATAAACCGGATTCCTCAAGGATATTTTCGGAGTAAAAGAGGGTTGCGACAGGGTGATCCATTATCACCCCTTCTGTTTAACTACATCGGAGAGGGACTTCACAACTTATTCAAGAGGGTTGAAGAGATAAACTTATTAAAAGAAGTCTTGATGGCAGAAAATGGACTACGAATCTCGCACCTTCAATATGCAGATGACACAATGGTCTTCTGTAACAAAGATGAGGGAGATCGGGAGTTAAAAGCAGTTACAGACCTATTAACTATTTTTGAGAGAGTTTCTGGGCAGAGAATCAACCTCCATAAATCAAGTTTGATCGAAATAAATCTGCCAATGCACGAGACTGAAAGGGCGGCCAGAGAAGTTCTATGCAAAAGCGAATCTTTCCCTTTTAAATATCTCGACATCCCTCTTAGGGCCGGAAGGAGTAGAGTGCGATTGTGGGACACGGTAGTTCAAAGGTTCCAATGGAGACTTGCGACTTCGAAGGACAAACTGCTTGGCAATGGGGGAAGGCTTACCCTCATCAGATCAACTTTTTCGTCTATTCCAGTTTTTATGATGTCTCTTATCAAAGCCCCTACTTGTGTCACGAAAAAGCTAGAGAAATTTGTGAGGGATTTCTTGTGGGAAGGAGCCGGGGAACGAAAGAAATTACACCTTGTTAAATGGGATGAATGATGCAATAAGAGAGAATACCGGGGGGGGGGGGGGGTGTGTGTGTTAGGAATTAGGAATCTAAACCTTGTGAATAAGGCCTTTATAGCTAAATGGCTGTGGAGGGTCGGTGATGAGGGGGAAAGAAACTCTATGGTGGCAAATCGTCACATCTAAACATGGAACATCTGTCGGGGGTTTGACTGGTACTGCAACAATAACCGTTCTTCAGCATGGTGGAAGGCCGTGAAAGAAACAACTGTAGAAGTCAATTGGGGAACGACTTTCAGCTGGGGAGATGGTAGGAAAATAGGGTCTAGAAAGATGTATGGGGTTGGGGAGCAACCCCTAAAATCGGTCTTCCCATCGATTTTCCTTCTCTTAGATTCGAAAGACGATGTAATTAGTAACTTTGGCCAACGTATCGATGGAAACTGGGTGTGGAATGTTAGACTAAGAGGGCAGCTAAGGGAATGGGAAATGGAGACTTATCAGGAGCTGCTAAGAGCTTGGGAGATTTCGCCCAACTCCGAAAATAGAGATCGGAGAGTTTGGAAATATGCTTCTAAAGGAAACTTCACGATTAAGTCATCGTATAACCAGTTGCTGATGCAAGAAAGAAGGCTCTCGCATACTAGAAGATGGTCTGGTTTCTGGAAGGTCAAGATGCCGCCTAAGATAAAAAAATTCGCCTGGTTGGTTAACCAGGGAAGAATATTAACCCGGGATCAGCTGATTCGAAGAAACATCCCTATTATTAACCAATGTCTTCTATGTATGAGGGGAAGGGAATCAATTGCACTGTTCTTTCGCACAGAGCATTTGGCACATGATATTTCGTATCTTTAATGTCCAATGGGTTATTCCTTTTTGGCCAGCAACCATGATGGAAATGTGGAAAGACATGGAAGTTGCGGATCATAGGAAGGAGATATGGCCGCTTATGATCTACGCTATTTGTTAGGCTATTTGAAGGGAAAGAAATAACAAAGTCTTCACGCGTAAGGCAAAACCGTTTTCGTTGGTCATACGGGATATCAGAGATCTCGTGGTATCGTAGAGCACTAGCCAGATGGGGGACTTCAAGGAGGGATTGGTGCAATTCATGCTGATCTGGGAGGACTGCTGCTCTTAACTGTTGCCGGTGTCCTCTCGTGGTGAGAGGGGGGGGAGGGGTTCTTTTGTCGTTTGGCGTTGCGGGCCGCAACAAGTCCCTCGGGTTAGTTTTTTGGGGGGTTGTCTTCTTTTCGAGTAGTCCTTACTACCCACCAAGGTATGTAACTCGTTCCTCTTTCTTGCAATATAATCTTTTGTTACTGTTTCAAATAAAAAATAAAAATAAAGGATCCAACCCAGGTTTTGGTTCTATGTAGAGTTGTGGACAACATTGACAGCTTTAGGAGCCCGAAGTAGGTAACATGGACTCTCTCTTATAAGACGGTTCTCTAGGGCGTTGCTGTAGGCTTGAACACTGCAGCGGTTCTATTTGGGCACCATGAGGCATTAAAAACATGTTTGGGTGCAACACCACATGGTTGATTGAATATCATCCAAAATTAGGTTTTAAAAACCATTTTTTAACACCTATTGACCACAACGGTCAAAATAAATGGCGACTTAAAATATTAAGTCACTGTTAATTTTCACACAGTTAGATCAAGCCGTGCGCGTAATCTTTTTTTTTTTTTTTTTCTAAAAGTTGTTATGAATGGGTCAACCTTAGGGGGGAACAGGTGCCACATGGATTTGGTTGCCATGTGGGAGCCCAAAGGCCTACTTTCGTAGGGTTCAATCTCTATGATGCCCCTTTTTCATATATATATATATATAGGAAAGAGGGTATATGGGTTGAAGTACAAGGATGAGCTCATGCACTCGAATCCTAGATCACATGGTTTTAAAAAAGTTTTAAAAATTAAACTTTTTTGGTGATCAAAACCATGGTTTTAAAACTCGACGAGTCGACTCGAAACTCGGGCGAGTCGACTCGGCTCAACCAAGTATCGAGCCGACTCGTCTATTGCCTCGAATAAGGCCTCAACTTGGTCAACTCACTGATCCGACTCGGAAACTCGACTGAGTTTGTTGGCTGGGCAAGTCGACTTAAGTAACTAAAATTGAAGGATTGGAGGGGATTTTAAATGAACTTAAAGGGCATACTTGTCTTTTCTCCCCCTTTATATTTAAAGACTTGGATCCCTCGACAGAACTCGAAGACAGAAGAAAGAAAGAAGAAGAAGAAGAAAGAAGCCCGTGCCATAAAACTCATCGTAGCCCTCAGCCGCCCCTCTCATGCCCTAAAAGCTGTGAGTTTTTTTTTTTCACTTCATAAGCCACATATTTGAATCATGCCCTAAAATCTGTATTTTTTTCACTTTATAAGCCATAGATTTGAATCATGCCTTAACATCTATTAAATATTTGTTTAAATGTAATGAATATTTAGATGGATGGTGTTTTATGAATTTCTAATTATTAAATGGATGAGATATGAATTTCTAATAATGAATTGTCATCTATTAAATATTTAAATTATATATATATATATATATATATATATATATATATATATATATATATAATCCGAGTCGAGCAAGTCAAGTCAGACCGATTTCCTGCCTTGACTCTACTCAAATGATTTTCGAGTTGAGTCGTGTTTCTGTGTTTTAAAATCATGATCAAAATTGTGGTCAAAGTTTATGTATTGCCTAACATTCTGGTGCATTGAACTTTTTCCCCTTTAACCACATTTTGTACGGTAGATATACATCAGATCATGTCCAAATTTTTTGGGTGGCCTCGAATCGTCCCCGGGCAAGTGCTCGTGGTACCTGATCCTTTGTATGGGTCCCATGTGGACCCCACTTGATTCAAATGCATCGCTCCCCCATGCATTCCAACCCATATCACCGAGCCTCATATATATATATATATATATATATATATATATATATACATATGGAGAGAGAGAGAGAGAGGGGCCCGAGACTATGGGTTCAAACCCACCCTGGGGTGTTGGGTTCGAATTAGTTGGGGTCTATGTGGCATCCATCCGAGGATCGGGTTCTACAGAAACTTTTCCAAGGATGATCAGATGCCACCCAAAAAAATTGGGCATGATCTAATGCATATTCACTGTCCCAAAACTGTGGTCAAAGGGCGGGGGGGGGGAATCAGTGCACCAAGATGTGTGGGCTGTACCCCAAACTTTGGCCACAGTTTGACTACCACAAAAAAAAAAAAAAATTTACAGATCACATGGCACATGATCCCAAAGCGGGTGTTGTTTTGGAATCATGTCCCACTTGGCATGTGATCTGAGATTCGAACCATGGTTTGAAATCTCGGATTTCCGAATTGTCTTGGACAGCCCTGAGACCGAGACGTTCAGCGAGATGGCGTGAAACGAAAATAACTTTTGAATGATCTAACACCATTAAAATAGGTGTTTGATCTTACACCATCAAAGAATACCTCACTGTTAAGCCATGTTGCAAATATTTGGGATCAATCTAAACAGTCCAAGTGGTTGTTCATGATTGGAGCACATCTTAGTAAAAGAATCACACCTATTAATCAATTATATACCGTCCGATCAAGGATCTTTAATATTAGCCGTTAAAAAATAAGAAATATAGTGATATTCGCGTGCATAGATTTGGGCCCATCATGATAGCCATTCATGAGATCATCACATAGATAGGATACGATAAGATAAAATAGTGCCAAATAGAATGAGTAGCACACTTTCAATAGTGTACAAGCCTAACACCCTATATAAACTAAAATATAAAACTAATATTTTTTTCATGTTGCTTCTGGAACGAATCACACCCTAATCTCATCTCGTTGAGGCGCGAGATGCGAGGCATCTCGCCTCGGGCGAGATTTCAAACCATTATTCGAACCCACCGCCCCCAGTATGGGTTCAAACCCATTGTCCCATTTTCTATATATATATATATATATATATATATATATATATATATATATATATATATGCACACACACACACACACACACACATATGATTAATCCTTTAAATGACGTAAATGTATATTACAATAGTTATTTGCGTAAAATATCTACCTAATGATATGATTCCAAGTACACATACAGCTAAGCATATAATGATATCATTCCATAGAGATGGTTTTCAATTCAATTCTTTTGACACGACAAATCTACGCATCGTGTCCTTCACATCTCGTAGCACACTTGTTAAAATTGTGATACATGTATAAAAGTGGTGGCTGGTTCATAATCTATATTGTTAACGGGTAAGTTACTCTTTAACAACTCATTTCAAAACTCTCTCCCAATATTTTAAGAGACTAATTTATTGTTAATGAAAATATTAGTCTTCTTAAGTAATATCGAAGGCTCGAGATTAACTTTGCACAACCTTTGTGAACAAATCCAACACCTGATACCAACTCTCTTCCTTATGAGTTAGTATAGGGCATTTGATTTTGATCAATGCAACAAAGAAATTATATTTACCAATTTCCCTACATTATTTAGAAGCTTTACAACCTTGAGTTAGTATAGGGCATTTTTGGTTAGTATTGAGTACTTAACCTACGCAACAAGGAAATTACACATGTCAATCTCCATCCACAGAATTGGTCAAATATCAAGAAATATAGATATATTTTATCAATAGAAAATCTATCAAGTGGTTAAAAATATATTTCATTGATTTGGTGCTCAAGAATATTCAGAAGTCTCGCATGCTTTTACCATTTGACATGTGCAAAGCTTCCCTTGCTTTTATCGTTTTGATGGAGGGAAATTAGCATGTGCAAAGCCTTTGGTCGATGGTTGAGCATCTAATACCATCTCTCTTGTTCAGTTTGTCCATATTTTCTAGAGTTGTCATGTCATCAACAAACTAAAATTTTTCTACACTAATAAACCTCACACTAACCAATCATTTAAACAACAAAATGGTGTTTAAATGATCTTACTACATTAATGGTTTAAGATGATGTGTAGATTATGTACTTTTTTGTTAAGGGCCTGGCTCTTGATTGTGATTTAAACACCAAAATGTTGTTTAAATGATCTAACACCATTAATGTTTTAAGATGTTTGTAATCCATAGTGTCAAAGTGATAGATCATACATTGAAAATTAATGGGCCCAAAAATCACACTTTGTTTAATATTTGAATATTCTGATCTGATTGCTGATATTAAAGTTCGCTACTCGGATGTTTCACACTCACATTGTAGGCATGATTATTTGGCTGACATTTTCCAGTGATGGCTTGCCTCTTGGAGAATTTTGATAAGAGATGTGTGCCATGTGGCATAATATAAGCGGCATTTTAATATGTATGATCAAAAGTTTAATTTAATGGTATAAGATCATTTAAACACCATCTTGGTGTTTAAATGTCGGTCAGGAGTCATTACTCATGTTATTGAATACCTCTTAATGATGTTTAATAATGGTTCATTCGTTCCACTTTAATCCTTATAAGAAAACAACAATAGAAAATTAAAAGAATAAAAGAAAAATCTGAATTTTATAGTGGTACTTACATCTTACATATAGATTCTCCATTAAATAACCCCTGAAATGCTCATTTGACGATACACAAACATTTTTCACGAAAAAAAAATTTTATTTAAATTATAAGCATTTCTTAACCGAATTGAAAGTTTCCCAACCAAATTTAACTCTCATTTTTTCTTCTAGTAAAGTTTATATATATATATATATATATATATATATATATATATAGGGAAACCTATGTGTTCAAACCTTCCTTTAGCGACACGTGGATCATAAGTTAACCACGGTTGCCTGGTTAGGTTAACAGGGAATGAGCGCTGACATAGATTTATGCGCGGGAGAAGATAAAATGTTAGAACATCATACACAGTACTCTCTCTCTCTCTCTCTCTCTCTCTCTCTCTCTCTCTGCACAGATCAAAGAAACTGCATCGGCATTAGAGAATTTGCAGAAAAAAATCACGTCTCTCAACAACCATCAAGGTACTTGATCTCCATTGAGTTTCACCCGATCGTGCAATTACTCATGGTGGCAGAGACCCATCACCTGATGGATTGATCGCACATGGTGGAAAAGAAAACACATTGCCATTACCACTCGATGTCAGAGAAATCAATTGCAAAGAAAACCTATCTCCTTATCGTTTGATTGGGCATGGTAGCATAGAACCCATCGCCATTGCAACTCCATCTCAGAGTCTCAGACAATTCGATTGCAAAGGATCTCCCCATTCGTTTGATTGTGCATGGTTTCAGAGAAAACATATCGCTGCTAGACGCCATCATTTCTCCGATCGACCAATTGCAGAAAAACGCCATGGAAGGTATGCCATTAGTTTGCATGTTCTAATCTCTGAGATGGAGTGGTAATGGCACATGTTGTGGGACTGTTCGGCTATCACTAACAGACATTTCAATCGAGGGTAAAGAGGGATTGGGCCTGTAGCTTAGTGGAAGGTTGACAATATTTCAACCACTATGTGACAGGTTCAAATTATAAGAAAAAAAACGAACAAACTACGTGGCAGTTTTAATCCGCCCCCAATAACTCAAGCTTCCTCACAGTGCTTGCATAGGGTTAGGATTAGAAACTCTTCATGAATAGATTGGCAATAACCACAGAGACCTTTGTGGGTGTATGAGGAGAACCTGCTTTCGTAGATTTTCACTTCCTGTTTACATGGGGTTGATGGATTTTCTGATATTAAACACCTGTGGTGAATACAGAGCCAATGACTATGGTCGATGGTTGCAGATCCAATCACAACTCCATCTCAGACAAATCGTTTGCAAAGGATCTCCCCATTTGTTTGATTGCGCATGGTGGCAGAGAAAACATATTGCTGCTAGACGCCATCATTTCTCCGATCGACCAATTGTAGAAAACGCTATGGAGTGGTAATGGCACATGTTGTGGAACTGATCGGTTATCGCTAACAGACATCTTAATCGAGGGTAAAGAGGGATTGGGCCTGTAGGTTAGTCGAAGGTTGACAATATTTCAACCACTATGTGACAGGTTCAAATTATTAAAAAACAAACAAACAAACTATGTGGCAGTTTTATTCCGCCCCCAATAACTGAAGCTTCCTCACAGTGCTTACATAGGGTTAGGATTAGAGACTCTTCATGAATAGATTGTCAGTAACCACAGAGACCTTTGTGGGTGTATGAGGAGAACCTGCTTTCATAGATTTTCACTTCCTGTTTACATGGGGTTGATGGATTTTCTGATATTAAATACCTGTGGTGAATACAGAGCCAACGACTATGGTCGATGGCTGCAGATCCAATCAGACAGCAATTTCATGGTTGTTTTAATGGCAGTTGATGGTGGCTTTAACTGTAGTTGCAGAAGAAAGGAGAACAAATCCATATGCTGTTTTTGAACAAGAAAAAGGAAGAAAGTTTGCAGATCCAACAACGATCCAACGTGCAAAGGAGCTGTGAAGCTGATGCACGCCCGTTGCACTGAGAGCAGCAACCATATTGATGAGAGAGAGAGAGGAGTCAGGAGACCGCTGTAATGGTTCTCCTAGAGTTTTCAAGAAGGGCAGGTTAACCATAGTTAAGAGTCATGGATCAAAATCTCGTTTTTCTGATACGTATCGTCCAGCTCCAAAACCGATACGTACTGGACGATACATATCAATATTTTTCCTTTGCCACTTGAAGCTGGGGGCCTCATTGGACGATAATTTGAAATTATCAGACGATAAATTGGACGATACAAACGATAATTTGACTGTTTTTCAGGGGTCCCGAGAAATACCCTATTTACCGTATCATTCAGGTCCAAAACCGAATCGTATCTGATGATACTTATCAGTATCGGACGATATTTTGATCCATGGTTAGAGTATTCACATTTAAAATTTAAAAGAAAGTACACGGGTCATTCAGAGAGACTAACGCACCAAATGCACATGCATTCGAACTCACATCCCTGGGCCTCATGTATATGTATACATAGAGAGACACGAACGCACCAAATGCACATGCATTCGAACTCACATCCCCGGGCCTCATATATATATATATATATATATATATATATTATAGACAAGGTTTCTTATATCAAATAAAATAATTTTGAAATCTGACCTGCACCATGTGATTTATAGAATTTTAAAATTAGAGTTTAGCTAATTTTTTACTTATTTCATGGAGTTGATTTTTCGTTTTTAATGATCTATACAAGATTCCCTTGATCCATGTGACACCTTTTTTTAGAGGTTGTGGTGCGGAAACTAACACATTCAATGCTAGGGCTGAGATTAAAATTAAAATTAATTTAAACAATTAAAACAACAATACCCCTCAACAAATTATCAAAGAAACTACCAAGAGTTTTAATTGGAGAATTTAATTCCAACCCAAATTAGTGTTACTTTTCGCGTGCGTTCCCTATTTGAACTAGAAGACTAGGGTTCTTAGCGAACGGCTAGATCTCTGAAAGTTTTAGGGTGTCAAACGAACTCGCAAGCGAGTTCTTTCGATACCATGCGAAAACAAAGGCAGATAATGATTTAATGATGAAAATATAGGCAAATAATGGTTTAATGGTGTAAGGATAGGTTAAACTTGGATTTAATAGAGAAATAGATAGGCTAGGGTTACACTACTTACACAACTTGTAGATCATAAGAAGATAGAGAGGCGGAAAAGTTGGTCTCACACCAAACCACACGCGGGACGAAGAATCGCTCTTCGGTTTGAGAGAATCACACCCTTACGAAAGTTCAAAACTCTCAAAATTTGCAAAAGCAATTTTCACTTACCAATAATTAATTATAATGTTGTTTTAACAAGCCTTTAAATAGGACCCTAACTCACATAAAATGGAAGTTTTTATCGAAATAAGCAAAATCTCGTCAAAACTCGCGCGATCGATTGATTCTGGAGTCGACCAATCGATTTAAGGCTCTGTCCAAAGTCGATCGATCGAAAATCTCTGTCAATCGATCGGCTGAGAAAATTTATAATCGCCAAAACAGTATGTCTTTTGTCCACAATTGATCGATCGACTAAATGCTTCTTCAGTCCTTCGAATTTAAGTTGTTTTTCCTCCTGACCACTTTCACGTTCTTTCGCCTTCGATATGTTACGGTCGGCTACTTGAATCGGATGTCCCCATCGGTTCTCCCTGGGTTAGAAGGATTCATCCGCGATGAATATTGGTTGTGTTAGAGTTCGAGGAGATCCGGATCAATCTGTTGGAACTCTTCCCTTGTTATCCACATATTCTCTGAATCGACTTTGTTCTTCCACTTGATTAAGTACTTCTTAAGTCCCCTTTGGTTAGTGGACACAATCTGATCCTCCAAAACATCTTCAATGATCTCACAAGATGGTCGTGTAAGTGGAGATAATGTCGTGGGTAGGAGAACAATGGCGGCATGGGATGTAGAAGGCTCAGATGGGTTGGGTGAGATGGTTGAATGTCCATGGAATGGAACAAGATCCTCCACGTTGAATGTTGTGCTAATCTCCACTTTGGTGGTAAATCTAGGATGTAAGCGTTAGGACCAGCACACTTCAAAATCCTATAGGGTCCAATACCGCGAGCTTGTAATTCTTTGGGGGAATCGCTCAGGTCTATTATGAACCACCACCAAATCATCCTCCTGAAGCTCTTTGAATCTTCTATGCGAATCTGCAAAAATCTTGTATTTTTCATTGTTCACATTAATTCTTCTTTTAATCTTAGCATGGAATTCTTGAAGTGATATGCAAATGTAGATGTAGACTCAGATGACCTTTGAGGAACTGACATTGGGATGAGGTCTATGGGTGTCCTAGGTTTATACCCATGCACGATTTGAAAAGGACTCATACCTGTGGTTCTATTGACCGAATTATTGTATGCAAACTTCGCTACAGGAAAAATGGTATCCCAACTCCTAATGTGCTCACCTACTAGACACCGTAACAAGTTTCCAAAACTCTTATTTACAACTTCTGTTTGCCAATCAGTTTGGGGGTGATATGCAGATGAAAACTGAAGCCTAGTCCCTATTTTGTACCACAGTGTCTTCCAAAAGTAACTGACAAACTTGACATCACAATCAAACACTATAGTTTTAGGCAAACCGTATAGACGAACAACCTCGTTAAAAGAAAAGTGTAGCAATGTTACTTGCATCAGAGGTCTTCGAACACGTGATGAAATGGGTCATTTTCGAAAAATAGTCCACAACAACGAACATCGAGTCGTGCTTTCGGAGGGTCTTGGGGAGACCTAACACAAAGTCCATAGACAAGTCTTGCCATTGAGTGTGTGGCACCAATAAAGGTGTGTATAATCTGGTGTTTTGCCTCTTATGTTTTGCTAGTTGGGAGTTGACAAACACGACACTGGTTGATTTTGACAACATCTTGGGTGAGATTGGGCCAATAGAATCGGTCTTCAACCAATGCAATGGTCTTGTTGCGACCAAAGTGGCGAGCAACCCCTCCAGTGTGTAATTCCCAAGCAAGAAAGTCTCATAGAGAAGTGTGGGGAATACACAAACGGTGTTCTAAGAACAGATACCCATCCTGTGGGGTATATTTACTCTCTCACAGGTTGTTCACTCAGAAGTGAGGTGTACTCTCCTCCAAAATCTAGATACGTGGGATATTCTTCTGCAAGGCGATCGAATTCAGTCACCTCAACACTCAATGAGTGCAGCGTTGCCACTCTACGGCTCTACGTGTCAACAACTCGATTCTCCACACCAGCCCTATGTTTCAGCACAAAGGTGAACCCTTGAAGTTCCTCAACCTATTTCGCATGCCGCGGGTTTAACTTCTTTTGGGAACTTAAAAATTTAAGGGATTTGTGATCCAAGAACAAGACAAATTCATATGGTAGCAAATAGTGCTTCTAATACTTAAGAGATTGTACTATTGCATAGAATTCTTTATCGTAGGTAGAATATTTTTTCCTGGCCTCATTTAGCTTCTCACTGAAGAAGCTATCGGATGGCCCTCTTGGCTCAACACTCTTCCAATACCTACGTCAGACGCGTCACATGCTACCTCAAAGACCTTAGAAAAATCCGGAAGGCGCATGATAGGAGCTTCAATCATTCAAGACTTAATCTCCTTAAAAGCTTTTGCCGCATCATGTGTCCATTTAAACTCTCCTTTTTTTATGCAATCGGTGATATGGGAAGTTACCATACTAAAGTTACGGATGTACCGCCTGTAAAAAGTGGCTAACCAATGGAAGCTACGGACTTCGTGAATGTTTCGAGCTTCAGGCCATTCCACAATAGCTTTGACCTTTTTCGGGTCCGCAGTCATTCCATCAAAGGTAACGACAAACCCTAAAAAGACAACGCTCAGTGACATGTAAGTGCACTTCTTCAGGTTCGCGTATAACTTCTCTCCTCTGAGAGTCATGCAAACTTGCCTTAAGTGGCTTAAGTGGTGTTCCTTGTAGCTATAAATAAGGATGTCATCGAAATAGACCATAAGTAACTTGCCTATGAAAGGTCTCAACACCTGTGCCATGATACACATGAATGTAGTCGGGGCATTTGAAAGCCCGAAAGGCATGACAAACCACTCGTATAAACCATCTTTGGTTTTAAAGGCAGTTTTCCATTTGTCTCCGGGACGAACTCAGATTTGATGGCACCCACTCTTCAAATTGATCTTTGAAAATATAGTGGCACCGACCATCATGTCCAACATATCGTCCAGTCTTGGTATATGGAACCGATACTTGACCGTGATTTTATTAATAGCGCGGCTATCAACACACATTCTCCAAGCCTTAGATTTCTTCTCTCTCTCTCTATCAAGCCTTTATCACTTGACTTAGTTGTTTTCACTGTGGGTGCTCTAGGAGGTAAATGATTGATCATTATTTTCTTGCTGTTGTGAGTGAGATAACACACGTTCGATCTCTCGAACAGTGTAGCATCTATGTCGTACAACCACGGCCTTCCTAGGATGATATGCCCCACATCCATAGGCACTACATCGCACCACAAGGTGTCCTTATACGAGCCGAATTGTATATGAACCTGATACCTTCGTGATACTGGGATTGAAGATGAATCGACCCAAGCAATTTTATATGGTAGTGGGTGAGCTACGGGCACAAGCCCTAAGTGAGAAACTGTACTTTCGGGAACAACATTGGTATAGCTTCCGCTATCGACGATGACTAGACAAGCTTTCTCACCACACTTGGCTACGGTATAATAGATGTTATCCCGCCGCCAATCATCTCTCCTTGGACTGGGCTAGAGCACATCTAACCACAAGAGCTCGCGAGGTGTTATCTTTCTTAGCGGGGTAGGAGATATCCCTAAGACACGCCAAAGTTCGTTCTCCTGCAAAATCTTCTTCGTTACTAGGGAACGACTCATGCTCATAAATTTCTTCTGTTCCCTACTTGTGATCATTCTCAATGTCCTCGTTTATAAACAAGTTTCGGGATGGACATTGTGCTGTAAAATGTCCGATGCCATGACACTTATAACACTTGTTTTGACCACCACTCTTGGCGCCTTCAGGCATTGGACCTTTACACTTATCAACTCGGGTCACTGGTGTAGGAACTGAGTTGGGCCTAGTAGACAAGGTATTAACGTTGGGCTTTGACTCTGGAAAGTTAGAACTATAATTGGACCCGCTAGTGTCGAAACGTTTGGTTTTGGGGGTCTTGAGGTATCGTTTTAACTCTTCAACTCTATAGAAACACTCATCTAGGTCGGTAACAGGGTATGGAATGAGTTCCCTCCTTAATTCTGGGTGAAGGCCCATTCGAAATCGGGGCAGGGTAACTCTTTCCAGCTCATCCACATTGGCTTGGGACATCAGGTCTTCAAATTTATTGATGTATTCTGTGACGGTGAATTCCCTTGGCGCAACGATTGCCACTGATCAAGGATACGTTCATCATAGGAAAGAGGGACATATTTCTAGTTCAATTGGATCTTCATTTCACCCCAAGTAGAAATGGGACGAAGACCCTGTGACTGTCTTTGACGCTCTAGTCTCATCCAGTAAAGCCTTGCTTGACCCATAAGATTGACCTTGGCAAACTGGACTTTACGCTCCTCAGACATGGCATACCACTCTAAGTAGTTTTCCATGTCGGCGACCCACTCGAGATAGACTTTAGGTTGTCTTTTCTCGTCAAAAGTAGGAGCGTCCATTTTAATAGATTTCATGACTGTCTTCCCGATCGGTTTGGACTTCACGTCGGTGAGGACCTTCCCTCCTACGGTCGTTAGTGTTGACTCTATCGTGATTTTCAGTGATGAACTCATTTATTTCTTCAACACGGGTTTCTAAAGCCTCATGTCGGGCTTGTTGATCATGCAATTGTTGTTGCAATTGATCATGGTGTTCAGCCATCTGGGCTTGAAGGGTGGCTTGACTCGCGGTCAACTTAGACGTAAGGCCTCTAATTAGGGCATCTATCTTGTTAGGATCCATGACGATGCAATACAAAACTAAGTGATGCAAGACAAAATTATATAAAAGAGATGAATCCTAGAACCTATATGAACACCGACAACCCTAAACTAACAAATGCTTTGATACCAAATCTGATGCGAAAATTAACAGATGCAATGCTAGGGCTGAGATCAAAATTAAAATTAATTTAAACAATTAAAACAATAATACCCCTCAACAAATTATTAAAGAAAATACCACGAGATTCAATTGGATAATTTCATTCCGGCCCAAATTAGTGTTACTTTTCATGTATGTTCCCTATCAGATTTAGTAGACTAGGGTTCTTAGCGAACGGCTAGATCTCCGACAGTTTTAGGGCATCGAACGAACTCGCAAGCAGGTTATTTTGATACCGTGAGAAAACAAAGGCGGATAATGATTTAATGATGAAAATATAGGCAAATAATGGTTTGAGAGAATCACACCCTCACGAAAGTTCAAAACTTTCAAATTTTGCAAAAGCAATTTCATTCACCAATAATTAATTATAATATTGTTTTTACAAGCCTTTAAATAGGCTAAGCTAACCCTAACTCGAAATTAGAAAAGTCCTAAAACAATAAAACACTTAAAATGGAAGTTTTGACAGAAATAAGCAAAATCCCGTAAAAACTCTCGCGATCGATCGATCGATTCTGGAGGCGATTGATCGATTTATGAATATATAATTGGCCCGAAGGCTTTGTCCCAAATCGATCGATCGAAAATCTGGGTCAATTGAACTGCTAAGAAAATTTAAAATCACCAAAATAGTATGTCTTCTGTCCACAATCGATCGATCAAAGGCTGGGGTCGATTCGATCGATTGGGGTCCCCATCAAGTTGGGATTATGATGAGTGCGTGCGTGCATGCACGAGTTAAAAAGATGATAGGTAATTAGGGTTAGGATTTTTTTTATTAGGAAGAAGGGAGAAGAATAGGGTTATGAGAAAAGGATCTCACTTACCCTTTTTATTTTTTATTTTTTATTTTTTTTTATCAGTAATTAGGATTGTATAGATAACCAGCAAGGTGCTGAAAAGTTCAATACATGGGAATCATGACAAAACAAAAAATCTCAACAAAACAACAGAGCCAACCCAAACTATCTTTTACGGCAGAGACACCAACCACCCAGCCAACCTGCCATGCCTAGTCCCCAATCAACCCGGGTCCCATGGAGGGATAGTGTCCCTACTCCCCTCCGTACCCCTCGCAACCCATAACCACATGAGATCCCTAACAGCCCGAATTATCAATCCCATTGGTCGTCTTTTACGTTCGAAAATCCGCCCATTTCTCTCAAGCCAGATACTTCACGTCACCGCAAAGAACGCCACCTCCCTGTAGTCTCCTAACTGGCCCTCCACACTGATAGAAGACCACATCAGGAACTGCTGATAGGTCGAATAGGGAGTAACCCAAACCATGTCAAACGATTTTAGGCCACCCTGCAATGGAGGAAGAGATAAGCGGCAGACTCTTCCCCTTGTAGGCACATTACACACTGGTTGTATGTAGCCCTCCCCCGTCGGATGAGCTAGTCAATCGTCAGAATTTTCTCTTTGAAAATAGTCCAAGTGAAGAATTTTACTTCAGGGGGAATGCCCGCCTTCTACATCCTAGCATCTTGAAATCTTACCAACGGCCAACTCGAAATCATCCGGTAGTACGATTTGACACTGAAATTGCCATCTTTGGTGAGAGTCCAAACTTGTTCGTCTTGCCGGTGATGATTCTGGGGCGATAAGTAAAGGGATGACAGCAATCGGGCCCATACTTTATTAAAATGATATTGACACACCCACTAATTGCTAGTATATCCGCTTACATATAATGGCCTTCACACAAACATATACACCCCAACATAATATATAAAAAGCATCTGTAGGTGGCTTTTCAAGTCCAGCGTCGAGGGCTTGGCATGCCATGAATCCTCCCAAAGAGGGGTGCCTTCACGAATGCAGACATTCTATCCCAACACCCCCCCTCAAGATGTCAATCATGCTCAACTTGGAGGTGATGTCATGTTTGATTCTGCAATGTATAGAGCAGCTTCATTGTCTCCATATAGGTTCAAGGGGAAATTCTTTAAACAAAGGTCGGATGGACAGCTAAACGAGCTATTAGTTAAAAAGAAGTCAGTACCTTGGAAACTCGATCTTTCTTTTAGTTAAGAGTCACGTGATAAAGTCACGCCATATTAAGGCGTTAAGTCATCAGTTCAAATTTGATAAAGGGCTCTTCTCTGTTGGTATGTCGGCTCCGCATAGAATGAACCGAAGCCACATTTTCTCACGAGCCCTCGAGATATGGTTCTCTACTCCTTTGCACAACTTGAGTTTGATAGGTGTTGCTTTTTACTTTTCCAAGTAACCAAGTTACCTCCTAGGATACTACAATAGCCAAAAGTAGGTATACTTCTTTTGTCACTCGAGAGAACCAGCCCAATTTGAATCCATGAATACTTCAACATCCAAATGTCCACGGTCTTATATATCAACCCTTTTCCGGAACTTCCCCTGAGTTATCTGAATATTCTATAGGCAGCATGGAGATGTGAAGTTCTAGGAACATGCATATGTTGGCTCACCACATACACAGTGTTTGGTTGGGGCAGGTTGAGATAGATATGTTCTCCCACTAGTCTTTGGTAGACTCAAATATCTTTGAGAGGCTCTATTTCCCACTAATCCTATGGTTATGTTCCATAGGAGTCACAACTGGTCTACAATGGAACATGCCAGTCTGCTTCAACACATTGAGAGTATACTTTCTCTGAGATAAGGCAATTCCTTCCTTAGACCTAGCCATCTCAATCCCCAGAAAATACTTGAGCGAACCCAAGTTTTTCATGTCAAAACTTTGCTGAGATAGCCTTTTAGTTTTAGAATCTCCTCAGTATCATCTCTTTATATCCTCTACATAGACCACCAAGGTTGTGATGTGAACACGTTTCTTTACAAACAATATGTGGTTAGATATCCGAATGCCATAACTGTACTACTGAATTTCTCAAATCAGGCATTGGGAGATTGGTTCAACCCATATATTGCCTTTTTTAGTGTAAATACTTTTCCATTCTCCCCTTGTTGAGAAAAGCTTGGTGGAAAAGCCATAACTCCTCCTTCAGATCCCTATGAAGGAAGGCATTTTTACATCCAATTTGATATAATGGCCAATCCTTATATGCAACAAGAGATAGAAAGATTCCAATGATTTTTTACTTTGCTACATGTACGAAAGTCTCCTAATAATCAACACTTGTGTTTGTGACACTCTTTTGCGACAAGTCTGACCTTATATTTTTCAATTAACTGTATAGATTCACTTGTACCCAACTAATCTCTTCCTTTCAAAATCTTTCTGCATTACCCATTTCCTTCATCTGCTCATACTCTTATCTCTCCCTTTTAGCGTCTCTGTTGCTCTATCTCAGCCAACAGTGGAAGGAAGCCATGCTACAGGAAATGAAAGGTTTCTGACAAAACAAGACTTGGGAAGCTGTGGTACTCCCTGCAAGGAAGAAATTAGTTGGGTGAAAGTGGGTCTATACAGTCAAGTATCAGTCGAGAGATATAAACTCGGGCCCATTGCAATCCAAAAATAAAAATAAAAAGACACATTTCAGTCCTAGCCAACTAACCAAGAGCAATGCAACTTCAGGGAAAAAAACACTGTATTTGTTTAAATAGAATCCATATTGCATGAGACTAGTCCTCAATGAAGGAGGATGAAGAATCCATTCATAAACCCCAACACCAGTCAGAGTTCTCTACAACACACATCTAGATCTTAAAAAATTGTAATCTGACGAGATTTTTAGCATATACGAAAATCACAAAATCGTTATTGAAACAATATATTCTCACCACTAGAGGATATATCAGAGTTTTTTGATCCCACAAAGATCACATGCACAGCAAACAGTGAAAAGCTGTCTTTAGAGATCCATTCGAAACTTCTTCAGAATCTTTTGAAATCATATCGAGGCTTTTGTTAAAGTTGTGCACCTTAAAAAAAATCAAGAATCTGTAACAAATTTTCCAAACTGAGGTCAAACTTTGATCTATATTGCACCAGCATGCACATGCTGACGTTGGCAATAGGGAATGATGTCAGTGCTTGATTCTAGCCCTAGATGAACTATGCTCTGGTACCAAGTTAAAAAGGTGATAGGTAAATTAGGGTTGGGGTTTTGGTTAGGAGGAAGAAGAATAGGGTTTAGAAAAGGATCTCACATTATACCCTTCTTATCATTAATATTTATACTTCATTGCAATGACATTGTCACACCCACTTTTTCTAGTGTACCCGCTAAAAATAAAATATAATGGCACTCACCAACTTAATATGAATTCAATGCACACATGAACAACTCGTGCGGGTGTGTGTGTGCAACGAAATTTACGTGTAGCTTCCCTAGTCCCTCTCCTTGATAAAAAAGGTCAAAAATAGCCCAACTTGGTTGATTTTTTAGTTTTAAATGAGCAGTTTGTGTAGCATTCTGATTAGCACCTTCTAAGAGGATGATGCTCCCGATGTTTATCACATCATTGTGGATGGTCAAAATCTCAAAAATTGCATGATTCTATGACCTTAACTATCCCTTAATGATTTTATTTATTTAGTTTTATTTTTTGTGGACCGTTGCACTTGTTTGTACCAACACATGGAAGCAAGCAATTGATTGGATGGATAGGATTGTATTATTTGTTTTATTTTTGGTAGGGTGGCAATGGCCCGATTCAAGCTAGTTGTCATAAACAGCCTTTTTATTAGCCTATTGCATATCATATATGATTATTTTTGTCCATGCTGTCTTTTATAACCTAGTATTTAACTATGGCCTTGTAATAATTGCCAACATAAGGAGCCATACTAATGGTATATTGTGAAAATTTCAGTGTTTGTCAGCAGCTTCTTTTCTGAAATACAAGGTGAATCGTAAGGAATCTTTGGCACTTGCAAAACAGCTTTTAAATTTTGAGTGCAAAGAGGAAGAGGTGGAGTCCATCTATAAAAAATTACAAAAATTGAAGAAAAAATTCTTACACCGAACCTCCTCTGAGTTTAGTTCTCAACAAGGTTTGTCACCTGCAGCAAAAGATGTGGGTGTTTCAAATCATCAAGAGAATTTGAATTCCCCTGAACAAAAATTGAAACGGGGAGATAAAATGGAGAGCTCTGGGAGTCATAAATTTGTTGAACAAGGATCAAATGGTAACCAAGCACAAAAGAATGAATCCAATAGAAAAATTATTAAACGGGTCGAGAAAACTTGTTCTAGAAGAGCAAGGAAGATTCTTTTGAATCAGCTTGAGGAAGCTGGGGAATTCAACAAACTTTGGGATGCAGAAAAGGATAAGCTGAAGAAAGCTCGCACGTTAGAGTGGGATCATATTTGCAGCGTTCACAAAAACCTTCCGGTCAGGTTAGATAAGCTAAAGGTGCTGAATCGAGAATTTGCGAGAAAGATGGATGAACTTGATACACGAATGGGGATTCGCCAGAGAGAACTAGCTGAAATGCAGCTCAATGCAAGGAACGAGGAGAAGCGAATTAGGGTTTTCTGGTTGGAAGAAGCAAAATCAGGAAGACTATTAAAATCATTTTCCGATCTCCCTTTGACACTTTCTGGATTTAGGATGGAATCCCTGGAAACTAATGAACAAGGTAATGTTCGTGAAGGTTTGGAAAATTTAGTGCTCCAGAGTGGGTTTTCGCAAGAACAACAAAATTCTGGCGGGATTGTCTTCGAATTGGAGGATTCATCCGAACCATTGGTTGACGAATTAGTTACAAATGAAGCCGTTGAGGAAATGGGGGTGAGATCTGAAATGGGGAATGATCGGACGGGCAATGGGGAAGACAATTCTGATGGTGGAGATTTGATGAGTTCCATGCAGCAAGGACGGGTTGTTCCACCATCTTTAGCTCAGACTCACATGAATAGTAGCCATGATTCTTCCGTGACGGCTCTTCAGGCATGTACATCTTTACTTATAGCTTCGATGGGTTTATAATGAACTCTTTCCCATATAAATTGCATATAGTTATTTTCAAGCCGTATGTTGGATAAATATCAGCCCTCCACCCCTCCCAGCACCCTGTACATACGGGACCAGCACTGTGTAATGGACTTTTCTTATGTTGGATAAATATCAGCCTACACTTAGCTATACATTATTGTAACGGATTATTTCTGCCATTTTTCTTGCAATATGCTTTTTATACATACATATATCTTAAAAATTCAGACTTGGCTTGGTAATATCATTTTTTTCATTGTGTGTTTGACTCATCCTACTCAACTACTATTTACTTCATTGTAGGGGTCTCAAGGGACCGGGCTTGAGCCTGGCCCGACCTGAAATGGGCTGGGCATGAGCTGAGGTAGGTAAGGTCGAAATATAACGGGCCAGACCGGCCCGATTAGTATGTCAGGCTGGGTATGGGCTAGTCCCAAAATTCCGATTAAAAATCCGCCCTTTTAAGCCTGGTCTGGCCAGATCCTTTGAGATCAACTTTCTATATATATAACCTCAAGGGGTTAGGCGAGCTGGCCAGGTACTTGCTTCCAAAAGCAAGAGACCTGAGTTCGAATCCCTCCCCCCCCTTGAGGCCACCCTAGAGATTTATATCCTGTGCTGACCCGGCATGTGCTGAATTTGGGGTGCGCATGTGCCCCTGGGATTAGGCAGGTGCTCTAAGAGGCCTGGATACCCAGGTTATCAAAAAAAAAAAACTATATATGTTATGTAGAAATTGTCGGGCGGCCCAAAGCCTGACCCGGCCTGAAATGTGTTGGGTATGGGCTGAGGTAGGTAGGCCCGATTAAAAACAGCCCTGGCCCAAGCGATTAGTAATCAGGCTCGGTATGGACTAGTTCCAAGAGGCCAGATTATAATCAGCTTGTTTAGGGCCCAACCCGATTATAATTGGCCTGTTTAAGGCCCTACCTGAACCCAGCCCGGCCCATTGAGACCCCTACCTGAGTGGCAGGTATTTTGCGAAACCAATTTTTTCCTCTATACTGGTAGCCCAGCTAATATATCAACTTGTCTATATTCCAAGTTTCTCGGAGAGTAATTGAAAATTAGTTTGCAGTCACTCCCATTGCTAGAACGATTTTCAATTTTTTTGCCCAAAACCCTAGCATGTCATGGCCTTTCCCACTATAGATTAATTGCTGTTATGGTCTTTAGCGGTCTATTCAAATTTGATAGCCAATCAATGCAAATGGCTATGCCCACATTTTACTCTTCTTTTGCCTTCAAATCCAATTGCATTCATCCCCCTTTTCTTCCCTCATATATTTTAGTAAATGAAATTATGAACAAAAATTCCTTGTATTCACTCATTCTGTCCCTTTACAAAAAATGAACCGTAAGGAAAAACCCACCCTTATTTTCTTATCGTCTCTATTAAATAATCGAAATTAGAAGTTCCAAGAAAATGCCCACAGCTAATCTATTTTCTTGATTACTTATAAAATTAAAAATTAGAAACCTCCCTCCCTATTGATGGAGTATGTTTCCTATTATCTATATCCCCTCTAATGAATTAAATAATTATTCTTTATTTTTTTTTTTAATTCTTTAAATAAATTAAAGAATAATTTGGCCTATTTTTGTCTCTTTTTGTTTAGTTTGATGATTATATAATATATATGTATATAGGGATTGACTTCCTCACTTTAGGCCTAATATAAAACCCTCACCTCACTTTAAAGTGACACGATGCTAGGTGGGGCACAGTTTTTAGTGATCCAAAGTTTCCAAGTGGCAGAACATATTATAACCTTTGTGCAACCCAAAAATTATACCCGTTGGAGGATCATACCATCGAATCCAAGTACTTCAATGTGATCCCTACTTTAGATATGAACAATGGTCCATATTAAAGTTCCAGACCAAATAGTTTGAACCCTCTGATTAGCAAAATTTTTGGCTGGATCATCTGCTTATGTTTGGCTACTTGGAAAAATTTGGAGTGGCCAAAAGGACCACGCTGCCCAAAAGGAGGGACTGTGAAGGCTTTATCTCAAGCCGAAGGTGAGCTTTCATTTACCCACTATATATTACCATTGTCGATGGAAGGACCCACTCTATACCTGTTTGAATCCCCCACCCACCCAGCTTACTGCGTACTAGAGATAGTAGTGAACTTCGTCATGTACCTGTATTTTTACCATGTCTTGATACGGCCCATATTCTAGGTAACTGTGCTGTACACAGGTGTATTCTTGCATGTGATGCACACATTCTTAACATGTTCATGAGAGAACTAGTTGCTGAGAAACATCATATCCATAGATCAAAATCTCAGATGATACCAAGACGTATCAGGCAATACGTCTTGGTATCGGAGCCATCCAAGACAAATGTATCTACTTGGGTATCACCCGATACATATAATTTATGGTTTATATTGTATGCTGATACCGAAGATGATACCTGATATCCAAGACAATACGTCTTGGTCTTGGCACAGATGGATACTGAGACTGATACCAAGATTTTAGCCCTTGATCATATCAGCACCATCGCATTCTGGTAAATTTCTAGCATGCTCTTCTTGATATGAACCAGAACACTGGTCCCATTGCCAGCAAAAATGGTCTTCGTTAATTGAATGATATCACTATTATCATAATTGAATGATATCATAGCAATCATTTTTTGAGCGCAGATTTTTATTTTACCTGCAACCAGGTACCCTTGCTCGGAAATGATCAACCAAACTTATCTGCCGGACTCAGAATTGAACCTGTGCCAATCTGTGATGAGCAAAATTCTCCCCAACAATTTGTGGCGGTTCCGACACTACAGCCAGTTGATATTGAACAATATCAAGTTGAGCAGACTGCTGAACAAGTCCCAATTGAACCCACTCACCCGGAACAATCTCCAACCACATCCAGTGAAGATGAGCTGGGGCGACAAACCGAAGTTGCGACACAAAATCTGACACAGGCCCTACTTTCTTCGCAAGTCGAGCAATTATATCACCAAGGCTTCCAATCTGGAACACAATTTACATTTACAGGCTTAGATTTGGGTGGATCCCTTGTATCAGATTCACGAAACACAGAAGTTTTATCAGAATCAGGTGCCCGTGCTCCACAGACTTTTCCAGCAACTACCCGACTGCCCCAGGTGTTTCACCCTGACCCACTTCGAAACGAACTGGCGAGAATACGTGTGGCAGAGGATCATGCCATCAAGTTGAATGAAGATGAGGTTTGAGTTCTAGATTCCTTAAATGCTTTCATGAATCTGTTATCAATGTAACAAGGGCGCTCCACTCTTAAAGAATGAGTTGGTATAAGGTACCTGACCCTGGGCACTCGGAACAATCTCCCTCTAACGACCTTGGGAATTCAAAGTTATTGTTGAACGCTCAATCAGTCAACGGCCAATTAGTGTACTTTCACTGATTTGCATGCTCATAAACAAGTTGGCATTTCCAAGGCTTGACCATTTGATAAGGAGGTACAAGAACAACGTTTATTGATAGATTTTTGGTTCTCCACTAATAATTATAAATAACGTACTTTTCATGCACATAAAATTAAATGAATAGGCTTCAGTGCATATAAGTTGCAAGTTATATTTCAACTTAACTCGAGCTAATTAAAAAATTAAGAGAACAAGACGGTTTATATAAATGGTGTTCAATTAATTTTATCTGAAAAAGAAATTATGAAAAATCACGTAAAATAGTAATGTAAATCTAGAAATGCTAGGGGGAAAAGGAGAGAAAGGAGAGAGAGAGAGAGAGAGAGAGAGAGAGAGAGAGAGAGATAAATTATTCTTCCAATAAAACATTAACTATTTTCTCTTTAAATATTATCTGTGGGGTTTGATTCTGTATCTTCTTGATTAGACTTAGTGTACACAATCTGAGTGTCAGCGGCTGTACTCAGGTCAATCTCAAACCAGTTTAGGTGCCATATCAGTGAAGGGTCAAAAGTGAATTTTCACTGATTTGCATGCTTATAAATAGCAGTGCAGCTCACGAGGCTTGACCATTTGGACAAAAGGAGATTGCCATGGCACTCGGGTCGGGTACCTAATACCAGCTCTTCTTAATTACTGTGCCATATATTGAATATTTCTCTAATATAATTGTTGGATGTACCAAAGTATGTAGGCTCTTTCACTAACTGGCCTTGTTTGATGATTTATTCTTTCCTATTTCTATGGATAGAAATTGCGGCTAAAGTCAGAATGCGAGAAGGAGCTAGAGGAGGTACGCCGAAAGTACGACAATCTACTACAGGGTGCTGATGTGGCATTAGTACAAAAGAGAAAGACGCTTGAGGCGAATTACAACAAGGTTTTTCTGAATCACATGTTGGCGGAGTCATTCAAATTCAGATTTACCGATACCAAGGCAGGGTCATGGCCAGTGCAGCAAGGTATGGAACTTTGGAATAGGGTACCTCTGTCTGTGCCCACGCGTTCTCTGAATGCGCCCACATTCCACACCCCTTGAAAACCATTGATTGCTTCTGATCAAATGATGGAGATCATGTTTCACTATGATCTTCTATAAAATAGATTTTGAGATGATGGCACAGCGCACGTATCAGACGGTTAGTTTTTTATTCCATGTGTCACAGATTCCCAATAAATGGTCCTTGAATCATATGGCATACATCACACTCAAACATGAATTTAGGGCTATTTCTTGGGGATTTGTGACACATGGAATAAAAAACTAACCGTCTGATAGGTGCGCCATGATCTCAAGATCGAGGTGAAACACAACCTCCATCATCTGATCCGATGCAATAAATTGTTTTCAGGTCTGGGACATGGGCGGTTTCAGAGAATGCATGGGCACAAACAGAGGTACCCCTTGTTAACCATTTTTTTCTTGTTTATTGCACCTTGGGGTCTCAATGGGCCGGGACATGCCTTAAACGGGTTGTGATTATAATCGGGTATCTTGAAGCTAGCCCATAGATGGGCTGTTTACTAATTGGGTGGACAGGTCCAGCCCATTTATGAATCAGGCTTACCTTGGCCCACGTAGGGTCGGGCCAGGCTGGACCGTCCGTCAACTTCTGTATTAATCAACTCATTTGATGGAGTCGGGATGAGTTTGGGTTGGGCTTAAACGAGCTGATTTTTAATTGTACTTTTGGAACTAGCCCATACCCGGCCCACCTTACTGATCGGGCCGGGCCAGCCTATTTATACATCAGGCCTACCTAGCCCATACCCCACCCCCCTTATTGCACCACCAAAAAACTTGCCGTTGGACCCGGTACTAAGATCAGTTCACCTGATCAGAACAATCTCATTGCAGAGTCGGGGTCTGATTCTGATTATGCATAAGATTGGTTAGCTTTCTCATTAGCTTCATGGAGTGGAACTGAGAAGTTGAATGAGAGAGGCATGTTTTTGAACATTTGCTGAGTCAAGTTTGACTAATCTCCTTTCAGGGATGCCTGCTAGTGTTATGCATCAGTTTTCACAGCAATCTGGACAGCCAACAACTGCCCCAATGCCGGGGTGGGCCCCTGCTCCAGCCCCACCCTTGCAGGTAGTCCACCATTCCTCAGCACTTACCTCAAACTATCAACGGGCCCCAGCCCCACATCTCCGCCATACCATCAGACCCTTTGCTTCCACTTCGGGACCCCATCTCCCAACTCCGCCAAGCCAGCGGCCCCTTGATAATCCCATCACCACGTCAGCTATGCACCAATCAACAGCTTTTAGTCGAATCCGTCTCCCAGTTAGCTCGAGTGTTTCTCCGGTTTTTAATAACCCATCGCTTTCTGCTCTCGAACTGCTCATGGATGCTGAAGACCACCACCTACCACCCTTACCCGATGCATTTGATCCATCAGCACCAGGGGAGATTGGGCAGCCCCCCACAACGCTAGATCTCATATGTGTATCAGATGATGACTGATCTGTGACGATGGAACTGGTGAGAAGCTGTAGGTAACTATACTGAGCCACCATTGTATCATATTGTAGCATATTGCATATATAATGTTTTTTCTTTCTTTCTTTTCCTTTTCGCCACTGGTTGTTTGGGCCCATAATTTTGTCTCAACGGATACCCCCGCCATGTTTAAGGGGATACTGTTGACGGGTTAAACAGACTAGAACTGGCGACTTAATATTTTTTGTTGGGAATTCGCCAGAGGGTTTATAGCTTTAATCGTTTTGAATTCCCTTTAAAGTTTAAATCCGTCTTCTATGATGTACTCTTTTACAATGCTGAGTTCGCAGGCAGGCAAAGACAATTAAAGCCATACCCCTGACGTGAAGGGCAAACAAGTTGATTTTTTAATATATAGTTTTTTGTAAAACAGTAAGCGGGTCAAATATAACTCTTAAAGATCTTAATTTTTTTTTATAGATATAACCATCATTGAAAGTAATCAAGAACTTATAGTCAAAGCAGTCAAATAGTGCTATTTATAGTAAGTTTTCGGAGCATTAGTACCACATCTTAGACATGCAAGATTGGTCCTAAATCCAATACTAAAACACGTTTAATAACATTAAACTACTAATCAAGGCAAATGGAAATAACATTGAATGCAATAACAATTGAAAGAAAATTGGGAGCCAAACTTAAAAATTCATGAAGACATAGGTCAGGTCTGGGTCGGGCCTCTTCCAATGTGTATTGGGCCCGGATCAAATTTCAATTGGGGTCTAATCAGGTCAGCTCTTGGGTCGGGTTGAGCTCAACTCGACCCATTTGCACCCCCTACTAGACTGACTTGTGGCTCATGACCCAGAATGCTGGTGAACACCTCACCACTTCATTTTCAGCTACTCTGAATAACCTTTAAAACTACTTACTCTTCACATCCTGAGACTTCTAAGAGCTCAATTGGCGTCTGTCTCATACGGAAGTTCTAAAGCTGTTTTAAGGCTCCGTTTGCAACTCTTTTCAAAAGGACTTCTCATACTTAGAAGCAGTTTGGGGTTTCTTGACTAATATAGTGCTTTGTCAAGCTTTCCCCAACGCATCTTTGAGAAGTAGCATGGAGCCGCTTATCACACAACCATCCCTTTCAAAGTGCTTTTCGGAAACAGTTGCTAAACAAGGCCTAAGAGTGGCCCAGAGAGGCCTGGAGTCCCCCTTTAGAGCTGCCTAAGCCTGCCTAACCTAGCCACTAGCTAGGCAAGGGAGCTGCCTAATAGATTGACCTCTTTCAAGTTATCAAATCGGGTATCGGTCCATCTTGGACTAATACGCACTGACCGGTATGTATTGGTCTCGCTGATACTGCGTAGGCAATTTTTTGTTAAAACAAAAAAAAATTGGTATCAGTTAGTATTCGACCGATACCGAGGCAGTATGGGCCAATACCGATATGGCCCCAATACTGGTATTGGGTAGTATCAGTATCGGTTTGCTGAAAATTTGATATGTATTGCCGACGCATATCAGTATCCGATGCTTGATACCTTGCTTTCTTTCCTTCTGTCAGGGAGATAACATTCTTCTGGTCTATAAGTTTAGGATAGCTTTCATTCCATTTAAATTTCTCTAAATTTGATTTTCATATATTATAGCATAATTAAGGTAGGACACAATTTTTCTAAAAAATTAGCCTTGTTTTTGCCAAAGGGACTCTATTGGATAATAGGTACAGAAACACTAATAAGCTTGATGAGATGACGCATGCCAAGTGGTATCATTTGCCACACGAAATACAGATTAGCAGCGCAGTGCAGTGCAGCATCCACTCTAGTTGACTCTCTCTCTCTCTCTCTCACATCCTCGAGGCATGAGCAGGTCAGGTATCACTTCAGATGATCATGTGATTAGCTCATCCTAGGTATCCATAGTACGAAATTCATATTAATGATTATTTTAATAGTTTAATTAATCTACTCTGTGGGACCAGACTCTCCCAACCGTCATTTAAATACGAAAAATAATGTTTAAATGATCTTCCACCATTAATGTTTTAAGATGTGGTTACTCCACAGTCGAAGTGGTAAGAACATAAATTAAAATAGTAATGAGTCCAAAAACATTTTTTTTGTAAGATTTGAAACAACTGATTTCTGTGTAATCTAATTGCAACAATTGTTCTTACTTTTCAATGACTCAGATTAAAATGTTTCACATCAACTTATAGGCATGACTTTTGGCAGAGACATGTTACATTGGTAATTTTCCTCAGCAAAATTAATAGCTTGAGCACCATTTTCGTGTTTTAATGACGGTCAGGAACCATTATTCTATTTCAAAATTGCGCAAAAAAAATCTACCAAGTACATCTAGTGCCGGGGAACCGTGGAAAAGCATGGTCCACACATCCCCAGCCTTTAAGATTTGTGCAGACTTTGAGAGCACCCACAGATCTGTGCAACTCAAGACTGAGTAACTCACCACATACCAACTAAAAATTTAAAGCTGCATTTGAATGGAGAACCAAATGTGGATGAGAAAAACAGGTGGTTCAATCCTGATTAAGAATCATCACCACCATGATCAATGAGCTGTTCAGCGTTCAGGTGCGGGTTCGAATCGGAGAGCAGTCACTGTGTATAAAAGGCAAGAGGCTAGGTCTATATCCTGCTCACCCCTTACTAAAACACCAACACTGGGTAATGGCTGTTATTATCATCAGCGGCAGTAGCTCAATGACTAGTTAACAAGCATGAGGAGCTGTTTGCCTACGACATGAGATGTAGACTCGAATATGCAATCTTTGTCATAGGCCCAAATCGGACATAGGAGATTTCATCCTGTCGCAAGCTCGAACTTAGGCAAACATATTAACAAATTTTCTTTATTTTTTACGTTTTTCCTGCATGAGTCAGTTTTTTACAAAGTTCCTCTCAAATAATCTTTCAAGCCACCTCAAATATGTGTACAGAATTGAAAAAGCATACACCTACAACTTTGGGAACAAAAACAGTTTCTGACTCAACCCCCCCCCCCCCCCTTCTTCCCAAACCGATAAAAAAGTGAGTAAAAATTCCTCTAGAGCTCATCATTCATCCCTTTTCCATGTCACTTTCCACCTATTCACCACTTAGAATTTGGAAATGGCATTAAGAAAACAAACTCTACTCTATTTCATCCACCCATCCTTTGCTTTCAGCTGAAATTTCAGTTGTCACCTTATATATAAACAAAGGAGTCTGAATTTGCAGCAGTGAGATCTCTAGATTAATAGAAACAGATTAACAAAGAACCCCTGTGCAAATCGATGGCCATGATTCGGACGCAGTCCGAAATCTGCTTTCCAGTTATATCAAACAGTTAAAAGATGCACATACCCATCACGAGCTAGAATGTGAAAGTGGGGATGAGGGCATGGTAACCTTGCGGGATGACCCGGAAGATGTACCAGCACCTTCATGGGCCGCAATAGGCTTGTTCAAGAGGCGACGCTTGTAACGTTTTAGGACCGAGACCAAGTTCTCTTTTCCTTTAGGGAAGGCAACATCACCTGCCGCAGTCCCCGTTCGGCCTTTGCGGAGAGAGACTGCAATCTCAACATCTTTGATTATGTCAAGAAGCATGCTAGCGCTAGTGCATCTCCCCTTGCCCGGTTTTGAGGCAGTAGGCAAGACCCCGTTTGATGGGATGGAGCTTCTTGTATTATGTGTTGCTGGTATTTGAAGACAGAAACAAGGGGAAAAGGGCGACCGGGGCTTGGAAAATGCTGGTTCGAGGATTCCCTGTGCAGCATAACAGATTTCATATGATACTCATGTAGTGATGATTGAAAACAATAAATAAAGAAATTACTCATTTGGAAAACATGGGCTCTTATAAGGAAAATAATTTATGGATTTTAGTTGTGCACACACTAAAGGAGTGGCTTCAAGGGCAGAACTGAAACAGCTGTCTCAGAAGGATGCATGCACATTTTTTTTAGATGTACCTATGTATAAACTAAGAAAATTACTCGTGTCAGCCAAATACCAGCTCAACATTAAATAAAAATGATAGTTCTCATGCATCCATAAACATGTACGATAATGCTGACACCAGCTTTACCCTAGGAAACCCAATGCATTGATGCATCTGTAAAGATGTATGATGATTCTAATATGTATGTATGTTATCGTAATAATGATAGTTAATTTTAGTAAAAATGTTCAATACCAATACAAACAGTGTATATATATGTTCAATACCAATCCAAATAGTGTCTATATATATATATATATAGAGAGAGAGAGAGAGAGAGAGAGATTTTACAGTGTCATTGTGATTCTTTACGACGTGCACTTGATACTGTTCCATGACCCACCAAACAAAAAAGAATATCGAGGATAACCTAAGCAATACAATAGGATCTACTGAAACAGGATAATACAAGTATCTTAGAACTATCACGTACCAATATTGGTATTACATTAGATTGATTGGACATGATACGCTATAGACAGAAGAAAAAATAGATTAAGACTCTGCCCAAATAAATGTGTCGAAAAATGTAATGTGTACATGAATGTCCTCATACGCATAGGTAGCATGAAAGTAAAGAAAAAGGATCCTTGTATGCATCAACGGCACGAAACATCTGAAAAAAATCTATAATTCTTTTCTAGCAAATGAGTTTCTACTCTAGGGAATTGTAACTTGGTGATCAACAGGAGGCAGTGTTACCTAGACACGTGGAATGGGTGCCAAGTGTCAAGGTGTCATAGATGTTTGGCACGCCAATTTTTAAAAATTCCAATACGGCAGCAGTGCACGGCCTTAAGAAAGTAAATTTTAAAAAAAAAATAGAATGTATATACGAAAATTTAATGACGATACATAATATGTGTCATGAACCTAACTAAAAGTATACTATATTAGACATACAAATAAAAAACTTTATAAATAATTTTTTTTATAAAACGACGGTTCATTTTATCGTGTAACATTTTGATGCTATTATATCGTGTCGTGTTGAGGAAGTGTCCAAGTGCCACCAAGTACCAGCATGTGTCCAAGTGCCACCAAGTGTCAGCACGGTAAAAATCCCAAAAGCAGAAGTGACTAGGTAACACTGACAGGAGGTGATTCACGGAAATTATAGTATACTCGCACTAGCAAAATTGGAAGTCATACCCATAAACTTGTGAACATGCTCAACACTCAGGACCATCTGACAGATGGGCCTTAGCAGAGGATAAAGAGACAGCGTCAGTGGCTAACTTGGCCATGACTTAAACTGATTCAACAAGGATTTGACTCTTAACTGATTCATTGTAGAAATTCCTTCCAAACCAGACAAGTTAGTCGGATCTTATGTTTGACAGATTTTTATCAGCCTCCGATATGACTAGGCCGAGTCTTCCAAACATTGTTCATAGTCCAAAATTGAGGATCCTAAATATTCAATTATCTGCTACATATGGACTCTCAAAAAAGTTTCAAGCAACAGTCCATGAAAATTTTTATTAGCCAAACTGTTGAGATTATCAAATCCATGTGGTTTCTGAGATTATCAAAAAATTTATTAGCCAAACTCTTCGGTGGAGGAGATTGCTAGAGAATGGGAACAGCTTAGACCTCCGTAGTTCATGGCTGTGATTTTTGGCTGTGGTTGTGGGCTCCCCACAATTTCATCCCTTTTCTTTGATGTTGTACCCTATGTATTTTAGTTGTTTGCCTTTCTCTTTTCTCTCATTTTTTATTTTGTCGCTGAGCTCCTCGCTCTGTCCCTTTGATCCACTGTATCCTTCATTTTCTTATGGCATATAGCACATTTACCGATTAAAAAAATTTGTGGTTCTGAGGTTAAGGCCCACCCAGGTAGTGGCCCATCGATTGGGAAGTCAAGATCAATTAACAGCTCACTGGTTTGTGGGTAAAAGATGAGGCAAACTACTGGCTTGGGTAGCACTAACCAACTTACTTCCTCATTTTTTTTCTATCATCACTACAAGGCACACCCATCTTGCAGTCAGAAATGTACCATCATTCAATGAGTAAAAGTAGCAAGAACACTACGAAATATTTGTGCATAATTTTCTCAAATTTTTACCTGAAGGCGATTGAGAACGTAAGTATATTTTCCCCACAGCTCAGGCCGGCTTTCCATGAGTGACAACTCCAACACCCGGTGTATGCACCATACGCCGAAGCTCACAACTAGTCCCCCTTGCCAAATGCAGCCCTCTCCGCAATGAGGCACCATAGTTTTCCGATCAGATGACATGTAGTGTGAATCACCTGTTTGTAGCCGATTCAACTCTCTAGGTTCTGCTTCATAGAGGAACTTCTCCCTAGCAGCCACTCGATCGATAAGCTCCTCGTCTGAACCACCATTCTGTCTAAACAACCATTCTGAACCCTCCAACTTTAATAGTTTCATTATACAAAATCTGAATGATTGAAGCAACTTGACCTCTGAATCTTCCTGGAAATCTGGCACTCGTGGAGCTAAATTTGACTTGCCTGCGAATCCATCATTCCCGCCACTATGAGCTTTACCTGCCACACCGAATAACTGCTCAAAAGGTTGTCTTGCCCAAAGAGATTTTGTGTCTAAATTTGAACCCATCTGTAGGGATAAAGCATCTCTGTACCCCATGGAGGGAGAAAGCTCATCAAAAGCTAAAGGAACTCCCTCTCCTCTAGATGAAGTATTTAAATAAATTGATTGTTCATAGGCCATTCTGCCAACTGATGACCTGGGGCCAATTGGCACATTCCACTGAGAACTTCTTCCAGCCAAAGACACATTCGTATTAGAAACAGTAAGACCTGAAATGTCGGGCAAGCTATGGTACTTCTTGGGGTAAACAGAGGATGAGCCAACACTCTCACTCATTATAGACGAACAAGGATCGTAATAAGGTCTCTCAGCTTGCAAGCTGCTAATTCTCGACACAGTTGGATTTTGCATACTTGATGTGCGTGAAGCACCAAACCCATTTTGCACTCTAGTATAAGCCAGAGAATCTCTGAAATTTGGAACAAAAGATGTAGATTTAGGAGGCGAAACGCTCAAGAGATCAGAATTTATATCTGTTGCAATCCTACTGAGATATGATGCAAGTTGATAACCATGTATAGTGGCCGGTTGATAATCCCGGCCATCGGAAGACGGTGGCAGGCGCAAACTTGAATATCTCCTTTCACTGCCATCAAGCATAGAACTTTGTACATATTGATCCGATGATTGCATGTGAGAAGACCATGATGAGGGACCCATTTGATCTCCATAATAAGAATCTACAGAGCTCAGTGTCGTCCTCTGTGGTTTGGGAGAGTTGTAATCCCTCGAATTTGTGAGGAAAACGGATCCCCCCCTTTCCGATTCAGGGAGTAACTTAGTGGAAGAATCCATTCCTACCATGTCTGCTTTACTATAAGGTTTCAAATCTAATCCCAACAACACATCTATCCTTTTAGACTTTGCCTCTTGAGTTGCCTGCCCGTGGAAGTCGTACAGTTGTCCCCAAAATTCATCAAGAATGGCAGCTAACTGGCGTCTCGCAGCACGACCCAATCCACACAATCTAGAAAGGCTTCCGCTGCCGCTATTACCCCCATCTTCGCTTTTACCGCTTAGACTCCGAAAAGATCCCGGGCCGTCATTGGGCGAAGCAGTAGTAGTCATGGAAATTTCTCTCAATGACTCTTCTGGCTCCCAAACTTCCCCCTCATCATCATCCTTCTCTGTCTGCACCTCTCCCTCTACGATCGAAATCTTTCCAGCTGAGCTTTTGATTTCAGTTCTCTGTAAAGTACATAAACTATCAGCAGAAAGCTCATCCACTGTCGTTATAGGCGCCAGTTGAGCCGCATATGCTGAATCTTCTGGATGGGAAGAATCAGAAAACTTATCCACGGATACTGTAGCCACTGTACTATTATTAGTAGATTCATTCTCCTTGGAAACAGATTTTTCAGTCTCGTTACTTGAATCCAAACTTGATTCAGGCAAATCGAGATCAAACTCCACAAGTGGTATATCCGAACGACTCTCCACAAACTTCTCCAAGGTTATATTTTGTTCATCTAGAGGTTCCTCACCTCCAACATACCTAATCTTGTTTATATCATGTTCACTTCTATCTTCAGATGACTCAGGTAGACCCTTCGGTAAATCCCAGTCGCACATCTGTATATCTGATCCATCACTTGCCGACTTTAATGGTGTGGCTGCCAGCCAAAGCATCAAAAGTAGTGATACACAGGCAACGACAAGAACAACAATATACGAGAGAGTCATACTGCTTCCCATGTTCCCCGTCAAATTACTTATCCAATCGCTCTCGCCAAAAAACAGCTCTACAATAAAGATGATTTTTAAAGCAACCATCCCAAGAAAGGCGGATAGAGCTAAGATTTCAACGAATCGAGAAATTTTGAAGGTGCCCATGATTGATTCTGATGATGCCACCCGAAATAGAGGAATCACGGAAGATGGAAGCAGCATAGCAGATAGAACTTGAGAGAAAATGAGCAGTTGAAAGATCCCTTCATCCCCGAAACTCCATCCACAGAAGAGAACTGGAATGATGGCAAAAATTTTGATTGCTATGCGATGAACCCAAATCGGTGAGTCGATGCCAAAGAAATTATGCAAGACTACTTGCCCGCCAAGATTCCCAGTTAATGCTGTGATCTGACTAGAAAAAAAAAGGACCAGAAAAAAAGCAAACGGTGCTGTAGGACTCCTTAATATCTGCAAGAAAGAAGCACAAATAAGTGAGTCATTTACCAAATATGCTCCATCTAAGTTGTTTATTTTACATAATCATCTATTTCAGAAAGTTAATACAAGCTACTCGATGAAGGACGGATCAAACTGATATGAAATTAAAACCAATTGAGTGCAGATTTACAGAAAATGGGTCAACCATCAGTCATTGGAACAAACAAAACATTCCAATCATTAATAGATCAAACTCGAAGGAAAAATAATACAATAATGGGAATTAAGATATTCCTAATGAAATTATAAGACCTATGCATTTCAATGCAATAACTTTCCTTGTTCATTATTTCAGGAACTTCAGGTTACTGTTGGGATGCCTTCCAAATTTCATGGGGGTCCAGTGGAGAGATTAGACAGGAACCTTCCAATGTGGATAGGGAATTATTTTTCTTTAGGTAGTATTACTCATTAAACCCATTTTGGCTTCCCGTTTTATTACATGTCCATCTTCCAATACCAGGTGCAGTAGCAAACAAATTGGGAAAAAATCCAAAGAGATTCTCTTCGGGAAGGGACGCATGAAACCCAATAGTCAACATATGTTATGGAAGGTGGACCTCTCTAAATAGTGGTGGCAATGGAAGGACCAGCCTGTTAACTGGGCTGCCGCAGGCCGGATTCAGGCCAGTGTTCTGATCATTCAGGCCAAGATAACTTGGCCGACTTATTTATTGGGCTGGCCTCAGACTCAGTGTCTAGCCTGTCAGGCTGGCCTGATTATATTCTATATACAAAATCCACTGTACAAAATAACGATATATATATATATATATATATATATATATATATATATATAGTAATTATTCATACTCATAAATCGCGTGGTAGCCGAAGTATGCATTGGGTAAATGCTGCAGCCTTGATATTTGATGCAGCTACACCCTTGGCATAAAGGTTGGGTTAGCTAAGTCAACGAGGCGAGCACAGGCTCTGAAGAATTTCTTTGTACCTGCTCGAACATAAAATGGGCCAGATTTTTTGGTCCAATTAAAAATTGGACCATTTTAGTCCAAGCCCTTCTACTGCACCCTTTGCTCTAAATAAGGGGGTGGTCTTGGTATTGGAAGGTTAAGGGAAAAGAGTTCTCTATTAGGCAAATGGCTTTGGAGCTTTGGGTTTAAATTAAATATTTTATTTATTTATTTACTTATTTTGGTAGGCTAACAGGAAGTAAATATAAAATTAATGAAGTTACCATTTCATACAAGGACTCGATCGTTTACTTGGTAAGGCGGCTATGTATTCTAATCTTACAAACAATAGGTCGTGGGATCAAGCCTCCCTACCTCTAAGTTGGTTTTTATCCTAAAGAAAAAAAATCACCAAATTCGCCCAATCCCAGCGAATCAGACTGAATCGAATGGCGAACTAGTTTGCTTCAAACAAGTTTTCCATTCACCTGGTCCAAGAGCGAATTAAGTAACATAGGTGTGAGCTATGTTCAAATTGTATGTATGATGGTCCAAGCTAGAGAGGTGGTAATTAACGACCATTTGCAGAAAGCCTAAAATAAAGAAGAAATAAGAAGATTAGAAAGGGAAGAAAGGTTGCATGAGAGGCTACATTGTGGAATCTTAACGTTAATTCATTCATCTTTGTGTGTCTATAAATAGACTTTTGTTTACACATATAATGAAGATAAACACAATCCCAAAGAATCTTAATCTTAACAAACTTATCTTAAGATTTTAATCCTAATCTTAACGTCGGTTACGCATCACGTGTCTCTCTACATCCCTGTGGTTACTTGCTCTGATACCATGTAGAAAATCTAAAGTAAAGAAGAAATAAGAAGATTAGAAAGAGAAGAAAGGCTGCACGAGAGGCTACATTGTGGAAATTTTAACGTTCCTTCATTCATCTTTAGGTGTCTATAAATAGACTTTCGTTTACACATATAATGAAGATAAACACAATCCCAAATAATTATAATCTTAAGATCTTAATCCTAATCTTAACTTCGGTTATGCATATGCGTAACAACTCTAAAGATTCTCTATTACCATTATGTATGGTGAGAGGTTCGGTAATTTGGTTCATCACCTTTAAAAAAAATCTCCAGGATAATGAAAGTGTATGTTAGCATCTGCTAGTGAAGTCTATGCATCAAAAAATCAAGCGAAATTCCTATATAGTGGATTATGTGTAGGAATGGGAAGAGATGGCATATCACCTCTTTTTACATTGGATCTGGGAAGATTTCCAAGAATCAGCTTATCTCATACATATCCTCCCAACAACTGATAGCGTCTTCTCAAGAATCTACCACTCCATAAAGCTTGATGAAGAAACTCCAAAAAAAGGATCCGGGAAGATCCCCATGAATCAGCTTATCTCATACATATCCTCCCACCAATCAATAGTGTCTCCTCCCCAATCAAGCATCCCCTCCTCGTCCAGGCTAACCCACCTCAACACCCGATCTCTAGCAGCTCTGATGATAATATCCATAGTTCGACAAATTTTCTGGAACACTATCAGTTCTTTCAACCAAAGCGCCCAGAAAACTGCTAAAGAGTACACCCTTCCACAGAGATGAATTTATGGTTGGATGGTATTAGGGTCAGTGGTGAAGAAGAGAGAAGAGAAAGAGAAATAATGAGAAGACTTAGTGAGTTAAGGTTTCCTCACTAGCATTTATATTAAGTGAAAAAATATTATATAAACACCAACATATGATACTCACACACCCAACCGTGCTACATGCACACCAACTATACTAATGTACCCATTCTACTAACACCCCCTCAAGCTGGAGTCCATGCCCAACTTGACAACAACCTCTCATACAGTTCCTGGCCCAGCTGCCTTAGTTAGGATATCTGCAAGCTGCTAAAAAGAGGTAACATCAACAATTATCCCACACTTATTCCAGGACAAAGTGAATATTCACCTTGATATGCTCAGTTCTTTCATGAAGTAGAGAATCCGAGGTAATTTTGGAGAGGTATAACTTGATTCTCGTAGGTTGAATGCTAGGATTAGGGTAAGGAGAGTTCGGATTAGGGAGGTTGAAGGATGAAAGAATAAGAGAGAGAAAGAGGGAGAGAGAGAGAGAGAGATGACTTAGTTAGAGCAAGAGCCCCACTGGCCTTTATATCAACCCCAAACCTGAATGGAAAATATGCACTTATTACAACACACTCTAAATAGTGGACCTAACACGCCTCACCGCTATTTGTAACATTGCACTATTATATATATATATATATATATCCCAATACTCCCCTTCAAGCTGGTGCATAGATATCTATCATGTTCAGCTTGACAAGAACACTCTAAAGTTGTAAAGGACCAAGAGCCTTAGTAAAAATATCTGCTAACTAATCCGAAGAGGAAACTTTTGGTGTATCAGTGTTTCATTCGATGTCCAATAGTAAGTACAGTAGTGCTAAATCTCTTAAACCAAGCCCGTGGAGATTACTTCAACTCAAATCTAGGAAGGCATTTTTAACATCCAACTGATACAAGATCCAATGATGATGAGCAGTCAAAGTTCATGACCTGAACAGAAGTGAGCTTAGCCACGGAAGCAAATATGGCAGTAAAATCCAAGCATGGCATCTATGCGCTTAGAAAGGCCTAAGAGGAAGTATGGTTTTAGGAGATTTGAGACGAGATAAAATGATAGTCTCCATGGAGAAAACCAAGAAAAAATAAGAAAATGAAAGAAAAAATGCAGATGAGAGAATGTTGCCTTCTTTTTTATTAACACCCTAGATCCAACAAATTTTGATCCCACTCAATCACCCCATCTCACTCACAAAGCCCACCACAAATGATGGAATTTCATCTTTGCAATGTGTCAGTGATAGAGAATCTAGGAATATATAATCAAGTGTCTAAATTTTTTTAAACAGACAGACAAGTTTGTCACTGTTGAACACATAGGCAGGGTCCAAAACGAACATTTTTAAAATATGGAGTGTCCTTGTTACAAAGCTAAAAAAAAATTGCAGATAAGAGGTTACGAAAGAGGGAAAAAAAATTGCTATTACTGCATAACACAGTAGAAATGCTCCAACTAACCAAATAATGTAAAATAAACATGCACACAAGAAACCAAGCTATCAACATGGTTCAATCTCAGATATCCAATACTTTTGTCCATGACCCAGACTAGGATGACAAGTAGGAAAAATGGAAAAAATAAAATCTAATACACTATGTAAAATTATATAATCAGTATGAATTAATATTTTTATATGATAAAATTATTTTAAAAAGAGTGTAAATAAATGAGAGAAGATGAGGATGAGGATGATGATAATGGAAATCAGTTAGTTAGGGAAAAAACAGGGAAGAAACCAATTATGGCTGTCACAAATAACCTGAAATTGCAGTGTCCAAATGCCTGATCATAGTTACTAAGTGTCCCAACCCTCTTTCAACCCTCCCCCCCCCCCCAACACCCCACCCCCTCTCTCTCTCATTATAAAATAAAAAATATAAGTAAATAAAAAATAAAACGACATATAGATTTAGAAACGATTATAGGTACATATTCCTATCATAATTTACAAAACCACGAGCCATAGAAATGAAAAAGAACAAATCAGGCAACTCCCCATAAGTTTGCATTTGTAAAATCGCATGCCATTAATTTCTTTCAAACATATTACTCCTTTGAAATTTGACTTATCTCCGTTTCCCAAACTACAGTTCTAAAATATTGACTAAGTAGCCCGATATTTTCTCAAGTGGGAAAACAGATGAGGAAAAGTACGATGATATTGCTGCATACTCACTAGTAGCACAGCATAGAAGCATTTTTATAAATTCGACATTTACAATAGACAGTATTAATTTTCTTCACATGGAAACTCAATATTCCCATTTCTTGACAACTTAATATTTCCTGCATAAAATATTATTAGGAAAAAAAATTTCATAAAATTCAATCCAGAAATCAAGTCCTAACATCAATTTGGATCATGCCCCAATTAAATGAAAATAAATACCTTACAAAAGTTTGAACCGTTGTGGTAGAAAGTGGAATATAAGTTATCTCTTGTAAACCAGAAATATATCCAGTCAAATATTAAATGGGGTGTCTTTAATATGATTTCGTTAGTCAAAAGTTTAAACTTAAGTTTAACTTGCTACACTGATAACCCATCAAAAAGAAAATACAGAGCATAAGATCATAAAAAAATTCATCCATATACCCAAATGATTCAGAGCAAACTCAATTGTGCATGATTCAAATATGAGATCATTTAAATAACCTCGCAATGAAAGAAACAAACCTGGTCCATCAAAAGAAAAGCATCCTGCAAAGTAAGCACAACAAGGCCTCCACCATGGAAAATCGTTGCTGCAGAGTTCATCAACACATAATTCACCAGAAAGATGCCACTAAAAATAAACAAGATGGCAAAAAAATGTTCATGACATAGGGCACCCATGGAGACGTTTGGCAGCCTCTGCCATTGCTGCAGCACAAAAACAAAATATAAGCCAATTGAGACGCAAATTCTTTTTTTAAGTCGAGTACAACAGTGTGAAACAATAATGCACAGCATCAATAAAATAATATCACCATAAAAATCATTTCCAGAAACAAATTGCCAGTTTTAAAATGAAAATGGATGGTGTTTAGATTGAAGGGTCATGTGGCAGCTTCTGAATTTTTCTGTTAAAAAAGAGATGCAACATTGATGTGCATGGCACCAAAAATGACTCTGCAGCACTGAGAACCAGAACTAATTGACTATAAATTAAATCACTTTCCTTTCTCATTCTTATTCAGAGATGAAAATCCTCCAGAATATCTCGTAAATAAGAATATAAAGTGTTATATTGGAATTTACTGCTTTTATCAAATTTTGCACAGCATTACTAAATTTCAGATCATTCATGACAGCTTGAAAGGATAGGTCCCTAGAAAACTGTTGTCTAAAGTAGAGTAGAGCTGTAAATTCATGCTTCGCCTCTCTTGTTTTCAAATGACAAACATGGGATTGGTAGCAGATTGTGGACCTATGATGCCAGGATCATCAACAATGGCCTTGAAAGGATTGGTTCCAGGACAGAGCTCTCTAATAAAGACTAGAACTAGAAAGATACTTGTTTCCCTTGGCCTTAAATGAAGAACATCACCATGACTGATTCACAAAGGTGATTAAAAGCTCCAAGTTGATTTATAGGAAAAAAAAAAAAAAAACAAAGCTACAGGTCCATAAAGTAGAAATGTTAAAAGTGAAGGCAATGGAGCAGAGGAAATCATAGAACTATTAGTGGGTGAAAGAGGAAGTTTGGGAGGGTGATGATATGGCGTTGAAGAGGATGTAACTATGGGGAGGGTGAAGCATCTCGACGCCTTATTGATCTAAGAAGCGATTTGGGCAATGCATGCATCTCCTCATAGAAGATAGATCTCTCTTTACAGACGACATGTCTCTTCCATACTTTACTCGGAAAGAGAATAAGTCTCGTTGTACGGTATCTACTACCCTACGAAGAGTGTTTGGCTGCCCAGCTAGAAATTGTTCATCATCATAGTTGGCACGTGTCACTCTTGCGGGTTCAACCTCCATATTGATCTCTTCTTGATTGTCGTCTTCTGCAACCTCGGGAACTTCATCATCAAGATCCCTAATAGTTGTCGAACGATTTTCCTTGATCCTCAAAATTCGCTTTACATTTGTATTATTAAATTTTTGGGGTCTATTGGCAAGCAATCCAGATGATCCGGCATGAGGAACGACGATGTAGTTAACAATGGTTCATAGGGGAGTGCATCAACCTTAGTATGAGAGACTGCCTTAAATAAATTTTGGTTTCACCCACGTCACCATGTAGAGATCTTCTTGTCTGTGGTCTCTCACGTTTGAATAGAAGTATCAAATGGGATCAGGAATGACTTCTCCTTGAATGTTGAGGAAGGGGCGTCATTGACAGTTTCGATTAACAAAGTAATCGAGAAGGCCGAATTCTTGGAGTGTAAGAATAAGAATCTCTCGTTCCACGACAACGAATTTTTCTTCAAAGATATTGTGAAGTGAGTTTGTGCGTGAATGTCAGGGAAGAGATTATTGTTCAATCTCCCTGGACGATTTCTGAGAGAGGGGACCACATCAAATATAAAGATAAATTTGCCGAAAGAAGAAAATTCGGATGTGAAAAGAGTCCAAGTGATGGTGAATATATGGTGACCGGACGACTCGTTCAAGCTCATCGATCAACCAGTTGGACAGGCAATCCTAGCAGTCCAGTTTGCTTTCAGTTGGTCGTTCGATGATAAGCACAAGGTTCTGTCATGTGTAAAGCAGCCACTATTTCAGAATTATTTTGAATTGTTGCTAGCTCAAAGGGCAGTGTGAACAACTAAAGCCTTCAAATTTTCTCTTTTAACCCATTCTTCATTGGGTTTCAAATGAATGTTATTATTTCTTGCAGGGTTCTTTTTATTGACTCTGAATTGGTTGTCAATTTGAGGATTTCTATTTTTATGACGAACCTTGTTTAATCCTTGTTGAAGAGCATCTAGCATAGTTATTATGTTGTTGAGTTTTTCTTCAATACAATCAACTAATTATCAGAGTTCTTTTTGCGTTTAGTAGCCACTTTTTGGAATAGATCTCTTTTTCTGAAAAGACTAAATATTTATGTCCTTTACCACAACAGTGACATACATGGTCTTTTCGAAGTGGATTATGTTTTTCTTGGTCTACTTGAGTGGCTTTTAGCTTAGATGGATTTGGTTTGTCATTTGATATGACAATATTAGATTTGTTTTTGGCAGGTTGTGAATCATATCAAAGACCACTCATATCACCAACTCTTTTTCACATTCAAATTTTCTTTATCTCTTTCAGCAAATTTATCATCATATTTGATGGTGTCCGGCACTCACAGAAATCATCCAGAGAGATTAAACAACAATCTCTTCCCTTACATAAATGCGCAAACGCTTCCACAATATCTTCGAAGAAAAATCAGTTGGGGTGGAACGAGAGATTCTTGTTCCTACACTCCAAGAATTTGGCCTTCTCGATTTTGTTAATAGAAACCGTCAATGGCGCCCCCTCTCCAACATTGAAGGAGAAGTCTTTCCTGATCGCATCTAATACTTCTATTCGGACATGAGAGATCACAGAAAAGAAGATCTCTACATGGTGGCCTGGGTGAAATCAAAATTTATTGAAGTCACCCGTCAAATTATCTCACATCTCTCTTAAACCTCTCATGGAACTGTGGTCGGGCCTTGATCAAAAGGGCATAGAGGATCAGCTAAGTTTGGTGACAAAAAATTTTGTGCATCCAACCACGACTGAGGTATCACAATACAGCCTTTATAGTGTCTCCCTCCTTCGTAAGAAGTATCGCATTCTTCATCACATCTTATTTTGTACTCTTTTAAGTCTTACCTATATTAGGGAATAAACAGCAGGTATATTGGGATCAACTATATCTAACGTACCTGATTGTCATTGGCACTCAGTTCTGCCCTCCACTATTATTTTTCTAAATCTCTTGGAGAAGGCAGTGTCTAACACTAAAGTTGGCGCACTCCCTGCTGCTGCCATTGTTCGCTACATCGTCGTTCCCCATACAGGATCATATGGATTGCCTGCCAATAGACCCCTAAAATTGAATAATAGAAATATAAAGCGAATTCTAGGGATCAAAGAAAATCATCCGGCGACTATTAGGGATCTCGATGATGAAGTTCCCGAGACTGCAGTGGAGGACAATCAAGAAGAAATCAATATGAAGGTTGAACCCGCAAGAGAGACATATACCCACCAGGATGATGAACAATTTCTAGCTGAGCATCTAAACATTCTTCGCAGGGTAGTAGATACCCTACAAAGGGACTTTGTCTCTTTCCAAGCAAACTATGGAAAAGACATGTCTTATGTAAAGAGGGATTTATCTTCTATGAGGAGAGGCATGCATCGTTGTTGAGCACTGAAAAATACCATTTTTCACCCCTCAACCTAGCCTTTGATGGACCTTTGAGCATGTTAATAATGTATTTTAAGTGTGTTTTGTAGATAACAGCAAAATAAGAGTTTAACTGCTGCAATCCACCATTTCAAGCCAGGAAGAATGAATTTTAAAGTTAACTCTTAGAGCTGAGTGAAGAACACCTGTATGCACCATGGTGGTTCACACCATTGGGGCAGTTTGGCATGCTTTGGTGGGCCCTGGGAGTCCAACAGATGAAAAGGAGAAGGACCCAAGCAGAGAGGACTGTTGTAGTGGCCTGTGCACTGCAGCAGAAGAGCAAATATGAAGTCTCGCGAAGATCTTGCGTGGTTTAATTCACATAGAAGCTACCTCGCGCAGTCCTCGCGCGCTTTCTCGCAAGGCTGGAACCTGCAGCATAGGCCACTCACGCAGACCTCGCGCAGCTCAGTCAAGGAAAAGCTTCAGAAGGCCTCCTCGCGCAGTAGTCGCGAAGCTCCCGCGCAGATTGCAGCTTCAGAACTTTCCGTCGCCAAGCACTCGCACGGTCCTCACGCACTTCAAAGACAGAATCAAGGATCCTCGCGAGCTGCTTTGCAACTTTAGAAAAAGAACTCGCACAGATCCCGCGTGAATGTCTTCATCCTCGCGAGCTAAGAGCCTGAACCATTAAGGAACTCGTGCAGTCCATTCCATCCTCGCGAGAACTTGGCGAGCTGCATCCTAGCGAGCTGATTTATGCCCATTTGAACCTCGCGAGCCTACTTCAGCTGCGTGACATCCTAGCAACAGCCACGCGAGCTCTCTCCAGCAGCTAATCCAACCTCGCGAGGCTCGGGATCTTGACTTCCCATTCAATGCACAAGGGCATTGTGGGGATTTCACAGCTTCTAAGGCACAACTCCCTAGATGCCCAGCTGTCCCACACATCCCGAGGCAATCCAACGGTCACAGATTGGCCACAAAATCAACTCCAAAGCATCTTTCTTCAGATTGGCTACTTCAAATTAGGGTTTATGGATTGTATAAGTAGAACAGTTTGTTGTTTTGTAAAGGAGCCAAGATAGCATGTGTTCATTTAGGGTTTCAATCTAGAATAGCTGGATCAAAATTAGGTTTTCTTTTTCTAGGGTTTTGAGCCAAGCTCTTTTCCCTTTTATTTTCCATTTTCTTTTGCCTTAGCATAGCAGCAATGCTGGGCTAAGCTTCTTTGTAAGCAGCTAGGTTTAGTTTCAGGTTTGTAATGGGTTTTGTAAGCAGGCAGTGAGCTGTTTTGGGATTCTTTGCAATGGCTACTGCCTTGTTTGCTATCATTGTAAGTTTTTTTTAATCAATGAATTGTCATGCTGAATGTTCCATTAGATCTGTATTTTCTCTGTACTTTTTTCATAGATTTATAGATTTAATGCTCCCATGGCTATTTGAGCTTGTAGCCTTTCAGCCATGGTGACAGCAGCAGTTTTAATGTTCTGTCTTCAACCTTGTGAATAGGATAATCTATGGGGTGATTTGTGACCATTCCAGTGGACAGATCATAGCCCTAAGGTTGGTCTAAATCACAGGGTTGAGATGGATTCTTCCTCTCTGCACTTGAGTTTGTAGCCTTGTGAGAGATTGTTGCAGAGCCAGACTCTCTTCTATTTTACATTGCATTTTCAGTATCTAGATCTAGTATTGTGTAGAGATTGCAGATTTGTGAGTTGGATCATTGCAGGCCTTTTTGCAGCAATGACCAGCTGAGTCTAAAGTCCCATTCAGCCTTGGATTTTTCCACCTGATCTTCAAGGACTGTTTGCTCCTATGAATGCATGAGCTTGGAGCCTGACAAACATAGTGTCTGCAATGGGATTTCTGTTCTGGTTTAATCTATTGATTGAATGAAATCCCTGGGATATTTGTGGTCATTCCAGTGGACAAAATATAACTCTAAGATCAGTCCATACCTCTGGGTTAGTCTAGATTTTTCTACCTTGCATATGTGCTTGTAGCCATCTGAAGGACTGCTGCAGATCCATATCTTAATCTGAGCTACAGAACTGAGTTAACCACAGCTGCCTACTTCTCACCCTTTTTACTTATTTTACCACGCTCCATCATCCTTCTTTTTCCCCTTTCTTTAGCTTTAGTTTTATTTCTGTTTTTAGTGTAGCTTTGTCACACTTAAACACGCTCTCTTTAGAGTTGACAGATCTGTAGTCAGATCTGGAGATTTACTATGCCCTTTGAGGTTTAGATCAATACTCTCCGTGGGACAAACTCTTACTTCGTAAAACTTGCTATAACAGGCCCTGGATCTTGCAAGACTGTGTGTTTGGTTTTGTGCTTGTGTTCATCCATTTTTGGTTTCATTTTGTTTTTTTTTGTTTTTGCCATCATTTTATGTGATTCTTTATCATCAATTTTTATAATAACAAGCACACTCCGAGACAAACCAACAGTCGCCCAAATCGGTTCTTAGATCAACAAGGCGTCGATGATGCTTCAACCTCTCCATAGTTACATCCTCTTCAGCACCCTTTGAAGAACCATATTATCACCCTCCCAAACTTCTTCCTCCTTTGCCCACAAATAGTTATGTGATTATCTCTGCTCTATTGCATTCAGTTTTAGCATTTCTACTTTATGGAGCTGAGATTTTCTCTTAGCACTTCAGCTTATCATTGTAACAACACTTTTAAAGAATGAATCTCGACTCAGAAGTCACCTGAGTAGAGTCAACTCAGAAACTCATTCCGACTCGGGTTATTCAATACACACACACATATCAGTTGTGTAAAAGATTGGAGAAAAATAATCTCCATCGTCCGACTCAAAGCAATCAACGGTATTCAGCTACACTTAATAAGGGATATTCAGCAATTGGTGGAGGGTTGGTAGCAGTCCCTTAAAAAAATGGGAGTGAATCAAACCAAAATTAAAGCCCTCATGCTTGAGCTTCAAAAAAAAAAACCCACAGTGATTCATTGTGAATCACTGTGAATCGCAAACCACATTGATTCATGGTGATTTTTAACCGTGAATCAAAAGAAAAAAGGAAAGGTTTAGGGATTTTAACCCAAAGCCCGATATTTTTAAGCCAAATAAGAATAAATATATTTAAATTTTTATTTTTTTTTATCGGTAATGCACAAAATATATTGAAAGCTAGTAAGATGTTGAAAGGACCAATACAAAGACACCACAACCAAAAAAGAGAAGCAAAAACCAAAAATACAGAGGGACTCCCAGAGCAACGAGGCCACAGCAGCCAAAGCAAAAGCATCTCTCCTAACCCGAATCCCATGGAGGAGTTTCACCCCTAACATCGACACAACCTCTTGCACCCCATAACCACATTAGGCCTCTAATAGACTTAAGAATCATCCCCACTGGCCGGCGCTTGCGCTCAAAGATTCGCACATTTCTTTCAAGCCAAATACTCCAAGTAACCGCAAAGAAGCTAGTCTTCCAGTAGTCTCGTAGCTGCCCTTCCAAACTGACAGAAGACCACATCAGAAATTGGTGGTAGGGCGATGATGGAGTCACCCATAGCATATCAAAAGATTGTAGGATGGCACTCCAAATCTTGCGGGCCACCCAGCAGTGTAGGAAGAGGTGCACGGCCGACTCTTCCTCATGCAAATTGGTTGGGCATGATCTTCTCTCACCGAAGAAGTTGGTCAATCATAAGAATTTTTCCTTTGAAGAGCGTCCACGCAAAGAATTTGACCTTGGGAGAGATGGCTTCCTTCCACAGCCCCACCCCTTGGAACTTGATCAAATGGCGACTCGAGAGCATCCTGAAGTTCTACTTGACGCTGAAACAGTTGTTTTTACTGGGGGTTCAGACCTGGTCATCCAAATGGTGAGGATTCCGGAGCAGCTCGTAGAGGGAAGACAGTAGCCTAGAGTAAGAAGCCACCTCATCTCCTTTAAGGAGTCTGCAAGTGGTAAATATCCCACAGCCTACCCCCTTGCGACTTCGAGAAAAAATCAGCAATCACACCCAGCGGGTTCCTGGATATGACAAAAATGTCTGGGAAGGATTTGAGAAGACCACACTCCACCCAAGTGTCCTAAAATCAAATCCGGGTACCACTGCCCCAACTGTATCGAAACCACCTGGCATAAAGATTCCAAGTACCACAAATGCCTTTCCACCACGCTGAAGTGCCCCTGTGAGATGCCACGCTAATGCCCCAATTGTCGTGCGATTGACCATACTTTTCAGCCAACACTACACGCCAAAGGTTGTTCCTTTCACCATCCAATCCAGCCCACCAGTTCCAAAGCGCAATATTTGTCCACCGCAAACTGCGGATGCCGAGACCGCCGCAACAAATCGGGAATTGGCATGTGTCCTAGTTCACCAGATGATAACGCCTATCAAGGCCCGATCCCTCCCATAAGAAATCCCTTTGGATTTGTTCGAGCCGAAGGATAATGTTGATCGGGCATTTGAACATAGACATGTAGAAGATGGGTAGACTAGACAGTACGAATTTCACCAGCATAAGGCGACCCCCACTGCTGAGGAATTTGCCTTTCCACGACGACAACCTCTGCTCAAATTTCAGAATTACCGGATCCCATCTTCTAGCAGATGGTTGCCCGAGCCCGAGAGGCAAGCCCAAATATTTTATCGAGAGCTTCTCCACCGCGCAGTTCACCGTCTCAGCTAATTCTGCCAACAATTGATCGGTGACTCCAATTCCCATAACTGTGGACTTGTGTAAATTAATCCGCTGTCCCGAAACTGCCTCGTAAACTGTTAGGATCTCCGTCAAAGACCTGAATTCCTCAACGTCTGCTTTCCCGAATAGGACGGTATCATCAACATATTGGAGCTATGGGATAAAGCAGCCCCACGAAGTGCGAACCCACCTGGATTCCCATGATGTATTGAAACTGTCTGGCGCGCGCAATGAGACCAGTGAGGGCTTCGCCTACCATGTTAAATAAGAAGGGGGAAAGCGAGTCTCCCTGACGAATCCCTCTGGTACTCTTGAAGTATCTCGCAGGTGTCCCATTAATCAAAACAGAGTACCAAGCCGAGGAGTAGCAGGCCCTCATCCACCCCCTCCACGTACTCCCGAACCCAAGTCTACTTAGAATGTAGGCTAAACAGTCCCAACTTACTCTATCATAACTCAGAAGCTTTTTCCATGTCCACCTTCCAAAGGGCAGTGGGCTAGCGATGGGGATGGGCTGGGTGTATTACCTCATGAGCCACTACCACGAGGTCCACCAATTGTGTCCCATAAACATAAGCTTCCTGGTTTACCGAAATGATCATGTCCATTAATGGTTTGATTCTGTTGGCCAGAACCTTCGAGATGATCTTGTACAAATAGTTGAGGAGGCAAATCAGACGGATATTCGAGAGGTCTTCCGCCCCATCTCTCTTTGGAATGAGAGTAATAAATGTGGAGTTTAGGCTTCGCCCAATGAAGTTGTTGGCATGGAACTCGTGAAGGACTTCCATGAGATCGGATTTAAGAATCGGCCAAAATATTCGGTAAAATTGCGGTAAAATTCCAACGTGAAGTCGTTGGGCCACGGGGATTTGTTTTTACCTCCGAACTTGATGGCTCGCCACACCTCATCCTCCGTGAATGACATCTCAACATCAGCACTCTCAACCTCTGAGATGGATTGAAACACAAGCCCATCCAACCCTGGACGAGCGAGACCCTTGTCAAAGTACAGGCTTGTGTAGTAGTTGATGACCTGTGACCTTATCTGCTCATGATCAGAGTAAGCAACACCCCCAACGATAATCTTACCCAAGTGGTTGATCTTGTTGCGAGCATTGGCGACTGCATGGAAGAACTTGGTGTTATTATCTCCCTCTTTGAGCCACCACACCTTCGCTTTTTGCCTCCAGCACACTTCCTCAACCAAACACTTGTCATTGAATTCTGATTTCTTTAACAGCCTCTCCTCTCTTTCCTAATCTGACAAGTCCCGATGCTCCTCTAGATCGTCACTCTCTTTTAGTCAAATAAGCAAAGCCTCTTTTGCGACATGAACCAGCCCATACACCTCTCGATTCCATGTCTTAATGTGCCCCTTGAACCGATGAAATTTTGATACAAATCTGAAAGCAGCCGTCCCCGCAGTGGTGGGCTTGCTCCACCAAGTAGTAACCGCCGCTTGAAATTGATCGTCAAGCAGCCACATATTTTCGAATCGGAAAGGGAAGGCCCCTTCCCCGTGAAACACAACTAAGCAGCAAAGGTCGGTGATCAGAAACAGCCCTGGCCAGCCCCTCTAGTTTGGCAACCGGAAATATGTCCATCCATTCTGACGAACAGAGAAATCTATTAAGTCGACTTAAAGAGGGACGCTCCTGAAGGTTGGACCAAGCGAATCTTGACCCCGCCAGAGGGATCAATCACCTCCCAATCCGAGATAAAGGAGTTGAATGCGCACATCATTGCAAGGTCCGACGGCCCACCATGCTTCTCATGGGCCCATCTGATAGCGTTGAAATCTCCATCCAAGCAAATAGGATAATCCCATCTCGCTGCCAGAGTAGTAAACTCAAACCAGAAGTCGCCACAGTATCTATTATTTGACAGCCCATAGATACCCGAAAACAACCAAATTTTACCAGTGTCCTTATTGCGAGGAACCACGGAGGTCGAATAGTGCCCCACCTCTTCATCAATTTTGTCGAACATTAAGGTGTTCCATGCTACCAAGATACCTCCCGAGGCTCCAGCGGAGTCCACCCCAACCCATCCCCAGCAATTTCCGCCAAGCACAGACGCCACTTTGAACCTATCGCAGCAGCCCCACTTAGTTTCTTGAAGTGTAACGACGGCCGGATTGATCATAGCGATCACCCGCTTCACACCAGCACGCTTGGACCAATCGCAGATACCCCTGACATTCCACAAAAGCATCTTCATAAAGAGACGACGAGAAGCTCGCCTAAGGAAGGAAACTGCGGTTTAAGAACCCCCTGCTCCCCACCCATCAGACATCCCCCACTGTAACCGAGCGAGCTCCCGAGACTTGCCCCACCGGTTCTTCTCGGCATTGGGTGATCAGCATACAAGAATTGAGCTGAAACCCTCCCTGAGGGCTTCATCCGAACCCATGAAGGTCATTCCTAGGTCACGACCCACGCGAATTAGGCGATCAACTTCATCCGAATCCCCATCTGAAGTAGAGCTAGTCGAGGTCCCCATCTGCAGTAGAGCTAGTCAAACTTTCTTATTCTTCTTCGCAAGGCCTCACAAGGGTTTTTCGCACCAAGAAGTTAGGGTCTCGAGAGATTAGTGGTCAATAGAGTTAGGTTGTCGTTAGGGTCAATACTTATAGAAAATTGGCTTTTTACTAAAAAGCCCTTTGAGAAAACCAAAAAAAAAATCGCTTATCTTTAAAGAAACTTCAGTATGAGTCGACTCGTCGAGCCGACAAACTCAATTGAGTTTCCGGGCTGACTCGGCAAGTGGACCGAGTGTTTAGGTGGTTCGAGTGTATCGACGAGTCGACTCGAAATATGGTTGAGCCGAGTCAACTCGCCCGAGTTCCGAGTGAACTCGTCGAGTTTTACTACACTGATTAACAGTGCCATATCTTTTACGTGGGTTTGTTTATGTTTTGTCACATTCATTACAAAAAAGGGGAGAGAGAAGAAAAGAGAGAGAGGACTAATATTTTCAATCAAGTTCTACAAGGGAATTTTTTTTTTGTAGGGCCGTTTGGTGCACTTGGCCTTAGATTTAGGGGAAGTTGAGTCCAATGTACTTTAATTTTTGCATCTTTGCATTGCATATAGAATGAATATATTAGGACTATAATAAAAAAAATGTAATCTTTTCTTTTGAGTCCCTTGTAAATACAGTTTTTGTTATAGTATGCGACAAAGGGGGAGATTGTCAAGAATTTTGTTGTCACGGCCATACTAAAATCAGTGTAACTCCCACAAAGCGTGTGACCAAGTGAATAAGCACAGAAAAGTCAAAGGAACAAAATAATTCGATAGTAGGAAGGTTGCCCACGCGTCTATAATTTAATCACAATCAAGCTGTGAATTTCACGAATTTCTACACCTTAGAAATCCATGAACTGGTCAAACCGGCTGACTTATCATCAAGCGGCCGACTGGTTGATCAGTCGACCACTTGAGGAGCAGTCGGTTGGTTAAAGAAGAATTTCAAAATTTTTGAATAACTTTTTTTAAAGCTTTATATGGTTTAAAAGTCCTACTTATTTTAAAGCCCTTACTAAACCTTTTATATAAACATTAGTTTTGAAGCTATTCATCAACATCTTCCAAATTACAACCTTCTAAATTTCAGAAGAGAAGAACCCATCCTCAGGTTTTGCCTTTTTGAACCTTTGGTTTTGGAAAATCGGTTTTGAGATCAAAAAGCCTTTTTACCCAATTCTTAATTGATTTTGCAATACTTGAGGACTCAAGTATCCGGTTGCCAGTTGATTTGAGCGTTGATCACCGTGGGTAATATCGTCGATTGTTTGGAAGCAAATCAGGAGCACTCTGAAGGGACGGATCTGGGATTTGTTGGTAGGCGTAACGGTTTGATAGGACTGTTGTCGTGGGGTGCATCAGTGTGATAGGTCTACATATCATTCAGTACTTTTGTAAGTCGTTGTTAACTTTCTTAGTAGATTTGCTTCTCTAGACGAGGTCCCGTTGATGTTCCTTGTTAGGCTTTTACCATGTTAAAAATTTTGTACCTTGGGCAGGTGCGAAGGTTGAGGGGGATAGTGGAGAGTACTGGAGCGCATCCTTGTTAGCTGTTTTTTGGTGTTTATGATGCAAAAGGAATGCCAGGATCTTCGAGAATAAGAGTAAACCTGTGGGGATGGTTGTTAAAGCGGTCACGGACTTGGTGAGTTTTTGGGTGTCGAGAGGTAGGGTTGGCGAGAGCCGCACTGCCTTCTCGTGGGATCTAGGTTGAGGGTGGTCCCGGACTTGGTGAAGTTTTGGGTGTCAAGAGGTAGGGTTGGCAGGAGTCGCACTGCCTTCTCGTGGGATCCGGGTTGAGCGCAGCCCGCGTTGGCTGTGGTGTGTGTCGATGTTGTATTTTTGGGTTTTCTCTCTTTTGCTTTTTCCGGTTTTGATTTCTGCATACCGGGGTTGTATTGTCTTTCAGCGTCTTGTTGTCTTTAATATAATCTCCATTACCGATCAAAAAAAAAAAAATTCTTGTACCTTATGTGATTGCGATTATTTTATACTTTGTGGTTGTTTGATTAATTAAATAAATAATAGGCAACCCCCCCCCTTAGGTTAATCGGTGTTTTCTAAGACAATAGCGATTTTCCAAAGAGAAAAGAAAACAAAAAGGAGGACAAAATACATTAGGGGAAGATCACATTATATGTAATATTTGCAAATCTAAGCTTTTCAAATCCATTTTCTTTGTGTTTGAGCATCTTGATGCTTGCTATTCTAGGTAAGCATCTATAAAATGGGAAGGAATTGACTAAAACACAAAACTTAAAAAGTAATATCTACAAAAAAATTGAAAGTGTAATTGTCAAAGAATCAATACATTAAAATGTGAAATATGAAAATTAAAACTGAACGCAAAAGGGAAAAATTAGCAGGAAAAGACAGTATCAAGCAACCTGTACAATAGAAGAGTGGAAGTAAAAATTATGAGGCATGATATTTGCACCAAGTAGACCCATGAGTAAGTATGCACTTTCCCCTCTCAACCTTGGCAGTGTCCCATTAATGACAAGTGGGATTTCTGGTTGACTGAGGAGTACTCCAAATACATAAAAAAGCAATGTAAAGCCTGCAACACTTAATAACAACACTTCTGGCTTGCGTCTTTCCTGAAAACAAGTAAAACCACAAGTAATAACCATTAGAGCATGAGTACTAACTAAGATTGCATATCAGTAGCAAATATAGAAGAGCATATAAACAACTAAGCTTACCAAGAAGGTGATAAGAAGTGGAAATAGAACGACATCAATTGCAGTAAAAAGGACACAGGTAATTAGGTCTAACCCCAACAGAATGTTAAGTCCATGTGCTATGCCTATAATCTGGCATGGTCAATGAAAATGTATGTTAGAGCTAATCAAACTTTCAAGAGACTAGTTATTATTTCTAGTTTCCATTTAGGATAAAGAAAGTAGATACATGACCGCTAACTTAGATAAAGCAGAAAAATACCATAGTCAGTTCCAAAACCAACACAGAAACCTCCGCCTGAAGTCCCAACAATATGCACGTGGATTTCCCGTACTCCGCACTGCAAATCTTTTGCACCGACAGAACAGAAAATACAATAGGTTAAGTAAATTGATATAGAACACGAAAAAGAGATAGTGCACAGAAAGTGGAAACATTATTAAATGGCACGTTAGCATCTACAAGAAACAAATTTTATAATCGACTTTGGAACTTCGAATGAGAGCAATGTAATTATCCATCATGATGATCCATAGCGAAGTATAAACGTTACCAATACTTTCCATGTTCTTAAATGTTGCCAGAATAGAAGTAAAGCGCCATTTGTATGCGCATGTAAACCAAATTATGACAATTTCTATGAAGGATTAACGGGCTATCACTGAATTCAATAGGTTAAATATAGTGACGTTGATGTCTCAGCGTCAGAAGCTGCTCTGATATCCGTAAACCTCAGTGTCTGACATGTAATACCTTATAAAATGATTTTTTTTTCCATATGAACAAGCCGGTGATGGGAGTCAGTCTCTTTCATGAAACATTGTAAATTCTAGACAGAAAATTAAGCAAACAGAGCGCTAATAATTATGAAATGAAGAAGGAATCACCTGTGCAAGATTCTTTCCTGTGACCACGCCAATTCGAGCAGCAAGGTACTGACAGAGAATACCTGTGCAATTGAAAACGAGTACCAGTAAAAGCAGATCAAATCCAAAACGAGCACCTCCCTCAACAGCTGTGGCCCACTTCCCAGGATCAACATATCCCATAGAAAGGAGAAGTGCAGGTCCAAGAGATGGAAATAGCCGAGGCATTATACCCGACATCGGGGTAACATTGGAGGTCTTAGTTTCCATTTCTCAATTAGTTTCAACCTTAAAGCAAATTTGGTAAACACTACTACAAGTGGTACTTGAATAGACACCTCGAGTTAATCGAAGCCTCTTCTAACAAATTTCAAGTTCAGTAAATTGCAAGGTCTCGTGTAATAATGTTGACCACACAATTACAACCCTTTTGGTGATGTAATCTTTCTACAAGTCAATACTGAGAGTTTCTTACTTCCATAGATAACCCTCTTTAATCGTCTCCATGGTCAAGCCAGAAACATTTCTAACAGAAACATAAGCAAACCACATCTTCCATGACCATGTAGCATACTTGCAAAATTCAGCTTCTCACTAGAAACAATTTTGTTACTGTGACAAAGTTTTCCTCCAAGTCATCGGCAGGCTATTGAACAGCTCAGTTATTACCACTACATAAATCTAATCTGATGAACTGACATCTAAGAGATTTTTTCCCTTTTTCTTTGATCGCAAGTGGGTGCAAACCGAAGGATATAAAGACCGCAGTTGGTCTAAGAAGACGCAAGGCTTCTATCAGTTAAATGCTTAGATTACAGAAAGCAGTTTCTTCTGTTTGACTTGATAATAAGACCCCAAGCATCCGTTGAGATAACCCATGTAACAGAGACACCCAACCAAGTCTGTCAGCAACAATCATATTTTGCAATAGAATCACCTGTAGAACAGAATCACAGTTATCAAAAGGCAGATGGAAAGGCACCATAAACTTCAATTACAAAAATCAAAAGAATGAATATTGTAGATGTTAGAGAATAACAGACTGAGGTGCAGGCATCACCGCATCACATTATACAAGATTATTTAAGAGAACCAATGTTCTTTCCAACATCAGTTGTGGTTTTAGTAGTTTATGCAATATTAATCCACTTCACGCATGATCATGTTGGTTGATCATGTATACATGGGTGCAAGGTATCAAGTGTCGGCCAATCCAATACGTATCAGCAATAATTTGGCCTGGCCGATACCGATACCCCTACCTGTATCAGCTATGTCGGAATTGTCATGTATACTTGGGTGCAAGGTATCATGGTTCTCGCCAAGACTCTATACTTCGTGTTTATCACATCTGTTTTAAAAATAATTTTTTTTTTTTTTTTTAACTTCAAAAATTACCTATAATGTGACTGTCAATTAGTTGATCAAATATGACTCTTCATAGTTCACTGTTTTAATTGATATGTACATCTGAATTTAATCAGTGGATAATCCTAAGTTTCCATGCATGTAAAAAAACATTTGAGCTTATATAAACTTATCGTTTTCCAAGAAAAAATGTTTTTAATCAAAACCACTTCTTCATGTATAACCCATTTATTCTAGAACAAGGATAATAGCAATGAATCCCAGATTCACAATCGAGCTTTGTGTATAGGGTAGATAAATGATGGAATGAGATTGATATCACCAATTCACTGTAATATAGTAATGCCCAATGGTACCTGATTTGTTGGTTCGCTCGGTTCAGATACGGATTCATAATTTGCGATTCACTACATCTGAGCGAACCCTGTTCGCTAGGGGTAGGATGGGTATTGAATAAAAATTAAAAAAATACTTTAACGAATTTTAAATTTAATAACATATAAATTTTAGAGTCAAAATATTTAAAACATATGTACAAATGATTCAGACATTATAATGATGGGCCGCTGGTCAGTTGTGTGACGTTCAAATGTAGAAGGCAGGGATCAAATCCTCTCAGCCACCTTTTTCCCATGAAGAAGAAAAAATTATGTTGGCCGGTTCGTCCAGAACTGCAGCAAACCGGCGCATCAAACCGGTTTGCGATTCGCTAGGTGATGTAATGAATTAGGTAACTCTGGTCATGCCCATAGCTCCCAAAGATAAATAGTGCCACATGTACACAGTCATATTGGAGTAGGCTTCTGTACATAACGATATAGACACGGTGTCCAAGCAACTAAACTTAAATTAGCATCATGCCATTAATTCACTCATGTATAAACATCTCAAATGCCCTATCTTACATGTAAAAAAAACCCAAAAATACCGGAAATTCGTCAAAATCAAGGTCAAAATCAATACGAAGATCAACTGCGAACACTGATCGTAAGTAGTATAATTCAACAACCAAATGCATCCTCCCAGAACTCATATCCATACATATAATATCATTTGCCAATCACAAATTGCAATAGGAAGATCCATCTGAAATCGCAGATTCATGGCCAACATTCATGTATTAGTTATGGTCAAACATCTTGATACCCATATAGCAGCTACACAAGCTGCGAAATAATATCATATGCGTCTTCCTAATGGAGGACTTCATGCGAAACTCAAATCCGCCATCAGGATTCAAAAGTTTCACTTAACAATTCTCATTCAGTAAGATACCACACAAGATCCCAATCTCCAATCAAACCGCTATCATCGATCTCAAGCAAGTAAGAAACCACTACAGTTGATCGAAAACAGTACAATCAACTCTTTCGAATACATCAAACTCAAATCGATCAGAATTAACCCCCACACCACCCTCTCCCCCCCCCCCCCACACAAAAAAAAAAAGAAAAAAAAAATCCATACATCATATCCACAAAACCCTAATCTTAGGATCTTCAAATTTTCCAGATTAGAAAATAAAAAATCATAATTCTAGAAAAAAAAAACCTCAAAACCCTAGATACAACTAAAATATCAGGAAAAAACACAAAAGCAGCTGAGATAACCATTCACACAGATCTAATTCACTTCTTTATTCGATTTTAAACTAGAAATTTAGAGAAGAACAAAAAGGAAATTGAGGTTACAATATGGGAAACAGTATTTATTTCTACCTTTTGAACATCGAAATTCGTGCAGTTAGTTCTCTTCAGCTTTCTTTTCTACTGAAAGAGTAGAAAGAAGTAGCAGACATTAAAGGAGAGAAGAAGATTCTAGAGAGAGAAACAAGAGAGAGAAAGTCTGACGATAGAGAGAGAGAGAGAGAGACCAGATGACGGAGAGAGAAAGAAGCGGTAATGTAGGCACAGCCGCACAGAAGACAGTTTAACGTTTTCCCAATATTTTTTTTATACAGTAGAAAGGTTTTTTTCTTCTTTCTCTCTCATCCGTCCCTTTCGTGTATCTAGTCCCGACAGCGAAACTATAATCTAATACATTTCGGGGGCTCTCGCTAACTTGATGTGATATGACCAGAATGACCTCCATTTTAAGATTATTACATGTCTATCTTACCACTAAAACTTTGAGGTCGGCTAGTAGTATAACCGCCGTTAAACTTATTATTACATGGGTTTGGGTACCTCTATTCGCACCCACCTAATCTCTAATAGCTTCAAAGTAGAAACATCATTCATTGCTTTAAATCATACCATGAGAATTATTTTTTGTTAAGGGATGTTGAGATCAAACCATAGGTGATAAATTTTTTGATTCCACAATGAACACATCTTGAAAAAAGTGACCTAAAAATTAGGCTGCACATAGTGTGTTATAATGTGATGTTTGGATCACTTTTGGAGAGAGTGTTAGATGATATTTCAATTATCTCAAGATTCATTGTGTGAAATATTGGAATGAAAATTAACTTCCATTCGTTCAAAGCAGTTAATTGATTTCAATTTTAGTGCGCTTTAGAAATTCATGGTTGCAAATAGAATATCAGTCCATCATCGATAACTTCCATCAACTTTGAAGCCACGTCATGCACATGTTTAATCAATCCAAATTATTCAACTATCAGTCCATCATCGATAAATTCAACCGTTAAAAAAATGAACAATCGTTTATTTTAGAATATATAAATGAAATGATTCAAAATTTTCAATAAGTGTGATTTTTGAGTCCAAGTAGCCGAATAAGTGAACAGTAATGAGAAATTATTTTAAAGGCTATCATAGTCATTATTTCTTTATCTTTTTGTCCTTCAATTATTAATCGTATGCTCCCTCCAATGTGAGAGAGTAGGTCGTGGGTTCGATACGCGTCTTCCACGTTATTTCCTACTCATGCTTTTATAAGAGGGTTTTGTTAGTTAACTCTGACCACTATAGTTGGTATTCTCTCACGCTACTCTGAAATTGTCGTGTATATGCATGCATGCTCCTCAGTTCTGAAGATTGTCTAAGCCGAATCGCCGTATTAAAAAAAAAAAAAAAAACTTGTAAATCCTATCCAATCTTGGCGATAGTTAGAAGGAATAATGGCAAATAATCACCTTTTTAGATACTCTATATGGTGACAGGTGTTTTTCTAAGTCTTATCAGTAATTTTATACAGTGAATTGAAGTTCTCAAAAATCACACTCCCTGATAAATATGAATCATCTGGAGTGTAATTCATATCTTTATGGCTATAATAAATAAAATTAAAGTGCACCAATTAGATAATTCAGTTCTTCTAATTATTATTTTTTAATAGACGCATATCAAGATGGTAAGCTAGTTGGACCGACTTTAATCGATTAAACATGTGCATACGCGGCCAAAAGTAGATTGTTGTCATGGCATAGCCATTTTTCCTTTATGATTTTACCTTGAATTGTTAGTTACAAATAGGTTTGAGGTAACCCTCAGTATCTGTAACTAGATTTTTTCATTTGAAAATTATTGATTAATTAGTGTTGGAGATTATTTTTCAGCCCAATCTTCCACAAAATAAATAAATGTTTATTCTACTTAAAAGGTGACCTAAGAAATTTCGATTTTTTGTGAACTGATACTGAACTAAATTTTTTATTTATGTTTCGTTTTGATTAATTAAACTTTTTTTTTATTAGTAATAATTAACCGAACTTCCACCCCTAATTTTAAGCGTGTGAGTTCCACTCACTTATGGATGTCGGCCCCACTAATTCAAGGACTGCGAAAGAGATTTTATATGAATACTCATTAACATCAAATTTACATGCTCCACGATAACTGCCAACAAGGGTCGAAATATCGGAAAACCGATACGTATCGTCCTAACCTCCAGGATGATATGTATCGGGTATCGGTTTGATACATTGAATTTTTTTTTTTTTTTTTTTTAAAATCCCAAAAAATCTCAAAAAATTAAGAAAAATAAATTTTATGATTTTTTATTTTTTTTACTTTTTTAAAAATGTATTTAAAGCTTATTAGATATATATTTTATAATATGACGGATCCCTAATTAAAGTATTGTATAATTACGACTAAAAGCTTTCAATTTTTTCCTTTCTTTTTTATTGTTTAATAAATAAAAATTTTATTAACAGACAATAAAAATATATTAGAATATAGGTCCACAACAAAGGACAGATCACTCTGAACATAGTTGATTCATTGTACATTACTAATGATCAAATTTTTATTATACATGACTAATTATCAAAATTAAAAGGTATATTATAAAAAAAAATAATTTATTACTTTATAGCCACATTGAATTCCGTGGTAGTTCTTGGCTCTCGTTATCATCATCATCGGTGCGCGAGCTTTCGCTATAATGTTAGTTATATTGATACCCATGATCATGTGTGCCTCCTTGAAACTGAGGCATTAGCGACGAATATTGCTCAGTATAATAAGTGAAGGTTGGTCCTCTAAAAATTTGACCAACAAAGTCATATGGCCTAGGATAGGTTAGTTGAAGTCGATAGTATGGATTACTTGTTGTTGAATCTTCGGTATTTTGTAAATTTAATCCCCTGAATCTAGAAGTTATATAACCCACATCATCTTGTGGACCTTGTGGTGGTGGTGGAGGTAGTGTTTGGTAAGATTCTGACGTTCCTCTTCCTTCAAGCCCTCCACCTCTAAATGTAGGAGTGTTATACATTGTTAGTGAGTTCTCATCTCATGCGGTAATACCTCCAGAAATATAGGGATCAATATCATCCGCTCCACCACTAATGTCAACGTAGGTTTCATCACCTCCACCATCATCATTTTTACTATCGGGTTGCGTTTCGTCATCATATCCAATCACTGAATGACGATTCAATCTTCGTTTCCGCTTCGGTGGTTGGGAAGCCTACTCATCTGCTGTTTTTTCAGCATTATTCAGCCATGCGATGTCCTCAGTATCCAACACTGATTCTTCTCTCTCTTCGATCCATTGATTTAAAGGGTCATCCTCCATGAATATATAATCCAACTTGATAAAATCAAAATATTCACTATCTGTGAGGTAAAATATAATAAATGAATTAGTACATGTCTGATGCCTCATCAATTAGATCAAATAAAGATTGTATGAACTAAGACTTCATATAATATCTTACCACGATTTGCCCTCTGCATATTTCTGACTCTTAATCTCATGTTGTAGTGACAATAGACTAACTTTTTCAATCATTCTATAGTTAGCCTATTTCTTGTCTTCGTGTGAATGAAAGAGAATGTGCTCCAATTTCGCTCACAGTTGGACGAGGAACAAGTTTGCAATAAAACCCTCAAAATGTTGCTTGGCAGCCATGGATAAAAAAATCGTCCGATACCGATACGTATCACCCGATACGTATCGGTTTTGGACATGGGCGGTATGATACATTGCCTATGTATCGTACCCCTTAGAAAATAGGATAATTATTATCCAAAATGGTCGAAAATTATCTTCACATTTTTCGTCAAAATCCGAAAAGATATGTCGAGGGGTTACCATGATTCTCTATCTTCTAAATCTTCGGACTTCTCATCCATACGACTCTTCTCATAATACCACACAATTTTTTCAGGGACAAAAATCATTGACTGATTTAAATAAGACGATAAAGATTATTATTTTTTTCGATCTTCCTCATGATAGATTTTAGATCATGATGCCCCTATCAGACGATCTGATGTTGATTCTATATAGCACACATCCCCAAAAATCAAAGGCAGAACCACGTTATGATTTGGGTGATCAATTGGCCACCCAAACTTTCTAAAAATTTATTACTAAGCTTTAGGGATCCTAATTTATATTAGCGGATTCTCATCTATCCAAAATTATCTCAACTACCCAAAATTATCAAAAATCTTCAAACAATTTTTTTTATAGTATTTGTTTTCATACCAAATATTTCTTCTTTGATTTTGTTTAACTAAATTCCACAAATTTGACTTATTTTTAAACTCCCCTCCATCTATTTAGGTGTTGGACGGAATTATTTTTGAAGAGATTTCTCTTATAAGGGGCTCTACTATATACTCACATATATAGTGTACATGTTCTAGTATAATTAATTTAAAAAAATAAACAATTTATTACATATAACAAGGTTTGAACCTAGAATCTAACCTTCACAAAGTACCAAGTCTACCACTAGAGCAATTCACTAATATATGTAAATAGAAAAAAAAACTTAATACATATAAAATTTTTTAGTCATTTAGCTTTTTTTTCTTAGGATATGTTATTTTCCTACAACTTCCCGTATACATATCCAAACACATATATTTGATCAATACAAATAGGTCAATTAGCAAACCACTATTGAAAAATGTTTTAGAGAAAATTTGTAACACTTTAATTTTAACCATTTAAAAAAATGCACTTTAATTTTAACAGCTCACTTTAGAATGCATAGATCAAATAATTTGGATCTTCCGATGATTATAATTTTTAGCATATTTTACTTTAATATATAAACTACCATCTTGATGGCTTGAATTGCTCAGAGTCATCTGCCACTTAATTTGATGAGTAAATTAAGTAAATGGCCGTAGAATGATCTATTTATGATTGTTAAAAGAAAATAATAAATTATTCATATGTCATTGGGAAAAAAAATATAATATTTCAAATACATTAGAAAGCAACATGCAGTACACTTTTATAGTGCGGCAGATACTGTATGCTTAAATCTACTACCGTTGATAATCATTATAATTGGTCCCCTAGTCAACCATTTCATTAGGTGGATGAGGGTGAGAGATTTAGAGTCGTTACTAGGTCCGTGCACCAAAGACGGTGCATAGTTCAATCTCCCACCACTAAAATGGTCAAATCTTGAGATGCAAAAATATATTCATTTTTTTGGTTGGGTAAGATTGACCCGCTTATTGTATAGGCTGTTCACGGAAGAGGCGTGAATCATTGTTGTTGGTTGATCTGATCAATTTAGATTTTTGCCGACATTCCAATCAAGTAGAGCGGCTGACAAATTTAACGGTTCAGATCATAGTAATTTTTGCTGACAAGATGGAAGTTAGATTTATACAACAATATTGTTTTGTAGAGCACCACACTGGATTCTATCTCAAGTTTGGACAAGTTTTGGTGTGAAGCTTCTATAAACTAAGTTGTATAGCTCAATCTAATCATCGAATTGATAGATCGCCCTTTAAGGGCCACAATCAATTAAGTGTTAGAGCCAGCCCCTTTGTATTATAGCCACACAACTTAAGCAAAACAAAAAACTATTGACTGCTTTGAATTTGATGATAAAGATTGTTTTTTGTCCCAATCTTCCACACAAAATGAGATCATGGGACTACCATTAGACGGTCAGACATTGATTCCAAATGACACATATCATAAAAAGTGAACGTAAACTATGTTTGATGGCATATTGTGATCGCATTCACTTTTTTGGATGTGTGCTATGTGAAATCAATATCTGACCGTTTGATGGAATGCCCATAATCTCAAGATCTATTATGTGGATGATTGAGATGAAAATTGATCTCCATCAGCTGATTCAAAGTAGTTAACAATTTTCTGCTTTGCGCAAGTGATGTGGGTGTAACAAAAAGGGTGTGGCACTAACACTTCTCTTTTTGTATTGGAGAGTCCATGCATTCATGAACAACATTGAAACAAAGTAAACTAATCGAATGGTTGTGATCATCTGATTCATGCAATATTTTCTCTACGCTTTGCATCTAATAGACCCGTTGATCAAACAGTCTCAATCAGTCCATCAGTGAGCACTAATTGGCACCAACAATCTTTGATCTGTATATAAGGATCACAGTAGATCCTAGCTCATAAAAAAAATTTGTTACTTCTTGATCTCTATCTTTCTGTCTATCTGTACGAGAAATTCGAGAGATATACTTTAATTATCGTTTCTATTCAAATCCGTAGGAGAAATTGGATAAAAATTAACAAGATAAACCTCAAGGGTTAGAGCCGCTGGCCTGGGTACTTGCTTCCATAAGCAAGAGACTTGAGTTCGAATCCCCTCCTCCCCTTGAGGCCACCCTAGCGATTTATATTCTGTGCTGACTTGGCATGTATTAATTTAGGGTACCCACGTGCTCTTGGGATTAGACGGGTGCTCTAAGAGGCTCGGATGCCTAAGTCTTCAAAAAATTAAATTAACAAGATATACCTTAATTTATCGTTTTAGAATTAATTATAACTAAAGAAAATCCTTGAAAAATGGGAATATTGTCAACGAATCTCTTTTACCTTACCCTCACATGAGCTCAAGAGGATTTGAAAAATGGTATTAGGTGTGAGTCACCAATGTGTCATACATGCGCAGGGGTGGGAAATAAGAAAAGAAAAAAATTAAAATCGAAAACCGATGAAACGAAATTGAAAAGGAATCAAAATAAAATCAGTTTTGGGTAGGATCAATTTCGATTTTGGGTACCGAAAATCGAAAATCAATTGAGTAAGAGAAAAAACAGACCCTAAAATTGAAAAAATGAAAATCTCTTTCAAAATTTAAAAGTAAAAAACCCAAAATACAAAAATCAAATCAATCGAACCCGAAATTGAAACCGAAGTCGAATCGGTCAAATCGGTTTGGTTCGGGTTAGATTCAGGTGGCTGGGGAATTCGATTAACCAAAACCGAAACATTTCTGTTTGGGTTCGATTTAGGTGAACCGATAGTGAAGCTGAAATTTTGGTTTCGGTTCTGCTAACCGAACTTCCACCCCTATGCATGAGTAGGGCTGCAAAAGAGCTTGGTAGCTCGAACGCTCGACTTGACTCTGCTACACCATTAGTCCACAATCATTACCATCTCTGATAGCAATCGAACTGCACTAGCTCGATTCAAGTTTGATAGAGCCGAGTCATAAGTCAAAAGTATTAGGGTTGAAGAGCTCTGATCCGAGTTAGAGTTTAAATTTTATAAGGTAAAGCTAAGCTAAAGCTAAGGTTTTATGGGAGTTTGATGGCCTTTGATCATCAGATTTTATATAATTGCCGTACTTCTTCATTTCTTAATTGAGATGTTGAAGTGCACAGCCAATGTGATAAAATTATGTAATGTATTTTAAGAGGGGTGGCTTTATTTGCAACTCATAAGTCTTTCAACTTAAGTATAGGTGGGATGTTTTTATTATAATAACTTTTAAGTTTATTTTATTTAAGGCGTGGGGAGAATATGCTCCGACGCACAGGATGAATTGTGTGCCTATTAGCTAGATCACATGTCATGTGGCATGATCAATTCAAAATAAATCCTGTTTGGATTGATCAGTCATAGGACATGTAATTTGAAAAAAGAACATTATTTTTTGACTTTTTTTCCCTCTAATTAACAGATCAAGGATAAGGTAACGCCTCAAAACTTTGGTGCATTGATTTTTCTCAAATTTAACCATATTTTTAAAGATGAAAAAATTATAAAAAATATATATTTTTTAATAGAATCTGATGGAGCTTACTAAGTTGACTTGACACTCGATCCTTGTGATGGACGCTACAAGATGGCCAATTGGCGATGAGTGTAGAGATTTCTCTATAAATCTCTACACCCGGGCGCATAGTCTCAGGCCTCTTTATTTCAAGCCTACAAATTTATTAATGCAACTATAGGGGTTGCACCTGAAGTTTTGTAGTTTGCAAATAAAATCTCCCTTTAAGAGAGATATGACTAGCCGCTTAATCTCAATTTATGCAAATTAAGGATCAAACCTTGGATAATGCAAATTACTATTTATGAGCCGGTAAACAAGTGATAATGACCCAAGTTCAAGCGCATCATCTCCAAAAGATGGCTCTTAAATTATTATTTATGCACATATTACGCTCAAACGTAAATTGAGGACCAATTTTTTGAGAATCTGTGACACATGGAATGAAAACTGACTGTCTGATTATTGTTCTATGTTGTCAAGATCTATTATGAGGAAGATCTGGGTGGAAAATGATCTCCGTTATCTGATTCAAAGGAATCAACGATTTTCAAGGGCCTGGGATGTGAGCGCTTTCACAGAAAGCATGGGCTCAAACAGAGGTACCATAGGGGAGCCACCCATTATAAAAAAGAGTCATTACTTGCACATAGGAGTGCAAGTTTGGATACCCCAACGGAAGCCGAAACTTTCAGTTTTCGGGCCAATTCATCTGGAACCAAAATTGAACAGATGAATCGGTTTGGTTTCAATTCATTTTTGTTTTATAATTATTTTTTATTTGCAAACTGAACTAAATTTCAGTGTTTTCGGTTCAATTTTGAATTTAAAAAATATATTTTTAAAGTTGTTTTTCAATTTTTTTGTATTTTTCAAATTTCTAAAGGTTGACTTTGATTACAATTCCAACATGGATATATACCGATCGTGCCCAAATTTTTGGTGTGGCACATATCCAAACTGTCACGGCAGGGTTTCAATTTAGTTTCAATTTAAAAAAAAAACCAATATAAACTGAACCTATTCATTTAGGTTTGATTTCAGTTCCCGATAAACAAGACTGAAAAACAAAATTTTATGTTTTGGTTCGGTTCGGGTATCCAAACTTGAACCCTTACTCGGATGCAATTCTAAGAGTTGCGTCCACATGGTCTAGACGCAGCTCTTAGAACCGTATCCAAGTAGTATGGACGCAGCTCTTAGAACTGCATCCGAGTAAAGGGTTCAAGTGCGAATACCCGAACCGAACTGAAACATAAAATTTTGGTTTTCGGTCCTGTTTATCGGAAACTGAAATAAAACCTAAACGAATAGGTTCAGTTTTTATTGGTTTTTTTTTAAATCAAAACAAAACCGAAACCCCAAAAACCATAAAAAATTAATAATAGTTTTTATTTTTTTATTTTCTTTTCAATTTTCTTATCATACCTAATTGAATTTTTGTTTTCGTCACCAGCAATTGAAACCAAACAGAGCAAGAATCAGTTGGGTTTGATTCGGTCTGAATCAGTTTTTGGGCCGGTTCTGACAACTTCGGTTTGCTCGATTTTCGGATAAGGTTCAAGTGTCGGTTCAAAATTTGCACCGCAACTGTCCGAGCTTCTTCAGTTCATTGTAAAGTCACATCGACTAATATTTCCCATAATCTTTCAATCAATGCGGTTTCCTTATTGACCACATTTTTGGATGTTATCAAATTGGGACAAAGAATGGATGCTTGTAGATTGTCAGGCTGCCATCATTTGATGTCGTGTAAATTGGCTCAAGCTCAATCCTTAGTGGCTTTACTTTCTTCTTAAAAGAATATTTCTTTTTTCAAGGGTACCTCTGTTTTCGCCCACACCTTCTTTGAAAGCACTCACATCTTAGGCCCCTTCAAAACTATTGTTTCATTCTAATAAGATGGAGATCGGATTTCACCCTGATCTTTTACACCATAGATCTTGAGATCATGGCGCACTTATCAGACGGCCAATTTTTGATTCCATGTGTCACAAATTCCTAAAAAATATTTTTAAATTCACGTTTGAGTTGGTGTGTCATATAATTCAAGGGGCATTTTTTGGAGAGATCTATGACACATGGAATAAAAAATTGATTGTCTTATAGGTGTGCCATGATCTCAAGATCTATTGTATGGAAGAACGGGGTGAAACACAATCTCTATCATATGATTCGAAGCAATCAATGATTTTCAAGGGATTTGTGAGGTAGGCACTTTCAGAGAAGGCATGGTGCAAATGAAGGTACCCTTTTTAACAAGGGCGTAGCCAGGAATTTTTGTTGGTAGGGGCTACAAATGATAAATATAATGTTAGTAGTTATTTTACCATTGATATGGGGGCTTATATACAAACAAAAGTTGTATAAGAATCATATTTATCAAAAACTCTATAGTTAAATAGGAGATTGAGCCGATTTGAGGACTTCTACATCATTAGATTTGGGGGATTAATACAAACAAAGGTCATATAAGAATCGTAATCAATAGAAACTCTAGAGTTAAATGGGAGCTCATCCCCCACACCCTTTTATGTGCATATGCTAGTGCTTTTTAATTTATTTATAATTTTAGTGAAAGTTGTTTGGGTAACTTTGTTTATAAGCCAAGATTTTTCCTTCGCAACTCAAGTTTACGCGTGCTAAATCATTGACTGGTTTGAATGAGATAATGCAGATCCTCTTTCATACGAATCTTCCACAATAGATCTTGAGATCATTGTCTATTATCAGACAGCTAGATGTTCATTCCACATGACACATATCTGAAAAAGTAAACCAAAATCACGTTTATCACACCCCCAACCTCTAGCCTCGCACACCGAGCGGCTCTCACGCCCTGTACATTTCGATCCATGAGCTGGGTCGACGCGACACACCTCAATTTTTGGTGTTTAATATCGAAGATTTTTCTCCTAAATCAAAGGAAAATATAAAATTTATTTATTGTGAAAAATCTCATTTTCTTAACTTGATCTTTTTCCAAATTCGATTATTCATTTATTAGGAAAACGCGAGTTACTTAAAAAATTCTACTTATTGAAGAAAGACAAGTTAAAACAAAAGTATGCACTGTTTCGATCAAAATAATTTTAAAGTTCGATATTTACAATGAGACCAATGATTTTATGAAATAATAAATCAAACTAATATTAAATAAAAGTAAAACAAATGTACAAAGTCTAAAACCTAGTGTAAGTGTCACGTGGTCCATCTATGTATGTGCTAGTAACTCCTTAGATAAATTGAGTTAAATACTTTCAGCTCTATGGGCCCTTCTAAATCTTTACCTGGTCGCTCCGTCTAGCTCTGACTGAGTGATGCCTATCCTGGCTCCAGAATTTTTTATCATAAAACGATGTAAGCGGTGAAGCTTAATAAAGTATTAACTAGATTTATCAATGCAATTTCAGTAAATTATCATAATTCAGTCAATGTTTTTAGTTAAATTTCATCGATTGTCTATCTTAATCAATAATATCATCTCCATATATCCCAGTTCTAAATTTATCAATCTATCCAACAATTACTCATTAGGCACTAATGAGACAATGACGATAATGTTTAAGAATCCATTCGAAACAAAGTGATCATTCAATTTCCCATTTTCAAAGCATGATTAATCAAAATTTTCAATTATCAACATCACTAAAATCATGACAAGTTCAATTTCAATCACCTATTCTATCAATACAAATTCTACAAATATCAACAGTAACATATCAAATTCAGTTAATAATCTACCATGCAAACAATGTCATCAAGAAGTGTCAGGTTAATCATGGTCTATTCATTTAAATAATTATTCAGATACATTACTACAAAATTTATAATATTCGATAATTAATTTAATACAGTTGGTTGATGATTTATTAACGTCTTTTAAATTATTTCATTGAGATACTAGACACCAATCATGGTTTAGATTCAGAATTCAGATGCTAAAGTTGTGCAGAGAAAGGCTGACCCTTTTCACCATTTAGTCAATCAAGACAAGGATCAATGACCATATTGGTCTAACGAGACCCAATCCTCAACTGACATTTCAATAACCCTTTCGAATAAGAAATGCTCATACGAGCTTGTTCGCGAGAACAACAATCAACCATGTGAAGTTTTCAAAATTCAGAGTAATATCATCTTTTTACTTTCAAAGTTTCAGAATTCGTTATCAAATAGTCAATATTCAAAATTTATTATTCATGTATCAACTTACATATTTAAGATTCAGTATTCGGTTAAATTTTCAATGTTTACTATTCGATATTTCAAATTCTATATTTCAGATTTCATATTCAATTCAAAGTTCATAAGCAATATTTAATATCGAAGTTCGATATTCAGAATTCCATATTCAAAAATTCAAGGTTGAATATTCAAGTATACTTCTTTTAGAAGTCCAATAATCAGATTTCATATCAAAATCCTGTTTGCAAGTTCAAAATTCAAATATACTTCTTCTTAGAAGTTTAGATTCAAAAATCTCATTACGGGTTCAAAATTCAAATGTATCACACATCATTCAATCAATCATTGATTCATATCTATCAATCATATATATATATATTTATAAATAATAGGATCACTAGGCATACTGATTTCCTAAATCAGTTCACACTATACTTAGTGTTGCCATAATTTAGAGCCCATTGAGGACTTATATTTCACAAATAATTCAGTAGAGTTATGGAATAGGTCTATCTCTCCAATTGTTTCAAACAAAATCATTAAGGCAGAGTCAATATCAATTACTAGTTGCACACCGATAGTGTGTAATTATATCTTCCACCAATATGAGTTATTGGTGGTCTATTTAGGGTCACCTATCTTAGAATTGGTCAAGCTTTGATCGGGACTTGATATTACAAAATTCATTCTCTTATCTCATATCTAGTAATTTCTCAAATTGAGGTATTAATTCAGGTGGGTGTCCATTTAATTTTGACTGGGTTTCGTTAGTTGGGTCACACTAATTTAATAATCAAGGGCACTAAGCCTCAATAGTTCATTGCTTATATCGGGCCTCTTCTTGGGTCCATTTGGATCTCACGTCCAAATTAATATTAAGATTTCGAGAGAGTATAGTGTAGAACTCTCCTATATTTTTACAGGTGCCCATAACAAATGAACCACCTGATTAATGAGGATATTGTATCCTTAAATGGGTTTTCATCATCGTTCATTTGGGCATCATAAGTTGGGCCAAATAAGATCTTAATCACTTTGAGTTTTTAAGATGTCTCCACATTCTTGATGTGGGAGCTTTTAGTATTTAGTGAATGTCATTAGCAGTGTCCCACTCAATTTTTAAACAAGGACATTAGGTCCTATAAGTTATCTTGAACTATTTACTTAGGCCCATAGGTCGAGCCGTATCAGGTTTCTAGATCTTAATTGGTCTAATCTCAAGAAATCGAGTTTTTTTGCCTCCAAGGGTCCCATCTCCGTTGGTCATACTCGTGGTTAACTGTCTAATATTTTAATCAAGGGTCGTCAGTGGTTACTAGGACAAAAACAGTGATCGTTGGTGATCTTTGTGCCACGGGACTCGAGGGAAAGTCAAGGTTTTGACTCTATCACTTCAATCTAGTTATTTCACTAAGGGTTTCGGACCCAAGGTTAGTAATCGAGTCACCATTTTCAACTCTGATCGAGTTTTCCGGTAATTCAAAAACTCAATGAAAGAGGACTGAGAGCCTCATCTTTTATAAGTAATGACACTAAAAAATACGATCAGACGTGATCATGGTCATCGATCTACATAACAAGTTTTTAATTCAACCGATTATCAGACCATATTTTAAGGCTTTGAATAATCGGCCATAACTTTTGTTGCCGATATCAGAATCAAATGGATGAGAGCTCGTTGGAAAGATCTCAAAGTTTTCTACGATATTTATATATATCAGAACTGCTAAATTTATTGATGTCATGATGGAAACAGAGCCATCTGATTGACTGTCTGATACTGGTCACTAGATGTGCCACATAAAACGGATTTCTGCGTTCTCGGATTTCGAATTTTCTGCCGGTCAAACAAAATTGGATCAAGATCTGAAATTTTATACAATGATGATACATTGATAAAGTTCTAACCTAAAATTTTTACAGAATTTTTAGGCAATTTTATAGCAAGAGATCCACAGGTTCAATCTCAGCCAGATTCTGGTACACTATACCATACAGATCTGCATAATTTCACATCGAAATTTGTTTCGATCAAACCACAGTAAATCAATGACTCAAATCTTACAGAGATGATCTACTCTCATGTATGCACGTCCATGAATTTTTATGAAAATTTTCTAAGCCTAGGAAGTGGTCAAATCGTGACCAATAGATCAGTCAAAATCACAGTTTTTATATGTTTAAAACAGTGACCAAAATTATGAAAAATTGCTTCTACATCACACACCATCCAATTTTTTGATCATAAAAGTATTACATACTTGATCTATATAAAATATAAACACCATACGTTATTATTATCCTCATCAAAACATCTCATCCATTCAAATTAATTAAATCAAACTCATCTATATATTTCATTAAGTAACATCTATCACCATTCAAAATGATCATAAAATAAACATCATTATACTGTGATTTACAGATTTTAAGTAACATTTAGTTTATGCAAAAATCAAACTTCTAATCACCACTAATCATACCATAATAAGAAACATTAAAGTATAATAATCTACCAATTCCTACAACATGAGATCTAGTACCATTGAAACTTGATCAAAATCAAATTTATACTCGCAATTGGTCTATAGTGTTATTTAGGGATAATGCCATTGCCCATAGGGCATTCGTTTAGGGATAATTCCATTGCCCGTAGGGCATTAGTCTCCGATTGGGTTTACATTTCTGACCATCATTTAAACCCTAAAATGGTGTTTAAATGATCGTATTCCATCAATGAAGTAAGATGTGGATAATCAACACCGTCAAAGTGATAGACCATAGATTGAAAGGAAATAGGCCCAAAATTCACATTTTTGAGAGTTTTGAACCATCCAATCTGAGCATTCTATTACCAACTGTTGTGCTTAGTTTCAATAGTTGATATTAAAGATGGCCAATTAGATGGTTCACATTTACTTATGGGCATGATTCTGTAGTTAAAAGATTTTTTAATGATGGATTCCCACCTCAACAATTTAGATTGATCATGTAATATCCCAAAAATTTGAGAGTTAAACAGTGACCTCGGGATCCGTGCCCGACTGGTCGTAGGTTTGACCAAGTGATGGTCAAGCAATGGATTCATGAACTTATGTACTAATGTGAGATTAGTGTGACCTAAGTGTTGAGTATGGTATTAGTTTAGAGCCACATACACCTATCTTTGGTGTATGCTCTTAACACCGAAATAGGAGAGAGGATATAAGGGTTTCATAACCCTAGAATTCTTTTGTTTGGTTGTTGAAGAGAGAGTTAAGAAGAGAGAGAGAGAGAGAGAGAGAGAGAGAGAGAGAAGGAAATTAATGCCAAGGAGTTATTGTGGTTGGATTGGAGGGAAGATTGAGCATTTATTGACGGATTCAACGCGATTGGGATCGTTGGAACAAAGCTGGAGCCCTAGCCATTCCAACCTAAATATTTGATTAATTTGAGATTTATTGGAGGTGAGTTTCTAATTAAAGTAAATGCATAGATTGTAGATGATTAAATTTAGTCAAATGTAGTTAAGAGATAGATTAAAAGACCTAGAAAAGAAGGAAAATAGAAAAGAAAAGGATTTGAAAAATCAGCCCGAAAAGGGGCTGAATCTGGCCAAATCGATTAATCGAGTTTGAGAATCGATTAATCGATTTTGGTCTAGAAGTTGAAAAGTCAAGAATGCCTGATTTCGATTAATCGATCTGAATATCGATTAATCGATTTTGAAGGTCGATTAATCAATTTGGAAATCGACTAATCGATTGGGTACCTCCAGTGGTTGTAGAATTAAGACTTGGGGAAATCGACTAATTAATTTGGGAAATCGATTAATTGATTTTAAATTTTGATTAATCGATTTGGGATCGATTAATCGATTTCGGATTTTAGACTACTCGATTTGAGAATCGACTTTACCAATTTGGGGATTTCGATTCGATTTTGGATTTCGATTAATCGATTTTGGAAATCGATTAATCGATTTAGGGTTCGATTAATCGATTTTGGGAATCGATTAATCGATTTTGGAGGTTCCACTTGGCTTTCTAGTTTGACATTGAGGTTCATGGAGGGTCTAGGACCTTCTCTATTGCATCTTTAGTGATGTGTTGTATGTGTTATGATGTGCCATAGGTGGTACATGTGAAAGCAAGCATAAGGAGTCGTGTGGGACCTTAATGCTTGGACCTTCAGAGACCTGAGGTAGGGAACACCTTGAACATGTACTTTAATTGCAAGAGCATGTATGTAGTGATATAGAGATCAATTTAAAAATGCTATAACTGTAAAAATCTTTGTAAAAATGGGTGTGTGTGTGTGACACCAAGAAAGTGATAAAGGCATTAGTGTGATGCAAATAACTGAGACCAAGTAAGTTAATGAAAATGAGGCATCCCTAGGGGATGAGAAAGTGATAAAGGCATCAAGATGATGCGAGTAATTTAGACATCTTAGGGATGTAAATAAGATTGAATAACTACTGTTAAGGCCTAACTGATATAAGATAGCACACTTACACAGTGAACAACTATATGTAAAGCACATGTTATTTTTGTTATTTGAGGTTTGATTAGGATGCCCCACCGACGTGGTGGGATACCCACGACTGACTCGGCAGGATATCCGTGACCGATAACGCGGCCAATCCGTATACCAGTGCGGAGGTCTATCCGTACACAGTAAGCACATCCCAGGGATGTTGAGATGAGATTTAACCCCGCCGCCTATTGAGAAAGGGGCTTGGGTCGTATTTCTAGGGAATACATTTTTTTTAACAATTGTCTATTTAGATGACGATGGAGGGTATCTCATTGGGGCTCGATGCTATATTGCTCGGGGATTATTTTAGTTGAAGATTTAAGTTTTTCTTTAGGCCTGTTCAGTGTCATTCATAATAAATTAACAGTAAAGTGAAATATGCAAACTACCGGTAAATTTAAATACAAATTGTCATCTTTTAAACTGTTTTTCCAGCAAGTGCATAGATACATCATGAAATTATGTGAGATTTTGACTTATATGTTTATTGTATTGTTCCCTATTGAGCTAGGATGTAGCTCACCCTTTAGACTATACGTCGTAGGTCTATTATTAGCAGCGGCCGAGGCTTTGGGAGACGTTGATCCGGGTGACTCGGATTATGTGCCTGGGGACGAGTTGGAGCCTCCTCCCGAAGACTTATTTTAGGAGACTCTGCTGTGTACTTTGATAGAGAGTCAGTTTTGAGAGCATATTGGTACGGCTTGGCATGCCAAACCTTTATTTTGGATAAACAATGTAATTATACTTCGATATTCTATTGGCGAACCATCTGGGGTGACCTAGTTTTATCATCGATGGTTCGGGCCTGTTCTTGTGTCCATGTATTGGCATGGAATGAGAACTGCTTTTGAGCTCTTTTATTTAGAGAATAATATATTATTAATGCATGTTTTTTTTCAATTTATATACCTTACTTGATTGGTTTTGGCTTGTTATACCGATGTTCCGTATATAGCCTTGGGGCACGGTCTAGAGGATCGTGTTGATGGCACGAATTTTGGGGTGCCGAAATCCGGGCTGTCACAGATCAGTGTCACACATGCCACAATGGCAAACCACACATCAACGGTGTCAGATCAAAATTTTAGATTTAATGGTGGAAGACCATTTAAACCAAGGTATTAAAACTCGACTAGTACTGATATGTATCGGTTTTTCGGCAAACAGATAAGTATCGGCTATCAACTCGATTTTGGGTACCGGTATCAGCCAATATATATCAGGTATCGGCCGATACCTCCCATTATTTATTTATTTATTTTTTTATCGAGTCAACTAGGTGTCGGCCGTCCCTGAACCAATATTCGATATCAGTACCCAAATTGACACATTGGTTTAAAGACCAAATTTAAACACCATTTGGTGTTTAAACGTGGTTTAGGAGCTATTATTCATTTTATCCCTTTTATTTATTTACTTATAATTTTGATAATGTAGGTTGAACTTATCCTTTAAAAGGAAAGATTAATTCCTCCTCTAATGCTTTATATATATATATATATATATATATATATATATATATATATATATATATATATATATATAAAATGTAGGTTGAGCTTATCCTTTAGAAGGAAAGATTAATCCGTGCTCTAATGCTTTATATATATATATATATATATATACCATCAATCTAATAGTTTGACAGGGGAAGATAATAATAAAATATTTTACTATTCATTTTTAAACTATTGACCTAATGGTAAACATTTTCTTAAATCTTTACAATAATTAAATTCTATACACATGCCACGTGTACAAAGATAATGATCTTGTATGCGCCTCATATAGAAATGCTGTTTGTAATAAAGGTAGTCATTGTTTTGGATCATGCATTTATTATACATATATGTGCCATTTGTGCAGTAATCCTTACCGTCTATATGGAAACTGACTTCAAATTAAGACTTAACCTAAAAATTGATTAGATCAACTAATTATTACCATTTGATTGCTGCAGTGACTTGTGCATATATTTAGTCTAATTGCTTATTTACATGGTCTTTGCAAGCTCTTGATCGGATGGTTAGGATTGCTCAGTTAGATCAGGTGGTTGAGCTATGACAAATAAAAAGGTGATCCTTACATACGATCTATATTGATATACACTAATGCAACATTTGCATTAAATTTTTTTTTTTTTATAACTTAGGGCTTGTTTGGATAAAAGCACAGAAATGTTTGAAAATAAAATAATATTCTCATATTTTCCCATCGATACCTAAGTTGTAGGAAATCATGGGATTCATTTATTTCCCTTTGTTTTTCATTGTTTGGATAACTACATTGCTAGCTGGGAAAACGCAGGATTAATCAAATCCTATATTTGGACATATATGCATGAAATTATAGGAAAATAATATATCCTAACAAAAAAAATAGCCAAATGACTAAAAACTTATATATGTATTAAGATTTTTTTTTTTTTCTTTACATATCTTAGTGAATTGCTCGAGTGGTTGACTTAGTGTTTTGTGAAGGTTTGGTTCTAGATTCAAATCTTGTTATGTGTAATAAATTGTTTATTTTTTTAAATTAATTATACTAGAGCATATACACCATATATGTGAGTATATAGGGAGAAAAATCTCTTCAAAGATAAATCCGTGAACCACCTAAACAGATGGAGAGGAGCTTAAAAATAGGCCAAAATTGTAGGATTTAGTTAAAAAAAATCAAAGAAGAAATAATTGTTATGAAAACAAATACCATAAAAAAAGAAGAAATAATTGTTATGAAAACAAATACCATAAAAAAAAATTGTTTGAAGATTTTTGATAATTTTGGGTGGTCAAAATAATTTTGGATGGATGAGAATCCACTAATATAAATTAAGACCACTAAAGCTTAGTAATAAATTTTTAGAAAGTTTCGGTAGTGAATTGACTACCCAAGTCATAACGTGACTCTACCTCTGATTTTTGGGAATGTGTGCCATATAGAATCAACATCGGACCGTCTGATAGGGGTGTCATGATCTTAAGATCTATCATGAAGAAGATTGAAAAAAAAAAATCTTCATCGTCTGATTCAAATCAGTGTATGGTTTTCGTCCGTCAAAAAATTGTGTGGTATTATTAAATGGGTGAGAAGAGTCGTTCGGATGAGTAGTCCAAAGGGTGGGAAAATAGAAAACCGAGGGACCTCCTCGGCATTTGTTATGGGGTTTTAACGGAAAGTGGGAAGATAATTTCCGACCTTTCTGATGTCATCTAAACAACGGGAAATGCGACAATTCATTTCCCACTTACTAGTTTTCCCTTCTTTCCCCTGTTTTCCCTTGAAACCAAACAGACCCTTAGGGATTAGTCCAAGCGTAATCTTTGGAATACCGTAAGTTTTCTAAAAAAACCCTTTGTGCCATCTTTCATAATGAGGCTTAAATTGTGACAGCCCGAATTTCGACACCTTGAAACCCGTGCCATCAGCACGATCCTCCAGACTGTGCCCCAAAGCTTAGCACGGAACATTGGTATAACAAGCACCACATAATAGATAAAGCAATTAACCTCATAAAAGCGGAAAACATTAATATGCCAAACTGACATATTCAAAAGACAGTTCTACCCTCATGCCACTGCATGAATAGAGAACCGACCCGAACCATCGATGATACACAGATCACCCCAGATGGTTCGCCAAAAGAATATTTAGTTTAATTACATTGTTTCAAACATAAAGGCTTGACATACTAAGCCGCACTAAACTGCTCACAAAACTGACTTTCTATCAAAGTGCTCAGCAGAGTCACCTAGAAGAAGTCCTCGGGAGGAGGCACTACCCGCCTCTGTGCACGTAATTGAATCACGGATCCACGCCCCTCAAGCCTCCGCCGCTATCAATGGACCTCATGACGAGATAGTCAAAAGGGTGAGCTACATCCTAGCTCAATAGGGAACAACACAATGAACATATAAATCAAAACTCACATATATTCCATGATATTTAAAGCATGATGAATTTATGCATTTACTAGAAAACCAATTAAAAGCAGATGATTTACACTCAATTCACTGGTAAGTTGCATGTATTACATTACTGTTGATTTAATCATGAATGACACTGAACATGCCTAAAGCAAAACTTAAATTTTCAACTTAAGTAATCCCCGAGCAATATAGCATCGAGCCCCGATGAGATACCCTTCATTGTCATTTAATTAGACAGTTGTAAAAACATGTATTCCCTGAGAATGCGACCCAAGCCCCTTTCTCACTAGGCGGCGGGATTAAATATCACACAACATCCCTGGGATGTTCTTACGGTCACAGATAAACCTCCGTGCTAGTGTACGGATTTGCCGCCGTACCGATCACGGATATCCTGCTGCGTCAGTTGTAGGTATCCCGCCACGTCGGTGGGGTATCCTCAAAACCTCAAATAACAAAAATATCATGTGCATTACTTATAGTTGTTCACCGTGTAAGTGTGCTATCTTATATCAGTTAGGCCTCAACAGTAATTATTCAATCACATGTACACATCCCTGGGATGTATACATACCCGCATCACACCTGATGCCTTTATTACTTTCTCGTCCCCTGGGGATATCTCAATCTCATTTGATTACTGGTTCTTAATCACTTGCATCACACAGATGCTCTTATCACATTCGTGGTGTCACACACACCCATTTTCACAAAGCTTTTCATGATTTAAAACAACTTCAATTTACTAATTATATCACTACATACATGCTCTTGAAATTAAAGTACATGTTCAAGGTGTTTCCTACCTCAAGTCTTTGAAACTCTTAGCATCAAGGTCCCACGCGGCTCCTTGTGCTCATGGTCACACGTACCACCTATGGTACATCACAACATATATAATACATCACTAAAGATGTAATGAAGAAGGTCCTGGACCCTCCATGAATCTTAAAGAAAATTATAAAGTTTAAGCAAAATTGTCAAAGCCGATTAATCGATTCCCAAAATCAATTAATCGAAATGCAATTCGATTAATCGATTTCCAAAATCGATTAATTGAAACCCAAATCGATTAATCGATTCTCAAAATCGATTAATCGAGATTCAAATTCGATTAATCGATCCCAAATCGATTAATCGAGGTCTCCAACATAAGGCAGTCGATTCTTAAATCGAGTAGTAGAGATCTCAAAATCGATTAATCGATCCTAAATCGATTAATCGAAATCCGAAATCGATTAATCGAAATCCCAATTCGATTAGTCGATTTCCCCAGGTTTCATTTCTCCAGTGGCTGGAGCTTTTCAGTCGATTAGTCGATTTCCAAATCGATTAATCGAAATCCAAATCAATTAATCAAAATTCATTTCGATTAATTGAAATCGGGCTTCCATGACTTTTCAACTTCTGGGCCAAAATCGATCAATCGAAATCTAATTTTGATTAATCGATTTGGCCAGATTCAGCCCCCTTTCAGGCTGTTCTTCCAAATCTCTATTAAACAAAATTTTCTTCTTTTTCTAAGCCTTCATCCTATGATTTTAAATATTTCTAACTGCAATTAAACCTCTATGATTTATGCATTAATTCTTATAAAATTTACCTCAATCAAATCTCAATTTGATTGGATCTCAAAGTTGGAATGGCTAGGGTTCCGGCTTTAGCTCCAAAGGATCCTTCGCGTTGAATTCGGATTTAAATACTCGAATCCCCTCTTGGCTTGCATTCACTCCTTGCATAACAACCCCTCTTTACTTCTCTCCTTCTCTCTCTCTTCTTAACTCTTTCAACAACCAAACAAGAGTAAATTAGGGTTCTTTAACCCTTTTATACTCATTTTCTATGTGTTGAGCACATACACCTCAGATGGTGTATGTGGTTCCAGATCTCTCCTCACACTCCACACGTTTGCTTTAATTTCACATCGCATCCGTTCATCACTCCTCGAGTCAATAGTGAACTCCTACTTGGTCAAACTTATGACCAGTCGGGCACAGATCCCGAGGTCACTATTTAACGAAATTTTCGGGTTATTACATCCTCCCCACCTTAGGAATTTTCATCCTTGAAAATAACCCTAAGGTGGTCGCTTTGGGTACCCCGTACACTGGGGTGGCGCGTACCCACATACCAAAGTAATTAGACACAGTTAATTTACGCAGATATAAAAAATTTTGTCTATATTTCATTAATTTGCAAAATTTACAACTTTGAATTACATTGTGTTCATGTCATCAAAAGTGCCAAAAACAGGCATACAAAAAGAAACGGCCCCGTCTCAGTCTCAGGTCGTCCCCTCCCCTGGCTGATCTGATGTAGGTGCAGGCTGCTCCATCTGAGCTGGCGGAGGTATGAGGTCGGTCAATGATGATGCCGGGGTCGTCTGTGGTAGCGCGGGCCGTGAAGTCTGGGTTGGCTGCCCGGTATGGTGCCAACTCGCTGCGTCAGAGTCATGGGTGGTTTGGATGGAAGACGGGACCCCTATGGAAGGCGGTCCGTCCCGTGGTCCACTCCTCCTGGGCCAGGTGCCGTTGGTAGTCCAATGGGTAGATGAAGCGGAGGGTATGGAACATAAGAAAGTCCATCCTCTGGTTCATCTGCTCGTTGTTGGCCTCCATGCGTGCCAACACGTCCTCGATGGTAGGACCGGAGTGAGGTGCTCGGCGGCGGTAGGATGACGTAGGTGTAGCTGCTGCGGACTGTGTTGGCGGCGTAGGTGAAGCGGTGGTGTGGGAGGGTGCCCTCTCCGCTGGTGGCTCCACTGGGTGTGCCCCACCCACGGGTGGGTCTAGATGTGGTGGTGGTACTGGAGCTGCTGCTGCTGCCGGAACGAGACCCGTAGCCGGTAGGGTCCGCTTCAACAAATTGTAACTATGGCTCCAGGAAGACTTTGAAAATGTCTTCACTTGGTCCGTTGCCCTCACCTCATGGGGCGATACCACATACTCGGGAGCGTTGGAGTAACACTCCAACATGCTCGATATGAGCTGAGCATACGGCATCCTCTCCTTGGGCCTCAAGTTGCCTTTCATCAACTTCCCTTTTATGTACCTCATCCCCTCAAGGACGAGCATGGTAGCATCAAACCATCGGCCACAGAAGGTCGCATAAAGTGCCTGCTGCACCTTTTCTACGCGCTCCGTGTCATGGCGCATGGGGTAGAGGTTACACTTGATTATTGAATCAAGCATCCACATATAGTGGGGAAGGTCGACCATCCGAATGGAGGATCCCGACCCCGTCTTCCCGTTCGTCATACGGGTGACAATCTCCTCAAACTTAACCTCTTCCTCAAAGGATGGAAAGAGAGTGGTCTCTGGTGTGAAATCGAGGTAACACTCGAGTACCTCGTGGATATGACGACGAGTGATGATGTATTCCCGAACCTCAATGGTGGTTTTAACCGCGTCGTCGGTAGGGCCATCCACGAGCCCCTGGTAGAAGAGTCTAACCAACCTAGGGTAGTAAGAACCCCGGATTGGTTTTAGAAGGTTTTCGAGGCCGGCATTTTGAAGGTAATTGCGAGCCCATTGGGTCTCGCCGGTACCTCGGGATTTGTGAAGAGGGTTTGGTCAATGACATAGTCGGTCTCGAAGGTTTTGGCCTCCCACCACTCATTGGGTTGAAGCACGTTGGTGGGTGGTGGCGGCATGGGTGTCGATTCGTGTGAAGACTCGCGCGAAGACGCGCTCGTCGAACAGGAGGTGGTCTCCGATGCCGACGGTGATGGAGTCCTCACTAGTGATGGGGTAGGTGGTGGCGGTGCGGCGATCTTACACCGGATCGGAGCTTAGAGGTTGCCTTCTTCGAAGACAAACGGGTTTTGGGCGGCATGGTTGGTGAAATTAGCTCAAACTAGGGTTTTTATAGCTCAAATTGAAAGAAAAGGTACGAATCTAGGGTTTACCTTAGGTTTCGATGCGACAATAGGCGATCTCGGTCGGAAATCGACGAAGTATGCTCAAAACCCTAGCTCTTCGGTCGGTTGGAGAAGAAGAAGAAGAAGAAAAAGAATGGCGCCCAAGCTTAAAATCCAAATGATTTCGAATGGGGTGAAAAACCCATCGATTCATATATATAGGCTCTGGCTCGATTAATCGATTTCTAAAGTCGATTAATCGAGATTCAAAACTAGGTTAAGCCTCGCGAAATCGATTAATCGATTTCCAAAATCGATTAGTCGAAAGTCAAAATCGATTAATCGAAACTATTTTGATTAATCGAAATCGTATCCGTTAAAATTTCAAGTTTTAGAGCTCATTGGCGTGAGCCAGTCGATTAATCGAAATTCCTTTCGATTAATCGAAATGCCAAAATCGATTAATCGAAATTCACTTCGATTAATCGAAATCGTGCAGTCCTTCCAAAATTTTCAAAATTCTTTAAGTTACTCGATTAGTCGAACTCCAGTTCGATTAATCGAAATTCATAGTTGATTAATTGAATTTCACTTCGATTAATCGAAATCGTATACCACACTTCAAAAAGTTCAAAATTCCTTAAGTTACTCGATTAATTGAACTTCTGGTTCGATTAATCAAAATCCAGATCGATTAATCGAATTCATCCTTGATTAATCGAAATTCATAAACTCCTTCAAATTCTTCAAAATTTCCTAGGTGATTCGATTAATCGAACCTCCAAATCGATTAATCAAAATCCAAAATCGATTAATCGAAACCCGAATCGATTAATCGAAATTTCCCTTCTTTCATTTCCTGAATCCTCATCAAATTTCCAGTCACTGGCATATGCCAGTCGACTAATCGACCAAAATCGATTAATTGAATTTCCAAATCGATTAATCGATTTGAAAATCGATTAATTGGTTTTGATAAGATTCTGTAAACTTTCAAAATTCTTTGTTTCCTTGATTTATCTTGGTAATTTATGATACCAACTGATCCTTGGTTCTACAAAACACATTATCATGGTCAGGTGCGTATAAAAATTGTTTCTGTCATACTTTGATCAAAATCTATATTGGATTACAAGTGTTGTTAAAATCCACAAACATGCTTGCGGGGGCACAATTGACTCTGAAGTGGTCAGAAACAAGTCCGGATATTATTCTTTCACATCGGCCTCTCGTTCCCATGTAGCTTCCTCGGTCGGATGATGCTTCCATCAGACAAGTACTAGTGGAATCACTTTCGTTCGTAGCACTTGTTCTTTTCGATCCAAAATCTCCACCGGCTCTTCGATCATGGTCATGTCCTCATGCATCTCAAAAGATTGACCGCTCAACACGTGGTCAGGGTCATTAAAGTACTTCCTGAGCATAGATACATGGAAGATATTGTGTACTGGGTCGAATAACGGTGGCAATCCAATGCGGTAAGCAACTTCCCCTACTCGTCCCAAAACTTCAAATGGTCTAAGATAGCGGGGACTTAGCTTCCCTCTCTTTCCAAATCTCATCACCCCCTTCATAGGTGACACTTTCACAAACACGTGTTCACCCACTTTGAAGTCTACACTCGTCCGCTTGATATCGGCGTAGCTTTTCTGTCTGCTCTGCGTCGCTTTGAGTTTTGCCCTTATCATACGAACATAGGTGGCATTGTCTTCAAGTATTTTGGGTCTCAAAATAAATTTCTCACCCGTTTCTTCCCAATTTATGGGTGATCTACATCGCCGTCTGTAAAGTGCTTCATATGGTGTCATCCCAATGCTCGTTTGAAAACTGTTGTTATATGCAAACTCAATTAAGGGTAGGTGCTGATCCCATGATCCTTGTAACTCTAACATACATGCCCTAAGCATGTCCTCGATGATTTGATTGACCCTCTCAGTCTGTCCGTCAGTTTGCGGATGGAATGTCGTATTGAAATCTAGTCGCGTTCCCATTCCTTCTTGAAATTTCTTCTAGAACTTTGATGTATACAATGGGTCACGGTCTGAAATAATACTACTCGGAATCCCATGCAAACGGACAATCTCTTTCATATAGAGCTCTGCCAATCTTCCCGCCGTGTACATCGTGTTGTAAGGCAAGAAGTGCGCTGACTTAGTCAATCGATCGACCACTACCCAAATGACATTGTGCTTCTTCGCAGTACGCGATAGTCCAATGATGAAATCCATAGAAATCGATTCCCATTTCCATTCCGGTATAGGTAGAGGCTGCAATAGTCCTGCGGGATGTCTATGGTCGATCTTCACTTGTTGGCACGTCAAACATCGTGACACGTACTCTGCCACATCTTGTTTCAAGCCTCTCCACCAGTATTTCTTTTTCAAATCTTGATACATCTTTGTACTTCCCGGGTGGATAGCATAGCTCGACTTGTGTGATTCATCCAAAATTGTTCATAGTAGGTCGGCGTTATCCGGAATACAGAGGCGGCCCTTGAACAATAAGGAACCATCCTCCTTGATTGAAAACTCAGATGTAATACCTTCAGTTACATCTTGCCGAATCTTTGTTAGCGCTGGGTCTTTCATCTGTAGCTCATGGATATGCTCAAATATCATCGGTCTCACTAATATGTTAGCCAAAAAGGCTCCTGTAGCTTGCGACTCAATGTTTGCATCATTTAGTGCCAGATCTTCAAATAACTTCCATCGGTGCATACCCAAAATTGAACTAGCTAACTGAGTTAAACTTTTTTGACTCAAGGTGCCAGCTACTACATTCGCCTTGCCTGGATGGTACTGTATAGAACAGTCATAGTCCTTAAGAAACTCCATCCATTTGCGCTGCCTCATGTTTAGTTCCTTCTATGTAAACAAATACCTGAGGCTCTTGTGATCGGTGAAAATCTCAAACGTTTCACCGTACAAGTAATGTCTCCAAATCTTGAGCGCGAAAATGACCGCTGCTAATTCCAGGTCATGTGTCGGGTAATTCTTTTCATGCTCTTTCAACTGTCTCGACTCATACGCTATCACTGTTTGCCGACACACATAGCCCAAACCAAAGATATGAAGCATCGCTATACACGCAAACCTCCACCGCTCAAGGTATAGCTAACACTGGAGCTGAAGTGAGTCTCTTCTTGAGTTCTTGAAAACTCTTCTCGCATGCCTCACTCCATTCAAACCTTGCATCTTTCCGTGTGAGTCGCGTGAGTGGTCCTGATATCTTTGAAAAACCCTCAACGAAACGTTGGTAGTAACTCGCCAATCCAAAGAAACTGCGAATGTCGGTCACTGTCTTTGGTTGCTCCTAATTCACTACTGCTTCGATCTTTGCTGGATCTACAGTGACACCAAGATTTGAGACGACATGTCCCAAAAAGCTAACTTCTTCTAACCAAAACTCACATTTGCTGAGCTTGGCATATAACTGGTGTTCACGTAGAGTCTGTAGGGCTAATCTCAAGTGTTTCTCATGCTCTTCTTCTGACATTGAATAGATCAGAATGTCGTCAACAAACACTATGACACAAGTATCTAGGTGTGGTTTAAACACCCTATTCATTAGATCCATGAATGACGCCGGGGCATTTGTCAATCCAAACGGCATCACTAGGAACTCATAGTGTCCGTATCTAGTCCTGAATGCAGTCTTTTGAATATCCTCTGTCTTGACTCTCAACTGATGATATCCCGATCTCAGATTGATCTTTGAGAAATATTTTGCTCCTTGCAGCTGATTAAACAAGTCATTTATCCTAGGCAAAGGGTATTAGTTCTTAATGGTGAGTTTGTTTAATTGTCGGTAGTCAATGCACAGACGCATTGACCCATCTTTCTTCTTTACAAACAAGACCGGTGCTCCCCATGGAGACACGCTCGGTCTAACAAAACTCATGTCCATTAATTCTTGTAGTTGCTCTTTCAACTCCTTCAACTCAGCAGGAGCCATTCTGTATGGTGCTTTAGAAACAGGCTCCGTTCCTGGTGCTAAGTCGATGGCGAATTCTATTTCTCTCTCTAGAGGTAATCCAGATAACTCCTCTGGAAATATATCGGTGAAGTCTCGCACAACTGCTATCTCCGAGATTACATTCTTCTCCTCTTTGTGCTCCTTCAGGAATGCCAAGTATCCGCTACATCCCTTTCTGATCAATCGCTCGGCCCTGACTGCCGAGATAAGTGGTAGGTGCGTCGTCCTTTCTCCTCTAAATCGGAACGATCTCCTTGTATTTGGTCTAAAAGTGACGACTTTGTTCTTGCAATCTACCGTCGCACAGTGAGTCGATAGCCAATCCATGCCAAGGATCACATCGAATCCGTGCATATCTAACAGAATTAGGTTCGCGGGTAGCTCGAAATTGCCTCCATCCATGACCCTCACGATCACGGAGTTGCAACCCTTCTCGGTATCAACCGCTTTCCCAGTGGGAACCGTCACGATTAAAACGAAGTCTAACTCCTCTGGGTCAACTTTCATTTTCTTTGTGAAGTGAGGTGTAATAAATGAGTGGGTAGACCCCGGGTCTATCAACACTCGAGCTTCGTATGACACGTCGCTTCCCTTCTTATAGATGTGTAATCCACCTAATTATACATACACATATATATCTTATTTATTATCATTATACTAGAATTTATCACATGCAAGCTTTTTCTTATATTTTTTTAAATATAGATGCACATTTTCTATCTAAAATTTCATGAATTGAAATTCTTTATTTAAAAGAAAGCTCACCTTGAATGACATTGTTTATATTCTGAGCCTCTTGAGCTGTGATTGCGTAGGCTCTTCCTTGGACGATCGGCTTCCTTGCTTGTATCGGTCATGGAATAGGTACTGAAGCCGTCTTCCCTTTGTTCACCTCGGGGCATTCCCTGATCAAGTAGCCCACCTTGCCACATCGGAAGCAACCTCGAGTGCCTACCCTACAGTCCGCTGTCTTGTGAGGCTTGCCACACTTGGCACAAGTCTCACGTGGCGTGGAAGAAGCTGCTCGAGAAGCCCCCTGTGTGACTGTAGCACCTGTAGTAATTGCAGGGCTCTCGTAGCGTATCGGTCTCCCCGACGTGAGCAATGGAAATCTCTGCTGGTTGCTCTGCTGCGTCGGTCTTCCATAGCTTCCTTGAAATGGTGGCTTCTGATTGTTTGGTATGAACCTCAGCTTTTTGTTCACCGGTTCATAATTCCCCGTTCTGCTCTGATCAGAGTTCCACCTTCCCTGTTGCTCTCTCTGGTGGTATTTATTGTTATTCTCCTCCTCTACCACCAAGGCCTTACTCATGACCTCTCCATAGGTCCTCAGCTGGAATGGTGCTACTCCTCCCCTCACGTCTGATCTCAACCCTTGCTGAAACCTTTTTGCCCTCATCATCTCTGTGATGACGTAGTCAGGCGAAAAGCGAGCGAGTCGCATAAACTCCACTCCATAGCCTCTCACACTCATCTTCCCTTGCACCAATTATGAAAACTGAATTTCCATCTGGTTCCTCACCACCTCTGGAAAATACTGCTTGTTAAATTCTTCGACAAATTCATCCCATGTCCAGGGCATATCCGGTGTCTCCTGAGCCCTAGTCCTAGAAACGGACTTCCACCAAGGCCCAGCCTCCCCGTCCAATATATAAGCTGCCCAACAGACGCTCTCGTCCTCAGTACATGTGAGCACACTGAACACCTTCTCCATCTCAGTCAACCAGTGCTCTACCACTATGGGCTCTCCCTGTCTAGAAAAGCTAGGAGGTCTCATCCTCCTAAACTCAGTAAAAGCAGATGATGGTGACGGTGTCGGAGCTACTGGAGGTGTCGGTGGCTGATGCTGCTCATGAGCCGTGTGAGCCACCAGAGATGCTACATGTTGAGCCATAGTAGCTGCCATGGTCTCCATGGTGTGCATCATCCTCTGACGCTCTTCTCTATCTTCATTTCTTTCTCTAATTCTTTTTTGCTCTCTTTGATCTTGATCTTGACAATATCGATCACGACCCTCTTCCTGGCCTTGGCTTCCTTGGCCACCACTGCCAGAAGCCCCTCCATCTCCTATAGGTACTCTATTTGTAGGAGAGATGTACCCATCTCCACTACGTAAACTACTATTATGGCCGCCCCTGGGTCGACCCCTTCCTCTAGGTAACATAACGGTTTGCACGTGAAAACAAAGTTTTCATTAGCAGAATTCCCTATGCTCTGACAAAAGAACGGTTGCCAAAGTTTCTAAAAGAAGTCGCTCTGATACCAACTGTGACAGCCCGGATTTCGGCACCCCGAAACCCATGTCATCAGCACGATCCTCCAGACCGTGCCCCAAAGCTTAGCACGGAACATTGGTATAACAAGCACCACATAATAGATAAAGCAATTAACCTCATTAAAGCGGAAAATATTAATATGCCCAACTGGCATATTCAAAAGACAATTCTACCCACATACCACTGCATGAATAGAGAACCGACCCGAACCATCGATGATACACAGATTACCCCAGATGGTTCGCCAAAAGAATATCTAGTTTAATTACATTGTTTCAAAAATAAAGGCTTGACATACCAAGCCGCACTAAACTGCTCATAAAACTGACTTTCTATCAAAGTGCTCAGCATAGTCACCTAAAAGAAGTCCTTGGGAGGAGGCTCTAACTCGTCTCTAGGTATGTAATCCGAATCACCCGGATCCATGTCCCCCGAAGCCTCCGCTGCTGCTATCAATGGACCTGCGACGTATAGTCAAAAGGGTGAGCTACATCCTAGCTCAATAAGGAACAACACAATGAACATATAAATATAAACTCACATATATTCCATGATATTTAAAGCATGATGAATCTATGCATTTGCTAGAAAACCAATTAAAAGCAGATGATTTACACTCAATTCACCGGTAAGTTGCATGTATTACATTACTGTTGATTTAATCATGAATGACACTGAACAGGCCTAAAGCAAAACTTAAATCTTCAACTTAAGTAATCCCCGAGCAATATAGCATCGAGCCCCGATGAGATACCCTTCATCGTCATCTAATTAGACAGTTATAAAAACATGTATTCCTTGGGAATACGACCCAAGCCCCTTTCTCACTAGGCGGCGGGGTTAAATATCACACAATATCCCTGGGATGTTCTTACGGTCACGGATAAACCTCCGTGCTGGTGTACGGATTCGCCGCCGTACCGATCACAGATATCCTGCCGCTTCAGTCATGGGTATCCCGCCACGTCGGTGGGGTATCCTCCAATCCTCAAATAACAACAATATCATGTGCATTACATATAGTTGTTCACCGTGTAAGTGTGCTATCTTATATCAGTTAGGCCTCAACAGTAATTATTCAATCACATGTACACATCCTTGGGATGTATACATACCCGCATCACACCTGATGCCTTTATTACTTTCTCATCCCCTGGGGATGCCTTAATCTCATTTGATTACTGATTCTTAATCACTTGCATCACACAGATGCTCTTATCACATTCGTGGTGTCACACACACCCATTTTCATAAAGCTTTTCATGATTTAAAACAACTTCAATTTACTAATTATATCACTACATGCATGCTCTTGAAATTAAAGTACATGTTCAAGGTGTTCCCTACCTCAAGTCTTTGAAACTCTTAGCATCAAGGTCCCACACGGCTCCTTGTGCTCATGGTCACACGTACCACCTATGGTACATCACAACATATATAATACATCACTAAAGATATAATGAAGAAGGTCCTGGACCCTCCATGAATCTCAAAAAAATTTATAAAGTTTAAGCAAAATTGTCAAAGTCGATTAATCGATTCCCAAAATCGATTAATCGAAATGCAATTCGATTAATCGATTTCCAAAATCAATTAATCGAAACCTAAATCGATAAATCGATTCTCAAAATCGATTAATCGAGATTCAAATTCGATTAATCGATCCCAAATCGATTAATCGAGGTCTCCAACATAAGGCAGTCGATTCTTAAATCGAGTAGTCGAGATCTCAAAATCGATTAATCGATCCCAAATCGATTAATCGAAATTCGAAATCGTTTAATCGAAATCCCAATTCAATTAGTCGATTTCCTCAGGTTTCATTTCTCCAGTGGCTGGAGCTTCTCAGTCGATTAGTCGATTTTCAAATCGATTAATCGAAATCCAAATCGATTAATCGAAATTTATTTCGATTAATCGAAATCGGGCTTCCATGACTTTTCAACTTTTGGGCCAAAATCGATCAATCGAAATCCAATTTCGATTAATCGATTTGGCCATATTCAGCCCCCTTTCGGGCTATTCTTCCAAATCTCTATCAAACAAATTTTCATTCTTTTTCTAAGCCTTCATCCTATGATTTTAAATATTTCTAACTGCAATTAAACCTCTATGATCTATGCATTTAATTCTCATAAAATTTACCTCAATCAAATCTCAATTTGATTGGATCTCAAAGTTGGAATGGCTAGGGTTCCAGCTTTAGCTCCAAAGGATCCCTCGCGTTGAATTCGGCTTTAAATACTCGAATCCCCTCTTGGCTTGCATTCACTCCTTGCACAACAACCCCTCTTTACTTCTCTCCTTCTCTCTCTCTTCTTAACTCTTTCAACAACCAAACAAGAGTAAGTTAGGGTTCTTTAACCCTTTTATAATCATTTTCTATGTGTTGAGCACATACACCTCAGATGGTGTATGTGGCTCCAGATCTCTCCTCACACTCCATACGTTTGCTTTAATTTCACATCGCATCCGTTCATCACTCCTCGAGTCAACTAGTGAACTCCTACTTGGTCAAACTTATGACCAGTCGGGTATGGATCCCAAGGTCACTGTTTAACAAAATTTTCGGGTTATTACATAAATACCCACTGCAACCAAGTTTGGATTTGGCAATAATTTGATGGGACATCAATCGGAAAAAATTTAGAAACGTATGAAAAAAAATTGAGAATTATTTTTTTTAATAATAATAAACTTTTAAAACTTTTTAATAATAAACTGTTAAAATTTAGAAAGTTTATTATTATTATTTTAATTAGAATAAACTTTTAAAATTTTAACCAATAAATAAGTGCATTACATAATTCGCATGTATCACCCATTTACAATCATAAAGAAAATACAAAACATGACAAAACGAATTATCACAATTATAAAAATTCAAGAAAAATAATAATAATAAATTCGAAAAATCGCCAACTTGGCCGAATGTTTGGATGAAAAGTTCGAGAGACCCTTATTTGGAGGTTTTCATTGAAAATTTGATTAATTTGAAGAATTTTACTATAGAGCAAATATGAATGAAGCACTAAATATGTGTTGTTGACGTATTTAAAGATATAGACTTGATATTATTGGGACTTGTGCCATGTGAAATACCATCCAAGCTAAGTCATTTGATTTGAAGGCTATGATGTAAAGATCTTTGATGTCAAAGATTGGAATGATCCCTATCATCTAATTTAACATAATCAAATCAGACGATAGAAACTGTGTTTCATGTCAATCGTTAGGCAATGATCTTTAAATCAGGGCCTCCAGTCAGAAGGCTTAGATGGTGTTCCACATGGCATACATAAATGGTGTTAAATGGATCTTATACCATCAATGGTTTAAGATGTGGGTGATCTGTGCTGTCAAAGAGATAGATCATACATTGAAGTCCAATATTCCCAAAAATGGTGTTTTAGGGAGATTTAAACCGTTCGATCTATTGACTATAATACTAAACGTTGTTTTTAAATTTAATGGTTGATAATAAATTTTATCAATCGGATGTTTACATTCACTTATAGGCATGTTTCTTTGGGCTGAGACTAGATGTCATTTGGATAATTTAGATTGATCGCAGATGTACACCGCGTGGCATAATGATAAATCACCCTTCAATGCTCTGAGACAAAATGTCTAATTTGAATGAGTTAAGATCATTTAAATATGATTTTGGTGTTTAAATGTCGGCCATGAGCCATTACCCTATTAAAAAACTAGAAAAAATTCTACCTGTACCTCTTAATTTTGCCCATGATGGTCTTCAGGTTGCAGCTTAGGGGTATGAAATTGGCTTTTTAATGATATTAAACCGGAAAGCATGATTTGCCTTCCCTTTTTTTGCATATCTTTGTTTGTGCTAACTATGTGATTAATTTATTTATTTTTGTGACCTATGACCGCAGAAGATTCTATTGAAAATGAATTTTAATGATTCATTGGGTGGGATGGCGGAACAAACTAGGAACCGATTGATTTACTATGAGAGGTCACGAGTTGGCCCTATGAATGAAGCAGATATTGAAAGAGTACCTGAAACCCTTATTAGAATTGGATTGAAAAAAATTAATTGGGTGATTCCCTAAAAGCCTCAAGGAGTGATTTGAACTCAAGTGTAGTGATTTTAAAAGTGAAATACTCGCAAGTGTATGAATAGTAACGTAGTAAACGGGTGCAGAGTACGAGGTTGTTCCCATAAGGATTTTAAATAGATTTTTAAAGAGGAATAACTATCAATCACAGATCTCCCTAGAATTATCACAATATTAATCTAGCCTAACATATTCAATGGATGTAAAAGAAGAATAAACTAAACAAGATAATATTAATTAAAGAAAAACAAGCGAGGTTTAGGATACTAAATCTTCCCATCCTTGCTTATCTTCCATGAGTTCAAATCTAAAGGGTAGAATATAGGAGACGAAAACAACATAAAGATTAAAATAAATTACAACTTTATAAAAGATTACAACAATTAAATCGGGGTAAAAATCTAAGGTAATATTTTTCCAAATCCACAAATGAAAGGAATCAAAACATTCAATTTATTGAAAATAGATCTAATCACAATGAATTAAGGATTTCATATTTTTGCATTAAAAACAAGATTAGGGTACTCAATCATAGATCTAAGATCATAGGAAAAGCATGACTAATTCTCATATCTCGGATTGATGATTAAATCTCAATAACAACAAAAGCATATAGGCGTAAAAATCATAAAGGGAATCTACCAACATTTCAACCACTAATCCAATCTCATGGATGAACCCCTCAGATGAGATTCATTAGGTCCCAAACCTCAAGAAGATTTAGCAAGACATTGCTAAGGAAAAACACAACATGAATGAAATAAAACTAAAATAATGCATTAATATACCGTCAAAAGCTTGAACAATTCTAATGAATACTTGAATCTATTAGCCACAATCTTTCTCCAAAACAAAAAATGAAACTAATATATTTTTTAAAGCTAAAAAAAGAGAAAAGATGCTCAGAAATGAAGACTAGACCTAGAAAAAATATAAAAAATGGTTAAGGAAATGAATACGGCTCTCCAAAAGAAGAAGCAACTAGCCCTAACCCTAACTCTAGCTTATATAGGGTCTTATTTCGAAACCCTAAAATTCAAAATTGATCGATCGATTCCAAACCAAGATTTGCCATGCTTCAATTCCCTTAAAATCGATCGATCGATCCAATAATTTGATCGATCGAATCTGGATAGAGTCTAGTACAAGAATTATTCATTTAAATTCAATCGATCGATTTAAGAGTTCGATTAATCTATTCTAAACATAATCTTGGAGTATGGAAATTCTGTTTCAGTCGATAGATCGAACATAAACAGTCGATCAATCGATTCTGGACAGTGGCTTCTGTGGAATTAGTTCTTCTCAGCTTCGTTCGATCGATGTGATATTTGATCGATCGATCATTAACGGATTTCAAGGCTTGACGATTCTTTGGTTCAATATTCCAGCATTAGTTGTTCTTATTCTCTTTTATGCCAGCAAATGCATCCAACGATTAGAATTTCTTGAAACCATCAAAACTCCATAAAAGTTGTCAGATTGCTCTCATCGGATGACTAAGTATACGTTTTAGGTTGTGGAATATGATCATATTTTAACATTCATCACACCCTCAAACCTTAACTTTGCTAGTCCTCGAGTAAAGAGAAAGATAAAAAAAGACTGAAATATAAACTAGCATCCTGAGAGAAGTAATGAATGTCACTTTCGTAAGGAGCACGATTGCATTTAGCGCATATAACAAGCCTTTAAACTGCTACATTATCCCTAGTGGAGGAGTTTTGTCTCCTGAGGGTTTTCAGTGAAGTTATGATCAGTCACATAATTTACCTTTTTATCACTCTTAACTTAGTGATGTTAGACCGTAGTTTGTTACTAATGATATGATGATATGCAGACATTTAGAACAATAAGCAGAAAATAATGAAAGTACTAATCTTTGCCAAAATGAACTCTAAAAGCAGTAAGGAAAAATTCACACGTGAATGCGATCCAAATTGTAGCAAAGTCAGTGGACTGAAAGAGAGCTTATGATTCAAATCGTAATCTTGAGGGAGCGAGCGAAACCAAAGAAGAAAAAGAGAAATCTTGTCTATGATTCTTCACAGAGTGGAGAGAACGTGCCAACTTGCGATCGATCGAAAGCTAGAAATCGTACTGAAGAAAGAGAGAAATCGTATTTACAATTTTGAATATTAAAGCTCGTGTTACTGTTTCTAAAGATCACCTGAAGAGTTGCACTGCCATGCATAGAACAAAAAGAACTTTTAAATTATAAGTCTTGCAATCTCCGAATTTGAGAAGAATGGCGAAGAAAGAAATTTCCAAAGATCTCTGTTGCTGAAATAAAGGAAAGAGTCATGTGCGCGTCTACTATTGAAAACAAGGAAGATTAGGATTAGAAGTTTAGTTTATTTAGGAAACTTTTGTTTTTAGTAGTTTACTTTTATTATGATTTGAATAATATAAACTGACCCCTTATGAGCTATAAATAAGAGGGCTCGACACTCATAATAAGTATCCAAGGTTTCTCAATAGCAATTGACAATTGAGGTTGGGATTCTGGAAGATCAAAGGTAGAGTAGTTTTGTTTCTGAGAAATCTCAATCATAATTGACGAGTTGGATTGAGAGGACAAAGAACAAATTAGTTTAGATTTATTTTTATGCAATTTACTGCTTTCTTTTATTGCTTTGTAAATATTTGATAGTCCTTGATTTTAATTGATGACTAAGATTGAGAATTTGAAAGATTAATGTGACAGCCCGAATTTCGGCACCTCGAAACTCATGCCATCAGCACGATCATCTTGACCGTGCCCCTTAGCTAAGCACGGAACATTGGCATATCAAGCATAAAATGAAATAGTAAATGAAACTGCGGAATTTAAATCTATATAAAAGCATTTCTAAAAAGACAGTTCTACCCTCATGCCTCTGCATGAATGGAGAACCGATCCGAACCATCGATGATAGCAAACCATCACGGATGGTTCACCCCAAATGAATAATCTCAATTTATACATATACATTGTTTAGCCAAAACAAGGCTTGACATACCAAGCCGTACAAATCTCTATCCAAAAGTCCTAAAAGCGGCACAACGGAGTCCTCTAAAAGAAGTTCTCAGGAGGTGACTCCAACTCTTCACTAGCCGCAAGGTCCGACTCACCGTGGTCAGCGTCTCCTGAAGCGTCGGCAGCCGCTAGTAGTGGACCTGCGACGTATAGTCTATAGGGTGAGCTACATCCTAGCTCAATAGGGAACAAAACACAGTTGAACATATAAATTATCACTCACATATATTTCATGATATGCCATGCATGATGTGTCTATGCAGTTACTGATGAAAACAATTAAAAGCATTACATTTTACTGGTAGCTACTTATGTCTTTATTCATTCATGAATGATGCTGAAAAGGCCTAAAGCAAAACTTAAACTTTCAACTTAAGTAATCCCCGAGCAATATAGCATCGAGCCCCGATGAGATACCCATCATCGTCATCTATATAGACACTTTTAACGTATTCCCTGGGAATATAAATAGTACCCAAGCCCCTTTCCCCTGGGGATTGGTGGCTGGGTTTCACTAGTCTCAATCAACACCCCTGGGGTATGCTTACTGTGTACGGATAAGCCTCCGCACTGGCCTATGGTTTCGCTGCCGTATCGGTCACGGGTATCCTGCCGTGTCAGTCATGGATATCCCGCCACGTCGGTGGGGTACCCTATCAAACCTCAAATAACAAAAGTATCAGGTGCTTTACATATAGTTATTCACCGTGTAATTATGCTATCTTATATCAGTTAGGCCCTATCAAACATGATTCAATCTTGGATACATCCCTGGGATGTATCCATTCAATTGCATCACACCTGATGCTCTTATCTCTTTGCTTCCTCATCCCCTGGGGATGGTTCATTATAATTACTCTTATGGATGTCACGCACACACACTTTTCACAATTCTTAAGCAAAAAAAATATTTTGAATTGAATTCTATATCACTACATACATGCTCTTGTAAAATAAAGTATATGTTCAAGGTGTTCCCTACCTCAAGTCTTCGTTCGATCAATGCATCAAGGTCCCACGTGGCTCCTTGTGCACTAGCTCACACGTACCACCTATGGTACCACATAACATGTGAAACACATCACTAAAGATGCAATAAAGGAGGTCCAAGACCCTCCATGAAGCTTAAAGTCAAACTCAAAAGTCAACATAAACTAGCCCAGTCGATTAATCGAACTCCAAAATCGATTAATCGAAAGTCAATATCGATTAATCGATTCTCAAATCGATTAATCGAGATTCCCATTTGATTAATCGAAACCCAATTCGATTAATCGAAATTCTCTACTCTATCCTGTCGATTCTCAATTCGAGTAATCGAATTTTCAAAATCTATTAATCGAAATTCTAAATCGATTAATCGAATTCCCATTTCGATTAGTCGATTTCTCCAAGCTGTTTTCTTTCCTCCACTGGAGTTCACTGTAGGTTCCCAGTCGATCAATCGATTTCCAATTCGATTAATCGAGATCGGGGTCCTTTGACTTTTCAACTTCCTGGCCAATTTCGATTAATCGAAACCCAATTTCGATTAATCGAAATTGCCAGATTCAGCCCCCTTTTGGCTGTTCTTCCCAATCTATTCCTTTACTTTTTTTTTTCCTCCATTTCTCTAAACCTTTGTCCTACATTTCACACTATTTCTAACCACTATTCACCCTTTTAATCCATACATTTAAACTATAAAAATCTTACCTTCAATCAATCTCAAATTGATTTCAATCGAGTGGTTGGAAAGGCTAGGGTTCCAGCTTTTGCTTGAACGGATTCCTCGCGTTGAATCGATCTTTTTAATGCTAGAATCCCCCCTCCAATCACACAATAACTCTTGTTCAATCTCTTTACTCCTCTCTCTCTCTTCTTTACTCCTCTCTCAACAACCAAAATACAGATTTTTAGGGTTATTAAACCCTTTTATCTATCCCCTCTCTTGTGCGTTGAGCACATACACCGCGATAGGTGTACGCGACTTCACATTCCCATCACACACCGCATAAACACTCAACCCATCACATCTCATCCATTCATCATACTCTATGCTAACCCTTGATCTCCTAATTGGTCAAACTTGTGACCAATCGGGCACAGATCCTAAGGCCACTGTTTAACGTGATTTTTCGGGATATTACATCCTCCCCACCTTGGGAATTTTCGTCCCCGAAAATAACCCAAGGGTACATGCTCCCCCCCACACTCTGAGGTGAGGTGGTCTAGTCGACTCAGACGCATCCAGATATATATGAATACAAGCATAGAATTTAAATTTGATGAAATTGAACAATTTACACAATTTTTTTTTTTTTTTTTTGTATTTATAATTGAAAGTTTACAATGCCAGATAAGTTGGCGTACAAAAATAATCTACAGCTATACAAGAAAAACTCAAAATAAATACAAGACTCAGGTCCCTCGCCAGCCGGTGGTGGTCTTTGGAGCCGGTGCTGGGTGGTGGTCTGCTGAGTGGTCATGCTGCGGTGGTGGACCG